>CM028130.1:1521229166-1522450000 GCA_016271365.2 Neoceratodus forsteri | reverse complement strand
TGTGGACACACGTGTGTGTGTGTGTGTGTGGACACACGTGTGTGTGTGTGTGTGTGACACACGTGTGTGTGTGTGTGTGTGGACACACTGTGTGTGTGTGTGACACACTGTGTGTGTGTGTGTGGACACACGTGTGTGTGTGTGTGTGTGTGGACACACGTGTGTGTGTGTGTGTGTGTGGACACACGTGTGTGTGTGTGTGTGTGACTGTGTGTGACACACGTGTGTGTGTGTGTGTAGACACTGTGTGTGTGTGTGTGTGTACACGCGTGTGTGTGTGTGTGTGTGTGGACACACGTGTGTGTGTGTGTAGACACACTGTGTGTGTGTGTGTGTGGACACACTGTGTGTGTGTGTGTGTAGACACACTGTGTGTGTGTGTGTGTGTGACACACTGTGTGTGTGTGTGTGTGTAGACACACTGTGTGTGTGTGTGTGTGTGTGTGTGTGTGTGAGACACTGTGTGTGTGTGTGTGTGTAGACACACTGTGTGTGTGTGTGTGGACACATGTGTGTGTGTGTGTGTGTGGACACACGTGTGTGTGTGTGTGGGACACACTGTGTGTGTGTGTGTGGACACACTGTGTGTGTGTGTGGACACACGTGTGTGTGTGTGTGTGTGGACACACGTGTGTGTGTGTGTAGACACACGTGTGTGTGTGACACACGTGTGTGTGTGTGTAGACACACGTGTGTGTGTGTGACACACGTGTGTGTGTGTGTGGACACACTGTGTGTGTGTGTATGTGTGACACACGTGTGTGTGTGTGAGACACTGATGTGTGTGTGTAGACACACGTGTGTGTGTGTGTGGACACTGGTGTGCACGTGTGTGTGTGTGTGAGACACACTGTGTGTGTGTGTGTGGACACGTGTGGTGTGTGTGTGTGTAGACACACGTGTGTGTGTGTGTAGACACTGTGTGTGTATGTGTGTGTAGACACACGTGTGTGTGTGTGACACACGTGTGTGTGTGTGTGTGACACACGTGTGTGTGTGTGTGTGACACATGTGTGTGTGTGGACACGTGTGTGTGTGTGTGTGGACACGTGTGTGTGTGTGTGTGTGTGGACACACGTGTGTGTGTGTGTGTGTGACACACGTGTGTGTGTGTGTGGACACACGTGTGTGTGTGTGTGTGTAGACACACGTGTGTGTGTGTGTGTGTGTAGACACACGTGTGTGTGTGTGTGTGTGACACACGTGTGTGTTGACACTGTGTGTGTGTGTGTGAGACACACGTGTGTGTGTGTGTGTGTGTAGACACGTGTGTGTGTGTGTGTGTGACACACTGTGTGACACACGTGTGTGTGTGTGTGTGTGTGAGACACGTGTGTGTGTGTGTGTGACACTGCATGTGTGTGTGTGTAGACACACTGTGTGTGTGTGTGTAGACACACTGTGTGTGTGTGTGTGACACTGTGTGTGTGTGTGGACACACTGTGTGTGTGTGACACACTGTGTGTGTGTGTGAACACACTGTGTGTGTGTGTGTGACACCTGTGTGTGACACACTGTGTGTGTGTGTGGAGACACGTGTGTGTGTGTGTGTGTGTGGACACACTGTGTGTGTGTGTGTGTGACACACTGTGTGTGTGTGACACTGTGTGTGTACACGTGTGTGTGTGTGTGTGTGTGTGGAGACACACGTGTGTGTGTGTGTGTGTGGACACACGTGTGTGTGTGTGTGTGTGTGAACACCGTGTGTGTGGACACACGTGTGTGTGTGTGTGTGGGACACAGTGTGTGTGTGTGTGTGGACACACGTGTGTATGTGTGTGTGTGTGTGTAGACACACGTGTGTGTGTGTGTGTGTGTAGACACACGTGTTTGTGTGTGTGTGTGTGTGGACACACGTGTGTGTGTGTGTGTGGACACACTGTGTGTGTATATGTGACACACATGTGTGTGTGTGTGACACACTGTGTGTGTGTGTGGACACACTGTGTGTGTGTGTGTGTGTGACACACTGTGTGTGTGTGTGTGTGGAGACACACTGTGTGTGTGTGTGAACACGTGTGTGTGTAGACACTGTGTGTGTGTGTGTGTGACACACGTGTGTGTGTGTGTGTGGACACACGTGTGTGTGTGTGTGGACACACGTGTGTGTGTGTGTGTGTGTGTGTGGACACACTGTGTGTGTGTGTGTGTGACTGTGTGTGTGTGTGTGGACACACTGTGTGTGTGAGTGTGTGTGTGTGTGGACACACTGTGTGTGTGTGTGTGTGTGTGACACACGTGTGTGTGTGTGTGTGTGACACACGTGTGTGTGTGTGTGTGTGTGTGTGACACTGTGTGTGTGTGGACACGTGTGTGTGTGTGCGTGTGTGGACACACGTGTGTGTGTGTGTGTGGACACACGTGTGTGTGTGTGTAGACACACTGTGTGTGTGTGTGTGACACGTGTGTGTGTGTGTGTGTGTGGTAGACACACTGTGTGTGTGTGTGTGGACACACGTGTGTGTGTGTGTGTGTGTGTGACTGTGTGTGTGTGTGTGTGTGACACACGTGTGTGTGTGACACACACGTGTGTGTGTGTGGACACACGTGTGTGTGTGTGTGACTACGTGTGTGTACGTGTGTGTGTGGAACACACGTGTGGTGTGTGTGTGTAGACACACACGTGTGTGTGTGTGCGTGTGGACACACCGTGTGTGTGTGTGTGTGACACGTGTGTGTGTGTGTGTGTGACACACTGTGTGTGTGACACACGTGTGTGTGTGTGTAGACACGTGTGTGTGTGTGTGTGTGGACACACTGTGTGTGTGTGTGTGTGACACACTGTGTGTGTGTGTGTGTGTGGACACACGTGTGTGTGTGTGTGTGTGTACACACGTGTGTGTACACACTGTGTGGTAGTGTGGACACCGTGTGTGTAGACACACGTGTGTGTGTGTGTGTGTGAACACTGTGTGTGTGTGTGTGTGTGAACACGTGCGTGTGTGATGTGTGTAGGACACACGTGTGTGTGTGTGTGACACACGTGTGTGTGTGTGTGACACACGTGTGTGTGTGGACACACGCGTGTGTGTGTGTGTAGACACACACGTGTGTGTGTGTGTGAGACACACGTGTGTGACGTGTGTGTAGACACACGCGTGTGTGTGTGGAGCTGCGTGTGTGAACACGTGTGTGTGTGTACACGTGTGACACGTGTGTGTGTGTGACACACGTGTGTGTGTGTGTGGACACCGTGTGTGTGTGACACACGTGGTGTGTAGACACACGTGTGTGTACACGTGTGTGAACACTGTGTGTGTGTGTGTGGACACACGTGTGTGTGTGTGTGGGCACACGTGTGTGTGTGTGTGTGACACACGTGTGTGTGTGTACACACGTGTGTGTGACACTGTGTGTGTACACACTGTGTGTGTGTGTGTGTGTGACACACGTGTGACACACGTGTGTGTGTGTGTAGACACACTGTGTGTGTGTGTGTGTGTACACATGTGTGTGTGTGTGTGTGTGGACACACGTGTGTGTGTGTGTGACACACTGTGTGTGTGTGACACACGTGTGTGTGTGTGTAGACTTGTGTGTGTGTGTGTGTAGACACGTGTGTGTGTTGACACGCGTGTGTGTGGACACACTGTGTGTGTGTGTGGACACACGTGTGTGTGTGTGTGTGTGGACACACGTGTGTGTGTGATGTGTGTGTGACACACTGTGTGATGTGTGTGTGTGACACACGTGTGTGTGTGTGTGTAGACACACTGTGTGTGTGTGTGTGTGACACACCTGTGTGTGTGTGGGACACTGTGTGTGTGTGACACGTGTGTGTGTGTGTAGACACACTGTGTGTGTGTGTGTGACACACGTGTGTGTGTGTGTGTGTGTAGACACACGTGTGTGTGTGTGTGACACACGTGTGTTGTGTGTGTGTGTAGACACACGTGTGTGTGTGTAGACACACGTGTGTGTGTGTGTGTGTAGACACACGTGTGTGTGTGTGTGTGTGACATGTGTGTGTGTGTAGACACACGTGTGTGTGTGTGTGTAGACACACTGTGTTGTGTGTGTGTGTAGACACACGTGTGTGTGTGTGTGTGTAGACACACGTGTGTGTGTGTGTGTAGACACACTGTGTGTGTGTGTGTGTGTGTGTGTGTGGACACACTGTGTGTGTGTGTGTGTGTGTAGACACACGTGTGTGTGTGTGTGTGTGGACACACTGTGTGTGTGTGTGTGTGTGGACACACTGTGTGTGTGTGTGTGACACACGTGTGTGTGTGTGTGTGACACACGTGTGTGTGTGTGTGTGGACACACGTGTGTGTGTGTGTGTGTAGACACACTGTGTGTGTGTGTGACACACTGTGTGTGTGTGTGTGTGTGTGACACACGTGTGTGTGTTGTAGACACACTGTGTGTGTGTGTGTGGACACATGTGTGTGTGTGTGTGTGTAGACACACTGTGTGTGTGTGTGTGACACACTGTGTGTGTGTGTGTGTGTGTGACACACTGTGTGTGTGTGTGGGACACACTGTGTGTGTGTGTGTGTGTGGACACACTGTGTGTGTGTGTGTGACACTGTGTGTGTGTGTGTGTGTGTGTGTGGACACTGTGTGTGTGTGTGTGTGTGACGCACGTGTGTGTGTGTGTGTGACACACGTGTGTGTGTGTGTGTGTGTGTGACACACTGTGTTGTGTGTGGACACACGTGTGTGTGTGTGTGGACACTGTGTGTGTGTGTGTGACACACGTGTGTGTGTGTGTGTGTAGACACACTGTGTGTGTGTGTGACACACTGTGTGTGTGTGTGTGGACACACTGTGTGTGTGTGTGTGACACTGTGTGTGTGTGTGTGTGTGGACACACGTGTGTGTGTGTGTGACACTGTGTGTGTGTGTGTGTGTGTGGACACACTGTGTGTGTGTGTGACACGTGTGTGTGTGGAGCACACTGTGTGTGTGTGTGTGTGGACACTGTGTGTGTGTGTGTGTGACACACTGTGTGTGTGTGTGTGTGTAGACACTGTGTGTGTGTGTGTGTGACACACTGTGTGTGTGTGACACACTGTGTGTGTGTGTGTGAACACACTGTGTGTGTGTGTGTGAGACACACTGTGTGTGTGTGTGTAGACACACTGTGTGTGTGTGTGTGTGACACTGTGTGTGTGTGTGTGTGTGTGTGGACACACTGTGTGTGTGTGTGTAGACACGCTGTGTGTGTGTGTGTGTGTGTAGACACACTGTGTGTGTGTGTAGACACACTGTGTGTGTGTGTGTGACACGTGTGTGTGAACACTGTGTGTGTGTGTGTGTGGACACACGTGTGTGTGTGTGGAACACGTGTGTGTGTGTGGGGACTGTGTGTGTGTGTGTGTGTGTGTGACACTGTGTGTGTGTGTGTAGACACTGTGTGTGTGTGTGACACACTGTGTGTGTGTGTGTGAGACACGTGTGTGTGTGTGTGTGTGGACACGTGTGTGTGTGTGTGTGTGGACCACGTGTGTGTGTGTGGACACGTGTGTGTGTGTGTGGACACACGTGTGTGTGTGTGTGTGTGGACACACGTGTGTGTGTGTGGTGACACACGTGTGTGTGTGTGTGGTGTGCGTAGTGTGTGTGTGTGTGACACTGTGGAGACACGATGTGTGTGTGTGTGTGTGTGTGTGACACGTGTGTGTGTGTGTGTGTGGACACACGTGTGTGTGTGTGTGACACCGTGTGTGTGTGTGACACACGTGTGTGTGTGTGTGGACACACGTGTGTGTGTGTGTGTGAGACACACGTGTGATAGTGTGTGTGAGAACACACACGTGTGTGACTACGTGTGTGAACACACACACGTGTGTGTGTGTGTGACACACGTGTGTGTGTGACACACGTGTGTGTGTGTGACACGTGTGTGTGTGAACACACGTGTGTGAACACGTGTGTGTAGACACCGTGTGTGTGTGGACACGTGTGTGACACGCGTGTGTGTGTGGGCACACGCTGGATGTGAACACTGTGTGTGTGTGTGTGGACACGTGTGTGGACACACTGTGTGTGTGTGTGTGGACACTGTGTGTACGTGTGTGGCACACTGTGTGTGTGTGTGTGTGACAACACGTGTGTGTGTGTGTGACACACGTGTGTGTGTGTGTGTGTGTGTGTGGACACGTGTGTGTGACACCGTGTGTGTGTGCGTGTGTGTGACACACGTGGTGTGTGTGTGTGTGTGGACACACGGTGTGTGTGACACTGGTGTGTGGACACACGTGTGTGTGTGTGTGTGTGTGGACACACGCGTGTGTGTGTGACACACGTGTGTGTGACACACGTGTGTGTGTGTGGACACACGTGTGTGTGACACCTGTGTGTGTGACACGTGTGTGTGTGTGTGACACGCATGTGTTGTGTGTGTGTGTGTGTGACACACGTGTGTGTGTGTGACACACGTGTGTGTGTGTGTGTGTGTGTGTGTGACACCGTGTGTGTGTGTGTGTGTGTAGACACACTGTGTGTGTGTGTGTGAGTGTGTGTGTGAACACACTGTGTGTGTGTGTGTGTGTGTGTGACACACTGTGTGTGTGTGTGTGTGGTGTAGACACACGTGTGTGTGTGTGACACACTGTGTGTGTGTGTGTAGACACACGTGTGTGTGTGTGAGCACACGTGTGTGTGTGTGTGTAGCACACGTGTGTGTGTGTGTGTGGACACACTGTGTGTGTGAACACGTGTGTGTGACACACATGTTGTGTGTGTGGACACACGTGTGTGTGTGGACTGCGTGTGTGTGTGTGTGTAGACACACTGTGTATGTGTGTGAGACACACGTGTGTGTAGTGTGTGTGTAGACACACTGTGTGTGTGTGTGTGTGTGTGACACACGTGTGTGTGTGTGTGTAGACACACGTGTGTGTGTGTGTGTGTGACACACGTGTGTGTGTGTGTGTGAGACACACGTGTGTGTGTGTGTGTGACACACGTGTGTGTGTGTGTGTAGACACTGTGTATGTGTGTGTGTGTGTAGACACACGTGTGTGTGTGTGTGTGTGTGACACACGTGTGTGTGTGTGTGTGTGTGACACACGTGTGTGTGTGTGTGACTGTGTGTGTGTGTGTGTGTAGACACACGTGTGTGAGACACGTGTGTGTGTAGACACACGTGTGTGTGTGTGTGTGTAGACACACGTGTGTGTGTGACACACGTGTGTGTGTGTGTGTGTGGACACACTGTGTGTGTGTGTGTGTGTGTGTGACACACGTGTGTGTGTGTGTGTGTAGACACACGTGTGTGCATGTGTGTGTGTAGACACACGTGTGTGTGTGTGTGACACACTGTGTGTGTGTGTGTGACACACGTGTGTGTGTGTGAGGACACTGTGTGTGTGTGTGTGTGTGGACACCGTGTGTGTGTGTGTGACACACGTGGTGTGTGTGTGACACACGTGTGTGTGTGTGTGGACACACTGTGTGTGGTGTGTGACACACGTGTGTGTGTGTGACACCGTGTGTGTGTGTGTGTGTGACACTGTGTGGTGTGTGTGTAGACACACGTGTGTGTGTGTGTGGACACACGTGTGTGTGTGTGTAGACACACTGTGTGTTGTGTGTGTGAGCACACTGTGTGTGTGTGTGGAGACACACTGTGTGTGTGTGTGTGGCACACTGTGTGTGTGTGTGACACACGTGTGTGTGTGTGTGTGTAGACACACGTGTGTGTGTGTGTGTGTGTGGACACACGTGTGTGTGTGTGTGACACACGTGTTGTGTGTGTGTGTGACACACTGTGTGTGTGTGTGACACACTGTGTGTGTGTAGACACACGTGTGTGTTGTGTGTAGACACACTGTGTGTGTGTGTGTGGACACACGTGTGTGTGTGTGTGTGGACACTGTGTGTGTGTGTGTAGACACACGTGTGTGTGTGTGTGTGACACACGTGTGTGTGTGTGTGGACACACTGTGTGTGTGTGTGTAGACACATGTGTGTGTGTGTGAGCACACTGTGTGTGTGTGTGTAGACACACGTGTGTGTGTGTGTGACACACGTGTGTGTGTGTGTGTGTGGACACTGTGTGTGTGTGAGACACCTGTGTGTGTGTGTGTGTGACACACGTGTGTGTGTGTGTGTGTGGACACACTGTGTGTGTGTGTGTGTGTGGACACACGTGTGTACACGTGTGTGTGTGTGTGTGTGTGACACACGTGTGTGTGTGTGTAGACACACTGTGTATGTGTGTGTGTGGACACACGTATGTGTGTGTGTGGACACACGTGTGTGTGTGTGTGTGTGGACACACGTGTGTGTGTGTGTGGACACACGTGTGTGTGTGTGGACACACGTGTGTGTGTGTGGACACACTGTGTGTGTGTGTGTGTGGACACACGTGTGTGTGTGTGTGTGACACGTGTGTGTGTGACACACGTGTGTGTGTGTGTGTGTGTGGACACACTGTGTGTGTGTGTGTGTGGACACACGTGTGTGTGTGTGTGTGTGGACACACTGTGTGTGTGTGTGTGTGTGTGGACACACTGTGTGTGTGTGTGTGTGTGGACACACTGTGTGTGTGTGTGGACACTGTGTGTGTAGACACACTGTGTGTGTGTGTGTGAACACCTGTGTGTGTGTGGACACTGTGTGTGTGTGTGTAGACACACTGTGTGTGTGTGTGTGTGACACTGTGTGTGTGTGTGACACTGTGTATGTGTGTGACACGTGTGTGTGTGTGTGTGTGGACACACTGTGTGTGTGTGTGTGTGGAGACACTGTGTGTGAACAACGTGTGTGTGTGTGGACACACGTGTGTGTGTGTGTGTGTGACACACTGTGTGTGTGTGTGTGTGTAGACACACGTGTGTGTGTGTGTGTGTAGACACGTGTGTGTGTGTGTGTGGACACACGTGTGTGTGTGTGTGGACACACGTGTGTGTGTGTGACACACGTGTGTGTGTGTGGACACACGTGTGTGTGTGTGTAGACACCGTGTGTGTGTGACTGTGTGTACCGTGTGTGACACGTGTGTGTGTGTGTGTAGACACACGTGTGTGTGTGTAGACACACGTGTGTGTGTGTGTGTGTGAACACTGTGTGTGTGTGTGTGTAGACACACTGTGTGTGTGTGTGTGTGTAGACACACGTGTGTGTGTGTGTGTGTGACACACGTGTTGTGTGTGGACACGTGTGTGTGTGTGACAGTGTGTGTGTGTGAGACACGTGTGTGTGTGAACACTGTGTGTGTGTGTGTGGACACTGTGTGTGTGTGTGTGTGACACTGTGTGTGTGTGTGACACGTGTGTGTGTGTGTGTGACACACGTGTGTGTGTGTGTGTGTGACACACGTGTGTGTGTGTGTGACACACGTGTGTGTGTGTGTGTGTGTAGACACACTGTTGTGTGTGTGTGTGTGTAGACACGTGTGTGTGTGTGTGTGTGTGACACACGTGTGTGTGTGTGTGTGTAGACACACGTGTGTGTGTGAACACACGTGTGTGTGTGTGTGTGTGTGACACGTGTGTGTGTGTGACACGTGTGTGTGTGTGGACACGTGTGTGTATGTGTGTGTGTGTAGACACACGTGTGTGTGTGTGTGTGTGGACACACTGTGTGTGTGTGTGTGTGTAGACACACTGTGTGTGTGTGTGTGTGAGACACGTGTGTGTGTGACACTGTGAGTGTGTGTAGACACACGTGTGTGTGTGTGTGAGACACACGTGTGTGTGTGTGTGTGTGAGACACACGTGTGTGTGTGTGTGTAGTGTGTGTGTGTAGACACACTGTGTGTGTGTGTGTGTAGACACACGTGTGTGTGTGTGTGTGTGTGTAGACACACGTGTGTGTGTGTGTGTGTGAGACACACGTGTGTGTGTGTGTGTGTAGACACACGGTGTGTGTGTGTGTGACACACTGTGTGTGTGTGGTGACACTGTGTGTGTGTGTGTGTGACACACTGTGTGTGTGTGGACACACTGTGTGTGTGTGTGGACACACTGTGTGTGTGTGTGTGACACACGTGTGTGTGTGTGTGTGGACACACTGTGTGTGTGTGTGTGGACACACGTGTGTGTGTGTGTGTGGACACAGTGTGTGTGTGTGTGTGTGGACACACTGTGTGTGTGTGTGTGTGTGAGTGTGTGTGTGTGGACACACTGTGTGTGTGTGTGTGTGGACACACGTGTGTGTGACACTGTGTGTGTGTGTGTGGACACACTGTGTGTGTGTGTGTGTGGACACACTGTGTGTGTGTGGACACACTGTGTGTGTGTGTGTGGACACACTGTGTGTGTGTGTGTGGACACACTGTGTGTGTGTGTGGACACACGTGTGTGTGTGTGTGTGTGGACACACTGTGTGTGTGTGTGTGTGTGGACACACTGTGTGTGTGTGTGTGGACACCTGTGTGTGTGTGACACACTGTGTGTGTGTGTGTGTGGACACACGTGTGTGTGTGTGTGTGGACACACTGTGTGTGTGTGTGTGTGGACACACTGTGTGTGTGTGTGTGTGGACACACTGTGTGTGTGTGTGTGTGTGTGGACACACTGTGTGTGTGTGTGTGTGTGACACACTGTGTGTGTGTGTGTGTGGACACACGTGTGTGTGTGTGTGTGTGTGTGTGTGGACACACTGTGTGTGTGTGTGTGTGTGTGGACACACGTGTGTGTGTGACACACGTGTGTGTGTGTGGTGACGTGTGTGTGTGACACACGTGTGTGTGTGTGTGTAGACACACGTGTGTGTGTGTGTGTGACACACTGTGTGTGTGTGTGTGTGTGTGTGTGTAGACACACGTGTGTGTGTGTGTGTGTGTGACACACGTGTGTGTGTGTGTGTGTGTGACACACGTGTGTGTGTGTGTGTGTGGTGGACACACTGTGTGTGTGTGTGAGACACACTGTGTGTGTGTGTGTGTGTGTGTGACACACGTGTGTGTGTGTGTGTGTGACACACGTGTGTGTGTGTGTGTGTGACACACTGTGTGTGTGTGTAGACACACTGTGTGTGTGTGTGTGTGACACACTGTGTGTGTGTGTGTGAGTGTGTGGACACTGTGTGTGTGTGACACCTGTGTGTGTGTGTGTGACACACGTGTGTGTGTGTGTGTGGACACTGTGTGTGTGTGTGGACACACTGTGTGTGTGTGTGTGTGTGTGTAGACACACGTGTGTGTGTGTGTGTGGACACACTGTGTGTGTGTGTAGACACTGTGTGTGTGTGTGTGTAGACACGTGTGTGTGTGTGTGTGACACACGTGTGTGTGTGTGTGGACACACGTGTGTGTGTGTGTGTGTGACACACGTGTGTGTGTGTGTGTGTGTGTGGACACACGTGTGTGTGTGTGTGACACGTGTGTGTGTGTGTGTGTGTAGACACTGTGTGTGTGTGTGTGTGGACACACGTGTGTGTATGTGTGTGTGTGTGGACACACGTGTGTGTGTGTGTGTGGACACACGTGTGTGTGTGTGTGGACACACGTGTGTGTGTGTGGACACGTGTGTGTGTGTGTGGACACACGTGTGTGTGTGTGTGGACACACGTGTGTGTGTGTGTGAGACACACGTGTGTGTGTGTGTGTGTAGACACACGTGTGTGTGTGTGTGTGAACACACGTGTGTGTGTGTGACACACTGTGTGTGTGTGTGTGTGTGTGTGTAGACACACGTGTGTGTGTGTGTGGACACACGTGTGTGTGTGTGTGTGGACACACACGTGTGTGTGTGTGTGTAGACACACGTGTGTGTGTGTGTGGACACACGTGTGTGTGTGTAGACACACGTGTGTGTGTGTGTGTGTGTGTGTAGACACACGTGTGTGTGTGTGTGTGTGGACACACTGTGTGTGTGTGTGTGTGGACACACGTGTGTGTGTGTGTGTGTGAGACACACGTGTGTGTGTGTGTGTGTGTGACACACACGTGTGTGTGTGTGTGTGACACGTGTGTGTGTGTGGAACTGTGTGTGTGGACACTGTGTGTGTGTGTGTGTGGACACACGTGTGTGTGTGTGTGACACACGTGTGTGTGTGTGGACGCGTGTGTGTGTGTGTGTGTGGACACACGTGTGTGTGTGTGTGAACACGTGTGTGTGTGTAGACACACGTGTGTGTGTGTGAACACGTGTGTGTGTAGGCACCGTGTGTGTGTGTGTGGACACGTGTGTGTGTGTAGACACACGTGTGTGTGAACACTGTGTGTGTGTGTGTGTGAACACACGTGTGTGTGTGTGTGGTGGACACAGTGTGTGTGTGTGTGGACACGCAGTGTGTGTGTGTGACACGTGTGTGTGTGTGTGTGACACACGTGTGTGTGTGTGTGTGGACACACGTGTGTGTGTGTGTGTGTACACACTGTGTGTGTGTGTGTAGACACACTGTGTGTGTGTGTGGACACACGTGTGTGTGTGTGTGTGACACACGTGTGTGTGTGACACGTGTGTGTGTGTGTGTGTGTGTGTGGACACACGTGTGTGTGTGTGGACACACATGTGGTATGTGTGTGTGACACGCGTGTATGTGTGTGTGTGGACACACGTGTGTGTGTGTGTGTGTGTGAGACACTGTGTGTGTGTGTGTGTGTGTAGACACACGTGTGTGTGTGTGTGTGACACACTGTGTGTGTGTAGACACCGTGTGTGTGCTGTATGGACATGAGCGGGCATGTGTCAACGTGTGTATGTGAATGCAGCGTCTGTAGGCATGTGTGTGTGTGTGTAGGTAGCACATATGTTTTGTGTGTGTGTATATACATATATGTACACGTGTTTATGTATATATGTGTGTGTGTTTATGCATATACATATATAGTCTAAGTAATGTATATATGTGTGTACATAGATACGTACTAGAGTGTGTATGTATAAGATATATGTATATATATATATGTATGTATGTGTGTGTGTAAACGTATGTATTTCTGTGTATATACGTATTTATGTGTGTGTATTTGTACATGTACGTTGTGTGTGTGTGTATGTATGTATACATATATGCGTGTGTGCGTATGTGTGTGTGTGTGTGTGTGTGTGTAAATTTTTGTATATCTGCGGTAATTAAGTTTTTGTGTAGTGGCAGTCTTAACCCCAGTGGGTATGCTTTGTGATGCTGTGCCAGTGAGCTGAGTTCGGGGGTGAGCTTAGTGACCTAGCTGGATGGGGGGAAGGCTGGGGGAATGGCACTGTTATGTGACCAGGAAATAGAAACATTGTTTCAGTTTATTTATTATGCCTGAAAGACATGTGAGCAAAAAATGCCTGTTTTCACAAGCGTCCAGTTAAGGATACACAGCAAAGTTACATAATACAGATTAAAAAAAGGCTAACCCAGTACAGCAGCAACAGAGAGTAAAAACTTGGTCAATAAGAAGTACAGTAACATATCTAGGAATTGTCTGATAGCATACAAAATAAAAGCGGAAAGGAAAATATTTAGTAGAGTAAAGGTTATGAAAGGCAGGGCTAAGTGCAAAGCGTTGAGCAGTTAAGTACTGGCAGAGCTGTGGAAAGGTGGAGGAGGGGGATGGAAGGGCAAATAGTGAGGAGAAGGAAACAGTAGGTGGAAAGAGGAGAGGGCTAGTGCTAGGCACAGTTGCATGCATCAGAGGCGGAGAGGTATGTAGTCAGTTGGTGTTTAAAGGATGAAATATGGGGGCAAAGGTGGAGATTAGGGTGGAGAGTGTTGTAGAGTTTAGAGTTTTGGGTCCATAAACGAGAGGGTGTTTTGATCGTGGGTGGTGTGGCAAAAGGGGACAGAGAATGAGGAGGAGGATTTTCTAGTTGTCTTGGAGTGTATAGCCTTAGGGAAGAGGGATATAATGCTAGGAAGAGGAAGAAGACCAAGGGTGATTTTATGAAAGAAGGTAAGTATTTTGCTGTTGAGATGGTTTTCAAGGGAGTACCAGTTACTCTATACAAGTTGCAGTGGTGGGTAAGTCTGGGGAGACCGAAGACAAACCGAATGATGCTATGGTAGGAGCAACAGAGTTTGCAGAGGTTTTCTGAGACCATGGAGGGTATTAGACTAAGGTTCCATAGTCAAAAAGCGGGAGGAGCAAACTACATGCTAGGGGAGATTTAGAGGTGTTGTTTAATCTTGTAGAGAAGATCTAGTTTTTGGTGGGCTTTCTTAATAGCAAGGTTTTTGTAGGTATTAGAATTAAGGTAACAGTCGAGGAGAAGTCCCAGATATTTAAATTTGTGGACCCTCTCAATCAGGTTGCCATCATTATTGTGTTTAGGGAAGTCAATGGCAAGCGATTTCCTGGGACTAGTGAAGATCACGATCTTTGTATTTTTTGAATTAAGAACCAAACCTTTAGCAGAGAACCATGAGTGGAATCAGTTAAAATCCAGCTGGAGTTTGTTCATGAGTGATATTTGGGAGGGGGAAAGGGTATCTTTGCTTTTACAAAAGAGAGTGGTATCGTCTGCACAGCGGATTAACAGTGTTAGCACAGATTATTGGCAGGGAGTTTACCGCAGGTATAAAGGGGAAGGGCCCTAGTATGGACCCCCTGTGGCACACCATATTTAATAGGACAGGAATTGGAGAGTTTGCCGTTTAACAGTAGTCCAATGGGACCTTGAAGAGTAGTAGTAGTTCAGATACCAGTTGACCACGTCGGGAGAGATGAAGACAGGTAAGGGTATGGATTAGGACGTTTTGGTCAGCGAAGTTGAGAGCTTTAGTAAAATCAACAAAACTTGAGCCAGAATAGAAGCCTTATTTATTGGGTTTATCAGTGAAATTAATGAATATAATGAGTAGTTTCAGTATTGTGGCTAGCCCTAAAGCCATGCTGAGCATATGTCAGGAGGTTGTATTTTGACAGATAGTCAACGGTTTGTTTATATACGAAGGAGAGAGATGGGTTTGTAGTTTGAAATTTTGTCCTTAGGGCCTGATTTGTGAAGTGGTTTGATGATTGAGCTTTTCCATTTTACGGGAATGGAGTCTGTGCAAAGAGAGTAGTTAAAAAATATTGGTGAGGAGGATAGCCAGGGATTCACTGACCCATTTAAGTATCCCATAGTCCATGTTATCAGGATCAGTAGAGAGTCTGGAGTCATTAGATGTGATAAGTTTGATTACATCAGAGGTGGAGAATTACTGAAAAAAGAAGGGGGGGTGGAGGTTAGAGGAGAGAGGCGTGGGGGGACCTGGGGAGGGGGACAATTGTGGCTTCTGTTTGTCAAGGTCTGCGAAATGGCAGTTGAAAAGTGAGGCTAACTCGATGGGATCTGTGACTGCCTCACCATTTACTTAAAAGCAGTGTTAGTCATTTTGAGGGTCTCTTCTAATGAGGTTATTAAGGATGTTCCAGGTACGCCTGGGGTTTCCAACATCGTTGCGCTGTTTCACGAGGAGAAAGGTGTTTTTTGCTGTCCTGACCGCAGCTTTGCATTTATTTTTGAGGATTTTGTAGTTTTTGAAGAAATTGAGCATTCTTATGTTTTATGTATTTGGACCATACCCTGTTTGTCTGCCTCATTAATTTAAGGAGATCAGGGGCCGGGCCAGTGGCGCTGAGGGTTGAGGCGTTGGACTCCACATCTCACGCCACACTGGTGACCTGGGTTCCGGAATGAGCCAGGGCCATCGGGGGTCAGCAGGGGATAGAAGGAATTGAGCATCTGGAGGACATCTATCCCTTCCCTGGGGAGGGTTTTGGGGATGTGCCGCTCTGTAGTGGCAGCTGTTGGGTGCAGCACAGACTTGCGGGGCTACGCTCAGCAAGGGAGGAGCTTGGCAATTGGCAGCATGCAGTGCGCAGAAGACATTGGATGGCCAAGTTCCTCGAGGGACTACTAAAGCCTGAAAAACCCTTAGCTTGTGAGATGATTGGTACCCTAGAGGCGCACCCACATCGCACCATCGGCCCAGTGCACCCAGGAATCCCCACAGCCGACCCAGCGACAAGGTACGTCCCTCTAATCCTTGTAAAGAGCTGCCAAAGGAGGGCAGACCCTCTGGAGGGTGATCCGGGGTGCTGGGCCTGCCAAGTCGTCCGCGGGGAGGGTGAACCTGGGAGGATTGCAAGGGTTCAGACAGGGAGTGAGAGGCACAGCCCCAAGGGTACCCCTGAAGGATGCCCAGGCAGCAGGAGTTGTGTGTTTTAAAAAAAAAAAAAAAAAAAGATTAGGGGAGACCCATTCATGGCTATTTTTTTTTTTTATCCTGGTTTTTGTAATGGGGATGAAAAAGTCACAAAGTGTAAGAACGTTTTTGCAGAACATATTAAAGGGCCCAGTCGACGTCAGTTATAGTTTCTGAGAAAAACAAGTCAAATGCGAGAACAGTGTTGGAAAATTTAACCAGGTCTAGTTTTTCAGATTGTCTGGAGAGGATCTACTTGTGTGGTTGATGAGGTGTTTTTGCAGACCAGGAGCAGTGGACTGCGCAATGGTCACTGATAGCGTCGGGAAGGATTCCAGATGAGGGGATGTGGGAGGGGTTGGTGATAAGTCAATTAGGGCGTCTTATCCCATTCTGTAGTTGATCCTGGTGGGGACGGTGATAAGCTGATGAAGGCCACGGCTGATGATGGATTCATTTGCAGCAGCTGTATTTTTTTGCAAGTCAATTTATGTTAAAATCTCTTAGGATTAACCATTCCCTCTCCTGTGGGAGGGAATCCTTGAGGGAGAGGAAATCAAGTCCATGGGTGGGGGTGTGGGGGGAAGGTATGCCATACTGATAGTTACTAGCTTGTTATTACCTAAATTGAGATTGACTGAAAGGGATTTGAAGTTTAGAGAAGCAGGGGAAAGATCAAGGATGGTTGCAGAGAACCAGTTTCTATCCAGAAAAGGCAGCACCCTTCCCTTTCTGAATTGGGTTTAACCGTTGAGATTTGTTTCACTGGGAGGTATTGTATCAGAGAGCCATGTTTCAGTTAGGGCAATTATATCATAAGCGGTGGAAGAGAGCCACGATTTAAGCAAAGCTTTTTTAGCCATAAAACTTTGAACATTGAAGTGGACAATTTCGAGCTGTTTGAGGCGTCTGGGGTGGGGTGTGGGGCTATTTTCAGTGGAGAGTAGTGGACCGGGGTTAGGATGAATAGAGTCAGAGATAAGTAGGAGAAGCTTTCTCTGACTGCTGGAGGTAAATATAGATAGTTTATGGTTTCCAAGTCTTGAAAAATGTTATGTAAAGAGGACAAGCTTTTGGTAGCTGGGGAGAATTCATGATAGAGGCAGAGTTTATAGAGACAGTTTCATGGTTGGTGGGTGAGGGCGATAGATCTGAGGGGAGAGTCAAAGTAGTGGGGGAGGAGAGGGGTGGAGTAGATGTTGAATGAGAAGCGGGCGAATGGGATGTTCGGGGTGAGGGCGGAGAGAAGAAAGTAGTGTACAAGGGTTGAAGGAGGTGGGGCAATTTAGGTGGCTCGGTGGAGAAAAGGGGACTCAATGGTTATTGAGTCCTGTGGGTGATAACAGGCCCCACCAAACAGCAAAGTCAGCATAAGGGGCTTCATACTATGTACAAAAGTGAGAACAATGCAGAGTAGGAAAGGGAAGTGGGAGGTGCGGCAGAGGGGAAGGGAGTGGGGAGAGTAAGGGATTATTCAGTCCGTGCAAAGGGAAAGCGGAAGAAGAGGGAGAGCCAGCTGGCACTCTGTAGGTAAGAGTTGTAGGTAGCAGGGGTCACACTTAACTTTTGTTTGCACTGGTCCACCCGGGCAAGTGATGCCCCCGCTGCACTGGCCCCCCAGAAATTGCACTAGCCCCAACATAACATTCACAGATTTATGAAAATGACTCAAGTGTAGCCAGCATGTAATGGCAGCCAAGTTCAGCTAAGGCAAGGTGGTGTCTGCATGAAGCCTTGTTAAGCCGCAAAGAATTAATGCAATTACAGGTCTCCAAAATGGACACGCTAAGCAAAACATCACCCACCAGAACACCTCAGCCCTGAAAATGATGCTGATGCAACCTGAGTGAGCCAGGAAGGTCTGGTGGCTGGCAGGGAGTGGGCCCCAGAAATACAAATAATCAGTGTTTGCTGGCTTCATGATAAATCCCCAAGCACACTCATGTCACTACTCATGGTATCAGAGAAGAAGCTGGCAGTGTTGGTTTGGGGGGGGTACTAGCAGTTAGCGGCTCATACCCCTACCCAAACTCCACAGTTCCTGCATGGCCAGCAGCCCAGATCCCCAGCACATCACCCATGAGCTGAGCAAACATACCACGATGTACACTTACTAGCATGTAACGCACACTCATAATATGACTATGCCATTCGGCTACCAGCTGCAACCCTTACTAAGTGGGCTTCAAATTCAGGCACTCCTCTCTTGTACACTGAACTGAACACATGGCAGATCGTAATAGTGTGGTTTGCTTGTTGCAGTCCAGCTACCACCCCCTTCCTTTGTCGGCACCCTTCTACCTGCGAATAAACACTGTCTCAAACGGCAGATCATGCTGCAGCCAGCAACAAGCAGTTTTGTTCCTCAGCTTTGCGGGAACACCTAAAAGTATGGGAACCCCACCTGCAGCAGTACACATCGAAGCAAGGTGCAAGCACAATTTACTTGGCTTTCTCACGGGGCGCGGGCACAGCAGGGATCAGTCACAGTTCTGACACTGTACTAATTGTAAACTGATAGTTGAATCATAAAGTGTTTAGTCAGAAATGAATTCCCCTAGACTTAAAGTTTGATTGTGACTCGAGTGTATAACTATGCAGCAAGGTGCACACGTTGCAAGGAGAATTCATTTTTGACTAAAACACTTTAGGAATTTGGATTAAGTTTACAATTAGGACAGCGTGTCAGAACCGCATTTGACCCCCCACTCCCCTCCACCCCAAAGCTGAGCTTCAAAAACTATCACCAGCAGGGTTCTACCCAGTGGGCACCTTCTCCATCAAGACTGGTCCCCTATCTTCAATGCAGCCAACGCAAACACTGCCCATGATCACTTCATAAATATCTTCACTGTGGTCTGTGACACATATGCTCCTATTAAGAAATGCAAAGTTGAATCACTCAGTAATTCTTGGCTCACAGATGACTTCCTCAGGATGCTAAAAACAAGAGACCACCCATGGGAGCTGGCCAGAAACTCTGGAAGGCAAAACGACATCCAAAACTACAAACGTGCCCGCAATGACTGCACCAAAACTATCCGGCAAATGAAGTCCACCTACTATAAGCATGCCCTCACAAACTCTTGGGGCAATGGCCGGGAATTCTGGAAGAACATAAAGGAACTCACCGGGAATCCACCCAAACCCCCCCAATCAATACTCGACATCAACAGAACCACAACCCTTAACCCAAAAACCATTGCGGATACCTTTAACAAAGCCTTTACCGATCTCAGCGCTGTCCTACCCCAGGACTACTTCAAAGATGGTGAAGCCCCTCTGTCCGCAATGAACACTACTCCCTCCAGCTCCCCCGCTTCTACTTCAAAGCAGTCAAGGCTCACCAAGTATGCAAATAAGTTACCAAAGCTCTTGGTAAATCAAGATTCAGTAATGACTCCCTCATTCTCAAAATCCTGTTTCTCACACTTGATGAAGTGCTTAGTCCTCTGATCAGAATTTTCAACCTCCCCCTCAGCCTTAGCCAGTTCCCGGATAGATGGAAATCTGCCACTGTCACCCCAATCCATAAATGTGGTGACAAAACTTCCCACGATAACTACAGACTTATCTCCCTACTACCCCCACTCTCCAAGGCACTAGAACGCATCGTCTCGGACCAGCTCACAGAATACCTGGATACATACAACATCCTGTGCAAGCAATAACATGGGTTCCGCAAAGGTCACAGCACTTCCACAGCCCTACTTGAATTCACTGGTGCAATTCACAATGCACTTGACTCCAGTGAACTACTAGGCTCAATCTACATTGACTTAACTAAAGCCTTCGACACCGTCAATCACTGCCTCCTGCTTGTCCAGCTTCAGAACACTGAGCTGTCAACCGACTCCATTGGCTGGTTTAAGAGCTACCTTGAAGAACGGTCCCAAACAGTAAGAATCACTGATACATTCTCTGACCCTAGACCGGTCCACTCGGGAGTCCCCTAGGACTCCATTCTGGGACCCATCTTCTTCAGCATATTCTTAAACTCACTACCTAGCTACCCAGAATAAATAATTCTCTATGCCAACGATGCTGTGATCCTCACCTCGGACCCTGATCCAATCCAATTACAAAATAAACTTCAGCGGGCCTTCTCCATTGAATCCTGGTTCCTAAAATCATAAACTGTTTCTCAATCGGAAAAAAAAACAAGTCTGTGGTCTTCTGCAATCCCCACAACAAAAACAAACAACTCCACCTCTCCACTGCAACCGAACAAGGAGCCATCCTAGAGCAAACAATCATTCAAGTACCTCAGCATCACCCTTGATCCCCACCTCTTATACGCTGTCCATATCAGCAATGTTGCAGAGTCTGCCAGTACGAGGTTAGGCATATTCTGGCACAGGAAACGCCTAACCCCAGAAGCACGGTCAGTGGCTATCCAAAGCTCCATAGTCAGCATCATAGACTATGGTCTTATCATATATGGGTCTGCAACTACCATTGCTCTCAAATGTATCACAAGCTTCCTAAATAAGGCCTGTTTTCTCATCATTGGCTCACGTCGCCGTACCCACACATTTGACCTTTATTTCCAATCTGCATGGCTTCAACTGGACAAACGCATAAAATACCAAACCTGTACCACGGCCAAGAATATTATAATGGGGCTTACCTCACCTGGTGTTTGTGCCCTCATAAACCTAGACATAGGAATGTCCCTACAAGGAGATCCAATTCCCATCTACTACATATCCCATGATGTCGCACAACCCAAGGACACAGATCATTCACCTGTTGGGCATCCAACTGGCTCAGCTCTCTTGGCAGCGACATAGCGACCACTCCAACACTCTGCCTATTTAAGTCCAAGTTGCGCCTCTCTGCTTGTAACCTGTGATTGCCCATCTTAAGATTGCCACCGTTCCAGCTGCACATGCCCCAGCACTTACAATCAGTCTTTGTACCCCAAGCACCTTACCTGTCATATTCCCTCCACAAGGCCCCCTGGCTGCACTGTCTCCTGCCCTTGCCCACCTCCCCCCATATCTCCACTCCTGCCCCAACCACCTCCTGTACTCCCCCTTACCCCCTGCACCTCCTACCCCCTCCCCCCGATCTCCTACCCTCACTCACCCCCCCTTTCCTTGTCTTGCTTATAGCTCAAGTCTTTATACTGGTTATTACATATATGTAAGTCAATGACTATATGTTTGTAACTAAAAATGATGACTGTTGCACACGCTGACGTGGAACCTTTGTAAAACAGACTCTGCTCAAAGGTATTGTAATCCTAGATTGCAATAAATAAATACATAAATCAAAACTCAGTTTGCACTAACTCACACTGTGGCGCTCAAATTCCAAGGAGAACACTGGTAGCCCAGAGGATGGCGGCACTTTGGCCTTCATTCCCATTTTTAAAAATGTCGCAATCAGGTGCTAGTTTTTTAACTCACTTAATTTACCTTTTCTGTGCTGACTTACCATGTTTGAGGCAATCAGGCAGCATATTTCTCTAGGTCTGGGATCTGTCGGCAGTGGTCAGTACTTGATCACACCTTTTCTGTCTGACTGCTCAGTATGTGTGGCAAAGGCACATGTGGAGATTGACATTGGAGGCTCTCAAGGTGGACACGCGTTGCAGACGTGCACCAAACGTTCCCTCCAATCAAACGACTTTCTGTGGCAATTGCTGGGCTATTTGGACAAATTAAAAAAAGAACTGCGCGGGGGATGGGGAACCGAATCAGCGTGTTTTTTTTTTTTTTTTTATGGGAGTAATTTCTTTTAAAGGCCAGGTTCACAAAATGAGATAGACTGCACTAGCCAAGCTGGGAAAGTCGGAGAGGCATTGCACTGGCCCAAATCAATTTGCACTATGCCCCGGGTCAGTAATATAATGTAAAGAGCGACTCCTGAGATAGTGAGCTTTTACTGAGTGTTGTAGGCTGCCTTACACAACAGACCAATCAAGATCATCCAGCTGCTGCTTTTTAATGAAGTGCAAAGAGGAGGGGGTGCACCTTTTAGAGTGGAAAGATTGTTAAAATGTGACCAATTCGAAAAAAGAATGGGGGTGTAGGGAGGGACCGGGGGGGTGTATTTAAAGAGCGACGGGTGAGGAGAAAATTCAAATCCAGAAAAAGTGCCCAAAAGGCAGGGAGCAGACAGTCCAGAGTGGGCTAAAGAGCCAGCCAGTGCGAGGCAGGGAAGATGGGAAGCCATCCAGTCGGTGGCTGTGGCAGGCCTGGAGGATGAGCGGAGCTGAAACCACTCGAGGAGCCGTACCTGATGGATTCTGCATCGGCCAGGAGTAGAGGGGACAGTGGCTGATGCTGTGTCGCATCCCAGACCGGAGATCTGCTAGGAAAGAGGGAGAGGAAAGCCCGGAGGATTAAAATAAAGGCCTAATTGGAGGGAGGGGAACCAGAGAGCGAGACAGGGAAACGGCAGGGGAATTGAGTGCTAAAGATGGGAGGGCCCCAGGAATCATGCCATGGTGGGGAGGAAGGCAAGATGGAAAAAAGCAGGAGAGAAGCAGAGATGTTAAATTAACTGGAAAAAAGAAAAAAAACTGTCCTAGAAAAGCTGTAATTGCTAACAGTCACAATAGGGTATTATAAATTATTTAGGCGCTTTTGTAAGTACAATTGTTTGGGCACTTTTTATTTTTTTTAACTTTCTGTTTATTCTCCTCCTCCTTCACACTGGAACCCTGTTCCATGGGGAGACACTCATGTATCCGCCCCGCTTCACCTCCTTACCCAATTCTATGGTGGACACCCATGGAGCCTGGCTGTACCCCCCCAGGCATGTAGGAGGCAGGGCCTGTACACCCCAAGACTTCTACTTTTGTTGGGCCCCCAGTTAGGCAGGAGGGAGCCATTAGGAGTCTGCATTGCGATCCGTTCTCTTGGCGTTCCGGTGTTTTTTTTCCTTCTGTAGTGAAAATTGTGCCCAAGCGTCAGGCGTCGCAGCCAATGTCCACCATGTCCCAACCCTTTTTCTCTGCTCTGTGCTTGCTGAGCCTTTGTTTTCCGCCAGAGGTCAGTCAAGTGCTGAGCAAAGTCCCCCCTCCCTCTGAGAGAAGGCGGGCAGTCCTATGGATTCCCAAGCCTTCTCCTCCTGGCCGACCCTCCACCTCCCCAGGCTTGTTCCCGAACCTGGGTCGATGGCATTGCAAGTGGTAGCGTTACTATTGCGCAGGTGGGCGGGCTGTTTAGGCACATTTTAAATAGTTTCAAATTCCAGTACAAGAACAGTTAAAATGTTAAGGGGTGAGAAGAAAGAACAGGCAGCAGAGCAGTTAAAATTCAAAGTGCCCAAAAGGCAGGGAGCAAACAGTCCAGAGTGGGCTAAGGAGCCAGCCAGTGAGAGGCAGCAAAGACTGGAAGCCATCCAGTCAGTGGCTGCAGCAGGCCTGGAGGAGGAGCAGAGCTGAAACAGGTCGGGGAGCCGTACCTGATCGATTCTGCGCTGGCCAGGTGTAGTGATAGCGGCTGATGCTGTGTCCCAGACGAGATCAACTTTGGCGCTCCCTCCTGGTCAGGGGAATGCTACCTGATGGATTCTGCGCTGGCCAGGATTAGAGGGGACAGCAGCTGATGCTGTGCCACGTCCCAGACCGGAGATCAGCTTCGGTACTCCTGCCCGATCAGGGGCATGCTGCCTAGGAAAGAGCCAACATAGAATGTGATGGCAGATAAGGGCTGCTGGGCCCACACAATCTGCCCCTTTTTTGTACTCCAGATTTGCTGCTGATCTACGGTGCCATTTCTTCCTCTTCCTACTTTACCCTGTGATTTCCTTGTGCCTATTCCTGGAAATTTTGAACCCCACTACTTCCACTGGTTTGTTATTCCAGGCATCCAGCACCCTTTCTGTGAAGAAGCACTTCCTCGTCATATTCCTCCCCAGCTTCATAGCATGCCCCCTTGTTCTGAAGCAGCATTTTCTCTGGAAAATATCACTCTCCTGTATCTTAATCCACTTGAGATATTTAATGGTCTTGATCATATCTCACCTCTCCCTCCTCTGCTCCAGGATGTATATATTTAGCCCCTTAAGCCTTTGCTCTTGGGGCTTTTGATGCAGACCCTGCATCATTTTGGTAGCCCTCCTTTGGACTGCCTTTATTGAGATGTGGTCTCTAGAACTGGACACAGTAGTCCAGGTGAAGTCTTACCAGCGATCTATATGGGGCAGCACCACCTCCCTGCTGAAAGGTGCAGGGTTGTCTGCATGGGCCTGGGTACCATATATTGAAGGCAGCTGTTCTGTTGGCATAGGGGCTTGTGCCTTTGCACCCATGGGTGGCAGAGGGCCCTGTGCATTGTCTGACAGATGTATTCTGCCCTGTTTATCTGTATCTGCAGCCACATGGAAGCTTAGGGTCCACAGGGCCCTGCGCTTCCACAGCCCATCACACAGCACCATGAATTCTTCACATCCGGCAACTTCTGTAGGTGGATAGTCTTCTCTTGGCATGGGGCAGCTGCATGAGGGTATGATTCCACTATGTCAAAATGAAAGGAAATTCTTTGCATACAACTTTGTTATTGCACCACTTAAGATAACTTGATGCCACAAAAGGAGGGAAATGTGTGAGGTTTCAAACCTATCTCTCTACCCCACCCCCCACCTCAAGCAGCAAAAGGAACAAAAATTAGGGTTTTGGGTGTCGGGTATCTTAGCGAATCAGTGGTGGGGTCGTTCTTGGGGTTGGCAACCCTAATGCCTCCCCATTCCCTGAGCATACGTTTTACACATAATGTCTTTTTGAGGGTCCTGCATGAAGAAAGCTACAACAAATTGTGTTGGCAACATGTAGCCAGATATACTATTCTACCTTTGAAGAGTGTATCACTATGATGCAGTGCCTTGGGAGCTGTACCTTGTGTTTCAGACAGGAGGCTACAGGCTGGGAAGGGGTGAGCATTAGGGTTGCCAACCCCAAGTAAGACCCCAGCATTAATTAGCCAAGACCCTGGAGTCCCAAAATCCTGACCCCCCACTTTTGTTGCTTGGGGGTGGGGAGTTTACCACGTTTTCCTACTTTTGTAGCATTAAGTTACCCTAACTTGTGCATTAACAAAATTTTTTTGCAAAATACATTGTTTTAGGCAGAGAGAACTACACGTTTTTAACATTGATAACATAAATACTACTGTTATGTAATGATAATATAACATCATTACTATTTCTCAAAGAGCAGGTTCTTAGTTCTGCAGTTTTATGCATCCCCCAAGAAAAAAAACATAAGGAAGCTTGCCTGTCCCCAAATGGATTGTGACATAAAGTTTAATTTATTTCTGGCTGCATTCACAGAAAAAAATTATCGTGATGTGCTCTGTGGAGCCTGCAGCCAAATCGGTCCTACTTTATTTGGAGACATGCCCTCATGCTGGCACGTTTTGTGAGACTGGTAAATGACTACATTGGGGGCAATTTTTGAAGGCTTTTTTTTTTTTTTATATACACTTTTGAGTGCCAGTTTTGACAAATGATGGCTGCCGCTCAACTAACAGAGCAGTGGCCTTCATTTGTCAAAATCGGCACTCAGAAGTTTAAAAAAAAGCCTTTAAACTCTGCCCCCATTGTAGTATATGGAGCCCGCCCCCATATGCTCTTAATTTACTGACGTCACAAAACATGCTAGTATGGGGGCATGTCTACAGATAAGGAAGTAGGACTATTTTGGCTGCGGGCTCCATGGATGATCTTTTTTCCTGTGAACACAACCAGAAATTAATTAAAATTTGTCACAATCCATTTAGGAACAGGTAAGCTTCCTTACATGTGTTTTTATTTTTTTTTTGGGGGGGGGGTCAGAACTGCAGACCTGCTGTTTTTTAACAGCTGTATTCCAGGCTTTTATTATTATTTTTTTTTAATTTTTTTTTTATTTATTTTTTTAGTCTAGCTCCAGTGTTTCTGGAATTAGATCTTTCAAAAGACATTTTCTTTAAAATGTGATAACTTTGGAACCATTAGGGCTAGAGACTTAATCTTTTTTGATGAAAGCTTGGGAGTCGGCCAAGTACTTCTGTCATTTACATATCACCACAGTGTATAGGTATTGGTATAAAAAAACAAAATGCTTTACATGAATATTAAAATAAAGTGGTTCACTGCAGTTTTAAAGTCCTGCCATATTATAGCGACATGTATATGCATGTAGCGTCATAAGAGAACTGTATTAACTGTTTAAACTTTACAGTTTTCAAAATGTAGTTTCAAATGTAAACCCCCTACAAATAGGGGTTCCTATAATGTCTTCCTGGGCTCCCTCATACCTACTGTCAGGATGGTGTCCTGTGCACAGTAGTTCTACTTGTCTGCATGAGAGTGCTTCAGTAAGCCTCCGTGCTTGTCTATTTAAGAGTCTTGCTAATCTGTGTACAGAAATTGGTCTGGGCTGGGTCCAAGTGATTTAACGCTCACGACCCGCCAGGCAGTCCGTTTATTCTGCTCCATTTTGCAGCCGCTACTTGCGCAGAGGGTGCCCTCTTAGAAACTGTGATTATTTACTGTTTATCTGTCATAATAATATAGGAGTTTGTCTAATTTGCTTTCAGTTGCAGCTTGAGTGAGCTTTTGAATGAGCTCCACCACTTTGGTTCTGGACTGCCAGTGTTGGACCAACTGAACCTCAGGGGACCTAAAATGGAGACTATTCCCTAGAGGTCTTGTGGGATTGAGATGCTGTAGTATTTGTAGTTTTAAGGGTTTGGTGCCTAAATGGACCTGGGGGGGGGGCCTTTCTGTGACAGACAGTTCCCTCAACCAACCAAACCTTTTGGATTACTGGGAAATCCCCAGAACTGCTGAATCAGAGTGTCGGTTGTGAGTTGGAGATTGGAGAGTGAACAGCTTGAGCCATCAAGCAGCTGCTCCTGGTAGGAGCATTGTCGGGAAGGCTCTGTTGGCCTGCCTGTTACGTTCTCCAGCCTAGAGTATCGCCTAGTATGTGAGAGTCTGACTTTTTCGATTGCTGGTTGAGATCTGTATCCGAAGAGAGAAAAGTGTGTTGTTGCTATTTGTGAGTGGACCGAAGACTTGCTGCAGAAGTGATTGGCCGTTTGAGCAGTGAAACTGTGATTGGCAAACAGACTTCTGAACTGTGGCTAAATAAGCCAAGTGTCTTAGATGTGCTGAATGTGTTTCGTGGGATGCGATTTGGTTCCCCACGGCGGTTCTGTTACGCCTACTGGGGCTTTTTCAATGCTTCACCA
The DNA here is from genome assembly GCA_016271365.2 of Neoceratodus forsteri. Classification (NCBI taxonomy): domain Eukaryota; kingdom Metazoa; phylum Chordata; order Ceratodontiformes; family Ceratodontidae; genus Neoceratodus; species Neoceratodus forsteri. The sequence goes on along the minus strand of CM028130.1, from coordinate 1,522,422,789 downwards.
CAGACTTTATCCAAACTGTCTGTTCTGCTTGGGCCCTGCCATCTCAGCCTAGGCCGCTGCTCCCAATTCAGAGACATTCTTGGCAAAAGACCCGCTCAGGGATTCTGCCCCCTGCTCAACACCACTAAACAGGTAGCGTCCACCAGGAGGTGAGTTGTGTAGGCCTTGCTTCCCCTGGCAATCCAGTAAAACACCACAAGGTCTTCATCTCGCCTGTCCCACATCTTGGTCTGGGTAGCGTGAGTACAAAACAGGGTAGCTCCCTGCAACCTCAGTTACAATCATTGTGTGCCATCTTATTTTCTTGTTTTGTGTTTATTGCAATGGACTGAGCCAACCGGCGCCAGATTACAAATATTTGGGTTGAGTGCATGTTAATTGTTTTCCTTCCTGGGGGCCCCAACAACAGCAGCAATGCTGGTCCGCACTGGGCAATGCTTCAAGCTAGCCTGTTCAACATACTGGGTACCGAGGGTTGTGGGGACTGTGTCAAAGGGACTTGCAGTGCATGCTGAAATCAACCTGAATCAAATCAGAGATACCAGTCGCTTGCTAGACTTATGCCCCACCCTTGTTCACATCCCCTGAATAAATCAGATTATTGATTTTCACGTTTAACCTGGCTGGTGTGTACCTTATTGGTTGGGTTGCTGCTGTATTACTGTGTTGTTGCATTACTGGTCTTATTTTGCAGTGAGTCTCAGTTGCAGAAGATCCAGCCCTGGTGGTAAGTGCAAGGAGTGTGAGCATATCATTACTGTTCTATGGTAAATGTGAATGTTCTCTTGCTAAACTGTTTAGGCCACTAGAAGGGTTGGTGGATGGTTATAGCATTCCAGAGGGCTATACCAAAAGCAGCTATGCTACTTCAGTACCATTCCTCCTGGTGGAGGCACCTGTTCACCGAACTTGGGCCGCTCAACCTGTGCATAGTCACACAGGCAGGGGTAGTAGCCAATGGGATAGTGCCACCTAGGGGTTACACAAGCATTCTAAAAATAGCATTCAAGATTATTTTTGGAAATGGTTGAAACTAACTTGCAGAGGTGGATAATCAGTTGGACAATTATCTGGATTTTGTCCCATGACCAGTCCCTCCCCCCATATTCTCTTTCTGCCTTCCTTTACACACTGTTGCCTTACTTTAATGCATTTATACTTCCATACCCTTTCCTATGGGTACAGATGTAGATGTGACTTACTCCGTGATCGTGAACAAAAAAGTCTGCCCACTGCATAGTGTGCTACTTTAAACAAAATGTTCTGACGATGCCTTAGCGAAATCAGTTATAGTTTTTTGAGGTGTCTGTTGGTCTATGTCTCTGTGAAGACTTTTGACCATTTTGTGTCAGGTATTGCATTTAATACCCATTATCTGCTACCGTCTGTACTCTGTACCTATGCTTGGCAGCACTCTGTATCAGTAGCTGCTTTATTGTGTTACCTGTAACCATTTTGTAATCATCATTTCTGTAGCTATTGTGTCTAATTGTTGCTATTGTCCCTGATGTCTCTCTTCTCAATGACGTGGAACCTTTGTAAAGAAGTCTTTGACTCAAAGATATGTTGTCTGATATTTTCAATAAATAAATAATAAACGGCTGTTTTTTGCCTAAATATTACAAGTGTCTTATTGTTTTGTTTTTTTATTGTCTCGCATTACCGATATAACCACTCCCGTGGATCTGTGCTAGACAGCTGAGACTGGCACACTGTTGACTGCACATACTCCTACAATTTAAGCTACCCTATGCCTGGGATTGGCTAAATGGACCAGCAGGTCGCAGTACCCATTAACAAAAGAAATCAACCCATGACCCAGTTAATTTGTGTTCTTATTATTTTTATAAGGGATTAAGACACTTACTGTTAGAGCTATAAATCATATCAAATGCTTTTTTCTGTAACAATTCACTGTTTTCTTGTACTGCTATACATTTATTAAAAAAAAAAAAATTAAAAAAATATAAAAATGAATTGGCAAAAAAAAATATAGCAATTGCAGCACTGGCGTGAAATGCTGCTGTAGAAAGGTAGATTACCAGGGTAACTGATTTCTGTAAACCATTGCTGGTCAGTCTGTTAAAAATGTCACAGTAACTAGTTCTCTACGTGGTTACTATCATTGTGGTGACTCAGTTGTCTTAGTTGCTAGAAGCTTTACAGTATTTTTGAGGGCTCAGCAAGGCACAGAAGTCGTAGGTAGATTGCTAGCATGCTTGTACTAAAAGAACATTTGAGGGTCTGCCAGGAGGCAGTCAGGGCACAGAAGGAAAGTTGCTCATCACACTGACTGCAGCAGAGAAGAATCGACCAGCCACACTTTCCATGTAACGGACAGTATGTTACATCCTGATTGTCTGCGGCACAGAGAGCCAAGTCTCCTTAGAAAGGTGCGACTAGTTTAATGAGTCCTTCAAAGCTGAGATTGTCTGCATCCAGAACCACATTTCCTCACTGCCCAGCCTATGGGCAGCAGGATAGAGCCAAGCAGACTTACAGCACAGTTCCTTGGTGGGAAAGAGTTTCGCCCCTGCACTGACTCAGCTGTCAAAAGCTCGGATGTTCGCACTATAAGTATTTGAAGGTATCATCAACTCCTCTTTGTGTAAGGGTACATTTCCAGCACCTCTGAAGAAGGTGGTAAGGCCCTTGCTTAAGAAGACATCATTAGACCTTGATGTCCTTGCCAGTTATTGGCCAGTGTCCAACCTTCCTTTTTTAGCCAGTGTTGGTGAGAAAGTGGTGTCAGATCAGCTAGTGGATCACTCTGAGCGAAATTACATTGTTTGAGCTATTCCAGTCTGGTTCCATAGTAAATACAGCACTGAAACGGCTGTGATCAGTGTTTCTGTTTTTGTTGTCATTGTTTGGTGATGGGGCAATGCCCACTGGTCACAAAGCACATTTACAGGGGCCACCTGGGGGCACTGGGGAGGTTAAGTGGCTTGCTCAGAGTCCAACATTATGCAGGTAGAGGTTGTGAGAATCAAACCCAGGTTTTCTGGCTGAACCAGTCTCTTTCACAGCACGTTACTGTAACCTGTAGGTTGTACTGCTAGAGTTTGCAATTATCTGCATCTAGCAAGGGATCAAGGAGAGTTTTCCATATTGATTCTCCTTGAAAGATCATCAGCATTTGACATGGTTAATCACACACAATTGCTTGACTCTGGGGACTGACTGGGCCTTTTCTTAAATGGGAACAGTCAGCTTTAACCACACCGAAGTGTATGGTTGGTCCCAATTGGTACCTTTTGTGCAAACACATTTTTTTCATTACAGTTTACTGATTACTGCAGTTAGAGATTCATTAAGTTTCTGTAGCAGAGACATGACTTGAGCGTCTCTAATGCTCATATCGACGAAAATTCACCTAGGCAGATCTCACCCTCAGTAGTCCAGCCTGAATAGGAGTGGAAGGGATTGTATCTCGGTACTGACCAGATCCCTTCCACTTGACGATTGATCGCGCCATCCGTGATCTGCCCCCACGCTCAGGCATGTAATGACGTGTACCCAGGAAGAGTTGGGTGGCGCGTCTCTCTTAGAATCAGTGGGGTCAGTTTTACATACTATTTTGTAGGCAAATGTGGCCAGTTGGAGAGCAATCAAGGGCACTGGTCGACTATGTATTTTGATACATTTTTGGTAGTCATTTAACTAGTTTAGTGGTCATCGCTTACCATAGCTTCAGAAATCTGCCGTTAGAGGGCAGAGGTGAGCACGACCACGTAGCAGAGTTTTGAATTTCATTCTAAGATTCTACGATTAACATAACATTCTAGGCTCCAGGGCATCTCAATCCAGGGAAATGATTTGTAGTAGTTAAGCATAATGAAGGCTCCCTTGGAAGAAACAGCATTACTACAGTGAGTCATTTTTTTCTTTTGGACCTTGATTATGGTTGTCACCAGTTTTTACATCGACGGGTGGCCACATTTAAGTGTCTCTGATTGATGGGGGTGGCATTGTCAGTGTAGATTGCTCCTAAGAATCTGTCTTTAGATGTTTCACCCACTGCTGTAAGATCCATGGGCTGTGGCTCAGGAGAGGGTTGGACATTTGGATTAGTAACTGGTTGTGAGTCTGCAGATTGGAGGAGTGTTCTGTAGTAATTAGAAGATCATTTCCGGCAGGAGGGGAGGGTTCTGGAACAACTGGATTCAGAGGTTCAGTACATGGGGGCTCCATTGTAACTGGTATTTTGTCCAGATAGGAAGGAAGGCTTGTGGGTTTTCTTGGCTTGTTTTTGGGCTGGAGGTACAAATAAATTTTGGTAAAGACTGTCATGATGGTTGAGTTGATTGTGAAGTCCTAGGATGGCTGCAGTAAAAATATCCGCTCTCTTGCATACAAATTACACTTTGTACTTGTTGACACAGTGTACACTGGTATGTCTCAGCTGGTCGCAAGTCACAAACCCACTCAGGTGGTCCTTGGAGCTGCACTGGTAGTGTGCCTTTGGCTGACTGGGATTAAAGGGCACTCCGCTATTTCTGCCAAAAAATGTTGGGGAGATGTTGCACCCTGGTATTGGTCTGTTCCAAGTTTACCCACAACTTCCGGCCCCCATTCCAAATTAGTTCCGAGTCAAGAACTGGTGTTTAGTCCCCCAGGATGTGGCATCTGTCATAACCAATAAATCACGTTGGTTATTTTATTTATTTATTTAGTGATTTGGAAATAACCTTTGAGCTGAGGCTCTCTTACAAAGGTTCCACATCATTTAACTGTAACAGACACACGAAACAAGGTACAGAGTAAGTACACCATAGAAAAAATGGTTTGAAACGGAGGAACATATTCTTACATTGTCCAGGCAATTGCGACAACAGCAGGTAGCAAAGAGACTAGAGGTGGGTAAGGTGCAGAGAGAGGCCCCACCCCCTAGGAGTTGCCAGAAACAGGGCAGGAAAATGGATTGGACGACCCACAGGGGAGGGAGGCAGTAGAGAGGAGGGTGGTAAGCAGCCCACATGCAGGGCTTTGTCAGCAGCACACGGTTGGGGGAGGGTTAGAGAGCGGAGCATGAAGGACAGGTAGACAGGTGGGCCACAGGGGTTTGGAAGAGGCAGGAAGAGGTAGAGGTGGACTACGGAGGTGGGAATAGGTAGGCAAGGGACAGGTGTGGGGGAGGTAGGGGAGTAGAAGGAGAGCAGAGGTGGGAGATGGGATTGCATTGGTTAAGATACTGGGTATGGGAGTAGTTAGGGGGGTGGCCCAGGGCCGTCTTTGAGGGAGCAGCTTGTTGAATCATTCGTTACTGGGTACCAGCGGGTGAAGTTCTGACATTCAGAAAACAGGCACATGTGGAGCTGGAGGTTACATGGAGCTTGAGTTTGGATTTGAAATGTGAGAGACTTGTGTAGTTGTGAGTGACCTCAGGAATCTCGGTTAGCCACAGGGGCGCTCTATAGGAAACGGCACATTGACCAAGTGCAGTTTGTCAAAATGGCACCAGAAGTGCCCCCTGCTCTGCCTTTAGTGCCATATCTGGTGCATGATTTAGAAAAGATGGCAGTTACACTCGTGGGTGCTTTTCCCAGTGGCGCTTTCTTTCCAAGGAGGCAGGTTTGGAATTTGATCCTGTCCCCTAACGACAGCCAATTCGTCTGTTTATAGAGGGAGCAGGTATGGGTGATCCGATCGGCATCAAGGGTGAGTCTGCAGGCTTTCTTGAGTGTGGTGTGACCCTCTTTAGCACAGTTTCTGTGGCTGTACCATAGACTACTAGACCATAGTCAGTAGTTGATAAAATGGAGCTGGTGACTGAGAGGCAGAGGGCCACAGGAGTAAGACATTTCCTATGCTTTTAAAAGGCAGACCCAACTTAGTTTGCTGCCTTGACCACTGAGTTGACATGCTGCATAAAGGATAGGGTGTCATCATGGGTGACCCCCAGGTACTTAAAGGAGTGCACTTGTTCCAGAGGTGTTTGGGCATTGTTGGTGATAGAGAGGGTACGGGCCCTTTTCATGAGCTGGGGGCTGGATAAGAGCATGGTCTTAGTCTTTTTATATAGTTGTGCAGGATCAAGTGCTCGAGGAACCAGCCCTCTACCCTGTTGTAGGAGTGAGGTAGAGTAGTTTGGAGAGAATCAATTCACGTGTCACTGTTGAGGATCACCACATCATTGGTGTAAGGAATGATTTTGGAGTCGCAGGCTTTCGGAAGATCATTTAAGAAAAGTCTGAAAAGGATCCCAGGATTGACCCCTTGGGGACCCCCATTGAGGCTTCCCTGGATCCTGATACGGTTTGGCTGATTTTCATACACACTGGGATCTAAGAGACAGATCATCCTGGAACCACAGTACTGTGTTTATTGCCTCCCTCAGTTTCTGCAGCTGAGCCAGGAGGAGGGTGTAATTTATAGCGTCAAAGGCTTTTGTTAATTCGATAAACAGCAACCCCCACCAGCTTGCCATCGTCCGTTGCTCGGTGTACATAGTTGGTGTATTCAACCAGGGCAGTGGTAGTACTGTGATTCCGCCTGAATCCATGTTGATTAGGGCATTGCAATTGATATTTACTGAGATACTCTGTGAGCTGGTCCACAACAATTCTTTCCAGGGCTTTGGATAGTGGATAGTGGATAGAAATTGGTCTGCAGTTTGAAATACAGGAACTATCACCACTCTTGTGAACAGGGGTCACAAGTGCTTGTTTCCATACTACAGGGAATTTAGCCAGGGCCAGTGATTTGTTGAATAGCTTGGTAATGGGCATGATGAGTGTCCAGAGTGAGGGATAGTAGCTTCATGTCAGTACCATCACTGCCCATTTTGTTTTTTCCCAGTACTTTTGTAACATGTTTAGCTGCCTCTTTCACTGGCACTTTCTTGAAATAAAAGTCCGAGTGGGTGTTAATTGTAGACCTATTACAGTGGGTAATTCTGGTGGGGTTAAGATAGTCAAGGGGGAGGACTGAGCTGAGATCTGTGAAGGTGGTGTTGAAGGATTCTGCAGTGAGGAGTGGGTCCATTGTGAGAGAGCCGTTAATGCTGAGCAGCTGGGGATGTTTCTTTTTCGTCCTTCCCGAGGAGGTTCTTGATGCTTTCCCAAAATCTTACTGTCAGCCCGGCTGCTGTTTAGTTGTTCCTTGTAGAAGTTCACATTGGCCTCCCTGATCAGTTTTGTGCAGCGGTTTCTGGCGGCCCTGAAACACCAGAAGTCATGCTTGTTACTGGTGGACCTAGCTCTTGACCAGAGGTTGTCCCTTTCCTTCATTTTGGCTAACAGTTCTCCCGTGATCTAGCCGTTGTTGATGCCGTGGGCTTTTCCTTTTCTAACTGTAGCATAAAGCTCACATATGCTGTTGAATCCATTGACAGTGTACTTTAGGGCCAAGTCGAGGTCTGTCAGCAAATCGATGGGGGAATCAATCAAATAGGGAGAGGGCTGTATTAAGCAGTCCAAGTTGACCTTTCTTCAGGAACCTGCTCTCAGTTGTGATGGGGGGGGGGGTTTGAATGAGTTGGTCCACCTGAAGGTGATTGGGGAATGGTCGCTCAGGGTAGCTGGCAGCACTGTAACCTCAAAAATCTAAGAGGGGGAGTTGGAGAGGAGCCAATCAAGGAGAGTGCTGCTGCCTGTCTTGTTACAGGGTTTTATTTAACTCTTAAAATTGGTTAGCGTTTTGCTCATTAAAGTGCTAAAACTTTCTGCATAGCTCTTGCCTCACTGTTTAACAAACACAGCTCTTCTAGAAAATCTATATAAATACTTTCTGTACAGTTACCATCGTCCCAAGAAAAAAACTGCTAATCAATTATTTAAAACCCTGTGTTACATCTAGTGGGCTGGGTGACTAATTGCGTTAACTAGTTGGCTACGGTATCCTTCTGGAGGGGTCGCATCTGTGTGTTCCCGGTTAATGTTGAAGTCACCTGTTGTTATAAGCTCGCAGTTCGTGGGGAGAGTGGCCGCAGCATCCAGGACCTCCGGCAGCCATCTCTGGTTTTATTTGGTGGTAGAGAGACTTGATGCCATGATCAGGGATTTACCTAGCTGACCAACCTGGATTTTCACTTCTAGAAGGTTTGTGGTCATCAACCGTCCTGAAAATTGGGAGGACAGAACAGTGGAGGGAGTCCTAGGCATAGATGAGACTGCCACCTCCTTTCTTGCCCTTCCTGTCACTCCTGTAGACTTGGTATCCTGGTAGTGTTATTTGGTTACTTTTGGTCTCGTCAGTTAACCATGTCTCTGTACGGCAGATTATGTTGGGGCTATGGAGGGCCATCCAGGTCTGGAATTGGTCGAATTTAGCTGGGAGGCTACAGATATTAATCACTGTGAATTTTGGGTCTTTCAGTGGTGGGCCAGGATTGACATGTACATTCCCAGGTAGTAGTAGAAGCATTAGGATGAGTTTGCTTGCTGTGAGCGTTACTGTGAGGAGTGACTTGCAGCGCCTAATTTTGCATTGGAAGGGCTGATTTATCTTCAGCAGAGAGGTAGTCTGGGCTGGTAACATGGTGGTGCCGAAGTAGGGGGTGGTTAGGGCCCCCAGGTCAGTCAAGTGGTGTAGTGAACTCTTGGTAGGTCCACATCGAGGCAGTCACCTCCTGTTGCTATTAGCCAGTCACAAGGTCCGAGTGAAGCAGTAGTCATGGCATGAACGAAGGTGGGTAGTGCCAACATTGTCTCCAGAGCCAGTAGCCCTAAGTGTAAACAGAATGAGTAGAGGGATGAAGCGGTACATATTGTGCTTCCTAAGTGGGCTGTGACAGTGGGAGGGAGCACACTGTTGTGATGACTAAGTGGTGTTGGTGACCGAGGTGGGGTTATAAACTTTAAGGCTAAAGCCGAGAGGATCCAGTGAGATGGTTCAGGACAAGTGGGGCGGAGCCAATGGGGATTTAATAGAGGCTGGTGCCGGGGAGGACAGGCAGGACAAATTAGTCTCTAGGAGATGGGAGCTGAGCCGTGGAGCCTGCGTGGAGGGAGCACTTCGGTCTGTAGATGGCTTGAGGGAGCATCCAGTCGGATGTGTGGTGCTATCCAGCCAGACCAATCAAAGGGCCAGGTGGTCTTTTCGAAGGAGCGGCTACAGGAGCAGTGGAAAGCCATACCTGTGCTCTCTTCTAGCAGCCGCTTAGCATATCGTACTCTGGTAGGAGAGGAGCTGCTTCCCAGGCACTGTGGAGACTTCGAGTGCGCCCAATCAGGGGCCGCCACCTAAAGGGAGAGAGGAGAAGGAGGCCTTGGTTAAATGGGATTCAAACAGTGGGTGTGGAGAGAAGGTAGGACAGATTTTGCAAGACAAAGGAGGCGTAAAAGTACTAGGTGGCAAGAGGTGCCAGGGAGGTCTCGAGATAGAGAGAGTGTGTGTGTGTGTGTGTGTGTGGGGGGCGTTAACAGTCTGAGAAGAGAGGCAGATTAGGTGGAAAATGGAGTGAGGTCAGCAACAGAGAAATTTTTAACGATTTCAAAATTAAAAGGCTGTATAATCGCTAAGGCTAATCCTGTCCTCCCCAAGCGCAAGCAGCTCTGGTATAATTAACCCAGCACACAGAATAAAAAATGGCTGCAGAGCACTTTGCTAATACAGCCCTTCCCCAAGCGCTAACAGTTCTGGCACCGTTTCTCCTTAGTTTAACATAAACTGCTGAAAAACTTAGGCTAATGCAATACACCCCAAGTGCAAACAGTTCTGACACAGTTTCCCCTAACATCAGAACAGGGCTAGAAATAATTTTCTGTGGATGGCTGTCCAAGGGACAGGTGCAATATTTATTTTGACTATCCCTCAGAATTTGTCCCTATCCTGTTAATTTTTGTTTACCAAGTTTACATTTCTTTTTCCAGATACAAGCAAATTGTAACTAGTGTGCCTTCTATCTGGTACAGTGCCCTGGAAAGGGCTTAATTATTAATAGTGCCCATAGTAAGGCGCCCTATAAAAGGCTACTAAATATTACCCACTGGCTGCTACGTGGCTCTGAAAAGGACTCTGCAAGTGTGCCCCCAGTTCATGGCCCTGATTGGGACCAAGGGCCTTAACTCCCTTCTGTACTGCCCTGACAAAAGGATCAGCTTCATCTATCTTCTCCTGTAAATAACACTGACACTAAATGTCTTCCTACTTAATAACCATGACAGGGGCTTTTAACCAGTCTACTCACTCCTGTTGGGGAAGCCCTTCCTGCCCTAATGGTATTTTAAGTGGTTGCCTCAGCCCTTTATGTTCTTCTCCTAATCTCTAAATACCGAGTCTCTCTCTCCCCCCTTCTGTTGTGATGGTGTGCCCTGAAAAGGGTTTTCAAATATGGTTTTCTAACCCTTACAAAGGCCTTTAATTACCCTGGCTCCCATTAGTTAGTAAAGAGCCCTGAAGAGGGTTTTTAATTTGCTTCCCCCGAACTCTGCTGTCTGTAAATGAAAGCTAGTTCTGGGCTGGTACTGCAGGTGCAGCACACAGATAAATTAGGTATGCTGTGCAGAAAGCAAAAGGGCTGCATGATGACATGGCACACGTGCACAGTCTAGTCTTACTGTAGCACGGTTTTCATTTCTGCTACTAGTTGAAACTGCCGACCACATAGTAGAGCCTATCACTGGACTCTGAATTGAATGGACATCTCTCAACATGTGGCAGTGGGATGTCCACAGCCCAGCCTTATAGGCGACAACATCTCCTAGGTCCTAGTACCCACTAATGCTTCTTCTCTTGGTGCCTGTCCCAGGGACAGGCAGAGAAATGAAACCAGCTGTCCCTGGAGAAAACTGGGTGTCTGGGACAGGCAGACAGGTGGTTATTTCGACCCCTGCATCAGAATAAAACTGTTTAAGCTAAGCTTGTGAGAATCCTTCCCTAGTTCTAAAAAATGATTTACACATAAATAGCTGCCCTCCCATTTTCCTTTCCATGTCAGTTACGTATTCTGATATGCTTTGATCAGTTTTTTTATACATTGTTTAGCTTTGGGACATCCTCAAATCCACATATTGCACATTCCATATTGCAGACTTGGTAAAGGAAGCGAGCTCCAAATAAAACACACGAACAGTGACAACACAGCTTGCTGTCCCATTTTGTAGAACTTCCCTAGGACAAAAGATCTTCATGTACCGAGCTCCACAATGGCTAAATGAGACCCCTGTTGCAGCGCTTTAATACAACAAATGTTCAGTCCTTTAAAAGAGAACTGAAGCACTACCTGCTGAACTCAAGACACCTGCGACTGCCTGACATGAATCCATATCTGCAACTTGGATACTCCCCTTAAACACCTCTGACTCCCTTACCTGAGTCCATATCCTCAACCCGGATAACCCCCCTCGTCTGTCTGAGCTTTCCTCCTGTTTTACCTACCCTGGACCCCCACCTGCTATCCCTTGCCAACCCCCGACCAGCTCCCTCCCTGCCATACTCCCCCAACACCTCCCCTTTCCACCCACTCTCCCCTAAACATTCTCCTTCTCCCAATCCCTTTCTCTGTCTCTCTCTACCCCCTTCCTCTCTCACTCTCACCTCCTTTGTTTCTCTAATCTACCCCCTTCCTTCACACTTTCCCCCCCTTTCTTTTTTCTACCCTTTCCGATACTCTACCTTGACAGGTCCCCCCGGGGCAAGTATGCCATACGTTGCTAATTGGGGAATCTTGTTCTCACTCTCATCCCTTTCTTTCTCCTACCCCTTCTGATAGTTTACCTTGACAGGCCCCCTGGGGCAGCTATGCCACACGTTGCTAATTAGGAATCTCCTCCCGCTGTTTAATTTCAGTTGTCTACGTTACGCAAATGTATTTATTTATTTTGTGTATTACATAGTAATCTTTTGTTTTGCGTTAACCGTCAAGGTTTTGTTACATCTCTGCTGTTTTACATCCTGACGTGGAACCTTTGTAAAAGAGTGTATACTCAAAGGCTGTATCTGAATTACTAACTAAATAAATAAATAAACCTATAGTTCCCTCCTCATCCCAGCTACTGCTCTTTCTTTTCATCTTGCTAAGACATTCCATCGTGTCGGTAATACCATTCCATTTTATTGATCCGAATGGCTTGGAATGGTGTTTCTGGTGTCACAGAATGTTAAGGCAGTATGAAAACAAAGAGAAGCAACTGCTGAAGAGAAGAGGGGAAAAGGATTTGGGGTAGTTATAAAGGAAAAATAGATAATTTTATAACAAAAAAGGTCAATCTATATCAGAATATTGGTTACTGATACATAAATGAAAAGAGAAGGACATCTTCAAATGTAGAAAAATCTGTTTCCTATCACATTTAGAGGAAGGTTTCGTTAAGGAAATAGCTAGAAATGGGGTCCACAACAGCGTGTCCCAGTTGGTGGTATTTGTACCAGAATCTGTGAAGGGCACCCACAGATTTAAAGCTGATGTCAACTGTGGTGGCATTTACCATGTGAATTAGAGCATAGATCTCACTTGAGAAGAGGCGTAGAGAATATTTTAAGTAAAGTCCAGGCAGTAGATATTCAGTCAGAAACCTCTTCAAACTGTAGTTGAATGATATTATGCCATTTTGCAGGCAGAATGGGTGCATGCAATAACTCAGCAAAGGGTTTGGGTTTTTTCCTGATGAGTACTGTGTGACTTACTTTCTCTCTCTCTCTCCCTCTCCCTCTCTCTGACCAGGAGCAGTTGGTCGTGTAGGGGCAGATATAGCAGGATTTGTTACAGGAGCCTCTGCCTGTACTGGTTTTGCGATAGTCTCAGAAACCTTCCCCTCCAGCTGGATGTCGGGTGTTTCAGTAACTACCATTGGAATACTCTGTATTTCAACCCCTGGTCTGTGGTGCGGAGAACAGAGGTCTCTTGAAGTACAGGAACAGACTGAGCTGTGGGAGAAATCGAAGCAGCAGCAGAGGCAGTAACTGCATCGGAGACTTCAGGAACCACCTCTGTAGAAGCAGTGGGGTCTGAGACATAGCTGTGAACCAAAATTACAGTCACTTGCATAACATCAGCAGTCTCTGGTCTCAGTTGTTCAGCTGACCACTAAGGTTAACTCTGGTATGCCTCCTAACGCAGAACTGAGTCAGCACTCGAAACTACATCCAGCTTCTGTATGTTGTTGGTATCTGGAGTGATCAAAGAGAAGTCCTGGGAATTCATGGCAACAGCAAGGTTTGTACTCTGAGGCATTACCTTTGAAGATACTGCTTCGCTGATAATGTTGGGAGCTGTTGGCGGCTCATCAGGCAGCTAGCTGGATCCATCAGCTGATCTTGTCCACCCCTGCAACTTCCAACACTCTGGCAGCACTCCATTCTGGATCTTTAAGTTTATTTCCTTGCGTCTGGATGCAGAGGGGCTCCATGGCATCCATGCCTCATACCCAGCTGCTTTCTGGAACTGACGGCCAGGTGATAGGCTGCTGACTTTGAAGTTGATGCTGTCCGCTCCTGTGCTGACAGCCGGGGGTGAAACAGAAATGGCTGATCGTTGTGAAAGATGAGGACATCTGGATTGTTTGCCACTGGTTAGCTTCGCCGCCGCCGCTAAGAAATGGAGGAGGTGTATTTTTCTTTCAGCATGGCTTCAGCAAGTATAGTCTCCGGGTTGGCGGCATCTTCAAAAGAACTGTAGCCAAAAAGTGTTTCCACATATTCCACATCTTCTTTCTACTCTAGTATCTGAACGGCAGGGTCAGGAACCAACTGATTGCTCTCGTGTTGTACAAGTAAGACATTTAATGTCACCTTCAGTCTTAAGTTCAGTGTGTGCAGTGGATAAACCTTCTCCTTGGCTGTGTTCTGTAGCACCAGAATCTATAACCATAAGGCAAGGCAAACTGCATTTATATAGTGCCCTATTCAAGGGCTCAGAGTCCTTTGCAGTAAAAACAATGCCCCCCAAAATTAAAATCAGAATTTAAATAAAACTGAAAGTTTTTTCAAAGAGAGATTTTTAATAGGGAAACAGTGGAAAAGGCACAGCCTTACCCAGGCACTACAAAAATGCCTGATTAGTGCTTTCAGACAGTAAAATTTTTTTAACAAATTACTCTTTTTTTTTTTTTTTTAGTGATTTAAATAATGGCCTTCAACTTTCACTTTCTAATGCTGGCAGCCACCATTTCATGAGTAGCAGAGAGCTTCCTGAGCTCACTTTATGCTAATATGTCCTGCCAACCAGTAGCAGAGGTGCTTATGAAATGGCTGCTGCCAGCAACAGGAAGTGGAAGTTGTGGGTAGCTGTTCTAAATCATTAAATACAGTTGTTACTGTCTGAAAGCACTAATTGAGAGTTTCTGCAGTGTCTGAGGAAAACTTTCTTTTCCGTTGTTTCCCTTTAAGGAGTCTTTAAAGGCCTCCACCGAGCTGGCTGCATGTAGGTAAGGTGGCAGAGAGCTCCACAGCACTGGTGCAGCAGTACCAAAGGCTCTGTCACCCGATCTCTTGAGATGAGAAGGAGGTACCACAGGCAAGTCCACGTCAGCAGAGTGTAGGGAGCAGAGAGGTCGATACTGTGCTAGGAGCTCTTTGAGATAGTTGCGTCCCAAACCATGTAGGGCCTTGTATGTCAGCAATTTAATCTTGAAGGTGATGTGTGAACTCACAGGCAGCCAGTGCAGAGCGTGCAGAACAGGAGTAACATGATCCCTCAAAGAGGCATCTGTCAGCATCCTGGCTGCAGCATTCTGCACTAGCTCCAGTTGACACATCAATCCTCCAGACAACCCTAAGTATAGAGTGTTGCAGCAATCAAGTCTGTTGGTAACAAAGGCATGGATGACCGTAGCCAGGTCAACAGGTGTCAACGGCTGGATCCTGGCGACATATCGGAGACGGAAGAAACCGGATCGAACAACCAATGACATGTGTTGTTTAAGGGTCGGTCGATCATCTAGAAAAATGTCAGGATCTCTAACCGCACTCACCACAGACAGGGGCTGCCCACCAACATTTGGGTCAAGCAGCCTCCCGTCAGTGGAAACACCTCCAATGCTAGGCTCGATCACCATAACTTCTGTCTTTTCGGGGCTGAGATGTAGGCAGTTTGTAGACATCCAGTTTATCTCAGACAAACACTGGCTCAGTGTAACTGAAGTGGAGAGGTCACCTGGGGCACAGAACCGGTACAACTGGGTGTCATCCGCATAGCAGTGAAGCCCCAGATTGTACCATCTAATGATCTCTCCTAGCAGCAGCATGCACACAGAGGGGACAGAGGGGCCAAAATAGAACCCTGCAGACCACCACAAGGCAGAATGAAAAATCCAGAGGAAAAACTCCCAGAAGACAACATGCTGCGATCTAGTGATTAAATGTGAACTACACCAGTGCAGAACTGCATCAGTGGCACCCACACATAGTTCTGGAGACGATCCAGTAGCACTCTGTGATCTACAGTGTCAAAAGCTGATGATAGATCCAAGAGCACCAAGATGGTACATTGCCCTCTGTCCCTCACCATGAAGAGATTATATGCCACCCTGACCAAAGCCGTCTCAGTGCTGTACTGGGGCCGAAAACCCAACTGGAGAGGTCCAATGATGGACAAACTCTCCAATCGCTCAGCCAACTGGTCAACCACCACCACCTTACTAACCTTCCCCAAAAAGGGAAGATTAAAGATAGGCCTGTAGTTCGAGAGAACATTAAGGTGTAAGGAGGGCTCCTTAAGGAGGGGTCTCATCACAGTCTCTTTCAAGGTTGTAGGAAAAGAATCCTCACTGAAAGACCCATTTACGATCTCAGTGAACTCAGTGAATTCAAGCAGCTGATGACAGGCCACGCTGGACCTGGGTCCAGGGCACAGCTGGTGAGCACAACGGAGGACCTCAGCTGCTGAAACTGGACGAAACTCACTCCAGCTCGGCAGAGGATCTCCATCAACAGACCGATCACCTCCAGCGAAGGAGCAAAGGCTGGACCAGAGGAGGCAATACTCGCCTGATGGAGGACACCTTGCTGGCAAAGAAATGCCGTAACCGCTTGCACTTTTCTGTGGACAGTGCTGTCCTGGACTGCAGACAGGAGGGGTTCAGCCAACTGTCTAAAGTGTAGAAGAGCGCAGCTGAGCGATTCCCTGCTGCAGCAATCAACTGAGACAAAAACTGTCTTCTTTAGATAGATTGCCCGCTGGTGCTCCAAATAGTGGAGCCTCAGCGTCACCTTGTCCCCGTCAGAGCGAGATCTCCTCCAGGCATGCTCTAACCTACGCCTCTTAGTCTTCAACCGATGCAGCTCAACACAGTACCACGGTGAGCGACGTTGGGAGGTCAAGGGGTGAACGTGGAAAGGTGCACTCTATTCCAGGGCATCGGTCAAGGTCAAGTAACCTCAGGAACCACCGGAATGGGGAGGTCAGCCTCCAACTACTCTTAACTGCCAGCACTCATCCTCTCTCCTTACTAGGGTCAGCCATCTTGGACAAGACTACCAACAGCACCCCCAGTGGAAGAGTAGGGGAGTTTTCCTCAATGTCCTTGCCAAATTTCCTTTTTTCACTAAAAAATTGTACAACCAGCTTAACCTGATTCAGTATGTCAGTTTGCGTCTGTGTCCTCCACACCACCATGCCAGGCTGAAAATGGTCAGAATTGCCTAGCTGTCCTTTCCTAATCAACAAAAACAAAATAATCTTTGGATGTCACATATGAACTTGTACAGCTGGTTATTCAGTAAAGGATGGCTGTGCTCAGAGACATTTTTGGCGTTCATGGTCCTTTGCTCGCAGCAGGTTTGGAGTGCCTCACCATACAGTAGCCTGGGAGGAAACGGGTAACCACATTATGAAGTGATGTAAGAGAATGTCCTATGAACCAGTAATGCCCCTAGACATCGGAGGTTCCCTGGGCCTTACTACCCCTATTCTAAGAGCTATATCAGTGGAGGTTATGTGGTTACTTGATCTTAATTATGCAGAGGTCAAAATTAGCACCAGCCCACTACCCAAATGCTGCCCAATTTTGTATCAGGCTGGTAATGTTTTCCATTAGGCTGCTGGCAAGTATTGGTGAAGTTGACTTTTCAGTAAGTACACCATTTGAACCAGCCTAAAAGTCTGTGGAACAGGTGGATATTCACAGTCACTAGCCATGCTGACTAGTGACTGCAAAATGCAATTTCAACCCCAACTTATGGCTGCACTCAATTGTTTTCACACCAGCTTATTGTCCTCATTTAAGCAGTGAGATCTGATAGGGTGTGGGTTGTTGTTTAATACCTGACTGCTCCATTGGCATGGCTCAATGAAGCAGAGAGGGTCTTTTAGCCCCTGGGAGGGTGGGTATCACACAACAGCCCACACCCTTAAGGGTCTTACTGCACTTAGAAATGAGTTGTGTGACTGAAAATACCCAATTAACGTTTTAAGTAACCATATTGTTTACTGATCTGCATGCAGAAACGTTCACGTTTGAAAGCCATTTCGGAGCCTCGCACTGTTCCAGCTTCCCTTCATGCTAAACTACCATTTGAGAAAAGGCATAGATTGGCAGAGCTAATATGCATAAAGTGAACACGTCTTGTTTTTCAGTTGGTTGTGCTGCCTGATAAAATACTCATACAATCACAGAACAGCATTTTCTCATCCATTATCTAATCTTCAGTAAATCATGTCTTGGTTATCTGCTCATTTTAATTGATCTCCCATGTGTTTTAGGGAAAAAATTCCCAGTTCCTATACATTAGTTTTGGGCTCTGACAGAATTATGATGTCGGGTATCAGCAGGCAGCCAGAGACAGATTTGGTTTTCACACCAGTATTTTTAGTAATAAATATGGGTGAATATGGCAAAATAAAGCATACAAGCTGAATTGTCTAAATATTAAAACATTACATTTTTTTCCAAAGTTGTCCCAGCAACTTTAGGAGCTTTTTTAAATTTTAAACGGATTCTTGGTTGTTCATATAGGGCATGAGCAGTGCTCCAGATAAGTTTGGCAGGCAAGAGTAATAGTCTTGCCAGTTTGGAAATATGATTAAACTGGTTTTGGTGAGTAAAACAACTTTCGAAGGCATAGTTTTGGAAACTTTTTTTTTTTTTGGCTATTTTTTTTTTCTCCCTGCCCTTGTTGGCCCTCTTTTCTGCTGCTCCACCCAGCCCAGTCACCCCGGCTTCCCCTTGGACTTGCTTTCTTCCGTAGTCCTCCATTGCTAGGTGGCAGGGAGTCCTCTTGACCCACCAGGACTGGATGCAGATCACAGGATGCGTCTAAAGTCCCTGGGTGCAGTGCCTGCAGTGTGCGTTGATCTTCCTACCAGCCAGGATTTTTTCCCCCACTTTTCCCATCCCTGGAGGTGTGATGTGCAAGGATGTTAAGGTGTGCGCCACACGTTCCTGTGACATATGCCATCAGTCATGCTTCGAACCAGCTGACCCGGGCTGCCTATCCACGTTCAAACCCGGGTCATCTGTGCTGCAAGTGGTAGTGCTTCTTCTGCGCTGGTGATTAACAGTGTTTGCTAATCAACAACATTTTGATTAGCAAGCAGCCAGGTTTGAGGAGTAGTTTCACTAAATTATTATTTATTAGCCGGCCCAGTAACATAGCTGCAGTATTACCACTTGTTGTTCTGGCAGCCCATGTCCAGGAAAGGGGTGCGGGCCATTGGGGGTCGGCCAGTGAGTAAGGTTTGAATATCCCAGGGACTTCATTCTTTCGGGGGTCCTGTGGCATGATTGCTGACTGGTGGAGACTGGTTGGCAGCGCAGTCAGGAAAGTCGAGAGGCATAAGGAATGGAAAGGTTGCTGCTGGATACCTGTTCCGCATGTGCGCCATCGTATGCATGTGAGACTGCATTATTGTGCGCTGGCACCCTGGGAGAAAATCTGGAGGCAAGAGAAAAATGCTGGCCGTCAAGCCAGCCCCAAATCAGGGAGAAAAACAGCAATAGCAGTGACAAGCGGTGCATGTATATGAGCAGTAAAATCACAGCGCAGGTAACTAACTTCACAGAAACAAAAATGGTATATAAGAAGTACAAGCACATCAGTAATGAAAGAGCCAGGATAAGAGCAAATGGAACGGGGCACCCTACGTTCCCCCTAGGGTTTCAAAATGATTAGCCACTGTGGCTAAACTGACCCCATATTTTTTAGCCACCGCAAGGGGCCCTTGGCCACTACATCTCGTAATGGTAAAAATTCCAACAGAGAGGTTTGATGTAAGTGCAGATTACATTATTTTTAAATACCAACATGTTTAGAGCACTATTAGTGTTTTTAAACACAAATTGACATGGGTGTGAGTGTGTGGGCGTGGGTGTGGTGGGGGGAGATACTTTTATGCACAAAGAAAAACATTTTGGTAGCTTACATACTAGGTGGGAGACAGTTACGGGTATGATTATTATGTGCTTCAGTAGTTTTTTTATTATAAGATTCACAGCAGTCACATATATTTATATGTGTGTGTGTGTGTGTCTGTGTGTATATATATACTGTGTGTGTATATATATATATGTGTGTGTGTGTGTGTATATATATGTACTGTATATATGTGTGATATGTGTATACACACACACACACACACATATATATATATATATATATATATATATATATATACATACACACACATACATACATACAAACACACATACATATACGTACATGTATATAAAAAAGCATATTGCAGCAGTTGCCTGGTATTGTTTCTTTTTTCTTTTAACACTAACAGCACTGAGTCAGTACACACAACACTGGAGACTGTACTTGTTGCCTTTTACTTTCTTTCTGTTGTTGTTTAGCAGCTCATACTGTTGCATGTTTTTTTTTTCTTTTCAGTCCCAGTGCTGCCTGTAAGTCTCCTCTTACCCTGCCTGTCCTCCTGTTCTGTTTATAATTCTCTTGTAAAGCAGCAGCTCCTTCCACATTTTATTTTTCACACTGACCGCTTCTCAGCTTTAACCTGGCTTGTGCTTCTCTGTTCACTTTCACTCAACTTGTCTGCTCTATATTAATGTTCGCGATTCCTCTTTTTTTTTTTCACAATAATAATAAAACCACCCATGCACTTTGTCTGTGCAGTGCCCTTTTTATGTTTGCACGCATGTGCAAGAAACATAGTGCAATCATCCGAGTTTTCGGAGGTGTGGCAACCCTCTTCCAATTCAGTCAGTGTATTTGCAGGTGGAGCCGCAGTTCTCCAATGCCTGCTGGAGCTGTCTGACGGCTCCAAAATGCAGTGGCGTACAGTTGAAAGGGGGAGCTATGCTTCAGTGAGCAGCGATAAGATATCGCTTGCTCGTGCACGCTCCCCCTACACACACACACACACACACACACACACACACCACGCATACTGTGTGTTCGCTTCTACGTCGCACTGTGAAGCCGATGGGGTGTCAATCCGTCGGCTGTGCTGGCGCCCACCCCAGCGTGGCGCACATTGTATAGCCGGCGGCCACTGTTTCCACCCACAGTACAGGTTGCCACACTAGGAGCCTACCCCAGTGTGGCAACAGATCTGCCGATGGGGTGCCCAATCCTATCGGCTCCACGCCCCACCAACCCGTCCTTTTGCCATGCTGAGGCCACCCCAGCATGGCAAGCGTCCTACGTCGTCATTTAATAATAAAAATAAAAAAAAAAAAAAACCTGAAACTTAAAGCAGTTCCCTCGCTGTCTCTGCCCCACCCGTGCCCACCCACTGCGCAACCCTCCCACACCCCCCTCACCCCATACTTCCCTCCGGACTCAAGCAACAATCTTGGTGCACCGGGAACCGTCTACACTCTTCAAAGCTGACCGTGAAGTGAGGAAATGCCGGTAAGCTGTATAATGGGATAGATAGGGTTTTCAACTTTGCTGCATATCTCAGCCATTTTTTTGGAATTTTGCACCAAATTTTCAACATGGGTTTTGGGACCCCTTCTCATGAATACTCTCACTGTCATGGCGTTAATCTGGCGGAAGGGGTGATTTCGCAGTCACTGTCTTGAAATCACCTTTAAAGACAGTAACAAAATGACACTGCCACTCTTCATAAGGTGGGCTCTCAAAAGACTATGTTGAAAATTTGGTGGAAAAATTCCTAAAATGACTTATTTCTGACATGCGTTCACGCAGTTCCTACGCACGCTCGCAAGTTCATGAATTTTCAATATTTTCACTCCAGATTTTCAACATTGCCATTTTACCACACCTCCTTATGAGCAGTACAGCTGTCATTTCTCACATCTTGCCCAAAATGTGTTTCTGCCCATGTAGCGCACAATGGTGCAGCGGGTGTGCAAAATCAATGTATGGGACACATTAAGAAAATCACAGTGACACTGTTAATGAGCAGAGGTCTTAAAATGGCTATGTTGAAAATTTAGTCAGCATTGTGCAGTTTCCACGTACCCTCTCGTAAGTTCATGACTTTGTAACATTTTCAGTCCAGATTTTCACCAGTGGCATTTTTCCACACTTCCTTATGAACAGTACAGCTGTCATTTTTCACAACATGGCCAAAATGTGTTTTCACACTTTCAGCGCAGAGATGCGTGGTCGCTGTGGGAAATCATTGTTCGGGACTGATAAAGAAAATCACAGTGACACTGTTCTTGATCGGAGGTCCCAAAATGCCTGTGTTGACAATATGCTGAAAAAAATCCCCAACCTAATTACATTACGGGTGTGCGTTGCACAGTTTCTATGCACGCTCATGATTTCACCAGTTTTTTCAATATTTTTACTGCAAATTTGCAACATTGCCATTTTTTACACCTCCGTATGAACAGTACAGCTGTCATTTTCACTTCTTGTTCGGAATGTGTTTTTGCACCTGTGGTGCTAAATGCCGTAGTTGCTGTGCATAAGCAGCTTTTGGCTAACAAACTGATATTGCCAGTGTTCATGAGGTGGTGGTCACAAAACATGTTGAAAATTTGGAGTGAAAATGCCAACGAATGCCTGAGGTGTTAGGGTTTCCAACCATAATACTCCACCCTGTAGAGAATGACAGGCATCAGGGGTGTAACTTGGGATTCTTGCCTGTGATGCTCATACCAGTCCACATCCTGCAGCCAGTGAGCGGCATCGAGGTATGCCTTGGACTCTTCGGCCTCAAAGTTCACCCCATTCTCCTATATCGCACCCATCTCACCGTAGTTCCTGATGGAATGGGGTGTGCATGAGCCAAGAACCCCAAGGCACACCGTGACACTTGCAGTGTCTACAGGGTAGGGTGTGGTGAAATGGCGTGGCAGTTATGGCTGACGACCCAAAGGCACACCCCAATGCCTGTCACTCTCTGCAGGGTGGTGGTGGTGGGGTTGGCTTCAGTTCAATACTTCACTGCCATTTTTATTACGCAGCTCTGTAACTTCTACACTACCAATGCCAATGCCAGCAAGCAAACATTCGGCATTGACAAATGCTTGTTTATATCCATTGTATCTCCTAGCTTCTATTTGTTTTTTGCTCACTCATTTTCCTTACTTTTCTTTCAGTAGCTTGCTTATCTCTCACATATTCAGACAGTTTCTGTGTCTTGTTTATATCCTCTGCTTCTCCTTGTCTTTTACCGCCATCTCTGTTACATAATCTTTCAGTATTTGCACAATTAAGAGCCCAGTTTTTTATATCTCAACCCCAGGCTGCTTTTCTCTTTCTACATTTCAACCCTTTTTCTTTCAGTGCCCATTCTTTCACATTCTTTTAATTAGTCTGTGTTGCGCAATAAATATGTGCCTTTTTATTCCCCCTGCTACTGTTTGTGTTTCAGAATTTGAATTCAGTCATTTTAAACACTCTTTCAAGCTTCTATTCTTTCAGTTTGTTGCACAATGTGCCCATTTTTATACCCCCTCTCTGTCTCCTGCTTCTCTTTACTGTTTTATCCTGATTTTTTTCTTTCAAGAACTTCTCTAAGTTCTTTGCACATTTTTCCCCTTGTCTCGCCTGCTTTCCCCATCTCTCACTCACCGACTTCGTATTTGTTCCACTGTTTCCTTGTGGCCCAGTTTATTTAATCTGATTCTTTGCCTTTTCTTTCCATCTTCTCCTGCAAAATGTGCTTCACTGCCTACAGTAAACACTCAAGTTAAATATTTGAAGTATCATGATCACTGAACTGCTCACCCATCTGCTCCGCATCACCGCCGCAGCCCAAGGATTGTCTTCCCACTGCGAGCCCTCCCAACACTCGAACAGCTGCACCTGTTGGTCAGAGGGGAGTGTCTGTAAATTGCTGCAGTCAGAGATGACGACGACTCCGTGCCAAGACTGAGGTCATGAGGGTGACGGTGACAGTGACATGCGTTTTACAGTGCTCCCAGAGGTTGCAGTACTTTGAGACTCGCGCCGACGCAAGAGATCACTATGGCATTGAAAACGGTATTTTTTTTGCCACTCTCCTGGCTGTTGTCAAGTTCTTTCGCCTGTGGTGCAGTGGGGGCTCAAAACTTTAGCCATGGCTTGTAGTCACTGTGGTGACGGTATGAAATGGCCACCAGGAACATAGACACCAAAGAATGACAAGATATTTGTACAGAATCCTAGTAGCATAAAATTCAAATTAGTGTAGATTGAGTTATAAGCGAGTCAGCACAGAAAGAGCCAAAAATGGGTAAAATAGAAAAAATAGTGGAGGAGTGGATAGGGCATGGGTTGTGATATGGAGAGGAGGGGTGGGATAGAGCATGGGCTGTGATATGGAGAGGGGTGGATAAGGCATGGGCTGTGATATGGAGAGGAGGGGTGGGATAGGGCATGGGCTGTGATATGGAGAGGAGAGGAAGAATCCTAATTGCAGGTGCTTTGGAGAAGTGTCAGCAAGTATGGTTTTAAGAGCGTGCAGAGAAGAGATACAGATGGGGAGAGGGAGGCTATTCCACAGTGTTGTAAAGCACATGGAGAATGCTAGCAGGCTTGCTACAGTTTCATTGTGGGAGATATGAAAGGAATGAGCAGCAGATGATTGGAGGGTGTAGAAGGGAGGGAATGGCAGGGTTAAGGAGAGAGGAGAGGTAAATGGGAACAGTGGCAAGTCAGTATTTGGCCATTAAGGAGAACAGTGTGAGAGAGATGCCAGGCTTAACGGAAAGGGGGGATTGGTATATAGAGAGCAGTGATGAGTGAGAGATTGAGCACTAAGGATAAGCAGCAAAAGTAGTGAAAACGGGTGCACACGTATCGACTTTGGGGCTGCGCTGCAGACTTAAATCTGCATAGTCAGAGGGTACAGTCCATTCATTTATTTAAACAATAGTGATCCTGTATTTATATTCAAGTACTGAATTTGAGTATAGTAGTAATGCAAAAAAAAAAATTCTCTGTAATTGCATAAAAACAGCCTTCTTTTGGAAGAGGGAGAAATTATATGTTTAATGAGGATTCTAATCTGTGTTTGGGTTGAAAACTTTTTTTTTTTTTGACGGGGTGGCAAGAGGGTTGACAGTGCCCCTTCAAGAAAGAAAAGAAGAATGAGAACAGAATATGGCTTTATTTTGAGCATTTCATATAAATTGTATCCCAAATCCCTTTACAGTCCATGAGAGGGATGGGGGGCCATTTATGGTTTTAGGGAGATTCAAATATTGAGATGGATGGGAACAGTTTTAGGGAGGTTTTGTGTCTTGGTTTGGATAAGTGGAAGTTGTGGGATATTTAAAGTGAAGTTGTACACTTTCTGGACTTAAGGTACCACTTTGGGATAAGATACCTTAAGTCCGCGATAGTCCCTTAGTGTAAGTTTTAATATTTATTTTCCAGCCATTTATTCATGGTAAGGGATCATATTTTGGCCCCGACAAGGTGACCATCTGATCTCTTCCGCTTCCTGATTGCTGAACATGCTATGGCGTCCAGCAAGGGAGAGCATGGGGGCGAGCCCCATAGAAATGAATGGGACTGATTTCTGAGTGCAGTTTAATACAACATGATGGCGACTTGGAGATTAATAAGGGTTACCAATTGACTAACGGGGGACTTGTTACTCTGTGGGTGGCCCTCATTAATCTCCAAGTCGCCATCATGTTGTATTAAACACTTAAAAATCAGTCCCTATATTTCAGTGGGACTCGCCCCCATGCTCTCCCTTGCTGCATGTCATAGCGTGGGGCATGTTCAGCAATCAGGACGTAGAAGGGATCTGCTGACCACCCTGTCGGGGCCAAGATAGGATCCCTTGCCACTTAAAAAAAAAAAAAAAATGACTGGAAAATAAATATTAAAACTTGCACTGAGGGACTATCATGGACTTAAGG
Source organism: Neoceratodus forsteri (assembly GCA_016271365.2). Classification (NCBI taxonomy): domain Eukaryota; kingdom Metazoa; phylum Chordata; order Ceratodontiformes; family Ceratodontidae; genus Neoceratodus; species Neoceratodus forsteri. Next base: position 1,522,397,668 of record CM028130.1, on the reverse strand, counting down.
TACTATATCCCAGAAGTGGTACCTTAAGTTCACAAAATCACTTTAACATGGGTCTCCGGGTTCACAGTATTGCACCCTAACCACTAGGCTACACTACCCCCTTGAAACAGGATTACCACAGTATGAGGTTCAAAACTGACTTAGAAAACAACGGAAGAAACAAATGGGTTCAGAAACTGGAGATCTTTTTAATTTCAGTAAAAGCTTGTTCATTGTTGAAAAACCTTATTTCATTAACTATAATTCTTGTTTCTTCTGTTGAAGGGGGTTCAAGCTAAATCTACAGCTGAAACTAGTGAAGATGGAACTGCCTTAACAAAAAAACAAACAAAATGTCTTCGTGGATGAGTAATATCAATACGTGATGGGCTGTGGGACAAGCAAAGTACTTCCCGAGCCACCCACAGACATTCAGCTAGATCTGGTTAAGAAAGTTGAGCCTTACACTGGTCAGAAAAATGACATGTACAAACATTTTATTAAAGATGATGGGGCCATTAAAACTGTGGACAAGACTGGGTCACCATCACCACTTCAGAATGCTAACCCATTTCAGAATGGACATCCTAATGGTCACATGGACCACGGTGACCCTAGGAGAAATAAAGTGGCTAAATACCGGGCCAAGTTTGACCCTAGAGTGACAGCAAAGTATGACATCAAAGCTCTGATTGGTCGGGGGAGTTTCAGCAGGGTCGTCCGAGTGGAGCACAAGAGTACAAAACAACCATATGCAATTAAACTGATTGAGACGAAGTACAAGGAAGGGCGAGAGGTTTGTGAATCAGAACTGAACGTACTAAGAAGAGTTAGACACACAAATATAATCCAGCTTATTGAAGTGTTTGAAACGCAGGATAGGGTATACATGGTAATGGAGCTAGCAACCGGTGGGGAACTTTTTGACAGAATTATCGCCAAGGGTTCTTTCACAGAGAGAGATGCTACAAGAGTATTACAGATGGTCTTGGATGGAGTTAAGTATCTGCACACATTAGGCATCACACACAGAGATCTCAAACCAGAAAATCTGTTGTATTACCATCCTGGTGCTGACTCAAAAATTATGATAACTGATTTTGGATTAGCAAGCACTCGGAAGAAGGGGGATGATTATCTGATGAAAACCACCTGTGGAACACCAGAGTACATTGCACCAGAAATCCTGGTCAGGAAGCCTTACACTAATTCTGTGGACATGTGGGCATTGGGAGTGGTTTCATACATTCTCTTAAGTGGAACAATGCCTTTTGAAGATGAGAATCGGACACGGTTGTACCGTCAAATACTAAAAGGAAAATATAGTTACTCAGGGGAGGTAAGTAGAGGTCTTCGATAATGTTTGACACTGAGAATTTGATAAAGATCATCTGCATCTTGGTCTGTGATTAGGTCTAATTTTAAACTGGATTAAAAAGTTTTAGAAACTTTTGCTACATCGTCACAGGTATAGTACATTGATGATGTGCCACGTATTTTGCTTTGGTACTGGATGTAAATCTTTTCCTTATGGTGATAAGAAATTTAGAATTGCATTCTCTTAAGTTTGCTCAACAAGGAAAATGGAGAATTTCATAACTGGAATTTTTTCCCTGAGTTTGCTATGTCCTTCCATCCTAGAAGCTGTAACTACTGCGAACAGCGTTGACACACCCTAAAGAAGATTGACAGGTAGCCCCCTCTGGTATAAGACCTGCTGGTCCCGCCATTTTCACAAGTTACTTTTTGCTCTAGCAGGATCTTACAGCCAGTGATTACTATGCCATTATTACCTATACTATCCCAGCTAACTATATACCAGCAAATCTCAGTAAGGCAAAACCCACGAGCAAACTTTGTCATAAACCACAAACGGGAACTGGATGGTAGGACGAGCAAGGGGTACTCTGTAAAACCAGATTTCCAGGTATGAAATTATTCATTTTGCCAGCTGAAATTCAGTTCAATTTTCTGCATTCTGGCAGATAGGTGTATTCAGTTCAGTCACTGGATTTTTTTTTTTTGTTTGTTTTTATACTTGTTGATTGAAAATATTTATATATGACAAACATGAAAGCATAACTTCACAATAATTACGTTAACAGTGCTGCTTATAAGAGTGTGCCATACATTCTACCTTTAGTACAATTAAAAAACATGTAGCTGATACAGATATGCACACTTAAAATAGAAAATAAAGGTGAAAAATACACGTGTCTGTCACCAAGTGGTACGGTTGGGTCCATTTAAATAAGTATTAAGTATATTATATGATCGTTTTAACTACAAAAATAAGAAGTCTTAGTAGTGTATATAAGGTCCCTTGTCTTGTTCCGTAAGGAGAGTCTGGGACTTCGGTCTGGAAGGGAACTATGAGATCTTACTTCTAGAGGGCTCTTGCAGTAGGTAATTACATATAGGACTGACGCCGGCGGCAGGACCCCATGGAAAAATTTCTAGCTAGCAGTCCCTGGTGAGGGACTGCCCCCACATCAGGTGACCGGCGTCATGAGACGGTATAAAGGGGCGGTCCCAGATGCCCACCGTTAGCTCGTGCAGCACCTCGCGGTAAAGTTCATGCTTAGTCAGCCCTGCTCTTTCGTCGGTTTTACTGAAAATTATAAGTATTTTTTCTTCCTGTCATCAGGTCATCGTCGGTGTATGTCGTCCCCTACACCCTCCGAGCACAAAAACAAGTGAGACTCGTGCGGTGCCCAACTGCCACACAAGGACGGCCATTCCCTCTGCCTCTTCTGCCTAGGTCCCGACCACCCGGTCGACAAGTGCCCGCATTGCCTTCACTTCAACACTGCTACCCGCAGACAACGCCAACAGTCCCTGGGAGCCCATCTTCTAAAGAAAAAGATGTCTTCGATGGAAAAAGAATTGAAGAAGCTCCAGCAGGCGTCGACTTCTCCGGAAGGACATCAGAAAGCGGGACAAGGAGAGGCACCGGACAAGGCTCTCACCCGCGACTCTGTCCGGAGTCACGGCCCGGGTAACATCCCCTCCGGGGGACCATCCGGCAGCCTCCAAGGTTTTGGAGGAGGTGTCGGCCCACCCGTCTGGCTCGCAGTCGGGCCTTGCGGGCGCCTCCTAGCAAAAGGAGGCCCTTGCCCCCAGTTCAGCCGCAGGCTTGCAGCCTACTGGTGCAGGCGACTCCCATAAGTCGGACGTTGGCTCCTCCGATGTCCGCCGGGAGAAGGTCAATAAGACGCCCGACCCTTCGGGGTGGCGCACGACCTCGTCCCCCTTGGACCGGGCCGCTCCTCCTCCTCGGCCCGCCTCAGATGAGGGACCTCGTAGTAAAGCGCCGGCTCCTCCGGCACCCGCCGACCTGGCCCCTGAGCTGCACGCCGGCTCCCGAGTGTGCACCGGTGACGGAACCTACGACGGACCCTACAACCCCGCCTGCATTCGGTTCCCCGCAGCCTCACTGCCGTCCGGAGCCCGAGTCACCCCAGCCTGACCCCGGGGGTCCCCCCGGGCGTTGCTGGGGATGTTCCACCACCGTCAGACCCTCCTCCTAGGGAACGGGACCTGACGCCGGTCCCCCGGACCCCGACGCCGGTCTCTACGCCGGCCCCACTGACGCCGGCGGGGGATTTTTCCCTTCTGCCTGGCCCTGCTCCCCCCGAGCCTCTCACTGTTGACCCACCCATGGGGCCACCTTCCGGGCCGTCTGCTCCAGCAGCACCTCCGTCTTATCTGACGCGTATCGGACGCAGTATCCAGCGCCACAGTACCCAGCGCCAGTCCCTCCATGCCACAGTACCGACTTCATTACCCGCACCGGTTTTCCGCAGCCGTGTTTCAGATCTCGCCTTATGGATACAACCCATATTCTTTTTCCCCTCCTCCTCCACCTCCGCCCCTTGGCTGCCAGTGGATCTGCGGAGACTTTGGCTTCTTGGTGGGCTGAGGCCAAGGCTTAGCTCACCAAGGAAGTAGAGAGCCGCCTTATGGCGACGGTGCCACCCCCGTACACCCGAGACGGCACACTTCCTCACCGCCTCCAGACTCCAGAGCCCTTCCCTCTGGATCCCGAGAGGGGCAAGACATGCGTCCAGGGATTCCCCCTAAGGAACCCGTTCCTCCCCCTAGCCGTGTTAGGGAGTCTTATTCTGCTTCTTCTTTGTCCCTCTTGGATTCCTCCGATGGATGCTCCGAGAGAGACGACGAGCCTCGTTCTCTGTCCAAGCCCCGGCCGAGGACCCCTCCGAAGTCCTCTCCGGAGGACCTTTCCTTCATGGAGTTGCACGGAAAAATCCCAGGAAGTACATCAGTGGTGCTCCTTGGAACCAGATCCTCAGCGGGTCAAACTTGATGAACATCTGGACCTGCCCCTGACAGCTCCTACTTTAGTGCCACCCTGGATCGAGCCTAATGCCCACCTTGTTTCCACTATTTGGAAACAACTGTCGGCTTTAGCCCCGCTTCCTAGGAAGTCTAACAGGCTATACCAGGCTCCTGAGGGTGTAGATTTTTTGGACTCTCACCCTCGTGCAGATTCGGCCGTGATTAGCGCCGCTCACGGCCGGTCAGAGCATCCCAAACATCTAAGCTTGTCTCCTCCGGATAAGGAATCTCGCCTCCTGGACCAGTATGGAAGAAAAATCTATGCCTCTTCCACACTGAGAATTCGGGCCCTGAATTATGTTGCTCATATGGGGGATTACCGGAAGGCCATCCTTACCAGGTGGAATCTAAGATTGACTCCTTACCTGACTCTCAAGTCAAGGAGGAGTTGGCTGATTTAGTCCGTTCTGCTCGTTCGGCTAGTCGTCAGATTCTGCGGATGACATACGATGCAGTGGACACTGCCGGGTGGAGCTCCGCTTTTGCTGTGAGTCTTCGGCGTCATGCCTGGCTCCGCGTGTCAGGTTTGGTCCTGGGGGTGCAGTCTGCGATCCAGGAAGCACCTTTCAGGGGTTTGGTGCTTTTCGGCGGTGATGTCAAGGACATCATCACCGACTTGCAGGAGAAGGGGACGGCTCTGAAATCCGTGGATTCCTTGTACCGTCCCCATTACCCACAGCGACGTCCTTTTTGCAGACGCAGTCGGCCACAAGCAAAACCCCAAGGAAGGCGGGCCACTAAACATCGGGCCCCCGCAGCTGTCAGGCCTCCCTCGTCCAAAAAAGCAGCGGGTACCCCAGCTGCGGCACTGCCCCACACCACCTGACTCCTCCCCTCTCCCACCGCCTCCGGCCACACTGGAGGAACCGGTAAGAGGGAGGTTCTCCCTCCACCTTCCGGGTTGGGAGAGGATAACAACGGATTCATGGGTGCTTCAGATTATAGTGGAAGGGCACTCTATACAGTTTCTACAGAAACCACCCCGCCACCCCACTTCTGAAGTCATCCTACGCAAGCGATCATCTTCCTTTGGTCCAGGAAGAAATCTCTGCCCTCCTCGCGAAGCAGGCCATAGAACCCATTCCCCCTCACCTTCAAGGGACGGGTTACTATTCTCATTTCTTCCTGGTCCCAAAGAAGACAGGAGATCTCAGACCCATTCTCGATCTCAGCTCTTTGAACCTTTACGTGGAATACAAAAGGTTCAGGATGCTCTCCCTTCAGACCCTTCTGCCCCTCCTTCGGCCAGGTCAATGGCTTTGTGCGCTGGATATGCAGGATGCATATCTGCACATCCCCATTCGCCCTTCTCATCGGAAGTACCTTTGGTTTGCTTTCCAGTGGGACCATTACCAGTTTCGGGCACTCCCGTTTGGGCTTTCCTCGGCACCCCGAGTCTTTACCAAATGCCTGGCTGTGGTAGCGGCCCACTTGCGTATGATGGGAGTTCAGGTGTTCCCTTACCTGGACGACTGGCTCCTGGCGGCCTTGTCCAGGGAGGAGCTCCTGCATTTTCTCTCTCCCTCACCCAGCAGGTTTTCACTTGCCTGGGTATTACCATCAACCATTCCAAGTCTCATCTGGATCCCTCCCAGAGACTACAGTTTATCGGGGCTATCCTCGATACGACGGTGAGGAAGGCCTTCCTGCCTCCGGACAAGGTGGCTTCTCTTCAGTCACAGATTTCCCTGCTATCAGAATGCAAGAAGGTTCCTGCAGGGTCGGTTCTCCGTCTCCTGGGGCTCATGGCGGCCACCATTCCGACTGTTCCCCGCGCTCGGCTCCACATGAGGAACTCTCAGTGAACTCTTCGCTCCCAATGGGATCAACTTGTAGACGAACAAGATCATCTAGTTCTGATCTCCTCGCCGATGGCTCGAGACTTGCAATGGTGGATGGTTCGAGAGAACCTGTTTCAGGGGGTCCCCTTCTGTCATCTTCCCCCCCCAGACTCTGACCACAGACACATCAGGCGAAGGTTGGGGAGCTCATCTGGGTCCTCACCGAACCCAGGGATTATGGTCCAGATTGGAACTAGCTCTCCACATCAATGTGCTCGAGCTTCGAGCAGTATTATATGCTCTCTAAGCCCTTCACCAATACATTCTTCCCAGTCACCTAGCCGTCCAGATGGACAACATGCGTAGTGGTGTGGTATATCAACAAGCAGGAGGACTCGATCCTACCCTCTCGCAGGGAAGCAATGAGGGTTTGGGACTGGGCAACTCAACACAACCTTCACCTCACAGCGATTCATGTTCCAGGAGTCGACAATACCCTGGCAGACAAGCTAAGTCGCTCCTCTGCCCTGCCACACGAGTGGGAGTAGGACCAAAAGGTGTTAATCACATCATCCACCTTTGGGGGACTCCACAGGTAGACCTATTTGCCTCTTCCCAAAATGCAAAACTTCCCAACTTTTGCTCGCTCGTTCCAGAGCGAGGCGCTTTCTGGAGCGACGCTCTGTCTCTAAGCTGGAAGGGCAGATTCGTCTATGCTTTCCCCCAATTCCTCTGGCCCCTCGTGCGTTGCAGAAACTATCAACAGAAGGAGCGAGAATGATTCTGAGCGCTCCTTTCTGGCCCAGGCAAATCTGGTTCTCTCTTCTACAACAATACTCAGAGGTTCCTCCTTTTCCTCTTCCTTTATCTCGAGGTTTGCTGACCCAGGATCAGGGGACCCTGCTCCATCCGGGACTCAAGTCCCTACAACTTCGTGCATGGCTCCTGCAGACCTAGCTCAGTCCCGCTTTGGTGTCACTCCAAAGGTGGTGGAGATTCTGGTGGAGGCTAGGAAACCCTCCACTAGGTCCACTTATGCCATGAAATGGAAGAGATTTTCTATTTGGGCCGCCTCTAGGAACGTGGAGCCTTTCTCCTGTTCAGTGGCCATTCTGCTGGAATATTTACGTCACCTCTTCGACCTGGGTCTCAGTCATTCCTCCTTGAAAGTGCACATGGCCGCTATTTCAGTGTACCGTGTTCCTTTCGCAGATAAAGCATTTGCCCAATTAGAGGTCTCTAAGACCTTTCTTAGAGGGGTCCTTCATCTGAGGCCCCCTGTCCGGACTCCAGCTCCCCCTTGGGACTTGAACTTTGTTCTCGAGAAACTTAACCTTCCTCCCTCTGAACCTGCAGCCTCCGCAGATCTGAAGTTTCTTTCATGGAAGACGCTCTTCTTGGTGGCCATTACTTCCGCTCGAAGAATTTCTGAGCTCCAGGCCATTATGTGTAAAATCCCATACCTGATCTTTCACAAAGAACGAGTGGCTCTTCGCACAAACCCTAAATTTCTACCTAAAGTGGTAGCAGAGTCTGCCTTAAATCAGTCTATAGAGTTACCTGCCTTTTTCATGCAGTACTCCAACCAAGGAGAATATTTACTCCATACCATGGATGTTCACCGGATTCTGAGATACTACACCGACAGGGCGAAGGATTTCAGAAAGACTGATCAGTTATTCGTCTCCTTTGCTCACAAAAGGGAAGGCAGTGCTGTTTCCAAGCAATGCCTGTCGAAGTGGTTAGCTCATTGCATCACTTTCTGTTATGACAAGTACAACAAGACCCTCCCGGATCAGGTCAGAGGTCACTCCACACGAGGAGTAGCGGTCTCTGCAGCTTGTTTCAAGAATGTCTGCGGCAGACATATGCGCTGCCGCCACCTGGACTTCCGTCCATACTTTTACGAAACACTACAGTTTGGACATTGCCTCTCACCATAGAGCAGGCTTCGGGCTAGCTGTTTTGCAAGGCCTCCTGTCTTGAGGCCTGCAAGGCTACTGCCTACTTTCAGGAGTAGTTTCCTCCTCCTGGTGCCTTTTATTTGTTCCAGATAGCTTGGGATTCAGTCCTGTATGTAATTACCTACTGCAAGAGCCCTCTCGAAGTAAGATAGTACAGTTACGTAAGAACTTACCGTAACAGTAGATCGTCGAGAGAGGCTCTTGCAGGTAATACCTGCCTCCTCATCCCCCTAGGCTTTTTCAGCTCTTTTTCCAGGAATGGAAACATCTGCTTCTCTCTCGTCTGGGCCTTCTGGGCCTGTGGCGGGAAAGAACTGGAAGGCGGGCGTCTGGGATCGCTTCTTTATACAGACGTCGCATGACGCCAGTCACCTGACGTGGGTGCGGTCCCTTGCCAGGGACTGCTAGCTAGAAATTTTTCCGTGGGGGTCCTGCCACCGGCCGGCGTCAGTCCTATATGTAATTACCTACTGCAAGAGCCTCTCTCGAAGATCTACTGTTACGGTAAGTTCTTACGTAACTGTACTTTCTTTTCTGGTATTAATATGCCCTGGAGAACAGCTCAAAGTGGCTAAATATAAATACCTAGGGGTTTGTATTGATAAGTTGTCCTTTGTGGACCACATGGACGCAGTCTGCAAACAACTAAGAATCTGGATCGGCTTCTACTACAGGAATTGGCATTGCTTTCCCTCGAACATCAGACCACAAGTAGTACAGGCAACATTTGTGCCTATCTTAGACCATGCGGACATTATAAAAAGAGCTGCTGCCTGAGCAAACTTGATATGCTGTATCACAGGGCTTTGAGATTTATCACAGTGCTACCACCTGTAACACATCACTGAAATCTGTACAAAGCAGTGGAGTGGACATCTCTGGGTAAATGAAGGCTTCACAGTTTACACATATGGGCACTTTCAAACAACCTTCCAAGCTACATACTAAATCTCTATAAAAGATCTACATGTTCTTTATGCATTAAGAAAGAGCAGTCACCTCTTACTAGACACGCCCCCACACTCGACTCTGTATGGGACATCTGCCATTAGCACCACGTACCGGCTGCTTGGAACAAGCTACAGAATACAGTTAAACTTAGCTCCCTAGTTAGGAAGAATGTTTTCAAGTCACTCCTTGAATGCGATTTTCCTGAAATCTGCACTCAGGAGTGTAGCCAGAAATTTCCATTTTGTACACAATCTCCAACAGTTACACCCCCCCCAATTAAAATATGTACATATCCTTTCCAAATGGCACCCCCTTCAAAACAAGTCAGATTTTGTTAGATGCTGACTCTACTCTCTAAAGAGGTTATACACTCTTGACTGCACTTGCAGATAAAACTTACTGGGCCAGGTATCTCCATGCCACCCTTGTGGTGTGCAGTTTGATGGGGCACTTAATCGCACTACCAGTCATTTAGACCCTCTATAAATACAGTAAAGGGCAAATCAGCAACTTCCTTGAATCAGATCTCACCAGTTTCTTAACATGGTTTATTTACTGTTCTCACCTAACGAGCAAAATTTTCAGACTTGCTCCTGCACAAAGATTTTCCATTGTACTTTACTTCACTGTATCTCTACTTATGTAACAATTTGATTGACCTTTGTATAATTTTCCTGTGTTTGTATTTGCTATGCTGTTTGATGTAATTTTAACTGTCCTACCCAGGTTTTTCTCAGAAATTAGCTTGCTCAGGAGCTTTTCCTTGTAAAAATGAATTGAATTGATAAAGGTACCATCTAGTCCATCTGTTTGTATAAGCAGGTAGTCTGTGTTGAACTAGGAAGGTTAATCTTTCCAGTGCATGAATCAGATATATTATTTTGACCCATTCAGCAGTGTTGAGGGTGGCAGGAGGGTTCTGTTGCAGTCATTTTCTTGTGATGGCCTTGGCGACTGCCATAATGAGGATGTACCACAGGTATACGCACTCCAAACATTATAGGGATCTCGGTGGAATCCTTAGGAGCAAATTTTCTGGACCTAAAGGAGCATTAATATTCAAAATATGGGCTATATGACCAGAAATCTCTGCCCAATACCCTTGAAGCTTTGGACATGTCCAGAATACATTGGCTTGGGTGGCCATGTCTCCTTCACAGTTTCACCAACATAGAAACATAGAAACATAGAATGTGACGGCAGATAAGGACCGCTTGGCCCACCCAGTCTGCCCATTTCCCTACCTACTGGATAAGCTGCAGATCCTAGTTAACCAGCAGCCTACTTCTTCCTACCCCCACCCCCCAGAATTGCCTTATGACTATCCCATGCATGCTTGAATTCCACCACTGATTTTGACTCCACAACCTTCCTCCGGAAGGCCATTCCATGCATCCACAACCCTCTCTGTGAAAAAACTACTTAAATTACCTCTGAGCCGCCCCCTCTATCTTCAAATTGTGCCCTCTTGTTCTTGCACACCTTTTTTGAAAGATGCTACCCTCTTGGACTTTGTTGATTCCTTGAGGTACTTGAAAGTTTTATCATGTCCCCTCTCCTCCTTTCCTCGAGGCTATACATATTAAGCTCCTTAAGTCTCTCTTCATATGTCCTCCGATTGCAGACCCTGCACCATTTAGTTGCCCTCCTCTGGACAGCTTCCATCCTGTCTATGTCTTTATGATTGGGTCTCCAGAACTGCACACAGTACTCAGATGGGGTCTCACCAGCTGTCTGTACAGAGGGATAATAACTTCCTGTTTTCTACTGGTGATGCCTCTCCCTATGCATCCCAGTATCCCCCCAACCCTCCTTGCTGCCTTCTCACATTGCTTGCCCACCTTTAGGTCATCTGATATGACTACCCCCAGGTCCCTTTCCATTTTTGTTGTTGTTAGTATCTCACCTCCCGTTGTGTACTCTTCCCCTGGGTTTTTGTTTCCCAGGTGCATTACCTTGCACTTCTTAGCATTGAATCTAAGCTGCCATACATTTGACCATTCCTCTAACCTTGCCAAGTCCCTTCTCATCCTTTCCACCCCACCCTGTGCATCAACTCTGTTGCAGATCTTAGTGTCATCTGCAAAGAGACATACTTTTCCTTCCAGTCCTTCTGCAATTTCGCTTATAAAGACATTAAAGAGGACTGGTCCTAATACTGAACCCTGCGGTACCCCGCTAGTAACCCTCCTTTCTTCTGAGTGGACTCCATTTACTATCAAACTTGTGCTGAAGCCTATCCTCTGAAGAGGATGAGGAGCCCGGGCTACAATACCGCTTTCCGTGATGCCGGGACCGAGACCGCAGATGTCGGCGGGAGCTCCCCGACAGAGAAGGACCAAGACCTTCGGGGTCCCCAATGGTGAGTCAAAGAGGGGGCAAGGGAAACCCGTTCATCCCTCGGTTCAGGGTCCTTGACCGGGGACTTTGGCACAGGAGAACGCAGGCAAGTCACTTGGTAACCACCAGGGGAACCCGGTGAAGAAGGGATGTCAACTTCTCCAGTGGAAACAACCGGTCCAACGGTCAAGAAAAATCTCGGATCAGACGACGTGGTGTCTCGGCTCAACTTCGACCGAAGTTGAAAGCAGACAGACTGGGAAGGAGATCTCTTCCGCTCCCACAAACGTAGACGGTGGGACTTACCTTTCGGTTCCTTTTTCCTCGACCTACTCGTCCGAGTCCCCAAGGGCCCTTCTCCCTTGGTGGAGAGCGACTGACAAAGCTCCTTAAAAGAAGCAGTGTAGGAGGAGCCCAAGGAGAGCGGGATAAATGCCGACACCGAGGAGGAAGACGTGGCCTGGGCTTATTCCTCCTCGAGGGCAATCAACTGCTCCGTGGAGCCTGCAGCCGCCGCCCAAAGGGCCTCCTTCGACTTCACTGGCAGAAACAGTTTCTCGAGGCGCCCCAGTTGAAGTCTGGCAGCGCGGTCCTCAAGATCCAAAGGCGCGAAGGACTGGCATAGATCGCAGGCCTGCGGATCATGAGCAAGTCCCAGGCAGTAAACGCACATTGCGTGTGGCTCGGTCCGAGACATCATCTTCCCACAAGGGCACCAACGGAAGCCGGGAGTAGATTTAGTATCCATCGCAGCAGCAGCAGCGTGGGAAGATGAAGACCCAAGTCTAGTAAACTTCAAAAATATTTTCGGAAATTCCGAAGGATTAGGATCCAGGCCTACAAACGCAGAGCGCTAAGGAGGGAACCTGAGCTTCCAATCAGTAGGGAAGATCTGGCATCATGGGCTGAAGCAGAGGATTTTACCATGTGGGTGGGAGAAGCCAGCTTGAAGACCTTCCAGCAAGATTTAAAGCGGCAAGGAACCTGCCAGATAGTGTGGACTGAACAACATATCCACATCCCCTAGAAAAGTACAGTTAAGCAAGAACTTACCGTAACAGTAGATCTTCGAGAACAGCTCTTGCAGCAGGCCACACCACCAGGACCGAAGCCGGCAGTACATGCTGCTGAAATAGTGCGATCCCATTTGGCCTACATCTGTGGCACTAAAAACATCTGATTCTGTGCTTCCACACTGGATGTCTTTAAGCTAAGCTTCTCCCACCACCCATAGTGTATGTCCTCCAGTCGTCAGATCTTTTCCACTGAAAGGGACAGGTCTCTTCCTTCACAGCTGTCCTGTGTGAGAAGATTCTAGGTTTTTAAGTGCAAAGTTTTTTGTGTTATCTGTTTATACCCCCGTCGGGCTGCCATGACCCACAGACATTCCTCCTACTATCTCCACCAAGCCACCTTACCTCAGATCTGCAGCCAACCTCGGGATAGCCCGGCGTAACCCTTTTACTGGGTGGGTCCCTCTCTCAGGGGGAAGGCACCGGTGGGGAGAAGACTGGAACAATTTTTTTCCTTCGCTCCCGGGCACTGCTGAGGCTTTCTGTGGCTTCCTGGGAGTCTTCAGAGGTGACCTGGACTGGCAGCCATCATCCTGCCAATTCCCAGAGCGGTGTTTTCCATTTTTCTGTGGTGTTCCCCTAATTGCGATCATTGTGCAGTGCTCCTGGTCTCCACCGGGGGCCGCTGCAGAGTGACCATGCATCCCTAACCCACCCCAGGGGAGGAGAGCAGTCCTACGGTTGCTCAGTCCTTCCCCTGCTGAGCAAAGTTTTTGAAAGTACTTTTGACTTTTCAAGAGTCTTTTGACTCCTGGAGTATATTTACATAGAAACATAGAAGTTGACGGCAGATAAGGACCGCAAGGCTCTGCCCATTTCTTTTTCTACCTTATAAATGTGCCATTGGCCTTTGGTCTGTCAGTGGCCTATCTATTCATACTCGTTTGTATTGCTCCTTTATGCCTATCCCATGCCTGTTTGAAGCCTTGCTCTGTATTCATAGCCACCACTTCTTGAGGTAAGCCATTCCATGCATCCACCACCCTTTCTGTGAAAAAGAATTTCCTCACATTCCCCCTTAATCGGGCCCCCTCTAATCTCGTGCTGTGTCCTTGTCCTGTTATTTTTCTTATATTTAAACATGTTAGACTCTTTCACCTTGTTAATGCCCTTAAGGTGTTTGAATGCCTTGATCATATCACCTCTCTCCCTCCTTTGCTCAAGGGTATGCATATTGAGCTCTGTTAATCTGTCCTCATATGTCTTCTGATGCAGTCCCTGCACCATTTTGGTTGCCCTTCTCTGGACTGCCTCAATTTGGTTAATGTTCTTGTGAAGGTGTGGCCTCCAGTACTGCATGCAGTACTCCAGATGGGGCCTAACCAGTGTCTTGTAAAGAGGGATTATTACCTCCCTCTTACGACTTGTGATACCCCTACTAATACACCTTAACACACCCCCAGCCTTACCTACTGCTTTAGAGGTCTGCTTGGATGAATTCAGGTCGTCAGTGATGATGATGCCCAAGTCTCTTTCTTCCTTTGTGACTGCTAGCAACTCCCCTCCCAGCCTGTAGGTGGCTTCAGGATTTCTCTTCCCTATGTGCACGATCTTGCACTTCTTTGCATTAAATCCCAGTTGCCACTTTTCTGCCATTTTGCTAGTTTATCCAGATCTCTTCATCCTGCCCACCCCATCTGGATCATCTACTCTGTTGCAGATCTTGGTGTCATCTGCAAACAGACAAGCCTTACTCTCTAGTCCATCTGCAAGGTCACTAATGAAGATGTTGAAGAGGACTGGCCCCAGGACTGATCCCTGAGGTACCCCACTTGTGACTTGCATCTCTTCTGACTGTATACCATTTACCACCACTCTCTGTTTTCTGCCTGTCAACCAGTTTGCCACCTAGTTGACCAACTTCTGACCCACCCTGAGCCTACCCAGCTTATTTATCAACAGTGTCAGTGGAACAGTGTCAAAAGCTTTGCTGAAGTCAAGGTAGGCGACATCAACTGCTCCCCCTTGGTCCACCACTCTGGTTACCCAGTCAAAGAAATCTATGAGATTAGTTTGACAAGACCTTCCTTTGTAAACCCATGCTGTCTTGGATCCTGTGCCCTATGGATTCCAGGTGTTGCACTATCCTTTCATAAGAGTGCCTCCATAATCTTGCCCACTACTGAGGTAAGACTGACTGGTCTGTTGTTCCCTGCCTCCTCCCTGCTACCACTCTTGTGGAGCGGGATCACATGAGCCCTTCTCCAGTCTTCTGGGACCTCTCCAGTGCTCATAGACTCACTAAACAGTTCTGCTAATGGCTCTGCTAGTTCCACCTTTAGCTCCTTAAGTACCCTGGGATGTATGCCATCAGGTCCCATTGCTTTATCCACCCTGAGCTTAGCAAGCTCTTGTAGGACCCTTTCTTTTGTGAAGGGAGTAGTGCTCGCCTCCCTTCCCCCCCCCGTGTCCATGATGCTGAGCTGTAGGCCCTGCCCTACCTTCTCTTCAGTAAATACTGAGCAAAAGTATCTATTTAGGATAGATGCCTTTAACAGGGTCGTCCTCCTCACATGCTTCTTTTTCTCCATTAAGCTTAGCAATACCCTCTCTGGACTTTCTCCTTTCACTAGTGTATCTATAGAAAGTCTTGTCACCTTCTTTACTATTCGTTGCTAGTGTTTCCTCAGTTTGGGACTTTGCCTGCCTTACTGCCTTCCTGCTTCCCTTAGGGCAGTTTGGTATGCCTCCCTATCTTCATCCCGCTGTGTTCCCTTATATTTCCTGAAGGCCAGCCTTTGGCTCTGACCTTTTCTGCTACTGTATTTGAGAACCAAATTGGTTTCCTTCTTCTTTGCACTTCCTTTTCTGTCTAACACAATGGGATGTTGCTTCAAGTATTGCATCCTTAATGCTTGCCCACTTTGCCCTGTACCCCTCACCTGTGTTTCTTTTTGCCAGGGCTAGCTTAACTCTGTTGGCCATCTTATCAAAGTCAGCTCCTCTGAAGTCCCGTATTTTTGCCTTGGAAAGGGGTGATTTAGATGTAGTAGCCAAATTGAACCATACCATGTGATGGTCACTGGCCCCCAGGTGACCTTTTACCTGGAGATCTGTGATCCCTTCCCTGTTAGTCAGTACTAGATCTAGGATAGCCCTGTCTCTTGTGGGTTGCTGTACCAGTTGTTTGAGGCCCTCCCACTGCAGGGAATCCACTATGTGTCTAGTTCTGGCAGATGTTCCTGCTGGTATTGACCAATCTGTATCCGCATGTTGAAGTCTCCCGTTATCAGACCCTCCCTTTAGCTGTCATGTTTTGTATATCTTTAACAGTAATGTCTATGTCCTCCCCTGGTCTGGGGCCTGTAGACAACCCAGTTCTTATGATCTGTCCCATTTCCTGTTTCCAGGGTGACCCACAGTTTTTCTGGCTCCTTATGGGTATTCTGAATTTCTGCTTTGATATTTTCATTTACATACAGAGACCTCCCCAGCACTCGGTCTCTTCTGAACAATACATGGCTAGGTACTGAAGTCTCCCAAGTGTGGTTACTGGTAAACCACGTCTCACTAATTGCTACTATGTCCAGTTTAGCCTCTGACATTATTGCCTGCAGGTCTGGGATCTTATTTCTCAGGCTGTGAGCATTTGTGTACATGATTTTCCATTGGCCAGATTTTGGTGTGTTAGTTGTTGGGTGAGGTTTGGCATTACCCCTGTGTCGTATGGGGAGACAAACCTTTTTTCTTACCTGGTGATGCAAATGAACTGCAAACATGCTGAATCCCTGTTTGACCACTAGCTGGGGGGGTGGTGTTCTTCCCATTCGACGTATGGGTGCTGCACCCTCTCCCCATTTGCTAGTTTAAATATTCTGCAAAGACGTCAAACTTTGCCCCAATGCACTGACTCCCTCCTTAGTCAGATGCAGTCCATCAAATTTAAAGAACTTTCCTCCCAGAACTGTTGCCAGTTCCTACAAATTTGTGTCCTTTTCCTGCACCAGCCCTTGAGCCACTTGTTTAGCTCCCTATCTCTCCTTCTCTGACCTTCTGTCCATCTGCTCCTCTCCCAGACTGGCAGGATCTCAGAGAGGAGATGCCAGATGAAATGGATGATAGTTTGTCACCAGCCTGGTCAGGTGTTCCTTGGTCTCCACAACTGACCGGCTGGCGAGATCGTAGTCCCTATGTGTACTAGGACATCAATGTTTTCTGCTGCTTTGTGAACAGTTTTAGTAATGCAGTCAGTGTCTCCATGCTGATGTACCTGGGAGACATCTGACCATTACCCTGGCTGGAGATGGTACCAGCTCCTGAATCATGGAGTCTCCTATGATCAGAAGTTTTGGATTTCCTTTTGCTTTTTGTTTTGGTTCCTGATTTGGGTGAGTTTTGTTGTGCTAGCTCCTGTGCTGCAGTGTCCTGCTCTGCAGTGTCTTCTGTCTCTCTGTTTGATTTCAGAGATAGAGGCAGATACCTGTTTGTAGTGTTTATATGGTTTTGGAGGTAATATGTTGGAGAGCAGAGAGTGATGGGGCACCCGATTTGCCCCTTCTAACCACCTGCCAACCTCCTGGTCCAACTACCCTCTGCGGTATAGGTTTTTCTGTTGGATGCTGGGGAAATGGCGGGTGGTTCTTATAATGTATTTCCTCTTGAATATGAAATTTGAGCCATGCAATCTCTGCCCATGCTGTCCGGAGCTGAGCCCTAAGATCTCCAAAGGCCCAGCATGTAGGACAGTGTCCTAAATCCTGTAAGACTGTCCTTCTGAAAATTGTTCCACAGTACCTGCAGTTAATGATATCCATTCCAGATAAGTTGCTGGGTTTATAACCTAGTCAGAGTAATTAGAAGGAAAAAAATGCAAGTAATGGTTTGATTGTGTTTTTGTTTTTTGTTTAACTTGTTATAACAAGTTAAATTACTAGTGCCCCTTTAAATGAGCTCACCTTGTGGGGCCCCACTGATCCGCCCTTCCTGCTCTGCCACAGGAAATGTCACAACTGTGGTACCCTATAAAAGGAGTGTAGTATGGGGTGGTTGGGGATGGGGTGGGTGGCTGGGCCCTTCCCTGTACGAAAAGAAGAACCACGGACGAAAGAATGCGGGTAAGAGTAAATAAATCATTCAGCAACAAATGCAGTAACCCTGAAAGCTTATCCTAATGTTAGATAAAACTGTAAAACCTGTAAAGCACCCACTGTAATAATTTCAGAGAAGATATACGCTGTAAGAAACACTTTGCTACAGAGAAAAATAAAACAATGAAATGTTAGCAACAAACAGTAGCAATCCCTGTGAGTAAAAATAAAACACCACCACACAGTAAATCTGCTTAGCCAAAATAAGTCTTAATCCTTTTCCCTTGCTCTGGTAAGTTTCTCTACTCTGCCTTTCAAGCAGTCTTAGAAGGAAATATTTAGTCTTCTGGTTCCTGCTCCGTCGACTGAGGATGGAATGCCTGAAGCCCAGGTTTAAGTGCTGCGTGCACTGCAGCCAGAAGATGGCCACAGACCAGAACAGTATGTGTCTCTGTTGGTTGTGAGAACATCACAACGTGCAGTAGTGCATGTCTTGTCAGGCCAGTGCATTCTTTTTCAGTCAAGGAATGGACGGCGCACTTTTTCCTAGGTAGGTCCTTGGACCAGAAACTGCTCTCTGTGGCGGCTGGCTTGGTGGTGCAGCTTGCAGCCCTGGAGGAAGAGGCAGCAGAGACAGGCTCCTCTTCAGTGCTGGCAGTGATCCCGGCTGGGCCAATCATTCAGAAAGATGTATTTAGTTCTCTACACCCATGGTAAGAGCCTGTCCTAGGATATGAAGCACAGGAAGTGCTATCTCATATGATTGTGGGGCAGGGAATGCTTATGCTCTTCACTCCCTCTCGATTCCTCAAACTGGGCGAGGCTTCCATGTTGTCCTCATATGAGCTCATGAACTTGACTCCAGTCGAAGAGCTGGTCGAGATGTTTCTTAAAATTGTTTAACTTGGTTTTTTTTGGGGGGAGGGGCCGTTCACGAGGCTTCATGCCTCTAAACCACTGGTTCTCCAGGTGCTTTCCCAGGCAAAGACAGCTCAGCTGGTACATCCAGCCAAGTCGGTCTGACTTCTGCTGTCACTTGCTTACATTGTGGTTGCCCCTTGAAAACAGGCTTTGGGCCTAGTTGGCCTTATCCGGTTAACAAAGGAAAATATACACTGTCCCTATCGGGAGCTGGTCGAGGTTCTCTGACCCAACCCTTGGTGAAGGGGCTGGTGTTCTACTAGGCCTTTCACAAGTTGAAGGGGAAAGGAAATGTGGAGTCCATGGAAACTGGACTATGTAGGCAAAAAAGTCTATGTGGCTGCCACATTAGACATCCAGTAGGCTAGTTGTGCCGTGAAGATGATGACTTGTTATGGTCATATTCTTTTCAGTCTTATTTGGGGACTTCATACTCGTACTTCTGGAAAATATGGATGGCCAAGACCACTTGAGATGGGCTGCTTGCTTTTCAAACACCCGCTCCAGACGGCTGTGGCCAGGCCGACTCCTGCACCTGAGCAGCAGCTGTGGCAGTGTCCATGCACAGTAGTGCCTCGCTGCAGCTGTACATTTTTACAGTGGACATACAGCACAAGCTGGCCTGTGTGCCTTTCTTGGGTACCACCAACCTGTTTGATCAGTGGGTAGAGAGAAGTTCAGTACTACCCTGTATTCTGTGGCATTGTCCCAGAAGGACCCTACACCGGTCAAGGCTAAGAAAAAGCCTGTTTGGTGCCGAAGAGCTCCAGCCACAGCAGGGGCAAAGAAACATTGACTTTGACTGCAGATAAAGACTGCTTGACTCAATTAGTCTGTCCATTTTGCTACCTATTAGATAACATGCAGATCCTTGTTAACCAACATCTTACTTCTTCCTACGCCCACCAGAAATGCCTCGTGTCTGTCCCATGCATTCTTGAATTCTCGCAATGTTTTTGACCCCACGACCTCAGGAAGGCCGTTCCATGCGTCCACCACCCTCTCTTTGAAAAAATACCTCCTCACATTGCCCCTGAGCTGTCCCCCCTCTATCTTCAAATTGTGTCCCCTTGTTCCTGCACATCTTTTTCTGAAAGATGTTACCCTCTTGGACTTTGCTGATTCCCTTGAGGTACTTGAAAGTTTCTGTCATGTCCCCCCTTTCCCTCCTTTTCTGAAGGGTATAAATATTAAGCTCCTTTAGTCTCTCTTCATATGGCTTCTGTTGCAGACCCTGCACCATTTTAGTTGCCCTCCTCTGGACTGCCTCTTTCCTGTCTGTGTCCTTGCGGAGATGGGGTCTCCAGAACTGCACACAGTACTCCAGATGGGGTCTCACTTACTGTCTGTACAGAGGGATAACAACTTCCTGTTTTCTACTGGTAATTCCTCTTCCTATACATCCCAGTATCCCCCCCAGCCCTCCTTACTGCCTTCTCACATTGCTTGCTTACCTTTAGGTCATCCTGATATTACAACCCCCAGGTCCCTTTCCATTTTTGTTGTTGTTAGTACCTCCCCCTATTGTGTACTCTTCCCATGGGTTTTTGTTTCCTAGGTGCATTACTTTGCACTTCTTTGCATTGAATCTAATCTGCCATACTTTTGGCCATTCCTCCAACCATGTCAAGGTCCTTCTCATCCTTTCCATCCCACTTGTGTATCAACCCTGTTGCTGATCTCTGTGTCATCGACAAAGAGGCATACTTTTCCTTCCAGTCCCTCTGCAATGTCACTTACAGTATAAAGACATTGAAAAGGACCAGACCCAGTACTGAACCCTGCAGTACCCCGCTAGGAACCCCCCTTTCTTCAGAGTGAACTCTGTTTACTATTACCTTGTGTCTGTGTCCTGTTGTCAAGCCAGTTTTTTACCCAGGCTGCCACCCTGGGACCCACTCCCAGACTGGCTAATTTGTTTATTAATCTTTTGTGTGGGATGTGCCTCTCCTTGGTGTACTACTTTGGTCATCCAGTCAAAAAAATCTATTCAATTAGTCTGACATGACCTTCCCGCTGTGAATCCATGCTGCCTTGTGTCCTGTGCCCCGCTGGCATCTATGTACTCAACAGTTCTTTCTTTCAGAAGTTATTCTATCATTTTCCCCTACCACTGAGGTCAAGCTAACAGGTCTGTAGTTTCCTACCTCTGCTTTCCTCCCACGTTTGTGAAAAGGAATCGCATCCACCCTCCTCCAGTCCTTAGGTACCACACCATCCTCCCATGATTTGTTAAAGGGAAGTCAGTGGTGTCCCTAGTTCTCCCCTTAGTTCTTTTAGAATTGTTGGGTGAATCCAGTCAGACACCATTGCTTTGTCCACCTTCAGTTTTAGTTCTTTAAAAAGGACTGGTATTGACCCCCCATCCAGAGTGCTTTTATTGATTGGATTAGGTACCTCTCTCTCCTCTTCTTTTGTGAATACTGAGCAGAAGTATTCATTCTGTATCCCTGCTTTTTCACTGTCCCTCTCTGCCCACCCTCCCCTTTATTAAGCCTCAATATCCCTACCTTGGTCTTTCTTCACTCCCTAATGTACCTATAAAAGGTTTTATCCCCCTTCTTAACTGAGTTGGCTATCTTTTCCTCGGTTTGGGCCTTTGCTATTCTAACTGCCTTTCCGGCTTCCTTCTGCTTTAACTGGTACAGTTCTCTGGGCAGTTTTAGTGCTGCTGCCTGAAGCAAAGGTTCAGCAGTCAGGGCAAGAAAAAAGGGGCGCAGGGATGCATGAGGTTCCCTCCAGGCTGGAACCCACTCAGAACTGTATAGTATTGGATTGTGGGGTGCCATTCCCTCTCTTGTTAAGTCAGTCTCCTAGTTCCCATCAGGGTTGGCTCCTTCATTGCTTGCCATAATGGTCCACCATTACTTTGGACAAGATATTTCTTGAAGTGGTGGGAAGAGAGCTACCTCTGGACTTTGAGGTGCTCCTACCATATTGACCCCAGACTCCAAGGGAGTCCAGGGTGACGGGGTAGTCTGGCTTGCAATTCGGAATGAGATAGGTCAGCTCATTCAACTGTGGGCCACAGAGTAGGTTCTGTTTGTCCTGGCTATTCAGGAATGTCTCCCAGTACTTTCTTGTACTGAGGTAGAATGGGGTCTGGTGCCCCATATTGGATCTTCATGATCTGAACAGATTTGTGTGAAATCAGAAGTTCTGAATGGTCAGACCTTTACAATGACCCATATTATACCCCTTTTGCAGCCAGAGGCTTTGTTCTGCTCCCTAGACCTCCAGGATGCATTCCTTCACATTCCAATTGGTTTGTCCCTCCACTATTGCTTCTGATTCTGGGTGGAAGGGATCCTGTACCAATTATATATTTTTTTTTCATTAAGTATACTTTACTGAAGTTCCATAATACAAACAAAATAATAAACAAATACCAATATCAATGAAAAAAAACCTAGAAAATCAAGATTAACAAGCGAAATAGAAATAAAAATTTGCAATACCAAAAAGGGAACCCTCCCCACCACATGTCAAGTGCTGCTCCACAACAACAACACAGAGACAAAAACTAAACAGTGGAACACCAAAAGAAGAAGGGACCTACCACTATACCCCACTAAAATACAAAATAGTTAACCATGCATATAGTAAACCCCACTTTACAGGGAAAGACTGGTGTCTGTCAAATATTCATGATATGCAGTTCCAGATTCTGTACGAATTCCCGGTCATGTTTTTTTGCCTGACAGAGGGTCTTCACCAATTGCCTCTCAGTAGTAGCGACCAACCTTAAACGCTGAGGCGCAAGGGTATATCAATACCTGGAAGACTGGCTCGTAACATGTGTCTCCAGGGAGGCATTAGAGAGGTTCAGGGATCTGGCTCTTCAGACTTTCCAAGACTTGGGTTTTCTGGTTAACCCAGGCAAGTCAGAATTGGTCCTCAGGGTGTCAGTTCTTAACTCCTTTACCCGATTGTTTTAGGT
The DNA here is from genome assembly GCA_016271365.2 of Neoceratodus forsteri. Classification (NCBI taxonomy): domain Eukaryota; kingdom Metazoa; phylum Chordata; order Ceratodontiformes; family Ceratodontidae; genus Neoceratodus; species Neoceratodus forsteri. The sequence continues at coordinate 1,522,375,333 of CM028130.1, read as the reverse complement.
TAGGAGCTCACACTCAGTTTGAGAATTCCTTTGCATGTTGGAGTACATGGCAGTTTGGACATGTAGTCCATTGGGTACACTGACGAATGTCCCCCCCCCCCGTGGTTGCTGGGTCGTTAGTGGTTGGGATGCCATTGAATGGTGACTGTCTCCCCAGTGTAACTACCATGTTCTACCTGAACAAGCAGAGTAGGACGCACTTGTTTTCCAGGAGTTAGGAGGCTTTTGCATATGGTCACTAGTGTGCAGCCCGCAGGCTGATGATCTGGCGGTTCATGTCGCAGGAGAGTAAAACAAGCTGGCAGAGGCTGTTTTAGTGGTGCCAGGTCAGAGAGAGATGTCGCCTGCATGTTCCTTGTATCAGGATGTGGTAGACCAGTTATTCTCCCAGTGGAACACACCTCTGGTAGACCTGTTTTGTTTCCTGGCAGAACAGAAAGCTGCAGCTGTTCTGTGCCCACCCCCTCAGACCCGGACGCTCAATGTCTTCTCTCTGCCCTGGACCCCAGGCCTTCTGTACGCCTTCTCTCCTTTGCCCTTGATCTACAAGGTGGTGTTCAAGGCTTGTTAGGATAAGGTGCAGGTGATCCTGATTGCCTCAGACGGGCCTGTGCAGTTCTGATACCAGGATCTCTTTAGTCTGAGCTGCAGGTCCCCATGGCAGTTGCCTCTATGCCCAAACCTGCAGATGAGACAATGGGTAATGGTCCTGCACCCGGATCTTTAGTCCCTGAACCTCTTGGCTTGGTCTCTGAGTAGCTAGAGTTCTAGGCCATGGGTCTTTCGGAAGACATTCTCCATATGGGAGCATTTGAAAATGATAATTTTGCTCAGTATGTTTTTCCTGGTAAAGTTTTAAATAAATAAATATAGGGGAGGCATTCTGAATGGTGGTAACTCGCAGAATGTATGTGTTGAAGTGGAAGAAGTTCTTGCTTTGGTGCCAAGAGAAGGATCTTGATCTTCTCACCTGCCCAGTAGCCACGATCCCCAACTGCTTTTGGTCCTTCAGTTGAGACTACAAGCCATGACCCTAAAGGTGCACCTGGCAGCCATGTTTGCATACATGCTGTGGACTGGTATATAGATGGTAAGGCAGCAGGAGGTTGGGTTTTTTCATAGGCCTGAACCTTTTGTCTCTTCCTATGAGTGAACCACTTCCTCCGTGGAACGTACTGCTGGTGCTAGCTGATGGGAAAGCCATTCAAGACAATGCAGAAATGTGACATGTTGCATTTTTCATAGAAAATCGCTTTCTTGGTGACCATTACATCAGCCAGAAGGGTGAATGAGCTCCATCCACACTGCGTGGAATTTCCTTGTCTGGTCTTTCACAAAGACATGGTCGTCTTTAGCTGCCATGCAAAGTTTCTCCCGAAGGTTGTATTTGGAGCTCCACCTTAACCAGGTGATACATTTCCCGGTTTATTTTGATAACCCAACCTCAGACGCCAACCACTGGCTCCACTCACTGAATCTATAGAGGGTGCTTTCCTTCTACAAAGTGCACATGGGAATTCATGGCAATACTGGAAAGTTGTTGGTCATGTATGATGGAAGCCGTACCAGGCAGACCGAAGATAAGCTGACGATAACTGTAAAGGTGGATCACTTTCTGCATCGCCCTGTTTAAAAGCTGTCTGTCTTGAGGCGTGGGATCACCTTTGGAGGCAGAAAGGTTTGGCACAGAGGGAGGCTATACTGCTACTGATAGCGAGAAACCCTTTTTTTTTCTGCCAGGGATGGAGAATGAGGGTTTTCAAGAATGGGAAAGGAGAGGGGTAGATGATGTGGGTGTCCTGTTAGAGAGAGGAGAGCTTAGTACATTTGAAAAGGTTAGGCAGGACCCGAGGCTGGGGGCATCTCATTTATTCAGATACCTGCAATTAAGAGTATTTGTGGGGAAACTGGGAAAGGGGGGGTAAGGAAGAGATGCAACCGAATATGGTTGAACAGATGGTGTATCAAGCCAAGAAAAATCCGAAAGGTTTTATAGGGAAGGTTGCTAAGCAAGGTAAGCAAAGCCTCCCAGATTTAACTGGGGCCACAAAGGCTCTATGGGAAAGGGATCTAGGTCAGCAGATATCGGAGGAGAGTTGGAAATTGGCTTTAAGTATGCCAGCGGGTGTAATGGTATGTAATAAGTTCAAGGAGGCCTTCTTTAAGTTTTTGCATAGAATATATTGTCTCCCCAACAGCAGTGCACAGAGCACACCCCGCAATATCTTCGCAGTGTCTGAGGTGTAACAGAGGGTTAGGCACTTATATCCACTGCTTCTGGTCTTGCCCAGTATTGGTCAAGTTTTGGGGGGAAGTAGTTAAAGAGGTGAATCGGGTAGCTGGAGGGCAATTGCCGCAGGACCCCTTGGTATGCTTATTTGGGGTCCAGGTAGTAAGCGGTGGGGAGGAGCGGGTACCACTGCCCAGATGGATAAGAGTCTTGTTTGTACTGGCCCGTCACTGTATCCAGAACACCTGGGTTTCAGGGTCCAGGCCCATAGTGCTGGAGTGCCGGAGGATGACCCTTTGCTCCCTGGTATTGAAAAGGTTGACACAGATAGTAAGGGACAGGGAGGAGGCTTTTTTGAGAGAATGGTCACCCTTCCTGGCATCCTTGAGTGTTTCTGAAAGTATGAAGCTCCGAGCAGGGCTGAATATATAAATTGAAATGGTACTCGGTATGTTGAATGGATTGGAAATATGATTTCTTTTTCATGCTCATTCTTGAATGTCTATAATTGTCCATAATTGAATATACACACAATTGCATCTGTTTGTGTTGTATTTGTGTGTTTACTATTTGTTACATGTGTACTGTGTAACTGTCCAAGTTTGTCTATAAAGGAAAACTTTTAATAAAGAATATTAAAAAAAAAAAAAAGCTGTCTGTTAGGAAGCCACCAAAAAGGCTTAAGGCTCATTCCACCAAACATACCACTGCCTGGCCGCTTCCAGGTACATCCCCACAGAGGAAAGATGCGGGGCTGCAACGTGGGCTAAAGCACGCACGTTCATAGCCTACTATAACATCGATGCTGCTTTTGGGGCCTCACTCCTCCATTTTCTGTTTGCCACATGGGCTGTGTACCTTGCTCCTTCCTTCCAAAGGACTGCTAGGAGTCTGCCAGAGTGTGGATAGTGAATTGAATCCCAGTTGGTAGAAATATAGATGACTCGCCAATAACCGTAGTTCTGTGGGTATTCAGTTCACATCCACACAACCCACAACCCACTCAACCTCCACTGACAAGAACAACACAGATCCCTGCTTCCTACATGCTAGATCTGACACTGAGGGGGTGGAGCCAGAGGACGTACGCCAATGGGTGGTACCAAGGCACTTAGTTTGAAGACGTCAGTGACTTAAGTGGATTTCAGCTGTCTGCCGGAGTGTGGATATGAACTGAATACCCAAAGGAGGACTACAGTTAAGGTAAGCTGTGTTTCCCCATCATCTCCACGCCCTTCCATCCTGACAGGTTTAACTCCAGGGGACATTCCAAGCAGGGGAAACTTGCAGCTCACCGGAGTGCTGTTATCACCAAGCTCCCCCACAACTGTCTAATATAACCAGTTGTTACAGGCATCGCTGCTTGTAGTACCTTTCTTCAAAAGGTAGAATCTTGGAGGAATGCAGGTCAATCCTGTAGTGTTTTGCAGAGTTATGTTCTGAGGATTGCATAGCGGCCTGACAGATGTCTTCTGGAGAAGCATGGTCCCTATCTGCAGATGAAGTGGCTGTTGTCCTCTTGACCCCCTGAGGCCCTCAGGGGCTTTGTTACCTTCCACTTTGTAAGTCTTGAAGATATAGCACTTCACCCATCTGGACAGTGTCGCGTAAGAGGCTTTCTTTCCGCTCGACTTCCCCTGTTGCAAAATAAACCGGGAAGAAGATGGTCTAAAATCCTATGTTCTAGGCAGTACTCGGGTGCCCTTAGTTTAAATGTCCAAAGAATTCAGTTGTCTTATTCCTGCGATTTGTAAACCAGGGAGGAAGGATCAATTACCGACTATTGTGGAAGGCTGAATGATAAATTTCAGACTGGTACTCGGCACTGCTTTGTCTGGAAGGAAAAGGCAAAAGGTCTCAGCTGACTCCAGTGCTTATAATTCACTGACCCTTCTGACTGATCTAATCCCCACCAGGAAGACCATTTTTAGGGTCTGAAAAAAAGTAGACTGACTTCTGCCAAGGTCTTAATGGAAGGTTGCATGTCCTCAAAAGATCAAGTTAACATACAAGTTGGGTAACCTTAACCTTGGGCTTGCGAAGGGCTGCTGCCAGACAAAATTGAGTAACATGCGGATGAGTCTTTATGGGTTTTATTGCTGCTCTAGTAGTTGGGCCAAAAATGAAGAGGCATGGACTCATAAGGTAGCCAGACCTAGCCTAAATTTTCTGCCTGTTTGTGGGCAATCCAAAACCCAAGACACTCCTGTCAATTCTGGTGTTAAACTCATGGCTGCAGCCCATGAGGCAGAAGTAGGCCAGATTTAGTGCTATACCCTGGTGGTTGAAACTTTCCTTGACCTTGAGGAGAGGTACCAAGGTTTTAAATAAGGATTTTAAATTGATTAGCACTTTCGCGCGGAAAAGTGCTAATCAGTGTTGCAGATGTGTAGCAGTTGGATCGAATTGATTAGCAAAATAAAAAAAAAATGTCATATTTACTAGAGACAGTGTGATTGGTGTTATTTCTCACCTGATAAACACTTTTTTGATTTCCTTTCATGTATGGAGCAAAAGGGGAAAAAAAAAGACTGGTACAGGAGTGTGTGCAGTCACTGAGTCACTTTATTAATCTTTTTTTCATCAGTGTGTCTGTGAAATTCACAGAATTCATAACTCTTGACATGAGTTACTAATATTAAAAACAGATTCGACTGTTCTTCAGTAATGTAGTTTCTACTTGCCAACCTTCCCAAGCCTGACTACATAGGGAACAGTCAGCTACAAATTTTAGAATAAGCTGCAGCTGCTGCACCATAATAGTAATAAAACAGGCACAAGTTACAACTGACTAGTATTCCCAACCTCCCATCCATTTGCCCTGAGCCTCTAACTTAAAATGGTCAGAAAAGTAATGGGACGGTGGAACAGTAGTCAGTTGTCAGGAGTCTAGTGAAACAAAATTTAAAGAGTTCAGTATCGAACATTTTCTGACCACCAGCCTTGTTAAATGTAGTTTCCACTTGCCAACCTTCCTAAGCGTGGCTACTTATGTGACCCAAAAGTAGCAGTAGAAAAAGCAGCTGCACCTAATTTATTACACAAACACTGCTGTACAACTGACTAGTGTTCCCAGCCTCCCATCCATTGAGCCTCTAACTTAAACGGTCAATTTTGAAATGGATGTAGTGGTTAGGAACAGTAGTCTGGGGAGTCACTGTGTCTGAACAAAATGTAAAGTTCAGTTAGTATGCAGTACCGAACATTTTCTGACCTTAAATAACAGTTTCCACTTGCCAACCTTTCGTGACTACTTTTGAGGACCCAACAGTGAAATCAACAGCTAGTTACAGGGTAACTGAGAATAAGCAGCTGCAGCTGCACCCTAAAAGTAATTTTAACAGACACAAGTACAACTGACTAGTGTTCCCAACCTCCGATCCATTTTGCACTGAGCCTCTAACTTAAACGGTCAATTTTAAATGGATGGGTGGTTGGGAACAGTAGTTGGGACTCCTAGTGTCTCAAACAAAATTTAAAGTTATGTTCAGTACCGACCATTATCTGACGAGCCTAAAGCCTGTGGTGCAGTCGTGACTTGTGCTCACTGGCACGGAAATTTAATTGTGGTGGCTGGGAAGCAATCAGTAGGTTTACTGAGAATAAGCAGCTGCAGTACCCAAACTGATTTACAAACACGAGCTGCTATTATTCTTGGACTACTACTGCAGTTCCGAACCACCATCCAGAGGATTGAGCCTCTAACTTAAACGGTCAATTTTAAATGGATGGGTGGTTCGTAAGTCAGTCAGAGTTGTCTACTCAGGCCTAGTGTAGACCCAGTTCCCCGTGGCCAGATCCCACTAATTTTTCTGTATAAGATGGATTTACAGTTTAGATAACAACATAAAGCACCAGTTTAAGGCTGCAAGCAGCATACACTGTCGGACAACTCACTCAGGCATTTAACTTCTCTTTTGACTTATTTCCAGGACCAGCCAGAGAGCTCAGCACAAAAGATGATGCTGGTTTTTGTGTCTCCACCTGAGAAGTCTGCTCATGAGTCTTCCCCTCACCAACCCCACAGTTGAGCGAGATGGGATTTTTGATTTGTTTAGTCACAGTGACAGTGCAAGACTTATTACAAACACTTCTAGCCACTAATATCATTCTCATCAACAATGAAGAAATTTAACAACTGTGGTCTTCAACTTGAGCCACTGGAAAAAAAATGAATACACATATGGCAGTGAGTGTCTCCACCAGCCAATGAACCTGAGGACTTAATGCTTTATAAAAAGTTTAACTACATGGAAAACTAATTCCTTAAAAGTACTTGTTACCATAAGCAGCACTTTAGTCAGTGCTAAATTTTAATGCAAGACTAGTGGTGTCTCAAATACCACACAGGCTTCTGAGAGCTCAGTATAATTAGTAAACTTGTGATGAAGTCAGCACAAGAAAAAAATGTAATTTTAAACGAGGTCTACTCAGACATCCCATGGCATGGTTGGTGCCCCGGCATGATGATGTACAGGTGCACATTGCTGAACTCAAGACAGGTGCAGCTCATTTGCTGCAGTGAGCAAAGTCCTGACCTGTGTAGTATGGATTGGTAAACGATGTTCCCATGGCTAGCTCGGATTCAGAGTGTCCACCTCCACATCTGCCTGCCTGTGCCAACCCCCGGAATCACTGAGATCTAGATTGCTAAGTAGGGAGAGTGCAGGGCACCCCCCATTGCCAGTGCACTCCCTCTGCTTGGAGATCTATCTGGACGTCTAAGCACGGGAGGGCTGGCAGGCAGTATTGAAGAGAGGTGCTCAGCTGACTGGCGTGGATTCTCAACTGACCCACTTACTTCCAGTCAGTGACCAACTACTGACTCTGAGGACCTGAAATTTTTCCCCATGGCACTTACTGCCATTTTAGGCTAAAACTTATAAGCCAAAAGTAACTTTCCTCAGTTTACAGGGGCTCACTACTGAATGATTATGTCGTCACTGTCTGACTCGGAAGTACTGTAAGACATAATGCTAGTACTACTTGCTGCATCTTCTGAACTAGTTACATTTGTGGTGCGGGATGAATCTGACCTTTTTGCTTCTGACTGCCTTTGTTTCGCACAAACTCTTCTAGGAGTGCTGAAGAATCTATCTACAACTGGAAAAGGATCAAATGTCTCTGGACTGTCACCCTCAACTGAAATTCTAACCAGGTGTTCCAACATTACTTCGCTCAGTCTGTTTCGACACGCTGCATTATGGAAAATGACCTTTCCAGCTTTGCATTGGACACTGGAATGAGCTTACAAATAACGACAACGTGGTAGAAGTTTGAGAACTGTTCTCTATAGGACTTCAGAATACAGTTCCAAAAGTCTTCCCTGTTTAAGTGACTTAAAAACTTATTGTACAAAGTTTTAAGTTCGGACCATTCTCCTGGCAATGCAGCAAGGTCATCATTATGTTTTGTGAGTATCTGTCCATAGTAATTAACAAATCTGTCCAAGTCTACGTTCCCAAATATTTCTAGCTCATCAGCACTCCTAGGCCACTGTTTCACATCTAACAGTTTTAAAGTCCTAAAAATTGGGTGTTGGTCCTGAGAGTCACAGTCGGTGATATCTGAATCAGAAATGCACTGTTGTACACTACTGATGTAATTAGGTACCTGTGTTATAAGGTGCCTGATGCTGTTGTTAGCATTTGAGACCGTGACATCTTTAAACACCACTGGTTCAGAATTGTCAGACTCATCATTGTCAGTAACGTCATGATCATGTTGCTGTAACAGTGTCTTAAGTTCAGAGTTGCATGTTCCGAGAAGATTATCTGCGAGATGCTGTAGTTGCCGTAAGGTTGCGTCAACACAAGCTAAGATCAAGTCAGCAGAAGAACCCTGTAAACTGAGGGAGAGTCGTGACAGTGGGCTTAGAAGGTCAATATAGAACAGCAAATGAGTGACAAATTTGGCAGTTTTCAGTTTGGTCAAAATGTCCTTAACTCTGCTTTTCTCTGTTGGTGGCGTAGTGGCAGTTTCTGCGAGATTTTCAAGATGATGAATCGTAACTGTGTAGGATTTTACCAGTGTCTGAGCGGCACGAAGTTTGTGTTCTACCCACCTTGTCCCAAATGCTCTTTCTGGTTTGCTGACTTCACCGCCCACTATTTTAGCTAATTCTCTGAGCTCGTGAAGTTTCTTTAGATTTTTTCGTAAAGGTAGTACAATGTCATGAGATTATCATTCACTTGATCAAAAAATGTTCCTTTCAGTGCATCTCTAATTGCCAATTCAAGTCTATGGTTAAGACAATGAATAGACAGTAACCATGGCATTTCCACTTTTAGCAGAGCTGATAGCCCTTTTCTTTTCCCCAGGTTTACTGCAGCACCATCTGCACACATAGCAACCATGCGACTGTTGAAGTCTAAAATGCCAAACTCTAAGAAGGCTTCTTAAAGTGTTTCTAACAAACCTTCTGCACTGGCGTGCTGGACGTCTTTTAATCTGAAAAAGGTCATCTCCGTTAAACAAGAACTTTCGTTAAAATGCATAATATACAGTAATTCTTTTTCAATATAACTTTCATCTGTTGCCCCATCTAGAAGAACTGCAAAATACAGACTTTTCTGGAGGGCTGTGAGTAGATTTTCCTGTAACAATTCACTAATAACTGACGTGAACATACGACAAACCGTTAATATTTGCATATGCACTTCCAAGATCAACATCATGTCTTTTTCAAGTTTAACAAATGATTCAAATTTAGTAAATGAAAGTTCTTCTTTAGCAAGCAGATAAGCGATTTCAATCAGACGGCGAACTACAGCTCTGTCTTTTACTTCTGCTCCTAATAGTGCACGTCCTATTGGTGTAGTTTTGTATATGGAGGCAATTGATTCTGGTTTTCGGTTGAGTGTAACAGCTCGTTCTAGGGACATGGATATGTTGTTCATCCACACTCATTGGCAGGTATCCTTGCCGCTTTAAATCTTGCCGGAAGGTCTTCAAGCTTGCTCCTCCACCCACCGGTGGTATAACTCGGCTCCCCCCCATGGCGCCAGATCTTCCTTACCGCTGGAAGCTCAGGTTCCTCCTTAACGCTCTGCGCTTGTGACTGGTTCCTATTTCTCCGTTTGGATTTAAAAATAAATTTTGCAAAAGACTTCATGTCTTCTATCCCTGCGGCTACGATGGACAAATCGACTCCGGTTTCGGAGATGCCCATGCGGGCAGAAGATGTCTCGGACGGATCCACACTCACGTGTGTCTACTGCTTAGGCCATAGCACGACCCGCGGCTTGCGACCTGTGCTCATCTTTCTCGCCTACGTCCTCGAAGACCGTGCTGCCCGATTGCAACTGGGCCGTCCCGAGAAGCGTTTCCCTCCGGTGAAGTCCAAGGAGGCCCGGGTGGCGGTGTCCGCGGCGGCGGGCTCGGCGGATCAGCTTGAGCGGATGGTCGCCCTCGAAGAGGAGGCGGCGCGGGCCGTATCTTCCTCGGACGCGGCATTTATCCCGCTCTCTCGGGGTTCTTCCTACACGGCTTCTTTTAAGGAGCTTTGTCTGTCCCTCTCCACTAAAGGAGAAGGGCCTCGTGCTGCTGGACCTTATTCTCGGTCCAAAAGAGGACAGGGTAAGTCCTCTCGGCGACGCTCTTGGGAGGCGGAAAGGTCCCTCTCCCCGCGCCGTCGGCCTGTTCGACCGCTCGGCTTCGACCACTGGCCTCACGGTGTCCCGTCAGGTCAGTTGACCGAGACTCCACCGATGAAGTCGAGATTTTCTCGACCCATTGGGCGAGCTAGTCGCCTTTTAGCAGCAGATTCCCCTCTCCCGGTTCCCCGGAGGAGTTGAGGATCCGTGGGCTCGCCTGTGCCTCGGTTCCGGAGCCCTGGATGGACCATCCGAGCCGAAGGAGTGCGGTTCCGGCGACCTCCCGCACCGACCTCGGGAAATTCCGGGACTCTCGGTCTCGGTCTCCGGACCTCTTCGCGGTCCAGCCGATCCCACCGTCATAAGCGGTCTGGGTCTCGGCACCGCGGTAGCCAGCGTCGCCGCCGTCCTCGTCCTCCTCCCAGCGGATGAGGGAGGCTTCGGCGTAAGTCTACGTCGTGATGCGAGACCTTATGTTACTGGCAACAGCTCCTCCTGGCCGGGAATAAGCCGACCCGTCGCCTTCCCGGCCATTAAGTAACTGTCACGGAACGGCCGACACAACCCTCGACTTATCCGAGGAGCCTATACCCAGGCCGGTTGTTCGGCCAAAACCAGCTGCTCCACCGATTCCGGTGGAACCTCCGCCTCCACAGCCACCAATTGGGGCTCCGACCAGGATTCTCGGTCGGCTAAGGGTCTACCCCATCGGCTGTCAGTTACCCTCACTCCGACCGACCTCGGCAGGTGAAGGGTGGCTCAGGCCAGAGGCAGCTCTTGAGGACTCTTCCGAGTCGAAGATGATTCCTCCTTTTCTCCAAGCGACTGGACTTGGAGTCTTCAGGAGGTCAGTCAATGGACGATAGCCCGTCGTCCTTCCTAGGACTGCTCGGCTCATCTCGGTCTACGGGATGGAGCTGAACCCGTTCCAAAGCAGGCCAGGTATCCCCTCGCGGAGATTCTGGACCGAGGTTCTCGACGGAGGCCTTTCCGTGGCCGAGGCCATAGTGGGTCCGGCACTGGAGCTTTGGCAGCGCCTGCTTCCTGCCCTGCGCCTTCGGCCAGGATGGCCAGGAAGTATCGCGGTCCCTACCGTTCCTTGTCCGGTTTTTGAACACCCTCTGCTGAGGGTTGGTTACCGACAGCGTTTTCCGGCGCGGCGCAACGCCAGGGATGTGGACAAACCTCCTGACAAGGAGTCCAAAAATTGACTATGTCGGGCAAAAGTCTCGCTGCGTCCTTCTCGGCCTCGTCAGGCCAGTTGGCCGTCCTCATGGCACATTTTCTCATGCCCTGTTGGCTCCCTGGATGAGGTCATCCTCATCTTCCCCACGATCTGCAGACTACGGTTAAGCAGGTGCGGGACCAGGGCAGGGCAGTGGCCAAACAGCAGCTCCAGACTGCTTTGGATATAGGGGACTCATGTGCCAGATCGTGGCGGCGCGAGTGGCTATTTGTCGTGCGGGTTTGGCTGAGGATATCCACCTTTACCGGATACCCAGCACAAGTTGGCTGATGTTCCCTTTTGGGGACTGACCTCTTCGGCCCTGGGGTGGAAGGTCACCTGCAGAGGATCGAGAAGTCCAATGCTACCTTGGACTCGGTCTCTTCCGCTCAGAAGGACAAAGGCCGCAAACACAGCCTAAGCCCTTCGTCCTTCTGTGCCCCGAGCGCCCGGCCACAACGCCAGGGCCAGCAGGCTCGGCCATGGCATCCCAAACCCAAGCGCGGCTTCCTCTAACAGGAGGCAGGGAGGAAGAGGCCCAGGAGGTCCTCGGCGGTCCCTCCTCCAAGCCTGCCCAGTGATGGGCTGAGGGTGTCGCCCCATCCCCGCCTACCACTCCTCGGGTCCCCCTGGGGACGGCTCCGGCACTTCCGTTCCGCCTGGTCCGCTGTTACCACGGACAGGTGGGTCTTGAAGGTGGTGGGAAGAGGCCTGCCTCTGGAATTCGAGCAGGCACCACCTTCAGAGCCGCCCCTCGGGGGCTTGGGATCCCCAGCCTCACTAGTGCTCGCCGAGCCGACATCGCCCCTCCTCCAGAAGGAGGTGGTAGAGAGGTGGTGGACCCTCCTTCAGACCCAGGGTTTGTGTCCAGGTACTTCCTGGTTCCACGGAACAGGGGGCTGGCGCCCATTCTCGACCTACCACGACCTAAACAAGTTCCTAAGGTCTCGAACCTTCAGGATGGTCACTCTGGCTCAGATAATACCATCCTTGGGCAGGCGTGTGGTTCTGCTCTCGGACTTGCAGGGACGCGTTTTTCACGTCCCTATCCGTCCGTCTCACCAGAGATTCCTTCGCTTCCGGCGGAAGGATCCCTCTTCGAGTTCCAAGCCATGCCCTTCGGCTTGTCTCCAGCTCCCAGGGTCTTCACCAAATGCATGGCAGTGGTGACAGCATTCCCTGGCGCCTGAGGGGTCCGGTGTACCTTACCTGGACGCACTGGCTGATAGCAGCTCCTCCAGGAAGGAGGCGGAGTGGTCCAGAGATCTGGCCCTCCAGGTCTGCTCTCAACTGGGCCTCCTATCAAGCGAGGCCAAGTCGGAACTCGAGCCGAAGCAGGTGATTCTATTCATCGGGCGCAGCTCGACTCTCTTCGAGCCAGAGCTGCTCCCAGCGGACAGGGCGAGGTTCTTTCCTCCTTTGCCCGATCATTTCTGGTTGGGCAATTCCCCTGCCGGGACTTCCTCGCCTCCTGGGTCTCATGGCGGCCTGCACCAGCGTGGGTCCGTTGGGCCCGCTGGAACATGCGCCCCTTCAGTGGGGACTGGCCAGCCAGTGGTCACAACGCCAAGCGATCCCTTGGACCAGCTTAGGTCGGTGACAGGGGATGTGGAACGCCTCCAGTGGTGGACCGTTCCAGATCATTTGCAGGAGGGCATCCCGCTCGTCCGCCGAGCCGACGTCTCTCTCATCGACCGATGCCTCTCTGATGGGTTGGGGTGCCCATCTGGGGAACACGGGCTCATGGCCTCTGGTCCCCGTGGGAGTCCGATGCCACATCAACCTGCTGGAGCTCCGAGCGGTCCGCCTAGCTCTCACCGCCTTTGCTCCGTTCCTCCGGGGTCAAGTGGTCCGAGTCCAGACGGACAATACCACGACCATGTACTATCTAAACCGCCAGGGCGGGACGCGCTCCATGCTTCTATGCAAGGAAGCTCTCCACATTTGGTCACTCGTGCGCAGCCTGGAGGCGGATCTCCTAGCCATTCACGTGGCAGGAGCCTCCAACACCCTGGCCGATGCCCTGAGCCGGATAGGGGCTGCATCCCACGAGTGGTCTCTCCTGCCGGAGGTAGTACAGCATCTGTTCTCCCTTTGGGGCACACCTCAGGTGGACCTGTTTGCCTCCATGGAGAACGCGAAGCTGAGTCTGTTCCATGCCCGCCCCCCTCAGCAGGGCTCGCTGCAGGGGGATGCCTTCTCGAGGCAATGGACCCCGGGCCTCTTTTACGCCTTTCCCCCATTTCCCTTGATCCACAAGGTGCTTCTCAAGGCGAGGAGGGACAAGGCGCAGGTGATTCTGATAGCCCCAGACTGGCCTCGCCAGTTCTGGTACCCAGATCTCCTCAGTCTCAGCTCCAGGACTCCGCGGCAGCTTCCAGCTCGCCCGGACCTGCTCTCAGTCAATCAGGGGAAGGTGTTCCATCCGGACCTTCAATCCCTGCACCTGACGGCCTGGTTCCTGAGCGGCTAGAGTTCCAGGCCTTGGGTCTTTCGATGGAGGTCCTCAATGTAGTTGAGGCGTCCTGTAGAGTCGACCAGAAAATGCTATGCCTTCAAATGGAAAAGGTTTTCCATTTGGTGTCAGAGCAAGGGCTTGGACCCTTCCTCCTGTTCCTGGCAAGCATCTTGGACTATTTATGGTCCCTTTCTAGTCAAGGGCTTAGGTCGGCGACCCTAAGGGTGCACCTGGCAGCCATCTCTGCTTGCAGGCGCGGGCCGGGGAAGCAGTCGAGTGGCGCAGGAGAGGTGGTCTGGCGCTTTTTCAAAGGCCTTGATCACATTTCCTCCAGTCGGGAACCCCACCTCCGTGGGATCTACTGCTGGTACTGGCAAAGCTCATGGGCAAGCCATTCAACCTATGCACAGGTGTGCTCTCTCACCTGTCGTGGAAGACCGCCTTCTTGGTGGCTATCACGTCAGCCAGAAGGATGGGAGAGCTCCAGGCGCTTTCCATCGAGTCTCCTTACCTGGTCTTCCACAGGGACAAGGTTGTCCTGCGCCCCCACCCGAAATTCCTTCCGAAGGTGGTGTCGGAGTTTCACCTTAACCAGGTGTTGACTCTGCCGGTGTTCTACCCCAATCACACCTCGGAGGCCGAATATAGGCTCCATACTCTGGACCCTAGAAGGCTCGCTTATTATAAGGAGCGCCGGCTGATATTCGAGGAGAGGTTCGCCAGCTGTTTGTCACCTCACGCTGAAGCCGCATCTGGCAGACCTGCAGCCAAGCGGACGATAAGCAGGTGGGTAACCTCCTGCATAGATCTCTGCTATAAGTTGGCGGGCATGGAGCCTCCAGAGGATAAGAGCTCATTCTACCCGCCATACTGCCTGCAGCGGTGGCTGCTTCCAGGGGCGTCCCTATCCAGGAAATCTGCAGGGCTGCTACCTGGAAGTCAGCAAACACCTTCATTACCCACTACACATCGACCTTGAGTCACGCCGGGATGCTGGTTTTGGGGCCTCGGTTCTCCAGTCTCTCTTTCCCAAGTAAGTATATGTGGGGTGTCGTCTTGCCTCCCTCCTCCGGAGAACTGCTAGGAGTCTGCCAATGAGTGTGGATGAACAACATATCCATGTCCCTAAATACAGGTTACTCACCTGTAACAGGAGTTCTAGGAATGGTATATGTTGTTCATCCACGACCTACATTCTCTGACCCGGCGCTGGCACTGAGCTTCCAGCGGGCCAGATCTGGCGTCATGGGCGAGCCGAGGTTATACCACCGGGTGGGTGGGAGGAGCAAGCTTGAAGACCTTCCGGCAAGATTTAAAGCGGCAAGGATATCTGCCAATGAGTGTGGATGAACAACATATACCATTCCTAGAACTCCTGTTACAGGTGAGTAACCTGTATTTTATGAGCATCACATTGACCGTGTTTTGCAACATTGTCCTTTTTCAAAGCTGTACCTCGGATGCCAACAATGAAACTTTCACTAAAATTTCTGCAGTACTTTAACTGGTCTGCCCATTTTTCACACAGGGAACATTTTACCCGGTCTACAAACTCACCACCATTGTCTGTTTCATACACTAACCATTCATTGCGGTGATCAATCTCCTCTTTCCATTTTTCTACAGTGTGCCTCCTTACTTTTTTGGTGCTAGTTGCCATGGTTGCTGTCTGTTCTGGGTTCACGGCTGTGTGACACTCTTTATTTTAATTTGTAACATAAAGTTTCAGTCAAATACTTAAAGCAATTGTGTGCTTCTTTTCCAGTCTGTGTAAAAATATTTGTCCATATGAGACACTCTTTACCAATACCTAACAATAAAACAAGTTGAACAACATAGTGTGTGTTTTTTCTTATAGTGTGTAATAATTTGTCCTAACTGCAGAGACACAATGAACTGATTCTTGAATCAGGCAACTGAACAGTTGTCCTGGGGTGGGGGTGGGGGACTTGATTAAACCTCTAACTTAAACGGTCAATCAGATGTGTGCTGTGTGCAACACTGCAGAGGTGCGCTGGGCAGACCACCACAAAGGGTGGGGGGACTTGATTGACCATTTAAGTTAGAGGCTCAATCAATTGTGTGCTGTGTGCAACACTGCAGAGGCGCACTGGGCAGACCACCACAAAGGGTGGGGGGGGACTTGACTGAGCCTCTAACTAAAGCGGTCAATCCAATGTGTGCTGTGTGCAACACTGCAGAGATGCACAGGCAGACCACCACAAAGGGTGGGGGACTTGAGCCTCTAACTAAGCGGTGATGCTAACCTTTTACTAACAGTCTGCAGATCTGTCCAGGACAGATGAACAGTGGTGCTGGGGGGGGGGGGTTAGACTACCTAGAACTACACATTAAGCATCTCAAGCTGCGCTGCACAACACTCAAATCTTGGGTTGCACCCGGGTATGGGGATGGAGGACTGAACTCACTGCCCACTTATTTAATTAAAACACAAGTGGTGTTTTGTTCATACAGCAGTACCCACCAACTGCTCCAGTCTTGTTTCCGGTGGCCGCCACCCCCCTCCCCCCAAAAAAAATTGGCACTTGGCAAACAATAGTAGTAGTTCACGGCAAATTAATCCTGTCAATCCAGGTAATCTAATTGGCAAATATTCTTGGCTTAGTTTGAAGATAATGAAAAAATAAAATGACTGCGCAGCAGTGTTTTTTTTTTTTCCCCAGACACAGTCCTGTGCACTGCACCCCAGCCCGTTCTCCTCTTCTCAGACTCCTGTACTGCCTGGCAGGTTTCTCTGCTGCCCAACTTCTATCTTCCTCCAGTGTGTCCTGCTGTTGCACTTCACCTGAGCTCTTTCAGTCCAGCTCACTTTGAGTGTCAGTGACCTAAACAAACACAATGACCAGATGTCAGTGTTTGTTACCCCCCCAGCCTCAGTACTTACTCATGTCATGACCCTGAACTGAAACATTCCCAGCATGCTCCCCTCGGATCCCCCAAAGTTACCCTCCTTACCTTGTCCCTGGACGATGGTCGCAGTCCAGCTTCGTTGGCTACTGCCAACCACTGCAAAATAAACACAGCGGTTACACTCTGATCTCCTGCGCTTAGCTTGAAATTAACACAATAATTGTGTGACAGACTTACCACAGGGCCACCAGTGATGTACGGGGTCTCTTCTTTCACACGATGCTCTGGGAGTCTGACTACGAGCTGGTTTACAAGCTGCAGCACACACCTGTTAGGCTGAAAAGTAAAAAAACATTATTAATATTTTGGCCACTCTCTCAGGCCAGACTAAATAACCCCAAAAAATCCAGGTCCCCCGCCCAACCCTGGTTACAAGACAAGTCAAGGGCAGGCAGAACTCTGTGGGATTGGAAGACAGGAAGGCCACTAAAGTCAAGAAGCCAGGAGTCAGACTAGAATGCACACCGATGCTGGCTTAGTTGAGCTGACTTGGCCCCCAACAAGTCCACAGTATTCATTGCCTAGGTTACCCTGAATGAGCAGAGAAGACTTGCCTTGGAAGACCACTGCTTGCAGAACAAAATCTGCCCTCCCCCCATCCCCAGTTGTGGACACACTTCACTTGCCTCGGGAAACTCACTACTTAAATTGCAGAACCTGACCCCAGTTCCCACAAACCCCCAGCCAGTCACTGCAGCTTTTGTCTCTGCCCCAGTCAGTGAGATCTCCCCGAGGCGCCTACAGCCACTTAACCCCGAGCTGCACAAGTCAAGACCAGGTCTGAAAAATAAATCTGCAGAGCCACAAAACTGGGCACACAGTCTGTTGGGTCCTCACAGTGCAGCAGCGACAGAGTTGAAGAGGCCTGGGCAGGACAGCGACAAGTCTAAATCCATCGGGAGGGCTGCTGGCCAAAGCAGCAACAACGAGATGGTGATGGATCCGCAGATCGCGCCCTGCCTAGGAGAGAACTCCCCAAAAATCGCTTCATCGGCAGAGGGCTGCTGGCCTAAAGCAGCAACAGCGAGATGGTGACGGATCCGTAGATCATGCCCTGAGGGACATCAAGGGAGGGCTGTCAAGTGGCTTAGGCCGTGGGATGGATTTGCTGCCCGACATGACTCAAAGCTCTCACACCAGGGGAACCGGGCTGTCGTTGCTGGGCCAGATTACATTTTGGGAGGCTCAGAATAGCAGCAACTTTCAGGTATGCGTGAGCGATTGGGGGGGGGGGATTGTTACACAGGACACCAGAGGGCTCACTCACCCCCTTCTGTCACACTCTTTCCCCATGATCTCCTGACCAGAACTTTGCATTGGCAAGCATACAACGCAAACAGGTGTCGGGTCTCTCCACTGATCGATCTCAAACCCATACCCTTATTTAAGCGATACCACCACCACCAGACAACCTACACTGCATTCCCATGCTCACATAATCATTATAGATTTGGCATGAACGACCGATTTTTACCCACCTTTCTGAGTTCTTCAGAGTCCGGAGCTGATCAGTCACTCTCACTGCGTAGAGACTGAAGAAAGCACGTTTTTTTTCTGCAGCATAACTTCTTCTTCTCGGCGGGATCAGGCAGCCAATCACTTTAAGAGGCGGGCAGAGTTACAAGCACAATAAAATCACCCCTCTCAGTACAAAAAAAACACTCAGAGAAAACAATGAAAAACCATACAGTTAACTAAAGGATCAAGTGGAGTTCGGTATATAGCAGGTATGGGAGTGCTGTGAACTGCCTGGGTCCTTTTTTTGTTGTTTTGTTTGTGTTTTTTTGGTTTTAAAATAAGCACAAGGATGCTTCTGGCCTCTCTCTCTCTCTTTTTTTTTTTTTTTAAATCTCAAATGGAAACCGAGAGTCATGAGAGAGTTGCTGTCTGGACCTGCAAGGGACTAAGTTGAAGTCGGGAGCATCTAGTGATGAATCACTCCAACCTGGAAGATGGGGAATAGCCCATCAACAGACTGTGGCACCAGATTTAAGCAGTGGGAGTGGGGACTTGGGGGGTACAGAAGTTGCCAGGAGTGGGGGTTGCAGTCGATGCACTTATGTGAGTGCCATTGCACAAAGTCAGTCGTTGCTTGGTTAGGTAGTGTGCCGCACCTGCTGTGATTTTGTTTTGAGTTGAAGTAAAAGTGCGTGGAAGCTGCTGAAAGCAGCCCTGTCACTGCTGCTACCACAGTAGCTACCTCTCCTATCATGACGACTAGAATGATGAACATGTGCTTCCCTAGTATTTTTTTGTACTGGAGTAGTGAAAAGCCTGTGAGGCCAGTGCATTGTTATAGTCAGTAGCCCTGCCTGCTACTGGTTAAAAAAAGTTAGTTTCAGCCCCAATAGTCTTAATTCCCTTCTACTGAATTTTGTTAAATATAGAATAATTAATCGGTGAGGGTGGTATACAAGGATGTATACCCATGGAGGGGGCTAATTAGGGCTATAAGGCCATGATCTCGAAGGGTGAGTAGCTTTATTGCCCTAATATACTTTCAGATGTTCTACCCTTACCCATTGTTTGTTGAATATAAATAGAATAATAGGTAAGTGTGTATTGCAAGGCAGTAATACCATCGAGAGGTTTTGGGGACATGGAACCTCGAGAGCAAAGCTCGAGAGGTTCCCAAAGTCCCCAGAACCTTGCGATGGTATTACTGGATTGTAAAACACTTATCTATTTGTTATTTTTTGTAATATATGGATCCAAGGCAGTTTTATTTTATTACCTTGTGTTGCTGGGTGTGTTTGGGACCATTGCTACAGTAAGAGGAACTGCACTAAGTAAATGGCAAACTGGAAGTAGGAAATTAAAACTACGAACTGGAAGCTGTTTTCTGTTAGAAAATAGTTTAAATGAAGTGTCGGCATGCTCGGCGTGCGCTGGAGCTGCTGTAGTGCTGTTGAAGTTCATTGATAATACTACAGTTGGGGATGACCTTTGAACTGTAGTATTATCAACAAAAGCAATAGTATTATCACTTCTCCGGATAGTATTATTGAGAGAGCAGTAGTGTATTACCAGGAAAGTTTTGTGTCTTAGTACACCATTATTGAGGCTTATCCATATATTACAGTATATTAGGATGGTTATTATTCTGGAGATTGCATTTGCTACCATGTTATGGCACCTGAAGGTCTCTTGAAGCAAAGAGGGAATGGTGTGTAGTGCGTGCAGTTAGGAGTTTGGGAGATTTCTGGGTTTGGGAGGGTTTTGTGTGTCTTTGTTTTCCCAGGTTCTTTTGCAGCTTGTTAATTGGTGTGGCTAGCTTCCTAATGATGTGTTAATTGTGTTATTAATATTGCCTCATAAGGTTTACTGTATTGTAGGTGTATACTTTTATTAGCTGATTTGCTCCCGGTGGCCATTTTGAGTCGGATCTAGCAATAGGTGGTCTGACGCCATATGGCGTCTATGGGAACAAATGTGTTAGTGTAGGAATTTTTAATTGATAGAGTATTTACATGTATACAGGGAAATAGATGGCCTTTTCTATAGGGAAAAGTTCCCATCCATGTATTGTATTGTTTTTCTGTTTCAAAATACTGTGGTATATGTAAGCATTAACACACGACGGAGTGTGCTGATGCTGTGGATTAATGCACGCCTCTGGTGTGTTGAGGCACGAGGTTGCAGGCAGACTGCCCTCACAGCATCTGGGTGTGCATTAATCCACATTTTCAGCACACCTTGGAGTGCGTTAATGCACTTATTACATGAGATGAAAGACCTTATAAAAAACACAAAAAAACAGGAAACAGCACTTAATTTAGTTCTTTCACTGTGAAACATAGTGCCAGATGAACGCACTGCTACCCAGACACAAACAGTGAAATATGCGTCGATCAGGTCCGCAGAGAGTTTCTACTCCCTCTGCGAGCTACTGGACAGCTGCAGTACTTGCGGACCTGTGATCTACACCCTAGTACACCGGGAGGAGCTGTGCATGTTGGAAAGATGACTGTGCCACCTTGAGTGACAGACTGCCGCGGTGTGGCTCCTTCTGTCATAGGACACCAGGAGCCATGCATGGTGGGAACCACATCCTGTAGAAGAATGAATTGCAGCGACCGCAACTAGCGCTACTACTGCTGCGTTCCGATGGGTAGGGGTGCAAGCCACATGACAGATCTCTGCATGCTGTCCTGAAGTAGCATTGCACTCTGTTATTTGCTTGTAGACAATGTGTTACTGTGGCACTGTTTGAGCCACTATATATCCCACCTGCTGTCATTACTGTACTGTGTTAATACCAGCTGTGACATGTGTCGTAATTTGCACCTGGGTCTGTGTTTCTTGCTGCTGGTGTTCACTTAACATTCACACATGGTATAAAGTACTTCACACACACACACACACACACACACACTGAAATGCACGGTCGTCAAAGTGTGCATTAATCACAGCAGTCAGTACTACTGTTGTGGGGTTATGGGTGTCGATGCTACTGCGGTGTTGCCAATGCTAGGTGCTGCTGCCAGGACACAGTCAGCCGTGTGTACAAATCTTGATAGATAAGGGACAGGGGCCGGAGAGCCACTACGAGCTCCTCAGTTTATAACAATCCCACCACTTCCAGGAGAACAGCATCAAGCATCAGCCTGGTCTGCAGGGAAGGAGCAAGTGAGAAGGGCAAAAAGCATTAACATGGTGTTACCATGTCTGCCTTTAGGAAAACATGTGTTTTTTATCTGTAGTCCTTTTTACTTTTAGAATGGACCCCAGTATTAACTTTTAACCTGGACCTTGGTAATATCAAGAGGATTGGAGACCCTGGAAGCTGGTTCCAGTGTAGGACTCCCATGTTCTGTGTAACACACCACAGACAAAGGGACACAGCGGCAGTGCCCCCCTAACCCCAACATCTCCGCTCCCTGTGGTACCTTGTCTTGCACACAGCTGCAGTTACTCAGTTATTGCCTAGGTGCTGAGGAGTTTGTGCATACTGCTGGAATTGGGAACGAATAAACTTGAATAGCTTGGTTTTCCCTGCCTTTCTCGCTACTGTTAAGGTGCCAAGGAGTGTGGGGAGTCTGTGCGCATTATTGGGATGTGTTTTGAGTGACCCTGAAGTGAAAGTTGGGGTTGTTACAGCTGGCCCCGTTATTGGCTTTGCACTTACGGCGGTTTTGCTGTAGACTGGATGCAGTTTGCACTTTTAAGTCTGAACACTTACACGCTGTGCGATTCTGGCTGTATATTCTGCAAGGATTGAGGCGGTGGAATTGCATGAGGATTCTATATCAGAATGTTTGGACACTGGACTTTATCGGAGTGTGGAAATTTTATTTCTGGACTTGTGACGTTGGATTTGGGGACAACAGTACCTCATGGTGAAGTGGGCCCGATCTGGCGGGTGGGCCATGCTTCGGTCTGTGAAAGCACGGGGTCCGTGTTTCTGGCTGCCAGGGAATCTGAGCTCAGATCCCTACTGATCCCTGGGGACCTATTGGTGTTGGGTTCTGGCTGGGGTCTCATAGTAGCTGGTATGGCCTGGTGCTGGCCTCCTGGATTAGATTTTTGGGGCTCTTCCCAACCTCAGAGTGGACTGGTCCTGAAGATGATCTTTTGGACTCTTTCTCCGATCCTGGTGCCACGGTCAGATTTTCATTTTTATCATTTTGCCGGCAGTGAGAGTGCCATTACAGATTTTCCCTTGGCTCTGACAGTGAGAGTATCAGAGGTCGGGGGAACGATTGATTTTATTCTGAGAGGAAAAGCTTTACACATACTTACCCAAGGGATGAGAGCTCCTGAGGGATTTTCTTAGTCCTGCTGGTAGTGAGAGGACCATTGGGACTCTGTTTGGCTCCCTAAATACTCCTTAAGTCCCTGAGCCCAGCCGAGTTTTAGTTCCACAGCCCCGGGTCTTCTTAGTGCATTTTCCCGCTAAAGCCGTAATCGCGCCGCTCCTTGCAGTACGTGCTTTCAGCCTAGCCGCCTCTCCTGATCCAGCTCCGTTGCTATTGGATCCCTTTATGCCTTCCCACTAAATGCTACACTTTGAATTTGTGTCCCTCAGCTCCTTCTTGCCCCTTACCCTCTGGTTTCATCCTCCTGTTTTCTGCAACACTCTTCCCCCCTACCTGCCGTTCATCCCCTCCCGCTCTGCCATCCCTTAATTCCGCGAGCCCGGTTGTGTATCCCTGCCTAGCACCGCAAGGCAGTTAGCTGCTATCTTCCATCTTTTCGATCATTGCCCTCTGCCTCCCATCAGTTTCACACCCTCCCTTGTCGTCCTAAAATCCCCCTTACCTTCCCTTTCCTCTCTCTCTCCCCCTAAAAGTGATCTCCTGCCAGTACCTTCTGCCTATTGAAACCGTATGCCTGCCTCTGAAAATTGTATGTCTGTACTTGTACCTTTGCCTGTATTATGTTAACTAAACTGACCTATTTTGAACTGTAGTTGTGTCTCCCAGGTCGTGCCTGAAAATAGTCACCTGTTGGCTAGTGCACCTACCCGGTTAACAAAAACTAAATAAATAAATACTTTTATGACTGCATTAGCAGCTATATTTGCCTCCTTATACCAATTGGTTTTGAGTTATTTTGCTTTGTTTTTAGTGCAATACTGTTTTTTCACCTCCGGGGGATGTGAGAGGGTCTTGGGGAGGGGAAGCTTTGTTGTTTGGTATATTTATGTTGTACTTGGAATTATGTTGGCTGTTATTCTTTTTATTTTTAGGATTATATTAGATAGATTTGTGTAAGGGATACTTATTAGAGATTGGGATTAATGTGGGTTTATTTTATTAAAGATTTAATTTTGAGTTTTTGTTTTTAGTGGTTGTTTGGGGCGAGGGTTCGTGTTTATTTGATCATGAATGTGTGTGTGTGCGTGTGTATAGTGTGTGGTATTGAGTTTTGTTTTGGTTTGGGTGTACGTAGCCAGCAGGAATGTGTCTGGGAAGGTCTGTGGGCCTGGGGCGGGCCAGGATAGTGTATGGGGCATCCCGGCTGTTCGATCTTTGACTTTTTTTCAGCCTTCCTGTGTCAGATACTACAGCAAGGTGCTGTAGGGAGGTTGGAATTGGGAGGAGTCACAGGATTCGATCAGGGCGGGGTGCCCTTTGCACGGCAGGTGGTGGTAGGATTGAGGTAGTGGGGTTCAGAAGGCGCCCTGGGATTAGACTGGACTTGGGGATTGGCCAGACGTGTTTAGTTCCCGTTACCAG
Organism: Neoceratodus forsteri; assembly: GCA_016271365.2. Classification (NCBI taxonomy): domain Eukaryota; kingdom Metazoa; phylum Chordata; order Ceratodontiformes; family Ceratodontidae; genus Neoceratodus; species Neoceratodus forsteri. Next base: position 1,522,351,713 of record CM028130.1, on the reverse strand, counting down.
GGTTCCCACCAGACTGAGTGGGCAGGCAGCCAGAGGAGCTGCACTGTCCACCAATCCCCTTTGCAATGCCAGATTGGTCAGAAACAGGACTGCAATTATAGTGGACTTGGTTTCTTTGGCCGATCTGGCTTGAATTACGGAGACATGGATTGGTGATGATGCTGGCCCAGGTTTAGAGGCTGCCATCCTGCCTGGGTATACAGTAGGGCACTGCCCCAGAGTGGAACGCAGGGGTGGGGGAAGGGGTAGCCATCTGTTTTAGATCTGAGCTGGGCTTCACTGTGCACCCAGTGAGAGCACCACTTTCATTTGAATGTGTGGCCATTCGTGGGGGTCCAGGCACAGGCTGTTTGCTTTTCCTGATTTACCGCCCTTCTGGGGTGGCGGGAGATTTCTTGCAGGAAGTGACCAATTTAATAGTCAGCGAAACACTGGAGGCCCCCAGATGTTTAGTGCTGGGGGACTTCAATGTTTGGGCCAAGGATGAATCCTCTCGGCTTGGTTAGAACTTCCTCCAGATGATGTCATCTCTGGGCTTTGTGCAGAGAGTTTCTTCCATGACCCATCAGGGTGGCCACATGTTGGATATGGTGTTCTCACTGGGGCTTGAGATAAATAGTCTCAGCATTGATAGGGTCATTTGGTCCGACCACTACATGGTGAAGTTCTGGCTCGGGTCCCCCCATGGTAGCCCTTCCCCTGCAGAGATGATCAGCTATCGCCCTTTGAGGGGGTTGACCCCTGAGTTTTTTGTTGTTTTTTTTTTTTTGCGGTGGCTGACCTATCTAGTGTGGACAGTGCATGCATTTGGGGGTGCGTGAGCAGTGATCGCAGATAAGGCGCTTTCTGGAAAGTGCCAATTCTCTCACCAGTCCTGCAGAGGATGAGGTCTTCTCACTTGAGGTCCCCTTGGTATGATGGGGAGCTCAAGGTGATGAAGACTTTGGGTCAGAGATTAGAGCGCTGCTGGTGGAAGTCCGGCCTGGAGGTAGACAAACTGGCCCTTTCAAACAACATGAAGTCTTGCTACATTATGACAGATGCAGTTTGTCCCACCATTAGAACTGCTCCGGAGGTGAAAGAGTTAACTTCCATGCAGTGCATGGAGCTTAGAGCGCGAGCTCGGTCAGAGAAGCTCTGTTAGGGTGGTTTCAAACCGAAACCGTCAGATTCTTTACTCCCCCTCACTGAACAGTCGCTCCAGAGATTCCTCCTGCTGCTCGGTTCATTTTCTCGGTTTAAAGTGTCTTTTCTCGGTTAATTTCAACCGCAGTATTCTTGATTTTAACCGCAAACTGATCGGTTCAAGCTCTGTCTATGGTATTGTAAGTAATAGATAGGTTTTCTGTGTGGAACTTGTAAATGTTTATCGGTTCGGTTTGAACTGGTCAAACTGTATTTAAACTTTATTCTGAGGCCTTTTAAGGCTTGTTAGAGTGCGGTTCCCAGTTCTAAAATGGATTTCATTACGTTTTTTTCCACGACCCGTGACACGGTTGGGAACCGATAAGGGTGTCTTGCCTGGCACTGCCATCAAAAGGGCAAGTTTTTGGTTAGGCTGGTATTATGTCTGAGAAACCCAAAAGAAAAACCGGGCCCACTGGGTTTCAACACTGTAGTGTCTGTGGGGAAGCCTTTGCCAAGGCTGACCCACACACATGTGTTTATTGTCTGGGGTTTGACCACCTCAATGCAGACTGCCAGATTTGCAAGAATTTCCTGCAGCTACCCTAGATAAAGAGTTGGTAGGCTCAGGGGCGAGGCCAAAAGTCCGCTGACCGGATGGCCAGCCCGGTTCGGTGCCAACCGAACCGAGGGAGTGCCTCTGACCAGGGCCAGACTTCCTCGGCAAACGAAAGTTGACTCTGAGGAGCCAGTTCCAGCAAAGAACTAGAAAGTCAGCAGGTGTGAGTCCAAAATCCTTCTCCAACTGCTGCAGAGATAGCCAGGGCAATACAGATTGTCAGTCACTGTCCCGAGTTCCCTCGAACCGCCACTATCTGGCAAAAGGTCGGTTCGGTCGGTTCCACCGGTTCAAGAATATGATATAGAAAAGTTTTATGAACCAGAGGAGGGGAGGATGATTATGATCAGTGTGAATGTGACTTTGAAAGTCTGGATGTGCCCATTGAACCAGACATCTCCCCAGACAGACCTTTAGGTGAATCTCTTCCCCCAGGCTTACTGAGTCCCCTTCTCATTTTTTGTTTTATAAAAAAGTTGCTGAAACCCACAGCTTCCTTTAGAGGAGGCTTTGGATGAGCAAGAGGAGCCTGACTTTGTAGAGATGATGGATATCCCAGAGTCCAGGAGATTGTCCATCCCTTTACATAAATCTTTTAGGAAACAAACAGTAAACATTTTAAAAGCTCCTAATTCTGTGCCTCCTGTAGATAAAAAGATGGACAGGAGGTACACTTTGTCAGGTCCTGATACAGAATTTCTTTCACAGCAATGCAGTCATGTTGGGGTAGTTCAGGCTGCAGCATGTGATAAAGCTAATATTCCCCTGGCTTCACATCCTCCTGACAAGGACTCCAGGAAGACTGATGCCATGGCCAAAAAACAATACATGGCAGCGTCCTTGGGACTCAGACAAGCAAACTATATGGCTTATGTTGCAAGATACCAAAAATCTAGATGGGATACTGTCATGGCCTTAGCCAAACAGGTCCTTGGCCAGCTTGCAAAGGAGCTGGAGCAGGTGGCTTTTGATGGTATTGAGGCATCTAAGGTACAATTCCATGCTGCAGTGGATTCTAATGATGTATCCTCTAGAGTCATGGCTACATCTGTGGCTTTTCGTAGATTGGCCTGGCTCAGGTGTACTACTTTGTCTCAGGATACCTAGTCTAAGATTATGGATTTTCCTGTGGTGGGAAATTCTCTGTTTGGGGAGCAGACAGAGAATTATATGAAGAAAATGGATGAATATAGAACCACTTATAGGAGTGCACAAGCCAAGGAACGGCAAGCCACTCCTCAGAGGCAGCCCCCCAGGGGTAGGGGCAGGCCTTTTCACATGCCTTTTTACCAGACCCAGGCCTCCTCTTCAGCCTATGTTCAGAGGGGGTTCTTCAGAGGGAGAGACAGATGGGGTACGAGCAGGCCTGCTCCCACCCCTCAGCCTAAAGCCCCTGCCAAACAGGCATCCTGATGGGATGCCCAGGGTCGGCTCTCCATTACCTGTAGGGGGCAGGCTGGCTTACTTCGTCCAGGACTGGGAGTCTTTAACATCAGACAGGTGGGTCCTGGAAGTAGTGAGCCAGGGTCAGGTTCTCAGCTTCAAAAAATTTCCAAAGATGAGAGCCAGATCTTTTCCACCTGCAAACCCTTTAGAGACTCTTGCTTTGGAAACAGAAGTCTCAACCCTCTTGGCTCTCAGAGCTGTGGAAAGGGTTTCTCCCCTACACCAGGGCAAGGGTCTGTACTCCAGGTACTTCCTTACCCCAAAAAAGACAGGAGAGTGGCGGCCTATGCTGGACCTAAGATATCTGAACAAGCACCTTTTAAAACCAAAATTCAAAATGGTGACTCTGGGAATGATTTTACCCTCCCTAAGGCCAGGGGACTGGCTAGCTTCCCTGGACCTCAAGGATGCCTACTTCCATGTTCTTATCAGAAGCTCCCATCGAAAGTACCTCAGATTCGAACTGCCCTCAGGCCATTATCAGTTCAGAGCAATGCCCTTCGGCCTTACTTCTGTCTCAAGGGTGTTCACAAAATGTCTGGCAGTAGCGGTTGCTCATCTAAGAAGGCAAAAGATTGCCATCTTTCCCTACCTGGACGACTGGCTCATTGTGGGTCAGTCTTCAGACCAGGTCAGATCACACCTGCTAATTACCCAGCAGCTGCTTACCTCTCTGGGCTTTCTTCTCAATCTTCCAAAGTCAGTTCTGGAACCTGTCCAGGTACTCACCTTTATAGGCGCAGAACTGGACACAAAGCAGGCCAGAGCCTTTCTTCCCGTAGAAAGGGTAAGGACCTTGGTGGCCCTGGCCTCGTCCTTCACTCTGCAGGTCTCTCGACCAGCAAGGCATTTCCTGCAGCTCCTAGGACACATGGCTGCTTCCACAGCTGTAGTGCAAGGAGCAAGATTTCAGATGAGGGACATTCAATTTCATTTGAGAACCTTCTGGTCTCAAAGAAGAGATTCCCTATCCAAGTTAATCCCAGTGACTCGAACCCTGATCCAGGCCCTTCAGTGGTGGCAGGATCAGAGCAGTCTGAGACAAGGGGTGCCTTTCATCCCTCTGTCCCACTCCTTGACCCTTATTGCAGATGCGTCCCTCTTGGGATGGGGAGCTCACATGGGCGACCTCTCCACCCAGGGGTTATGGTCCCCTCAGGAATCTCTGCTCCACATCAATCTGTTGGAACTCAGAGCTGTTTTTCTAGCACTTCAGGTTTTTTCTGCATCTGTTCAGAACAAGGCGGTACAGGTCAGAACAGACAACACCACTACAATGTGGTACATCAACAAACAAGGGGGCACTCAATCTTCGGCCTTGTGCACCGAGGCGATGAAGTTGTGGTCTCTGGCTTATTCTCTGAACACTTCCCTCATAGCAGTTCACCTCCCAGGCAAGGACAATGTCCTGGCAGATGCTCTCAGCAGGATTTCCCAGGGCCATCACGAATGGTCACTGGATCCCCTAGTACTGGGGATAGTTTTTGCCAGATGGGGCACTCCTCAGATCTTTTTGCAGCCCCAGACAATCATCAACTTCCACTTTTTTGTTGCAGGCCCCCAGTGTTGGGCTCAGTCCCCCTGGATGCCTTTCTCCTCGATTGGGAAGGGAAGTTTCTCTATGCTTTCCCCTCCTTCCCTCTCCTGTTCTAGGTGCTAGTCAAAATCAGGTCTCAGCCCTGCAAGATGATCCTGATTGCTCCAGATTGGGCCAGGCAGCCCTGGTACCCACTCCTTCTGTCCTTAGCAGTCCATCTTCCCTGTGCCTCCCCAGGAACCACAATCTGTTAACCTGTGCTAGGGAGAGTCTGGTATCCGAATCTCAAATCCCTCAACCTCAAGGCCTGGCTCTTGAGGAGTTAGAGTTTGCTGATCTACATCTTTCTCAAAGTGTTCTCGAAATCTTGAAAGCTTCTAGGAAGCCTTCCACCAGGGCTACCTATAACTCCAAGTGGAAAAGATTTTCCATATGGTGTTCTGGAAAGCACATTTCCCCGGAATCTGCTGATTTACCCACTGTATTGGATTATATGGTCCATCTTAATTCTTTGGGACTGAGACCAGCTACCCTGAAAGTGCATTTGGCAGCTGTCTCTGCTTTCATTTCAGCAGGGAAGCCCTCTTCTCTTTCTGCTCGCCCTGTATTTTCCAAGTTTTTTAAGGGATTGCTTCATACCAATCCTCCATTCAGGGACCCTGCCCCTGCTTGGGATCTTAATGTTTGCATTGCTCAGCTGCTGCAACTCCTCTTTGAGCCTCTGTCTTCGGCAGAGCTTAAGTATTTGACTTGGAAAACTGTATTTCTAGTAGCCATCACTTCTGCCAGGCGCATAAGTGAGTTACAGGCCTTATCAGTGGAGACTGACTTTATTTCCTTTCACAGGGATAAGGTAGTCCTCAGGACTAACAGGAAGTTTTGCCTAAGGTGGTTTTGGATTTCCACCTTAACCAATCTATTTCACTTCCAGTGTTCTTCACTGATCATTCTTCCTCTGGTGAGAGGAGGCTGCACAGCTTAGATGTTAAGAGGGCCCTAAGTTACTACATAGAGCGTACCAAGGGTAACAGGTTTGACTCCCTCCAACTTTTTCTCACTTATGGTGAGGTTGGGAAAGGGAGACCTGCCACTAAGAGATCCATTGCCAGGTGGATTGTCTCTTGTATCCAGTTTTGCTATCAAAAACTGGGTAAGGTTCCCCCCTCAGGCCTGAGGGCTCACTCTACCAGAGGTACAGCTGCATCTTTAGCCGCTGCTAGAGACATCCCTATCTTGGAGATATGTCAAGCAGCTACTTGGAAAACAGTACACACTTTCACCAAGCATTACTCCCTGGACATCCAGGCCAGGAGGGATGCTCGGTTTGGCACAGCCGTGCTTCAGAGCCTATTCCCTAAGTAGGTTCTGTCCCTCCTCCTTGGAGGTACTGTCCCTCCTCCTTGGTGGAGTCTGCATCTGTCATAATGTAGCAAGACTTCATGTTTGAAGAAAAAATTACTAACCTTAGTAATGTTGTTTCTTCTAATGGAGTCTTGCTATATTATGACCTCCCCCCCCCCAGCCTGCCCCTCTCAGAACTTCTACTTCGGGTATGGGGTGGGCAGTCCACTGTTGGCACTTATTGATGCCCCTTTTATGTTTGGGTGTTGTGTTTTATTTATTTATTTTATCTTGTTGTTTCTGGTCCCCTGACTTGAGTCTTGGTGTTGGGACCAGGAAAATGTGTGAATATTTTAGTAACCAGTTGGCTAGTGTAGGTTACAGCTTCCACACGAGCCTTAGTGAGTTTTGCTCATAAAGATCTGACGGTTTCGGTTTGAAACCACCCTAACAGAGCTTCTGTAACCGAGCTCGCGCTCTAAGCTCCATGCACTGCATGGAAGTTAACTCTTTCACCTCCGGAGCAGTTCTAATGGTGGGACAAACTGCATCTGTCATAATATAGCAAGACTCCATTAGAAGAAACAACATTACTAAGGTGAGTAATTTTTTCATGTTTGCCGTATGGTGCATACCAGGGGGCAGTCAACCATAAGAAGGCAGAATTCATGTCCAGGGAGATTGCTGCCGGGAGGAACCGACCAACTGTGCTCTTCCGGACTGTGGACAGGCTCCTTCATTCTTCTGTCTACAGCCGAAGGTAGCCTTTTCGAACGGATTGTGCGAGGAGTTTGCTCGGTTCTTCTCGGACAGGGTGTCTGCCATCAGGCAGGGGGTTCTGCCAGTGGACCACAGTCTGGCAGACAGTGGTCGCCATGGGTGACTGGAGAGCACTCCGCCTGGTTGGGGGCAGTTTAGACTGGTGGAGGTGGCTGAGGTCAGTGAGATTGCTTCCAAGCTTCCGCACACCTTTTGTGAACTGGACCCGGTGCCAACTCGTTTCTTAATGAGATGTGTTGACTCCGTCGGCCTGGTGTTTGCCCTGATTGTCCGGTGTTCCTTGTCAGAGGGGGTCTTTCCTGATGTCGTCTTGTAGGAGGCATTGGTGAGACCCCTTCTGAAAAAAACATCGTTGGACCCTGACGTCAAGGCAAATTACCGTCCTAGCTCCAATCTCCCATTCTTGGGTAAGATTGTTGAGAAGGTGGTGGTGCTTCAGCTTGAGGAGCATCTCGTGGCCCATGATCTGAATGAGCAGCTCCAGTCTGGGTTTTGTGCGAGGCATAGCACAGAAACTGCGCTAGTTCAGGTACATAAGTAACTCCTTAGGGCTAGAGATCGAGGGGAAGGGACAATTCTTGTTCTACTCCATCTCTCTTCAGCATCTGACATGGTGGACCGTCGAGTGTTACTTGACCGCCTAAGGGAATTGTGTGGACTTGCCGGCACTGTCATCTACTGGTTTGAGTCGTTTTTTATCTAACAGGAGGCAGAGGGTAGTGATGGGGAATTTCTCCTCCTCCTCCCTTGACCACCTGTCGTGCGGAGTTCCCCAGGGTTCGGTCTTGTCACCGATGTTGTTTGCCGTGTACATACTACCCCTGGGAGCGCTCATTAGGAAGTACAGTCTGGGTTTTTACTGCTATGCTGATACCCAGCTGTACCTTTCCTTTGCCCCTGGAACATCTTGAGCAGTAGAAGTGATTAACAGCTGTCTAGCTGAAATCAGTGACTGGATGGCCTCCAGCTGGTTGCGACCGAACCCCAGTAAGATGGAGGTATTGGTGGTGGAGTCGAACAGCGGGTGTGATAGGTTGGCCTCTGGTGCAGAGACAGGACTTTGTCTTGGCTCTGTACCATTGAAGGCCTCCACTAGGGTGCCTGATCTGGGTGTTATTCTCGATAGCGGTTTGACACTTGAGTTTCGGGTGGCGTCCGTTGTCCATACCAGCTTTTATCATCTGAGGAATATCGCCAGGATAAGGCCCCTAGTTCCACCACTGGACCTCCCCACTTTGGTGCATGCCTTCGTGACGTCCAGGCTTGACTACTGTAATGCACTCTATCTTGGGGTCTCTGGCGGTAGCCTGCACTGACTGCAGCTGGTGCAGAACGCGGCAGAGAGGCTGTTGACAGGATAGTCTAAATATTGTCATATTACTCTGGTGCTGCGTCAACTGCTCTGGCTGCCGGTTAGATGGAGGGTCCTCTTTAAGGTGGGTTTGCTCACCTTTAAGGCCCTACACGGCCTGGGCCCTGGCTACCTGAAGGACCTTCTTGCACCTGCTGTCTCGGTGCGCTCCCTCCACTCCTCCTTTAGGGGCCTCCTTGCGATTCCCAGGATGAGGTTAAGAACTGCTCTTGACAGCATTTAGTGTTGCCGCTCCCATCCTGTGGAATTCGCTCCCTTTAGCCATCAGGGAGGCCCCATCTGTTGAGGCATTTAAGGCCTGCCTCAAGGCCTTCTTGTATAGTCAGGCCTTCCCAGACTATGTTTTATAGTCGTTACTTGTCTTTTTAATAAAAAAAAAAATTTATCTTAATTTAGTCTTAGAGATTTTAAATGCAGTTGAAGTTGAGGGTAGCAAATTTTGTTTTAACTTGTTTGGAGTAGTGTATATAATTGAGTATTATTGTGCTGTGTTGTATTTATTTGAATTGATGTACGGCGCCCAGGGCCTCCGGGATGGGCGTCTCTTTAAATAAAATTTGCCTTGCCTTACTCACAGTAGCGGGCTGCAGGTATCCCCAAGAGCGCAAAGTGGCAGCGTACTGTAGACTGGCTGACAGAGAGAGGGACACAGAGTCTGAGCAAGTGGGGCAGCTCCCTGAGCCATCGGTGGTTAATGTGTAATTGGGATGGTTGCGCCAGTATGCTGCGTCTCTGTGGCTCTCTCACTGTCACAGATGGGTGGCTGCTGAAAACACATGTGGGACCCTGAGCAACAGAGGAAGAAAGAGTACAAGCATGACTGCTTGCTTAACCAGCTTGGCAGGAAGAGCGAGAAGGGCCACAGGCAGAGTCATCAGACACCCCTTTCCCGTTGTCATTCCTAAGGAGTTATTTGTGGTAGGCCTTCTTATTCTGTACATTTCTGTGACAGATGCAATTGCAGTAGGGCACTAGCAGCTCGCACGGTGAGCAGAGCAACATTGCTAACTTGACAGAGACAGAGCGAGAGACACACACACACACACACTCACCCCTACACAGTAAGTGAAAGTTGCAGCAGTCTCATGTGTGTGTGTTTCTGTGTCTGTCATGCTCTCTGTCAAGTTTTGTAGTTCACTGTGCTGGACTTCAACTTTTTCTTACAGGACGCACATTGTCGATCTCTGTCATGCAGCTCACCCTGCATTGCAGTGCAGTGCAGTCCCCGGGGACACCATCCCTTTCAGTGCAATATCCGGTAGCCACACTGAGGGTACAAGGTGTGCAGATTGCACCAAGGTCTGCTGGGCAGGTGGGTGGGAAAATACCAGCTTGCCGGCTGAAATGACCCACTCCCCTTATTGCTCCGCTGGACAGGTGGGTGGTGAACAGACTCACAGGGCGCACTTTATGACTCCGGGTGTTGTGCATTTGGTGACTGGTTGTCCTAGGTGTTATGAGGTCTGGTGGGTGGGTGGGCGGGAAAGTTGCAGCTGCCAGCTGCTCGTAACTCATGGAACTGCATGTATTGAACCTGTCACCTTGGGGTTACCTGTTCCATGAGTTGTCGAACATCTGCGGGCCCGGATGTAGGGAAGGGTTGGATCTCATAGGACAACATGCTTTCACATTGTATAGTGCATTTTGCGGAAGGAGGGGCTTGACTGGCATGGGATACACTCAGCAGCTGTGCTGTTATACAGGTCGCATAATACTGGCAGAGACTGGAGGTTTGCCACATAGAGCCCCGACTAGCACAGCAGGAGGAACTCGCAGAGTGAACATTGTGTGGTGAGACAGCAGCACAGCAGTGTGGAACACCTTTGGTGCAGATCGCATTCTGTACTGCTTAGCTAGTTTTACAAATGGCTGCTGGTTTTTTTTTTGGGGGGGGGGGACATGCCTTCTGAAAGTGGGCCCATTCTGCTTCTTGATCTTTAGTGCGGTGGACCCTCATCACCCTGACAGTGCTGATAATGTGGATTATCATCGCACTGTCAGGTGATGCCAACGATCCAATTACATCAGTGCCTCAGGAGCCCTATGTAGTAATAATGTTTGATTACGTACTTGACCTTTTAAGCTGATGTACAGATGGCAGTACTTTTCTGAGTGGATTTCTTAATAAATGCATACAGTGGTGACTAATCAGCAAGTTATTTGTTATGTAGGTGGAACATTGAGACCTAATTCTAACCTTTATGAACAGTAAAAAAGTGGATCATTGCAGTAATTTTAGTAAAGGTCAGCTCAACTTCTTTTGTTTGTGGGTTGAATGCTTGCAGCTAGTGTTAGCTGCTTGTTCCATTGGCTTTAACAAGTTTGAATAGACCTTATGCTGCAAGATGTCTTTTGTTCGTTTTCATATAAGATGACGTATTTAGCATTGTGTTGGTTTTCACGAATTGGCTTGTAATGTTGTTTAAACAATAGTGTGTGTAATTCCAGAAAGATAGAAGCATTTCTAATTCTGGCCATTGCTTACTTAATTAATCATCACTTTTTATTTGGTAACAAATAGTTTTTACTTGTGAGTTGTTTAACTGGAGTAGTGGGGGGTAATGGCTCTTACTGCAGTCCAAATGGCTCCACTCTGTGGCAAACAGTGGCTCATCTTCCATCAAAGAGCTCTAATATCAAGAAGTCTGGAGGGGGTTTAATGTAGTTTTTTCAGACAGCACTCTGCAACCATATTAGAAGGTATAGAACACAAGACGGAGTACATGCATAGAGATAAAACAGTATGAAAACCTGTTGTCATATAATCCCTATGTATACATATGATGCTAACGTCCAGAGTTATGGGTTTCATTCCTTAGCCTTACAGTGTATATATAGAATATAGTATGGGGTGGTGTGTGTAACGAGAAGTTTACACACACCCGAGGGGTTAGTTGCTCATAAACCCCAAGAGCGAAGTTAAAACACACTACCCCATGTTTCATTTTATATAATTGCTGGGTTTCCCTTTTTTGCCACAGCAGTTATATAAAGTATCAGCCGTTGAACGTTCTGGTGTAGCTGCATTCCGTTTCCGTTTCCGAGCAGTCCACAGATTGTTGTGCGTCGTCGGGATTTGCAGATGTTTAAAAAAAATGTTTTATCCCAGTTTGAGAAAAAAAGGGAAATCAGTTTTAATTTCAATAACTTACTGCCGAGTTCCTGTGGCGGTTGAGAAGGAAGCGGCAACTGGCAGGGACGGACACATTGCGGCGGGCGCATGCTCACAACAAGGGAAACCGTGCGTGTGTTTGCCATTACAAATGCTCCTTTGTAATGGCAAATTACACCACGGTTTCCCTACGGGAAAAAGGGGAAGCCATTAATTATGTTAGGTGTAAAGCCAAGACAGATGCATGCCCCAGTAGTGCAAGGCACGAGGTCGAAGACCAAGAATCTGTATACAAAAGCAACCAGGGAAAAGTGGGCTCATAGTGCAAGGATCCAGTACAACTTAAGTGGTAGCCAGCCACAAATGATCACTGGCTCAAAAAGTAGGTGCACTTGAACAGGAAGTTTCCAGATAATAAAAGAGGGTTAACATCAGAAATGCAGTCTAGTACATAGGCTTGATTATCTTAACAAAAAAAAAAAAAATTCGGTACCTGACGGCATTACTTAACATTTTGATGCACAGCCAGGTGACACTCGCGTCTGCAGTAAAGTTTGAGAGTATTTTACTTGCCATTATATCATACGTTTTAGTTTGGGTTACTGAAAAATCTGTTCTATGATTTAATTATGTTCGGAAAAGTTTCAGCGCTTCCATATAACCTTGTTTCCTTATGAAACAAAAGGAAGATTAGGGAGATAAACCAGTGGCTCAGGGAGTGGTGTGAGGCCAGAGGGTATGGGTTGATGGGGGATTGGGGGGAGACCTGGGAGGATAAGGAGCTGTATGCTACAGATAGACTCCATCTCAATTTGAGGAGGAGGGAATCCTTAAGTTGAAAATAGAGGGGTTCATTGGTGAAAGTGGGTTTAAACTTGTGAAGGGGGGTGGGGTGGGAGAAAAGGCTGTCAAGGGGGTGCCGATAAAGGAGGGACTCTGTCTCCACCCCCCTGGGGACCAGGAGGATTGCAGGAAAAGGCCGACTGGTAAAGTGCAGACCAGGGGAAAACAGAATCCCCGTGGGAACACGAGCAGGGGAAATGGAACTATAGGGAAAGGGTGGAAGGTAGTCCTTCTAAATGCCAGGAGCTTGGGCAATAAAATGCCTGAGCTCCAGGCGATGTTAACTGAGGGAGCAGTGGATGTGGCAGTGGTCACTGAGACTTGGGCCACTGCAGGACATGACTGGGACCTGAACCTGGAGGGTTACACTATGTTCAGGAAGGACGGGGGGAGGGAAGGGGAGGAGGGTAGCAATGATAGTCAAAACCGCATTGGCATAGGGGAGTAGAGGAGGTGGAGGGAACCGTGGAGGTTATTTGGGTCACCTTGATAACAAGGGGGGCAAGAGAGTAAAATAGGAGGTGTATAGACCCCTGCCCTGGCGGAGGAGCTGGAGGACAGTCTGGTGGCAGATGTTGGGAGGCACTGCAGACTGGGCAGAGGAACGGTGGTGGTGTTGGGGACTTAAACATGCCAGGAACAGACTGGGAGACTATGACATTCTCTGTGACCAGGAACAGAGGTGTTAGATGTCTTTCAAGACGCGTTCCTAACTCAGCAGGTAAGGGAACCGACCAGGAGGCTTGGTACTGGATGTGGTCCTGGCAGACAGTGACCAGATTGGGGCCTGGAGGTAAGGACCCATTGGCGGGAGTGACCATGCCACGGTCTGGTTCTGCCTGTACCTAGGAGGGTAGAAGGCTGCACAAAGACGGAAGTAACCGACTTCAGGGGGGCGGATTTTAAGGAAATGGGAAGGATCCTTAAGGAGCACTTGGATGGGATTGGGTCAGACATGGACGCTGATAGTAGGTGGGAAATCATCAGGAGAGGGGTGCAGGATGCTACCAGCACCTGTGCGAGAATAAGACGAAAATGCGGTAGGGCCCAAAAACCCTGCTGGTGGACCAGGGAGGTCCAGGAGGTGGTGCGGGGAAAGAAAGCAGCCTATAAGCAATTCAAGTGCTGAAGGAGTGAAAGGGAACGAGGGGAGTACGAGCTGATGGCTAGAAGGGCCACTAGAGTGGTGAGGGCGGCTAAGGCAAGGAAGAAGCAGAACCTGGCCAGGGAAATTAGGAGAGGGAACAAGGGGTTCTTTAGATACATTGGGGAAAAATGAAGGGTGAGGGGCAGATTAGCAGGATTAAATCAGGGGCGAGATGGGCACAAGACCCGGGGGAGCAGGCTGAGGTACTAAATGAGTACTTCACCTCAGTTTTAACCAAGGAAAATGGGGGTGCTGCAACATACATGGGAGGAGACAGAGATACTGAAGGGGGCCTCACCGATCAAGCGGTCTGGGAGAGGGGAGGCATCACTGGCAGGTGGGGGAGGGCTAGCAGGAGAAGAGGTACTCGAAGTGGAAATCACAGCAGAGAGAGTGAGGGAAGCCCTTAGCTCCTTTAATGGAGAAGGCATTGGGGGCGGATAAATTACATCCCAGAGTGCTGAAGGAACTTATGGATGTCCTGGCAAAACTCCTGGCGGAGCTTTTACCATCTCTCTGAGGACAGGTGGGTGCCCCAAGACTGGAAGGTGGCGATATAGTGCCTATCCACAAGGGGATCAAGGGAGGTGGCAGGGAACTACAGGCCTGTCAGCCTGACCTCGGTGGTGGGCAAGGTGATGGAGGGCATTGTCAAGGAGAGGCTGGGGGACCTGGATAAGTCAGGGTGCCTGGACGATAGATAGCATGGATTCATCCCGGGGAAATCGTGTCAGACAAACCTGGTGGAGTTCTATGACTGGATGACAAGTGCCTTGGACCTGGGTAGACCAGTGGACGTCCTCTTTCTAGACTTCAGCAAGGCATTTGACTCTGTTCCTCACGTGGGCCTGTTGGATAAGCTGGGAGAAATGGGGGTGGGGAACCAGATGATCAGATGGATAGGCAATTGGCTCCAGGACCGGACCCAGAGGGTCGTAGTTGGTGGGATAGTCTCATCCCCAAGGAGGGTCATTAGTGGGGTCCCACAGGGATCAGTCCTTGGGCCCCTTCTGTTCAATGCCTACATATCTGACATAAGGACAGGAATCAGGAGTGAGATGAGTCTCTTTGCAGATGACTCGAAACTGGGGGCGGTGGTGGATGGGGAGGAGGGAGGGTGGCCTACAGGGGACCTGGAGGCTCTGGAAAGATGGTCTAGAAAGTGGAAGCTGAGGTTCAATGCAGGAAATGCAAGGTACTCCACCTGGGGCCAGAAACCCAGGCCAAGTGTACACCCTTGGGGGAATGCTACAAGTCTTGATGGCTGAGAGGGACCCTGGGGGTGGTGGTGGATGTCAGATGAACAACTCTGAGACTTGTGGGAGGGCAGCAGCCAGCGCCAGCAGGATGCTGGGATGCATCGCTAGGGGATCACCTCCAGAGGGAGGAAGTGATACTTCCTCTGTATAACTGCTTGGTGAGGCCGCACCTTGAGTACTGTGTGCAGTTTTGGAGGCCACACTTAAAGAGGGACATTAACCTCCTGGAGAGGGTCCAGAGGAGGGCAACCAAAATGATTTGGGGCTTGGGGGACAGGACCTATGAGGAGAGGCTCGAAGAGCTAAATATGTACACATTGGAAGAGAGAAAGGACAGGGGGACATGATAGAGGTCTTCAGGTACATGAAGAGGGTAAATAGGGGAGGAACAGTCAGGGTGCTTCGAAGGAAGGAGGAGGGGGCCACTAGAGGGCATGGGTGGAAGCTGGCGGGAGGAAGATTCAGGGGAGAAAGGAGGAGGTGCTACTTCACTGAGAGGGTGGTGAAGCCATGGAATGCACTGCCTAGGGGGCTGGTGGAGGCAGAGACAGTGGAGGGGTTCAAGAGGGGGTGGGACAGGTACAGGGGAAGGGTTCTGGAAGCAAAATCCAATGCAGCAAGAATATCCAGAACTGGGAAGGGAGAAGCCAGAGAAGGCGAGGGGGACAGCAAGGTCAGCACCCAGGGCGGGGGTGACCAAACGAGCAGACACGAAAGACCGTTAGGCCTATTCTGCTGGCATTTTAGTATGTTATGGTTGCTCATACTGTTATGCCCCTTATTCGTTTCTTACTCCTTTGCATCTATTCCTAGACCCTTTTTCCTGTTTTATCATGTCTGTCTGTAGTCTTTGGCTTCAGTTATTTAGTTGTGCTGAGCAAATCTTTTTATACCAGCCAGTGTTTAACTGCACGGGGTCAAAATGTCGCACTTAATCGCATTACACGATTTATTTATTTAAATCGATCTGTGGGGGGCTCCGCCCCCATAACGGGGGTCTGTGCCCCACGGACCCCCCCCACTTAGGATTATAACTCCGAGGGGTTCCAACATGGAGACTGCACAGGTCCGGGGTTCGCGCATAATGCCATACGCTGTTAAGCGTATGACATTATGACCTGGTACGATGTTTAAATGCCAGTTCAGTGAAAATGCCACTGAGTGTGCTGACGTGGTTGTTTTCCTGCCGTTCAGATAGTCCATATTGTTACAGTCTATTTTATTAGTATGCATCACCTCCTTATTACCATTTCATATGTCATCTATAAATCATTGATGGCGTATGGTGGAATGTTGTTCTGCATGGGAATCCATGCCTAGAATAGGGTTGTGCTGCAACAGTGACATGAATATGTTGTGCTGTAGCACAACTCAGAATATTGCTGCACAGCTCTCTTTTCTCTAGCCAGCTGAGCTGGAAGCTGTTTTTAAAAACTTGAACTTACAGAAACAGCTGCAATCACTAGCTGCACCTTGAATCAGTAATTTGTGCCTGCAACCAATCCTCAAATGCCTCTCCGTCCACCAGTTCACTAAAAGGAAGCGGAGTATCTGAAATGGGCATGGATTCCAATACACTGTAAAAGATCATGTATGGACATCCATCCACAGTCAAGCCTGTGTCATGTCGAGTTTTCTATGGCAACCAAAGAACCTCATGAGCTTTGCTCACAAGATTCCTGGTTGCTTTAGAGACATCTCGATGCAGCCACAGGCTTGTTTTGTATGGCTGCCCCATACATTATCTTCTAGGTTGTAGCTAATTGTGCTGCTGTTGCCGACGTGCTGTTTACTCAGTCTGTCTTGTCTTCCAAAGTCATAATTCCCAGATCAGCAGTTATAATTTCACTTTCCAGCTTTCTGTCTTTTGGTCTAGATGTACTAATGTCAGTCATGTACTCTTATTTAGCCCTGTTTCTATAGGGAAAACATTCTAGGCCCAATTCTCAGTTTCAGTCTTTTGGACTTTAAAAACTAGGCACAAAGTGTATTCTGTTACACCGACCCAAACAGTAGCCCTATTGAGAAGTAAGAATCTGTGCTGAGGGGGTGAGGGCAAAGATCCCCCAGCACAGATTTGAATATAGAAATCTATGCGCCTAGAGATTACTGTGCAGAAAAGGGGTTTGCCCACAGCAGCGCACTAATTACCGCTACACACATACACATAGCACAGTGTCATGTAGGTGTCTGTTTGTCTTGCACCAAACTGTTGTCTCTCCCTTAAAACACAAGGTGTTATTGTGAAATTTATTTTCGGGATAGGAATGCTTTCTGATTGAGGAAGTAGAGTTTATTACATGATGTACTGTTCTCTAAACAAGGGACTTCTGTGTGTATTTTTTTTATACACATTTTGTTCTTTTGAGGGGAGAAATGTTCAGCAAATAGGCAGAAGCCAGTCTTTGTTCTCAGTGTTGTCTGATTATAGCTTGGCTTTAATACGGAATGAAACTAAATACTATTCAGTTCGCACTTTAGAAACATAGAATTTGATGGCAGATAAGGACCGCTTGGCCCACCTAGTCTGCCCATTTTCCTACCTAACAGATAAGCTGCAGATCCTAGTTAACCAACAGCTTAATTCCTCCTACCCCCCACTAGGACTGCCCTATGCCTGTCCCATGCATTCTTGAAGTCCCCCACTGTTCTTGACCCCACGACCTCTTCAGGGAGGCTGTTCCATGCATCCACAACCCTCTCAGTGAAAAATACTTCCTCACATTACCTCTGAGCCATCCCCCTTCTATCTTCAAATTGTGCCCCCTTGTTCTTGCACATCTCTTTTTCTGGAAGATGCTACCCTCTTGGACTTTGTTAATTCCCTTGAGGTACTTGAAAGTTTCTATCATGTCCCCTCTCTCCCTTCTTTCCTCAAGGGTATACATATTAAGCTCCTTTAGTCTTTCTTCATATGTCTTCTGGTGCAGACCCTGCACCATTTTGGTTGCCCTCCTCTGGACAGCCTCCACTCTGTCTATGTCTTTGCGGAGATGGGGTCTCCAGAACTGCACACAGTACTCCAGATGGGGTCTCACCAACTGTCTGTACAGAGGATAACAACTTCCTGTTTTCTACTATTGATGCCTCTTCCTATACATCCCAGTATCCCCCCAGCCTTCCTTACTGCCTTCTCACATTGCTTGCCCACCTTTAGGTCATCTGATATAATTACCCCCAGGTCCCTTTCTATTTTTACTGTTGTCAGTATCTCACCCCCCCATTGTGTACGCTTCCCCAGGGTTTTGTTCCCGTGTGCATTACCTTGCACTTCTTTGCATTGAATCTGAGCTGCCATACATTTGACCATTCCTCCAACCTGCCAAGTCCCTTCTCATCCTTTCCACTCCATCTTGTGTATCAACACTGTTGCAGATCTTTGTGTCATCTACAAAGAGACATACTTTTCCTTCCAGTTCCTCTGCAATGTCACTTATAAAGACATTAAAAAGGACCGGTCCCAGTACTGAACCCTGCGGTACCTCGCTAGTAACCCTCCTTTCGTCACTGTGTACTCCATTTACTACTACCCTTTGAGTCCTGTTGTCTAGCCAATTTTTATCCAGGCTACCACCTTGGGACCCACTCCAAGGCTGGCTATCTTGTGTATTAATCTTTTGTGTGGGACTGTATCAAATGCCTTGCTAAAATCTAGGTAGGCCATGTCCACAGCCCCTCCCTGGTCTACTACTTTGTAACCCAGTCAAAGAAATCTATTAGATTCTGCCTGACACGCATCTTCCCATCGTGAATCCATGCTGCCTTTGGGTCCTGTGCCCACTGGCCTCTAGGTACTCAACAATTCTTTCCTTCAGAACTGATTCCATCATTTTCCCTACCACTGAGGTCAAACTAACTGGTCTGTAGTTTCCTGCCTCTGTCTTGCTCCCACTTTTGTGAAGAGGAATCCCATCTGCCCTCCTCTAGTCCTCGGGTACCACCCCATCCTCTCATGATTTGTTAAACAGAGTAGTCAGCGGTGTCACTAGTTCTACCCTTAGTTCTTTTAGAATTCTTGAGTGAACCCCATCAGGCCCCATTGCTTTGTCCACCTTCAATTTTATTAGTTCTTTCAGAACCCTTTCTTCTGTAAATGGACTGTTATCGAGCCCGTCTTCAGAGTGTTTCTCTTGTTTGGTTTAGGTAACTCCCCTCCTCTTCCTTTGTGAATACTGAGCAGAAATATTAGTTTCAGTATCCCTGCTTTTCACTGTCACCCTCTACCCACATTCCCTCCCTTTATTAAGCTTCAGTATCCCTCCTTTGGTCTTTCTTAGCTCCTAATGTACCTATAAAGGTCTTATTCCCTTCTTAACAGAATTGGCTATCCTTTCCTCGGTTTGGGCCTTTGCTATTCTGACTGCCTTCCCAGCCTCTTTCTGCTTTAACTGATAAAGTTCTCTGTCCTGCTCCTTCTGTGTTTCCTTATATTTCCTAAATGCTGTCCTTTTCTCCTTAACCTTCCCTGCCACCTCTTTGAGAACCATAACGTTTTTCCTTCGTTGTGTTTTATTGATTTGTTTTACACAAGGCTTGTTGCTTCTGTGATGGCTGTTTGATCACTCCCCATTGTTCCTCCACCCCTCCTTCTTGCCTGTTTGCTAGTGCTTTTCTGAGGCACTCTCTCATTTCCCAAAGTCAGCCCTCCTAAAGTCCAGTACTCTTGCTTTTGTATGGCTTGATTGTATGGCTGTTTATCGTGAACCACACTGTTTGGTGGTCGCTTGTTCCCAGATGGCTACCCACTTCTAAATCTGAGATTCTTTCTCCATCCCCATTTGAGAGTACCAGGTCTAAGATTGCTCCCTCCGAGTGGGTTCCAATACTAGCTGTTCGAGGCATGCCCCCTGTAGGGCATCAAGAATGACCCTGCTCTTGGATGTGCCTGCAGCAAAGGTGCTCCAGTTAACATCTGGCATATTCAGGTCCCCCATCAACAATATCTCCCCTTTTTCTGACATTCTAAGAAAGCCTTCTATCATTTCCTTGTCCATTCCCTCCCCCTGAGATGGGGGTCTGTATACAACCCCCATGCGGATTGTGGTGCCATTTCCTGTCTCCAGGGTGACCCAAAGTGCCTCATCTGCTCCCTGTTTACTCTTTAGTTCTGTTGCTTTGATCCCTTCCTTTACATAGAGAGCTACTCCTCCTCCTCTTTTACCCTCCCTGTCCCTCCTGTAGATTGTGTATCCTGGTATGTTGACATCCCAGTCATGGTTCTCTGTGTACCATGTTTCTGTAACTGCCACAATATCCCATAACCCTCTTCCATCAAGGCCACTAGTTCAGGAGCTTGTTACACAGACTATGGGCATTGGTACTCATCACCCTCCACTTTTTTGATAGCCTTACCCTTTAGCCCCATTTCTGTCCTTAATGCCTTTGCCTTTTTTTACATTTAAATCTGTTCTACTTCCTAATAACTTCTGTACCTTGGTGTTTACCTCACTAATCACCATGTTTTGTGGGGAGGCTCGGATTTCCCTGCTCCCTTTCAGTGCTTCCCCTTGGCTGGTTTAAATGTGCCAATGAGCATTTAAACCTCTCCCTAGGATCTGGTTCCCCCTGGACAGATGCAGACCATCACACCAGTATGGGTCTGCATCCCTCAAATATTTGAGTCCCCAATGAAGCCAAAACCTGGAACTCCACACCAGTTTTTCAACCACTCATTAAATTCCGTGGTGAGAAGTGCCCTAGCATCTCCCTTGCCATAGACAGGCAGCACCTCCGAGAAGGTTACCGTACTTTGGGTCGGCAGTGCTTTTCTACATGTTTTTACAGCCTCTAGCTGGATTTCCATTTGAGCTGAAAATACTACAATGCCTATAAACTACAGAAAACTAATGTAAAACCCACTGTTCGCTTGAGTTAACTTGAGACTAAACCGCAGTGGAAGCACAATATGTTTGGAATTTATTAGAGATAGGCTGTGGTGCAATAAGCGTTGACTTTTCAGTAGTGTTTAAAAAAAAAATATATATATATTCAGTTTGTTGCTTCACACTTCAGTATTTGTAGCAGGGAGTGGCTAAGTCTCCCTTAGTTCTGTGACTCTCTGATGCTTCATTTAGGGGAGCTTCCCCTTTCTCACCCCAGAGGTCCTTTAGTATGCTTGACAGGTGCAGAATGCCAGCTGGGTTCAGCTGCCCTGGAGATGGAGTTAATTCTAATGACTTTTAGGAGTTAGCCAATTAGGAGGGAGCAGGAGGTTGTGCTGGATGAGGCATGACTAGAGTGTAGTCAGAATTATTTCTCCGCTGACTGAGCAGCACTGCCCCGGAGCTTGCTCGTTCTCTCTCTCTCTCTCATAGAAAGTTGCTTTCTTTTTAAGCTTTTATTTTCTCTACTTTTAACAATTTTACTATGTTTTTCATGGTTCCCTTCGGTTCCTGGGAACTGCAAATTCTGTTCTAGGGACATGGATATGTTGTTCATCCACACTGTCTGGCAGGTTCCTTGCCGCTTTAAATCTTGCCGGAAGGTCTTCAAGCTGGCTCCTCCCACCCACCCGAGTGGTAAAACTCTCGGCTCCGGCCCATGACACCAGATCTTCCTTGCCACTTGGAAGCTCAGGTTCCCTCCTTAACGCTCTGCATATAGACTGGATCCTAACTCTTCGGTTCACCCGAAAAATAATTTTAAAGTTTTCAAGACTTGGTCAAATTCTTCCTTCGCAGCTGCGATGGACAAATTGACTCCCGGTTTTCGGCGGTGCCCATGCGGGCAGAAGATGTCCAGGACAGATCCGCACTCCACGTGCGTCTACTGCCTTGGGCTTGACCACGATGACCCGCAGGCCTGCAAGTTGTGCAGGTCTTTTTCAGCCAACGTCCTTGAAGAGCGCGCTGCCCGGCTACAACTTGGGCGCCCCGGGAAACATTATCCGCGGTGAAGTCAAGGAGGCCCGTTGGGCATGTGTCCGTAGGCCAGCGGCCCGGCTGACAACTCGAGCAGATGACGCCTCACGGAGGAGAAGTGCCCAGGCCGCATCCTCATCTTCCTCGGTCATGCATTTATCCCGCTCTCTTTGGGATTCTCCTGCAAGCTTCTTTTAAGGGCTTTGCCAGTCCCTCTCACGAAGGTGAGGGGTCCTGGGACACTCTTCTCTATCAAAAGAAGGACTCGAAGGGTAAGTCCCACCGTCGGCGTTAGGTGGGGTGGGAGGGTCCCTTCCCGGACAGTCGACACTCTCTACTTCGGTCGAGGTTGCGGTTAAGGCTGCTGGCTTCATGGTGTCCCCGTCAGGTCAGCCGGCCGAGACACACGTCAACGCGGTCGAGATTTTTCTCGACCTAACGGACGGGCTGTCGACTGGTGAAGCCGACAACCCTTCATCACCGGTTCCCCCGGTGGAAACCGAGGACTTGCCTGCGCCTCCTGTGCCAGAGTTCCCGGTCAAGGCTCCCGAGCCGAGGGAGGAGCGGGTGTTCCCCAGACCCACCCTCGGAAACACCAAGGGTCTTGGTCTTGGACCTCATCTCGGTCTAGCCGATCCCACCAACATCGGCGGTCTCGGTCTCGGCACCGTGGAAAGCGGCAGCGCGGCTCGTCCTCCTCCTCGGAAGAGGAGGCGCTTCGGCGCAAATTGCATCGACACTATGAGGACTTAATGTGGCAGCAGCTCCTTTTGTCCGGGAACAAGCCGATGCCTTCCCCGGCCATTAAGTGGCTGTCACCCGAAAGGTCGAAACAACCCCTCGCGGTGGTCGAGGTGCCCAAGCCTGGGCTGGTTGTTCAGCCGAAGCCAGCTGCCTCACCGATTTGTGGTGGAACCTCCGCCTCCACAACCGAAATCGGGGGCTCCAAGGATTCTCGGTCGTGTCAGGGTCTGCCCCACCGGTTGTTGGTCACCCTCACTCCCGACCGTCCTCGGCAGGTGGAGGGTGGCTCAGGCCCCAGGCAGCTCTTCGCAGACTCCTCGGAGTCTGATGACGACTCCTCCCTGTTTTCCAGGCCCCTTGACCTGGAGTCCTCCGTGGGGCAGTCGATGGACGAGAGCCCATCATCGTTCGTGGGGGTCTGCTTCGGCTCATCTCTGAGTCCACCAGGATGTAGCTTGAGCCCCTATCCAAAACGGGCCAAGTATCCCCTCACGGAGATACTGGACCAAGGGGATTCTCCCATGGAGGCCTTTCCGGTGGCTGAAGCCATTGTTGGCCCAGCCTTGGAGCTTTGGCAGCGGCCGGCTTCCTGTCCTGCGCCTTCGGCCAGGATGGCCAGGAAGTGTACGGTCCCTACTGGCTCTTTGTCTGGGTTTTCGGAGCACCCCTCTGCGGAGGGGTTGGTCACTGATAGCGTTCCCCGAGTGCCGGAGAACGCTAGGGATGTGGATAAGCCCCCCGACAAGGAGTCCAAAAAGCTGGACTATGCCGGGTGCAAGGTATACGCTGCGTCCTCCCTCGACCTCCGTCAGGCCAGTTTGGCCGTACTGATGGCGCACTTCTCCCACGCCCTCGTGGGCTCCCTGGATGAGGTGATCCCTCATCTCCCAGCTGACCTGCAGACTACAGTCAAGCAGATGCGGGATCAGGGAAGGGCAGTGGCGAAACAGCAGCTCCAACTAGCTCTAGATATCGGAGACTCCTGTGCCCGGTCAGTAGCGGCTGCAGTGGCCATGCGCCACAGAGCCTGGCTGAGGATATCCACCTTTACGGCGGATACCCAGCACAAATTGGCAGACGTCCCCTTCTTGGGGACCGACCTGTTTGGCCCTTGAGTGGAAGGCCACCTCCAGAGGTTTGAAAAGTCCAACGCCACCTTGGACTTGGTCACGTCCGCTCAGAAGGACAAGGGCCGTCGTCAGCAACATAAGTCCTTTCATCCTTCTGCGCCTGCAGCATGTCCGGCCCAGCAACACCAGCATCAGGGCCAGCAGACTAGTGCTTGGCACCCCAAAGCCAAGCCTGCAGCTTCCTCCAAAGGGAAGGGGGGAGGAAAAGGCCCAGGAGGTCCCTCGGCCGGTCCTTCCTCCAAGCCTGCCCAGTGACGGGTTGAGGGGTGTTGCCCCCAGCCTCGTCGCTCCCCCTGGGTTCCCCCTGTGGGAGGACTGCTCCGCCACTTCCTTTCCGCCTGATCTGCTATCACCACGGACCGCTGGGTGTTGGAGGTGGTAGGAAAGGGTCTGCCTCCGGACTTCGAACAGGCCCCGCCCTTCTGAGCCGTCGCCCCACGGGGGGCTACGGGATCCGCAGCCTCCCTGTTGGTTCGTGGAGCCGACATTGCCCTGCTCCTCGAAAAGGAGGTGATCAGGAAGGTGGCAGATCCTCCACCAGACCCAGGGTTTGTGTCCAGGTACTTCTTGGTCCCGAAACGGACGGAGGGCTGGTGCCCCATTCTAGACCTGCATGACCTGAGCAGGTTCCTAAGGTCTCGAACCTTCAGGATGGTCGCTCTGGCTCTGATCATTCCATCCTTGGAAAGAGGTGTGTGGCTCTGTTCTCTGGACCTCCAGGACGCGTTCTTTCACGTCCCAATCCGTCCGTCCCACCAGCGATTCCTCTGCTTCAGGGCAGAGGGGTCCCTCTACGAGTTCCGGGCCATGCCCTTCGGCCTTTCTCTAGCTCCCAGGGTCTTCACCAAATGCATGGCAGTGGTGACAGCATTCTCTTGGCTGAAGGGTCCAGGTGCCCCTACCTGGACGACTGGCTGATTGCGGCCTCCTCCAGAATGGAGGTGGAGCAGTCCAAGGATCTGGCCCTCCAGGTTTGCTCTCAAGTTGGCCTCCTTATCAACGAGGCCAAGTCGGAACTCGTGCCAAAGCAGGTGATCCAATTCATCGGGGCAGAGCTCGACTCTCTGCAAGCCAGAGCATGGCTCCCGGCGGACAGGGCCGATGTTCTTTCCTCCGTTGCCCAGTCATTTCAGGTTGGGCAATTGCGCCCTGCCCGGGACTTCCTGGGCCTCATGGCGGCCTGCACCAGTGTGGTCCGTTGGGCCCATTGGCACATGCGTCCCCTACAATGGGGACTAGCCAGCCAGTGGTCACAGCGCTCCGATCATTTGGATCAGCCAGTGACAGTGACCCAGGAGACGTGAAACGCTCTCCAGTGGTGGACCGTTCCAGTTCATCTGCAGGAGGGCATCCCGTTTGTCCGCCCGAGCCAGCGGTCTCTATCGACCGATGCCTCTCTGATGGGTTGGGGTGCCCATCTGGGGGAGAATAGAGCGCACGGCCTCTGGTCCCCTCGGGAGTCCCGATGCCACATCAACCTGCTGGAGCTTCGGGCGGTTCGTCTAGCCCTCACCGCCTTCGCTCCGTTTCTGCGGGGTCAAGTGGTCCAGGCCCATATTGACAATACCACGACCATGTACTACCTAAACCGCCAGGGCGAGACGCGCTCCATGCCTCTCTGCAGGGAAGCTCTCCACATTTGGTCCCTGGTGCGCAGCCTGGAGGCGGATCTCATTGCCATCCATGTGGCAGGAGCCTACAACATTCTGGCCAATGCCCTAAGCCAGATAGGAGTTGCGTCCCACGAGTGGTCTCTCCTGCTGGAGGTAGTACAAGATCTGTTCTCCCACTGAGGCATGCCTCAGGTGGACTTGTTTGCCTCCAGGGAGAATGCGAAGCTGAGACTGTTTCATGCCTGCCCCCCTCAGCAGGGCTCGCTGCATGGGGATGCCTTCTCGAGGCCGTGGACCCAGGCCTCTTCTACGCCTTTCCCCCATTTCCCCTTGATCCACACGGTGCTCCTCAAGGCGAGGAGGGACAAGGCGCAGTTGATTCTGGTAGCCCCAGACTGGCCCCGCCAGTTCTGGTATCCAGATCTCCTCAGTCTCAGCTCCAGGCTCCCAAGGCGGCTTCCAGCCCACCCGGACCTGATCTCAGTCAGTCAGGGGAAGGTATTCCATCCAGACCTTCAATCCCTGCACCTGACAGCCTGGTTCCTGAGCGGCTAGAGTTCCAGGCCTTGGGTCTTTCCAACGAGGTCCTCAACATTGTTGAGGCTTCCCATAAGGACTCGACCAGAAAATGCTACGCCTTTAAATGGAAAAGATTCTCCATTTGGTATCGAGGCAAGGACCTGGACCCTTCCTCCTGGTTCTTGGCAAGCATTCTGGACTACCTATGGTCCCTTTCTCAGCAAAGGATTCGGTCGACAACCCTAAAGGTGCACCTGGCAGCCATCTCTGCTTACCGGGCATGGGCCGGGAAGCAGTCGATGGGCAGGAGAAAGGTGGTCGGTGCTTTCTAAGGCCTTGATCACATATTCCCCTGCGATGAGAACCTCCACCTCCGTGGGATCTACTGCTGGTATTGGCTAAGCTCATGGGCAAGCCATTCGAACCAATGCACAGGTGTGACATCTCTCACCTGTCGTGGAAGACTGCCTTCTTGGTGGCTATCACGTCAGCCAGAAGGATGGGAGAGCTCCAGGTGCTTTCCATCGAGTCTCCTTATCTGGTCTTCCACAGGGACAAGGTTGTCCTGCGCCCCCACCAGAAATAACTTCCGAAGGTGGTGTCGGAGTTTCACCTTAACCAGGTGTTGACTCTACCGGTGTTCTTCCCCAGTCACACCTCGGAGGCCGAATATAGGCTCCATACTTTGGACCCTAGAAGAGCGCTCGCTTATTACAAGGAAGCAGACGGCTGAAGTTCGGGAAAGTTCGCGCCAGCTGTTGTCACCCTACCCTGAAGCTGCTTGGCAGACCTGCAGCCAAGCGGACGATAGGCAGGCGGGTCACCTCCTGCATAGATCTCTGCTATAGGTTGGCGGGCATGGAGCCTCCCAGAGGGATGAGCTCATTCTACCCGCCATACCGCTGCATTGGTGGCTGCTTCCAGGGACGTCCCTATCCAGGAAATCTGCAGGGCTGCTACCTGGAAGTCAGCACACACCTTCATTACCCACTGCCACATTGACCTTGAGTCACGCCGGGATGCTGGTTTTGGGGCCTCGGTTCTCCAGTCATTATTCCCTAAGTAGGGGGTGTGCGCCTTGCCTCCTCCTCCCGGAGAACTGCTAGGAGTCTGCCAGACAGTGTGGATGAACAACATATCCATGTCCTAGAAATACAAGTTACTCACCTGTAACAGGAGTTCTAGGAATGGTATATTTGTTCATCCTGACTCCTGGCCTCCCGGCAGCCTCGCACAACTTGGTTTCCAGCGGGCTAGATCTGGCGTCATGGGGCAGAGCCAAGAGTTTTACCACCCAGGTGGGTGGGAGGAGCCAGCTTGAAGACCTTCCGGCAATATTTAAAGTGGCAAGGAACCTGCCAGACAGTGTGAATGAACAACATATACCATTCCTAGAACTACTGTTACAGGTGAGTAACCTGTATTTTTAAACCACGGTTTTCTTGGCGGTTCCCACTATTTTCTTGAGGTAAAAATTCTAGTGCTTGTAGGAGAAACTTTGCGTTTTTTACTCTAAATGCTTTAAATGTTTAGCAGTTCCCGTTTTTCATGGGGAATGACATTTTCTAATATTAAAACTTTATTTTTGGGAACCATTTTTATCGTGGCTCCACTCCGACGAAACCAACCATTTTTGCTTTTATTCATATTAGGGAACAATGCTTTTCTGACAGATTGGCAGGTCAGAAAAACCTAAACGAAAGACTGGACCAACAGAATATAAAACTTTTTTTTTTTTAGGTACCTCTAGATAGTGACCAAGGCAGATGGCCACTACCTGTGTTTAAGTTCTTTTATGTCCAGTCTATAACTGTGAGATTGTTCCAGTTTTCATTTTGAAAACTGCCTTAAAGAGGTAAAAAGGTTAGAAGTAATGTCCTCTGTCTGCCTCTCCCTGTAGCAAAATGCTGAAGAAGGGTCTACTCTTAAGTCTCAACATAGGTCCTTTATAGAAAATAAGGCTAATAGAAATATCAGTAATGGCCAAGCAAAAACAAAGACAAAATTAGCAAGTTCCTGGCTCAGTGTTTGCTAAAACAAAAAACATATCACTGCCCCTCCCGCTGAAAGGCAAAGGGAGACGCCAGTGACACAAAAAGAGACACCCTCTGCTATTCCTTTCGGAAGCACACGAATGCAAATTCGTCCAGAAAGCAGTTGACGTACTTTGAGTGTAATATTTTTAACGTACTAAAACGCCAGCAGAATAGGCCTAACGGTCTTTCGAGTCTGCTTGATTTTCTGCACCAAGACTGAGGGCCAATTTTGGTGTACCCCCTTTGGGTTATACTGTCCCAGATGTTCCACCTGTATTGGGCCTGGTCAGATTTACCCTCCCCTGTACCTGTCCCATCCCCTTGTAAACCCGTCCACAGTCTCTGCCTGTACCAGCTCCCTGGGCAGCGCATTCCATGGCTCCACCACCCTTTCAATGAAAGGAAGGCAGTTAGCTATTTGGTACTGTTCGGAGTAACTGAAAAGAGCCAGAATGTTTCCAAGGCAGGCTTGGCTAGAGGGGTCAGAACTTGTATAGCAAAGGCCTGCGTGGTGTCAAAATTGAAAGCTGCCAGCTTTGATCAAAGTATGTTCGACCAGAGCTTTGGCAGCTTCTTGGGCAGAAAGTGCAAGACTGGAACCTGGCCGCCTTTGCACACATTCACACAGCATTACAGATTGGACACTCCGCGATCTACTGTTTGAAGCCCTCTAGCGAAAGGTGCAATAGGCAGCTAAAATTGGAAGAACATTCTCTCACTCTTGAATACTGTTGGTGGGTACATACTTATTAAATCCCAGCAGTAGACTGAATGCCCAGTGAGAACGTGAAAGATGCAGAAAGAAATTTTATCCTTCCAGTGTGGTCACTGGGACCCACCCTAGAGTGTCTTCCTCTAGAGGATATTTTATAATGTGATTTGATTGGATTTCAGAACATTACTTGCCAAACAGGTTGATTTGTTTCAGGTACATGTTATTTAGTGCCCTTTTTTTTTTTTTAAATCCCCTGATCACTAGCAACCCCCTTTGTGCCAACCACCCCAGGTCCGTGTCACCAACATATCTAGAACTTACCCTGCCAGCGTGTTCCTCCAGGGCTTACCCTCGTGTTCAACCAGGGCTTACCGTCCTCCTAACAGGGGTTGTGGGGCTTCCCCGCCATGAAAATGGATCCAGTTCTGCAACCATGCCTAGTTGTTGGATGCGGTTCCTCGGGGTGGTTAGTCATCATACTGACTGGGGGTTTTCCTTGGTGTTTTCTTCCCACCCCAAGGAGCAGCGTGCAGTGGTGTCGACTGCACCATACACGCTTTCGTGCTTGGTACATCTGACTTCCTCACACTCCATACTCCACTGAGCGGTGCTGACACCGGACTCCATGCCACCGCCTCTTTCCTTGAAGAAAGCAGTCCATCAGAGGCTTGATCCTTCCCCCTCCCGCGGCTGACCCTCCCAACAGCCAGAGTACGCTCCTGATCCCAGGTCGTCTGCACCACAAGCAGTAATGCTACTGCTGCGTTGGCAGGCTGGTTCTGGTACATGTTAAGTGCATTGTTTACATACTCCAGTTCAATTTTGACGCTGCCAGTGCATAGTCTGTTTGTTGAATTCTAAGACACTAACTGAATCAAAGAGGCTACGAATGATGGAGGGCGCTATGCTGCCTACACATTCCTTCAAGGTAGGGCTGTGAGGTTTGTTTTTTAAGGAATGTATAAATGAACCTTGGCATAGTTCTTTTGCTGTATGGCTCTGAAAGATGTGAGAGTCTAAGGTAACTGCCTTGGAATGGGGTGTAGCCAGTATTCTGATAATGTCTCAGCTTTGGAGTGTGTTGGCCCTTAGTAGATGAGCATGTGTAACCAACCCATCAGTAAATGAATGGTCAGTTATCAGTAACCATATTGAAACGGGGGGGGGGGGGGATTAGGTTGCGTCTTTTTTTTTTTTTTTTTTTGATTTTTGTTTAGCACTCCTTCAGTCAACCCCCATCTGCTCATCACCCCTACTTCCATGGGGACTTACTGCCAGCTGTTTTCCCCCAGGCCTTGCCCCCCTGGCAGGGTCATTGGTGTTCCCCAACCCCCACCGTGGTCAAGGATCCAGTTCTGGCCACGAGTCCAGCTGGTCTGTTGTGGGGCCTGTGAGCGCTCAGTGCCATTCTGCCGCTGGTATTTCCTGTTTTCAGTGCCCCTGAGAGGCATGGCATACAGTGACGTCAGGACATGTTACACATTTCTACATTTGCCATGCCCCCTGGTGCTTCGGACCAGACTGCCTTTCCCCCAGCTTTGGCAAGGGGCCAGGCAGCCCGCTGAGCCCGATCTTCACCCCCTCGCTCCCCATTGGCCCTCTGATACCCTGAGTTTTCGGAGTCGCAGGTGGTACCGCTACTGCTGTGCCAGCTGGCTGGCCAGATTACAGTATGTCTGATAAAAATTCTTCTTTTCTGAAGAATTTGTGCCTAGCCATCTTCCTCCCGGAGGACTGCTGGGAGTCTCCCACAATATAGTTGGAACTGAATCCAGGCAGGTAGAATCAGTTACCCACTTACAGTGTATGGTGGAATGCAATCGTGTATGGAAAGCCATACACTGCAGAAAGTCATTTTGTTGCATTAGGGACGTCCTCACTAACGCAGAAAGACTTTTCATTCTGCGTTAGTGAGGACGTCATAATACAAGCGACTCCCACCAGCATTTGTGATTTGTCAGTGGCTGTCGGAGAGTTGCGCATGCTGACCAGCGGGCAGTTCAAGCGCAGTTGGTAGAGCGGACTTGAAACTAGAAAAAGTGAGTGCTTATGATTTTTTGTATTTTATATGATAGATGTAGACATTGGGACCCACCATACACAATAAAGAACAGTGTATGGGAAACCTACTCAACTCGGCTGTCATTCCAGGGTTTTACATAATTTCATTAGCATTTTTTTCCTTGGGACAATACTAACTATACAGAAAGTATGTATATAGGTTTTCTTGAAGTGTTATGTTTGTTAAACACAGTGAGGCAATTGCTATGCATTTTCACAGTGTTTTACACTTTTATGAGCAAAACGCTAATCAATTTTTAGAGTTAAATAAAACCCTGCATTCCCCCTCTTGGATGCAATGTCGACTTGGGGACCTCTTGAGCTTTGCTTTCGAGGTCATCAGTCGTCATTGTATCCACTCAGTGGAAGAATAACATTGGTGTGTTTGGTTTCCCATACGCTATCCTATATGTATCTAGTTCTCCTGTTCACATTCATACAATCTACTCGTCCAACCCTGGCTAGCCTTGCTGTTCATCTTCAGTTTCAGCATCGAGATCTGGGTGACTTAAGAGCTGGAGACCTGAGGGCATGTAATTGGATGGTAGGCATCCACTTAGTATCCTTTCTGGATCACTGAGCATGCTCAATAGAACTTCCATAGTATGGGCTGAATATCTGCAATAGAACTACAGTTACAAGTAACCTCTCTCGGGTCCTAGGGTTGCCAGCCATTGCAACCCTCATGTGTGACCAGACCCTCAAAAGCAGTTTTTGACTGCTGCGTTGCCCCCTCTCCCAAGTCTACAAACAAACCCATGCTGTGCTTCATCTTGCCTTTGGCCTGGCCTACAGAACCAGTTCTGTGGCTGTCACCATGTGCCCCTGCACCAGTAGACAGAACCATGATGTGGTCATCTCATCTTTGTCACCTGTTTATTGTGGGAAATTGTCTGCTGCCATTTTGCTGGTAGAAACCCTTTTCCCAGATACATACTGAATGGTGCCCCCAGATGTTTGAGACAGTTTAGGTAAGGAATAATCCACAGTCGGGTGTGTGATAGTATTGTAATAACTGAAAGGACCTGGGTGGGTTGTAAGGCCAGAGGCACAGTAGAGGACCCTTTAACTACCCTGGAAGTGAGGTCATTACAGCATTGATGCACATCCAGAGTGGATTATTACATGGTTATAAAATGGGGTAGGGAATTTCCTGTGTCCTAATCGGCTGAGAGGTACCTTTGACCATGTCCATATCTTCTACCAATTAGTGCTTCTTTAGCCAAGCAGGAAGCAATGCACCCACAGATCCATGCCCCCCAGAAAGACTTGAACCAAAAATTTCTGGCAGCCATGTTAGTACTGTAAAAACAGTACTTGCCCTAACATACAAATAGAGGATATTTAACAGTTTTTAAACAACTCCTCCGCACAAGACCACAGTTCACATCGCAAAATCTGTTAAACAAGTGGTGGAAAAACATCACCTGACTGGTAGTTTGCAGCACCTTGCTGAGACTTGTTTTAAGTTGAAGCAAATGCACATATGAGCTACTGAAAGCAGCCCTGTCACTACTGCTACTGTACTGCCATAGTTGCCTCTCCTATGGTGACTACTGGTCACCAGTGATGAGTTGTGTTTCCCTAGTGGCCGTTTTTTTTTTTGTGCTGGGCTTGTGAATTTTTGCAGGCACTAGCCATGTTGGCTAGTGGTTAGAAATACGTTTCAACCACTACAATCTATATTTACTTAATTTCCTCCAAACTCCATCCAAGACTTGGTGCTCTCTCTAAAACCAAGCATGTCTTACTCTGCTGCTAGACAAGAAATTGTAACCAAAATGAATTCCCTGTTTTTGACTGGTGATGTTGGATTTGATGTTATATGTGGTGCTGCTGCTAAAACCTGAATTGCTAGACAGAATCAATTATTTGTTTTTTTTTACCATTTTGCTGTCATTCTGGTGAGCTACCCCCCACTCCCCCCGTTATTGTGTTAGGTACTGCACAGTAATATGAGATGGCCCTCTGAATAGTAGGAAACTCATGGATAGTGCTTTACTTGTTTTGGAACACTGGAGTAATACCTTTCCTGTAAATTCATCTGTTCTGTCTCCTGTTGCCTTTCCCAAGAAATATCTTAACACAAGTAATTTTAATTACATCCATATGTCAGAATGCCATTGGTCAGGCTGCCTTTACATGGAGGATTCATAACTGTGGGACATTTCCAGTAAGAAAATCAAACACTTCTTCACTTAGTTTTCCTAGAAATCAGCCATGTAAACTGACAAGACTCACATGACAACAGTTTCTTAGCCAGCCTCAGTAATATAAGTTTGCTCGACTGCTGCTTGTAATGTGCAAAAAAGTTTTTGGATCTTGTTTGTTGACCATAGGTCTTTTTATAAAATGGGCTTCAGGGTCATCGGAGGGCTGGCAAGGGAGGATGGCTAAGCATCCCATGAACGCTCACCTCCTCGGGGTGGGAAGGAGTATGGTTTCTGCCGCAGTACTGCCAACTGGGTGGCCACAGGTGATGGTGCAGCTGGAGCCATCATGGGAGGACGATGTGGCAGCATGACACGAGTGTGTCAGCAAGGCCTTCCCAACATCTGTGGGATGGAACCAGAAAACACATAGGGGGAAAAAAAAAACAGCCGAGTCAGGATGCTGTCTGCCGCCCATTGCAGACCCTGCTCTGCCAAGTGGGTCCTCTGTCCTCGCCACCAAAACTCAACTGTGTCCAGGGTGGGAGGAAACGTGCCCCTCCCTCCCCCCCAGGGTGGCCCTTCTGTGGGGGGGGGGATATCCACAGGGTACCAGCAAGGAAGAGGTCCCAGGCATGGTGTGACGGTGTTGGGGTGAAGTGGCTGGACCAGTGGGGACTGGTTGTATGGGATAGGGAAGAAAAAGCATAGTAAATAAACAAAAATAAATAAAATAAATAACAGGAGCTTCAGAATTCTAGCAGCAACTTTGATCTAAACGCATCACTTGACCATTCATTAATTAAGCAATAAGGCACAACAGGGTGTGTGTTATTGTGTAATAACGTCACTCCTGGGGTGGGTCGAAGCACGAGGCGAAGCAGAGTGCTTCCACCAACCCAGGAGTGAAGTTATTACACAATAACACACATCCCTGGAGTGCCTTATTGCTATTATACAATGGCTCGTTTGTTTATTAAAAAAAAAAAAAAAATACTTTTTTGTCCATTTTTTCTTTGATTTTAGTGAGTGTAGGTGTATATTTGGAAAAAAAAAAGTCCAATATTTCTTCCACCGCGGGGTGGAGCTGTTGCCGGAATAATGTTGCCTGCTGAATCTCAAAGCTGTTTTTCTTGTGCTGCTGTGTTTTATCAGTCTTCCCTCTAACCTTCTCTGTTGTTGGCTGTACATTATAAAGGATGGTGCTTGAAGGGGAGGATTTCTAACATGTTTTTTCCACGTTTTAAACTGAGTGTGTTTATATTTCTGGCTGTGAAGCTGTTCGGGAACTGTACAGCTTGCGAGTTTACAGTGACCACGCGCTCGCACGACATTGGTGGCAACCGGGAGAAGGAAGAGACATTTCTTTTAAAATTGGCATTATTTTAGTTAATTATTATATTTGTTACACTTTAAAATGAAGATCAGGCAATGGGCGGCCGACCGGAATAGTCCGTGAAGTGTGGGACACCCGGTAATGACTGAGCCGCAGACAGCAGCATTTTGAGGTACAATTTTATTTATGCAGTTGCAGGCTTCGTTATTAGTAGAACAGCAGAACACAAGAAAAAATGTAGGTATGAAGGTGGGTGGGAGGTTTTATGTTGTAAGCCTACATACGATTGTGCGGGGGCTGCAGTTTTTTTTTTTTTATAGCAACGGCAGAGAGCGGCAGTAAATTCTGCAGGACAGGCATTGTTTTATGGTGTGTCATGCGGTCATGTGTGTGCCTGGACTTAATACAGTGATGTTATTGTGTAATATCATCACTGTGCAAGGCACACACTGACCAATCAGAATAGATGAATTTTCCTTGCCATTGTATAATTCCCAGTAAACAACACAGTAATTAATCTAATGTAATTTACCTAGCAACAGATTAACTGAATGAAAATAAAATCTTCTTAAAGTAAAAATGTGTTTAGTTTTTTTTAAACACAGTAACCCCCAACCAAGTGTAGGTTTTTTCAGAATAATTGCACTTTTTGGGTGCTCTCAAAGGGATTCAGCCTTTATCAAACTCACACAGTCTACCCTAGTAACAGTCTAACTGCATTATACTGGGTGCTTACACTGGGTTAAGAATGGAAGAAGGCATACTGCCCATTATTACCGTTCCCCACATTAGTGAGTCCAGGTTAGCCCCTTGTTTAGTATCAAATTATCAGTCTCTTTTTTGAAGATATTCACTGAGCTGCTGGTTCCCACATTATTAGGTAATCTGTTCCATAACCTACTTGTTCTGTTAAGAAAGAAATTGTATCTACTGTTTTTATTGATTAAATCTATTTTAATCTGTCATTTGTGCACCAGTAAACCTTCTGGTTTATCCTGAATGTGATTATACCTAATTCCGTCACCATTTCAGGGTCGCTTATTATTTTATGCAATAATAGTAGGGCTCCTCTCATTCTCCTTTGCTCTAAAGAGAATAGGCCCAAGTATTGTAGCCTGTCATTGTAAATATAACCTCCAAGAGGACCAGTCATTTTAGTATATATTCTTTGGATGCTCTCCACTCTGACAATTGCTCCCCTTGCATATGGGTTCCATAATCCATATACGGTCTAACGTATGTTTTATACAAGGGTAACAGACGTTCTTTACTTTTGTTTATGAAACTCCTGTTAGTTTCTTATTGCAAGATTTGTCTTTTGAATTACTCTGGTACGCTGTTGTAAGTTGCTATCAATTATGATTCCTCAATCTTTTTCTTTTGTAACTGATTGTTTCCCATTAAGTTTATAACCAACGGATTTATTAATTCTTCCCAAATGCATTACTGAATGTTTGTCTACACTAAAGGGCATTTTGTTTAGCTCAGACCAATGTTACATTTTATTTAAATCAATTCTTAACCTTTCGATATCTTCTGGGGTATTAACTGGGCTTCCCAATTTAATGTCATCAGCAAATTTGCAATCCAGTTACTTATGTTATGATGGAGATCTCTAATGTAGAGGACAAATAATACTGCCCCAGGACTGAGGCGCCACTTGTAACTTCGCCATATCCAGAACATGTACCCAGTACTCTAACTAGTTGTTTTCTTTAGTTGATAATGTGGAACCTTGTCGAAGGCCTTTTGAAAATCCAGAAAAAAAACACGTCAACAGGAATGTTATGTATGCTTTTGCTAACATGTTCATAGAAGCAAAGCTGATTTGTTATACAAGCTCTGTTTTGCTCGAACCCATGTTGCTTTTGATCCTTATAGTTTATCAAGGCTAGATTTTCTATTTTTTGTTTCAGAAAACTTTTGGCTATCTTACATATAACAGACGTTAAAGCAATAAAATAAACTTACTGGTCTATAATTTGATCTCCCTTATTTTGTTTTTTGTTATATCTTCTTTATTGTCATTTATCAAGCACATATAAAGACATACATACAAACATACCCAGGAATGCCCCAGGCCCACATCCCTAAACTGGACGTGGTTACTGTGTACAACCCGAGAACTATGTACATACAAAGTTGCCATACCATACTCTTACCATTATTCCGTTAACTTACAGGGGTGGTCTCTGAGCTGTCCAACTGTAATTGGACCCTATCTTACCCACTCTCCTATTATGACTCCCCTTCAGTAAAATTCTAATTGAGTTCTATCCGGTTATAAATTATTTAAACCAAACTTTGGCAGCAGTGTCCCCGGGAAAGAGAGAGAATCCACCCTACACCCAATATTCTGGCAGGCCAGACCAACATTTAATGCAAGCTAACTACCGTTTCTAAATACCTCTAATAGAAAAGTACTAAGGAAAAAAGGAAAAAAAAGCTAAGTTCTTAAATATAGATCCTAGTCACTTAACCTTTTCCATAAACAAGTACTGCTTTAGCTACTCACAATCAGACAGACAGAGCTGGGTCGGAGTACTCTTGACCTGTACTGAGTACACTGCTTCCAATGGACTCCGTCTTTTCTCATAGATTTTTTCTTTTGCCCTCGATTACCATTTGTGTCTTGAGTCTATCTAGTGTACATAACAAGTCTTTCACCCATTGATCGTACTTGTAAGTAAGGTCACTTTTCCAGTTTCTTAGGACAAATGCCTTAACTAGGGCAGACATCAAAGCTATATGATACTTAGCAGATACCCTCGAAACAGAGTTCATATCCCCCAAAACGCAGATCTCTGGCCTAATATATTCTGCATAGTTTAATAAGTGGTCCATGTTCTGCCCAATATGAACCCATAATGGATGTACTTTAGAACATTCCCACATCATGTGTAACAAATCCCCTGTATTTGTTTCACATACAAAGCACAGATCTGTCTGAGTCCCCTAGAACATAGCTTAGCAGGGATATAGTAAATGTTTGAAAAAATTAAAAATTGCATAATCTTATATTTAGGGACAGGTAAATATTTACCACTCTTCCAAATCTCTTTCCAGTCGGGCCTCGGGGGGGTTATGCATTTTTCCCAGTATAAAATCTTAGTTAAGGAACCAGAGTGCACACATTCTAGGAGCACTCTGTAGACCTTTGAGAGAGGATGTTGAGAGTAATTAATCTCCCTTAGATTATCAAAAGTAAATGGTTTCTGTCAGGCATCGCTACGATGATCTAGCAGGTGCTGTACCATGTTGGTGATTTGATTTTTCTAAAGAAATTCCATTCCCTAGTCTGCGGTGGTAGGACCCTCCTATTGTCGACCACAAAATCTGCCAAGGTTAGGTCAGTTGCTCGCGGAGCCCAGTGGCTATTTATTATTTGTCCCCCAATACGAAGATTAGATTACCCTGTATAGGTTGATCCAGAGCTCTCAACTGATCTCTCCTCTGTGTGGGATTTAAAAAATTCCACCATACCGACATAGATTTGAAAATTGGTGTCCGCTTCCCCTTTTCGGGTATTCTGTCTGGATCTGCGAAAAGTAATGCTGCTGGGGAAAGTTTCAGCCCCTCAAGAATTTGTTTCTCAATTTGCAGCAGCTAGGTTGGGATGTATCCTTCTTCCTCTAGATTTCTGCACCATCGCCCCATTAAACCTAATTGTCCCGCCACATAATATAGATGGAGGTCCAGAAGCTTAATACCCCCCATAAAATAGGGAAGGCGTAATATAGGATGTTTTCTTCTTGGAGGTTTTGAATCCCAGAGGAATGCAGAGATTACCCTCTGGATGCCAATAAACCTTCCTTTGGGAATACTATAGGGTAACAAATCGGGTACAATAACCTAGGTAGAAGATTCATTTTGATCAGTCCCAGTCTGGCAGCAAAATTTAAGGGGAGTTTGTTCCATCTTAAAATATCTGTTTTAATTACAGATGGTAGGCTATCAATGTTTGCTTCTACTCCATCCTCTGAATTGGCCATAATCCATATTCCCAAATACTTAATTTCAGTTGGGGCCCAATTGATTTGCAGCGATTCAGTGTCCGCTCTGTGAGTATAGGGAGTAAGAGGAAGAACCTGTGTTTTGCTCAGATTTAATTTGTAATTAGAGACCCCCGAGAATCGCTGGATGATTTCCAAGGCCTTTTGGAAACTAACTGCTGGGTCCTGTAAATGGAGCATTATGTCGTCAGCAAAAACAGAAAATGTAAGTTCCCTTCCCCAAACCTTTATCCCTTGTATTGCAGGATCCATAACAAGCGCTCTTAGTAAAGATTCCAAGTAAATATTAAACAAAATTGGTGACAAAGGACATCCCTGTCTAGTCCCATTCGCCAAAAGAAACTCCTTGGATAGATAACCGTTACACAGAACCCTGGCAGTGGGGTTTGCATAAAGGTTTCTCAGACACCTGAGAAGGCCTTCTGGGAAGCCCATTTTCTTCATTGTAAGAAATAGAAAGAGATGGGAGACCCTGTCGAAGGCCTTCTCAGCGTCTAGTGCAATCAGAGCCATAGGTATCTTGGAATTAGAGGCCCTGCCCAAAATATGATAAAGCTTCCTTAGTGCATCATGTGCCCCTCGGCCTGGCATAAACCCAACTTGTTCCTGACTAATTAATAAGGGAGCAACCCTTAAAACTCTATTAGCCAGTATCCTCGTTAGCACTTTAATATTTTGATTTATTAATGCGATGGGTCTGTAATTACTCGGAAGATCTTTTGGTTTATCTGGCTTTGGGATGAGTGTAATATAAGCTTGATACAAGGGAGGATGTGAAACCCCTTCTTGCATAACATGTGAGAATAAATCTTTCAATAGAGAGACTATAGTTACTAAATGAACTTTATAGAATTTAGCTGCTAGACCATCAGGCCCTGGTGTCTTACCATTTGGCAATGCTTTCACTGCCTCTATTATTTCCGCTTCCTGAATTGGGGCTGCTAATGCCTGAGCCTGCACCTGATCCAACCTAGGCAGAGGAATCTTTTCTAGAAACTCTTTAATCTCTTTTTCCTCTGTAATAACCCCTCCTTGGTAAATCCCAATGTAATAGTCTGCAAAAGCATCAGCCATTCCCCGAGGGTCTGTAATAATATCTCCATTATATGTTATTGCAGGAACCATCTGTTCTGCTTGCCATTCCCTGATTCTACTAGCCAGCAATCGTCCTGGGACATCCCCCTGCAGTAAATATTTAGCTTGTAGTTTCTCAAGCCAGCGATCTATCCTGTCGTACATGATACCTCTCATTTCCTCTCTTAACTCTTTAAGATCATTATCTAGCTGCCCAGAAGAACCCTCCAATGGGATCAGTGACTTAATGGCTCCCATTAGAAACTCTTCCCATGCTCTCTTCATACGGTTTCTCCTAGCAGTATGTTCTTGGGCTATTCCTGCATATAATACTTTACAAGTAGGCCGAGCAAGTCTCTTGTCTTGGAGTGTTGGTAGTTGGATCTGAATTATTTCCACCAGCGCTTCCTCCAGTTTAGACACAGCCATGTCCATCCTAAACATCGTATCATCTAGTCTACATCTATGTGGTTTTAACGGACTATCATCTATTTCCCAAAGTAACTGTACAGGAGAATGGTCAGACAGTATTCTACTATGAGTCTCTAGCTCCTTCACTCCCCTTAATGCAGCCCCATTAACCAAAAAGAAGTCTATTCAGGAGTAGGAATGATGTGCTCCAGAATAAAAAGTCATGTCTGTGTTCCCTTTATTATACACCCTATAGGGGTCTACTAATGCTGTGACCTCCATAAATCTAGTTAAAGCTGTCTGGACCAAAGAAGGCGGTCTTTTAGAGGGTGGATTCCTGTCCATCCAGTTATCCAAACAGAGGTTCCAGTCCCCTGCCAGGACAAGTGGGTAGGGCGGAAGAGTAGCTATATCCACCTCTAGTGAGGCAAAGAAATCCGATTTGGGTGGCGTAGGGCCATATATTGAAGCAATAGAAAATACTTTTCCCAAAATAGTACCTGAGACATAAACTCCTCGACAGTCCTCTCTTGTTTTAATTTGAGAGATAGCATACGGACAGGTTTTTCTTACCAAAATCGCCACACCCCCACGATTTTGTCTTCCTATCTCCAATTACTTGACCCACCCACATTCTTTTCATTAGGTTTAGTTTCTCTTTCAGTAAATGGGTTTCCTGTAATGCAGCTATTTGAACCCCCAATTGATTGATATACTGCAATATTACTATTTTTTTTTTTTCCTCCCCCTGAGGCCCTTAACATTCCATGAAAGAAGTTTAAGCACAACCATTGTATATATCAGTACCCCTGCTTTCCACCCTCTGATAGTCTGCCCACCATTTTAAACCCCCTGTGGATTCTCTCTCTTCCCTTTTCCCCCATAATCCCCCCACCACTATAACCCCCGATCCACTGATCGCCCTCCTGTAATGAATTGAGATGTAGATGAGTTAACCCAATAGTGCCCCAGACCCCCTCCGAATCCTCTTGGGCATTCCATAGACCCCACCCTAAACTTCTTAGGTGACCAAATACTTTCTATGATTAGAGGTGCATAGAGTCACTGTGCTCAATGTATTCAATAATCTCTCCTCTATGACCATTCCCCCAAGAATATCAAATAATAAATGGGAGAGTGCACCCCACCCCCTAACTAACATGTACCCTTCAATCAGAGGTCAAAAAACTTAACTTTCACTCAATCTTGTACAATAAAGAAAGATAAGTTTATGCCACCATCTTAAGATAATGTCCCCTATATCTGTTTTCCCCACAACCCCCGTTCTTCTAGCCCTTGCGAAACGGTTATATAATAGAAAAAAGGGGTGTTTTTTCCTTCTTTAAAAAAAAAAACAAAAAAAAACTCTACTACAGCTGGTGTTTCAGTTAAAAAAAAAATGCGTGATCTCATGCTTCCCAACATCCCAGGCACCTGTGAACAATGTCGCCGCCGGTAACACAGAGAAAATAACAGCAGTCTGCCTTAAAAGCCCTCTTCTTTGCTTGGAAATTAAAGCTATCTAATGTTGGAACCCAGCTCGTTATAAGGTTTATGGTCCCCGAGCCTGTAAGAAAGAAAATCCACTGGGCTTGATCCCATTTAATCCGTAGACTAATATCGTAAAGTACCCCCCCCCCAACCAGTCTCGCGCATAACAGCTCTGGGGTAATTAATATACTGAAAGTTCTCCAAAATATGTGGAGTACAGCAAAGTCCAGGTAGTTCAAATCCAAAATTCGCCTGCAGCTCCTACCAGGCAGTCCTTCTCCTGCTCTGCATTACATCCAAACAAGGCCTCCTCTCACCTCGATCCAGCATCGTTCTAAGTTCCTGATGAATGACAAAGTTGGATGCTGTGCTGCTTTCTTCCCTAAAATGTCAGTGTATGCACATTCATGTTGTAACAAAGTGTTCAGTGCTTTGTGCCTGTGATTGTGCCACGCTGGAGCAGTTGCCATGGAGATGTGCTTTTCAGAAGGGTGCAAGCGGCGTGTGCCCAATATGTTGTGAATGTGCAACCTCTACCGTTGCGTCTTTAGTGACATTCAGTGCATGCTGTTATGGGAGTGAGCATCACTATGGTAATGTGCACACTGTAGTTAAGCTGACTCCAGGCATCATCACGGTATTTTGCTTCTCTGGTTTTTGGTAGTCAAAGAAAAAGTAATACTAAAATGTATTTCCTGGTTCTGACAATCTATGACCGAGCCCATAGATCCAGCCCTGGCATTCTGTTTAAAATATGCTTCCGCCTTCGACTGGTATAGAGTTCCGCTGCTGGTAGTCTGGTTAGGATTTACTTCCCCCTAGCAATGCCCCAAGACTAAATCCCATTGGGGAGTGTTGGCTTCCTCTGAAACTCACAGTTAACCTATGTATGAGACTTGGAATCTCCAAACTGGCTGTCTGAGACCTTACTGTTATGTAGGTTTGTTCCTATTGGTGATAGTGAATGCGCAACAGTTTTAGGTAGGTTTAACAGTATCTAATGTAGGTCCATTGAATCCATTTCTTTAAGGTTGTATTTCCATGGGACTTTGCCCTGACCAGGACTAAAGTTTGAGTATCTGTTTTTTGTCTAATTTAAACTAGTGAACTTCCCACCAGCGAGGATCAGGGACCCAGAGCACACCCCCAGCAATCTGCTTTATTTAATATTTACTTCTGCTTCAAGTGGGAATCTGGGATACAGATACCAGCTGTTGGTGTATTGAAAACTCGGTGTATAATCCCGCGGTGATTGGTGCCACGGACCACGTTTAGTGCTGGTAGCAGAGGTAATGGTGGACAACAGTTGTACAAGTAAAATTTTAAGTGTTTGACATTGTTTATTAAAACCAGTCCTCCTGTTCTACACCTGTACGTGGTAGGGTAACAGAGATGAATGCATAATCCACACATTCTGAAACTTTCCGGATCTATTTTTTGATGAATCCTAAATAAGTGTTGGATATGCCAGCTCTTTTTTGTGTGTTCTGTAGATGTTTCAGTGTCATAGCTGCTGAAAATGTGCATTTTGAAATGGAGGTTCT
Organism: Neoceratodus forsteri; assembly: GCA_016271365.2. NCBI lineage: Eukaryota > Metazoa > Chordata > Ceratodontiformes > Ceratodontidae > Neoceratodus > Neoceratodus forsteri. Next base: position 1,522,309,435 of record CM028130.1, on the reverse strand, counting down.
CTCTGTTCCCAGTGGCTCTAGGCTCTGTCTATCCTCAATCCCCTAATAACAGGTAGCCACTGCCTGTTCCATCGTCCTTGGGCTCTGGCTTGGGGCTGCAGGGGGTAGAGCTGGTTGGAAATTTCCCGACTTGAGCGGGAAGGGGTACAGCAACTGGGTGGGAAGAGTGTGGCTGTGTCATCATTTGAGCACCTCCATTGTTTCCACCTGCATTTATCTCACTCCTCTGGGGCACAGCCCAGATGCAGGAAATCTTTCTAGCCAAACAGACTTGCTGCCACAGAACTGAGATATGCCCACATCATTCCAGCAGCAGGATTACAACCCCAGATCTGGAGCTGTGTATTCTTTCCCCGTATCACACTGGTTTATATGGTGGGCGGAGACACCAAACCTCCCTGTGGCAGGAGGTATTTGATGTAAGCTTCTCATCATCATCTATCCAGCAGTGCAACAAATGGATTTTTAGTTCACAACAGAAATTTAAGGTTTATGCTACCTCTTGGCTCCCTTTGACCCCATCTCCCTGACTGTTCATTGTCCTTCGTGAATCTATTCTTTCCGAGACTCTCACTGAGACCTTCCGTTCTCACAGCTTGCTGCTCCTGCCAATTCACAAATTTCTTCCTGCCTTCCAAGAAGCTTTCTGCTCCAGTTTTCAGCTTTTCCCTCCCACCTAACCCCAAAGATATCACCAACCCCCACGGCTTTTCATTGCCACCCAACTCGTGCCCAGCACGAGGCAGGGGCATCGCCAGCAGGAAAAGGGAGGTCATAATTCCACTATATAAGACACTAGTGAGGTCCCACCTGGAGTACAGTATACCATTCTAGAGACCTTACCTACGTAAGGACATAGGGTAGAGAAGGTTCAGAGGAGGGCAACAAAGATGGTACATGGATTGCGTCACAAGTCCTATGAGGACAGGTTGAAGGAATTGAATATGTACTCCCTGGAGGAGAGGATAGAGAGAGGGGACATGATAGAGACATACAGGTATCTTACAGGGAGGAACAGGGTGCAGGAATACACTATTTTTAAGCGAAAAAGATGTTCCAGGACTAGAGGGCATGGGATGAAGTTGGAGGGAGGATGACTTGGAGGAAACGTGAGGAAGAATTTCTTCACAGAACGGGTGGTGGACAAGTGGAACACCTGCCAGGAGAGTGGTGGGGACTGAAGCGGTCACAGGATTTAAGAATGCATGGGATAGACATAAAGGAATTCTGGAGGTCAGGAGTAAGGGGCAACAGACTTCTAGGAAAACATAAACTGAACTTACAAGCTCAAATGGGCAGACTGGATGGGCCATAGGTCCTTATCTGCCGACACTGTCTATGTATCTATGTAATTCCATCAAAAGAGTTTTCGACCCCTGAAGACGTTCCTGGTCTCAAACTCATTGTGCTGTTTTCACCACAATTCCAGCTTCAACCTGTTGTACCATCTGTCTATCAGAGCAGCATTCCCATTTACCCCCAGCTGTATGTGATTCAAGTACAAATTATTACATTCAAGTACATTTTTGTGTGAAGGGGGTACACTGTACCCCCATAATTCTGTTTGAAGTATATCTACCCGACAAAAATGTTGTACAAATGGTAGAATGAACCCTTACAATTTAATTTGTAATCCTGAAAATTTTTGGAGATGATGCAGTGCACCCCCAGATCTGCAGCCTTAATGGGAACACTGTGTCAGAGTACTCCAAGAGCAGCTTTGAAAATAATCTGCATCACTCCACATTTTTTTTTTTCGAATTCTGTTTTTCTTCCCTACTGCCGAACTCTCTCCGGCGACTTCCGAACCACTATCTCTACCTCCTTGCATGACCACGGTTGGCCGTTCCACTCCTCTCCAGCACCGGGCATCCCCCCGAGTCTGCCCTCTGGGGAAGGGTCACCCCCGCCCAGGGTGCTCTATCTGTAAGTATTGAGCCCACCGGGCTGGAGAGGGGGGAAAGCGAAGGGGGCCGGGTCTGACTTCAGGAGTGTGGATTACAGCTGGAGGCACCATTGCCTATCAGCGGGGGAGGGGGGGTTCTTGTGTTTTTTGCCCCTCTGAAGCCTGGCTGCCGAGGCAGTGCACGCCATGGCTCCACCCCCTGGCATACGCCACAACGCTCTTTTGGCTACCCCCAGCCTCCGCCAGAGGTCGCTCGTTGAGCGGTCATTACCCCAGCCCTCCCAGGGGAAGAGAGAGCAAGCCACTGGACGCACAGTCCCCCCCCCCCCGGCTGCCTGGGTCCGTTCCCAAACCCAGGTCGCTGGCGTGGCACAAGGTGTGGTGTCCAGTGCCTCAACCCTGTGCGCCACCAGGCCAGCCACTGCACATTTTTAGTGGAGCGTTACTGAACACCCCCACTGAGGTAGTGGGTATAGCCCAAAGTTGTTAATCAGCATGAAACCTCGGGCACATGAGGATTCTGAGAACAGCAGTCACTCAGTCTTTGCTGTACCACAGAGGGTTAGGCAGCATAGATGGTGCTCTCAGGAAAGCATTTGATTCTACAATTCTTCTGTTTTTTTTTGACTAGGATTGTACCACTGCGAGGTAGGTTGGGGTTACCTGGTGACAGGGAGCACCCTCAAATTTAGAAATGGTGCCTGCGGTTTTCAAATCGACTAACCTGCTAGCTAGTGCTCTCTTCAGTGGTGCCTGCAGTGCATGATTTGTCTTGTTTTGTAGCTTGTACAACAGTGGTCTCTGCTTAGTAGCTGCAGCCCGATGTCTCACACAGGGGTCGAAATTGGCACTGACCCACTAGCTAGATGCTGGTAGATTTTGTATCGGGCTAGTAAGATTCTCCTTTAACTAGCCCTGCAGGTTTGTAATGGAGAAGGTAACATTTTAATAAATCAGCTGGGCTAGTGCAAGTCTGTGAGGCTAGTGGATTTTCCCAGTCACTAGCCCCACTGGCTAGTGACTGCAAAACTTCATTTCGACCCCTGCTTACTTGAGTTTTTCTTTTCATATTGGGGGGGGGGGGTAATCTCTTGGTCAGTTAGGCTACAGGGGAACTCTACCATACTTGCCTTACTTGTGGCTTGTGCAACAGTGGTCTCTGGTCATAGCTGCAGCCTGATGCCTCTGGTAAGTCTTTTTCTCTAGTCAGACAGCAGGCGAACTGTAGCGCAGTAGTGTTTCTTTCTTTCCCCTAGCATTCTCGCATGAAGGACGCTCCTTTTTTCCCTCCGTTCTGGTATGAAGTATGTCTAATTTAGTGAGAGCATCTAGCATAAAGGGGTGGATTGTTTTTTCTTTCCCTCTATTGTGGCAGCTTGGCAACATGTAAAAGTTTAAGTACCCAAGGGCTGCAGTGAGGGACCAAATTTATCTTCTCTCTCCATTTCCCCTCATCTCCCTCAATTGTCAAGCAAATGTACGTTATTAATAGAGACAGTGTGGGGTTTTGGTTGCAGAGCACAATCCTGTCGCACCTTTGCTGGTAGTTTGCCAGTGCAACTTGTTTGTGCCCTTGCAGTCAATCCCTCTTGCGCAGTTTTAGCTCTCCATTGCTGGTGGGTTGCCGGCCGACTCGTTAGTGCAATTTTAACTCCCTGCACATTCTTCAACGGTTTTTCCTTTAGCGCACAAGACCTCTGGGTCACTTCCACATCCGTCCATTGCTGTAGCTGGGGTGGAGCTTGACAGTGTGACCCCCTCACATCTCCTCCATCGAGCGAGGCAGCAAGCAGGATTTTAGATTCCTTATTTTCCTTTTGAATTTGCAGCACTGGGGGCAAGGTAGGTACCAAGCAGCTGACTCCTTCAGATAGGAGGTGGAATGGTTATCAATATATCTAAGTACATGCAGACTTGGCACTTGAAAGAAATTACTTTAATACCTCAGACAGGCTATTGGTTTTACTTTTCCCTTTAACATTGCTGTTTGCAGCATAGAAAGCTCAGGATTGGAACAGTAGCAGCTATTTGTGTACTGGCTTTGCATTTTTCTTTTGTAATTTTTTCTGCCTATTAGGTCAGTGTGCATTAGTTGTGTTGTGGCTTATTGGAGAACAGTAGTGTTTCTCCCTCCTTGTGCTGATCGCAGGGCTCAGTTACAGCTAGGATCTGCTTCCTGTGCCATAGACTCGGGCAGGATGATTAAACTTGCAGCAGCAGGATGGACTCTCCTCCCCCACATGGATTCCACCAGTCTTCTTCGTGTCTCTCAAATTGCAGGTGCTTTGCAGCGGCGCTCTGTCTAGCTGAACCTCCACACTGGGAGGGGTCACTTGTGGCACCAACGGGCAGTGGTAAAGTTGAGTTGCATAAATCCATTTTGCTACTAATGAATTGTTGTGTTCCGATGTCCCAGAGAACATACATAACAATCATACACGAACCCAAGACGAGCCCCTCAGGTCAGAAGGAGCGTATCCAGGCACATCCATGTGTGTCACAGCAGAGTGGTCCTGCTCACCCAGGTTTGCAGGGGGGCGGGCAGGATGGGGAGTGGGTGCACGCAGAAAATGCTGACCTGGTTGTACCAGAGCCATCAGATGAAGATAGTTCCGCTGAGGAGGGGGAATGGACAAAATGTAAGAAAAAGATTCTGATCTCACTCTTGTTCGATGAAGTCATTTCTTATCTTATCATGGAAGCATGTAGTACATTGCAGCTAAAGGAGGTACATGACATGGTAGGAGGTTCCTCCAGCAGCAGGTAGACAAGGCTGTGTACAATTCTGTCAAACATAGAGCCATACCTATTGAAGATTTGGCAGCTCTGACGCTATCGACAAGAGAATGGATGCCTCATGTAGAAGGGTATTTACCTTGAATGTGGTAAAGATGTGAACAACATATGCATCTTTTATTGTTTCCAGAGTATTAAACTCATGGATTACTGCTTTTTGCAGCTGTCTCTCCCAAGTCAAAGAGGGAAAACATTTTGCAGCTTGTGTCCATGGCTTCTGCTTTTCTAGGGGATGCAGCAGTGGATGGTTTGCGGATGTCAGCCCACTCTGCTTAGCATATTGTGGCACCTATGTCGAGCATCTTGCTTCAACACGGGGTTGTAGACCAAGCATTCAAGTCAAAACTGTTTAACTTGTCCTTTGTCAGAGGATTGTTACTTGGGCCTGAGCAGGACGATATTCTAAAAGATGCCCAGAACAAGAAGGGACAACTGCCAGTGCCCAGACACCAACAGAAGACCAACACGGCTTCTAGAGGGCATGGGTTTGGCTGCCAGTGGCAGGCCAGAGGCGGTTTTTGGTCCTTTCAGAATTTCAGGAACCAGAGGAGTAGGGAAGCCTATTTGGATTCGAGGGTAACAGCAGCAGAGAATACTTTGCCTGCCGACATAATGGAGGTGTGGGTGGAAGAGGAGGGGCATCTCAGTGAAGGTATGTGGGCCCATCTCTGCCCCCTTCCATTGGTGGAAGACTGCAGGACTTCTACTAGTAATGGGCCCAACAAACATCAGACGTATGGGTATTGGTGATTCTGCGTATGAACTACACCATAAAGTTCTCCATGGTGTCCACGAGAGATTGTTTCGTACAGCCCCCGTATTGCAAAATCAAATGAAGAGGCAGGTGGTATGGCAGACATTCGCTCACTTGAAACAGATAGAGGCAATTGTCTTAGTTCTCCCCCCTCCTCCCCTCCCAAATGAGGAGATCCTGGGATGCTACTCAGTTTATTTTGTAGTTCCCGACCTGAAACAGCTAAACGAGTTAGTCCACCGCACAGTGTTCAAGATGGAGTCCTTGTGGTCCGTCATCGAGGCGGTACAACCAGGAGGTCGTTTGGCACCCATAGATCTGCAGGATGTCTATTTACACATCTTCATACATAAGTCGCACCAGACGTTCCTGAGGGTTGTGATTCAGAGACAGCATTTCCTGTAGCGGGCTCTTCCCTGTGGCCTGGCTATAGCACCCAGGGCATTTTTGAAGATTCTGATTGTACTGGTGGTGCAGCTGAGGCAGGAAGGCATCCATGCCTTTTAAAATGGGATCAGTGATCCATCGTATGTATCATAATGCCACAGCTTAGACTTCTGCAGACCTAGGTTCAGCTCCACCCAGGTATAAAAGGCATGGATGACTTGCTATACTTGTCACAAGTTTCCATTATACTGTATAATGCAGCCTGCAGCAAATATAAGTAAAATGAACAAAAAAAAAAAAGTTTAGAACTTAACTTTCAAAAGATTCTGAAATCAAAGCTGAATCCTTCTGATCAGTAGAAACATCTCGTAGCTATGGACAAGATATTATTGAGTTCCAAACTTGCCAGGCAACTTCCTTTGAAACACAGAAAATGGGTTCAACCTACTTAATTTATAAAGCAGAGAAAATTGAGGTGGAGTTGAACCTAGGTCTGCAGAAGTCTAAGCTGTGGCATTATGATACATATGGTGGATCATTGATCCCATTTTAAATGATTTTTAAAAATGTTAAACAAAACTCTCTTCTCAACCCAGTAAGTGTTTAATTGGCGTTTGTCTCAAATTATCAAATCAAAATCAAATCAATCTTTATTTATAAAAGGTACCTTTCCAAAACCAAGGCGCCTGTACATAACATGATAAAATCAATAAATAATTAAAACAATACTAGAATTAATCTAAGCAACAGCGTTCAAAACTCATGACACCCATAGATCTGTAGGATGTCTATTTACACATCTTCATATGAAGAAAGCTCATTTGAAGGATTGGAGCTGTATGTTTTTCAAATTAGATGGGTTGATAAAAGATGTGAATGGGTATCTCAAAAGTCAGATGTTTCCATTTATGTTAGAAGTAATTACAGAAAAATAAATTGAGACTTCACAACTGCTGCACATTTTCCCCACAGACTAATATGTGGCATTGTGCATTTTGTATTATGAATATCTTGATGAGGGACACACTAAAGCCCCTCTCAATTCAGCCAAAATAAAACCTTGGGTTGGCATCTGTTATGAACCTTTTATATAAACTTAATTATGCAAGACTTGGATTTGTACAGTGTATATAGAATACCTTAGCGAGACACTGATAATATGATATTTGCAATAATAATCTTGTCTGTTCGGGAGTCATATTTATAAAATGCTATTTAAGAATTTTAAAGTATGATGTATTACAAATTTTTGTAGACCAGTTTTGCTAGTCCCCTTGTAAATCACCTGTGTTGCATGCCCTCGAACCCTTACCATGTAGTCTGGGGTAGCATAGAATGAGTTCTGCCATTGTTTGGAGTTGCTTGTTGAACCAATTTACTTTATGAAGAACTCAGTCATTGATTCGTACCAAAGCCATTGTCTCAGGTGTATTTGCCATTTTTTCCTGGGTTGGTTACTTGTGTTATTTGAAAATGTTTTACTAGGTAAACCAGGGGTACAGATATTTTTTTAGGACTGGGAAGTATTTACTGCTAGCTTCTTCTACCTGGTAGTACTTTCATGGAAGTGGTAGTAATACCATCCACTGACTTCGTGGTGTAGCCAGAAGTTTTCGTTTTGTACACAGTCTCCAACAGTTACACCCCCCCAATTAAAAAATGTACATATCCTTTCCAAATGGCACCCCCTTCCAAACAAGTCAGATTGTTGACAGATGATTCTTCTACTCTCTAAAGAGGTTATACATGTATCGGACACTCCTCAGTGGCCTACACTAACCCAAATACTATAGATTAGAATGATAATATTAACAGAGTGTCTTATGGTTTGTGACAGGCACTCAACAAAACTGTACACAAATGTGTACAGTGAGTATGCCTGTCTATACCCTTGCAGACCTGTCTTAGACTTCACACCTTTATACCAAGTCTCGAGCCCCCTGGATACCTGCAGCCAGTGACTCTGCCTGATATTGCTGTGGAGTTTTAAGATACTTCACTCCTGCTATGTAGTGCTGTAACCCTATTTTTAACATTCTGCAATGCTATAACTGCCTTTCTAGCCAGCCAGTGATCAACCCCTGACACTTGATTCCTACACCGTACACAACTGCAACTGATCTGTTTTCTGTAACCACCTCTACTGGTTTCACTCTGTGAATCCATGGCTGGTAGCTACTAATTTTGATTGTATGCATGTATCAACTTGCTGTAAGTATGCAGGGTGGGAAACAAATTCCTAAAATAAGAATATGGGAGTTAATCGTGGAAAACTGGTAGTAAAATACTCTTATTACTCCCCTTATTTGTTCCCCTGAGGTAAACCATATGGAGAGCAATAGTCTTGTTTACAGATGGGACCTGGAGTGAGGGGTAGGGTGGAGAGAAGGGGGCAGGAGAGAAATACGGGGCTAAAAATAGACATATATATACAATGTATACAGGTGGCGGGTATTACACGGAGCATAGTGTTGTTTGGTTGATGTCACCCTTTACTGGTGCTAATTAATCAGTCAATCTTTATTTTACCAGGCGAAACACCATTGAGGAAAACTCATTTGCAAGGTGGACCCAGGCAGTAAGTGGGTGGGGGAGTACAAAAATATTATACACTCTGATAACGTAGATACATGACCAAACCATGGACACATAATGGACAATAAGAAAAAGATAACGGCAGTGCAGCTCTCATTACTAAGCAGCAAAAATACAGCCTATAACAGTAAATCCAAGCTATGCCTCCTAGCAGGGAATGAACCAATGGGGAGTGACAGCAAGGGAGCCAAGGGAAGAGAGACAGCCAGGGGAAGTTAGGGGGTGAGGATGGAATGCATTCGGCTTGATAGTGAACAGAAGGTAAAGCTAAGGAGGGAGAACAGCCATAAGAGTTCTAGTCAGAGATCATGGGGTGTAAGTGCCATCAGTGAAAGCAATCACAGGTCTCCTTGAACACATGCAGGTACAGGGATTTGAAGAACGTCAGCTTCACAGGGATTGCGAGCTTCAGAGTTTTCTGTATGCTATTCCATAGAGCCAGAAGGGCTTGGTTCATTGCAGATTTACCATAACGTGTTCTGATCTTCGGGATTAGAAGTGAGATATGAGAGACTTCTCAAGGGGTAGTTTCCATCACTACAGACTGGCAGGCAGCCCACAATATACTGGGGGAGCTTGTTAATGATGGCTCTATAAAAAGGAACATTTTGTACTTCGAGTAATTCCATTTCTCCAGGCACTGCTTTCTGTCACTTCAAACTAGTGGGTAGCTTAGCTGTCTGCTGGAGACTGGTGCAGGAGACCAGAGCTGCTGGCATCCCAGATGGTGCCCCTGCAGAGCCACAGTAGTGCTCCAGTGAGAATCTCTCCTCAGCTGAGCCAGGAGCATGAAAACATAAATGATAAACATCCATCTTGTCATACACAAATATGGCACAAATCTCACTTGACACTGAATGCTCATGAACAACGGGGCAGGAACATAAGGAAATAAACCAAGCCAAAAGATAAAACTCTGGAGCAGAGAGAGAGAGGATAGTACCAAAGGTATGAGGGGCTAGAGAGATAGGAGCACCACGTGAAGAAAAATAATTACCCAAGGTAAGAAATGTTTTGTTGTCCAGTGCATTTGGGTGCTTTTGCCACTCATAAGTAGTGTCCCTGCACTTGAACTGTAGGGTATCAGAATGATAGTTAGTGTAGCATCAGGTCATACGAAAGGCCAGCAAAAAGAAGTCCCAACGGTCTTAACAGGTTGGCTCGATGCGGAGCTCATAACATGTATGCTACATGTTGCTCTGCCTCCTCCTCTGTCACCCTAAACTTCCCCTCAGATTTATCCAACCTCTTTTAAAACCTCCCAACTGTACTGTGATTTACTACCCTCTCTGGCAGTGCATTCCATTTGGCTATCACCCTTTCATTAAAGTGCTTTCTGGACCCCTTCCTGTACATGCCACCCCCCTAGTTGCAGCTGTTATTACTTTTGCAGATCCTCTAAATTGACCTTGTTAATGCCTTTAAGTTATTAGATGGTCTTGATCATGTCTCCTGTTTTTCTTCCTCCAGTGAGTAAGTGTTCAGGTTCACCAGGATTTGTTCATACGGGATATCCTGTTGCTCCTGACCCATCCTGGTAGCCCTCCACTGTACTTCCTCCATCTGGTTTATGTCTTTGAGTTAGGGGCTCTAGTACTGCAGACGTGGACGCACCATGGACCTGTACAGGAGCAGAATGATCACTTTCCTCCTTCTAGAGAACCCCTTGTTATGCAATCCAGCATCCTGTTCGCCTTCCCCGGCGCCTTTTTGCATTGTGTAGACTGTTTCAAGTTGCTTATAATTGCTGTTCACAGGACAGGTCTGTATAGCTCCAGGCAAAATCTGGCATAAATAGATGTAAATAGGCCAGAAACTGTTTGAAAAAGCTTAGAACAGAGGTCGTAATGACACCACAGTCTGAGTAATGTGTGAGAAGATCAGAGGTTGGTGTCCTGCCCCCACTTAATGTGAGCAGGATGTAGAAACATAAAAACATAGAAGTTGACGGCAGATAAGGACCGCAAGGCCCATCCAGTCTGCCCTTTTCTTTTTCTAACTTATAAATGTGCCATCGGCCTTTGATGTGACAGTCAAAAGCATGTAGCCCAAAATGTAGCCTTAAGAAAATTTGAGAGCTCTCTCTCCTAAGCTGGTCTCTGGGTTTCCATACAGATGGGCTGTCCCTCCTGACACAGATCTGCAGGCAGGAACTAAGCTCTGCAAGCTAGGGATATCCAGCCCTCCACTTCTGTTTCTACCAGTTTACTTCCTGCCTTCCAACTAGCAGGTACTCTGCAGCAGAGCTCTGTCACCATGTGGCAGAGCTGAAGACATCAGACTGTAAGTCACACAGTTTATTTCTTATTGGATTTGCTGAAGAATCTCAGCACTTTAGAGCACTCCTACGTGGAGTCTCAGCCTTGCAAGCTGCACAGACTGGCCCCACTTTACTGTAGAGGTTATCCCCACGATTCTGGACCCAACCCAGTGTTCATTGTAGCCTTGGAGTTTGTCTACTGGTGGATTTTGTTGACGGATGCCATTTTTACAGTAATCTGACAGTATTAGCACCTCTGCTCTGAGAGGATTCTCTCCTAGTCAGCGGCAGGGCCGTTTTTCTCCCATTGACGGCTGGCTTCCTGACTCTTTCAGCTGCTTGTCGACGGTGGGCCTGCAGCCCTAATTCAGTCGCTCGTCGGCGTCCCAGTGCTGCCTTGTTGACAAGCACTGCATTTTACAAGAAGTGCTGCTCAGAAATAGAGTTTCTCATGCATACTGCAGGCCCCCCCCCCCGTACTAAGGGAGCAAGAAAATAATAAACCAACAGTTTAAACTGCTTAGCTTTTTGCCCTTAAAGGGCTAGCAGCAGTGCCCATTGGGCTTCAGCATTCTTCCAGGTAGACCCCGTATTATCAGGAATCCTCCGGGGGGGGGGGGGCGGTGTATGTGGAATCAAAGGGGATTAGAGCCATTTTCAGTCATGACCTCAGACAAGCCTCCAAGGGCAGAAAATGCCAGTGTTACAAATCCCCTCTTTTAGTCACCTTCATAGGTTCGCTTTGCCCAAAATGTGAGAAGGCAGCATCTGCAAATGGGGAGGACATGATGGAGGCCTCCCTTTCCTCTGCTTAGTCAGATAGTCAACAGACAGGTCTGAGCAAGCAGCAGCCATCAGGTCTGAGAGAGCAGTGGCCACCAGGGAGCCCCAGCAGTCTGCAGCCCCCTCTCTAGCCCCAGACCTCCTAGAGAAGCTAAATAGGGCCTTTGCTCTGGACCCTGCATGCTTTGACTGGCAACTTCCGGGGTCACCAGATGTGAGGCCTCACAAGAAGGCAAAAAGAGAGTACCCCATCCCTGTCCTGATCCAAAGAGGGGCAGTTGTCCTCACATCTCTATGATAAAAGGAAAAAATCCCGATACAGGAGCAGATCCTTGGATGAGAAGGATCAGCAATCCTCACGCCACAAGAGAAACAGAAGATCTTACTTCGAGAGGGCTCTTGCAGTAGGTAATTGCATATAGGACTGACGGCAGGCGGCAGGACCCCATGGAAAAATTTCTAGCTAGCAGTCCCTGGCGGGGACCGCCCCCACGTCAGGTGACCGGCGTCAGACAACGTCGGTATAAAGGGGCGGTCCCGGACGCCCCGCCATTCTTTCCGCTGTCAGCTCGTGTAGCGCCGCGGTAAAGTTCATACTCAGCCCCTGTTGCTTCGCTTTTTACCGAAAGTATTAGTATTTTGCAATTTATTCGTCAGGTGAATGTCGGTTTATGTCGTTCCCTTCAAAAAATAAGTGCGACTCATGCGGCGCCCAACTGCCTCACAAGGACTGTCACTCCCTCTGCCTTTTTTGTTTAGGCCCCGACCACGCGGTCGACAAGTGCCCGCATTGCCTGCGTTTCAACACGGCCACCCGCAGATGACGCCAGCAGTCTTTGGAAGCCCATCTCCTTAAAAAGATGATGTCTGCAATGGAGAAGGAGTCGAAGAAGCTTAGGCAGGCGTCGACCTCCCCAGAAGGACACAAGAAGTGGGACAAAGAAAGGCACCGGGAGAAGGCCTCCTCTTCCGCGACTCTGGCCGGAGCCGTGGCTAAGGTAACGTTCCTCCGAGGAGGTACGCCGCGGCAGCCTCAAGGCTTTGGAGGCGTCTGCCCGCCCGTGGGGTTCAAGGTTCGAACCTCGCTGGGTGCCTCCGAGCAAAAGGAGGCTTCTGCCCCCAGTACTGCCAGGCAGGCTTGGCGGCTCGGCGCTGGCACCTCCCATAAGCCGGACGTCTGCTCCTCAGACACCCGCCGGGAGAAGGCTACTACAATACCACCCTTCGGGCGGCGATGGCAGTGTCCCTCGGACCGGGCCGCTTCCACCCTCGCCCGCCTCCGGATGAGGACCCCTAAGTTAGACGCCGGCTCCTCTGGCATCCGCCGGGATTCTGCCCCTAAGTCGCACGTCGGCTCCTCCGACGTGCGCCGGGCATCGGAGCCTACGACAGACCCTCCATCGTCTGTCGTCCCAGGTTCCCCGCAGCCTTCGCTGCCGTCTGGGGAGCCAGAGTCCCCCCTCCCTGACCCCGGCGACTTCTCTCCTCCGTCCCCAGGCGATGCTCAGGATGTTTTTCCGTCATCAGACCCTCCTCCCATGGAACCGGATCTGACGCCGGCCCTGCCGACGCCGGTTCCGACGCCAACCCCTCCGACGCCGGCGGGGGATATTCCTCTCCCATCGGGTCCTCCACCCCACGGGCCTATCACGGTTGATCCCCCCCCCCATGGAGTTCCCTACTGGGCCGTCTGCTCCGGCAGCTCCTCCGGTACCTGGGTATCCACTGTCCTATCCGATGCCGGTTTACCCGGGTCCGCAGTATCCTGCGCCGCAGTACCCAGCGCTGACCCCATCGACGCCGCAGTACCCGACGCCGCAATACCCAGCTCGGTATTCCCGCGGCGGGTTACGGATACTCACCACGGATATAATCCAGTACAACTATCCCCTCCTCCTCCTCCACTGCCCCCAGGCCGGCGGTGGACCTTCAGGAGACTCTGGCCTCTTGGTGGGCTGAGGCCAAGGCTCAGCTCACCAAGAAAATCGAGAGCCGCCTCACGGCGACGGTGCCACCTCCGGCCCCCATACGCCCCAGACAGCACACTCCCTCTCCGCCTCCGGACTCCCAAGCTCTTCCCTCGGGATCCAGAGAGGGGCAGGATACGCATCCAGGGATCCCCCATAAGGAACCCGTTCCTCCACCTAGACGAGTCAGGGAGTCTTACTCTGCTTCAAATTCTTCTTTTTCTTCTTCTCTCTTGGATTCCTCCGACGGTTGCTCCGAGAAAGACGACGAGCCTCGCTCTCCGTCCAAGCCCCGGCTGAGGACTCCTCCGAAGTCTCCTCGGGAGGATCCTTCCTTCATGGAGTTGCTCAGGAAGATCCAGGAAGTACATCAGTGGCGTTCCTTAGAGCCAGATCCTCAGAGGGTTAAACTCGCCGAACATCTGGACCTGCCCCTTATGGCCCCTACTCTAGTGCCACCCTGGATCGAGCCTCATGCCCACCTTGTTTCCACTATTTGGAAACAACCGTTGGCTTTAGCCCCACTTCCTCGGAAGTCCAATAGGCTATACCAGGCCCCGGAGGATGTAGACTTTTTAGATTCTCACCCCCTGCAGACTCGGTTGTGATTAGTGCTGCTCACGGCCGGTCAGCACACCCTAAACATTTGAGCTCGTCTCCTCCGGATAAGGAATCTCGCCTTCTGGATCAGTATGGAAGGAAGATCTATGCTTCTTCCACACTGGGGATCAGGGCCCTAAACTATGTAGCACATATGGGGGATTACCAGAAGGCTGTCCTTACCCAGGCTGAATCTAAGATTGACTCCTTGCCTGACTCCCAAGTCAAGCAGGAGTTAGCTGACCTTATCCGTTCTGCTTGTTCGGCCAGTCGTCACATTCTGAGGACGACCTACGATGCAGTGGACACCGCAGGGCGGAGCTCCGCGTTCGCCATAAGTCTTCGGCGTCACGCCTGGCTCCGAGTGTCAGGGTTGGTCCTGGATGTGCAGTCAGTGATTCAAGAAGCACCTTTCAGGGGTTCGGTGCTTGTCGGTGGTGATGTCAAGGACATAATTACCGACTTGCAGGAGAAGGGAACGGCCCTGAAATCTGTGGATTCTATGTACCGTCCCCATCCCCCGCAGCGCCGTCCTTTTCGCAGACACAGCCGGCCTCAAGCGAAACCCCAAGGAAGGCGGGCCACTAAACGCCGGGCCCCCACAGCTGCCAGGCCCCCGCCGCCCAAAAAAGCAGCGGGTGACCCAGCTGCGGCGCTGCCCCACACCACCTGACTCCTCCCCTCTCCCACTGCCTCCGGACTCCTCGGAGGAACCGGTATGAGGGAGGTTCTCCCTCCACCTTCCGGGTTGGGAGAGAATAACATCGGATTCATGGGTGCTACAGATTATAGCAGAAACGTCCACGCCACCCCCCCTCTGAACTCCTCTTAGTCAAGGGACCATCTTCCTCTGGTCAGGGAAGAAATATCTGCTCTCCTCGCGAAGCAGGCCATAGAACCCGTCCCTCCTCACCTTCATGGGACGGGCTACTATTCCCATTTCTTCCTTGTACCAAAGAAGACGGGAGATCTCAGACCCACTCTCTATCTCAGTTCCCTGAACTTCTATGTAGAATACAAAAAGTTCAGGATGCTCTCCCTTCAAACTCTCTTGCCCCTTCTTCGGCCGGGCCAATGGCTTTGTGCACTGGATATGCAGGATGCATACCTGCACATCCCCATTCATCCCTCGCACCGAAAGTACCTCCGGTTTGCTTTCCAGGGGGACCATTACCAATTCCGGGTGCTCCCTTTTGGTCTTTCCTCGGCTCCCCGAGTTTTTACCAAATGCCTGGCGGTGGTAGCGGCCCACCTGCGTACTTTGGGAGTTCAGGTTTTTCCCTACCTGGATGACTGGCTCCTGGCGGCCTTCTCCTCCAGGGAGGAACTCCTGCATTTTCTCTCCCTCACCCAGCAGGCTTTCACTGGTCTGGGTATCACCATCAACCATTCCAAGTCTCATCTGGACCCCTCCCAGAGACTCCAGTTCATCGGGGCAATCCTCAATACGACAGTGTGCAGGGCCTTCCTGCCTTCGGACAGGGGGGGTCTCCCTCCAGTCCCAGATTTCATTACTTTCGGAATGCAGGAAGGTTCCGGCGAGATCGGTGCTCAGTCTTCTGGGGCTTGTGGCGGCTGCCATCCCGACTGTTCTGCATGCGCGCCTCCACATGAGGATCTCTGAGTGGACTGTCCGCTCTCAGTGGGATCAACTTGTAGATGACCTAGATCATCTGGTGCTGATCTCCTCGCCGATGACAAAAGACGTGCAGTGGTGGATAGTTCAAGAGAACCTGTTCCGGGGGGGTCTCCTTCTTTCATCCTCCCCCCTCCCAGACTTTGACCACGGACGCGTCAGGCGAAGGTTGGGGGGCCCATCTGGGTCCTCACCGAACCCAGAGGTTATGGTCCAGATTGGAGTTAGCTCTCCACATCAATGTGCTCGAGCTACGAGCAGTACTGTATGCTCTCCAGGTCCTTCACCAATACATCCTTCCCGGTCACCTAGCTGTCCAAACAGACAACATGTGCGTGGTGTGGTACATCAACAAGCAGGGAGGGACTCGGTCCTACCCGCTGTGCAGGGAAGCAATGAGGGTTTGGGAATGGGCAGCGCTTCACAACCTTCACCTCATGGCGATCCATGTTCCAGGAGTCGACAATGTCCTGGCAGACAAGCTAAGTCGTTCTTCGGCTCTGCCACATGAGTGGGAACTAGACCAAAAGGTTCTAAACGGCATCTTCCAGCTTTGGGGGACTCCACAGGTAGACCTGTTCGCCTCTTCCCAAAACGCAAAACTTCCCACCTTTTGCTCGCTCGCTGCAGAGCGAGGTGCTTTCTGGAGCGACGCTCTATCTCTAAGCTGGAAGGACAGATTCGTCTATGCTTTTCCCCCAGTTCCTCTGGTCCCTCGTGTGCTGCAGAAACTTGCATTGGAAGGAGCGAGAATGATTCTGATCGCTCCTTTCTGGCCCAGGCAAATCTGGTTCTCTCTTCTACAACAATACTCAGAAGTTCCTCCTCTTCCTCTATCTCGAGGATTGCTGACCCAGGATCAGGGGACCCTGGTCCATCCGGGACTCAAGTCTGTTCAACTTCATGCATGGCTCCTGCAGATCTAGCCCAATCCCGTTTTGGCGTCTCTCCTAAGGTGGAGGCTAGAAAACCCTCCACTAGGTCCACCTACGCTATGAAATGGAAGAGATTTTCCATTTGGGCTGCCTCCAGGAACGTGGAGCCTTTCTCCTGTCCTGTGGCTATTTGCTTGATTATTTGTGTCATCTTTTCGACCTGGGTCTCAGTCACTCCTCTTTGAAGGTTCACATGGCTGCTATTTCAGCCTACCATGTTCCCTTCGCTGATAAAGCATTTGCCCAACTGGAGGTATCAAAGACCTTTCTCAGAGGGGTCCTTCATCTCAGGCCCCCTGTTCGGACTCCGGCTCCCCCTTGGGACTTGAACTTTGTCCTCGAGAAACTTACCCTTCCTCCTTTTGAGCCTGCGGCTTCTGCAGACTTGAAGTTCTTATCATGGAAGACGCTCTTCTTGGTGGCCATTACTTCTGCGCGCAGAATTTCCGAGCTCCAGGCCCTTGTGTGTAAAATTCCTTATCTGATTTTTCCCAAAGAAAGAGTAGCTCTTCGCACAAATCCTAAGTTTCTTCCGAAAGTGGTAGCGGAGTTTACCTTAAATCAGTCTATTGAGTTACCTGCCTTTTTCACGCAGTACTCCAACCAAGGAGAATACTTGCTCCATACCATGGATGTCCGCAGGATTCTGAGATACTACACCGATAGGACGAAGGATCTCAGAAAGACTGATCAGTTGTTCGTCTCTTTTGCTCACAAAAGGGAAGGCAATGCTGTCTCCAAGCAATGCCTATCAAAGTGGTTGGCTCATTGCATCACTTTCTGTTATGACAAGTACAACAAGACCTTACCGGGTCAAGTCAGAGGTCACTCCACTCGTGGAGTAGCAGCCTCTGCGGCTTGTTTCAAGAATGTGTCTGCGGCAGACATCTATGCTGCCGCCACTTGGACTTCCGTCCATACCTTTACGAAACATTACAGTTTGGACATTGCCTCTCGCCATAGAGCAGGCTTCGGGTTAGCTGTCTTGCAAGGCCTCCTATCTTGAGGTTTGCAAGGTTGTTTGCTACTTCTTGGAGTAGTTCCTCCTCTCGGTGCCTTTCATTTGTTCCAGACTGCCTGGGATTCTGTCCTATATGTAATTACCTACTGCAAGAGCCCTCTCGAAATAAGATAGTACAGGTACGTAAGAACTTACCGTAACAGTAGATCTTCGAGAGAGGCTCTTGCAGTAGATAACTAACTTCCGCCCTCCATCCCTAGGCTTTTTCAGCTCCTTTTCCATTGAGGAAATATCTGCTTCTCTCTTGTCCGGCCTTCCAGACACTGTGGCGAGAGGAAAAGAACTGGAAGGCGTCCCAGGACCGCCCCTTTATACCAGAGCGATCATCTGGCGCTGGTCACCTGGCGTTGAGGCGGTCCGCCAGAGACTGCTAGCTAGAAATTTTCCGTGGGTCCTGCCGACGTCAGTCCTATATGTAATTACCTATTGCAAGAGCCTGTCTCGAAGATCTACTGTTACGGTAAGTTCTTGCGTAACTGTACTTTCTCGTTCTTGGAGTAGAGCTGGGGCACCCATAAGGGGAAGCGTCATAGGGACTGTTCCCAAGACTCCTTGGACTCCAGTTCCTCTTCTCTAGAAGAGGGGGAGCTAGTGGACTCCCCGTCCAGAAACTTTGACCTGGAGGACCTAAACCTTTTCATCAAGGTCGTCATAGCTGAAATTCATCTCGTTTCTTCCCCAGTGGCTCCAGCATAGTCGAAATGGGCATTTTGCCTGTCATCATCCACCAAACCGGCCACAGCCTTCCCAGTTCCTCCAGCCATAGAGGATTTGCTAAAAGAGGAATGGCAAGGTCCAGATCGCACCTGTCCAGTGCCCCAGCGGATCTCTTAAGCTCCTCAAGTTTGATAAACCATCTGAAAAGTGGCGAGACTGCCCCCAAAATCGACCTTCTGATTTCAAACCTCACCAAGAAGACAGTCATCCCAGCCGAGGGAGGAGCATGACTCAGAGACCAAGTGGACAGGAAGTGCATGCCTCACTCAAGAAGGCCTTCCAAGCATCAGTAACATCTCCCAAGGCGGCAACTACCAGTGTTATTTTGGCCAGAGATGCCCTGTCCAAGGCCTCAGAATTAGCTTTTCAATTCGCTGAGGACCCAGAGAAGAATAAGGATATTATTCATCAGCTGCAATTAATGGGTTTGGCATCGGCACTGCAACAGACATATTAGAGGAGGCGGTCAGGTGCGCCCTTTCGGACCATGTTTTATCAAACTAGTACCGTCGCAACCTCTGGCTCAGGCCTGGCAAGCGGCTGCTTTCAAAGAGCCATTTAGTAAAGTCCCCTATGAAGGTAATCTCGGTCCTGCCTCAGCTCTGGAGGAGGCGGTGAAGGAATCCGGGGGCACAGCTAAAGTGCATATGCCCCAGTCAAGAGGTAGGGACAAATCATGGTCCTCAGGCCCCAGACGCAATGAAGCTATTCAGGCCCATCTCTGAGTGGGGGCAGACTTTCAAAATTTCTCGAGGAATGGGTCCAAACCACATTGGACAGATGGGTCCTAGACATCATCAGCAAGGGTTATCTAAAAGAATTTTAATCCAAGCTCCCACTGTCTCATGTGGCGCCCTTCCCTATATCGGGCAACCCATCCAAGAGACTGGCGATGTTACAGGCCGTTGCAGACCTTCAGGCAGGGGCCATAGAGCAAGTCCCTCCCCATGAGCTCAATCGGGGGGGGGGGTCTACTCCCTATTCTTCTTTGTGCCAAATTGTACAGGGGGGATTCAGGACAGTCCTAGACCTCAAATTCCTGAATTAGTTTGTCCACAGCAGACCCTTCAAGATGAAAACCTTGTCATCAATCAGGGAGTTGCAACAAGGAGATTTTCTGGCATCCATTGATTTGCAAGATGCCTATTTGCATATTCCCATTCAGAAACTATTCAGGCAGTATCTCAGGTTCGGGGTGGAAAGCAGCACTTCCAATTCAAAACACTGCCATTTGGGCTTTCTTCAGCCCCAAGGACATTCTCCAAGGTGCTAGTAGCGGTCATGGCTCACCTTCAGAAACGAGGGATAAAACTTTTTTCTTATTTGGGCAATATTCTCATCAAGGCCCTGCAGCTCGACCAAGCAGTACAAGCAGTGGCGGAGGTAGTCCGGTGCCTGTGGGCCCACTGTTTTGTCATCAACTGGGGGAAAAGTTCCCTAACTCCAAGCCAGACCTTGAACCACCTGGGGGCAGACTTCATGACACAAGCCAACAAGGTCTTCCCCTGGATGCAAAATTCAGGGACCTGCTGAAGCTCATAAAGAAGCTTCACACAGCTCCTCAGCTGCCAGCTCACTCCTTCATGCAGCTAATTAGGACTAGAGTATCGCTGGCGGATTCAGTCCCTTGGGATCTAGTCCACATGAGGCACATTCAAGCACACTTGCTCAGGCTGTGGTCCCAGTACAGACACAGCCAGCACCAGCTGATCCCAATTTCTCAACAGATAAAAACTTCCCTCCAGTGGCTGACTCGGAGGACAAATGTCATGAGGAGTCACAAGTTGGGCCATCCACACCAAATCCGAATGATGACCGATGCCAGCCCCAGGAGCTGGGGACTCGCCCTGATCAGCTGTCAGCTCAGGGTAAGTGGCTGCTGTTAGAAACAAGGTACAGCACAAATGTGCTTGAGACGGGAGGAGTACGCCTAGCCCTGTTACACTTCGAACAGCAAGTCTTCAATTTGGAGGTTCTAATTCTAACAGACAATCTGACAATGATGGCATACATCAACCATCAGCACGGAACAAGAAGCTCAAAAAATGCTCCAGGAGTCCCTGCTTCTCTTTCAATGGGCTGAGCACCACCTGGCAGGCATAAGGGCAGTGTACATTCCAGGCAGGAAAATGTCACAGCAGACTGGCTCAGTCGCAGAGATGTTCTACCAGGGAATGGGTGCTGAAGGACAGTGCCTTCCACATCCTAACAGAATGGTGGGGCAATTCTCTGATGGATCTTTTTGCCTGCCAGCAAAACTCTTAAGGTAAAGCAATTCTGCTCCCTTGCCAAGGATGAACTAGTGGTGGCTCAGGAAGTCTTTTCCCTAGACTGGGGTCAGTTCGGTCTCCTGTATGCCTTTCCTCCAATACTGCTTCTATCCAGAGTCCTCCACAAAGTGGCTCTGGACTGGACAGAACTGATTCTAGTCTGTCCCTGATGGCCTCATCGCCCATGGTTCCTGCTTCTCATTCATCTTTCAATGAGACCACCTCTAACCTTCCAGATCAGCCCGGACCTTCTCAGTCAGGGTCCAGTACTGCACCCCAGTCTGAGCAACCTCTCTCTCTCAGCCTGGAGATTGAGCGGGAAACTTTCAAAGAGCTAGGCTACACAGCTCCTGTTATTAAAATGATGGTGAACTCGCGTTGCCCCTCTTTCTCTAAAGTATATTACAGAATTTGGAGGAAATTCTTGTTCTGGCTTCAATCCAAACACGTACAGCACCAGCCAGTATCATTGTCTGTACTACTGCAGTTCCTTCACGCTGGGTTTGACAAAGGTCTGCAGCCAGCCACCTTAAGAGTTCAGGTTTCCATGCTGGGGGTGCTCTTGTTGGTGGATTCAGGTGACTCATTGGGTTCATATCCCCAGGTCAGGAGGTTTCTAAGGGCTGCAACAATAAAACGCCCTCCAATCGAGCCAACAGTACCACCTTGTAGGCTTAATCTGGTTCTCAAAGCTTTGACCAAGGCTCCTTTGGAGTCTCTCGAGACATCCCCCCTGCATCTCACAATGAAGGTCGCTTTTCACATAGCTGTTACTTCAGCCAGGAGAATCGGTGAACTAGGAGCTTTATTCACCAAAGAGCCATGTACTGTGTTTCATCAGGACTCTGTGGTGCTCCGAACAGATCCATGTTTTTTTTACCAAAAGTTATATCTCCTTTCCATTGCAACCAGGAGTTGATTTTGCTTTCCTTCTGCCCACTGTCAAAAAATGAAAAGGAAAGGGAATTTTTCACGCTGGATCCAAGACGGGCAGTGAAAATGTACATTAAAAGAGTGGATTCTATTTAAAAAAAAAAAACTTTGTTTGTTCATTCTAACTACAGGTCAAAATACGGGTAAAAAAGCTTCCAAGGACTCTCTAGCCAGATGGATCCGTTCTGTCATCACCACTGCTTATGATCAGGCTGGAGTAACCTTGCCTGGCCCAGTGAGATCCCATTGTACCCGGGCTATGGCCATCTCGTGGGCGGACTTCTGAGAAGCATCTCCAGACCTGTGCAGGGCGGCCACATGGTCACCCATTCACATGTTCACAAAATGTTACAAACTGGATGTGATGACCTCGGCGGAGGCGTCCTTTGGCCGCTGAGTTGTTCAGGTGATGGTGGACCATTAAGGGCAATTACTTTCTTCCTACCCAGGATATCTGGGGATGTACTGCATTTGTATATCCCATCTGTATGAAAGCCCAGAGACCAGCTTAGGAGAGAGAAAACTAAATTTAAATACAGTACCTGTAAATTTTCTTTCTCAGACAGCAGGTCTCTGAGCTTCTGCTTCCTTCCCAGAATGTACAGAGTTGGCCAGTTGGCCGTGTATGGCTTAATTTTCTCATTTTTGTTTCCAAGTTCAGATAGTATTGACACATTTGGACTGCTTTCAGAAGAACTGGTGGAAACAGGAAGTGAAGGGCTGGATATCCCCAGCTTGCAGTGCTTAGTTTCTGCCTGCAGATCTGTGTCAGGAGGTGCAGCCCATCTGTATGGAAGTTGACCAGCCGTCGGAGAAAGAAAATTCACAGGTATTTAAATTTCATTATTTCAACTGGAGACTTCGGCATGCCAGTCCACTAAATTGGTATCTGTTCAAACATGCTGAAATAGTCCTTTATACTCCTGTCAAGGACAGGGGTTCAAGCAGATAACTGGCAACTCCAGCCTTTGGTATGTATGAAAAAATGAATAGGCTACATTGCAGGATGACCTTAAATCTGCAGCTTGGAACCTGGGAACTGCCGATTGGTCCAGTGGCAGCGCATTGCGCAGACATCCCAGCAACCTGGATTTGGATGTGGGCAGCTGGGTCTGGGAGACAGTGCTGCTGATGGCAGTGCTTCCTAGACTGGGGAGGGGATGGTGCTACATTTGGCACCACAGTGACCTCTGGTGGTCCAGCCAGCATGCTGCCCCCCTCATGGGACCTGCTATGCCTTCCGAGGCCTATAGTAGCAGGTGGCACCACCAAATGGGTGGAAGGTGAGAGAAAACCAGTGAAAGCCCACAGGCTGCCAGGAAACAGGCTTAGGCACACTTGAGCCCTGCTCCATAGGGACCAAGGGGATGGTGGGCATGCGTCTCAACTGTTACTGATTTTGCTTCAGATTTGCGCAGTCCCTCCTAAATTTGGCATTGCGATTGCTGAACTATAGGGATTCAAAGCAGAAACAAAAAGCTAGATTTGGTTGAAGTGTCTCTGATTTTGGCCGCTTGAATGTAGAACGGGTGTGAGGATTCATAAAAACAACTGGCCACCTGCATTGATGAGTAAATGTAGATGGCAAAATCAACCCTAAGATTCCAGAGTGGATCGAAGTGTGTGGCTATCTCAGTTTTCTCTCTTTTGTTGTAGCACCCTTTTGGTTTCATAAATGCCATAAATGAATCATTTTGTTGCTTGGTGCATGGTTTCTATTTGTTTGGCCACATGACCCCTTTTTTGTTAAAACCCTGTCACTGATTTGCAAGGCAGGACACTGGGAGTTATGCCTGTTGGGATAGTGGCTTAGTGGGCTTGGCGATCACTAAGCACCAGTGGATGCAACCCTGAGGACTAGGAGGATGGAGTAGAGGATAAAAATTACACTGTGTATAGAAAAAAATCTGTGGCCTGGATTGGACCCTTTAAGAAATTGTCCAGTTTCCAGCAAAAGATTCACAGTTGGTTATCAGCAGAACTCTGTTGTACTAAATTCACTCAAAACTTGAATTTCTGTGCCCTCCATATTTATTGCCGAAGACATTTTTATTAAAACTGGTTGTTTTCCCCTTGGAATGATGTTTGTCTGTTCCATATTGCGTAAATGTTCTTTGAAGTCATTTTCTTGGGTCATAGCAATCTAGTTGTCCTGAAAATTATTCTGATGCCATTAGCAATGGATTCTGACTTTCTAGCAGGAAAAGATTCAGTGTAAGGGTAATGGAGACGTTTTTATGCAAATTTCTTTAATAATAAGGATGCCAAGAAATTCATGTTGGGGAATTTAGCAGTTCTGGAGCTCTCACCTTAAAGGATGTTGCCTGGGTGGAGGCTGTGAGGAATAGGGCAGCCAAGATGATATAGGGGCAGCAGAGGAAGCCCTACCTGGAAAAGCTGAAGGGCTTCAACATGTTCTGCTTAAGGAACAGAAAAGCCAGGCAGACATAATGAAGACCAAAAATCTCGGGGGAATAAACAGACTGTAGTGTGGGAAGTTTTTTAGGTTGAGCACAAACGTGGTTACAAGAGAGAACACAATGAAGATTGGGGGGGGGCAGGAGTGAAGTGAGTATTCAAGCATTTCTTCGTGAAAAGGGTGATGGATAGAGGGAACAGGTTGCCTAGGGAGGTGGTGTGGGGAGAGACAGTGACAAGATTCGAGCATGCATTCGACAGGCACATAGTTGTCATTAAAAGGATGAATCGCCTGGAGAGAATGGGGAAACTGGGGACTGCATAGGGTCTCATACCACCGCACAATCTAACATACATACTAAAAGCCAGCAGAATAGGCCTAATGGCCTGTCATGTCTGCTCGGTAGCCAGCTACCTAGTGGTTGCTCGCTATCCCCCCCAGCCCCCAAGAGGGTCTTCATTGGACTTAGAATCCCCTTGTATGTGTCCCACTCCTTCTTGAAGCCCTCCACTGTGCCTTCCTCCACTAGCCTCTTGGGCAGCACATTCCACTGCTCCACCACCCTCTCAGTGAAAAAATGTCTAGGTAGTGTTAGGTAGACACTTTATTTAAGATCTGAGTTCTACACATGGCAATTCAAAATTACTTTTCAGGAAGCTAGAAAATTACTAAGGGTAGCTGAACTGAGTTTGCAAGTAGTCTTTCTTGTATGTTGGCCACTGTAGAAGGGAAGATTAGTCATCCTCTACCATACAGTGAGTGGAACAGTTCTGAATTCTCTTGTGCAACATGAATGTTGATACCAATCAGTCAACGTTGTGAGATAGTAATACTCCCTGAGAATTTCCTCTGGATTGAAGAGGGTTCTGCTCGACTCTGACACTATGGACCAGTCCTAAGGAGGGCAGGGCTGTCTGACTCCTAACTAGTAAAGCAAAAAAACTGGAGGGGAAAGGGGATGGAGTTACAAATGATCAGTATAGAGAGACCGAAAAAGAAGGGTCTGTTTCCCAAAAGATCGGCTGAGAACCGAAGGTAGTATAAACAGCGTATGCTGATGACTGAGACAAAAAGACTGAAATGGAGAGAATATAAAAATCCTCTTCAAATACCAACGTGAAGAGATAACACATGTAAATTCTTCAATTTGACTACAGGAAAGTGAGGAAAAAGGCAAAAATAACTGCAGAAGGAGAGATTTATTTTTATTTTATTTATTTGTATTTTGGATGCCCCTATCTTCCTTAGAGAAACCTCTCACTGGTTCCACACAGCTCTTCTTCAAGGACGTCTACCTCCTTAGTCACACCATTGGAATTATAAACTGTCTGCTATCTGCCGTTAGTGCTGTT
This sequence comes from Neoceratodus forsteri, assembly GCA_016271365.2. Classification (NCBI taxonomy): domain Eukaryota; kingdom Metazoa; phylum Chordata; order Ceratodontiformes; family Ceratodontidae; genus Neoceratodus; species Neoceratodus forsteri. Next base: position 1,522,284,104 of record CM028130.1, on the reverse strand, counting down.
TTGCCTCTAGGTGCCAGTGCTCCATTTTCTTCTCCCTCCTGTGGGTAAGTTCCGGCCACTCTGCCCATCTTTGTGATTCCAAGGTTGGCTGTTGGTACTGGGATTGGATCCTTATATTGGCTGGTTACTCTCTGCTTGCTAGTCATTGCCTGGCTCGAATTTCGTCAACATTCCTGTGACTCTGGCTCTGTTTTCTGTTTTACTTCAGAGACTGTTGCTTTCTTTGCTATCAGTGTTCTTGTCCACGGCTCCAGCTGCTCCACCTGTTAGGGCTCTGCAATTAGTTGCTGGCTTTGTGCTCACAATCTTATGCTGCCCCGTGGTGCTCTGCTTGTAGGTTGTCAGCGGCCTCTGCTGCTGTTTTTTGGCTCTGCTTTGTTCCACTGTCTATTGCTTTTATTGCTGTTGCCATGGTAGTCATCATCTCCTGCCACTCTGCTTGTCCTTATGACATCAGTCAGTTGATGGCTTTGTGTTTCGATCTTTCTGTTTAGATGTGTTGCTGTTTGCTTAATAGTTTTTGCCTGGCTTTGCCTCATTGTCGTTCCTGCTGCTACATTGGCTACAGTACACTGATTTTACCCCAGAGGCTGATGCCATTCTTTGTCGACTCTTTTACTGTTGCCTGTCTTTGTCTTGCTTCTGACCTCCCATTGATGTCTCAGTTTGTTCAGTCTCTGGCCTGAGCCCTTGTACATTAGTGTTTTCTTTTTTATTCATGGGTCATCTGCTGACTTCCTTTTGCAGACATTCCTACTACTTTCTCGACCTTTCTCTGAGTTACTTCAGGGATTAAGGTCAGCTTTGTCATAGATATTCTTGTCATCGGCTTTACAGTAGTGCTGTTTCATGGTGCTTGTAGTGGTTTGCCTTCCCCTGCTGGCTTTTCTTTGTGCCATTCTGGCTCATGATGGCTTGTGGTTTCCTGGCTGGCAGACCACTCTGGTTGTCTTTCAGACATCTGTCTGCTTGCCTAATAGTCCAAAAATGCACAATTCTGCTCAGCAGAAACTTGGTCAGTAGTTCATTAGACAAGAGTTAGTGTCTTACTGCACCATTCTGCTTTATTTTTAAATCATCAGTAGAGGCAGAACTGAAATTTTGGTTCATTATGCCAACACGTTGTGGTCTCTAAATTTTGGGCTATTTTTTATGTTCGCCATGCATGCATGTGCAGCAAGCATTTTGCTATGTGAGTGGATTTTGAGGGGTGTGACTCTGTCGGTCCAATGCAGAGCAGTCTGCAAGGGACTCATTTTGTGTCACACTAATCATCAGCCTGGCTGATTGTGACACAGTTCTGGCTTGCTGGGTGGAAACTTAGTATGGTTCAAAGGAAAGACCCCATCCAATCATTGGGCAGCCCTTTCCTTTGATCTACATAACGCTGCTCAGTAAGCACAGCTAATCTGTTATGATCAGCCTGCTGTGGCATCTGCCCGCCCCCCGCATCATCCCCAATAAGTTCCTTGAGCACCCCCCATGCCTGATTTCACGGTGTGGTCTCTTCCCCCGTCCCTGTTTTCACTGTATGGACCAGGAGGCCACCCTAGTGCTGCCAAACATAACCACTCCCCAATCTCTTCTGTGTCCTCCATGTTAAAATTCTGGCACAGGGTTGCTCAATCTCCCATGCAAGCTGCTGCCCCCTTCTGCCTGTTTTGATTATGTGACACTGGGGAGCCCACCCCCATTACTGTGAAATGTAACATCGTCATTGGGGTGTGCAATCCCAGTGTCGGTACCTGAAATAAAGAAAACCATCCCTTGTAGCATTAAAATTCTGGCACGGGGTGCCCAGTCCCCCATATCTGCTGCTGCACCCCACTCTGCCTGTTTTGGTTATGTGACACCGGGGAGCCCACTCTGATGCCAACAGACACTGACACTGGGGTGCCCAATCCCAGTGTTTGTACCTGAAATAAAGAAAACCGTCCATCGATGTCTGTTGCTGCCACCATTACTGACCCTCCACTCAGCACCTACCCCCAAGCCCTTACTTACCTACCGGGGCTCCAATTCCATAATCCTCTCTGGACTAGAGATGCGCCTTACTCTTCAATACCAGACCATGAACTGAGGAAATCGGGTATGTGGTTCCATGTATTTCAATGGGATTTTGAACTTACTGGGATAACTTAGTTATTATTTTATATTTTTGCCCCAAATTTTCAACTTGCCTTTTTTTGGGACCTCACCTCATGAACAATGACAATGAAATTGGGCAGATCTGTTGTTAAAGGTGATTTTGCAGTTGTACGAAATCACATTTCGGGCAGGAGTTGAAAATTTTCTCCACCCTTGTTCATGAGGTGGGGTCATAAGAAGGCTATGTTGAAAATTTGAGGTCAAAATATTAAAAAAAAAAAAAAAACACTTGTCAGCCTGAATTAAAGTTTATGAACACAGGCTCGTAAAAGTGGCAGTTTTCAATATTTTGACCCCAAAAATAGCTATTTTGTCACAGCACCTCATGACTGTGACACTGCCATTGTTTAAAGCCTGGCTAAAATGTGTTTTCGCACTATGGCACAAAAGCACCTTTTGGGCAGGGTTTGAACATTATCTCCACCCTTGTTCCTGAGGTAGGGTCATAAGAAAGCGATGTGGGGTCCTAAGAAGGCTATGTTGAAAATCTGAGGTAAAAATATAAGAAAACAAAGTTATGAGCCTGTGTTGAAATGTTCCAGCGCACGCCCGTATCTGTGGTAATTTTCAATATTTTGACCCCAGCTTTTCAACATAGCCAATTTTTTCACACCAGCTGATGAATGTGAAAGCTGTCATTTTTCAAATTCTAGTCAGAATGTGTTTTCACACTTGCGTAAAATCGCCTTTTGGGCACGATTTGAAAATGTTCTCCACCCTTGTTCATGAGGTAATGTCATCAGAAGGCTATGTGGGGTCATAAGAAGGCTGTGTTGAAAATCTGGGGTAAAAATATTAAAAAAATCAACAAAGTTATGAGTGTATGTTGAAATATTTTAACAAATGCTTGTAACTGTGGTAATTTTCAGTATTTTGACACCACATTTTTAACATACTCATTTTTTTTTCCCTCCACCTCATGAATGTGACCGTCATTTCTCAAACCCTACCCAAACTGTGTTTTCAAACTTGTGGCGCAAAATGACATTTTGGCCAATGTTTTATAAATGACACCTGTCATGTTTAGAAGGAGTGGTCATAAAAAGATAATGTTGAAAATGTGGGATAAAAATGTGAAAAATCAACTATCTTATGAGGAAATGTTTGCATCTCATCTGCTCTATCCTGGGTAACTACAGTATATAGTAAAAATGTGTATAAGGAAGACCCAGTACAACAGCAATACCAGCGGCGGACATTCGGCGTAGACAAATGCTTATACTGTTCATTGCTACTTTTCCCTTTCAGTGCTGTTTCATCTGTGCCCTTGGAGGCAGGGAATGCATTTAATCTCAGTGGTTCTCCTTTATGTAGATAAGACATCATCCTGTTTGATCTCTGGTAATAGGCCCTTTTTTCATAAGGATTTTTCCCATTCTGTGCACGTGGGGGGAAAAAGTGTTGAAAATAAGGGCCATGATCTTTTACCTGACCAATATAATTTTTTTTTTTTTTTAAGTCTACATTTCTCTAACCTTTACTTCCTTATTGTTTCCTCAGCCGTTCTTCTAAAACATGACATCTGAAAGTCACATTTATACAAGTCTGCTATTAAAGCTGTAAGATCACAAAGGTGTTAGTATAGAGCAATTTTTCTATTTTTTTCTGTACATCATTTGATTCCTTTAGAACATGGTGTATACACTATGTGCCCTGTACAAAATGTCCATGCAGAACTATTGACATATCCTCGATGTGAGTGCTTTCATTAGTTGCAAGCTCACAGTGGCCTTTAAACAGCTTTTTTTCTTTTTTTTTTTAATAGAAGTGTTCTGTACTTGGGTTGGGCACTCTGTATGAGATCAACATTTTACTAGATCCCATTCCCACTACCACCTCAGGGGAAAGTTGAAAAAAGCATAATCTTCAGACACTTGTCTCTAATTTCATATGTTTGAGTATTCACATTTCCTTTCCCCCTTATACATATGCCTATTAACATGAAACCAGGATCTTGGTACCCTAGATTTCATCTGCTGTGGCTGAATATCTACACCTGACATTATAATCTCTGCTTGAGACATCACAATCTGTAAATGTGAAAAGTATTACGATGTCACAAACCAAGGATTGTGATGCTTGGTGTAGATAAAGTAGCCACAGGGTAACGGACCGATCCAGTTGTCATGGTTATCTGCATAGCAAAAGTTAATTAAATGCTAAATACAGAAAATAAAGAAAATGTAAGCTGAAATGTGTGTCAGAATTGTTTAATTTTACAGAGTTCTTCATTAGATGGAAGATGCTCGTTTTAAAGAGATCTACCAATATCAGCCCCTGCACCTAATAAATAGTTGCCTTACCACCACAGCATTCTTAAATTGTGAAGATTTCCCTAAATCATGCGACCGATTTAAAAAAAAAAAAAAAAAAAAATTATTTTTTTTAGATTACCCGTAAAATTAATTGAACTAGGTCCCAAGGACTTCTCGGTTTTAAGGGCCGCCCGCCTACCCTCTGCCTCCGTGCTCCCTATTGGCCAGTTGGTAATGAAACGTGGGCACTGGTCGACTAACAAGGGCGCTGTTAGTCGACCAGTGCCGATGTTTCATTACCAGCTGGCCAGTATAATGTTTAAAAACAGATCGTAAAGCCACTGCCCTTTAATTATAATGGAGCGCACACCCACACTCTCCCTAGCATCTTGTCATAACGCTAGTGAGCACGGGGGCAGCCCTTACAACCGGGAAGTCCTTGTGACTCGGTTTAATTAATTTTACGAGTGATCATTTTTTCTTTATCGGCAGCATGATTTGAGGAAATCTTCACAATTTAAGAATGCTGTGGCGATAAGGCACCTATTTATCAGGTGCACTACAGTATATCTTGGTGGATCTCTTTAAGCTTAACCAGTGAATTTAATGGTTGTGATATATAGAATACTACATACGTAGCTGTGTGTTCTGAGGTTTATTGATAACCCCCAGTGTGTGATGACTCCTAAATCTTGAGTGAAGCTTTTTTTTCCTTCAATCTAGTGTCTTCAACTCTCAGCCTGTCCGCTCCCCCTCCCCCCCCAAAGGATATACTCTGTAATTTGGGATATACCCTGTTTGTGCTCTATGAGCCTTCATGTTGATGGCCAGGAGTGTTTTTCTGCCTTTTTCTTCCCAATCCCCCCTCCACCTCAGCGATTTGGGCCATGTTCCTGTCTGCCTCTTTGTTACTGGAGCCATGAAGTACGATGCAAGCTTCCTGCTCCAGTGGTTGGGGCCGCTGTGGTACCAGAACTCTGTTACCCCTTCCTTGCTGAGGTTGTGCAACCAGTTTAAAAAAGGGTAATTATAAGGGTAATTTTGAATCCTTAATGATAACAGGCAGTGCAGTTACTGTGGGAGAGGCCATCTGGAATGGAAGCAAAAGGAAGAACGGACAAACTAGCAATCAGATAGTTTAAAAAACAGTAGATCTTTCTTAATTTCAGCAGTAAAGATAAGCTTTGAAATCGCAATTGATACAGCCATGTTTTGGGGTTAACTGAAAGACTGCCTTCAGGCAATGCGAGACAGAAGTATAATGCAGTGTGATATATCTAGTTATTACTTCATATTACAGGTTGATATATAAGGGGTCGCCAGTTATAATGGAATAATTGACATCAGAACCTTAATCTTTTTTTTTTTTTTTCCACAGGTCTGGTGAAATTTAGGCAGACAGAAAATGCTCCCCCCCCCCGTGCCTTTCTAAACTTGTTTAGACTGACCTTTTTTAGCAGGAATGAGAGTGCCATTTCCAGCCATAGTCTGAAGTGGAATTGGCATCTCCGTCAAAGTACTCACCTTTATTTGTGTACTTGGCAAAGATTATTGTGATACTGAATTGTGTAGCGGAACAAGAGTCCTTTATACTACCGCAGAGCGACCCATAAGCTCTTACTGAAAGCTAAATTTACAAAACTGTTATGTTTGGACATAAATTGAGTGAGGTATCTTACCAACAAAATCAGTAGTTTAGCAGTTATATGTTGATGGTAGGTTCTTCAGATAATCCTTCATCATTCTGTAGTACATTACATGTAAGTTGTGCATTGATACATTTTAGTTGCAGTTCACAGAAAAAAGTATAAAACTTCCCTTATTCATAATTTAGATTAAAGCATCTTACATAGGTGATGAAACAATATGCATAAAATTGCTGTTTGATACTGATTTGTTTTTATTTTTGAATTTTCAGCCATGGCCAAGTGTATCAAATCTAGCCAAGGATTTTATTGATCGCCTTCTTACTGTAGATCCGAATGAAAGATTGACTGCTCTTCAAGCCTTAAAACACCCCTGGATAGTCAGTATGGCAGCTTCTTCTTCCATGAAGAACCTGCACCGCTCAATTTCCCAAAACCTCCTCAAACGTGCATCTTCTCGATGCCAAAGTACAAAGTCAGCGCAGTCCACTCGTTCTAGTCGATCCACCAAATCCAACAAATCAAGGCGTGTTAGAGAGCGGGAGCTTCGCGAACTCAACCTACGATATCAGCAGCAGTATGATGGGTGAGAAGACGAGAACCTTTTTGTCTGAAGTTGTCTTCCATGTTGCGCTTTCTTCAGTACTGGTTATCTTGTACTCTGAAGATACTGCACATCACTCAATTAGCTCACTGGATAATATACTGTAATTTTATCTGTTTCCCATTCCTTTTACTTTCTTAGTAGTAGAAGGAGGTTAATGTGATACTACAGGTCCAAAGCATTGGACATGCTAGCTGCCATTACATGCATTGCATTTGTTTTATTTTGTGTTTGCTTTTTGTTGTTGCAGCAGTCTTAAAGCACGGTGCTGTAACAGGGCCATACACAAGACGCTGCTCTAGTGTTCTATTTTTACATTTTTTGTACAGGGTGATGGAGAGAGGTTTTTCAATTCAGACTGAAGTTAGGGCTTTATATGCAATTTAGAAGCCCAAAACAATATTTTGTTGCACATAGCTATTTATTGTTCTCAGAAATTGTTATATTATATATACAGTATATATAAGTAGACTATAATTGTAATTTTCCTATCCAATGTATTTTTGTTAGGTTCAGAGGTTTGTGATAGAAATTGTATTTTCCTTAGTCCAAGTTGTTAATAAGTCTAGGTGTGACTCACTAAGGACCAAGAATGTACAAATTATGGGTATGAAACAGAGAATCCGCATCATACATTGGCTGGAGCAATAAGTATATTACCAGTTGTCATTAGTTTCCTTTGTTTTGCAATAATTCCATTTTTTTAATCTAAACTTGTACTTTTGCACAGAGTTGCCAGTAGTTTTCTCTAGCAGCCGTATGTGGTCCTAGTGGACACCATGAAATCCTAAATCCTGTAATACATAACCTAGAACATTGCCTCCTCTTATTTAAAAATTGTACTGAATCGGTGGTTTTGAATATCTTTGTTATGTTTTAATCTTCTGTAAGTGTCTACACTCTTGTTCAGGTACCACTTTATAATGGCAATAATCAGAAAGCAGAATTGCTTGTGCAACTTCAGAAAGGGATAGTTATTCCCACACAGTAAAATTCGGACCCAGTTATTAATGTCGTTGTGTGAGTAATCTGAGTATTTTCTCGTGTGAAGCATATTTCAGACTTTATATCAAACTGCAAACTCCATATGCTGTGTCTGACAGGTTGCATATTAGAGAGGCATGAATTGTGCATATTTTAACTTCTGTGCCTGCTCAGACGTTCCAAGACATTTCCGTTTGGAGAGCATGCTGATCTTCGGCGTAGAAATAAATGGGGGGCCTTTTCTTTACATATTTAAAGAGATTCACCAAGTTACGGTATTGCATCCGTTATATGGGTGCCTTATCTCCAGGGAAATCTTTGTAGCTCCACATGTCATTATATAGTGCAATACTTTTCCGGAAAAAATGCTCATAATTTTGGTAAACCGGGTCCTGGAGGACTTCGGTCTGAAAGCTCGTAGCTGCCCCGCTCAACAGCGTTATGACATGATGCCAGGGAGTGTGGGGGCACGCTCCATTATAGTGAATGGGCGGCAGCTTTCCGAGTGTTAGTTGTTTTGTTTTTTTTATGATAAACAGTTGTGGTGAACGTGGGGTACTGGTCAACTAACAAGGGCCTTGTTAGCTCTAATTGTGCGCCCACGCTTTCACCACAACCGACCATAACATAAAAAAAACAGCTAACACTGAAAGCTGCCGCCCATTCACTATAATGAAGCGCGCTCAAGACTCTCCCTGGCATCATGCCATAATGTTGCTGAGCACGGGGAACTTGGTGGCTCTTCAGACCGGGAAGTCCTCCAGGACCCGGTTTACTGAAACTGAGCGTTTTTTCCAGAAATGTATTACACCATGTAACGACATGTGGAGCTACAAAGATTGCCCTGGAGGTAAGGCACCCATATATCGGGTGCAATACCATAACTTTGTAACTTGGTGAGTCTCTTTAATAGAGATTTCTGTTTCAAATCAAAGCCAGTGCTCAACAAACAAGGCTCCACCCTCTGAAGAAGAGCTTGAGGTGGCTTGAAGTGCTGGGGAGCAAACTTCAGCCTTTCTATGCAACACCAGTAGTTTAAGTGGGTAAAAACTTGCTGTGCATTTCTGTGTGTTTTTTTGTTGCTGGCTGTTAAAGTACACTTGGACTGTTGCTCCCAGTGCAGTTGTTTTTTTGTTCCTGTTTTTAGTTGAATCGTGGCTTTGATTTGAAACAAGTGGTCTTCAAAAAATCAAAGTAACAAAGTCCCTCTTGACCTCTGTGGCAAACTTGATATGTCACAGGAATGTTGGTGTTTGAGGGATGGTCGTCTGAAGGGGAGGTTTGAGGGATTGGACTGCCAGCAGCAGAGCCCAGATATGATCCCTTCCCTCCAATAAATGCTGGCATTAAAAAGTAGGATTGGTGTCCATAATCCCGCAAGAGATGAGGCCCCTAACTAGACTGTTTGTTCATTTTTCAGTTGAGCACGATTAAGTGCTCTTCAGAAGCTTTAAGATATTATTGCAACCTTCTAAGTAAATTGTTAGAGCTATTGTAGGTTTGCCACAGCTGTTGTTATAATTTCACGTAGTTTCTTAGCCTTTGAACCTTTAAAACAGTACACAAATAGTCACTTCATAGTTTGCATCAAATGTATTCATTAGTTACATAAATGCCAACATTGAGCTTCTGTTTAAGTACTGTAAGAAAGCATTTGTGCACAGGTTTGACTTAACTTGGGTAGAGTTTTTTTTCCATCCGATTTCTAGTTGTTCTAGCAGTCTGGGATGAAGAGCAGTTTACTTACCCCTAGGCCACACCTGTACTCTTAAAATTTACACTAATTTAAATCTGAAAAACCTCCAAAAAGCTATGGAAGTATCCACCCCACTGATGATGTGTACAATGTCCAATAGGCCAGTACACTCAAATGAAGATAAAAATGATTATCTCAAGTCATCCCATGTCATATTTGCCTTTATAATAACAGTTGTGAAAATAAATTTGCCATGGTAAGCATGTTATTTGGGGTAACATCAGCATGATAAATGTGGCTGGTCACTGAGCAAGCTTAGAAATTTCTCTCTGTTTGGCCATACTGAGCATGCTCAGAATTTTATTCTCACAAGTGAAGATACATGTCTGAGCATGCACATTGAAGAACTTCCTTTATTTTACCCCAGGACATCACTGAAGATGAGTTCTGAGGGAAGAGTGCAGAATCACAGAAATGTAATGGTAACTCCAGCGGAATAGAATTTCAGCTCTGATTGCCTTTTTTTAAAAGCATACAGCTGTATTATATTTTTTTGGCTTACGAATTGAGAAAGAATGTTATTCTATCCATATTTAAAAGCCAGGTTAATTAAAAGTGCCTTACAAGAGGGGGAAATGTTTTTCTGTTTTTAATGTTGTCCATCCATTATTCCAAAGCCACTGGAAATAATGTAGATTGATAAAGTTACAAAGTAGGGTCCCTATAGAGACAAGCATACAAAATGTGTAACAAAAGATAAAGGATTGTTTCATTTCATACATGTTGTTTACCTTTTATGTTTCTGACTTGCTGAAATAACTTCAGAAATGAATGTCCACCTCCAGTGCCTCTTTCCTACTTTTATAGGGTTCCATTTCTGATCTTACAAAACTTATTTCCTTGACCTGAGTGGTATATTGATTCCATAAGTGATGTCAAACCTCTTGGAAACTACAGGAAGCAGGCAGGGAAAAAAGTGGTACATAATTGTAAATGCACATGTCAATGCTGACCTTTTAAAGAATCATTTGTATCCCATTATGTGAATTTTATAGTATCACGAGTTGTAGTATTGCATTAGGAAAATACAGTATTGAATAAAAATGTTTATGGGATATTGATGGAAAGCACATGGCAACCACAAATGACAAACATGTAAATGGTTTTAAGACAGTTTTTTATGGTCTTTTGAAATTTTGAATGATCGCCTCTAAAAGTATTCTTGGATTTAAAAAAATGGTTATCTGAAGCGTTAAGTTTTTTTTTATTTTACTGTTGTGTTTTTACTGGGGAATATTGCTGAGGCGAATGAAGTTCATCATGAACAAGTGTTGCAGCTAAGGAAAATGCTTCTAGTTTAACTCCTTTTCTTTGATTTTAATAATCTGAAGATTTGTTTTATCAGTAACAGAAGAATCGCAATTAGTGTTTGGGTATCCAGGGTCTGCCGACCATAAATAAAAGCTGTGAAATACTTTTTAGAAATATTAGTTTAATTAACCAGGTGAAGGAAGATAATATATTTTGGCATCTGGAATACATTTATTGATCAAAACCTTGAACATTTAAAATTATTTCGGTAAGGAGAAAAGGCTGCTATTAAGTAATTTAAAAAAAATCCAGTATTTGGAGCAGATATTTGGCTAACAGGATATAATTATGGAGTTTACCACACTTTCTTTTTTTGTGAAATGAGCAGTAAAATGTTGCCTTTTGGCTGATCCAGAAATTGAGTTTCTAAGAAACAAGACTGACTTTAAATACAGATGAGTTTGTGTAATGTTTATTAAATCAAAATACTATTAAAATGTGCACCAAGTTTGAATGAAGTAAAGTTCATCCTTCATTACTGTACTGCTGTAATACAGGATATGTTTGTTCAGTTTTGAGAAAATGTCCATGTCACTTGATCAATAGGTTTCACACTTGCCTTTGGGCTAGAAGATCAGAAGGTTGTGGGTTGGAGTCCCACACCAGGAACTTGGGATAATACTCTATGCTGACACGGTAGTGTAGCACCAGATAGGTGCTGCACTGTTGCAATGCAGTCATTTGGATGAGATGCTATACCTAGGTCCCTTCTGACCATCTTTGGTGGCTGCCCAAGTAAAGAACCTATGGCACTTATAAGGAATTTTCCCAGGTGTCTTGGCCAGTGTTTCCTATGCCAGTAATTCAAACAGGAATCCATCAGTGAGATGCCTTACAAATGACATCAGTCCGCAGGAGTGTGTTGCCCCAGAGATGAGACTTAATGCTGATTGTGGAATTTAGAATGCAAGTTCAAACTCTGCACTGTGGTCATACTCCCCCTTACTGTCTGAATGTCGGATTTCTTTGTCCTTCGAAGAGAGCAGTCCAGTCACCCCGAAGTCCACTCCAGTCTTAAGGTCAACTACAGTTTATCTTGTATTGCTTATTGTTTTGGTTTATTAGTTAGGTCTATTGATGTTTTCTGTCGTTTCTCTGGTTCAGTCTTTTCTCAGGAACTGGAGAAGGCTTTTTGATAATGTAAAAAAACAAAAACAAGGTGCTGCATCAGCATGTGGTCTGATAGCAAAACAAAATGATAATATTAAATGCATGCTGAAAATAGAAAATTGAGTTAAAAATCAGCATTTCGACCATAGGTCTTTCTCAGGAAATATATAAAAGAAAAAAACAAAGTTTTTTTTTTTCTCCTTTAGATATTTCCTGAAGAAGACCAAAGATCGAAATGTCGATTTTTTTTAACTCTTATTTTCTATTTTCAGCGTGCATTTAATATTACCATTTTGTTTTACTTGATAACATGGTTCCTTCCTGACAGAACTGACAGCATTTCATCTTTTAAATTTAAAACATTTTACCTTTTCTATTAAAATTAAAAGTGGTTTTACTAGTTTAGGTTATAAAATCATTTCTGGCTGGTACTTTTGACTGGGAACCGTTTAATCAAAAATGAGTGGTTGTATCATTGCAGTATGACTGATGGACCAAAAAAAGAGAACAGGGCTTGCTGGCTTTAAAAATGGTGTGAAGTGATTTCAGCTTCTGGCAAAGGTAGACTGCCACTAGCTTTGTTCAAAGTGCTTGGGTCCAGATCACTTTTTTATTACTTGTGAACTTGGTAAAATGTTTTCTCCGAAAACCAAAAAGAAAAGGACTTTAAAAAGAAAAATAAATTATAGCTTCTCTGGCTGCCTCCATCACCAAAGCACAGTAAAGGCTCAGAAGGGAGTTCCTAATGATTGTGGAAAGCATGCATTAGAGTTTTTTTCCCCTCGCAGCAGTCTCTGTCAAAGGGGACAGATGGAAAAGATAAAGCTGCTCGGCCATCAGAAAGGCATGAAAAGGTTGGAAGAGATATCAGGGTGTGTGATAGGAGGAGCCCTGATTCTAGCGATGGCAAAAATATAAATAAAAGAGCCTCAGAGCAGGCGCTGGAACAAGTGCCTGCCAAGAAAAAAAACAAGAAAAGCATGTCCCTGCCACTCCTTCTGTGAATGGAAAGGAAAGGGCAGTGGAACAAACACCCTTAGCAGAGGACTTGCCTGTGGTATGGCAGTTTTTCCAGGCCCTTACGGCTACGAGAAAATGTATTCATTGTGCCTGCCCCCCCCAAGCTTCGGTCCCAGACCACTTACCTATTGAGGGGGTATGTGCCATGAAGAGGAAGGCGGCGAACCTTTGGCTCCCTTCCTAGGCCGATGGATAATTATACCTCTTATTCCATGTTATTCAAAGAGATTGTGAAAACCCTCAACATCCCCTTTCATGAAATGGAGGAGGATGAAGAGGAAATAGAATTCATATACATGACAGAACTTGCTCCCATGCAGTAGTCTAGTAGACCATATCCACAAAGCCCTCCAAAAAGCCTCATCAAAAGTCATGTCAGAACCCAGTTCAGCTGCTGGCATGGATTAAAAAAAAAAAAAAAGGAAAAGAACCAGGTGGACAGACAGGTAGAATACCTGTATGCAAACCTTGACCATAAAGAAGTGGTACAAACAGCTCCTTGTGAGAAGGCCAAGGTGCCTCTCTGCTCAGCCTCCTGAAAAGGATTCCAGGAAACTCGACACTATGGCCAAAAAAGTGTATACAACAGCCTTCCTGGTTCTAAGGCAGGCAACTTATTTGGCATGCACAGCGCAGTAACAGAAAGCATTGTGAAATACAGTACTGGCTCTAACTGATAGTGTATGGTAAGGTGCCAGAGGATCTGACTGCCACAGCAAAGTCAGCACTGGCTGCCACTCAGCAGCAGTTCCACATGGCTGTAGACACTTCATAATTCTGCTTTAACAGTCTTGGCACATTCAGGTGCATTGAGAAAGTGTATCTGGTTAAGGGCCACCATCTCATCAGGACACTTGGGCAGAACCATTGATTTCCCATTAGGGAAATTCTCTGGTGACAAAATGAAGGTGTACATGAAAAAAATGGATGCATACAAGTCCACTTCTAAAAGTAACACTGAGAAAGAAAAGACCTCCACATCCTGCAGTCCTTATGGAAGGGAGACGGGTCACTATACAAGGCCCTATGCAGCCTGTGAGTACCAACCTCAGAGAGGATACTGTAGCACCAGCCCCTAAGCCACAGCCAAAGTAAAACCCTGACAATTTTGCTTAGGTTACCAGTCCACCATTGCCAGTGGTGGGAGGAGGAGAGGCTGGATCACTGCTTCCAGACATGGGAACAAATTACTACAGACAGGTGGGTCCTGGAAGTAGTCGGTCTGGGATTGTCTCTGCAGTTCCCAAGGTTTCCAAACTGCAGAAACCAACAAACATCCCAGTCCACTCACCAACAGAAAGGATTCTGCTTTAACTGGAAATTAAGAAACTACTGCAGGCAAAAATGGTAGAAAAGGTCCCTGCCTCACAGTGGGGCAAGGGTTTCTTTTCAAGATACTTCTGCCTAACAAGGAAAAATGGGGAATTGTGACCCATTTTAGACTTTAAGGGGAACAGTCAGCACAAAGGACCCCACACTGAAGTGTGGAGTTGGTCCCAATGTGCACTTTGTATGCAAAAACATTTTGGTTTACTTGCTGTTTACTGTAGCATAGTAGCTTCTGTCCAACTAATTTTGCTTAATTCTAGGCTGGCAGCATCTTTTACTACAAATCACAGAATTTATTTATTTATAGAATCGGAATTACAACCCTTTGAGTCATAGACTGTCTTGCAAAGGCTCCTCGTCTGTTTAAAAGTAAAATACAAATACTGGAGAGGATCCTGTAGTACACATGCATAACTAATATCCAGTAATGCATAGTCATACATCGCATGATTTTACAAATTAGTTATACAAAACATGATTTTACAAAATGGAGCGTTATATCATCATGGAGCGTAAAGAGGGTCCTGGGTCAGGGTTAAGACATGACACAAGTCAGGAGGGACAAGAGAGGGAGGTTTTATACAGTTACAGTTTGCTGAGTCAAGGTGTAGGGGAATGCCCTGCAGCTGACAGAGCCGTAGGCAGCAGTGAGAGATTCAGTAGCCAGCAGAGCATGGTAGTTTGTATAAGCTCTAATCTTTTGTTTACTGGTCCCACTGTCCACCCTGGGCTTTGTACAGTCACAGAGGAATGTACTTGGCCCCTGGAGAAAAACAGACACTGGAAAACATCTGATCTGAGATTATAAAAAAACATTCAGTGCAGGTTATTGAATTTCCCACTGCTGCCTAATGCTCTGATGTCAGCTGCAGGGGACTCTGGGATTTGTAATAAAAGAAGATGTCTGCTTAGAACTAAGCAAAATTAGCCTGATACAGTGTATTATACTACAGTAAACAGGTAAACTAAAATGTATTTGCATACAAAGTGCCCATTGGGACCTGCCCCACACTGTAGTATAGGACTCCTTGTGCGGACTGTTCCCCTTCAAGGTGCCTGAACAAACATATCAAGAAAGAAAAGTCCAAGATGGTGACACTTGGCACAGTGATACCATCCCTATCATCGGGAGATTGGTTGGGATCACTGGATCTAAAGGATGCCTGTTTCCACATTCCAGTCAGATCCAGCCACAGAATATATCATAAGTATGTTGTGAGCTTAGAAGACAAAAAAATGCCCATACTAAATGCTCATTCTTTTTTTTTTTTTCAAAGATGTATTCACCCACATTACTATTGAAACAGTAAACATCTAATGTGGTTTTGAATTCATGGATGTTCTTACTTCCCACAACATCCTCTGGCAGGCTGTTCCAGAAGGATACCACCCACTGGGAAAACTACGTCACCCATTTTTTCATTTTACATATTTCTCCTTTAAGTTGTAGTAAGTGTGATCTTGTAACCTTTTGATTGTCACTCATTTCTAAGCCCAAGCAGTCCCAAAACTCATGATTGTTGTAGGCCCCAAATACCAGATACATATCCCCACTTTAATCTATGGTACTCAAGAGTATACAGTCCTAGCTCAGTCAATCTATCATGATAATGCATCCCGCTTATATCTGCAGTCATTTTTGTTGCCCTGCATTGCACCCTCCAACAACCCGATCCGTCTTTTTGTAGGGTGCCAAGAACTCCACAGTACTCCATATGAGGACTCACTAATGCATGTACACGGGCAAGATCACTCCACGATCCCTGCTAGTTATATGTTTGCATATGCAGGCTACTATGCCGTTTTGGCTACCGAGTAAGTATGCTTTTTAAAACTCTGATCATTTTCAACAAGAATCCCTAGATCCCTTTCTTTTAATGCTCTTCCTCTTAACACATATGTTGCCAACCAATTACTGCTTCCAGAGTGCATTACTGCACACTTGTTGATATTAAATTCCAGTTTATGTTGCTGTGCCCATGTATCTAGTCTTGTTAGTTCGGTTTGCATATACTCCATTTCAGAAACCCTATTTACCACCGATCCCAGCTTGGTGTTGGTAAATTTTATCAACCATGCACCCTCGTTACATATCACTAATGATATGTATATGTTAAAAAGGCATGGCCCCAACACTGATCCCTGGGCACTCCACTTGTAACAGGTATCCAGCCTGACCTCGCACCCATTATAATGACTTGATGTTCCCTTTTGGACAGCTAGGACTCAGTACATGCCACTATTCTGGAATTAATTCCTAAACTACACAGACTGTCAATATGGCTATCACGTGGGACCTTATCAGAGGCCTTGCTGTAATCCAGAAAATACCACATCGACAGCTTCTCCCTGTTCCAGAGCTTTACTAACCCTGCCAAAGAAAGATAACAGATTCGTTAGGCAGGACCTGCCCCTTGTAAAGCCATGCTGTACTTAGTCTCTGAGATTATTTGCATCAATGAACTTCTCTACCTCCTTCTTTACTATTTCTTCCAAGACCTTACCCAGTGAGCAGGTGAGGCTTACTCGCCAACAGTTTGTACGTTTTCTATAACTCTCCTTATACATGGGAACCACCATCCCCTTCCTCCAACACGGTACTACTTGCCCATTATCTATTTCGGTCTGGAAAATCTGAGTCACAGGTCCTGTCGGCTCATGTGGCAGCTCTCTAATGATCCTTGGATGTAGCCCATCTGGTCCCGGAGCCCTGTTAAGGTTAGTTTTGAGCAATCTGGTTAATACGCCATTCTCTTCTATTTTAATACTGGGTGCACATTCAAGCTGCTGGAACGCAATGGTGATATTATCCTTTGTATTAAATACGCTACTAAAGTACTCCTTCAGCATCATAACAGTTTTATAATTAATGGTGTGCGCGTTTCCCCATAGGGAAACCCGGTTATAATTTAACGGCAAATGCGTGCTGGATTTCCCTTTTACCAGGCATGCACCACTCGCCGGTGTTCCTTCATTAGCAAATGACCGCAGACTTCACCGCCCCTCATATTCGGAGGTAACCTGAATTTTATTTAAAAAAAAGTCTCTTTCTTTACTGACTGTTTATATATAAGGAAAATTAAACGGAAACTAAAAACAAGTGCCAGGTTCTCTGTCCACACGCATCAGTCAGTGGATCTCCACAAAGGAAGGACATCACAGCTCCGGAATAGCCGCTCAGTGGTAAGCTATATTTTAAAAATGCAGTTTTCACAGTAGTTTAAAAAAAGAACTTACAGCAGTGTAACTAATCAGACTGTGGACGCACAATCCCAACTGGTCTGTGGCTGCCTGAGCTGGTCTGTGACTTCCTGAACACCAATCTGTTACTTTTATTTTGTGTAATCGCTGAGGTGAAAAAGTGTATGCCAGCAATTATAAAAAAAAAAAATATGGGGTGGTGTGTGTAAACTCGATTTCACACCTAGATAATGGGATACCATTTTATAAACCCTCTGGTTTATGTATCCCTACAACTCAGGTAAAATGCCTTGTAGTTTTTAACTCTAGTGGCTAAATAAACCATGCTTGCTTTTTTTTGCCTTTGTCTCTCTTGCATTTCTTAGTGTTTTTCTTATATCAATCCCAAACAGTCCTGGGTAATTATTCTTTTTGTAGGATTTGTTCCTTTTTCTAATCTTGGTTTTCACTGTTTTATTCAGCCATCCTGGTGCTCTTCCTTTTCTCTTATATGTTTTCTTTTTTTGGTGCATATCTCTCCATCAGATACATTAGTCTAGCCCAATAGTTCTTAGACTTTGTCACAGTGAGCCTCCCCTTAAAACTGAAATAATCTTGGGCCTCCTCAAAGAAAAATAACATACTGTTCTTTGAGCAGTGCACCATGAATATATTGAAACCCCTTTGAGTACTTGGCTCACATTCAGTTCTTTGTCTTATACTGACGTGAAACCTTTGAAAAAGAGCTCCTGTGCTCAAAGGTGTTATCTGAATAACAAATAAAATAAACAAATATAAGAGTGACCAGTGGGGTACCACAGGGGTCAGTGCTGGGACCGGTCCTATTCAACATCTTCATCAGTGACATGGCGCAGGACCTAGAAGGCAGAATTTCACTGTTCGCTGATGACACAAAGCTCTGTAACAGAGTAGACACACCAGAGGGTGTAGACAGAATGAGAAGCGACCTGCAGAAACTTGAAGAATGGTCAGGGGTTTGGCAGTTGAAATTCAATGCAAAGAAGTGCAAGATAATGCATATGGGGCACAAAAACCCTGGCACAATGTATCAGTTGGGGGTGAGGATATAGCATGCACCAAGCAGGAAAGGGATCTTGGGTTATCCTCTCTGATGACCTCAAGGTAGGGAAACAGTGTGACAAGGCAGCAGGTAAAGCAAATAGGATGCTGGGATGTATAGGCACGGGCATCACCAGCAGGAAAAGGGAGGTCATAATTCCGCTTATACAAGACACTAGTGAAGCCCCACCTGGAGTACAGTGTACAGTTCTGGAGACCATACCTACGTAAGGGACATAGGGTAGAGAAGGTTCAGAGAAGGGCAACAAAGATGGTGCATGGATTGCATCACAAGTCCTATGAAGACAGGTTGAAGGAACTGAACATGTACTCCTGGAGGAGAGGAGAGGAGAGGGATATGATAGAGACATACAGGTATCTTACAGGAGGAACAGGGTGCAGGAAAACACTATTTTTAAGCGAAAAAGATGTTCCAGGACTAGAGGGCATGGGATGAAGTTGGAGGAGGGCGATTCAGAGGAAACATGAGAAAGAATTTCTTCACAGAACGGGTGGTGGACAAGTGGAACACCCTGCCAGAGGAAGTGGTGGGGGCTGAAACAATCACGGGATTTAAGAATGCATGGGATAGACATAAAGGAATTCTGGAGGTCAGGGGTTAGGGGCAACAGACTTTTAGGAAAACAAACTGAACTTACAAGCTCAAAAGGGCAGACTGGGTGGGCCATAGGCCCTTATCTGCCGACACTGTCTATGTATCTATTACTTTGCTCCTTACTGCTATTGCTCTTAGCACTTCTATGCTCAACCCTTGTATTTGGGCTGTTCTGCCATCAGGCTACAAACTGATCAATTACCACCACTCGTTATTAGTTTATTGTTCGTATTTGTTTGCACTATTGTTCACTGTGTATTTCTTGATTGTTTTGCAGTTACCTTTTGAAATGTATTCACTCCCTACCTTTCCCTGGGTATACCTAAGATGAGCATTGGCTCATTCACCTTCCCTTGTCACCTATTAGTAAATAAATACATTAAATTAACCTACTATTGTCCTCTTTCAGTTTGCTTCATCTTTTCACACAAAATATATAAAACTCAAAATTTAAATACAGTACTTTTTCAGACAGGTTGGAGCCTCCCCAAGGAGGCTGGCCTCACCATTTGAGAACCCCTGGTCTAGCCATATGTGCCTCCCGCATTTCGTGTAGGCCGTTACCTAAATCTGTCTCCCAATAACAGGTTTTTAATTCATCCTTCATTCCCTGAAAATTTGCTTGATTAAAACATCTGATTTTCGTAGTACCCCATAGTCTACTTAATGTTGTTTTTAACTCCAACATTACTATATCGTGGTCACTACCACATATGTTCCCTCTTGTGCAAGATGTTACATGTTATTGAAAACTAAGTCTGTGAACAGCATCCAAAAGCTCCTTTTCAATGGGTGATTTACTCAACATTGTGTCCCAACAGATGCCTGGCATGTTTAAATCTCCCATAATCAGTATCCTATCATCTGAATTTAAACCTTCCGTTCTCACGATCAGTTTCTTGATTAACTGTTGCACATGCAGGTGGTCTATAAAATCACCCAGAGTCAGTTTCTTTCCTTTGTTAGGGTATTATTTTAATCCATATATTCTCTAGTTGATCTTATTCTTCTGAATTGATTTGTTTGTTCTGTAGCTCTGCTATCTGTTACATACAGTGATATACCCCTCCTCTTCTGTCCCTCCTTTCCTTGCTGTATAATGTAAATCCTGCAGTCTCTCTCTCCCATTTGTCACCCGTTTTCTACCATGTCTCAGTTACTGCACATATTTGTACTTTTTCATCTACCATACCTAGTTCAAGCTCCTCCTTTTTTCTTGTCGACTTCTGGTGTTTGTCATTATAACTTTCGACTTCTTACTGTCATGTTGGTCTGTGAACTTTTTGCCTGTATCATGGGTTATGTGCATTTTTAATGCGGCCAATCCCTCCCTAGCTAGTTTAAATAAACCAAAATGTTGTCATTTATTCTCTTTCTCAGTACCCATGCACAATGTCTGCTTAAATGAAGTTCGCCCCTTCCAAACAATCTTGGATCTGTACTAAGTCTGTCCCAATCCCATAGTACCCCAAAACCTTCCTGTATGCACCATCTTCCAAGCTAGATGTTTAAATGTAATATCTGCTGTTTTTTTATACTGTCCTGATCTAGGAACTGGTCATTTCTCACCCCAGGAGTCCTTTAGCATCAGTAACTTTTGCAGTGAGCTGACCAGGTGGTACTGCCCCAGAGGTGGAGATTATGGTAATGACTTTATGAATTAGCCAATCGGAGAGAAGCTTGTGGGTGTACTGAGAAAAGGCTGTGAGGAAGGCACCAGAATTTTTTCTCTGCTTGACTGAGCAACACTGCCTCTGAGGTGCTCTCTGTCTTGGCCAAGGAAAAAGCATTTTACTTCTTGGTGGCTATAAAGTTGAATTTTTATTTTTTATAGTGCGCTGAGTAGCCTTTTCCTGTTATTTTAGCAGTTCCCCTTCGGTTCCTGGGAACCACGTTTTTCAGCCAGTTCCCCTGCGGTTCCTTTTTATTTTCTACCCCAAATGGTAACCACGTTTATTGTATTCAGTGGTTCCTTTGCTTATTTTTATTGCAGTTCCCTGTTTTAGGCAGGAACTGGCATTTTGTTATTTACCAACTTTTTACCTCAGTCACAGTTCTTTACCATGAGGGAAACAACTGTTTTTTCCATATAGAACCCTATTGGGATTTGAATCTTCTGGGGTTTTCTGAGTTTGGGCGTGTCAGAAATCCCTAAAAAGAGGACTGGACCCACATGTTTTAAAAATTGTTTTAAAGTGCCATAGAATAGTGGGTAAAGCTGATACCCACGACCTGTGTTTAAAGTGTTTAGGTCCAGACCGCTGTTCTCTTTGCTCTAAGTTTTGTTCAGAAACCTTAAGGAATCGAGCAGAAAGGCTTAGACTACTGGCTGAAGAAGGGTCTTCCTTTGTCCCCCAAACAGACCCAAGGCTACCGATGAGGGGCCTTCAAAGTATACAAATTCTAATCAAGGTGCTGATGAGGCATCTTCTAAATCTAAGCCTGCCAAAGGTGCTGATGAAGTGCCTACAAAAGGAAAAAAATATAAATTCAGGTGCTGATGAAGTGCCTGTTATAAAACTAAGGCTTCAAAAGGGACTGATGAAGCTTTTTCTAAACCAAAAAATTCTAAAGGTGCTGATGAGGTACCTGGTTCAAAAAGAAAGCCTGACCAAGTCACCGATGAGGTAGCTGCAAAGAAGCCTTGTAAAGAAAAGTATGCCACTGCCCTTCCTAGCTCTGCTAAAGGTGATACAGCAGTGGGTAAAAAACATAAAGATAAATCTAAACATACAGAACCCCAGGGTGGTAATCCAGACACACGTAAGGAGTTACCATCCATGGAGGACGTGGGGTAAAGCCTGGCATGTTTTTCAGACCCTACAGGGCATGGGGTATTTTGTCACTACCCCTGCCTTTCCTAGGCAGACCCCATCTGCAGCTCCTTCAGATGCAGGAGCCTATGAAGGGGATGATGATGAATATTTTTATGATGTTCCAGATGATGTATCAGAGGGCAACGTCCCAGAGCCTGACGTGTCTCCTGATCCCAACTTTGGTGCATCCCCTACAGATCAGGAGGATACCTCCTCCATACTGACTTTCCTGCAACACATGATGGACACCCTTGACCTCCCTTCTCGGGAGTCCCAGGAAGAAGAGGAAGACCAGGATTATAGAGAAATGAAGGATCTTCCTTCTCCTAAAAAAGAGATCCTTCCCTTTTTTATAAAGCATTTAGGAAGAATACCAAGAAGCTTCTCTAGACCCCTACATCTTTGTCGGGAGTGAACAAGAGGATAGACAGAAAATATCAGTTATCCAAAACAGATAAAGCTTTTCTGTCTGTACACCCCAGCCATGAAGGAGTGACACAGCAGGCTGCATGTGACAAAGCGGGAGTCCCTCTCTCTTCTCAGCCCCCTGAGCAGGATTCCAGAAGGTTGGATTTTATGGTTAAGAAAACCTATACCTCAGCTTCTCTTTTCCTCCACCTGTCTTCTTTCATGGCTTACACAGCCAAGTACCAGAAGGCCCTCTGTTATTCAGTTCTGGCCATAGCTCAGCAGTGATCTGACTCTATGGTACAGGACTTGGTGGAGACGGCTAAAACTACCCTGGAAGCCACTAAGTACCAGTTCCACACAGCAGATGACAACAGTGATGTAGCCTCCAGGGTGATGGCCCAGTCTATCTCCCTCAGGCGGTTTGCATGGCTGAGGACAACCATGCTGACGCAGGACACTCAGTCCAGGGCCGTGGACTTTCCTTGCGACCAGAATGCTCTCTTTGACTCTAGAACAGAAGACTACATGAAGAAGGTTAATGAATATAAAACAACCTATCAAAGCAACACAACAAAAGTGAAGTCTTCTGTTGCATAAAAAATGCAACCTAAGGGAGAAACGGGGGCAGGGGATACTTCCCTAGGCCCTGTCTTTCCCTTCCTCCTCAGTTTGACTGCTCTCGAATGAGAGGTAACTACAGAGGAAGAGGCAGGAGAGGTCAGAGGAGACCTACCTCTACCCCTGCTCCTGCAACTCAGCATAAGCCCTGACTTGTCTGTCCAGATCACCTCCCCTCTGCCTGTAGGGGGCAGGCTCTCCCACTATCTCCAGTCCTGGACCCATATCACATCAGACAAGTGGGTCCTGGAGGTAGTGGAAGAGGGCCTGCCACTTCAGTTCAAAAAGATGCCAGCCCTCAGGTGTACCCAGCTGTCCAAATCACTAACCCCAACAGAAAGGCTTCTGTTGGAGCAAACCCAAATTCACAATGGTCACCCTGATAATGGTAATACAGTCTCTTCAGCAGGGAGACTGGCTAGCCTCCCTGGGCCTCAAGGACACCCACTTTCACATTCCAATAATACACAGTCCCACAAAACATTTCTGAGGTTCAGACTTCCATCAGGGCACTACCAGCTTGCAGTCATGCCCTTTGGCCTGACATCTGCACCAAGGGTATTTACCAAATGTCTGGCTGCAGTGGCAGCATCTAAGAAAACTGGGAATCCGTCTGTCCTTACCTGGACGACTGGCTCATAGTGGGGAAAAACCCTCTACAAGTAGAAGAGGTCCTCTCCTTAACAAAGAACATTGCACTCCTTGGGGTTTATTTTAAACTAAAAGAAATCCCACTTGGAACCAACCCAACTCCTTACTTTCATAGGAGCATAGTTGGACACACAGCAGAGCATGGGCTTTTCTTCCTGTGGAAAGCAGGCAAAACTTTTTGTCCATGACAAATTCTTTCATCGTAGGCCAGCCAGACACTTTTTAAGGCTCCTGGAACATGTGGCATCCATGACAGCCGTGGTCCTAGGAGTCAGATTCAGTATAAGGGACATACAGTACCACCTAAGATCTCACTGGTCCCAAAGGAGAAATTCACTATCCAAACTGAGTCCAGTCACAAAGACATTCCTTCAGGCCCTGCACTGGTGGAATTTCTCTTCAAGCACCTTCTCCCACAAGAATCATCATTACAGATGCTTCGCTGCTGGGATGGGGAGCTCATATGGACAGTACTTCCGTCAGTGGCACCTGGATTCCAAGGGAGTTACAGGCTCACATCACTCTGCTGGAACATGGGGCCATCTATTTGGCACTGAAGGCCTTTGCTCCACAAGTAAAGGGCCACACAGTGCAGATCTGGACAGACAACGCCACTGCAATGTTTTACTTAAACAAGCAGGGTGGCGCAAGGTCCAGTGTCCTGTATTTGGAAGCCATGAGGATATGGGGTTTGGTCTACTCCCTGGATGACATCCTTTCAGCCATACACCTACCGGGCAAGAACAACACCTTGGCAGATGCCCTTAGTCACATCAACCAAGCACACCGTGAATGATGTCAGAACAAGCACGTGCTGGCTAGTGTTCAGAAGATGGAGCACACCAGAAATCGATCTTTTCACCTCTCACCTCAACCATCAACTTCCTCTGTATTGCTGCAGGTCTCCAGTGTTGGGAACTCTCCGAAAGGATGCCCTTGCCCTGGACTGGTCAGGGAAGTTCCTTTATGCCTTCCCTCTGATTTTCAGAGTGTTACTGAAACTCTGAGCTCAGCAGCAGCAATAATTTTAGTGGCGCTGGACTGGCCAAGGCAAGCCTGGTATCCTCTCTTGCAGCAAACCCATCCCTCCTGACTCTTCCTCAGATAGGAGTAGATTATCCAGACCTGAAGTCTCTTCACCTCAAAGCCTGGCTCTTGAGGAGTAAAGTTCCCTGTCACTCAGTATTCCTGAACAAGTCCTGAAGATCCTGAGGATGGCCATAAAGCCTAGTACAGCAAAGACCTATGCAGCCAAATGGAAGAGATTTTTCATCTGGTGCAAGAAGAAATAGATTAATCCCTTTTAGGGCTTCAGTCGCTAACCTCTTGGATTATTTGGTACATCTCCAGGCCTCAGACCTGAGACCTTCTTCCCTAAAGCTTCATCTGGCTGCAATCGCGGCCTATCTTTACAATGAAAAGAAGAAATCTGTTCTAGGGACGTGGATATGTTGTTCAATCCACACTTTGTGGCAGGTTCCTTGCCGCTTTAAATCTTGCCGGAAGGTCTTCAAGCTGGCTCCTCCCACCCACCCGGGTGGTAAAACTCTCAGCTCCAGCCCATGACTCCAGATCTTCCTTACCGCTTGGAAGCTCAGGTTCCCTCCTTTGCGCTCTCCATTTTAGGCCTGGATCCACACTCTTCAGATTTCCCGAAACTAATTTTAAAATTTACAGGACTAAGGTCTTCGTCTTCCCTTGTGGCTGCGATTGGACAAATCGACTCCTGGCTTCCGTCGGTGCCCTTGTGGGCAGATGATGTCCTGGACCGATCCGCACTCCACGTGCGTCTACTGCCTGGGGCTTGGCCATGATTTGCAGGCCTGCGAATTGTTCAGGTCTTTCTCGGCTTTGGTCTTGGAGGACTGCGCTGCCACACTACTTCTTGGGCACCCCAAAAAACTGTACCCGCCGTTCAAGTCTAAGGAGGCCCGTTGGGCGGTGTCCGCGGCGGCAGGCTCCGCGGAGCCGCTGAAGCAGATGATTGCCCTCGAGAAGGAGGTGGCCCAGGTCGCTTCTTCTTCCTCCTCGGCCGTGGCATTTATCCCGCTCTCCTTGGGCTCCTCCTGCACTGCTTCTTTTAAGGAGCTTTGTCAGTCTCCCTCCACTAAGGGAGAAGGGCCATCGGGACATTCCAGTCGGTCCAGAAAGAAGGACTCTAAAGGTAAGTCCCACTGTCGATGTTCGTGGGAGCGGGAGAGATCCCCTTCACCAGACCGTCGACTCTCGACTTCGGTCGAAGTTGTGGTTGCCGCCGCTGGCTTCACGGTGTCCTCGTCAGGTTAGCCGGCCGAGACATCCGTCGACGCAGTTGAGATATTTCTCGACCCGTCGGACGGTTTGTCGACTGGAGAAGCCGACAACCCTTCTTCACTGGTTCCCCCGGTGGTTACTGAGGACTTGTCTGTGCCTCCTGTGCCAAAGTCCCCGGTTAAGGTCCCTGCACCGAAAGAGGGGTAGGTTTCCCCCATTCCCTCTCTGACCCACCCTTGGAATCCCGAAGGGTCTTGGTCCTCTTCCAGGTCAACCATTCCGCGGCGTCTGCGGTCTCGGTCTTGGCACCATGGAAAACGGCATCGTCACTCGTCCTCTTCATCCTCTTCGGAGAATAGGCTCTGGCGCAAGCTGCGTTGGCGCTACGAGGACTTGATGTGGCAGCAACTTTTATTGACCGGTAACAAGCCAACTCAGTCGCCTTCTCCAGCCATTAAGTGACTGTCACCAGAACGTCCAAAACAGGCCCTTATGGTAGTCGAGGAGCCACCCCCGGCGCCAGTTGTTCGGACGAAACCGGCTGCTCTACCCGTTGTGGTGGAACCTCCGCCTCCACAACCGAAGACTGGGGCCCCGACCAAGGATTCATGGTCGGGTCAGGGCTTGCCCCATAGGTTGTCGGTGACCCTCACTCCCGATCGACCTCAGCAGGTGGATGGTGGCTCAGGCACTCGGCAGCTGTTCGCAGACTCCTTGGAGTCTGATGACGACTCCTCCCTGTTCTCCAGAGCCGATTGACCTGGAGTCTGCAGGGGGCCAGTTGGTGGACGAGAGCCCATCCTCGTTTTTGGATATGCTTCGACTCATCTCAGAGTCTACTAGGATGCAGCTCAAACCCGTTCAAAAATGGGCCAAGTATCCCCTTACGGAGATACTGGACCGAGCTGATTCCACTATGGAGGCCTTTCCGTTGGCCAAAGCCATTGTTGGCCCGGCCCTGGAGTTGTGGCAGTGGCCAGTCTCTTGTCCTGCACCTTCAGCCAGGATGTCTAGACAGTACGCAGTCCCCACCGGTTCACTTTCCGATTTCTCGGAGCATCCCTCTGCAGAGGGGTTAGTGACCGATAGAGTTTTCTAGCGTTCCGGGAACGCTCGGGACATGGACAAACCGCCCGATAAGGAATCCAAAAAGTTGGCTTACTTGGGGCGGAAGGTTTACGCTGCTTCCTCCTTAGGCCTTCATCAGGCTAGCTCGGACGTTCTGATGGCACATTTCTCTCATGCCCTTATGGGCTCCCTGGATGAGGTGATTCCTCATCTCCCAGCTGACCTTCAGACGATGGTCAAGCAGGTGCGGGATCAGGGAAGGGCGGTGGCTAAACAACGGCTCCAGACTTCATTGGACACTGGTGACTCTTGTGCCCGTTCAGTAGCGGCCGCAGTGCTTGGCTGCGGATCTCCACCTTTACGACGGACACCCAGCACAAGCTGGCAGACGTTCCCTTCCTGGGCACTGACTTGTTCGGGCCCGGAGTGGAAGGCCATCTTCAGAGGATCGAGAAGTCCAGTGCCACTTTGGACTCTGTCTTGTCTGCCCAGAAGGACAAAGGCTGCCCGCAGCAGCGTAAGCCCTTTCACCCTTCCGCTCCTGCAGCACGTCCGGCCCAGCAACACCAGCATCAGGGCCAGCAGGCTCACACTTGGCACCCTAAGGCCAAGTCTGATGCTTCCTCTAGTAGGAAGCCTGGAGGCAAGGGTCCAGGAGGTCCCTCAGTGGGCCCTTCCTCCAGACCTGCTCAGTGACGGGTTGAGGGCTGTCTTCCCCAACCTCGTCACTCCTCCCCGGGTTCCCCTGTTGGGAGACTGCTCTGCCACTTCTTTTCCATCTGGTCCACTATCACCACGGACTGCTGGGTGTTAGAAGTGGTCGGCAGGGGTCTGCTTCTGGAATTCGAGCAGTTCCCTTCCTATCGAGCCGTCGCCCCATGGGGTGGGCTACGGGTTCCGCAGCGCCTCTGTTGACTCGTCGAGCTGACATTGCCTTGCTCCTCCAAAAGGAGGTGATCAGCGAGGTGGCAGACCCTCCTCCAGACCCAGGGTTTGTGTCCAGGTACTTCCTGGTCCCAAAACGGACGGGGGGGGGCTGGCGCCCCATTCTCTACCTGCACGACCTGAACAAGTTCCTAAGGCCTTGTACCTTCAGGATGGTCACTCTGGCTCAGATCATTCCATTCTTGGAACCAGGCGTGTGGTTCTGTTCTCTGGACCTTCAGGACACGTTCTTTCACATCCCAATCCGTCCGTCTCATCAGTGATTCTTCCGCTTAAGAGCAGAGGGGATCTCTTTACGAGTTCTGGGCCACGCCCTCGGCCTCTCTCCAGCTCCCACGGTCTTCACCAAATGCATAGCAGTGGTGACAGCATTCCTGCAGTGCCGAGGGGTCCGGGTGTACCCTTACCTGGATGACTGGCTGATTGCAGCCCCCTCCAGGTTGGAGGTGGAGCGTTCCAGGGATCTGTCCCTCCCAGGTCTGCTCTCAGATTGGCCTCCTCATCAACGAGGCCAAATCAGAACTTGTGCCAGCGCAGGTGATTCAGTTCATCGAGGCAGAGCTCGAGACTCTTCGAGCCAGAGCCCGGCTCCCGGCAGACAGGGCCGAGGTCCTTTCCCCAATCATTTCTGGCTGGGCAGTTGCGCCCTGCCCAGGACTTTCTGCGCCTCGGCCTCATGGCGGCCTGCACCAGCATGGACCGTTGGGCCCGCTGGCATATGCGTCCCCTGCAATGGGGGCTGGCCAGCCAGTGGTCATAGCGCTTCGGTCCTCTGGACCAGCCGGTGACAGTGACCCAGGAGATGTGGGACAATCTCCAGTGGTGGCTCGTCCCAGCACATCTACAGGAGGGTATCCCGTTTGTCCACCCTGAGCCGACGGTCACTCTAACGACCGACACCTGTCTGATGGGTTGGGGTGCCCATCTGGGGGAGCTCAGAGCCCATTGCCTCTGGTCCCCTCAGGAGTCTCGATGCCACATCAACCTGCTGGAGCTTCAAGCAGTTTGACTAGCCCTCACTGCCTTCACTCCATTTGTACGGGGTCAGGTGGTTCAGGTCCAGACGGATAACACCACGACCATGTACTACTTCTCCTTGCCTCTGTGCAAGGAGGCTCTCCGCATCTAGTCTCTCGTGATCAACCTGGAGGCGGATCTCCTAGCCACTAGCCATCCATGTGGCAGGAGCCTCCAACAGTCTGGCCGATGCCCTCAGCCGGATAGGCACTGTATCTCACGAGTGGCCTCTCCTGCCGGAGGTAATGCAAGATCTGTTCTCCCATTGGGGCTACTCTCAGATGGACCTGTTCGCCTCCAGGGAGAATGCAAAGCTGAGGCTGTTTCATGCCCCCCAAGTCAGGGCTTGCTGCAGGGGGATGCCTTCTTGAGGCCGTGAACCCCAGGCCTCTTCTCGCCTTCCCTCCATTTCCCTTGATCCACAAGGTGCTTCTCAAGGCGAAGAGGGACAAAGCGCAGGTGATTCTGGTAGCCCCAGACTGGCCCCGCCAGTTCTGGTACCCAGATCTCCTCAGCCTCAGCTCCAGGCTCATGAGGCGGCTTCCAGACTGTCCGGACCTGCTCTCAGTCGACAAGGGGAAGGTTCTCCATCCGGACCTTCAGTCCTTGCACCTAACTGCCTGGTTCCTGAGCGGCTAGAGTTCCAGGCCTTGGGTCTTTCCGATGAGGTCCTCAACGTCTTTGAGACGTCCCATAAGGAGTTGACCAGGAAATGCTGTGTCTTCAGATGGAAGAGATTCTCCATTTGGTGTCAGGACAAGGGGTTGGACCCTTGCTTCCTGTTCCTTGGCTTGCATTCTGGATTACCTGTGGTCCCTTTCTCAACTAGGCTTCGGTCGACTACCCTTAAGGTGCACCTGGCATCCGTCTCTGCTTACCGGGCGTGGGCCGGCAAGCAGTCAGCGCAGGAGAAGGTGGTCGGGCGCTTTTTCAAAGGCCTTGATCACATATCCCCTCCGGTGCGAGAACCTCCACCTCCATGGGATCTACTGCTGGTATTGGCTAAGCTCATGGGCAAGCCATTCGAACTGATGCACAGGTGTTACATCTCTCACCTGTCGTGGAAGACCGCCTTCTTGGTGGCTATCACGTCAGCCAGAAGGATGGGAGAGCTCCGGGCGCTTTCCATTATCTCCTTATCTGGTCTTCCACAGGGACAAGGTTGTCCTTCGCCCCCACTCGAAATTCCTTCCAAAGGTGGTGTCGGAGTTTCACCTTAACCAGGTGTTGACTCTGACGGTGTTCTACCCCAGTCACACCTCAGAGGCCAAATATAGGCTCCATACTTTGAACCCTAGAAGAGCGCTCTCTTATTATAAGGAGTGAACGGCCAAAGTTCAGTGAGAGATTTGCCAGCTGTTTGTCATCTGCGCTGAAGCCGCACCTGGGAGACCTGCAGCCAGGTGGACGATAGGCAGGTGGGTCACCTCCTGCATAGATCTCTGCTATAGGTTGGCGGGCATGGAGCATTCCAAAGGCATAAGAGCTCATTCTACCCTCCATACCGCTGCTTCGGTGGCTGCTTCTAGGGACATCCCTATCCAGGAAATCTGCAGGGCTGCTACCCAAAAGTCAGCACACACCTTCATTTCCCATTACCACATTGACCTAGAGTCACGCCAGGATGCTGGTTTTGGGACCTCAGTTCTCCAGTCCTTATTCCCTAAGTAGGGGGTGTGCGCCTTGCCTCCCTTCTCCTGGAGAACTGCTAGGAGTCTGCCACAAAGTGTGGATTGAGCAACATATCCATGTCCCTAGAAATACAGGTTACTCGCCTGTAACAGGAGTTCTAGGAGTGGTATATGTTGTTCATCCACATGACCCACCCGACCTCCCCAGCTTCGACGTGCAACCTGGCTTCCAGCGGGCTAGCATCATGGGGCGGAGCCAAGGGTTTTACCACCCGAGTTGGTGGGAGGATCCAGTTTGAAGACCTTCTGGCAAGATTTAAAGCGGCAAGGAACCTACCACAAAGTGTGGATTAACATGTACCACTCCTAGAACTCCTGTTACAGGTGAGTAACCTGTATTTTCTTTTCTCTAATTGGCGTTTAAGCAGTTTTTTAGAGGTCTCCTCCATGTCCAGCCCCCAGTCAGGGTACCTGTCCCTCCTTGGAGTATGAACCTCTGTATTGACAAGCTCATGGAGCCACCCTTTGAATCCATGGCTACGGCCCATCTCAAGTATATCACTTGGAAAACTGTATTCCTAGTAGCCATTTCCTCTGCAAGGAGAATTTCAGAGCTACAAACACTTTGTACTGAGCCCAACTGCATAATCCCTCATAGGGATAAGATTGAGCTCAGGATGAACAGAAAAATCCTGCCTAAGGTGGTCTGAGAGTTCCACCTCAGTCAGTCCATCACCTTACCGCATTTTTTACTGAAAGATTCACTGCAGGATTGCAGAAGCTCCACAGTCTGGATGTCAAGAGGGCCCTGCGTTATTACTGGGAACACGCCAAGCAGTTCAGGGGCTCATCCACACAGCTGTTCCTCACCTATGGGGAGGTAGTTAGAGGAAAACCAGCCACTAAGAGAACTCTCTCTCATTGGATAGTCTCATGCATTCGGTTCTGCTATGACAAGGCTGGTAAACAACCCCCCGAGGTCTTCAGGGTCCACTCTACTAGGGGCACTGCAGCCTCTGTGGCAGCTGCAAGGAACATTCCCTTACTGGACATCTGTAAAGCAGCTAATTGGAAGACTGTACACACATTCACAAAGCACTACTGCCTGGATGTACAGTCTCAGTCTGATGCCAAATTTGGCAAGGTGGTTCTGCAGAGCTTCTTTCCTAAGTAGGTTCTCTACCTGCCTCCCAACTGCACTGTTTATAATTTGCAAACATTTCTGGAGCTAAAGGACTCTTGGGGTGAGGAAAATAAAATTACTCACCGTAGCAATCTTCTTTCTTGTAAGGGGTCCTTTAGCATCAGTAAGCTCTCACCCTTCCTCCCCTGATATAACCTTCCAGAAGAGGGCTCTGCTTCTTGCCTTCTACCAAATTGGTTATTCTAAATTTTTAATTGCATTTAGAGCAGAGTTTTCATGTTTATTGTTCTGGTTCATGTTACATATTTTTTAAGTCCTGTTGGTTCATACCTATGTGGGCATTCTAGCTTCAGAAAGATTCTGGTGCCTTCCTCACAGCCTCTGCTCAGCACACCCACAAGCTTCTCTCTAATTGGCTAATTCATAAACTCATTACCATAATCTCCACCTCCGGGGCAGTACCACGTGGTCATCTCACTGCAAAAGTTACTGAAACTAAATGAACCCTTGGAAGAAAGAAGATTACTACGGTGAGTAATTTTTTTCATTTCTGATATAAGTTGTGCACTCTTGCTTTAATAAGACCAATATGTTCAAAATCTTTCTGGATATCAGTCACACACTTTTGCCTATGTCATTTGTCCCAATATGCATTACAATTAAAGGGTTTTTACCACACTTCAGAAATCCTTCAGTATTATTTTTAATGTCCTCGATTTTAGCTCTAGACAGGGAACTAGCAATTGTCTCCTTTCTACCCTTGGTAATCACATTGTCTATGTACTTACTTATCAAGTTTAACACAATTCTTTCTTTTGTGGGAGTGTCTGATGCTGGCGTTTGTGAACTTGTCGTAGTTAGACTTTTGTTGTTTGCCTTGTCCTGATCTCCATTATTGGACTCGTAGCATTTCTCCTAATCCTGTAGTATTCGTATGATCTTGCAAAGCCTCCCTACCTAGTTCATCAACTGGGTCCTCTGTAATAGGGCATAACGAGTACCTAACTCAGCTGCAGCTTGGTGCAGTGATTGTCTCCTTTTCTTTTTGCCTTGCGCAAGACACCAGCTATCATCACCTAGGTCATTATCGTTCTTCACTTCACCTGTTTCATCCTTTTCCTCTTATCCCCGTCCGTGCATTTGTGTACTTTAACAGCCTGATTGTCCATATTCCCAGCAAGTTTATTTCCTTCTAACTCCTTTCCTGCTTTTAAAATGTAATCATCCAACTTTTTCATCGCCTATATTGCCAGTTGCTTCTTTCGGTCACTAATTGGAACAAAGCCCAAGCCAGTCTCAAGCTACAAATCCTAATCCCCCTTAAAAGCTTAAAAAAAACTGGCAACCTGCAAACTTAATAGTTCATGTACACTCCCTTAAGTGGCTTCTACCACTGACACCTTAAGCATCTCCGCCCATCCATCACCATCGGTCCCATTCTCGCACCCCCACATTCCTCCTTCCCATCCCTTTCACTCCATCCCACCTACTTCACCTACAGACCCTGTCCTGCCCACTCTGCCTTTACTCCCTCTCCATGCTAACCCCCCTCTCTCCTACCTCTCCCCTCCCCAAACCCCCTACCCACTGTTGCTGTACCTCTCCTGCCACCATTTATCACTCCTCCCACCTAATGCAGCCCTACTCTGACCACAATGTAGCAACTTGGTATAATCACTTCTGTTCCCATCTACTCATTTTCTCACCTTCCTACAGAACTGTCTCATCACAAATTACCTGTACCTTCACAACCTTATATCCACTACCCAGCATGGATTCCGAACAGGACACAGCACCACAACTGCTCTACTTCAGCTGACAAATGCAGTCATTACAGCGATGGATAAGAGCCTGCTCACTGGGGCCACATTTATCGATCTCACAAAGGCATTTGACCTTGTGAATCACTCTCTGCTACTTTCCAAACTGTCCCGCCTTGGATTTGACCTGTCGACCATCTCCTGGTTCGATAGCTACCTCTCAGGGAGGTTGCAATTTGTCCAAATAGAATCCGCCATCTCAAATCTTTCCCCTACCTCTGCCGGAGTCCCCCGATGATCTATTCTTGGCCCACTACTTTTCTCCCTTTTCATTAACAACTTGCCCTCCCTTCCCTGCTCCTCCTCGTTAATCCTTTATGCTGATGACGTGGTGCTTCTCTCCAGTGGTAAAGATCCCTTATCAGTAAGAGCACATCTTCAAGCAGACTTCAACTGCTTGCAGGAGTGGTTACTACAGAACAGGCTCCTAATGAATGCTAAGAAAACCGTGACTATGCTTTTTGACCCCCCGTCAGGAATCAGATCTCTTACTCCAGACATATTGATACATTCTCTAGATGACTCCCCTCTTGAATTCGTTACCTCCTTCAGGTATCTAGGAGTCACTCTCGACCCATCTCTTGACTTTAACCTCCACATTGCGGCTACATGTAAGACAGTTTACTCAAAACTTGGTCTTGCCTTTAAAATTAGGTCCTCCCTCAATGATGCTGCCCAGCTTGCTATTGCACAAGGATTTCTCCTCCCTGCTCTGATATATTGCACTCAGGTTTACCTTAAAGCTAGCAAAGGGGCGCTCCAGAAATGGAGCACCTGCTATAACAGTATATGCAGATTTGCTGTGTCTGCTCACAGACTTACCCATCATTGCTTGCTCTACTTGAAACTAAATTGGCTGTCCACAGACTCACTCAGACACTATTCTGTGGGCTGTACAATTGATAATATGATCAGAACGGGGTCCCCTAAATACCTTGCCGAACTATTAACTCAGCCCTCCCAGGCATACCTCCTCAGGGCATCTGCTGAAACCCAACTTGAAATTCCCAGATATCTCACAAAAAAACGGTCCTTCGCCATATCTGCCCCCCCCCCCGCTCCTGGAACTCCATTCCTCCACATCAAACTCTCCAAATCCCACAAAGCCTTTAAACTGGGTCTTTGGGCACACCTATTAGAATCCGACTGCTGCTCTTGTGCTGTAACTTGAGCCTCTCTCCTAGCATTTTCTCCTCCCTATGACACTTACTGATTTCCTGCTGGTCTCCAAAATCTGAAAGTTTCCCACATCCAGCAGAAATCCTATTGTTGTTATGCTACTTCATTTAAATTTTGTTTGCTGTTTGTCATTTCAATTTAGTCATTGATGTATCATCAGATGAAAATAATTAATGTAATGTTATCTGTTTCTCTTTGTCATCACTGATAATGACTGTACCTGCCTGTATACTGTTCAAATGTTTGTTCTCACCTCATGCTGTGTCATGAAATACTCTTTAATCTTGACTCTGGTTTCCCCTGTCAGTACTCTCCTGGGTCGTGCCTGGATATAGGCAACATTGTTGTCTAGTGTACTTACTCAGTAAACAAAAAACAAACCCTTGTACCACTATTGTTATAACTGTCACCCCATTTAATGTTGCATCACTACACTTAAGGTATACTGATGCTTGAAGTAACTATTGTCTATGATTTATTGTAATCTTTAGCCATATGTATTATAAGTGTATTATGTTTTGTTCTTGTGTACACAATGTTTGTATGTCCAGGACTTCCTTGTAAATGAGCCTGCTCAATGGAGTATTTCCTGTCAGTGAACTTGAATTTCAGATAGCAAACTATGTACATTTATCATATGTGAAATCGGATCCTTCCATGCTCTTTTTTTATACATCTTGTACATGTTATACATGTTGTATATCGAATAAGATTGCTCTCCATTTTATCTATGGTGCCTACTTGTAAACCAAAACAGTTACTTTCTTCTGTGATTGCAAGTTGTACCAGAGCTCATTTTCCTACATGATTGCCTACTTTAAGACTGGTGTTATCCCTTAGTCCTGGCTGACACAGGCGTCATGCATGGCTACGTGCTTATCTCAGCTGCGGCATCTCTATGCATGGAGCCACGTGCACACGCGTAGCTCACGCTCGCTAGGGGTGCAGTTTAAGTAGCTGGCATCCCATAAGTGCTCCACTCGGGTCGCTTGGCTAACTATGCAGATTCAACAATAAAATTTATAAAAACTGATGCACTCTACCCTTATAGGGCAGAGCTCCTTCCCACACAAGTAAAGGATTACGAGGAAATTCAAAATAAATGTGCCCTGGTTGTGCTAGTTCGCTGCTTTAGTCCCTCGCTCCCCCGAGGGGACCATGTTTCCCAACCACCTCCAAAGCAGTTACCTAGTAACCAACACCAACTTCTCTGATGTCTTTAGTTGCTGTAGCCCGGTAAATTACACTGGTCCTACAGGTGGCAAATCACAGCAGTACTAGTGATGCACAACCAAGAATCTCAGCCGTCGAAACAGCTACATGGCTAGCATGCTTGAGTTGCAAATCGCCTCCGATTCAGACTGGGAAACTACTAGTATCAGTTCACAGCACTTCCCTTTGGTCTTATCTCAGCACCAAGGGTATTTACAAAGTGCCTAGATGTGGTGGCAGCTCACCTAAGAAAACAAGGTATGGTGTTTTTTTCCTGTCTAGATGTCTGGCTAGTCTCAGGGGAAAAAAACCGAGGTAAGGTGATCCATACAACAGGTAAAGAGAACCTGGTTTCCTAATAAGTCTGCAGAAGTCTCAGACAAAAGCAGTTCAGGTTTTGGACTCCATAGGTGCAAATCTAGATACCCTGCAGAGGAAAGCTTTCTTGCCACATGTAAGGATTTCAGACCTGATTGCCAGTGCAGAATCCTTCATACTTGGTCAGCCAAGACCTGCAGGGGATTTCCTGCAGCTACTGGCCCACATGGCCTCATCCACAGCTGTAGTCCCATGGGCTAAATTTCAAATGAGGGACATTCTGTACCATCTAAGAGATTACTGGTCCCAAACGTCAGACTCCTTGTCCAAGCCAGTGCCAGTAACAAAAGCCTTTGTACAGGCACTAGTGTGATGAAAGGTGGGAAGCCACCTCAGTGAGAGCATTCTCTTCCTTCAGCATTCCCCGAGAGTTCTCGCAACAAATGCTTCACTTCTAGGGTGTGTGGGTCCACCTGGTGGATCTCGCAGCATGTGGCGCACATAAATTTCCTCAAGTCCAGGGCAGTATTGCTGGCAGTACAGTCATTTTCCTTCACTACAAGGTCAGTCTATCCAAATCCGGACAGACAAAACTACAATAATGTACTACATAAACAAGCAGGGCAAACAAGGTCCTCAAAACTGTGCACAGAAGCCATGAGGATCTGGTATCTGGCTTATTTCCTGGACACACAGCTCCCTGCAGTATATCTGCCATGTATGGACAGTGTACTTTTAGGCTCCCTAAGGAGAATTGGCCAGGGAATCGGCAAGTGTTGGCTTCAGTCTTCAAAAGATGGGGGTACTCCAGAAATAGGTTTGTTTGCCTCTCAGGAGAACAATCGGCCACCAGAGTTTTGTTGCAGGCCAGTAGTACAGTCCCAGAGGATGATCTAGTCCTGGATTGTACTGTAAGTTCCTGTGTGCCTTCCCACCATTCCTTCACATACAGAGTGTGCTCAGTAGAGAGCCAGCAGCAATAATCCTGATAGTCCCCAGACCAGACCTGACAGGCTTGGTACTCAGTGCCTTTGACCCTGTCCAGCAGGATTCCAGTCAACCTGCCACTGAGATACAACCTGTTGACTCTGTCTCAGAGCACAGTAACATTCCCAGACCTCAGAACACTACATCTGAGGGCATGGTTCTTGAAGAGCAAGGATTCTCTAGTTTGATTGTGTCCAAGGAGGTGTTGAGTGTTGAAGATGTCCAGAAAATGAGCGACAAGGAAGACATACTCCTCTAAGTGGAACAGATTCTCATACTAGCTTTCCCATAGAAAGATAATCCCAATGCAGGCATGGCGATCTGCAGTCCTAGACTGCCTGGTACACTTCCAGTCCTTGGGCCTGAAACCCTGAACTCTGAAGGTACACCTGGTAGCTGTATCAGCCTACACATTGCCAGGGTATAGGCAAATCCTTGGCCTTGCAACCTTTTTTTTTTTGTAATTCACTTTTACTTTTTTCTCCCCTCACGAGCCGCCTGCCGCCTCACATCTGCTCGTTCGCGGCTGCCCGGCTTCTGTCCCTAAATCGGCCACCCCGATACCCCGTGACTTACCCCCCACCCAGTGGGGAGCCCGTGACCACGGCAAGGGGATGCCCAGGCACTGTAGAATAGGTGGGGGTGGCCTGAGGACACATCGGAAGCCGCGGCGGGCTTCATACATGGTGGCAGGCGCTCGGTGTTTTTCCAGTTTTCAGTGGAGGCGGGGCCATGCTCCCCGACGCCGTACGTCACCACCCGCCCCGCCTCCAAGGAACACGTAAGTGTCGGATGCTTGGGCACACCCCGGCCTCCGCCAGGGGTCCCCAGTACACCGATCACTGCCCGCACCCTCCCCCCGGAGTAGGAGAGCTGCCCTTCGGGCGCTAGATCCTACTCCCCCCGGCCGGCCCTCTGACGACCTGGGTCCATTCCCGAACCTGGGTCGCCGGCATGCAACCTGTTGTTTTTCTTTTTCCATATTGCTTTTCTTTACCCTCTGGGCAGGCAAGCTGCAGTCCTCTCAATCTGCCCTGTTCTCAGGGCTTCATTAAGCCTGTCTGGCTGCCCGATTTTCTGTTTTCTGCCCCCACCCCCGTTATCCTGGGACCACATAATGCGGTCACGCATGCATGTGGAGGCACACATGCATTCCATTGCTCTGGTGACAGCTCCCTTGTCGGTTTGGCACTGCCACCTAACCTCCACTGAGCGGTAGCTAAGAGCCAGGGAAGCCTACGTCCCTCCCTGGAAAAGGAGAGCTGTCTTGCAGCAGCTCAGTCCAGCTCCTCGCCCCCTCCCCCCCAGCTGACACCTGGTGACTCAGGCTCATTCCCGAACCTGAGTTGCCAGCATGGGAGGAGATGAGGCGTTCAGCATCTCAGCCGTCAATGCCACTGGGCTGGCACTTGCAACCTGTTTTTAAACTTTTTGTTTTTAGGGCCTCAGTTTCATGCATCTCCCTGTAAGGGACCTAGTTCCTCCATGGGATCTAAATGTGTCTTGCCCAGCTGGTGGAAGCTCCTTTTGAGCCTATGGTCACAGCTGACTTTAATATCACATGGAAAACCGTTTTTCTGATAGCCATGACATCTGCTAGGAGGGTAAGAGAATTGCAGGCCCTCTGTACAGATCCAAACTACATAATCTTCCACAGGGATAAGGTAGTCATTAGAACCAGTAGGAATTTCCTACCTAAGGTGCTGCCGGCATTCCACTTGAACCAGCCCATTACCCTCCCAGTACACCATCCTGAACATTCCAGTACTGGTGACCAAAAACTGCACTATCTGGATGTAAAAAGGGCACTAGGTAACTACCTGGACTGGACAAGGGATGTCTGGTCTCAGAGTACACAGCTTTTTGTGACCTATGGAGATGTTGGCAAAGTTGAGCCAGCAGCTAGGAAAACTGCCTCTCGTTAGATAGCTTCCTGTATACTGTTTTCTTAGGAAAAAGCTAGCAAGGTACCCCCCCAGAGGCCCATGAGCACATTCCACGAGTGGCACTTATGCCTCTCTGGCAGCCACAAGGGTCATTCCCCTTCAAGAAATTTGTAAAGCAGCTACCTGGAAAACAGTATGCGCTTTCATAGCCCACCACTGTTTGCACATACATTCCAGAAGGGATGCCAGTCTTGGAACTGCTGTTTTGCCGAACCTTTTTCCTACATAGGTTTTAGACCTATCCTCCAGGATATTGCTAGTGAATCTGCTATTTGTGAAGCATCTCATTGATGAATTCCTGTTTGAAGAGAAAATTACTCATCATAATGTTTCTTTGCAGGGATCCGTAATTGAGCCTTAAAATTCCTGACCTTGCTTCCCCTTGTAGAACCTGTAAAATAGGTTCACTCAAAAATCAGTTCTTACTTTAAAGCATACTGTGCGACTCTGAGAAATTCGCTTAACCTCCCCAGTGCTCCCAGGTCGCCCCTGAAAGCAGGCACATATTGCACCTAGTGGGCCTGACCCGGTTACCAAAGACTAAAATAAAAATAAACAGCAGCTGACATGGTCCAGGCAGGCAACTTATACCAGGGAGTTACCTGCCCGATGAGCTAGTTTTAAAATTTCTGTAAGCAGTTTAAAGAGTTTACTTTTACCCTTCTTTGCCTGGCTCGTAACTTATGCTTACGAGCTGAGTGCTGCAGCCCTGCCCCTAAAAACAGCACTTTGATGATATACAATAGGGAACAGGGCTGCAGGCACTCTATGTAGTTACTAATCTGATTGGGGGTGGGGCTGTCTAAATGTACTACGATTATCTTTGCTGGCAGTTTTACATATATAAGGCCTAATGCATACATTATAGCCCCATACATATAGAAGTGCCAGCAATGATGATCTTTTCACATTTAGACACCCCCCATCCCTGATCCTATTAGTAACTACATAGGCGCCTGCAGCCCTGTTCCCTGTATATTATCAAAGTGCTGTTTAGAACGACTTCAGCACTCTGTAACCACTGGCTTATGCGTGGAAGTTACGAGTTGGGCAAAATAAGGTAAAATTGAACTCTTTAAACTGCCTAAAAAATGTATAACTATCTCATCTAGTTCATCGGGCAGGCAGCTGCCTGGAAAGAGTTGCCTGCTCAAATTGCAAGAACGTGACAGCAGCTCTTTAAGGTTATTTGGGCGTTATTTATTGCAGTTTCACAAAAAGTTGTTAAAATTAGATCTTTTTAATGTTTCATGTTTGTGTGCTTCAGTTTGGTTGAATCTTTCAAAAATGTTAAGGTTTTAGAAATATTCAATAACCATTTAGATAGCTGTAGTTGACGCTGCTTCCTAGCTATAGAAACAAATCTGACATGAGAACAGCAGGGGGAGTGTGACCACACTGCTGAGTTTGAACTGTTATTCTAAATTCCACAGTTAGCATAAAGTTCTGTCTCTGGGACAGCACACTCCTGTGAACTGATGCCATTTGTAAGGCTCATTGATAGATTCGTGAGAAGAAACATTACTATTGTAAGTAATTTTTTTTTTGTCTGGTCCATGTAACACCCTCCTTCTCGGTTGTACACACCTGTAAATAAGCCATCACCATGGTTTGTGCCTTTCTCGGTCAATCATTACAAATAAATACTCTGAATAACTTAACAGGCAATTCTGATCATTGATCACAGTGACTGGAAAACTTTGAGTCTGGCTACAAATGATCAGTAACCTTACAAAAAGTTTTTGAACCAAACCACTGAGTGAGAAGTTGTGATCTTACTTCGAGAGGGTTCTTGCAGTAGATAATTAATTACTTATAGGACTGATGCCGGCCGGCGTCAGGACCCAATGGAAACA
Source organism: Neoceratodus forsteri (assembly GCA_016271365.2). Lineage (NCBI taxonomy): Eukaryota > Metazoa > Chordata > Ceratodontiformes > Ceratodontidae > Neoceratodus > Neoceratodus forsteri. The sequence continues at coordinate 1,522,243,193 of CM028130.1, read as the reverse complement.
TTTCTAGCTAGCAGTTTCTGGCGGGGGACCGCCCCCACGTCAGGTGACCTACGTCATGCGGCGTAGTATAAAGGGCCGGTCCCCCAGACCCGCCTTCCAGTTCTTTCCTGCCATTAGCTAGTGTCAGCGCCTCGCGGTAAAGTTCAGCGCTCGTCAGTTCTCTCGTCGGTAGTTTTTATCGTCTTTTTTCGATTCTTTGATTAAAATCGTCAGGCATTCGTCAATGTATGTCGTCCCCTACACCTTCCGAGCACAAAATAAGTGCGACTCGTGCGGTGCACAACTCCCGCACAAGGACTGCCATTCCCAGTGCCTCTTCTGTCTAGGCCCAGATCATCAGGTGGAGAAGTGCCAGCACTGCCTAAAATTGAACACCGCCACCCGCACAAAAGGCGAAACCCCAGGGAAAGCGGACCAGTAAATGCCGGGCCCCTCCAGCTGCCAAGCCCCCTCTGCCCAAAAAAGCAGCGGTTGCTTCAGCCGTGATGCTGCCCCACACCACCTGACTCCTTTCCTCTCCCACAGCCTCTGGGCCTTAGGGAGGAACCAGTAGGAGGGAGGTTTTCCCTCCACCTCCTGGGTTGGGAGAGGATAACTTCAGATTCCTGGGTGCTCCAGCTGATCGCAGAAGGGGACTCAATAGAGTTTCTTCAGAAACCCCTAGAACACCCCCAAGGTCATCATACTCTGGAAACATCATCTTCTGGTCCAGTAAGAAATTTTAGCACTTTTGTTGAAGGAGGCGATAGAACCCATCCCCATTCCTCTTCAGGGAATGGGATACTATTCCCATTTCTTCCTGGTCCCGAAGAAAACGAGGGATGTGAGGCCGATTCTCGACCTCAGTTCCCTAAACTTGTTCGTGAAGTACAAGAGGTTCAGGATGCTCTCGCTGCAGAGCCTCCTGCCCCCTCTTTGGCTGGGACTGTGGCTGTGTGCTTTGGATGTGCAGGATGCCTACCTGCATATCCCTATCCACCCTTCCCATCGCAAATACCTGCGTTTTACGTTCCGAGGGACCACTGCCAGTTCAAGGCCCTCCCATTTGGTCTTTTCTCAGTGCCCCGAATGTTCACCAAATGCCTTTCAGTGGTAGCGGCCTACCTGCGTACCCAGAGGGTGCAGGTTTTCCCGTACCTGGACGATTGGCTCCTGGCGGCTCCATCTAGGGAGGAACTCCTGCACTTCCTTTCCCTTATCTGGCAGGTCTTTGCCTGCCTGGGTAATACCGTCAGCCAAGTCCCATCTGATCCCATCCCAGAGGCTCCAGTTTATCGAGGCGATCCTGGACACGACCTCTGGCAGGGCCTTCCTGCCACCGGACAGGGCAGCCACCCTTCAGGCCCAGGTCAGCCTGTTGTCCAGCCGCAGGTGGGTCAGCGCCAGGTCAGTCCTTCACCTCCTTGGGCTAATGGCAGCTGCGATTCCAACAGTCCCTCGCGCTCGGCTCTATATGAGAATCTCTCAGTGGACACTTCAGTCTCAATGGTATCAGTTGGTAGACGACCTAGATCAACTTGTCCTGGTCTCCACTCCCATGGCTCGGGACTTGCAGTGCTGTATGGTTCAGGAGAACCTCTGCCGGGGAGTTCCCTTCAGTCCCCAACAGACATTGACTACGGATGCCTTCGGCAAGGGTTGGGGAGCCCATCTTGGTCCTAACAGGACCCAGGGCTCCTGGTCCAAGCTACAGAAGTCCCTCCACATCAGTGTGCTGGAACTAAGGGCAGTACTGTATGATCTTCAGGCTCTGCATCTGTATCTGTCTCCAGGTCACCTAGCGGTACAGACTACAACATGTGTGTGGTCTGGTACATCAGCAAACAGGGAGGAACTCGTTCCTACCCCCTTTGCCGAGAGGCAGTGTGAGTCTGGGATTGGGCAGTACAGCACAACCTTCACCTCACGGCATCTCATGTCACGGGGATCGAGAACACACTGGCAGATAGGCTAAGCCGGTCATCTGCTCTAGCTCACAAATGGAAACTGGATCAGGGGGTTGTAGACGACATCTTTCTATGCTGCGGAACTCCACAGGTAGACCTGCTCGCTTCCCCCAAAACACAAAACTTCTCATCTTCTGCTCACTCGCTCCAGGGTGCGGCATTTTTTGGGGAGGCGCTCTGTCTCTAGACTGGAAGGCCAGATTCGTCTATGCCTTCCCCCCAATTCCACTGATTACGAGGATCTTGCAGAAACTCTGTTCGGAAGGTGCACGAATTATTCTGATCGCTCCTTTCTGGCCCAGGTAAATTTGTTTTTCTCTTCTGCAACAGTACTCAGAGGAACCTCCTCTTCCTCTGTCGCTATTTTTACTGACCTAGGATCAGGGGACCCTGGTCCATCCAGGCCTCAAGTCCCTTCAGTTGCAGCGTGGCTTTTGCAGATGTAGCTCGGGCCCAATGCGGGGGTCCCCCCCACCCAGAGTAGCTAAGATTCTGGTGGAGGCCAGGAGACCCTCAACCAGATCTACTTATGCCATGAAGTGGAAGCGGTTCTCTATTTGGGCTGCCTCCAATGATGTAGAGCCCTTCTTGTGCTCTGTCAGCCGACTTCTGGATTACCTGCGACACCTCTTTGATCTAGGTCTCAGTCATTCATCCTTAAAAGTTCACATGGCGGCCATTTCGGCCTATCATGTCCCCTTTGCAGACAGAATGTTTGCTCAGCTGGAGGTCTCTTAAGATCTTTTTGAGAGGGGTCCTTCACTTACGACCCCCTATCCGGGTTCCTGCCCTTCCCTGGGATCTGAATTTCATTTTAGAGAAACTTACTCTGCCTCCTTTCGAGCCGGCAGCCTCAGTGGACCTAAAGTTCCTTTCTTGGAAGACTCTCTTCCTAGTGGCCATTACTTCTGCTCAACGGATTTCCGAGCTTCAGACCCTGATGGGTAAAATACCATATATGATTTTTCACAAGGAACGTGTAGCTCTGTGTACCAACCCTAAGTTTCTCCCTAAGGTGGTAGTGGAATAGACGCTGAATCAATCCATTGAGTTGCCTGCCTTTTTTATGCTGCACTCCAACCAAGGAGAGTACCTCCTGCATACTTTGGATGTTCACCAAATTCTGAGATACTACACCACCAGGACGAGGGATCTCAGTAAGACTGATCAACTGTTCGTCTCTTGCCCATAAAGGAGAAGGCAATGCCGTTTCTAAGCAATGCCTATCAAAATGGTTGGCTCATTGTATCACTTTCTGTTATGACAAGTACAACAAGACCCTGCCGGGTCAAGTTAGAGACCACTCCACCAGAGGGGTCACTGCCTCTGTGGCTTGTTTCAAGAATGTGTCAGCGGCTGACATTTGTGCAGCCGCCACTTGGACTTCTGTCCATACCTTTACAAAATATTACAGTTTAGACATTGCCTCTTGCCGTAGAGCAGGTTTTGGGCTGGCTGTTTTGCAAGGCCTCCTTTCCTAAGGCCTTCACAACCAGAGGGTCTAATTCTGAGTAGCTTTCCTCCTCCTGTTTGCTTCTCCTTGTTCCAGACTGCTTGGGCCTCAGTCCTATATGTATAATTACCTACTGCAAGAGCCCTCTCGAAGTAATATAGGACAGTTGCGTAAGAACTTACCGTAACAGTAGATCTTCGAGAGAGACTCTTGCAGTAGGTAATACCTTCCTGCCCTCCATCCCCCTAAGCTTTTTCAGCTCCTTTTCCAGGAAGGGAAATATCCGCTTCTCTCTTGTCTTGCCTTTTGCTGGAAAGAACTGGAAGGTGGGTGTGGGGGACCACCCCTTTATACTGATGCCGCATGACAGCGGTCCCCCACCAGAGACTGCTAGCTAGAAATTTTTCCATTGGGTTCTGACATCGGCTGGCATCAGTCCTATATGTAATTACCTACTGCAAGAGCCTCTCTTGAAGATCTGCTGCTACGGTAAGTTCTTGCGCAACTACTTTTTTCCCATAGTTCAAGTCTACCTTGTCAGAGACTAGTGTTTCCAAAATTAATCTGAGAATTTTATTTTTTTCTGATGCTTCTAGTAAACTTCCCAAACACAGTGGCTGACTTCACCACCTGTGTGCTGTAGGTCTGTAATTAAAGTGGCATACTAGTCCAGTATTGGGTTATATTTAACATTTAAGGTTGTGCCAACTAATGGAGATTCATGTTGCAGTCAAAAGTGAGTAACTCAGATTTCCAGAAAATTAGGTGCCTTGTCGATATGCTGTGCACCTTGTCCCATCTACTTCTAGCAACAGGTTGTAGTTGATGTCCTACAGATTGCATCATCTGAGGTGTTGCCCCAGAGATAGAACTTTAGAATGTTAATGTTCAAACTATGCTCTGCTCTGTCTAGCCTTACAATTGCAAATTTGTTTCCCTGCTGAAGGTATCCGATGCCCTGGAGTCCTGTCCTAGTCTAAATGCTGTTTTCTTAATTTGGGGATCCTGTCTCCAAATTTAAATGATAAAAGTCTATGTAAATTGGAGATTAGTTTTAAAATGGTTGTACTGTTTGTCTTTAGCTACAACACGAACATTTTTCTTTACCTCCAGTCATATTTGCATGACAGGGTGGTTTAAAGAAAAAGCACGCTTATAGGATTTAAACATTGTATGTCCTGAAAGCATTGGTAAAAGGAGATTGCCATGATCTGTTTTTTTTTTTTTAATTTTTTTTCTCCTAATCAGGATTCTGAAACTTGTGAACACTATTTAAAAAAAAAATGCTGTCAGGACAAAACAAGAGCAGCAAACTTCTTTCTTAGTCTATAGTTTTCAGGAGTGCTCGCTTGCAAAACAGGCTATGTTATCAAGAATGGAGTAAAGTACCACTGAAGATGGAAAATGTACTCCACATTGTGGTTAATCTCCACAGCGGTCTATGGCAGCCAAGGAGACAGAAGTGGTGCAGAAACCATATTAAGAAAAGAGCCCAGAGCTCCCAGCTGGGACATCTTTGAGAGCTCAGATGGCAAAGACAGGAAGCATTAAAGGAGTACTGCACCCTCTTATCTTCTAAATGTTATTAGTTTCCTTGTCAACAGACAACTCTTCGTGTAGATGTTGGGGATATATATATGATTGTTTTGGTTTGTTTTCGCTGTTCATGCTAGTCCCTGTGGCTATCCTGGGGTTCTCCATTTTCTGGTTGTTGAAATCTCATTGTGCCTGAAAGCTGCATTAGCATATGAGGGCATATGTCAGCACCAGTTCGATTCCACAGCATGCCTGTTTGCTTAGCTTGAATTCAACAAAACAAGTTGCAGCAAGGTGTGAAATACCACATTTGGTTCATTTAGCTTTGCAGACTGTCTTGGATGTAATGCAGGGTTTTTTCCCTTTAAATTGCATTCAGGCTATGTGTTTCCAGAGAGTTTTTTTCAGGTTATGTGTACTTTCAGCATAGATATACAGCACATGGTGTAAATGTGTGCTGTGGCATCATGTCATATGCTAATGCAGCTCTCGGGGACAATGAGATTTTAACTACCAGAAAATGTAGACCCGCAGGCTAGTTACAAGGGCTGGTATGAACAGTGAAAATAAACTAAGGCAAACATAATAGCCCCAGCAGCTAAACAAAAAGAGTTGTCTTTTGACAAGGAAACCATACTTACAAGATATGAGGGCGAAGTAGTCCTTTAAAGACTTTCTAAGCATCAGTGAAACACAACAGTTAGTAGAAGAAAGTATGTTGGTTCTTCAGTCTAAAAAAAGTAATAAGAACTGGTGCATATTAAAGATGTTTTCTTCTTGGAGGATATAAAGCAAGTGTGGCAGTTCTTTTTGAAAGATCCATTTCTGATGTGGCTCCTAGCTCCTCCTGAATGGATGATGAAAAACTAATCGCCCTCTCTTGCATTTTTAATGCAGATACACGTAAATTCCATACTGTTAAAAACTGAAGTGAATATTGAAGAAATTGAATTTATAAGAATGTTAGGAGTGACTTCAGCTAGGTGACGTGTCTATGCCTGTACATTAAACTTTTAAAAATGCTACCAGAATTGTTTCAAATGCCATCAGCTGCTGCAGTAGATAAAAAGAGTGAGTTCATTTGTACTCTTCCAAGAGTCATTGAAGCAGCTGCTTGTGAGAAACAAAAGTAACATTTTCCACACCATCTCCTGACATGAATTCCAGAAAAAAAATACTTGATAGCAAAAAAAGGCCTACGCTACTTTAACTTAACTGTTGAAGTTGTTGACTTTATTGATACTGCACACTGCCAGCAAGCACTGTTTTCCCTCTGAGTGGGAGTTTAAAATAAAAAAAAATCTACTTAACGAGTACAGTTAAGACAGGTGTACTGGAAGCTGCTGAATACCAACTTAGAATGGGTTTCTTATTTCCAATTTGAAAGTGTCTCCAAATTTGGCAGAAGTATATACGAAAAAAGTCAATAAAGAGAAGGAATTTTTCAAACAAAAGTTTTTTGACTGTATGTAGGCTTCACAGAGAGAAATTGAGAGAAATGCCAGTAAAGTGTGCTTCTCATATTACTTCAGATAGCTGGATGTTTAAAAGGAGGAGGAGGTAGTATGGTGCAGTGGTTTAAGGCTCTGAGATGCAAATCTGGAGACCTGGGTTTGAATCCCACAGCCCCCTCTTGCATACTGTGTTACCCTGAGCAAGTCACTTAACTTCCTTGTGCTCCCAGGTTGCACCTGTAAACAAGCTTTCAGCTTAGTGTGTCTTACCTGGTTAAATAATTGGAATAAAAAAAATTGAGGGTTCAACTCTTCAGGCTGTAAATTTTTACAGTCAGAATTTGCAAAGAAATGTGCAGTGTTTTGATTTGTGTGTGCAATCCTAATGTGTCCTTGCCTTTGTTTGCTGTTAGGAGTTTTTTCTAAATTAGCCTGCTAGTTTTACAGTAGTGTTATGTCCCCTGGGATCTCCATCTCAGCAAGGTTTATTGCTATTCTTTCTCCTACAGTGCCTCCTGTTTTGTGACAGTGATGTATCCAGGACCACGGATTTAGCAAGCACTGATTTAGAATCTGTTTACAACCACACAGCTGTGATATTAAGTAGCTCTCCTTATCCAGTGAGCACTAATGGCTACATTTACAGTTCAAATACTTGAGTGGGTTATTCTGTAAGAAAACAGCTAGAGTCTTCCCTAATTATAGCATTGATGATCTGGAGTGATTTGTGTGCTTTTTATGGTTGTGTGTGATTGATAAAATGAAATGATTTTACTCCTGCTGGCTAAACCTGTTGCACACATAGAAAACAAAAATATTGAATTGCAACAATTTGGTAGAGGCCAGAACATCAGGCTCCTATCTCTAGTACGTGCTGAATCTGTGGTCACTGACATCTCACTGTCTCATGGGACAGGTGGCATTATAGAAAAAAGAAGACAATAAATCTTGCTAAGATGGTGATCTCTAGGGGCCATATAACTAGCAGCCTACTATATTAAAAAAAAAAAATCTTAATAGCAACCAAAGGGAAGGATACACTAGGACTGCACAAACAAATCAAAATACTGCCGAACATATGTTTTTGCAAATTTTGACTTTACTACTGCTTACAGTAAGTTCAGAGTGTGCAACTCGAAAGTGCCGGAACAGAAACCCCTACTGTAATTAGGAGTGAGATAAATTTTATAGAAAGTTTCCCTTCCATAATGGAAAGGGCTTCTGCTCCAGTTACTTAAATCTAAAGAAAATTGTGAAAGGGTGACCCCTTCTGGATATAAAGTTTCCTAACAAATGTATAAAAACAGAATAGTGGCACTTCAAGCTGTGAATCTTTCCCTGCAATATGAGGATTGGCTGTGAACACTGGACTTCAAGGATGCAGATTTTCACATCCCGGTAAAAACCCAGTCTCCCCCTCAATCATCATGCCCAGTTTGAATACAAAGCAATGCCCTTTGACACGGCTGCAGCATACAAAGTGCACATCAAGTGCCTGTTAGTGTTGGTAGTTTTTTTGAGCAGGTGTGGGAGCTGTGTTTTTCCCCTCTTAGCTAGACAAGTGGCTAGTCTGTAGAAAAACAAAGGAGGTGGCTGTCACCCATACAAATGTCACAGAGCACTGTGCAGCAGCTGGGGTTTCTGCTGAAGTTAGACAAATTCCAGTTGAAAGTCAGATAGGTCCTAGATTTCATAGGTGTAGAACAGAACAAAATAGGGTAGAATTCAGTCTGCAGACCCATTCTAGACAGGACAACCAAGAACTGTGCAGGATATCAAGACTAAAGGAGCTTAATATGTATACCCTTGAGGAAAGGAGGGACATGATATAAATTTTCAAGTACTTCAAGAGAATCAAATTCCAAGAGTGTAGCATCTTTCAGAAAACGAGATGTGCAAGAACAAGGCACAATTTGAAGCTGGAGGGGGATGTCTCAGGTGCAATGTGAGGAAGTATTTTTTCACTGAGAGGGTGGTGTATGCATGGAATGGCCTTCCTGTGGAGGTTGTGGGGTCAAAAACAGTGGGGGAAATTCAAGAATGCATGGGATATACATAAGGCAATTCTAGTTGGGGGGGTAGGAGGAAGTAGGCTGCTTGGTTAAGTAGGATCTGCAGCTTATCCAATAGGTAGGGAAACGGGCAGATTAGGTGGGACAAGCAGTCCTTATCTGCCGTCCGAGTCTGTTTCTATATCTAACGCTGTTGAGCAACATTACCTCAACTACAGCATTAGTAAAGTGGACCTTTCTGTAAATGAAAGACATTCACTATAACCTAAGAGAGCACTGGTGCCAAAGAAGTACACCATTGCAAAAGAAATTTCCAGTATCAAACCAGTTGATACTGGCCCAGGAGTGGTGTAATGATATAGGCAATCTCAGAGGAGATATTCCCTTCCTTTAGTCGCAGTCTTCATAAATGTCTCGCTGCAGATGCAGCCGTGGTGGGGTAAGGAGGGCATCTGGAAGAGAAAATGTCAAATTGACTTGGTGCCCACAGGAAAGGAAAGACCACTTTCATTGGCTGGAGCTCACAGAAGTCCTCCTTTCCGTTAAATAGTTCCCACTCTGTTTATGTGATCTTACAGTTCTAATAAAGATAAAACAACCATGTGTTACATAAACTGGGAGATACCAGGTCATCAAAAGTCTGTACAGAGTCAATGAAGAGCTGGAATTTTGCATACAGTCTAAATGCAAAACTTGAGTAGCAAGGAATGCCTGTATCAAAATGAAAAAGATCCAGAATTTGGTGTGACTTAGTGTTGCTGCAAAAACAGTAGCTGTAGTAGAGCTGGTGCACTTAACTGCACAGGAATTAAATCCCTAAACCCTTTAAGTACATTTGGCAATTATCTCTGCTTACAAATTTACAGAGATAATCTCAACCTGTGTTCTAAAGGCTTTTTCAAATACTTAGAACTATTTGTATATCCGTGCAAGGGCACCGGTCCCACCATGGCATCTGGTCTTAGTGCTATCAGAAATGAGTCCTACATTTGAACTGATATTCTCATCTGAATTAGACTCTTTAACCTAGAAAACTGTTCCTGGTAGAACTTCTGCAAGGAGGGTCCATGAATTGCAAGCACTATGTACAGGCTCTTAACAGGCACGGATTTTAAATTTTCAAAAAAGACTTAATTGCTGTTTAAAAATTGCAAATCCTGTTTTTGTTCCTGCTGTTTATGTAAACGTGGGGGCTTGGGTGCAGTTTCTGCTGGGTGGACAAGATTATGACATCAAATGAGAATTTTGCGTCATAACGAATTCTCAGTGACATCTGTAATCTCATGGGCACTGCAACTGTTAGTAGTTGTAGTAGTACAGTAATGGTAAGAGGGGTGGTAAGGGGGTCTTGGGGTGTGGCTTTGCCTCCTGAAACTAACAAATCTGTGTTTGGGGAGGGCATAGCCACCCGGTTGTCTCCATTCCTATTAGCACCCAAGATATGAAAGCTTGTCCACCATTTCTTTCTCCATCCGGCAGAAACTACACCCACTTCAAAGGGGACCCTACTTGCAATTTTGTATTGTGTGGCTCTATGGGGGAAGTTCTAAGATGCAGTATTATTGTAAGTAACTATCCTTTTCATAGGAATTAAGTGGAGGTAACAGCAAATGTAAAATTCTTGCCAGAAGTAGTCTCTACATTTCACAAAAAATGGTCAGTAACATTGGGGGTATTTTTCCAGAGCTGTTTCAGTGCTGGAGTATACCTTCACAGCCTGGATGTTAAGAGGGCTTTAAGTTCTTCATGCAAAGAACTGAAAACTGGCAACTGATTTTCACTTTTTATAAGGGAGGAAAAGGTGCACCTGTTGTGAAGAAAATCTCTTGTTGAATTCTTTCTTGCATTAACTTTTGCTACGGTAAAATGGATAAGGAGGCACTAAAAATTTTAAGAGCAAATTCCACAATGACTACATCTGCCACAGTAGCAGCAACAAGAGGTCCCTTGCTATGGGTGCATAAGGTGATTGTCCACATCTCCATACCACATTATTCCCCAGGCATCCAAGCCAGAGGGGAAGCCATGTTTGGTACTTTTGTTATTCACAGATGTATGCATTGCTTGAAGTAAAAACTAACTGGTATTGTTTTTTCTAGAGGGTTATTTGTGACTTGTGCAAGTCCATCTATCTCCCCTTTTAAGGACTCGGGGTGAGGTGTGGGGAGGTTTCATTAGAATATAGTAAACAAATTATTCTAATTTCCACCTGAACATTTGAAATGTTTGAGTTTTTATTACTATTTTTTACAAACATTACAATCTTGCTATTTTAGTGTGCGTGACATATTTCAGTTACAAAAGTAGGACATAGTTAAAATGAAGTTGGATATCTCTTGCTGTCTCAGACTGTTCAGCAATAAGTCTGCCATTGAAAGGTCTGGGAGAGCAGACCCACAGATCAGAGATTGAACTTCAACATTTTAAATTTCTGTCGCTAGGGCAACACTTAATGGCTAAGATGATGCAGTTTGTATGACTCACAAATACACCATCTAGAAGAAACCTCATTATTGCCATGCGTAGTTTTTTTTCTTTAGTCACCATAGATAAACTACAAGGACACAAGACATTTGATAAGTGGGATCTCAAGTGCTAAATAATTATATTTCAGTTTGACATTTTATGTCATTGTTTTCCTTTAAAAACAGTAGTAAGCCTGCATTTTTGAGTTAAACCTCTGTCATGCTTTTTTGTCAGTATAGAACTGTGTAGTTACTACATTGATTCTGTACTGTTTGTTCCATATGTATATGCTGTGTTTAAATTCCCATTTATGTTGCTTTATTAAAGAGCAGGTATGCACCTACTTTATAAACATTAGAGCATACTGGAGAACATCTTTTTAAAATGTAATTTATCTTTCCCAGGTTCTGCAGGGCACTTTATGTCTGATTAGGCATGCAGTCAAAAAAAAAAAATCATTGTGATTTCTGACTTGGTAGTGTACTTGTATAACATAATAGTGCTTACCAACGCAGACTGTCACAGAAACATCAGTTGTGAAGTGAGCTTGGAACTGTTTTTGAAACACAAAGACATAAATGTTTAAATGAAAGATCTAAAAGGCTGATTTATGGGATGAAGCCAAAAAAAAAAAAAAAACATTAAAGGAGGCAGTATAGTGCAGTGGGTTAAGGCTCTGAGGTGCAGATCTGGAGACCTGGGGTTGAATCCCACAGCTGCCTAGGTGTATAGTGTATGATCCTGAGCAAGTCACTTAACTTCCTTGTGTTCCCAGGTCACATCTGGAAACAAGCTTCAGCTTAGTGTGCTATTCCTGGTTAAAAAATGTTCCCTAAAGCTAAATGCAGATGCAGTAAGCATTGCACATTCCATTTATGTCTTTATGATCTGGTTAAAAAAAAAATGAAATAAGCTATTAATACTAGTGGTTTCCCAGTGATAACACTAAAGTTACTGCAATACAGATTCAGAAATGTTTGTATTCCATTTGTCTTAGAATATCCTGTGAGTACAGTTATTAAAATTATACTTTGCTTCAGGGAGTTCAAACTTGGAGCAGAGTGTGAGTAGCTATAAAATATTTTGTCTAATTCTTGACATTACAGATTAAGCTACTGTGTAACCTAATGATTTGTGCACCAAACCATGAGCCTGGAGACCCAGGTTTGTATCCCAACACAGTCACTTATTGTGTGTATGACCTTGAGCAAGTCACTTTAAGCTCCTGCACATCAGTTCACCCAGCTACAAAATTGGGTAGAGTCAGGACCTTGCTAAAATAAAAATATCTTATTTGGGCTACCCTGGGTAAATAAATTGGGGAAAAACAAATAGAACCCCAAGATGTGTACTATCCTTTGAAATCAAATATAAAATTCACAGTTTTCTTTTGGGGGGGGGGGTGTGTAACACTTAGGACAAGATTTTTTTCCTTTGGAGTTTTTAGATGGAATATCAGATTTGTCATAGCCCACATTAGGCTAAGTACAACTCTACTACATTCTTAAAGGACAAGTACATTGGGGGCAAATGAAATCACAAACACTCCTGTGTATTGGTAGAATAAGGGATGCTTAGTTACCTCATGGTAGTGTTTACTTGTATTTTGCTGCTTTATGAAGTTTTTAGCACTGTTGAAATGCTCCTTGAAATGTAAACAAACCCTCCGAGTAGTTGTGATGCCGAGCCTCTGGGCTTACAAAATGGTGACGATGTGCCTACATGATGTCATCAGAACAAGTCTGCTCTGCTTCTTCCATTAATACCTATGAGCACTGTTTTAAAATGCTGGATACTGGTAATATATGCAGATATCAGCATATGTATCGACACTTAGCTTGTACATCATCATGCAGTCACGTCGTCACCATTTTGTGAGCTGAGCGGTGGCTCGGCATCGGAGCTACTCTGAGGGTTTGTTTACATTTCGGGGAACATTTCAGCAATGCCAAAAACTTTATAAAGCAGCAAAATACACATAAACACTATCATGAGATGGCGAAGCATCATTTATTCTACCAATACACAGGTGCATTTCGGATTTCTTTCACCTCCTAATTTACTTGTCCTTTAAAGGGGTAGAGTAATGAGCTGTGAATGAGCTTGGTATGTCCAGTAGACCTAAGTTTGATTCCCACAACCTCCAGTTGCATGTAGTGTGACTCTCAGCAAGTCATTTAACCCCCTAGTGCTCTTGGGTCACCCTTGGAAACAGGCACTTGTGCCTGGTGGGCCTTATCTGGTTACCAAAGAATTAAAATAACACTAAGAGCACCACACTGAAGTGTGGGGCTAATCACAATTTGCACTTTGTGTGCAAAAAAAAAAAATTACTGTTTACTGCAGTATAGTAGATTTTATCTGACCGATCCTGCCGACTCCCAAGCTGACATTTGCTGTAATCAGAAATCCCAGAATCCCCCATAGATAATGTTAGAGCTTAGCTACAGCTGTGGGAGATTCAATAGCCTATAGTACATGTTAGAGCTGGTTGCCTGTCCTGCTGTTCTCCCAGGGCTAAGTACAGTCCTCTGTAACTGTACTTGGCCCCAGGAGGACAGCAGGACCAGCAAACAAAAGATCAGAGCTTATAAAATAACATGTACTGCAAGCTGTCGAATCTTCCAGAGTTGCAGCCCAGCTCTGATGTCATCTGTAGGGGATTCTGGGATTCCTGGTTATTGCAGATGTCTGGGTGGGAGTCGGCAAGATCAGTCAGATATACAATGTAATATACTGTAATAAAGTGTTAAAAACAAAAATACGTTTTTTCCACACAAACTGCAGGTTGGGACCTGCCCCGCACTTGGGGTTGGGATTCGTAGTGCTGACTGTTCCCTTTTTAAGTACATTGTAAAAAAAAAAATATTAGTACTCAAAACAGTATTGTCATCCAAAAACTGATACTCTGCCTTCTGTTTCTGGTGAGCTGGAAATGCCAAATTCATGTAAAATTTGAGCCCTATCTAGTGTTTCTTTAAAGTTTAGTGTTTGCTCTTCTGTGCTGTTAAACGAGTCGACATTCCTCTCTCAAATGTATGCTTGCAGAATATATTTGTGACCATTGTGTCTATTTCTCACTGTTATTTTGATTAAATCTCTGCTCAACCTTTGCTTGATAGCGAAACCTACTTTGTAACCCATATTCTGGTGTAGCTGCTGCACTTTGCTGACTGATGGAGCAGGGTCCTCAAAGTGGATGTGCTGTATAGGGAAGGTGTTCTGCCGTTCTTCGCAAGGGGAGCAGCAAGCCTGTTTGTACTGCATACTAAACCTCCAGTTCCCTGTATGGATTTCTCTCTCCTGTGCTGTATTGGAAGGTTTTCAGTGGTTGATTTTTAAACTTGTGTTTTTTAATTGCCAAATATAACCTCATTTTGTATGTGTTTTAGAAGGTAGTTACATGGAGTGTGTAAATTTCAGTGAAGGCTTCTGTTGTATTTTTAACTTGTTTTACAAATTATCTTGAGGGTTTTTCTTTTATAACTTTTTTCAATAGATCAGTATTTGTTAAACTGCGATCTGTAATATTGAAATTGGATTGTATAGAATTATTTATTTGGTCTAGCTGGTTCAATTTGTAAACAAAGATAAATGTATTCTAATATTAAAGTACATTTTTGTTCATCTCTTTAAAACCCGCCTAATGTGTTTTTTGGCAGCCTGTCATCGCACAGAGATTATTTGTACAGAGTTTGACTGAGATGGCTGTAATGGTGAAGCACACCAGTAAATAGCATTTCTATGTTCGAACTGCACAGTACTTGCTTTTCATATAGCAGTTTCGTTTAAAGCTATTAATATTTGATTACTGGCTTAAATCAGGTATTCAATTGACAAAGTAAATGAGCACTATGGTTCAAGTTTTAGTTTACAAAATAAATGTGTTCAGTGTGATGTATTTAGTCAACCTGACCTTGCAAAGTGGTGTTTTGGGCAGTCACAATTGTGGAAAGGAGAATTTCACCCCTTGAAATTTGGTTTCCTGGAGCCTTCGTGTCCTTCCATCCTGTATTCACCAAACTGGGGAACCCATTACCAGTGGAGAAACACAGGCACTTCCTACTCTAGAAAGCGAAAAGACAGACGGGATCCAAAGTCTATGTATGGTTTGGTTATTTAATTCTGCATTGTGAAATCATTAAACCGATCCACAGCTGGTAATGCCTTTCACCCTACGGTCCCTGTCTCTTCGTCCCCCATATCACCATTTCTATTGAAATCCAGTGTATCGGCACAGAATAATGTTCAACTCTTGGTGTTGCTGTTTAACACCTATGATGTCCCATCTCACACTGATGGCCAAATTGTAATGGGAGATGAGTAGGACAAGCATCTAGCTGTGGTTGCCATGCATTGGCCATATTATTAATTGGCACTTTTTTTTTATTCTTCCATATAGCTATTTACCCTTGGATGGCTGCTTTGCCCCAACTCTGTCTCTCCCAGTCCAGCAGCCACTTCCCCCAAAGTTACTTTGCCTTCATCCTCCACAGATTGCCCCCTGTGGCAGGCCAGAAAGGGAGGGCTGTCCCCACCCCACAGAATTTACGATTCCGTATTTTGCCAAGGAGATTGGGTGGTGGTGGTGCAGGTCCAGAGAGGTGTACAGGGCTTCATATAGCCCATGGGGCCCTTTCCATTTCCTAGTTCCTCCCAGAAACTGGATATCGCAGGTTGCACATGGGCATGGAGGCACACATGTGCCCTTGATTCCACAGCACCTTCTCTCCCACACCATGATGAAGATGAATGTCAGGCTGCTCGTGCATCGGCACTTCCTTTAGGCCTCCACCTGGGTGCAGCCAAGAGCAAAGTCAGCCAGCCTCCCCTATCTGGGAGTGGTAAGCTATCAAATGGCTGCTCCATCCACGCCCAGCCCCCTTCCATGCTGACCCCCAGCAACTCAAGCTGGTTTCTGAACTCTGGTCACTGGCATGGCATGAGGTAAGGCTCTTGTGAGTGCCTTGGCACCACTGAGCCAGTGATGCAGCACTTTGTTTCTAATGCTATGGCTGGGGGCCACAACTCATCCAGCTGTGACATTTATCTTCGGGGAAACCCAAGTTACTGCAGTGATGTTGTCAAGCTCATGCAGCTCCTCAAGGAAGCAATGTGGCCTGGTAATTAGGGTACTGTCTTGGGAACTTGTAGGTCACTGGTACAAACCGCATCAGAGCCAAATACTCTGTGTGTGATCTTGAACAAGTCATTTAACCTTTCAGTGCTTCAATCCATGGAGTGATGGACAAGGATAGAACCAGGGCTATCCTGAATAGATAAATGGTGTACAAAAGAAAAATGCAACTGTTTGGCTCTGATACCTGTGCTCATTCAATGGACTTGAGCCTCGGGTTTTACCTCTGTGGGTGTGGTAGATGCTCCAGGACTCACTCCCTGGAGACCATGAATTGCAAATTCTCCTCTGTAATGCAGGAGAGTTCTTGCATCTACAGGCTCCCTACTTGTTAAGGACTGAATTTGTGCAATATGAAATGCCACTAGTTAATAGGCCCTAATAGCAAAAATAAAATCAAGTCTAGGTACTGTATGTTGAAAAAATATACTGTTGATGTCTTTGTATTAAAGGTGATACATTTATTTCACAATTTGTATTAACACATCATATTTGAAAACCTCAACTGTTTAACCCATGTAGTTTTAAACCCTTGTCCTGAGCTTAAGATATTATTGTCCATAGAAACTGCTGGTGCTTCTACATGTTGCTTCAGTTTTGCATCTTTATTCTCATTGAACTCCCATCCACCTCTCCAGTGTGCTGGCATAGCTCCATTCACTGCAGCTGAGAGGCAGGACAAAAAATATTGCTAGGCCCTCCTCTTTTGGGAGACCAGAGAACAGCTAGTTATTTGCTGCCTCCCTTTGAAGTTGCTGCTTTGGAGCGTTTTTTGTTTTGTGTCCTGCCTTCTGGCCTGCTCTGGGTGCGTTAGCTTTCCTTCTTGTTGAGCTTTCAGGTTTTCTGTGCCATTGGGCTCTCCTTGTTTCTTTTAGCAACTTTTCCCCCCCATGCCAGCCATCTGGTTTGTCAATCATGCTATTGATGGAGGGTGGTTTAGGGTGCTCCTGACACAAGCTGATTTCATTCAACCACCAGGACTATGCTACCAGAGCGAGGCTGCCATTCTGTCCCTCACCCTTGAACCTGAAGCTGCTCTTCAGCCATTCTGACCAGAGAAAGACCAGATCTTACTTCGGGTGGGAGCTCTTGCAGCAGGCTATCACAATTAGGACTATGCTGCAGGCACTAGGACCCTCTGGAAAACTTCTCAGCCAGCAATACCCGGCAGGGACCACCCCCAACTGCTCCACCCCGGCATCTGCTCTGGTACAAAGGGGCAGACTCAGCTCCACCCCATTTCTTTTCCGCGCGTCCGTGCCGTGAAGAGTTCCTGCTTTCGTTATGGCTTGCCAAACCCAGCTAAAGAATTTCATTTTTTTGCAAGTTATTTCTCCACAGTTTTCGACTTTTAACCTTACCGATATATGTCTTTACCATGCCGGTCTCCTCGTTGGGACCCATGTTAATTAGTGCGATTGCGGCTGCCGGATCCCGTCTAAAGGCGGTCGCCGGCAATCGTGTTTTGTTTTGGGCTGAGTTGACACCTCCGCTGCCTGTTTGGCCTGTAAAAAAAAAAAATTCACCAGCCAGACTCCGATCTGCTGCTTAAAGGCATTGAAAGTGTACCTGCTGGAGCAAAAAATGGATTTGCACACCTCGGGGGAGAAGCTGAAGAAGGACAAATCCAAGCAATCCTGCAAAGAGGACCATAGTCGGTCCCGGTCCCACTCCCATTCGTGGCCTTCTCCCAAGACAGCCCGTGGGTCGACGGGTTCAGGTGAGCATCCTAAGGTGAAATACAAGGCTAAGGCTGGACCTTCAGGGGAGAGGCCAGTGAAGCCTAAGGTGACTCCGTTAAGGGTCACCGTGAAGTCCTGGGCGCAAGCTTTGGCCCTGCCTTCCAAGGCACGGCACCGCTAGTCTGGAGCATGCCCTCTGAGTTCAAGGGCACTCCCGCACCCCCCAGTCGAGACCCCGTCGTCGGTCCCCTTACCGACGCTGGGTAATGGGGTGACGGATCCAGACTCAGCAGCTGGTGAAGGGGCTGCATCGGCATACCTGAAGTCCTCCTCCCCCCGGGGCTCCGAACAGGGCTCTCCTTCTAAGGTCAACCTGGAGATTCCCTTTTCAGGGAAGGCGGCCTCGGTGTTTTTGAAGGATGAGCTCCAGGATCTGTTTTCCTTCTGGTGGGGGTAGGTTCAGAAGCGAACCCCTCCCCCCCCCGTCACCGGTCCCAGACCCTTCGGATGAACCACAGCCAGAAGGTGCTTCTGTTCGAGAAGACCCCCGAGGCCACCTCACCTCCTCCTCCAAAGGCTCGTTCCAGGTCACAGTCCGTGGACCGATGCCTGCGCTCTACCAGGTCGGGTAGCAGCGCTGAGTCCAGGTCTTGCCAGGAGCCATTCCACGTTCTAGGCCAGGACTGCTCGATGTAGAATCCCACTGTGTGAACGTCGGTCCGTGATCATCGCTGGTCCTCGGACCAACATCGGTCGGTGAGCCACCGACGCTCGAGTGAGGCTGGTCGTAGGGGCAGGTCTGGCTATTCGTCACCCAGTAGCCACTCCTCCTCTTCGTCTTCTACCTCTTCCTTTTTGGAAATTGGGGGTTCCCCAGGAGAGAAGGACCAGCCACGCTCGCCTCCTGACTATCCCACTTTCATGGACGTCATGAGGCACATCCAGGCCTCCAATGAGTGGGACACAGAGGACCTGGATCTGGAACGCCCACGTTTGGCTAAGTACCTGAGACAAAATGAGCCAAAATCCTTGGTTGTTCCTCCTTTAGTGGACACTTTCCAAGACCTCACCAGAGTGACCTGGAAGCGTCCGGCTTCAGTCATGGCAGTTCCGAAAAAATCGGACAAGCTGTATAGAGCCCGAAGGATGAACCATTCTTGGCTGAACATCCTCAGGTGGACTCTTCAGTTATAATGGCTGCTCACAACAAATCTAAGCAGCCTAAACATCTCAGCTCACAGCCTCCCGATCCGGAATCCCACTACTTGGACCAGGTGGGCAAGAAAGTCTATTCTGCCTCCACCTGTTCAGTTAGGTCCCTTAATTTCCTTACGCACATGGTCCAGTACCAGAATGTGTTATGGCAGTGGGGACAAGAGTTGGTTAATGCCTTGCCAGACTCCGAGAAGAAAACAGAGATTCTGAACCTTCTCAAATCAGGCTCGGATGTAGGCATACATGTTTTGCGTGCCTCGTACGACACTGTGGATACGGCAGCCAGAGCGGCAGCGGCAGGTGCCTTCCTCAGGCACCATTCTTGGTTGAGGGTCTCAGGCTTTCATTAGGATCTGCAATCTGGAATCCAGGACTTGCCCTTCCAGGGTTCCGTATTGTTTGGGCCGGAGACGGAGTCTTTGATCTCTCGCCTCGAAGAGTCAGGCAAATCCATCTGGCCAGTCCTCCAAATGTATTGTGGAGACCAGCTGAGACAACGCAAGCAGCCATTTCACTAGCCCTAAGGTGGTCAGGCCTGTGGTAACCAACAGGGCCAGAGAGGAGCCTTTCTGAGGAGAGCTGGCAACCAGCAGCCTGGAGGCACTCCTCTCTGTGGCCCCAAGTCCTCCCAGGCCTCTCTGCCCAGTGACTCCCTTCCAACCCCTCCTCCAGCGGAGGTACCAGGGAGGTGGTGAGGGTCACTTCTCCCTGTATTTTCAGGGATGGAGCTCAATAACTATTGACAAATGGGTCCTAGATGTCATAAGGAGAGGACACACCTTAGAGTTCACGGAGATTCCTCCAGACACTCCACCAAAGTTCTCCAGATATCCTCCTTCTCATATTCCTCTCATAGAAGGAGAGATACAGGCCCTCTTGCAGAAAAGAGCAATGGAGCCAGTCCCTCTGAGACAGCGTGGAAAAGTGTATTACTACCACTTCTTTCTGGTTCCAAAAAAGACCCAGGACCTTCATCTCATTCTGGACCTAAGCTCACCAAATCTTTATAGAGTACAAAAGGTTCTGGATGGTGACCCTCCAGGTCGTCTTCCTCTGCTGCACCAAGGGGACTGGCTCTGCTCTCTGGACATGCAAGATGCGTATATGCATATCGGGGTCTTTCCCCCTCACAGGAAGTTCCTGAGGTTCCACTTCCAGGGGGAGCATTATCAGTTTCGAGTTCTTCCATTCAGCCTCTCTTCCTCTCCTTGAGTCTTCACAAAATGTCTGGCAGTGGTGGCTGCGGCTCTGAGGCATCAGACACATTGTCTTCCCTTACCTGGACGATTGGCTGCTAGTGGCCCCAACAAGGTCATGCATGCTTCAAGCTCTCAGAGACACTTATACACTCTTCCGAGACTTGGGGATCATCCTGAACCTTCCAAAATCTTCCCCAGAACCCAGCCAAAGACTCATGTTTATTGGACTAGTCCTGGATTCGGTCCAGGGCATGGCTTTTCTCCCCCTGAAGAGGGGCGATCGCCTGCAGGAGATAGCCGGATCAGTTCTAGTAACTCCTCAGGTCTCAGCAAGGACCTTCCTCAGACTTCTGGGGCACGTGGTGGCCATTCCAGTTACTCCTCTGGCCCGCCTCCACATGCGAATCCCACAATGGAAGCTCAGGGTGCAGTGGGATCAGTGCTCAGACGATCTCTCTACCACGCAGTCAGAATCACAGAGCCAGTAAAAAGAACGCTTCATTGGTGGATGGATCCAGTCAAGTTTGGAAGGAGGGGTCCCCTTCCATCCGGAGCCCCCAAATCAGACCCTTACGACAGATGCCTTGGATTTGGGGTGGGGGCGCACCTTGGGGCCCACCAAACACAAGGCATTTGGACCCCCGAGGAGCGCGAACTCCACATCAAAGTCCTGGAGATGCGAGCGGTCCTCAATGCGCTACACGCCTTCTAGGAAGACCTCGTACCAGGCTCTCTTCTGGTTCAGACAACATGGCGGTCATCTTCTACATCAACAAGCAAGGGGGAGCTCATTCTTACACCCTGTGCAGGGAGGCGTTGAGAGTCTGGTATTGGGCGGTGGAGCTGCACATCACTCTCTCCGCGGTGCACGTTCTGGGCATCCTCAACGACTTGGCTGACAGTCTCCGCAGATCTCGGTCCAGGGCGCATGAGTGGGAGCTACTGCAATCAATAGTGGACCAGCTGTTCAACAGATGGGGTCGTCCAGATCTGGACCTGTTTGCATCACCGCGCAGTGCCAAACTGCTGCTTTTCTGCTCGCAAGAGCCCACGCCTGGTGTTTTCTGGCCAGACACGTTGTCCCTATGTTGGGCAGGAAGGTTTCTTTACTCATTCCCTCCCTTTCCTCTTGTCCAGAGGGTGCTGTTGAAGTTACAGGCCGAGGGGGCGCAATTGATTCTGATCGCCCTGCTGTGGCCTTGGCAGATTTGGTTCCAACTACTTCAGTGGCTTTCCATGGAACCTCCAGTTCCACTGCCAATATGCTCGCAGTTGCTGTCCCAGGATCAGGGTTTGTTGGTTCATCCCGATCTCTGATCCTTGCACCTTCATGCTTGGCTCCTTCAGACGTAGCAAAGTACAGGTACGGGGTATCACCAGAGGTGGCGGAAGTTCTTGTGTTGGCGAGGAAGCCCTCCACGCTCTCCACTTACGCTATGAAATGGAAGCATTTTTATTTGTGGGCCTCGTCTCACCATCTGGATCCTGTTTCCTGTTCAGTGAACTTAGTTTTTCAGTATCTCCTTTCCTTATACCAACAAGGCTTGAGCTACTCCTCCGTAAAGGTGCACTTGTGGGCCATCTCGGCTTATCACACCCTTTCGGGTGACAGAACCTTAGCCCAATTGGACATGGCATGCACCTTTTTACGGGGGATTCTTCATATGAGACCTCCCATTCGGGATCCTATCCCACCTGGGACCTCCTTCTTGTGTTGGAGAAGCTTACCCTTCCTCCATTTGAACCTGCAGCAGATTGTGAGCTGCGATATCTGTCCTGGAAGGTTTGTTTTTCAGTTGCCATTACTGCAGCTCGAAGAGTTTCCAAGCTTCAGGCTCTGATGTGTAAAGAGCCATACTTAATTTTCCACAGGGAAAGGGTTTCCCTGAGGACGAACCCTAAGTTTCTTCCGAAAGTGGTCTCAGAACTGACCCTCAACCAGTCAGTTGACCTTCCAGTTTATTTTCCTTTGCCCTCTAACAGAGGGGAGGCTCTCCTTCACACTTTGGATGTTCACAGGATGCTTAGGTATTACCTTAAGCGTACAGCTAATCACCGTAAATCGGAGCAACTGTTTGTGGCCTTTGTGCCACAACACTTGGATGGACCGGTGTCCAAGCAGACAATTTCAAAATGGACTGTTCACTGTGTCTCTTTCTGCTATGAAAAGCACAACAAGCCCCTTCCTGGTCCGGTTAGGGGTCAGTCCTCCAGGGGAGTGTCTGCTTCCTTTGCTGCTGAAGAATGTGTTCATTAAGGATATTTGCACATACACTACTTGGAATTCAGTGCATACTTTTGTCAAGCACTACAGCTTAGACATTGCCTCCAGACACCGTGCAGGCTTCGGCCTGGCAGTCCTTCAGGGACTACGGTCTTGAACCACTATGTTCAGCTCCATCTCCACCTCCCGGGGTTGATTACCTCCTTGGTGAGGGAGTGTTTGGGATTCATTCCTAATTGTGATAGCCTGCTGCAAGAGCTCCCACTCGAAGTAAGATACTACAGTTACGTAAGAACTTACCGTAACAGTAGATCTTCAAGAGGAGCTCTTGCAGCAGGCGTTACTTTCCCGCCCTCCTTCCCCCTCTGAGGTGTGCAGATTTCCATCTTCGTGCTTCGCTCCATTCTCCTGTCAGGTCTCATTCTCGGGACTTGGCGGGGGAACTGGGGTGGAGCTGGATCTGCCCCTTTTTATACCAGAGCTGACGCCGCGGTGGTCCCTGCTAGGTACTGCTGGCTGAGAAGTTTTCAGGAGGGTCCTAGTGCCTGCGGCATAGTCTTAATTGTGATAGCCTGCTGCAAGAGCTCCTATTGAAGATCTACTGTTACGGTAAGTTCCTACGTAACTGTACTTTTCTAAAAGGTCGTTATCCCTCTGTAGCAGGTCTACCAGAAATTGCATGAAAGCGGGAGCACATTTGCTGACTCATGCTGTAGCTGAAAAAGACCTGATAGAATGAAATGCTGGATTCCAACCAAATCTTGCTGTGGCAGTTGGGCCAACCTGTGGGAGACTTGTCAGCCTCTCTACTGGATAAGGTAGGTGCATGTTTTGTCATACTTTGGGGTGGGGTCTGCCATGTCCCAGTGCCTAAGGCTTGTTTCCCTCTTGTGTTTCCCCTGCCAAGTTAAAATTTGTTGTTAAAGGGCCTTCTGCTTCTCAAGTCTTATGGAGCAGGTACTCTTCTGGTTTTCGGTGAAGACTAATCTTCTTTCAGACCACACCAATGGAACTATAAGCCACCAGCTGCTAGGACCACATGGAAACTTTGTGCAAGCAGTCCACCAGGGGCAACCCACGACGACATCAAATGACTGTCATATAAACGTGGGCAGCCTTTTCCTTCCTCAGTTCTTTTCCCACCGTTGATCATTCTTGTTGGACCGTGCATATAAACGATGCTGTTATAGTCACTGATTTCTTATTTATATTTCTCACCGTAGTCATGCTATCACTTTCTCAAGTGATCTTTGATGGCATGTATGTTGACTAAAGAGTCATCGAACCTATTCTGCTATCGCGAGTGCAGCGAGAAAATATATTCCAGAGACTCCTACGAAGTCTATGTGTGCTGCTTATACCTGGACCACAATGTTCAGATGTGCCAGATCTGCAAGGGATTCAATACACCCACCCGGTGACATACAAAAATTGCTCTAGAAAAGCACCTGTTAAAGTAGCAGGTAGCCTGAACGGAGAAGGAGTTCCAGCAAAAGAGCTGCACCACATCACCAATGCATTCCTCAGGATCCAAATTGTCGAAGTCCTGGGAGAAAACATCCAGATCACACAAGCACAAATATCGGAAGAGGGAGAGCGAGAAAGACAGCCTCCATGGTTCACTCTCGGTTGTCCCACCACGTGGCTTCAGCCACCTCAGCGCTGTCAACCGCTTTGGTGATGCCACCAGTCGCCCAGACTATAGACATAGTTTCCAGGTTAGGGCAGCCAACAGGCACCACCAAGCCTACTATGGCTAGTGTGTTGCCATCAACACAGGGGACTTTGCCTCCTCCATTGACCTCCAGTGCTCCTGTTGAACACACGAGTGCCCACGTGCATGCTGTCTTGTCTTTTACAGACATCCTCAAACAGCTTTTTC
The DNA here is from genome assembly GCA_016271365.2 of Neoceratodus forsteri. NCBI lineage: Eukaryota > Metazoa > Chordata > Ceratodontiformes > Ceratodontidae > Neoceratodus > Neoceratodus forsteri. Next base: position 1,522,218,987 of record CM028130.1, on the reverse strand, counting down.
TTCATCTCCTACACCAGGAGCTAAGTCAATGGGGTCTGTCATTCAGACCCCTTCATGGACTCCTACTAGGGTTATATCTTCTTGAGCACCAACGACTTTGCCGCGTGCTCCCTTCATCATGTCAATCAGACGGAAAACATGGAATACAATCCTGACCTCATGGTACAGGATGAGGCCGAAGAATACATGGAAAGTCCCTATGAGAGGATTAGTTCTACAGTCTCCACCTGCAGCGAGAACTCTGGTTTACACCCCTAGGTCCCCTCCTAAGGATTCTTTCTTTATAACCATGATGCAGCAACTTCATACTACCATGGTATTTGATTTGGAGGAGCAGGACACAATCAATAAGAACCTGATGGACTTCTTGGAGCTCCCTGACTCTCCCCCCTCAATGGTAATTCCACCCCCTCCTCCTTTCCTTGGAGGATGCCACCTTTGCCTGCTATAGACCTAACATAATTCCTGCCATACCTAGAAAGGCAGATAAAATGGCCCCTTCAGTTAGGCTTTTCCTTGCAGGCTAACCTGAAGCTGACTCTGTGGTCAGCAGCGCTGCCCATGACAGATCAAAGGCACCAAAACATCTTAGTTCTCTTCCTTCTGACAAGGAATCCAGATGTGAGGGGCAAAAAGGACCTATGGTAGTGCCTCTTTGGGCCTGAGAATTGCAAACTACCAGGCCCATATGGTAAAATACCAAAGCACACAATGGAAGAAAGCTAAAGCAGCTTCCCAAGCTCTTTCAGAAGGTGCACCAAAGCAAGAGCTCCTTAACACTTTAACAGCTGGTGTGAGGCACCGTGCTGCTACCAGATAATTAGGTAAGAGTAAAGGAGTAGGAGTCCTCCCTAGTCCAGCAGCCAATCCAAGTGCCCATTCAAAAGTCCATAGAGGTACTAGTGCTGCAGGAGTCGCAACTGGCTCAGCCTGACTGCTTTCACACCCTCCCAGTCACCATTGCCTCCAGGGGTGGTTATTGGGGGTCGTCTCTTCCTCCACCTGGACCAATGGAAGGAGCTGACCTTGGATGCCTGGGTCTTGGAAATAATCGCACAAGGACATGTTCTGGAGCAGCTAGAGCTACCTCCAGACCATCCACCAGTGCCTACACATTATCTTCAAGACCGCATTCCTGTGTGTCTGGAGGAAGTTCACACCTTGCTCCAGAAAAGATCAACAGAACCTGTACCACTGGAACAGAGAAACAGGGTTCTGTAATTGGCACTTCCTAGTTCCAAAATGGACAGGGTATTTAAGGCCTGTTTTGGATATCAGTGACCTGAATTTGAAAAAGATGTAAGCCTAGAACTTATTGAAACAGCCAAGGAACTGAAAAATATAGGAGCAGAAGTAATAGTTTCAGGAATTCTCCCAGTCCCCAGAGCAGTAAGAGAATAATAATCAAACCATAATGATAATTAACAATAGGTTAAAAAGATAGGTGCTGCCAGGAGGGCATCAGATTTATTGACACATGGCCACACTTCAATAAAAGGGATCACTTACTGCAAAGATGGGCTGCACTTAAACAAAAATTGGGCATACATACTAGGAAGATTAATTAAGGCCCACTTGGAAATAGTCCCTTTAAACGAACATCCAAGGGGGGGGGGGATACAAATAATGGCAAAAATGTAAGTACATTTACATCGGTAAACATCAAGAGAAAGATCAAACATATACTGTAAAGTGCCTTTTTGAGCAATGTGAGATGTCTGAATAATGAGATGGGTAAACTTCAGGCAATTTTGACAATGAATAATAACATTGACATAGCATTGGCCTGAGGGAGACTCCTGGGACAAAAGCATTCCTGAATTCTCATTCACAAGCTTGGAGAAAAAAGGGGAAGTGGTGTCACAATATTTGCAGCAAATGCCATACCTGCAACTGATATATCAGAAAAAAATAAGGAGACCAGACTCTAGCATAGAGACGATATGGTTGAAGGTTAACCCAAACTCCAATGAGGAATTTATCCTCTGACTATGTTATAGACCTCCGAACACCTTGGAAGAAACAAACCAGGAACTGATGGAGGCATTAACAAAGGCATGTGACATAGGGCGTATGGTTTTCACAGAAGATTTTTAACTACAGTGACCTAAACTGGACAACTGAGACCACTAACAACAAAGTTCAGACTTTTTGGATGCCTGTTTAGAACATAACCTACTACAGCATGTAACAACGCAAACAAGGGGAGGCAATTTGTTGGATGTAGTCATCTGTTCAGACGCTGTTAACATTCAAAACTGTGAGGTAACATCCTCAATAGGTAATAGTGACCACACCAGCATTCAATTCAGCATACTCAGTACATGTGAGATGAAAGGGCTGTACTGAAATCTGTCTCTACATATAGGGATAGTATGAATACGGACATGGCAAAATTCTACTGATCTAGGCTCTTTGAAGAGAAATCCTTTGAATGTTGGACTCACCTTAACTGTATGACCCTGTCCATTGCTGATAAACATACTAAGAAAGTATAGTGAGAGAACTAAAACCTAAATGGTTAAGTAATAAAATTATGAGGTTAATTCAAAGTAAGAACAAAGCGTATGCAAAATACATGGAACAAAACACATCAGTTAACTGGGAAAACTACAAAAAGAGGCAAAGAATATGTAAAAATGCCAAAAAAAAAAAAAGGCCAAGCGGAATCTAGTGACCAACCTTGCTACTTTAGCAAACAAAAACAGTAAGCAATTTTTTAGCTATATAAACTCAACTCAGAGTTAACTGTAATATCACATAACAACACCACAGGTACAGATCCTAAAGAGATAACAAATATATTTAATAACTATTTCTGTTTTGTTCATTTGAAATCAAACATTATAGGCAATTAGTTCAGAAACAACAACAATGGGAATCATACTATTGACATTGATACCAACATTTCTAATATAGGACTTATGACCCATGGAGCTCCAGGTTTAGATAAAATCACACCACAAATGTTACAATTAATGAAATAAATAATCTGTCACTCATTAAAAATATTGTTCAAAAAGTCCTTGAACACAGGGGAGATTCCAAAGGACTGGAGGGTTGCAAGAATTACCCCGATACACAAAAAGGGAAATAAACCACATGTACAGAACTACCACCCAATAAGCCTAATTTCAGTCCCTTGTAAGATACTAGAATCTATCATACAAGACATAATAACAAATCAGATGAAAGACTGATTGTCAAACTTTTGATCCTAATCAACACAGATTCACCAAGGGATGAACATGTACCATAAACCTTATGTGTTTCTATGAATACATAAGTAATGTACTTGATAGGGGGGAGGCTGTGGATGTGATACTGTTAGACTTTTAGAAAGCATTTGAAACTGTCCCACACTGGGCTATAGTTGAAAAATTGCTACCATTTAATATTAACACCTACGTAGTAAAATGGATCACTAACTGGCTTAATGATAGAACTCAGACAGTGTTGATTAATGGCTATATGTCAGAGGAGAAGCAAGTGCTGAGTGGGGTCCCCCAGGGTTCTGTACTGGGTCTTATAGTGTTCCAACTATTTATTACTGACCTAGGAGACAAGGTACATAATTAAGTATGCTGACAATATAAAACTTGGAGGCCCATGTGCTAACCTAGAACAGGTTGAAAAAATCCAATTAGATCTAGATAAAGTATCTGAATGGGCATATAGATGGGGCATGTCCTTCAACCAAGATAAATGCTGTGTCCTACACATAGGAAAAAGCAATCTGATTGATATACATTAAGTAACACCTTGTTAAAAATCAGAGAACAAGGAAAGGGACCTGGGCATTATAGTGGACTGGAATCTAGACTTTAGAGAGCAATGTTCAAATGCAGCAGCAAAGGCAAACAGGTAATGGGAGCAATAAAAAGGAATATAAAAAGCAGAAGTGCTGATGTTAATGCCACTCTACAGATTATATGTGAGGCCACATCTTAAATATTGTGGTCAGCTTTGGTCCTCCTATAGAAAGGCCGATGTTAAGAAACTGGAGAGAGTCCAACATAGAATGACCAAAATGGTGAAAGGGTTACAACGCTGCTCCTATGAAGATAGAATAGAGAAGCTTAAATTACACCCCCTGCAGGTAAGAAAGAGGGGAAATTTACTGCTATTATATGATATTCTGCAGGATATTAATCTTATAACCAAACTAAATTTGGACTTTAAGAATATTAATGCAAACTCACGCAGGCATCTCCTACAACTTAAGGGCAGCAGATTTAACACTATAAAAAGGAAACATTTCTTTACACAGAGAGTGGTAAACCCCTGTAATAGTTTGCCTTTGGAAATAGTTATAAGAAAAAACAAGGACACCTTCAAAAAAAGACTAGATAATTACATTGCAAATGGTGGGAATATGAAATATTACATGGAATTCTAATGGAGCTACTTATGGGAATCCTGCCTCTTTTTGCTTCTGTACATTAGTAACTTTTTCATAGAATACAAAAAGTTCAGGATGGTGACTCTGCAGGATCTGTTACCACTGCTGCAGGTAGGGGATTGGATCTGTTCCCTCGATATGAAGGATGCCTACCTTCATATCAAAATACAAAAACTTCATAGGAAGTATTTAAGGTTCCTGTTTCAGGGGTAACACTTCCAGTTCAGAGTATTGCCCTTTGGCTTGTCATCTGCACTGCAGGTCTTTATCAAATGCTTGGCTGTGGTGACAGCAGCCCTTCACAGGGAAGGCCTTTCGTATTTCCTTACCTTGACAATTGCCTTCTGAAGGCTCACTCCAGGGAGCAACTCACAGACACTTTAGCTGGAACCAGGTAATTGTTCTGCGCTCTGTGGATCACTGTCAATGTGCCAGAGTCTATTCTGACTCCTTGCCAGCTTCTGCAGTATATAGGGTCTGTCTTGGATATGGCCATAGTCTCAGCATTTCTGCCTCTGGACGGGGCCGAGCATCTGATGGCACAGGCCCAGTTAGTTTACAACAGCCGATATGTCACAGCCAGAGTGTTTTTTCAGCTTCAGGGCTTAATGGCAGCGGCCATAGTTTCAGTACCTCTGGCCAGGCTCCATATGAGGAATCCTTAGTGGACCTTGAGGGTCCAGTGGGATCAACTCACAGACGATCTGGACCAGAGGGTTATAGTAACTTCTTCTGTACGCAAGGTGCGCAAGTTGTGGATGGAACCTGCTGAAGGGGTTCCTTTTCTGATCCCTTCTTCTCATCAGATTTTACATAGTGTCGGCAGATAAGGGCCTACGGCCCACCCAGTCTGCCCATTTCAGCTTGTAAGTTCACTTTGTTTTCCTAGAAGTCTGTTGCCCCTTCACCCTGACCTCCAGAATTCCTTTGTCTATCCCATGCATTCTTAAATCCCGTGATTGTTTCAGCCCCCACCACTTTTCTGGCAGGGTGTTCCACTTGTCCACCACCCGTTTTGTGAAGCAATTCTTCCTCATGTTTCCTCTGAATCGTCCTTCCATACCCTCTAGTCCTGTAACATCTTTTTCACTTAAAAATAGTGTATTCCTGCACCCTGTTGCTCCCTGTAAGATACTTGTATGTCTCTTGTCATATCCCCTTTCTCCCTCCTCCTCCAGGGAGTACATATTCAATTCCTTCAACCCGTCCTCATAGGACTTGTGATGCAATCCATGTACCATCTTTGTTGCCCTCTTCTGAACCTTCTCTACCCTGTCTATGTCCTTACGTAGTAAGATCTCCAGAACTGTACACTGTACTCTGTACATAGGTACAGTCTGTAGGTGGGGCCTCACTAGTGTCTTGTATAGTGGAATTATGACCTCCCTTTTCCTGCTGGTGATGCCTTGAGGGCGGGCTGGGGGGCACATTTAGGGCCCCATCAAATGTAGGATGTATGGACCAAAGTGGAGAGCACCCTGCATATAAATGTTCTAGAGGTGAGAGCTGTTCTGTATGGCTTACAGGCCTTCCTAGCTCACCTGTCCCTGGGTCCTTTGTTAGTACAGATGGCCAATGTCAGTGTGATGCATTACAAGCAAGGGGGAACTCACGCTTACCTGAATTCAGGGAGGCAATGAGAATATCGTACTGGGCTCTAGAACATGGTCTAGAACTGTCAACAGTATATATTCCAGGTGCCCAAAATGTCTTGGCAGACAGACTAAGCAGGCCATAGTCCAAAATGCACAAGTGGCAACTACTGACCTCTGTAGTGGATGACCTGTTCAACAAATGGAGTCATCCAGAGTTGGACCTTATTGCGACTCCACACAGTGCAAAACTGCAACGTTTCTGCTCGCTCATTCCAGGGCCTTGAGTTTTCTGGTGAGATGTGTTGTTCCTTTCTTGGAAGGGGAAGTTCCTCTATGCCTTCCCTCTTGATTAGGAGGGTACTACTCAAACTTCAGATGGATTGGGTAACTCAAATCCTTATTGCTCCCCTATGGCCTCAACAGATCTGGTTCATCTTACTGTAGCAGCTGGCAGTGGAACCACCAGTACCTCTGCTTTTATGTCAGGAACCTCTGTCACAGGAGCAGGGAACCCTGGTCCATCTGGACCTCAGATCACTTCATCTACATGCATGGCTTCTGAAAACATAGTCATTGCTAGATTTGGGGTCTCCCAAAAAGTGGCCAATGTCTTGGTGGTTGCTAGAAAGCCTTCTACCAGGGCCACTTATTCTCTGAAGTGGAAGCAGTTTGCTTTGTGGGTCGCTTCTCACCACTTGGACCCTTTTACCTGTCCAATAAACCAGGTTCTAGAGTATCTATTGTCCTTGTCAGATGCAGGCATAATACTCCTCTATTAAAGTACACTTGGCTGCTAGCTCAGCTTTCCCTGTACCTATTGAAGGACATATGGTGGCCCAGCTGGAGGTGGCCTGTACATTTTTAAGAGGCATTTTGCATTTAAAGCCTCCTATCTGTAGTCCAGTCCTGCCTTGGGGTCTGAATTTTGTGTTGGAAAAACTTACCTTGGTTCCTTTTGAGCCAGACACAACTTGTGAATCATAGAAACATAGAATTTGACGGCAGATAAGGACCGCTTGGGCCACCCAGTCTGCCCATTTCCCTACCTAATGGATAAGCTGCAGATCCTAGTTAACCAGCAGCCTACTTCCTTCTACCCCCACCCCCGAGAATTGCCTCATGGCTGTCCCATGCATGCTTGAATTCAGTCACTGTTTTTGACTCACAACCTTCTCCGGAAGGCCGCTCCATGCATCCACAACCCTCTCTGTGAAAAATACTTCCTTACATTACCTCTGAGCTGCACCTCTATCTTTAAAGTGTGCCCCTTGTTCTTGCACACCTCTTTTTGAAAGATGCTACCTCTTGGACTTTGTTGATTCCTTGAGATACTTGAACGCTTTCTATCATGTCCCCTCTCTCCCTCCTTTCCTCGAGGCTATACATATTAAGCTCCTTTAGTTTCTCTTCATATGTCTTCTGGTGTAGACCCTGCACCATTTTAGTTGCCCTCCTCTGGACAGCTTCCATCTTGTCTATGTCCTTGCAGAGATTGGGTCTCCAGAACTGCACACAGTACTCCAGATGGGGTCTCACCAGCTGTCTGTACAGAGGGATAACAACTTCCTGTTTCTACTGGTGATGCCTCTCCCTATGCATCCCAGTATCCCCCCAGCCCTCCTTACTGCCCTCTCACATTGCTTGGGCTACGCTTTTTTGCTTAGAAAGCATTGTTTTTAGTTGCTATTACTCTTGCTCGAAGGATTTCAGAGCTGTAGGCTCTAATATGTGTGAGCCTCCTTACTTGATTTTCCACAGACATGGTGTCTTTACATATTAATCCAAACAATTTACCTAAGGTGGTCTCTGAGTTTACTTTAAATGAAACCGTCCACCTGCCAGTTTATTTTCCTTAGCATGTCAATCCAGGGAAGCATTGCTCCATGTTTTAGACATTCATGGAATACTCGGGTACTATACAGACCGCATGAAGGACTGCAGAAAGTCCTCGCAGCTTTTTGTTTCATTCACCCTGGGAAAGAGTGTGTACTAGTTTCCAAACAGCGCCTGTCCAAATGGTTGGCAAATTGTATTACTTTTTGTTACAGGAAGTATGGTAAGGAACTTCCTGCAGCTGTTCCTGGTCATTCCACTTGAGGCATTGCCACATCTGTTGCATATTCTAAAAATGTTTCTGCTGCTGAAATTTGTGCAGTTGCTACCTGGAGTACTGTCCTCAGCTTGGACATTAGTTCAAGAAAGAGGCTGGCTTCAGTCTAGCTGTGCTCCAAGGCCTACTTTCTTAGGCCTGTCGGCTCCTTCCACTCAGACTGTTTATGGTCAGTACTGTACTCGTTCCATAGGTGTGGCCTGATGAGAGATATTCTTGAAGAGCATAGAACAGTTATGTACTTACTGTTACAGATCTTTGAGAGAATCTCTTTCATCAGGCCATACCCTCCCACCCTCCGATCCCCTGTAGGATCCTCAGAATCTGGGGAATGCTGTCTCCTACCAGTAACAGCTCTGGTCCTGCAAACGAGACAGATAAGGCAATTTGGGTACATTTTACCCCCACACATATAAATTGGCATCATGATGTGACAAACAGTGTATTGCTTGCATGGGATATGTGTTTTGGTATGTTTAAAGTTCTAGTCAGCACTAGAAAGTGCAATATATCTGTGTAAAATAATTTAAATTGTTAACATATGAAGTGTGGGACCAATTAATTCTATATAATTGTGCTTTCTCTATTAATCTGTAGTGGTACCAGGATCCAAATCACCTAGCACCCTGATAATTCTACAAATGTAAGTTATGTTTTTTCTATTGTACAAAATAATGTAAATGGTGGTTTTCTAAAAATTCTGCAACACCAGTACAAGAAATGGGGAACATTTACCTTACAAATTTGTGTTTATAACAAAGTACAGTGCAAATGTATTTGTTTTGTTAAAATGTGTCAGATACTGAGCAACCACAACATATTTGCCCTCAACATTTAATACAGTTATACAGATGTTTTTATTACAAATATGTGAGTTATTTTTAATAATCAAGATATTGGAGTAAAGCCTCTATACCTTCAACCATGACTTGGCAAAGGTTGGGGGGGGGGATCTTACTGATAGATTTAAAAACAATATGAGAGTATTAGATAAAGTTTGAGACTATGTTTAAACAAACAAAAAAAATGCAAAACAGTGTAGTACACCTTGGTTGACGTGAGTCATATTGCTTGATTTTCTGATCATACAAAACTAAACACAATTATCAAATGTTATGGTTAATGATATTCTTACAACAAAAATAATGAAATTTGTGTTATATGTGGTGCCTTTGTTCTTAATATTAAAACAGGTAGACTTTCTGCTTTAAAAAAAAATATAAACTTTATTTTGCTGGACATAAATTAATTTCCTATTCACTCACTCATAATATTTAAGTAAGATGGAGTACTCCTATATAGCTTGTGCCTGCTCCAGTCTCCATCAGGCAGGTACATGATGAATGGGTTGAGCTAAATCTTTCTTGGTGTACTATGTGACATTGCATTAAAAATTGCACTTCTGATAAAGCTAAAACTCACTTTCAACCTGAAAATGTGTAAGTGTGTGCTGCTTCTACAAAAAAAAAAAACATTGCTTTGTCTTTTGGTCCCCAAGCTTTTGCTTTTCCTAATGCCACTATTCTAAAAGCTGAGTTGGCCTAGCTGAAAGATGTCTGCCCAGCAGTGCTGCAAGAATACACAATATACCATTGGAGATATGAACTTTCTTGGGCCAAAAGCCTGAAGAACTGCTTCCTTTACAACGGGACAATAATGTGGTTAACAAGCTGCCCACCTTGAAATGGTGGCCTCCTTTTCTACAAATGTTTGTTTTCTAGCTATTCCTGTGTTTAAAATTCATTTTGACTACTTGCAGTTTGTTATATGTATTGAAAGTTTAAGTCTAGTTTGTCTCAGGATTAATATACAGGCACAATAGTATTGTATAACATGTCTTGCTTAGTGTGAGACACCTGAAGTAAAATATCAGATGTCGCAAAGTGAGAAATGTTGGTGTTAAAGGTCATACGGTCATTAGCATATCATTGGTTAGACTACATGAGTCCAAAACATGGATATAAATGCTGGAAAAGGAAGGATTTACATTTTAGTTAGATTCTACAAGTACAGAATAAATGCTGTAACAGATTTTCTTTATTAGTTAGACTCCATGAGCTCAGAGTGCATCTCCATAAGCACACTGAAGCAGACAGATTTATTAAGTTAGATTTTATGAGCTCAGTGTAAACACACTGAGCCATGTAGCTTTTATAGTTTAAACTTTATATGCTTGCATTAATACTTTGAGCCATAAAGCTTAGATACACAACATTAGTTTATTAAACACATATTACTTTAGGATAGACACAAAAGGGGGCTAATACAGACAGAAATACCTCAAATTACAGAGCCCTTCAAGAGTGATGGTAAAAGAAATAGGCAGGGAGTAAGGTGCTTGTTTATGCCTCAAATGTCCCATAACTCAGATTGTACCATACAGTTCTGTTGATAAAGCTGTCTTGTTTAGGGATAGTCCAGAAATCTTGTCTCCCTCTTTCTGGTAAACATGCTATGCCTGGTAAACATGCTATCCCTGTACCAGAGAGAAGGACACTGCACCTATGAGGTCATTCTTGACCCTCGGAAAAAACATGTATTTCTAACGTATGCAATATCTGAGGAACTTATGGGATGGTCTGTTTGTCCAAAACTACATGTAAGGGAGGCTAATTATTATGCAAGTTGTCTGCACAGTCTGATAGCCAGTGATGGCATCACATTAGCCTTCCCTCTGTGTGTGACCCTGCTGTTATCTGTAAGTATAAATTTGTTATACATGGTAGCAGTTTTAGCCAAAGATAGGCAGAATGCTTAAACAATGCAATTAAAAATGTATTGGTATCTTGTGTCTGATGATTATCAACTGATATAATGGTTCTGGATTAAAAATGTCATAACAATCTGTCTTTCTAACTGGAAACCCTGTGTAATAAATTACATTTTTTGTTACACTTTCACAAACTTGTGTAAGACTTTCATTGAATTATTTCAGTAGTTCTAAAGTAATAGTACTATAATAATCATATTCAACACCAGTTGCATTGGAGTTCCTTATTAATCTAAAGATGAACCTGCCATCTCTCTGCCCCAGTTCTTATGAGAAGAGAAAGAGGCTATGCGATCTACAGTAGATGTCAGAAGGGTTTGAAATAGAACTGCCCAGGTAAACTGGGGGATTGTTAGGATCCAGGAATAGTGTCAGTTTTGCCCAGAGTGGATGATGAGGTATCTGGGTCATTAGCATCCTGAAAAATTGTCCAGCATATCTGGAATTGTCACGGTAAGTTTTCTGTTACCCAGGTTTTGTGTCCAGATATGAAATACTTGAGCTACCATATGTCAAGATACTGTCTTGGAGCTGTTGATGCACTGTCTAAACATCTCCAGTTCTGAAATTCTTTTGTAACAGAAAAACAAACTGAAAACTGGACTGCTTGCCATTCTGGGTTCCCCAATGCAACAGATGCTGACAAAAGCCAACAGTGTTTATCTGCATGATGTTATTGTGGTATTTGTTTTATCAGTGATGCAGAAAGGTAAAGAAAACATTTTGGTTAAAGTGTAATGGATGTGGAAGTTAGTCTGTGGTAACATTAAATGTATGGCAAGGTATGTGGGTGACCGTGAATGTGCTTCGTTGAAATGGGTGACAGCGCATCTGTTAGGGGAGTCTGAGGGTGACAGTATATTTGTCTGGAGGGTCTGTGGGTGACAGTTTACATGTGTAGAGGGCTCTAAAGGTGACTGCACAGGTGTGTGGATGGTTTAGGAGTGAGGATACTTGTGTTTGGCAGGTCTGGGGTGATGGTGCATGAGTCTGTGGGGGTTGCAAAGGACAGATCATGAGTGCAGGGATATGGCAGTGAGATGGTATGTGTGGGAATGTGTGAGAGTGACACTACATGTGGGTTTGAGAGGGAGGCAGCACACATGTGCGGTGGTCCTTGGTAACCACATGTGTGTGTGGGGGAGACTGAGTGATGTATGTGCATGGGATTGTGAAGAAGACATTGCATTTATGTAGGTGGTGGTGTGTTAGAGTAGGAAAGGATGCTTGAGCCCTGTAACTCTAGGCTGGATCTGCTGTATGCATCCAGGTATCTGCAGTGGTAGTAAACAAGGATAATCTGTACTCTTACAACATCGGGGGTGGTCAGTGTGTGGTGACGCAATGCGCCAGTATGCAGGTTAGGCAGCAACGGTTACTGCATCTTCTTCTCTGCTCCACAACAGTTGAAGCTGCCCTTTATTCATGGTAAACAATGGTGCCCGCTATCTTTATGAAGTAATATTGCCCTGAAAAATGTGTTTTTGGATTGCTTAAGGCTGGCCGACATACAAAAAACAAGCACACAGCAAGTATCATGCCTTTCATTTGGTGGTGGTTTGTGTCTGCCATTTGGGGTGAGCTGGAGTTTCAATGTACTGACTAACCGGCAAGTCAAGCAAACTGGCATAGCAGTAGAATGCTCTGTTTAATTATAACTGCAGTTCTCCTTTATTTTGTATTCCCAACAAATGGCAGCAGTAGCGGTCCGGCCCCTTCGTGAACTGGAATAAGCCAAGACAGTTGATGTAAAATTTCTTCTTTTGCACTACATGCTGCATAAGTCCCGAAATCAGGAAGAATTCAGAGGGTGAGTGGTTCACAGAAGGACTGTTGAAATCCTTGTAAGAGAAATGACCTGCAAGGATGAGGAAGAAACGCTGAATTACCAACTTCAAGAGGATAAGTATCCACAGCTCTATTATTTGTTCAACTCTGCATTTTATATTGACTGGTGCGCAATGATAGAACAAAAGTGTATGTTTTAGAAACATAGAAACACAGACTTTGCCAGCACACAAGGATGGCTTGGCCCACCCAGTCTGCCCATTTCTCTACCTATTGGATAAGCTGCAGATCCTTGTTAACCAACAGCCTACTTCTTCCTACCCCCACAAGAATTGCTTTATGTCTGTCCCACGCATTCTTGAATTCCCCCACTGTTTTTGACCCCCGAACCTCCTCAGGAAGGCTGTTCCATGCATCCACTACCCTATCTGTGAAAAAATATTTCCTTACGATGCCCCTTAACCATCCCCCCTCTATCTTCAAATTGTGCCCCCTTGTTCTTACACATCTCTTTTTCTGAAAGATGCTACCCTCTTGGACTTTATTGATTTCCTTGAGGTACTTAAATATTTCTATCATGCCCCCCCTTTCCTCGAGGATATACATAATAAGCTCCTTTAGTCCCTTTTTGTATGGCTTCTGGTGCAGACCCTGCACCATTTTAGTTGCCCTCCTCTGGACTGCCTCCATCCTGTCTATGTCCTTGCAGAGATGAGGTTCCTAGAACTGCTTGCAGTATTCTAGATGGGGTCTCACCAACTGTCTGTAAAGAAGGATAACAACTTCCTGTTTTCTACTGATGATGCCTCTCCCTATGCATCCCAGTATCTTCCCAGCCCTCCTTACTGCCTTCTCACATTGCTTGCCTACCTTTAAGTCATCTGATGTGACTACCCCCAGGTCCCTTTCCATTTTTGTTGTTGTTAGTACCTCCCCCCACATCGTGTACTCTTCCCCTGGGTTTTTGTTTCCCAGGTGCATTACTTTGCACTTCTTTGCATTGAATCTAAGCTGCCATACTTTTGACCATTCCTCCAGCCTTGCCAAGTCCCTTCTCATCCTTTCCACCCCCACTTGTGTATAAACCCTGTTGCAGATCTTTGTGTCATCTGCAAAGAGGCATACTTTTCCTTCAAGTCCCACTGCAATGTCACTATAAAGACATTAAAGAGGACTTGTCCTAGTACTGAACCCTGCATTACCCCACTAGTAACACTCATTTCTTCGGAGCGGACTCCATTTACTATTACCCTCTGCATCCTGTTGTCCAACCAATGTTTTACCCAGGCTACAACCCTGGGACCCACTCCAAGGCTGGCTAGCTTGTTTATTAATCTTTTGTGTGGGACTGTGTCAAATACCTTGCTAAAGTCTAGGAAGCTTATGTCCACAGCCCCTCCCTGGTCTACTACTTTGGTCACCCAGTCAAAGAAATAAATTAGAATAATCTGACATGACCTTCCCACTGTAAATCCATGCGGCCTTGGGTCCTGTGCCCCTCACCCCACTGGCCTCTAGGAACTCAACAGTTCTTTCCTTCAGAAGTGATTCCATCATTTTCTCTACCACTGAAGTCAAACTAACAGGTTTGTAGTTTCCTGCCTCTGTCTTGCTCCCACGTTTGTGAAGGGGAATCACATCCACCCTCCTCCAGTCCTCAGGTACCTCATCCTCCTCCCATGATTTGTTAAAAAGTTTTACTTGGAATTGACTCATAAATACTGATGCATGGCCCTGCTGAATTATATTAACTGTGAAATTAAAACTGCCCTGGTTTTTTAGCCATGAGTACTAGAGAAACAAAATGACTGTCATGAATATTTAAGATTACAGGACTGTACCCTGCAAGCCAAAGGAGCCAGAGAAATTCGGCCTCTGATACTCCAGCTAATGGCACTACTCCTAAATCTAGCACTGAGGTGTGTGTCAGGAAATTTAAACAACTGACAGTACCCTTCAAAACTTGCTGTGATCCAGTAGGCCCTAGATCAACTAAAATGGCTCTCAAAGCGGACCCTGAGAAGAAAAAAGGGGAAAAGCTACTACACAACCCATTAAAAATATACTGTCATCTGGCACTGACAAGGGCCACTCATCCAAGGAAGCAGTTGATAATCAAGCCCCACACATATTTGAAGAAAATTCAGTAGGAAACACCTTAGAGGAGGCTATTAATGCAGAGTTAATGAGCATAGAAGGGGGTCTGTATACAACGGCTCAAAATTCACCTGAAATTTCACATGAAACACCTCCTGAATGGGCTCAACAGCTTTTAAGAACAGTGAGGGATTTACAAACTTCAATTGCTAATTTACAATCAGTACTGGGCTCAATAGATAGTTTAACATTAACAATTCAGAAACTGGACACCAGCTTAGAGCAAGGGATGAAGCGTGTCTTGGAACTTGAGAAAAGACAGTCCGAGCTAGAAGATAGGTTTTCTCCATTAGCAACTGATATAAAATATGTTAAAGCCCAGCATAAATTTCTAATGGAAAAAATTGACCACCAAGAGAACCATCCCAGAAGGAACGATATGAGGATTTTCAGGATAATTGAAGATTGGGAAAAAGAAAAACCGCTCAGACATTTTGCTGGACATTTTCACTAACATTTTGCCTTCTGGGGAGGATCTTCCTATGATAGACTGAGCACATTGGTTAGGGCGAGAAAAGACTGGTCAAAAATCAAGACCAGCAATAGTGAAAATGTTAACAACTGATGGTAAGGACTCTGTTATGAGGGCCTTTTATGGGGAAAAAAAACTTTTCTTTCAAGGAGCAATCGATTTACTTTAGAAATGACTTCTCCAAAATATTATGGGCTCAAAGAAAAAAGTTTGCAGGGATACAGCAGAAATTATGGAATAATAATGTTAAAGCATATGTTGTCTTTCCAGCCAGACTAAAGGTTTTACTAAACAGTCAGACCCTGATTTATGATTTATGAATCTCCACATGATGTCTTGGCTGATTTAAAACTTGGGCTCCCTAATATATTTGCTGAATTTGAGAACAGTTAAGGGCTTTTGAACCCCTTGGAAACTTAAACACATTACTGTAAAGGGCAGAATAAATGGCCTAAGATGATTTCAAGGAACAGTTGTGTGTGGGGTGGGGGCTAGCTTCAATTCTGGCATTGTTACCTAGTTCGGAGGGAGAGGGTTGTGCTGGACTTCGGTCCTAAGCATAGATGGGGAGGAGGGAAAAGGACTTATTTGGAGAACATTGAAGGGGGCCCAGGGGTAGGAGGGACATCGCTTAGAGACAAAGGGATAAGGAGGTCATTCATGATCTATGGCAGCACTTAGATTAGGTACATGGAATGTCAGTGGTTTGAATTCACCAGTGAAGCTTTCAAGGATACTGACAAGAATTAAAAAAATGAGGATGGTTATTACTTTATTACAGGAAATTTTTCTGAATAGACAAACTTAAAAAAAATATATTCTAGTCAAATATTTGCTTCTGTAGGTGGCTCCAACAGAAGTGCTGGAGACACAATTCTTTTGGATAAGAAATTTAAAGGAGAAGTGATGGCATCTATATCTGATAGGCAGGATAGAATAATCCTGGTTAACATTAAGTTAGAACATTACCCAGATATAGTCATAGGTTCATTGTATGGTCCCTTTAAAGAATATGCTAATTTCTTAGCAGAAGTAGGTAGATTAATGCACACTTGGAATAGCGGTCTATACATTATGGGGGGAGACCTAGACTGTGTATTGAACACATTATTGGACAAAACGTCTAATGGCTGTAGCTGGGATAATTATAAATCTTGACTTATGAATAATTTTTTGACCTCGAATAATCTAACTGATATTTGGAGAGAAACTCTTGGAAACAGTAGGGACTATACCTACTTTTCCCCTAGGCATAAGGGCTATTCATGCCTGGATTGTCTTTTTGTATCCAGAGAACTCCTTGTAGATACCTTGGGGTTTACAACCACAGTTGAGACCAGGTTAATATCAGATCACAGCCCTGTCATGTAATTTAATTATGGATACAGGATTTAAAAATAAGAACAATAGAACATGGCATTTTAATAACTATTTTATAAAGGATAGAATGTTCATTAATAACATCTCCCAAGCTATCAACTGGTTTATACTTAATCCAAAATCTGATCAGGGGAAAATAAATTGGTGAGATGCGTTAAAAGCTATGTTGAGGAGCTATAATTCCAGAAGCCACATGGAGGAACAGGCAAAAAATTTAAAAACAGGAAGAATTATAGACAAAATTAGAAAAGTTAGATAAAGCAGTGCAAGACGGAGATAACTCCAAACTAAATGAAATGTTAGAACTCAGAAATCTTTTGGAGTTCACTGAATATTTAAAAACAAAAAAGAAATGGGCCAAGTCTAATAAAAATTAGAAGATGACTAGTGCAGTAATATGGAAAACACTGGCAAAAAGAATACAACAGCTGGAGGAAGGAAAGAATTAACATCAATTCAAACTTCGGATGGCCAGATAGTAACTACACAGGAGGAGATCTTATCTGAATTTTTTTGATTTTTTTCATTACTCTATACATCCGAATGCCGTCCATCCGAAGCCGGATTACTTTATTATGGTGAATTAATTGATAATAAATTAACAGACCTAGAAGCCATCAGTATGAACCTTCCTATTACATCCTCTGAGATTAGAAAAGCTCTGAAGCACATACCTCTCAACTGTACCACATTACGAGGAACGTTCCTCATTTTACTTCACAAAAGCTCCCTGTTCCACATTGTGATGACTTGTTCCACATTCAGTATTAATATTTTAAGGCAAAAATCTATAGTAAATTATGCAACAAATATATTATTCAATTAATAACAGACTTTCTGAACATAAATGCAAACTTTTTAACAGTGTTCCAAGCCTCCTAGGTAAAGATTTGATTAAGTGTTCCACATTTTGAGAGGTAATGTTCCTCATTTGGGGGACAAAAGGTTGAGAGGTGTGCTGAAGCAGATGGCCAAGTCCAAAATGCAGAGGACAGACGGATTCACTCTATAATTTTTCCTAACTTTTGAAAATCAACTTATTACACTTCTTAGCAAATTATTCAACCAAATCCAATTTAAAAAAAAATCTCCCTTTCCTTCTCTCAGGCCCTTTTATCACTTATCCTGAAACAGGGAAAACTTAGCACTAAAGTTGAAAGCTATAGACCAATAGCTAGTTTAAACGCTGACTATAAGTTATTTACAAAAATACTAAATAATAGAATACTTAGACATCTAGAGAATTTGATTCATGAAAATCAAACTGGTTTTATTCCTAACACAACAATAAATTCAGGCCTAATCAAGCGCCAATTCTTGATAGAATATTTAGGGAAGATTAGTGTACCAACACTATTTATGGCCCTCAATGCTACTAAAGCATTCGACATGTTGGAGTGGCCATATTTGTTCAAAATCCTCTTATCCTTTGGCTTCCTATCAGACTTTGTACAAGTCATTCAATCAATATATGTCAACCCAACAGCTCAACTAAAAGTTAATGGAGATCTTTCAAATCCCATATTATTACATAGGGGAGTATGTCAAGGCTGTCCCCTTTCTCCTTCACTTTTTGTATTGGGTTTGGGACCATTTTTAAGGGAAGTTGGACTAAGCCGAATTCAGGGAGTTTTAATAGGCTT
The DNA here is from genome assembly GCA_016271365.2 of Neoceratodus forsteri. NCBI lineage: Eukaryota > Metazoa > Chordata > Ceratodontiformes > Ceratodontidae > Neoceratodus > Neoceratodus forsteri. The sequence goes on along the minus strand of CM028130.1, from coordinate 1,522,200,670 downwards.
CTTTCAATTTAAATTGAATGCCTTTGCTGACTACATTCTATTAACCTTACATAACCCAGAAAGTAGTGTAAAAGTGCTTGCCTTAAGTATAAAGAAATTCTCCAAAGTGGCCGGTTATAAGGTGAATGAAAATAAAACTGAAATGACCACACTCATGTACAAAATGCCAATGCAATCAAAAAACACATTAATGCCACTGAAAAAACACAAGGTATGAGATACCTATGTATTTATATACACAAGGATATTAAAAAATTATTCAAAATTTTAAGGAACTTTTTGATATCTTAAAAGATAGGCTGGGTTTTGGGGGCAAAATACCTTTATCATTATAGGGCAAGATCCAAATACTTAAGATGCTAGCAGTTCCTTTATTGTCATACAGAATGCAAATAGTACTTGCCTCCATCCCTCAGACCTGGTTCCAAAAAATTAGTTTAGCTTAGTTTATTGTTCTAGGAATTAATACCTTTGAGCCAAGGCTCTTTTACAAAGGTTCCATGTCAATTGAGTACAAACAAGTGTAGTTACATAGAAAGGCAAAATAAGTTAAGTTATGACAAATTGCCAGAAATGACACATAACCTTAAATTGACAAACTTAGTATAAGACAAGGGAAACAAAATACTTTCCATATAACAAAAAACAAAATAGATTATGGGGAAAAGACTCTAGAGAAAATGTACTAGTGGAAGAGTAAGAGGAGCAGACAATAGTGAGAAAAGAGCTTCTCATATGCCTTTGTCAAGAAATGTAGTAAGGAAGAAAAAAAATTATTTAATCAAGGCAGTCACAGGAGCTGGAGGCAGCGAGGTGAGAGTGAAGCTGAGATTTGAAGACTCCTAGGGGGGTGATGAGAATATTGATGGCATTTAGCCAGCTGGGGGCACGATAAGCAAATGATCATTGACCCTGAGTAGTCCGGTATCATGGAACCTGGAAGGTTGATGATTCGATCCTCTGGTGAGATAGATGCAGAGATTCGGGCGTAGCAGGTCTTGGATACACGGAGGGGTAAGGCCCATGGTGGATTTTTTCATCATCAAGCAGGTAAGGTACTTTAAGCGGTTTGATAGTTGCAACCAACTTAAAAACCAAATTAAAAGTGAATTTATAAAAGTTATATGGATAGGAAAACCTGCAAGGATCTCATGGGATAAGTTATGCCTTCCAATTAACCAGGGTGGTTTGGCATGTTCAGAAAGAACTGGAAGGGGACAGGATCAGTTGTGTTCCAGGACAGTAGCTGCTGCTGTTGTTTTCACAGGGTTCTTGTGGATTTTACTTGGTAGGTTAGTTCTTTTCTTTCTTACTTCTAAGGGGCTAGCAGGGTATTGTTTTGGGTGCTGTTGGATGTTTGTAAACTGATTTGGTGGCTGTAAGTGGGGCTCATTTTGTGGATGTTTCACTGTAACAGGCTGCGCTGGTAGAGGCCTATTTCTTCTGATTTAAAACCTATTTGGTGGGATTTGCTTGGGCCTAGTTCTTTGGCTGCTGGGCTTGGAGGAGACACAGGGCTGATACACTCTCTCTCAGGTCAGGTGTCACCCAAAACCCACACTCCCCACCCTCCCTCCCGAATTCTGCAAATTTATAGGGAACACCTGCCCTGCAATTGGAGAGAGAGAAAGGCTGCAGGTGCAGCTTTCGTGTAGTTCTAGCCACTGAGGGTAGGATTTAAAGGCTGGGAGAAGAGCTTTGGGAGTTGTTCATTTCCTTATAAGTTTAATGTGTTGTACTGCACCTAGTAACAGGGTTACTGGTGTACAGTGGACTGTCTAAGATTAGTGGGTGACCTGATAGCAGTAGGGGTATCTTGGACTAGGGGGAACCTGGTAGCTCACCCAAGGAAACCTATTTGGAAGGGATGGAACCACACATCATTAGGGCCGGCATCTTGGGAGGGTGGTGGGGTGCACAGGGTGGAGCAGCCATGATACTGGACTGGGCTTGGAAGTTGGTGGTTGCCCAGTGTGCTACCAGCTAGCACAGCTTAGAGGAGGTTGTGGGGATTAGGAGAAAGCTGGGGGAAGGGGGTGGTATGGTTGGGGAAGGGCTGGGAATCTCCCACAGGGTTGCACCAAGCACTGGGGGTGGGGGCATAGGAAAGGAGTGAGGAGAATACTCAGGGGTCACATAGGGAACCTGGCAGAGGGGGTCCAAAAGGACACTACCAAGGAAGCAGGCAGGTAACTGGGGGCCCGCACAAAGGGGGGACGGAGGGACAACATTCTCAGGGAAGTAGGCAGATGGCCAGGGCTGGACAGAAGGAAGCAAGGTGGGGAAGTGGATCAGATCTTACACTCAGTAGCCACTTCAATTCTCTTCTTCTGCTCAAGGATGAGGGGGGTGATGTAGCCATGACAGGGTAGTTAGAGATGGAAAGGGAGTGGGAGGCAGGAGGCAGGGGCCAGATAGCAGGAAGAACGGGGGGGACCTGGAATGCAGGAGAATGGGGGGAGCAGTGAATCGGAGCAGGAGGGGCAAGGGGAAGAGGGAGGAAAGCACAAGGAGAAGGACCAGTTGGGAGGAAAGGTAAAGGAGAAGGACCAGAAGTACAAGGAGGATTCAGTAAAGGGAGCTGAGGGTTTAGGCCAGAGGAGCACGACTAGCAAGGAGGAACTAAATGGAGACAGGAAGGAAGGGAGGATGAGCCAGGCTAGTTTAGCAGATGGGGGAGAAGGACCAGTTGCGAGCAGTGAGGGGGGAATTAGCAAGGAACAGAAGGATACTCAGGAGGAGGAGAGGCATAGGATTGGAGAGGAAGGGGTGGCATGTGGCACCCAGAAAGGGGGAGGAACACGGAGCCAGCTGGGTGGAGGGGCCTGTAGAAAGGATGAGGGACATGGAAGGGGGAATGGAGGAAAAGGAGTGGTCAGAGTGCTCCTGCTGGGGGATTCTATGATCAGGGGTATCAAATGGGATAGGGAGGGAGAAGCCTGGCCAGTTAGAACAAGATGCTTCCCTGGGACTAACGATAGCAGTGCTAAGCACAGGCATACCAGCTGGCAAGGATTGTGGGGGTTCCCAGACATACTGGTCCACCTGGGTACAAATGACATTGAGGGAAATAGCTAGCTAGAGATACAGGCAAGATTCAGGAGCTCGCCAGGGTTTGTCAGACATAGGATGCAGTTTCCTTCTCAGAAATCCTGCCAGTGCCAAGGGCTAGTGGGGAACACAAAAGGAAAATTAGGGAGATAAACCAGTGGCTCAGGGAGTGGTGTGAGGCCAGAAGGTATGGGTTGATGGGGGATTGGGGGGAGACCTGGGAGGATAAGGAGCTGTATGCTAGAGATAGACTACATCTCAATTTGGAGGGGAAGGGAATCCTTAAGTTGAAAATAGAGGGGTTCATTGGTGAAAAGTGGGGTTTAAACTTGTGAAGGGGTGGATGGGAAAAGGCTGTCAAGGGGTGCCGATAAAGGAGGGACTCTGTCTCCACCCCTGGGGACCAGGAGGATTGCAGGAAAGGCCAACTGGCAAAGTGCAGACCAGGGAAACAGAATCCCCATGGGAACATGAGCAGGGGAAATGGAACTATAGGAAAGGGTGGAAGGTAGTCCTGCTAAATGCCAGAAGCTTGGGCAATAAAATGCCTGAGCTCCAGGCGATGCTAACTGAGGAGCAGTGGATGTGCAGCGGTCACTGAGACTTGGGCCACTGCAAGACATGACTGGGACCTGAACCTGGAGGGATACACTATGTTCAGGAAGGACAGGGGGAGGAAGGGAGGAGGTAGCAATGATAGTCAAAACTGCATTGGCATAGGGGAGTAGAGGAGGCAGAGGGAACCGTGGAGGCGTTGGGTCTGTGATGATAACAAGGGGGTCAAGAGAGTAAAACTAGGGAGTGGTGTGAGACCCTGCCCTGGCGGAGAGGAGCTGGAGGACAGTCTGGTGGAGATGTTAGGAGACACTGCAGACTGGGCAGAGGAATGGTGGTGGTGTTGGGGACTTAAACATGCCAGGAACAGACTGGGAGACTGACATCCTCTGTGACCAGGGAACAGAGGTTGTTGGATGTCTTTCAAGACGCTGCTCCTAACTCAGCAGGTGAGGGAACCGACCAGGGAGGCGCGGGTACTGGATGTGGTCCTGGCAGACAGTGACCAGATTGGGGGCCTGGAGGTAAGGGACCCATTGGCAGGGAGTGACCATGCCACGGTCTGGTTTTGCCTGGACCTAGGAGGGGTAGAAGGCTGCACAAAGACGGAAGTAACCGACTTCAGGGGGGTGGATTTTAAGGAAATGGGAAGGATCCTTAAGGAGCATTTGGATGGGATTGGGTCAGACATGGACACTGATAGTAGGTGGGAAATCATCAGGAGAGGGTGCAGATGCTACCAGCACCTGTGCAAGAGTAAGACGAAAATGCGGTAGGGCCCAAAAACCCTGTTGGTGGACCAGGGAGGTCCAGGAGGTGGTGCGGGGAAAGAAAGCAGCCTATAAGCAATTCAAGTGCTCAAGGAGTGAAAGGGATCGAGGGGAGCACGAGCTGATGGCTAGAAGGGCCACTAGAGTGGTGAGGGCGGCTAAGGCAAGGAAGGAGCAGAACCTGGCCAGGGAAATTAGGAGAGGGAACAAGGGGTTCTTTAGATACATTGGGGAAAAACGAAGGGTGAAGGGGCAGATTAGCAGGATTAAATCAGGGGAGAGATGGGCACAAGACCCGGGGGAGCAGGCTGAGGTACTAAATGAGTACTTCACCTCCAGTTTTTCCTGGGAAAATGGGGTGCTGCTCATCATACATGGGAGGAGACAGAGATACTGAGGAGGGGGGACCCTTACCGATCGGGCAGGTCTTGGGAGAGGGGAGGCATCACTGGCAGGTGGGGGAGGCTAAGCAGGGAGAAGGGGTACCGGAAGTGAGAATCACAGCTGACAGAGTGAGGGAAGCCCTCAGCCCCTTAAGACGGAGAAAGCACCAGGGCCGGATAAATTACATCCCAGAGTGCTGAAGGAACTTGCAGATGTCCTGGCAAAACCCTGGCAGAGCTTTCACCATCTCTCTGAGGACAGGGTGGGTGCCCCAAGACTGGAAGGTGGCGCATATAGTGCCTATCCACAAGGGGATCAAGGAGGTGGCAGGGAACTACAGGCCTGTCAGCCTGACCTCGGTGGTGGGCAAGGTGATGGAGGGCATTGTCAAGGAGAGGGGTGGGGGGGCCTGGATAAGTCAGGGTGCCTGGACGATAGACAGCATGGATTCATCCCGGGGAAATCGTGTCAGACAAACCTGGTGGAGTTCTATGACTGGGTGACAAGTGCCTTGGACCTGGGTAGACCAGTGGATGTCCTCTTTCTGGACTTCAGCAAGGCATTTGACTCTGTTCCTCACATGGGCCTGTTGGATAAGCTGGGAGGAATGGGGGTGGGGAAGCAGATGATCAGATGGATAGGCAATTGGCTCCAGGACCGGACCCAGAGGGTCGTAGTTGGTGGGATAGTCTCATCCCCAAGGAGGGTCATTAGTGGGGTCCCACAGGGATCAGTCCTTGGCCTCTTCTGTTCAACACCTACGATCTGACATAAGGACAGGAATCAGGAGAGATGAGTCTCTTTGCAGATGATTCAAACTGGGGGCGTGTGGTGGATGGGGAGGAGGGAGTGGTCTACAGGGGACCTGGAGGCTCTGGAAAGATGGTCTAGAAAGTGGAAGCTGAGGTTCAATGCAGGGAAATGCAAGGTACTCCACCTGGGGGCCAGAAACCCAGGTCAAGTGTACACCCTGGGGGAATGCTACAAGTCTCGATGGCTGAGAGGGACCTGGGGGTGGTGGTGGTTGTCAAGATGAACAACTCGGAGACTTGTAGGAGGGCAGCAGACAAGGCCAACAGGATGCTGGGATGCATCGCTAGGGGGATCACCTCCAGAAGGAGGGAAGTGATACTCCCTCTGTATAACTGCTTGGTGAGGCCGCACCTTGAGTACTGAGTGCAGTTTTGGAGGCCACACTTAAGCGGGACATTAACCTTCTGGAGAGGTCCAGAGGAGGGCAACCAAAATGATTTGGGGCTTGGGGGACAGGACCTATGAGGAGAGGCTCGAAGAGCTAAATATGTACACTTTGGAAGAGAGAAGGGACCGCGGGGACAAGGTCTTTAGGTACATGAAGAGGGTAAATAGGGGTGGAACAGTCGGGGTGCTTCGAAGGAAGGAGGAAGGGGCCACTAAAGGGCATGGCTGGAAGCTGGAGGGGGGAAGATTCAGGGGAGAAAGGAGGAGGTGCTACTCACGAGGGTGGTGGAGCTATGGAATGCACTGCCTAGGGGCAGGTGGAGGCAGAGACAGTGGAGGGTTCAAGAGGGGGTGGGACAGGTACAGGGGAAGGGTTCTGGAAGCAAAATCCAATGCAGCAAGAATATCCGGAACTGGGAAGGGAGAAGCCAGAGAAGGCGAGGGGGACAGCAAGGTCAGCACCCAGGTTGGGGACTGACCAAACGAGCAGACATGAAAGACCGTTAGGCCTATTCTGCTGGCATTTTAGTATGTTAGTATGTTCAGATTTGGAAAAAAATAAGCCTGGCCTATTCAATGAAACTAATAATGGAGTGGATCTATGATAGTGAGAAAGATCAGTCAACAGTACATTTCATCAATAATATTCCGAGGTCCTGACCATCTAATCTTGAAGACATAGCACAAATTATGTTTACAGCCAAAAGGTTTAAACAAGCAGTTTCTTATTAAGATCTCTAGCTGACTGTATAATTAAATATTCAAAGAAAATAAAATGGGATGTTCAATGGTCCCCAGACAATAAAATATGGGGAAACCCTAATTACAAGTTGAAGGGGGTACCATTAAAAAATAAAAGATGTTAAGCCAAAGGTACAAGAAAATGGGAAGGAAGGTTTAGAATGGATTGGTCTACCTGTAGAGCTAAATTTGATTTGGGACCTTATCAATATTTGTATTTCTGTCAGATAACTAGTTTGTACAATAAAGACTACACTTGATGGGAAAGGTTGCCAAATAAAAGCATTGAACACAGTTTAAAAAAGGTGTTAAAGGACAAGACCACCAAGTTGTATACTTGGTTAGTGGGTAATCTTCATATGCCATGTTTTAAAATTTACAGTATAAGCAAACAATTTCCAAATGGGACAATGAACGTAACAGTTCTTGTACAACACAACAATGGGAACTGACTTGGGGGAATATTGGTAAGTACAAATTAACCAGAGACAAGGCTATATAGTATAAGGTGCTGAACAGAGCCTACTTCTCCCCACAAAAACTTTATAGGATGAAATTAATTCACAGCAATCACTGTTGGCACTGTGGGGCCCCTGGTGCAGACATTTTGCACTCTTTTTGGGACTGCATTACAATTAAAACTTGGTGGTCTAGGTCCTTCCAAATACTGGATCAGATAGGTTTTAAATATCTACATTGGAACAATCCAAAATTTATTGTGTTAGAAATGTTTGACAACCACCGCTATACTAAACAAGATGGCCAGATCTTGAAGGCTAACCTGATGGCTGTAAAAAAGTTAATCCTGAAAAATTGGAAAAATGAAGATAGTGGCCCAGATATTCAAAAGGGTTGCGCCATGCGCAATAGGGATGTACCAGCGCAAGTCCGAAAATGTGCCATTCTGCGATATTCAGCAGGAGGCAGATGCGCCCCCCAAATCACACCGTGCAAGAGCGCAATGATAATGAATGCATGCACAACTGAAGGGGGAGGAACCATGCATCAATGGTGCAGTGCGATATTCAACAACATGCGCCATGCGCAATAGGGGAGCAAGCGGAAGTTGCACGATAGCGGAAATGAGCCAAAATAAAAAGGAACAAGAGAGAGGTGCAAGAATGCTATAGGGAAGGCACATGTTGCTGAACCATAGCCAGCCACACAGGCAACACACACACAGGGCAGGACAGAGAAAGAGCACCTGGAACCCCCAGGAACAGGGAAGGTGTGGGAAGCCACAGCCACAGTGCAGTGCAAAAGGGGGAAGTGCCACACAGCACTGAGGCCACCACAGGAAGGTGTTCGGTGCAGGGAAGTAGCAGCAAGGACAGCGGGAACACAGACACAGCTGCCGGGGACACAAGCCAGGGACATGGCCAGTGCCACCATCCAGATGGAGGCAGTCATGAGGGGGTGAGAAGGCAGGCAGCAGAGGGGCGGCCGGAAGGGCCGGTGGCGGTATGTCCCCAACAGGCATTACCGAGGCCCACACCCAGCTCGAGCTGCACACTGGACTGAGACGTGCTGGTACCGCCTGAACCGGGCCATTCTGAGGCAGCTCTGTGAGCTGTGCAGTGATGTGATGCAGGCACCCACACGACGGAGCCATGCTCTCTCAGTGGAGACAAAAATGACAGCTTGCATGTGCCTGCTCACCACGGGTACCTTCCAGAGACCAACAGGGGACACGACAGGCATAACCCAGTTGGCTGCGTCACGCCACCTCACCCAATTCCTCAGCGCACTGCTGCCACATGCTGCAGAGGACATCCATTTCCCCAGCACACCGGCGGAGCACACAGCAAACATACAGGAGTTCCACAGGGTAGCACGTATGCCTGGCGTGCTCAGGGCAATAGACTGCACCCATGTGGCCATCCGCACACCACCTGGCCCCAAAGGGGCCGCATACATGAATCGGAAGGGGTATGCAAGCATCAACTGCCAGGTGGTGTGTGATGCTAGGGGGTGCATAATCAGTGTCTGTGCCACGCACCCTGGGGAGCACATGATGCCTTCATTTGGCACCAGTCAGCACTGTGCCACAGATTCGAGAGTGGGGACATCCCCACTGGCCACTTAGTGGGTGAGTATGGAAATCACGCAGAAAAACATGGAGCTTGGGAGGGGCATAGTCAGAGGTGACATGGATATTGGCCTAGATGGCCTAAGACAGGGTGACAGTGATCACCAAACTAACTTCCACCCTCTACACACAGGTGACAGTGGATACCCACTCCGTCCCTGGCTGCTCACACCATACCGGCGGCTCACGACCCTATCGCAGCAATGCTACAGTGAGGCACATGCCACCACATGCAATGTCATCGAGCGGGTGTTTGGGATGCTGAAGGCACGTTTCCGTTGCCTGGACACATCTGGCAGTGCCCTACAGTACAGCCCCTCAAAGGCCTGCGGGCTATTCCTGGCCTGTTGCATCCTGCACAACATGGCCAATGACTGTGGGACAGCCATACAGGTTGAAGAGGGGGACAGTGATGGGGACGATGAGGACGCTGGTGAAGATGGTGGTGGGCAGCCCCTTGGGTGAAGGGACCCCCGACTGATCCGGCTGGCACAGCTGCACTGGGACACCATCACAGAGGAGCACTTCAGCCAACCCATGTAAGTCATGGGGCCATGTGCAACCAGCAGTGGCAAAGTCACAACCCACAAACACGCATGGACAAACACCAGGGGTGCATGCCGTTAAGGGAATTGGCCGAGCATGGAACCGCACACGCCGCCAGGGATGGGCAAGGTCTAACACGGTACACGGTTACACACACACACACACACACACACACACTTCACAAGACATGCACAAAGGGTAGGAGGCACGACGACCCCGACTGCCACCCCTAGCCATACACACGTCCACAGACCACCACGCCCAGTGCCTGTCATTGGGCATGTGTCAGACGCTGGGCACCATTGCACAGTGGTGGACAGCGCAAAGCAGGCATCATCATGCACACGCCACAGTGGACAGCAGCCGGGAGGGTGTGCAGATGGAACGTGTGTGTGCGTGCAGGGCCGGATACCCCACCCGTGCATTGCACGCTGAACAACACAATGCACACAGGGCAACATCAGACAGTAGCCGTGCTGGGAGGCAGGTCAGTCACGCACCACAGTGCCACGGCTGCCATGGATGCGTGGGCAGCCCCACCGAGAACCGCCAGCAGTGACAGGCTGACCACTGGCCTCATGGGGTGGCACTGACGGTCCCCCAAGGGTTCCACTGCATGAACGTGACCGTGCTCGTGCAGGGGTCTGCAGCACACTGAACATGCTTGCGCCAGGTGTGCTCTGGATGCCCACAGCTGAACCCGGTGTCAACAAGTAGGGTCTCGCAGACCGCCAGGAATGGGGGGGTGGACATTGCACTGCGCAGTGTCTGCGATGCATGGGCAAATAACTGTGTGCCCATTGTGGCCATGACAGCTGTGATTGCCTGTGTCTGCTGTCAGTGGCAACGGTCACATCCTCCCGCAACTGGTCCATCCCTGCCAGGAGCAGAGTGGTGTCTCTGCTGCACCGCGTGCATCCACCGCTGTCACAAGCCACACCTGCTGATTGACTGATGCTTGGAGTATGCGGGTGTGCTCATCTAAGAGGTCATCTGCCTGATCGGCATGCTGTCCCTCATGGTGTTCGCGGCCCTGATGGTCAGCACCCCTTGAGGGTGGACACTGCACACCAGGGCCAGGCCTGGGCATGTCCACAGGTGGTGCACTGACGCTGCCCCCTGACCATTGGCCGACTGCTGACACTGCCTCTCCGGCTGCCGCTTCTCCAGAGCTCAGCGGTGCCGCTGCAGTGGCCACAACAGCCCCACTGTCCTGGACACACACCAGTGCTGCCCCACTGGTGCAGACAGGCACAGGCTGGGACTGTGATGTCACGCAGGCCTCCACGGCGGCACCACCCGCGGCCATGCCCGTGATGTCATCTGCTGTGTGGCCATCCTGTGGCCCACACATATCACTGCCCATGACATTAGCTCCATCGTCATCAGTGATGGATCTGGCACCAGCCCGAGTCTCAGCATGCTGGCATCCATGGACGCTGGGACACAGGTAGGGCCTCCTCTGCACCTGCTCCACCATCAGTCCAGGTGGGCCCACTGTCACCCTGACCCTCATATGTCTGTGGAGGTGGACGGGTGCTCCTCTATCTCCATGCTACCATCCTCCTTGGAGAAGCTCACCACCGCTGACCCATGTAGATGCTCAGGAGCTGTAAGGGAAAAACAGTAGCATTAATGTATGTGACCTACCCTCTGCCCCCCCATTGACAGACCAGGACCTACCATGCAGTGACGGGCTACCACCCATCTGGAATCCACCACCCGGAACACCCTCTGGCACAACGCTGCATGCTGCCAGCAACCCGCTCTTCTTGTGGGGTCAGGCATTGCACGTCCGGCTGTCCCCCAACGGTCGCAGACTGTGCTGCCCTGATGGCAGCCACCTTCTCCTTAATCCTCCGCCTGTCCGTGCCCATCTTCTTTTTGCACTCCTGCACAGAACGCTGGTGGCTGCCATGCAGATTGATGGCATGCGTCACCTCTTCCCATGCAGCAGCATGGGTCTGTGGTGTTCCCTGGTGTCCACTGAGCAGCGGCTCCTGGTCGAGGTAGGCCTCAAACAGGGCATCTGTTTCTGCCTTGGTGAAGTTAGGCCTCCTCTGCCACCCACATCTTTGTTCCTCTTCCTCCACCTCACGATCGGTCATTATTCATCCTGTGAGAATGACAGGTGTTACCTCTGACTGTGCAGTCCCATGCATGTCCCAAACACCACAGTCCACACTCCCAAACAGCATGCAACTCACCACAATAGACTGCAGTAACCGACTATGGGAAGTGCAGCCCAATGTCACAGTTTTATAGCGCAACACATGCAAATGATTCGAGGAGCATTTTTAAGTGGATGCAAATGCAGTGTCTGCGCCATTGAATGACTGATTAGCTGATTTGCATATGCCGGCTGAATATCGCGCTGTTGCGCTTTTGTGCGCAATTGTGTTGAACGTGCTCAGCCAAGGGCGCAGTTCTGTGACATGCGCAATACATACCTAACTGCGCATGCCCGGGGTGATGACGCAGGTGCCTGCCACGCTGCTGACGTGCTGTGCGTGGGAGGCAATGCAGGGCATGGCCACCATTGTGCCAGTGGCACTGCTGCGCTGTTCACATATATGGCGCTGTGGCACTGGGGTGCCGTAGGTGCACTGGGGCCACAGCGCTGTAGGCCACTACAGGAGGTGGCACACAGGCACCCAATCGTGCTACATGCATTGGGTTCCAATCACGCTGTGGCTGTCCGTGCGTGAGAGACCCTTGACCCTGTGCCCGACCTTTGCCCCCTAGGCACCATGCGTCCGGCATGGGTGCACCACTATCATGCTGTTCGATGACAGCGCAATAGGGAATGACAGCACTGTACCGCGCAGCATCTGCATGTGGCGGGACCACGCTGCCAAGCGCCATTTTGACTCCAACTATCTGCTGAGATGGCTCGGAGAAGGGCTGCTATGTGGAGCCAGGATGAATTAGTGAATCTGGTGCCCACTGTAGAGCCCCATGCTGGGGCTCTATATGGTGATGCACCCCTGGACAGGGCCAGGAGTGCAGTTTGGCAGGAGGTGGCTGATGTGCTGGAGGAGGCCACGGGAATTGGCTGCTCAGTGGAGCAGTGTTGCCACAGGTACGGGGACCTCAGGCGCAGGGACCCGGACATGCTTACTCACCTGCGGGGACGTGCCAGGAGGGGCACGGTGCCATGGCCAGGTAGGTGCCCCATCCATACACTGTTATCGTCCATACAGGTACCACAGTTGCATGTGTCTGGCACATGGGGGGGCCATCCAGTGTTGACCGTGGTGGTGGTATCGGGTGGGGGAAATGGGTATGGCCGTATGGGATTGCACACACATGGGGGCGGGGGGACTTTGCTACCCGATTGTACTGATGTTCCTCTCTCCATGTTTGCACCTTAGGTCCAGAAGAGCGCAGGCTGGTGAGGGAGAGGAGGCGCCGCCAGGAGGACCAACAGGCCGGGAGGGGTGAAGGTCTGCAGAGGTGCAGGGACCGTCCTGATGATGGTGAGTGCCTTACATCCATGATTACTATTGCATGCTGTGTAACTGGGCGGACAGCGGGGCATGGCCACCATCCATTGACACCACTGCCATGCATGCAACTTGTTACAGTCAGCACTGTCCAGTGGTACTGCATGTCTGGGAGTGCGTCAATGGTGGTCCATGTGTGCACCGGGTACATGGCTGTGCCACTGCCATCACACCACATAGCCAAGTCACTGTATGCCATGGTGGTGCTGTGCAGGACATGGGCGGTGGGTGTGTGTAGTGGTCCACATGGCTGTGGCTGCCTGGGTAGGCAGCTCTTGTGGACACAGTCACTGTGGGTGGTTGCACACCATCACAGGGGTGTGGCAAATGGCTGTATGCCATGCACAGTGGGTGGGCTGCAGGGGGCTGGACAGTCACACGTAATGACTCTGCTCCCTCGTCCTAGGTGGACAGTGACTTCAGGCCATTGAAAGGAGACTGCAGGAGCTGCTACAGGTGGTGAGGGTGACCCTGGAGCTCCTCCAATGGATGGACCAACACGGGGTGAGGAGGCGTAGGAGACATCGGCGCCACATGGAGGATGACCGGGGCAGATGATAGCCCATCCATGCCCCTGAATACACCTTCCCCCCGGACCCACCCTCACACCCCTTCTTTCCTCTCCTATATGTTCACCCTGCCCCTTACCCGCCTTACCTGGTATGTGGCCCTTCCCCCCATTGTACATACATATAAATAGTTTTTTTGATTACCTGTTTTAATACATTTGTTTTGTTATGACAGCTGTGGTGTCTCTGATTTGCAGCGGGCTACAGGTGCTCAGCTGCAGTGGTGTGCATGGCGTCAGGGGTGGTGCACGCATGGGCGTGTGTGTGTGTCCGGAAGGGAACCACCTATGGTGTGGGCAGGGGGATCAGTCACTGTCTGTGGTTTGTGTGTTGTTCTCTGTGCACTGGATGCCTGTGTGCAGTGGTCCATGGTGCATGCACTATGTGCATGGCACCCCTGTCTGACCGTCCTTGGCCTGTGCAGCTGACACCCTTGCATGTCTGTGATATGCATGGTCTGCTGGCATGTCAGTGGTGGCTGTCCATGCTGGATAACAACTGTACCCGGCACAATGCCAGGTTGCCTCCCATCACCAGTATGGTGCACGTCTGCCTCCGGTGGCACTGTGGCCTCCGCTGTTGTTGTCTCCCCCTCCATGCTGTCGCTTGTGTCTGCTGCAGGGGATGTGCTCCAGTGTCTGTCACTTGTGCTCCGGCCGCATGCTGGTGGCATACAGCTTCATGGTGCCTGCGCAGGATGGCTGGCACACCTGTGCCATGTAGGGGTGCTAGACATGTGTACACAGCAGCCATGGCCACACGCCAGTGGCTTGGTTGACCCGCTACTGTGTCCCTGTGTTGGTGTGCCCTTGGGTATGGGTGGGTGTTTGTCCATGCACTGTGTTGTATATGCTCCCATGCAACACTGTGTGTGTCAATGCTGGCTGTTGTGGCCAGTGCTGGGACAGGATGTGTCCTTGGGAGGGTGTGCAGGGTGCTGTACTGCTGGTGGTGGGGTCCGGGGTATGCCCTGTCGCATGTGGGGTACCTCGTGTGGCAACGCATGGTTGGTCTCTTAGCTGTACCTCGGGGGGGACATGCAGGGTGGCACTGTGTATGCTGTTGTTGCATTGCTGTCTGCTGCCACCCACTGCAGGGTGCACATGGTGGGGCTGCCTTGCATGGCTACGTGGTGCACAGGGTTGCATTGTCACAGTGGGGGTGGTGGCATGTATGGGGTGTCCTGCACTGTTGGGCACTACTCCTGGGAAGGGTGTATGGTGATCATGGTGCAGGGTGTGCTCTGCATTGGTGGGATGGTGTGGCATGGGGTGGTCGGCCCTCCTTGTGTGCCAGTCACAGCTTGCCAGGGGTGTGCTGGAGCACCATGGCCCGGCTGTGGGTTGGTTGCTGGTATCCATGGGCCTGTGGTTATTCCAGCTCTTCCCCGGTTGTGCAGTGCATGGGGTGTGGGGGACAACATCTGTTCTGCTGTGTGCTGTGGGTCCCTGCATCCCTGGTTGTGCTGTTGCATTGCTGCCCTGCTCCACGGGGCATCCCTGGTTGCACTATGGTGCATCTGGACTGCACAACTGCACATCCCTGGTTGTGCTATGGCGCAGGTGGTGCGATATTCAGTTGTGTGCCATAGGCGCATCTTGGCCTGTGCAGTTTTTGAATATGGGCGCAGTGGACTTACGCTTGCTCCTGCTGTTGTGCAGTTTTTGGGCGCAGTTTGAATATCTGGGTCAGTGTGATTAACTTACCGATGAATGATTGGAGACAGCATTTTTTAGCTGCACTTTATAATGACTGTTTCCACAGTTTTGAATTGGTATGGAGTTTATTTATTAAACCTATAAATCAATGTTCTAGAATGGATTTTACAGACTGTAATAATATAATATGCTATTTATACCACCTTCTGTATGCAACTGGTGAATTGATGCAACAAATGTTTAAATACTTTATTCTTGACCTCTATATTGTATGTATTAATGCCAATAATTTATTAGCGGTTTTCCCTCCCCCCTTATGATATACGTATGTAATTTTCATGTATGAATTTAAACCTTCAATAAAAAAAAAAAAAATTCTGTACTCTGAATCCCATGCGCCGCTGGTTAAAAGCAAGCATGACTCCACAAATCCAAAATACAAAGAATCTGTGTGCACAAGTCAGGTTTGAAAATAATGCTGTTAGCAGCTTTTCAAAATAAAATACATCAAACCATTAATTCAATTCAATTCAATTTTATTTCACCAGGATAATACCATTGAGACAACTCATCTGCAAGGTGGTCCTGGAGGACATAGATACACAACAAATAAAACTAAGTTCAAACACAAATGAAATTCAGCAATCACAAGATTCATACAGATAGAACTAAAAGCAAACACGTGCAAATTTGGTGAATACAAGGAAAAAATATAGAGAAAAGGGAAAAGATCGGTTCATTACAGATGGGTAATACTAGTCTAGTCTAAGGTTAAGCAAAAGAGGACAAGGTCAACAGCAGAGGAAAGTACTAGTAACAAAGGTATAGAAGGGTGAAAGGAGAAGTACAGGTAGAAGTGATAGAGGAGAGGGCAGAAAGGTGATTGAAGCACAGAATGGAGTAGGTGAGGGCGGAGGAGTTAGGGGCTGCAGAGGCCAAAAAGAAATGAAAGGAGGTCAGGATTAGAGAAAGTTGGAGGATGAATGAGACAGTATAAGTGCTAAAGAACACCCGAGGGGTAAGATTTGTAGATCCAGCATGCTGGTTCATCCATAGCAATTACATTCATTCTTCAGCATGGTTCTAAGCAGGGACTTAAGGTACATAGTCCAGTAGTGTGCTTGAGTTTCCATGATCACAGAGGCAAACACTCAGACATTTCACCCTGAGACAGGGTCTCTTCTGGGCAGGAGTTTATTTGTGACAAGTCTTTCTATATCTAGTTTAAGATTAAAATGATACACAGAACCTTTTGTATTTTAAGTGTATCAACAAAATCTTTCATTTTTTATACAGTTTGCCATTTTTACTGTTCATATATGTAAGAAATAAGCCACAGAAGGGAGTGCATTAAAGGATTTTAATGCATGCCCCAAGGGAATGAGGCACAAGCCTGGAGGCTGAACATGTTTAAACCCCTGGGACGTACATTTAAATCCTTTAATGCACACTCTGGAGTGACTTATTGCACGTATAATGTGCCTTGCTGCTCTTTTATATTGTATGTAAAGTGAAACATTTTTAAGTGATTTTTTGTTTGTTTGCATATCCCTTGTTTAAATATATACATGAAATGGTCCCTGTTTTTGTAGGTAATGAGGCCTTTTTTTCTCTTTGATAATGAGAAATGGCACCCGACCATGTGGTACTAGGACTTTAATGCATGGTTAAGTGACTTTTCTCGGCCAATGAAATTTCTAGATGTTTTCTTGCCATTTTATAATTATATTTAGAACATAGTTACAAGTTTACCACACTGTAATAACGTGGAAAAGTGCTGTTTAAAGTAGATCTGAAAAAATACACATTTTTCACTATTTTTTTGTAACTGCTCACTTTTTTTCCATTCAGTGATACTTAGAAAGCCCTGCCAATTCACCAACCCAAGATAACAGTTGGTAAAAAGTGTACAACTTGGTATTTTGAGGGCAAGAGAAAGATGGGAAACATGACTAAGATGTTTCAGTTTTCAAAGGTGACTTATGCATGTACTGACTGGAGCCACTACGTGTAAAGCAAGCAATCAGCCACCACAATGGGCTCATATGGTCTGAGAGAACAATACAAACTCACTATAGCACTTTATTTATTATAAGTCTATATTTATTTACACACATGCACATTTAATGCAGAGCACCTGTTAACTACTGTGATCTGGTACACGGCACCTTTAAATTTGACTGTTTAAATAAAGATACAAGTTCTTATGCATCTCAGCCTTGACAAAGTACATAGAGCATGCATGAAACAATGGTGTAGGAGTGAGGGCTGTTTGTAATTTCTTTAATAAATCTGTCAAACATTATCCTAATGCCCAAAAGAGGTTTTCTTTTGTTCCCTCAGACCAATTGAGCCCTACTGTGTGGTGGTTGAGTACCTCTGCAGAATAAACATGGCTGATAGCAGTGAGCTGTTTACAGTGAGTGGTAACCCAGGTATCAGGGGTCACTGCCTGAAACTGGTGGGGTGTGTTCAAGGAGGGTGTCAGGAAGTGCTTTTTTTTCTTACAGAACGAGTGGTGATGGACTGCAACAAACATCCAGAGGAAGTCAATGGGGCTTAAACAGTGGGAGGGTACCAAGGGGATGGGGCAGACACTTGGAAATTGTGTGCAATGTAGCAGATTGAGGGGAGAGGGTGTAGTGAAGAATGACAGGAGCAGAGTCCCAAAATTAGGCTTGGGCAGACTGGATGGGGCTTTGCCTGCCATCCTTTTTTTTTGTATTTTCTATTGAAGGTATATCTCCACAAAATACATTTTTTTAATTGCTCACAATTTTACAATTTACTGATATTTAGAAGAGATCTACCAGTTAAACCAGACAATAATATAGAGAATAATTTATGGTAAATGGTGGTATTCTTAAGATAAAGAACAGACTCAGGAGATGTTACCAGATTGCAATCTTTAGTCAGACTGAGGACAAAGGACACTATACAGAGACAAAGGGTACAGGCTTCAAACTGAGCATGACAGGAAACTAGTGGGACTATTTATTGCCCACCACATGACTACCAGACAGTTGGCTTCCCAGGTACTTCCTTAAGGCCAGTACTAGATCTATCACACTCCTTCCCTTTGATGAAACTAGTCTACAAAACAATTATATCTTACCTTCAGGGCTGAAGTGGATTGTTCAGCCTCAAATTCTTGAGATTATGCTGCCTTTGTGGTGAAAACTCATTCACAGTGGCACCACAAATAGTTCCTAGATAATTCTTGAGATTATGCTGCCTTTGTGGTGAAAACTCATTCACATTGGCACCACAAATAGTTCCTAGATAAATCAAGTCTGTGTGGTGATTTGTGCTGCATCATTGGATATCTTCATCTTGGGGTAGCAACTGTGGTGCAAAAGGTACTTTGGGAAGAACTACTGCCTGAATGGATGCACGTACTTGAGCCAGAGCAGGAGCAAGATGTAATCATCTTCTGAGACAGAGGTCTTCTGATGCTGGGGGTGGGGGGGGACACATGGTAGTAGGAAGTGGTCCACATAGATGTATATTGTCTGTTGACATCATACCCCATAAGTTAAAGGTTTCCCCAAGTCTTTTACACCGTCTCTAGACTTCAAAGTTGCTTCTGTCTTCATACATCTTGACCATCTACCTCTCCTCCAGATAAAAGTGTAGGGCACCTCTGGAACTATCACATCCCTTATGCTGTTGCAACTGATGCTTGTGCACTTGATGGGACAAGCTCAGCTTTGAGTGGGTTAGAGTAGTCCATGTATGACATTTTATAAACAGTTCTGCTGATGTTCTCTCCATAACTGTATGTGGGGCGTTCCGGTATGTGAAACATTTGTCAGCTGTTGGGTTGTGTTTGTGGTGTGGGTGCACTGAATAGCTTGTTTTATCCAGACTTTCTTAAATGTTGTTACTGCCCATTCAGCTGCTGCATTTGGGGGTGGGTGGTATGGTGGAGACAGAATGTGATGGGCCACATTTTGTTTTCAAAAAGCTTGAAGTTCTGAGATGAAAACTGTGGACTGTTGTCCGATGCCAACTCTTTATGCAGTTTATTTTCAGCAAACAGGTGTCCCAGCAAGTTTGTTTTCTCTGTAGTGGTCATCTGTGTGACCAGCATCAGTCCATTTTCAGTGGACATTGAGTACAAAATGGAAATGTTGCTTATTGATTTCTGTGTAATGTATGTAGATTTGCTCACAAGGTATTGTTGCCCAGGGTCAGGCATATAGGGGTGCTGTAGCAGGTTGATAGCAGATGGCTGCAAAAGGCACACATGAGCTGACTAGCTCTTAAATGTCTTGATCTAGTCCTGGCCACCAGAAGCATCCGTGGGCCAACACCTTTATCAGTGAAATTCCAGGATGGCTCTCCTAGAGGTCATCCAGCAATCATTTCTGGGACATCTGAGGAAACATTGCTCTGGTAGTCCACAGAACACAGCCTTGTTCTGTGGACAGCTGATCCATCTTGTTGAAGAATGGCTCAAGGGTCATATCCTTCATGAACATAGGTTATCCATTTAGTGTGAAATCCAAGACCTTTGAGAGGACTGGATCCCATTGTGTTTCTTCTGCCACATCTTGCTGGGCTAGAGGTAGGAGATTTGAAAGCTTTCTCCATCATTATCTTTCTCCAGTATTGTTTTGCATGGGCAGGATGCATTTTCATTGACATGGTCCTGGGATCTTGATATTCTATATCATGATCATAAGCCAACAAGATGAAAGCTCAGGGCTGCATTTTGAGGGCAGCAAGCAGTGATACGGCTGTGTTCAGCCCTAAAATGACAAGGAGGGGTATGTGGACCATGATGAATGTTAACCTGCGGTCATATAATTATTTATTAAACATTTTGTAGTGTCACAAATTATGCTTAGTGCTTCCTTTTCAATCTGTATAGAATTAATTTTGCTGGAAGACTGGTCCTGGAGTGAAAGTAATTGGTTGTTCATCTCTCAGTGGCAAGCCATGAAATGTGACTGCACCATAACTGGCTAACCACTTGCTGTTGAGAAGCATTTTCTACAAGTTTGGAATGCTGCTTCATGTTGCAGTACCTAATTCCATCTTGAATCCTTCTGTAGCAGATCTTGCTGGAGTGGAAGTAGCGTAGACAGGTTTTTCATGAACCTGCAATAGTAACTCAGCAATCCCAGAAATGAGCAAAGACCTGAAACATTGGTTGAGGTGACACATTGATAGTGGCTGCTACTTTTTCCTCTGTTGAATGCAGGCCCTGGGTGTCTATGTGGTATCACAGGTGCTCCACAGAATCCTGCAGGAATTTGCACTTCTCAGTTTTGACTCTCAGCCCGTAATTTTGCAGCATGGCATTGACCTGGTCAAGGATTTGTAGGTGCTCCTCTGCACTGTAACTAAAATATCCATGAAGCAGACAACCCACTCAATGCCATGTTAAATTTGATCCATGGTGCAGGATGTTGAAAGATGGCCAGTTCCATTGACACTGTAGGCCAGCCAGTTGTACTGGTACATCCTTTGTGTGTGTTGATGTAGGAATGGTTTTGATTCAGGGTAGCGTTCTACCTGCTGGCTGGCAAATGAGATCCATTTTACTGAAGATTTTACCACCTGCCACTGTGGCAAGCAGGTCCTCTGCATTAGGTAAAAGATAAGGGTCTGGATCCACATAGCTGTTTACCCTGACCTTGTAGCTACACAGCTGCACTGCCTTTTTGTGCTTTGGGACTATGATGATTGTGGCAGCCCAATCATTCCTCTCCACTCAGGACAAGATGTTGTGTTATTCCAGCCTCTCTAAGTCTTGTTTTATTTATTTATTTTAGTAATTTGGAAAATACCTTTTGGCACGAATGCTCTTTTTCAGAGATTCCACATCAGTAACAAAATGTGTATATACAACATAAATACACAGGGACCACGTCAGCAGCAAACAGGTGTACACATCATCATTTCACCAGCTCCAGAGGAGCCTGGTCTAGTACACATAGTAGGGTTGCAAGTAGAGGTATTGCAGTGTAGAAATTAAGCAGATGACAGTCAATCCATACCATAAGTTAAAGGGCAAAAGGTCATTTAAAATAATGGCATGCAGATTTCATAGCTAATTCTTTTCTTAGGGAATTTTTAAAAGGTGTGATTTTGGGGATGCCCACTAGGGATCCAGGGAGGTCATTGAACCACCATGTAGCTTGGCTAGCAAATGTGCATCTACCCTGACTTGTTTTGTGAAAGGTGACTACCAGGGCATGTCTGGACATACTCTTAGTGGAGTAGCTGTTGTTGACTGGGCAGAAGAGGTCACCAATTGCTAGAGGTGTGAGGCCCAGAAGGGCTTCTTTAACCAACAGACAGGACTAGTGTATTTGCCTGTCCTGCAAGTGGAGCCACTTGGTGTGCACATACAAGGAGCAAGTATGGGTGAGTCTGTCAGCCCCACTTGCAAAATGACAGGCTTCATGTGATTCACAGGCAGCTCCATGTATCAGTAGACCATAGTCAATGAGTGGGAGAACCGTACTTGAGACTTCCAGGCATCTAGCCTCAGTGGTAGGGTTTAATCATTGTCAGAAGAGCACACCTAGTTTTCTGTTGGCCAGATTTTCAATGTTGTCAACATGAGAGACATATGAAAGGGTGTCATTGAGGGTGACACCTAGACACTTAAGAGATTCAACCTGTTCAAGGGTAGCTCCAAGTGCATTCTGTATAACCAGAGGGAGGGACTTTTTTTTCTTATGGTGATGCTTGGCAAACAGCATTGTCTTCATCTTTTTGTAGTTTAGGACAAGTTTATTGTTTCCAAACCAGTCCTCCATTGACTTAAAACTTAATTGCAGTTCAGCAAGAGAGTTCCCCAAGCTGTGGGCTACTACTAAAAATCATTGCATCATCTGTGTAAAGTAACATCTTAGAGGGCAGGCTTCCGGCAGTCTGTTAATGAATAGGCCAAAGAGGAGTGAGCCTAGTATAGACCCCTGGGGGAACCCAACTGTGACACACTTAGCATCAGAGAGCACTCCATCAATCCTTACTCTCTGAGACTGCCCAGTGAGGTAGCACTGAAACCAATCTACGGTTTCAGAGGAGAGTCCCAGGGTGGAGAGCTTGTCCAGCAGTAGAGGGTGGTTAATGAGGTCGAAGGCTTTTGTCAGGTCTATGTATGTGGCACCAACCAGGTGCCCTTTGTCAAGGGCCTCATGCAGGTGGTTGGTGTATTCAATAAGGGTTGTTCTGGTGCTGTGTAGTTTCCTAAAGCCATGTTGTTTGCATATCTGGGTACATTTATTTAGGTATGAGACTAGTTGGTCTGAGGCAACTTTTTCCAATGCCTTAGACGGGGCAAAGGATAGAGATTGGCCTATAGTTTGCCATGTTAGATCAGTCCCCACTTTTTAGCACAGATGTAACTATAGCGGCTTTCCAGATTTCAGGGAACTGAGAATTGCAATGACAGATTAAAAATCTCCTGACAGGGAAATTGCTAGTTCATCAAGTGCAAGGGCTAGTAGCTTCATATCTACTGTATCCCTACCCATTCTTGACTTTCCCTTTTCACATAATTGAGGGTTTCTTTCATGGTGACATGCTTAAAGTAGAGTTTGAGGAGATTCTTGCTGGGGCAAAGTTGAGTACTTTGTCCAGTATGGTCTTCATCATTGTCCTCAGGTGCCTTGCCATGGGGGAGGACTGAGTTCAGGTTGGTGAAGGTCTTGTTGAAGGTGTTTACTATATTGAATGGTGCAGTGGAGATCTTCCCATTTGAGTTTAGCATTGTCGGTGTTGATTAGTCATTGCTGTCAAGGAGGTCTTTTAGGCTGGCTCAGAATTTCTTCCAATTGCTCCAGTTTTTTTTTCTGCTGATCCTTGTAGTAGTCTGCTTTAGCATTCCTCACCTCTCAGGTACACCTGTTGTGGGCTTTCTTATATTTTTGGAGGTATGCCGGTGACCCAGTGTTCATCTGCCTCCTTCAATGGGTAGGGCACGGGTCAAGGTTCATGGAAGATGAGCATGGCTCCTTCTTGTACTCTGATGCTCGCATTGAAATCTCCAAATGGAGCCACATCGATTTTGGAATATTGGGACATACTTGCCTTGCATTCATTTGATCACGCCTCTGCCACTGTGTATGGTAGGAAAATATTTCCTTAATTTAGCTTTATTTTCTCCAGCCAGTTACTGCCAAGCAGTGCGGGGGTTTTTCCTTGCACCACAGCGAGAGACAGTGTCAACTCTCCTCCCTCCTGGGTCACTGGGATTTGCATCTCCCCTAGCATGGGATGACAATCGCCTGTGTAGGATGTTAGCTGACTGGGGGATGGTCACAGTGGGTACTAGTTAACGTAGGCAATGTAGATGTGCTTGGTTATCAGTGACACTGATGCTCTGGCATCAAACTGACTGCTCACGCGCATGCCCACTGTCCCCAGACTCTGGCAGATGCCATCTTCATGGACTTGCATGGTGTAGACAGTGAAGAGGCCAAGGGATTTGTATTCCTCCGATGTCTCTGGCAAAGTATCCATTACATAATGTGCCTATGCTGCACAATGTGCTTCTACAGATTCACGCCAAATGTTCCACTTGGCAGCAGTTGTGGCATTTTTCTTGGTGGGATTGGCACATGTCTTCCTGGTGGTTTCCTCCACAGTGGTAGCAAACTTGCTTAAGCTTTGCTTTGTAGGCAGGCTGGATGTGCCCATATCTAGAGAAGGTCCAATGAATTCTGTGATTTCTGTCATTTGTCTTTAGGGGAAAACAAATGGAAATGGCTTATCAGCTGGCTGGATGAGCACTGCACCTGTGGATTTGTCTGCATTGTAGCCATTGTAATATTCTTTAGGTGAAGAACAGATGGACACAGACTCCAAGAGGTGTTACCAGCTTGCCATCTTTATTCAGACTGAGAACCAGTCCTGTTTGGTCTTTTCGTCACATATCTGGGTTGCTTTATAAGAAACTGGTGTAAAATATTTGCGGCTGATACCAAGCTGGGGGAAGGTAAACAATTCTGAGGATAACATAAAACTGTAAGAAGATCTTAACACTATGGCAAGATGGGCAGACTCATGGGATAAATTATAATGAAAACAACTGCACAGTGATGGCATCTGAGAGGGAAAATAACATGCATAACAGCTAATTCCTCAAAGGGGTCAAGCTAAGTGAGGTACAAACAGAAAAAGATATAGGGGTAAAAATATCAGCTGACCTAAAACCAACAAACACATCACAATCTATTTAACAAGGCTAATCACCTACAGTACTTAATAACATCAAACGACATTTCAGCAATAGAGCCAGGAAATTCTGCTCCCAGTATATAAATCTTACATCTGACTATTGACGGATTACTGTTCACAGTTTTGGAATCTAAGACAAGGAAAGGGAAACAAAGTAGAATGGATACAACAACAACAAAAAAAAGCAGCTTGGTTGATGGGTGGTCTACAACATATGGCCAAGGCCACTGATTTACGGTGATTAAAACAATTAGATTCCGTTTTCAAGACTTAAGATTCTGGAATTTCACCAGTGATTGTTACTCTAATTTCTGTACTTTACCAGGATTCTATTATCATTCTTTTAGTATGTGCATAAATAATCAGAATTAAAGAAGGCTTAATATACAGAGCATTAAATAAAGCAAACTGAAAATAGTACAGGAAGGAATTAAAAGAAAAACACACTTTTTTATAGATTTACTAATCTGATACAAAATGCCAGATTCCATGAAACCTTAATTTTTACCGGCTTTCAGGTAGCCCTAATTCCAGAATTTTACCGGATTTTCCGGTAAAAAAACCAAAAACAGTGGCCTTGCATATGGCCTATGAAGAAATACTTGAACACTTTATCATTACACAGTCTACATAGAAGATGATTTGGGGGAGGGCCTGGATGACCTGGGATTTACATTCTGTATTGACAGTCACTTCACAAGAAGTCACAATAAACAGGTTGAAATCAACAGTTTTAAAACAGAAAAAAGGAAAATGTATTAATACAACTAGAATAATAGATAAGTGTGTATTACAAGGCAGTAATCCCATCGAGAGATTTTGGGGACTTGGAACCTCAAGAGGGAAGCTCGAGAGGTTCCCAAAGTCCTCAAAACCTCAAGATGGGATTACAGCCTTGTAACACACTTATCTATTTATAATGGTTTGTAATATATAGATAAGCCTTAATAATACCATCTTGGCCCTTCAGAAAATTTTCTTGCATATTCCATGTATTATCAAGTCTGAAATCATGTATTACCAGTGCTGAATGATAGTATTATGGCATTGGCAGTCATGTATTACAAGAACATTTTCCAATGGGCCAAGATGGTATTATTAAGGCTTATCCATATATTACACACATAATAGTGAATATATGGAATTCTTTACCAGCTGATATAATAGACTGTAGCACCTTAATATTATTCAAAAACAAACTAGACAACTACATGGATGTAGGTAACCTAAAAGACTATTTTTCCTAAATCTGAGAAAATATAAATAAAGGCGCATATGTCTTATACTATCTCCAAATTCCAAGTATAAATCCAAGTAAGTCTAGCACAAATGACACTATACAGTGTCAAAAGGTTACAGGGCTTTGGAGTGAGCATGATGGAAAAACTACTAGGACTACTAATTCTACAAGTAGTATGGTTGCCAAGTTTTTTTTTTTATGGTCATTACCATATATACTACAGCAGCCATCTACAGCAAGGCTGTTTTTCCATCATGGGGTTGTCATGATGAAAGAATGGCCTCTCCCACTGCCCATCTCCATGTCATTTACTTCATTGCCACTGCCGGGCTCCCCAAAGGTGTCCAGAAATTTCTGGTTTGTCCTGATGGCAGTGGAGTCCTGCAGGGCTACAAACGACAGAGCAGGGCTTGCTTCAAATTTTGGAAATGGTGCACTGAAACCCAGAAAAAAGTGAGCACTCCAACAGTTACAGAATGCACAGTGCAATTTATTGTTGCAAAATGTGAACTTTACTATACCAAACTGATCTTTAACAAGTCATGCAGAACAGCTTTGAAGCCTGGACCAGTCCTCAGCAACAACAGGTCCTGGCCCTGGAGAGCTTTGGTTGTTAACACTGCCAGCAGCAGTGGGTCCTGGCCCCAGAGAGCATTTTTAATATCTCTGGTGATGATTGCTGGCACTGGAGGGACTTGCTCATGAATTGGCACCAGTGGGTCCTGCCAGTGTGTGTTATGAGGGAAGGCACTTGAGATATAATACCTTTCAGTGGCTTCAAGTAATTACTGCACTAACAGTGTGTGTGAAGCAGGGAGGGGGGCACCAGAGACAGGGTACCACCAAGCAGCTTCAGTTAATGCCAGCAATGCACCTGTGTGTGAACAGGGCACCAGAGAAAATGCCACTAAGTGGTTTGTAGTCACAAACCAGAAGAGTTGCTCATCCTTTGCGCCCCGCTGCCCTGCAATACACAGGGCCCAATGCACTGATGTAGTATGGAGTTAAATGTGGTTTATAAAGATTGTTCCAGGGCAGGTGTGAGCATAAGAGGCAAGCTGGTAAATCTGGAGATGCCAAGAAAGACAAAGAAACAACAGGAACAATCAATATTTAATTGTATTACAACTTATAATGTAAGGGCCAGACAAGTGCAATAAGTGATCAGGAAAACTGGCCTATTTTTGTAAACCTGTTTTATTACATTTCTGTCAAGCAAATAAAGGCATTTCATCAAGCATACATTCACTTAAAGTTAAATAAACATCATATTATGGCAGGATTTTGTCTAGTATATTGATCATGTTACATCATATGGGGGGAATTGCATATGATAGTTAACCAAAGAGTAGTTGGCACAGCCATGAACAAGAACATTACTGCCTCCCAATTCCCATCTGCATTGTCCTGGTTTTACCTGTGGACTTGCATGTTCCTAACCTGTATGCGCAAGGGATAATGTTTGCTGTATCAGAAAACATACATTTGACCTTCATTTAAGAACCATAAGTCACTTAACCTTAAGCCACCCAGTGTTACATTGTGGTGAAAGACAAATGTTGAAACTAACACAGTGAAAATATAAAATATAACTGACTTCCAGCTTACTGTTATAACTGAAGTTCTTCCATCAGTCTTTTGAATGAAGACTCATAGAGCCATTCAAGATGAAAACTGTGTGTACTACATTTACCTTGCTTTTGGTGCCCTCTGTCTGTCATTGTTCATAGATTCATTTTTATTTTATTTTATTTATGACTTTGATAACCGGCTGAGTGCACTGATCCCAGGGACTGTTTTCAAGCACGACCCGGGCCATAACACATGGCGCAGGGTGACAGTGGAGTACAAGGTAACAGTAATACACATGAAACAGATTTGATACAAGCAACAATAGTAAGCACAATATACAGGTTTGATGCATAGGTCCATTTGAGAATAATGAATACAAGGTTTCAATATCGGACATGAGGAGATTTGGTACAAAACAAACAAATCGTAGGCACAGTGTACAATGTGTGACTGCATCATCCAGTGAGCAAGTAATACACAGAATACTCAGTAAAAAATATATACACACAATATGTACAGGCAAGGAAGTCAAATATTACTGGGAAAAATACGATATAACAGTTGTCGGCAGGGGAGTTGACTAGTGTGGGTAGGTGGGTAACCCCTGGACTGGGGAGTTGACTAGTGTGGGTAGGTGGGTAACCCCTGGGCTGGGGAGTTGACTAGTGTGGGTTGGTGTCAGACCCCAGGGAGCAGCAGCAGGATGAGTTTGCCAGGACCCAGACTTTAAGGCAGGACTTGAAACTGGAGTGTGTGTCAATGGAATGGAGTTCAGCTGGAAGTTTTAACGGACATAAAAAGGCTTCTGACCCATCGTGTCTGCTGCCTTTCAGCAGATGTAGTCTGTAATTTCCCTCTGTCTCAGATAACTATACACATTTCTCTTAAATTAGTCCAGTGCGCCACTCTCCATAACTCTAACTGGTTCCAGATGGTTACAACTCTCTGGCTGAACCAGTGTCATCTCGGCTCAGTTTTGCATAATTCTCCCTTAAGTTATATGTTGTGGGCCCTGGATAGGAAGCTGCTTTCTACAAATATCAGTCCTAAACAGTTTGCAAGTCTTGATTTGCAACTGTTTTATACATTGCAATAAGGTCCCATGTCACTCTTCTATATTTGAGCAAACAGAGATTTAAGTTTGCTAGTGTCTATTTGTGTGTTAAATCCCATAGGGCAAAAAAGGGATTTAGTGCATTTCTCTGTACATTTTCCAGTCTCCTTATTCATTTAGATGTTTGAGGGGCCTAATCTTATTTCCAGTACTCCAAGTGTTATTGCACAAGTGATTTTAGAAAAAGGGATCATCACCTCTCTGCTTCTACTTGCGAAATTCCATTGTATGCAATATATTACAGCTTAACCATCCACAAATGCAGTGCAGTAACTTGCAGCAAATAATACCACAAGATACTGCAATAAAAAAGTGCTTAATTACCATTGAATTGCACTGTTCCCCGCAGCATACTGCAGCATGTTGGATATACTGCACCATTACCGTGCTGCATCCTGGCTGGCACCACTGTATCTTGCTGCATTTCTTAATTAAGTCTCACACTGTACTGTTGGCTTAAATGCGTTAGCTATAAGAAGCCCAAGCTCTTTCTCATTAGTTGTCTCTGTGATGTTACATCCATTTGTGGTATACTCAGCCCTTTTGTTACTACTACCAAAATGCAGTATTGTGTGCTTTTCTCTGTTAAAGAACATTTTTGCCGGCCGGCCCGGTGGCACTGAGGGTTTAGGCGCTGGACGCCACACCTTGTGCCACACCGGCGACCCAGGTTCAGGAATGAGCCCAGAGCATCGGGGGTCGGTGGGGAGGAGAAGATTGAGTGTCCGTAGACTGCTCTCCTCTCCTGGGGAAGGGTAAGGGGACTGTCCCATGCATGTAGCGACACCCAGTGATGGTTGGGTGTACTACAGCCTCAGGACCCAACAAAAGGGTTACAACGTTGGGCGACAGCCCTCTGGACATGTGCAGATGTGTGCACATAATGGGCTGGGCGACATTGCACTGCCCTTGTTGGGAAGGAAATAAAGTAGAAAATCTCTCAACCTCCAGTAGGCAAAGGCGGGACAAGTGGCATCAGCCCCATGTCCACTGCCGGGCGTAAGGACACGTATTCTGGTTCCCCTCACCCCGTGCTAGGCTACCCCACCAATCCTGTATATAGGATGCCGGATGTGATAGTGGTCCTTCCCCGGAGGACACAGACCCGGGGGGTTTGGGCATGCCACGCAGGTGATGGGGATAGCCCCTCTGGCTGGAATCGGGTGAGCCGCACTTCAGACAGGATGGGAGAAATCGATGACTGAGATGCCCATGCTGGAGAGAGTCTAGAGGTAGGGAGAGCAGAAACAGAGTTTAAAAGAAAAGAAAATTTTTGCCTTCTGTGTCCACGTTGAGATGACATTTGTGATATCTGGTCATCAGTATCAACAAGTAACCCAGTTTAGTATTATCAGCAGATTTCATGAACCACCCCTGCGCTGGTTGCATACTAGTCACATATATGTTGAATAAAGTGGGCCCAGAACTGATCCCTGGGGCACCCCACTAGTAGCAGTAGTAGTAGTAGTAGTAGTGTACGTTTACTCTTTGACCATGAAAGGGAATTAACTCAGTTGAGCAAAGCTCATTTACAGTGAGATCCCAAAATATATTCATACACGTTTCCAGTCAAGCTCCAAAACATTAATGTCAGGACGAAATTCATAAACTGATAAATACATGGTTACAAAAAATACATTCAATATTAAATAAATGGTGCACAAGAGCTGTACCAAATAAGAAATGGTTAGGACAGGTAATATTATTAGGTTACACCTGTTGGATAGCATCATAAGGGGCTGATACCATGCTCCAAATACCATCTTTTTAGGTGGCATTTTCTAATCACATTATGGGCCCTATGCACATATGGGCACAAGTTACATGCTAAAGACACGGAACCCATGTGTGCAGCTCCACACCTATGGACAGTTGCGCATCGCAGCATTCACCACCACTGGCCACCTGTCCACGGCCCCACCTCCCCCCGGCATGCAGGTTCACACAGGGTGGGCGCAGGCGGAGTCGCGGACCCAGCCGGGCGCCCAATCGGATGCTCGGCATGGGTCCAACAGTGGATCCCTTACGTGGTGGGGATCGTGTTGGCAGTACACACTGTGGATGACTGAGGGACAGCGGCTATGGTGGGTGGTAGGAGAGCAATGCCACCGGCCCTCTCAGGTGGCACCAACGTGGTGCAGTGGGATGGAGGCATGCCTGCTGGCAGAGGAGGTAGAACATTACCACCAGAAGCAGGGAGGGGGGGTTGACATGCGGTGCTGCTGGGGATGGGGAGGTGGCAACCTTGTGCTGGTGCCCCTGTGATGGGTATGGGTGTTGTGGGTGTTTGGGGGACCACCATACTCACCGCTGTCTGTTGTGGGTTGGTGGCATCGAGCGGCTGTTTTCTGAGGCCCTGGAGGGTCAGTGAGCTGTTTGCCCTGTCCTGTGGTGTGGGGGGCACATACGGGGTTTATGGCAGGTTCCTCCTTGGTGTACCCTGTGCACCCTATGCACCCCCATGGCCAGCACTATGCACCCTAGTGCATGGCACATAGTGCCAGCCCACCTCTCGCCCACCCCTTGCATGTTGCTTCTCACGGCTGGGGATCAAGCCTGTATGTGCTGCATGCCCCCCTTTGAACATCCCATGTGAGGGGCACGTAGGATGTGGAGTGGTTATGCACCCCAGATATGCACGTGTAGCCACTCCATCACATTAGTGCATAGGGCCCATTGTTGGCACTGCGCAGCTCTGTTGGGATTAGGTTCCATGTTATTGCCCCCCTCCCGAACAAAATTGAGGACCTCCCGATCTCAAGATTACAATTCAGAATTTTAAAGTCAATACCTTATGCAGATTGCAGACACTGTTTAATTGACCTAATTTTAAATAAATATGTAATGTATTTAGGTACAGATTCCTTATAAACTTTTAACATAAACTGGGAGATATGAAAATCTCTCCTTGTTTGCAGTCTAACAGTTCACCATGTGATAAAGTTGACAGTGGTGGGTTCTATAAGTGACGTCCAATACAAATCTAGCTAACCTGTTAAATACAGTACCATATCCAGTTTATCTAAGCAGGCTTTTGATGCTCTGGAGCACAGGACATCTCCATAATCTAGAATTGGGACAATCACTGTATTGGTTATCCTCAGTCTTGTCTCCAGTGTCATGAGGTGCTTTAATCGATACAGTACTCCAATTTTTTTGTTGATGTTTTTAATAGTCGTATCTATATGGTCCCCCCAATTTAATGAGCTATCCAGCCACATGCTGAGATACTTCATAACTTGTTGGATATTTATCCCATCTGCTGTTTGAATAGCCAAAGTGTCTTTACCCTCCTGGCAGGACATTCTATTAAATAATACAGTTTGAGTTTTTTTGCATTTAGTTTTAAGAAGTTGTTTCCCGAAGAAGTTCTCAACTTGGGTAAATACTGACTGTAGCTTACTTTGGATACAGTCATGTTCCCCTCAACATAGACCACCGTATCATCGATGTAAAGATGAAATTTAATGTCCTCATCATCAAACCAAAGCCCATTGACGTAGACATTAAGAAGTAAGGGCCCCAAAATCAAGCCCTGGGGAACACCTGATTTTGTGGCCCAGATCTACTAGCTGTTTTCTGTCTTGCAGGTAGGATGTAAACCATTTCAGTGCTGCACCTGTAATACTGAGTCCGAGGAGCCTGGACAGGAGAACAACATGATTCAGCACGTCAAACGCTTTTGACAGATCTATGAATACTGCACCTATCATCTTTCTCCTGTCCAGGCTCAGCTGCAGGTCACTCACTACTTTCAAAAGAGCTGATTGGGTGCTATGTTTTGATCAAAAACCTGACTGGAATGCATTCAGTTTGTTGTTCATTTCTAGATACATTTTAGTTTGGTTTGATATTAATCTTTCAAAAATCTTATCAAGTTTTAATAGTTAGTTTCAGACATCTGCCACTGAAATGTCATGGAGCCGAAACTCTTTAGTTAGTCCAGAGTTCTGTATGTCTGCTTCCTCCCAGTGATCCATGCATTCATTCCCCAAAATAATTGGTTTATTAGGACCTGCCACAGTTATTCCTGAATCAATGCAATATTCATTCATTAAAAGCACTTGCCACTTCATTACTCATTGGCACAAACTGTCCATTTATCAGGAATGTATTCATCTGGATAGTTTTGCTGCGTACCATCAGACCTTCCATGACATTTCAAAAGGATATAGGGTTACTTTTATTCTCGTCATCTAACTTAGATTTAAAAATAGTCTTGTTTCATTTTCCTGACAGCCTGACTATGTCTATTTTGGGCCTGCCTATAATCTTGCCAATCCCCATTAGACACTGTGCCCTTAGCCTTGTGCCACCTTCTATCTATCTCTCTTTTTAATTGATGTAATCCTGCACTATACTACCTGATCCCTGGATTTTTAACTTTCCTCTTCTTTAGAGGAGCATGCAAATCACATATGCTGGAAAATTTTTGATGAAAGTATCTGCATGCATCAGAGGCAGAGGGAATCGGTTCTAACCAGTCACACATCCCCACTCTGATGCATATACATTTACTCATACTCACTGCTTTCCACTTGTTAACCATGTTTAGGTCCATCTGACTGCCCAGTCATCAGTGCCTGTGTCTTGAAGCACTTCTGTCAGTTCTTATGTCGCATAGAATCAAAGGCCTTGCTATAGTCTAGATATAGAACATCCACACAATGGGTAGAGTCTAGTGCGTTACTAATAAGCTCGAAAAAGGCTAGTTAGGTTGGTTTGACTTGTCATTCCTTTCCTAAATCTGTGCTCTGTACTATCTTGTCTGTTATTCTCACTCAAGTGTATGTCTGTTCTCTTATGATAGTTTACATAATCTTCCCCACCACCGATATGAGACTGATAGCTCTATAGTTTGATTTTATTCTTTTATCTCCCTTTTTATGTTGGCGCATTTGCGCAACTAACATCTTGCAAGTAGTGCAGTTTTGGAGGCACGATCGCTGTTGGACGAATGCAGGGCACGCACCAGTAGGTGTGTCCCTCATTCCCCAATCAGCCTGCATGCTGGTGCCACACCATGCATACAGAATGTGGTGAGCACATCTAAGGAAAGGTCCGCTGCAATCTGAGCATAGCTCATCAGACGCAGTGGACTCTTCCTACGTGCTATACATTACTGCTGTGGTGGCGCATAACTGCTGACTTTGGGGTCATAATCCCACTGCCGGCTACGTGGCCCCAGTGCATGTGCCGGCAGAGCCTACTCCCTCCGGCATAAAGCACCCCCCATTTGTTGTATGCTGAGGGGGGTACCCAATCCCCCGGCTCTTGGCCCCTGCTTCCTTGTGTGCTGATGGGGTGCCCAATCCCCGCTGGCATAAATTAACACCCCCCCTTTGTTGTGTGCCAACGAGAGTGCCCAGTCCCCATCAGCTGCAGCACCCCCACCCCAAACAGTTAGGTGGGATGCTGGGAGCCCACCCCAGCATGCCAAATACCCAAAAAAAAAAAACTGTCCCATGATGTGTTTTTAGCCTGTGAACAAAAATGGTCTCGTGGTCTCCCTACCCACCACCCGCACCCACCCACTGCTCACCCTGCCTCCCCCACACCCCCTCACCCCATGCCCCACCTCCGGAGCTTGGTACAACGATCTTCGGTGGACCAGGAACATGTCTGCACTCTTCAAAGCCGACCGCGAACTGATGAAATGGCGGTAAGCTGTATAATGGAATAAATAGGGTTTTTTCAACTTTGATGCATATCTTGGGCATTTTTGGGAGTTTTTGGACCAGATTTTCAACATGGGGTTTTGGGACCCCTCCTCATGAATTCTGTCACTGATATGACGTTAATTGGTCCCAAAAGGTGATTTTTGCAGTCACTGCGCGGAATCACCTTGAGGGACTGATTAACACAAGGACAGTGGCAGTGTTCATGAGGTGGGCTCTCAAAAAGCCTATGTTGCAAATTCTGTGGAAAAAATTTAACAAATGTCTGTTTTACGAGCATGCGTTGCGCAGTTGTTACGCATGCTCATAACTTTGCGAATTCAGAATATTTTCACACCAGATTTTCAGCATTGTCATTTTTCTACACCTCCTTGTGAACAGTACAGCTGTCATTTTTCACATCCTGGCCAAAATATGTTTCCACACTTCTGGTGCACAATAGCGCGGTCACTGTGGGAAATCAGTGTTTGGGGCAGATTACGAAAATGACAGTGACACTGTTAATGAGCAGAGGTCCTAAAATGCCTATGTTGAAAATTTGGTGATGTTACTCCATAAAAATGACTGTGTTACGAGTGTGCGTTGTGCAGTTGCTACGCACGCTCGTAACTTCGCAAATTCATAATATTTTCACGCTAAACTTTCAACATTGTCATTTTTCTTCACCTCCTTGTGAACAGTACAGCTATAATTTTTCACATCCTGCCCAAAATGTGTTTCCACACTTCCGGCGCACAATAGCACGGTCGCTGTGGGAAATCAGTTTTCGGGGCAGATTACAAAAATGACAATGACACTGTTCATGAGCAGAGGTCCTGAAATGCTTATTTTGAAAATTTGGTGGTGACTATACTCCTTAAAATGACTGTGTTATGAGCATGCATTGTGCAACTTGCACGCACGCTCGTAACGTGCATTTGTAATATTTTCACTCTGGATTTTCACCATTCCCATTTTTCCCCACCTCTTGATGAACAGTATAGCTGTCATTGTCCATATCCTGCCTGAAATGTGTTTTCGCATGTCCGACACAGAATAGCGCGGTCGATGTGGGAAATCACTGTTCGGGACAAATTATGAAAATGACAGTTACACTGTTCATGAGCAGAGGTCCTAAAATGCGTATGCTGCAAATTTGGTGATGATACTCCATAACATGACTGTATTCTGGCGTGCATTGCGCAGTTTGCATGACTGCGTCGAAGTTATAATTATAATATTTTCACTCCAGATTTTCAACATTGCCATTGTTCTGCACCTCCTTATGAACAGTACAGCTGTCATTTCACATATCCTGGCTGAAATGTGTTTGCGCACGTCCAGTGCAGAATTGCACAGCCGCTGTGCAAAATCAGTTTTCGGGACAGTTTGAGGAAATGATGATGACACTGTTCATGAGCAGAGGTCCTAAAATGTCTATGTGGAAAATTTGGTGCCGAAAGTCCATAAAATGACTGTGCTGCAGGCGTGTGTTGCGCAGTTTCCATGCAGCCTTATAACTTCGTAAATTTGCAATGTTTTCATGCCACATTTTCACCACTGGCATTTGTGCACACCTCCTTTTCAACAGTACAGCTGCCGTTTTTCACAGCCTGCCCAAAACACGTTTCGCAACTGTGGTGCACAATGGCATGCTCCTGTGGGAAATCAACTTTTGGGACACATTCACAAAATCACAGCGCTACTGTTCATGAGGGGAGGTCCCAAAGTACCTATGTTGAAAATGTGCCTAAAAAACTCCCACAAATAATTGGGTTACGGATGTCTGTTGCACAGTTTGTATGCATGTTCATTGCTTCATCAATATTTCATATTGCCACTCCAGATTTTCAACGTTGCCATTTTTTACGCCTCCTCATGAACATTACAGTTGCCACTCTCCACATCCTGCCCAAAACTGTGTTTTTGTCCCTCTGTTGCTAAATGGCACAGCTGCTGTGCAAAACCACAATCTTACTTTGAGAAACAGCTCTTGCAGCAGGTTACACCATTAGGACTGAAGCCAGCAGGCACCAGAACCCCATGGAAATTTTCTAGCTAGTAGTATTCAGCAGTGACCGCCCCTGACGTCAGGCATAGTGCTTAAGGGGGCGGTCCCCCAGAATCCACAGTTCTTTTCCCGCCATCAGCTCGCCAGCATCGGCCTCTCGGCCTCTACCTAGCGCATGACGACTTAAAACTTCAAGAGTTTTTCCAAACTGATGTCCTCTCCAACTCCCTCACTCGAGGGACACCTTTCCAAGTGTGCCTGCGGAAAACAGATCCCTTTTAAGGATCCTCATTCCTCCTGTGTGTGGTGTTTAGGCCCAGACCACAACACCAAGGCCTGCACTTTTTGCCAAGGGTTCAACAGCCGCACCAGCATCTGCCGTCAGAAGGCACTTCAGGCTTACCTGCTGGAAGAAAGACTTAGTAGGATGGACCAAGAACCTTCCTCCAGGGGCGATTCTTCTTCCAAGGCCCACAAACACCGGGAGAAAGCAAGGTCCAGATCCCCGAACTGGGCTTCGGACTCCCATAGCTCAGGCTCCACCAGGTCTGACCACTCTCCCTCCAGGGCTCATTCTCCACCCCCTCCGGTCAAAATCCAAGCCTCAGGCAGCAATTTGACTCTCCAGCCCATCAAGACTTCAAGGCCCTCTGCTTCCTTTACTCCCTCTTGGGCCTCTTCCAAGTCTTCAGAATGCCACAAGTCTTCCTCATTGACCCGACATCGGAACCCCAACTCCAAGTTGGTCTCCCAGCCTCCCAGAGGTCCGGATCCACCACCTAGGAACACTAAAGACCTGACATCCCTAAAGCGGATGTCGGACCCAATGTGGACCAAGCACCTGATGTCTGCCAAGCATACAAAGTCAGCCAGGCATTCATCGGAGCCACAGACACCAGCCAGGCACCAGACACCAGCCGGGCGTTCGCCGGCCATCGGCCAAGCAACCAACGTTGGCCTCACATTCACCGGAGCCGAAGACCGCCCCCAAGTCACAGGTGTACACCGGTCAGAGGGACTCAACGGAGGAGGACACAACACTGCCCGAAGACCAGGCGGGCATCATTGAGGATGCTGGGCTCCCAAGGGAACCTTCGCCCAAACCAGAGACACCTGCGGACCCGACACTCGACCCTGGCGACAGACCACTGGTGCCAGGCCCATCATTGGGCATGAACCTGCAAGAAGTAAAGTACCTCTTTACTTTCTGGTGGGACACCATCCAAAGGGATGTGGTCTCTGTAAAACTTCCTCCACTTCCTCCTCCTTCTCCTCCACCTCCTTCACCTCCTACACCCGCTCCTCCACCACAGGGGCCAGCAGGACGACCACCAACCCCTAAGGAGCAGACTCCACCTCCCAGGGATAGATCC
The DNA here is from genome assembly GCA_016271365.2 of Neoceratodus forsteri. Lineage (NCBI taxonomy): Eukaryota > Metazoa > Chordata > Ceratodontiformes > Ceratodontidae > Neoceratodus > Neoceratodus forsteri. Next base: position 1,522,163,433 of record CM028130.1, on the reverse strand, counting down.
AAGGATCAGAGAAGGCCTCCCTCAAGATCTCCATCAGAGTCTTCCAGCCCCAAGCGACCCAGATGTCAGCGGTATACTCCGTCAGGGGAAGACTCCAGATCGGATACCTCGGATTACTCCAGATCTCCTTCTTCACTCAGCATTCCATCATCTGACCCACATGACCTGCCCAGGTCTCCTCCAGATGATCCCTCTTTCTCTGAGATCATGAGGCACATCCAGGACAACATGGGATGGGACGCTGAAGACCTTGACCCTGAAAGACAGCGCCTTGCCCGTTATCTTCAGCAGAAAGACCCAAAGCCTGTGGTAGCCAGAGCTGCAGCTTCAGGCATCTGTCTCCGGCGCACTCTTGGCTCTGTGTCTCCGGCTTCACCCCGGAAGTACAGAAGAACATTCTTGACATCCCCTACAACAGCAAAGTACTCTTTGCTGAACCCTTGGAGAAGGTTATCACCAAACTCCAGGATGCTGGGATGGCAGTCAGGTCTGTACAGGCCATGTACAGATCCAGGCCCGGTTCATTTCATAGGAACCAGAGCCATTTTTGCAGCCAGCAACAAAGGCAGCAGCCATGTTCCAGCCAGCAACAAAGGAGCACCTTTCAGCAGAAAGCCCAGGCTAAGTCATCCCCAGGCAGAGCCCAACGCTACACTAAACTGGCCCAGCCTGCAGGGGCCAGTGCTGCCACAGCATGATTCCTTCCCAGCCCCCACCCCTCCTCTGGATCAACGGGCACGAAAGGTCAGGGGTCGCATCGCTCACCACTTTTTACGGTGGCAGTCGATTACCACCGAACGGTGGGTTCTCCAATTGGTCAAGAAAGGTCACTTTATTGAATTTCTCGACCACCCACTGGCAAGACCTCCCCTGCCTTCCCGTTACTCAGGTCAACACGCTCTGCTCATACAGCAGGAGGTGCTTGCACTCCTGGGAAAAGAAGCAATAGAGCACGTACCACGGAACCAGAGAAATGCAGGGTATTATTCTCACTTCTTTCTGGTTCCCAAGAAAACAGGGGACCTCCATCTGATACTGTATCTCAGCGACCTCAACGAGTTGGTCCTATACAAACGCTTCCGCATGGTGACCCTCCCAGGTCTGATTCCCGTGCTTAAGCAGGGCAACGTTCTAGCGTCCTTGGACATGCAGGATGCTTACCTGCATATACCCATTGCTCAAGCACACAGGAAGTTTCTGCGCTTCGAGTTCCAGGGCCACCATTATCAGTTCCGAACCCTTCCCTTCGGACTGTCATCAGCACCTCGAGTATTCACGAAGTGTATGGCGGTCGTAGTGGCGACTCTGAGGAGACAAGGTTACTACGTGTTCCCCTACCTGGACAACTGGCTTCTCATGGCGCCCTCTTGGGAGGCCTTGTTGTCCACCATCCATTGTACTCAGTCTCTGTTCGAGACGCTGGGCATTATGATCAATCAAGAGAAGTCACGCCTGGTTCCGTCACAGACTCTACAGTTCATAAGCATAGTTCTGGACACCATCCGGGGGAAAGTTTTTCTTCCCCAGGACAGAGTGGAACACATCAGATCCCTCATCAGGGACATTTCGGCGAAGAAGACCGTTCCTGCCAGATTGGTCCTTTGCCTGCTCGGACACATGGCTGTGGCCATTGCAACAGTCCCATTTGCTCGTCTCCACATCCAGGTCACCCAGTGGATGTTACGGGTCCAATAGGATCAAAAAGCAAGACCATCTGCAGCTTCCAATCTGGATCATGAAGACTATAATCCGGGATTGGCAATGGTGGCTAGATCCGAAGAATCTATCAGCAGGGGTCCCTTCATTGCACCATCTCTGATTGTGACACTCTCCACAGATGCCTCAGGGTTCGGATGAGGAGCACACCTCGACGGTGTCTGGTCTCAGGGCCTGTGGACAGCCCAAGAGACTCATCTCCACATAAATATCCTGGAAATGAGAGCAGTTCTTTACACCTTGCAGGCCTTCCAGTCGGAGATTCCACCGGGCACCCTTCTGTTACAAACAGATAATTCTGCGGTGATGTATTATCTTAACAAACAAGGAGGCACCCATTCCTACCTGCTTTGCAGGGAGGCCATGAGGGTGTGGGATTGGACAATGCAACACGGCGCAAACCTCATTGCTTTTCATGCCCCAGGAGTGGACAACATCATTGCAGATGGCCTGAGCCACTCTCAGGCCAGAGTCCAAGAGTGGGAACTACTCCAGGAGGTAGTAGAGGATCTGTTTCACAGATGGGGTACACCAGAGTTGGAATTTTTACGTCCCCATCCAACACAAAACTGCCCAGTTTTTGCTCGCTAGATTCAGGGCCTGGTGTTTTCTGGCGAGACGCATTGTCCCTCTCCTGGGTGGGCAGATTCCTCTATGCCTTTCCCCCCTTTCCGTTGATCCAGAGGGTTCTTCTGAAAGTTCGCAGAGAGCAAGTGACGTTGATACTCATCGCGCCGTTCTGGCCCAGGCAGATCTGGTTCCCTCTGCTACATCAGCTATCCCAGGAACCTCCAGTGCCTCTGCCAATCAGCTCTCACTTGTCAAAGGAGGAGGGCTCCTTGGTCCATCCGGACCATCGTTCACTGAGCTTGCATGCTTGGCTCCTAGAGACATAGCCATTTTGCGACACGGGGTGTCGCAAGAGGTAGCTGACATTCTGGTGGCCGCGAGAAAACTGGCCACTCATGCTACTTACCCTATGAAATGGCACCATTTTTGCCTATGGGCTCAAGCATGGGGGTTTTCGCCTCTAGACTGTCCAGAAAAGTCAGTCTTGGATACCTCTTGTCTCTTTTTCAGACAGGCTTGGCCTACTCCTCCATCAAAGTACACCTCTGTGCCATATCAGCCTATCATTATCCTATAGGCCAATGCACCATATCTCAGTTGGACATGGCACAAGCCTTCCTTAGAGGTATTCTCCACCTTAGACCTCCAATTAAGGATCCAATTCCACCATGGGATCTACCCTTTGTCTTGGAGCAGCTTATGTTGCCACCCTTTGAACCAGCCATGGATTGCGAGCTACATCTTCTCACTTGGAAGATGTTGTTTTTAGTTGCCGTTACTTCTGCCATAAGAATTTCTGAACTCCATGCACTCATGTGCAAAGAGCCTTATTTGTTTTTTTACCAAGACAGAGTATCCCTATGGACTAATCCCAAATTTCTGCCTAAGGTGGTCTCAGCTCTCACCCTTAATCAAGACATCGATCTGCCAGTGTACTTTCCCAAGTATTTGAATCGAGGAGAGGCCCTGTTGCATACCCTAGATGTGCATAGGTGTCTCCAATACTACCTGACCAGAACCAAACACCACCGAAAATCTGACCAGCTTTTTGTCTCCTTTGCTCACAGGATAATGGGAGCTCCTCGCTGTCCAGGTGACTCATTCAGTGCATCACGTTCTGTTACCAGAAGTGCAACAAACCCTTACCGGGTATGGTTAAGGGTCATTCCACAAGGGGGGTGGCTACCTCCTTTGCGGCCCTTAAGAATGTGTCCACCTCAGCCATCTGTGCTGCAGCTACTTGGAGCTCTGTGCACACTTTCATCGGGCTTTATAGCCTGGATATTGCATCGAGGCGAAGAGCAGGTTTTGGTCTAGCAGTCCTTCAAGGACTTCTGTCCTAGGCTTTGGTTTCATTAAGGATTTCTACCTTCCCTCCTCCCAATGGTGTGGGATTTCCATTATTGCCTGGGAATCAGTCCTAATGGTGTAACCTGCTGCAAGAGCTGCTTCTCAAAGTAAGATAGTACAGTTACGTAAGAACTTACCGTAGCAGTAGATCTTCAAGAACAGCTCTTGCAGCAGGTACTTTCCCTCCCACCATCCCTGCTGGAGGTAGATTCTAGTTCCAACATCCTTCTCCTAGGATCAGGTGTCTCAGCATCTCTCTGACTGCCATTTGATGGCAGATCCTCAGTCTCCTTTTCTGATGTCATCCAGCAGCCGGGAGTCTCCAGTGGGAGAACTGGGGATTCTGGGGGACCACCCCCTTACGTACATTGCCTGACGTTGGTGGCAGAACTGACGTCAGGGGTGGTCCCCGCTGAATACTGCTATCTAGAAAACTTCCATGGGGTCCTGGCGCCTGCCGGCTTCAGTCCTAATGTTGTAACCTGCTACAAGAAAAGCACTAGCAAACAGGCTAGAAAGAGGGGTGGAGCAACAATGGGGAAATATCAAAACTGCCATCACAGAGGCAACAAGCCTTTGTGTGAAGCAAATAAACAAATCAAAATGAAATAAAAAGCCACTATGGTTCTCAAAAGAAGTGGCGGTGAAGGTTAAGGAGAAAAATATAGCATTTAGGAAGTAGAAGGAAACACAGAAGAGTAGGACAGAGAACTGTACCAGTTAAGGCAGAAGGAAGCAGGGAGGGTAGTCAGAATAGCAAAGGCACAAACTGAGGAAAAGATAGCCAACTCGGATAGAAGGGGGATAAAACCTTTTATAGGTATATCAGGGGCGTAGAAAAGACAAAGGAGGGATAGTGAGGCTGAATAGAATGGATGGTGGGTGGGCAGAGAGTGACAGTGAAAAAGCAGGGATACTGAATGGATACTTCTGTTCAGTATTCACAAAAGAGGAAGTGGGGGAGGTGCCTAATCCAATTAACAGAAACACTCTGGAGAGGGGGCTCGATCTCAGTCCTTTCACAGAAGAAAGGGTTCTGAAAGAACTCCTAAAACTGAAGGTGGACAAAGCAATGGGGCCTGATGGAATTCACCCCAGAATTCTAAAAGAATTAAGCAAAGAACTAGTGACACCACTGACTACCCTTTATAACAAATCGTGGGAGGATGATATGGTACCTAAGGACTGGAAGAAGGCTGATGTGATTCCCCTTCACAAAAGTGGGAGCAAGACAGAGGCAGGAAACTACAGACCTGTCAGTTTGACCTCTGTGGTAGGGAAAGTGATGGAATCACTTCTGAAGGAAAGAATTGTTGAGTACCTAGAGGCCAGTGGGGCATAGGACCCAAGGCAGCATGTTCACAGCAGGAAGGTCATGTCAGATGAATCTAATTGATTTCTTTGACTGGGTGACCAAAGTAGTAGACCAGGGAGGGGCTGTGGACATGGCCTATGTAGACTTTAGCAAGGCATTTGACACAGTCCCACACAAAAGATTAGTAGTCAAATTAACCAGCCTTGGAGTGGGTCCCAGGGTGGTAGCCTGGGTAAAACATTTGCTGAACAACAGGACACAGGAGGTAACTGTAAATAGAGTCCACTCTGAAGAAAGAGGGGTTACTAGTGGGGTACCGCAGGGTTCAGTACTGGGTCCAGTCCTTTTTAATATCTTTATAGTGACATTGCAGAGGGACTGGAAGGAAAAGTATGCCTCTTTGCAGATGACACAAAGATCTGCAACAGGGTTGTTACACAAGGAGATGTGCAAAGGATGAGAAGGGACTTGGCAAGGTTGGAGGAATGGTCAGAAGTATGGCAGCTTGGATTCAATGCAAAGAAGGGCAAAGTAATGCACCTGGGAAACAAAAACCCAGGGGAAGATTACACAATGGGGGGGGGAGGTAGTAACAACAACAAAAATGGAAAGGGACCTGTGGGTAATCATATCAGATGATCTTAAGGTTGGCAAGCAATGTAAGAAGGCGGTAGGGAAGGCTGGGGGGATACTAGGATGTATAGAGAGAGGCATCACCAGCAGAAAACAGGAAGTTGTTATCCCTCTGTACAGACAGTTGGTGAGACCCCATCTGGAGTACTGCGTCCAGTTCTGGAGACCCTATCTCTGCAAGGACATAGACAGGATGAAGCAGTTCAGAGAAGGGCAACTAAAATGGTGCAGGGTCTGCAAGAGAAGCCATACAAGGAGAGGCTGAAGGAGCTTAATATGTATACCCTTGAGGAAAGGAGGGAGAGGGGGGACATGATAGAAACATTTAAGTACCTCAGTTGAATCAACAAAGTCCAAGAGGGTAGCATCTTTCAGAAAAAGAGATGTGCAAGAACAAGCGGACACAATTTGAAGATAGAGGGGATGGCTTAGGGGCAATGTGAAAGTATTTTTTCACAGAGAGGTGGTGGATGCATGGAACAGCCTTCCTGAGGAGGTTGTGGGGTCTAAAACTGTGGGAGAATTCAAGAATGCATAGGACAGACATAAGGCAGTATTTAGGGGGGTTAGGAAGAAATAGGCTGTTTGTTAAATAGGATCACAGCTTATCCTCAGGTAAGGAAATGGGCAGACTAGGTTAGCCAAGTGGTTCTTATCTGCCATCAGAGTCTATGTTTCTATGTTTCAAGAGCTGTTCTCGAAGATCTACTGTTACGGTAAGTTCTTATGTAACTTTACTTTTCAGCTAGCAAAGTGCTTGTGCCGCTTTCATTGAGGTGGCCTGAGAAGCAGCCCATGTTGAAAATGGGGAGTGAAACAACCACTACACGCCTATGGTGTTAGGGTTTCCAACTGTAGCATCCCACCCGGTATGGACTGACAGGCGTCAGGGCCTGACTTGGGATCATCGGATGTAATGCTCACGCCATTCCACACCCCACACCCACCCTGCAGCCACTGACAAGCATCATGGTGTGTCTTGCACTGTTCGGCCATGAACTTCACCCCACGTTCTTATGCTGCACCCATGTCACCGTATTTCTGTATGGAATGAGGTAAGTATGATGCCCAAAGCACACCATGACACTTGTCATTGTCTACATGGTAGGGTGAGGTACAATGCCATGAGCATTATAGCTGACGACCCAAAGGCACACCCCAATGCCTGTCACTCTCTACAGGGTGGGGGTGGGGTGGGTTGGCATCACTTCAATACTTCACTGCCATTCCTATTATGCGTCTCTAGCTCCGCCACTGCCAATGCCAGCGCGACAACATTCAGCATTGACAAATGCTTCTTCTGGATAGGTGTCACTATTGCTTCCCTCCATGAATCCTGAACTGTCACATTCTCGGGGGATTTATTAAACATTCATGTTAGAGGCTCTATTTTTTGGCAACTTTCCTAAGCATTCTTGCGTGTTGGTTATCTGGTCTGGGTGATTTGTTTTGATATAAATTTTTTGGTTTACTCAAAACAGTGTCTTTGACTATGTACTGCTGCTGAGTTCTCCCATTGTCCTGTAGCCCAACCTTTTCCATTTCTAAGATACTAAACACTGAGCAGAAGTAGCTATTTAATGTGTTAGCTGTTTCAATTATACTTTCAACTAGACTGTCATCTTCAACAAGGGGGATGCACTGGTGTGCAAGTTGTCTTGTTTTACCTCTGGTATTTGAAAAACTGCTTACTATTAAATTTTAATTTCATGGCTATTTTCCTCTTTAGTTCCCTTAGCATTTCTGACCATGATCTTGAGGCCTTTCTGATGGTACACGCATTTTTCTCAGACCTTGACTTTTTTATTAATTCTGGTTAAGCACTAAGCTTCATTTTGTCATATTGGATTGATTTTTAATATCTTTGACAACCATGGTGCTACCTTACCCTTACAATCGTACTTGTGAATAACTAGAATACAGAGATCTTCCAACTACTTTAATTTGTTTAAAATATCACCCTGGTCTCCTCTACATTTTTATCCTTAATTTCCCTTTGCCACTCTTAGTCTGTTTTTTTTTCTAATGTCATAATTTGCACTTTTTGTAGCACCTTAATGATGTTGTTCCCTTGCTGTTTGGTCTGTCCCAATTTAACTTAAAATAAACTGTTATGATCACTATTTACTAATGGTTTTCTTGTGAATGTGGAGTGAATTCTACTGTGCATATTACTAATTATAAGATCTAGTACTGTATCATTTCTAGTTCTATTCTGGACATATTGGTCTACTTTAGTCAGCTAGTAGTTGGAGAAACATGTTTCTTTGCCACTCTGCCTGCATTATTTGGCTAATCTGTTCCTGGGAAGTTAACACATCTCCCATTAGTAGTATGTCATAGATGCTACTGACCCTAGCAATCTTCTCAAAGAGCATCTTGTTGAGATCATCGCCTTGGTTTGGTGTCGTCTAGCACACTCCAGCGTAGCTGTAGTTTTGCTTCCCATTTTGCATTTTGATCCAAACTAGCTCTATCCCCAGTGTGTCAACTGCTGTTTGTTCTTGGGCAGTATATTTGTTCTTAATATATACTTCCATGCCTCTTTTACCATCTCTGTCCCTTCTAATGAGGTTATATTACATCCCTCCGTTGAGTTGTACCAGTTGTCTTAACTTGTGCACCAGGTTTCAGTTATTGCATATACGTCAATAGCATCAAAGTTTAATAATGTCTCAATTTCAGCTAGGTTGTTTAGGCTATGGGCATTTTCAAATATTTTCAATAAGCTTTTCTAGTCTTTGCTCATGCTGTTGCACATACTGTACATTGAGTCTGCCTTGGTAATTACTTTAAACTTAGTTATCCTGGCTGCTGTCATTAGTGGAAATCTGGTGACTAGTGCTTGTATTTCTAGGAAGTGAGGTAGCTGCATTCTCTTTGATAGTGTCTATAGTACCCCTTCCTCTCTGGTAATTCTGTTTCATTATGTGAAACACCCCCAGCTCCCGGTGGGATCAGTTTAAATGTGTTTTGATGTGCCAGTTTGTCCTCTGCCCTAATATACAAACAGAAAACGTATGCTTATTTTATTGACATCTTCAAAGTTTGATTCCCTGTCAAGAACTATTTTCTGGAAGAAACTGTCCAACTTAAATATTAATCATTCATTACTATGGTACATTGTTGTGCTATAAAATAATACATGGACTAAAGTTAGACTTTCATTGGAAGTACTACAAATTAATTTGCATCACGCTGGCCTGGTGGTGCTGAGGTTGAGGCGCTGGACGCCACACCTCTCACCATGCTGATGATCTGGGGTTGGGCGCGACCTCAGGCATTGGAGGGTCAGCCAGGGGGAGGAAGATTGAGTGTCCAGGGACTACTGTCCTCCAGGGAGGGTGGGGAGGGACAACCGCAGTTGTGCTGGCTCCTGGTGGTGGGTGGGGGTCGGCGCATGCTGCGGTAAGATGTGGCATTGGCACGGGCCAACATCGGACGCGCAGTGTGTGGAAGTGTACATGGCAGTGTCACTGATGCCATTGTATGCCTGTGCTATGGGGGGGAACCAGTACAACAAACAAATCCTTCTGTGCACACGATGATGTCTGGTCCGGACAGTACCACTCTCACTCAGGGTGCTCCTCCTGGATCCTGGTATGTACCCACTGTGTACCCACTGTGAAGAAGCCTGAAAAAAGAATGGAGGAAGGGGTTGAGCATAAGCACTGGGAGTAGTGCGGTGCCACTGGACCAGTCAGATGGGGGGGAACCAAAGGCAACATCTCCCCCCCCCCAGCTGAGGAGGGAATAAAAGAAATAAGCTAAAAAAAAACAAATTCATTTTCATCAAATAGAGGTACAAAACAGGGTTTCCTATTTGCTTCCTTCTTATTTAATCTCTATATACAGTAAATGATTTTTTGATATCATTATAGAAGAATTTTGTAGATTCTCCAAAAATAGAAGATTTATATATCCTGGCCTTGTCTTATGCTGATGATGCGATATTATCCATTAGCAAGCATGGCCTGCAAAAATCCCTTGATAACTTTAACATTTTCTGTAAGGAAAACAAATTGGTCATAAACTTGGGAAAAACAAAAGTCCTACAGTTTGTTTGTAAATCTCATAACACATTTAAGTCGATGTTTGTTGGGAATGAGCTGGAGGTAGTAAACTCTTAATGTGTATTTGGGATTGACATTCTCATCAAATTTATCTTGGAAAGAGCATCTAACTTCACAGGCAAAAAAGCTGGATTCTGTCCTTATGGGCTTGGGTCGATTCAGTCATAAATATGGTGGGTATTAGAAACATAGAAACATAGAAGTTGACGGCAGATAAGGACCGCAAGGCCCATCCAGTCTGCCCATTTCTTTTTCTACCTTATAAATGTGCCATCGGCCTTTGCTCTGTCAGTGGCCTATCTATTCATAATCATTTGTATTGCTCCCTTATGCCTATCCCATGCCTGTTTGAAGCCCTGCACTGTATTCATAGCCACCACTTCTTGTGGTAAGCCATTCCATGCATCCACCACCCTTTCTGTGAAAAATTTCCTCATTCCCCTTAATCGGCCTCCCTCTAATCTCATGCTGTGTCCTCTTGTCCTGCTATTTTCTTATATTTAAACATGTTAGACTCTTTCACCTTGTTTATGCCCTTAAGGTGTTTGAATGCCTCGATCATATCACCTCTCTCCCTCCTTTGCTCAAGGGTATACATATTGAGCTCCGTTAATCTGTCCTCATATGTCTTCTGATGCAGTCCATCACCATTTTGGTTACCCTTCTCTGGACTGCCTCAATTTGGTTAATGTCCTTGTGAAGGTGTGGGCTCCAATACTGCCGCAGTACTCCAGATGGGGCTAACCGGTGTCTTGTACAGAGGGATTATTACCTCCCTCTTACGACTTGATACCCCTACTAATACACCTAACACCCCCTAGCCTTACCTACTGCTTTAGAGGTCTGCTTGGATGATTTTAGGTCATCAGTGATGATGATACCCAAGTCTCTTTCTTCCTTTGTGACTGCTAGCAACTCCCCGCCCAGCCTATAGGTGGCTTCAGGGTTTCTCTTCCCTATGTGCATGATTTTGCACTTCTTTGCATTAAATCCCAGTTGTCACTCTTCTGACCATTCTGCTAGTTTATCCAGATCTCTTCTCATTCTGCCCACCCCATCTGGATCATCTACTCTGTTGCAGATCTTGGTGTCATCTGCAAACAGACAAGCCTTACCCTCTAGTCCATCTGCAAGGTCACTAATGAAGATGTTGAAGAGGACTGCCCCAGGACTGATCCTGAGGTACCCCACTTGTGACTTGCATCTCTTCTGACTGTATACCATTTACCACCACTCTGTTTTCTGCCGTCAACCAGTTTGCCACCCAGTTGACCAACTTCTGACCCACGAGCCTACCCAGCTTATTTATCAATCTTCTATGTGGAACAGTGTCAAAAGCTTTGCTGAAGTCAAGGTAGGCGACATCAACTGCTCCCTTGGTCCACCACTCTGGTTACCCAGTCAAAGAAATCTATGAGATTAGTTTGACAGGACCTTTCCTTTGTAAACCCATGCTGTCTTGGATCCTGTGCCCTATGGATTCCAGGTGTTGCACTATCCTTTCCTTAAGGAGTGCCTCCATAATCTTGCCCACTACTGAGGTAAGACTGACCGGTCTGTAGTTCCCGCCTTCTCCCTGCTACCACTCTTGTGGAGGCGGGATCACATAAACCCTTCTCCAGTCTTCTGGGACCTCTCCTGTGCTCAGAGACTCACTAAACAATTCTGCTAATGGCTCTGCTAGTTCCTCCTTTAGCTCCTTAAGTACCCTGGGATGTATGCCATCAGGTCCATTGCCTTATCCACCCTGAGCTAGCAAGCTCTTGTAGGACCCTTTCTTTTGTGAAGGGAGTAGTGCTCACCTCCCTCCCTGTGTCCATGATGCTGAGCTGTGGGCCCTGCCCTACCTTCTCTTCAGTAAATACTGAGCAAAAGTATCTATTTAGGATAGATGCTTTTACAGGGTCCTCCTCCTCACATGCTCCCTTTTCTCCTTTGAACTTAGCAATACCCACTCTGGACTTTCTCCTTTCACTAATGTATCTATAGAAAGTCTTGTCACCTTCTTTACTGTTCGTGCTAGTGTTTCCTCAGTTTGGGACTTTGCCTGCCTTACTGCCTTACCTGCTTCCCTTAGGGCAGTTTTGGTATGCCTCCCTATCTTCATCCCGCTGTGTTCCCTTATATTTCCTGAAGGCCAGCCTTTTGGCTCTGACCTTTTCTGCTACTGTATTTGAGAACCAAAGTGGTTTCCTTCTTCTTTTGCACTTCCTTTTCTGTCTAACACAATGGGATGTTGCTTCAAGTATTGCATCCTTAATGCTTGCCCACTTTTCCTGTACCCCCTCACCTGTGTTTCTTTTTGCCAGGGCTAGCTTAACTCTGTTGGCCATCTTATCAAAGTCAGCTCCTCTGAAGTCCCATATTTTTGCCTTGGAATGGGATGATTTAGATGAAGTAGCAAATTGAACCATACCATGTGATGGTCACTGGCCCAGGTGACCTTCTACATGAAGTCTGTGATCCCTTCTTTGTTAGTCAGTACTAGATCTAGGATAGCCCTGTCTCTTGTGGGTTGCTGTACCAGTTGTTTGAGGCCCTCCCCTGCAGGGAATCCACTATGAGTCTAGTTCTGGCAGATGTTCCTGCTGGTATTGACCAATCTGTATCCGGCATGTTGAAGTCTCCCATTATCAGAACCTCCTTTAGCTGTCATGTTTTGTATATCTTCTAACAGTAATGTGTCTATGTCCTCCCTCTGGTCTGGGGCCTGTAGACAACCCCAGTTCTTATGGCTGTCCCATTTCCTGTTTCCAGGGTGACCCACAGTTCTTCTGGCTCCTTATGTGTATTCTGAATTTCTGTAGCTTTGATATTTTCATTAACATACAGGGCCACTCCTCCCCCTTTTGCACCTCGGTCTCTTCTGAACAATACATAGCCAGGTACTGAAGTCTCCCAAGTGTGGTTACTGGTAAACCACGTCTCACTAATTGCTACTATGTCCAGTTTAGCCTCTGACATTATTGCCTACAGGTCTGGGATCTTATTTCCCAGGCTGTGAGCATTGTGTACATGATTTTCCATTGGCCAGATTTTGGTGTGTTAGTTGTTGGGTGAAGTTTGGCATTACCTGTAGGTCGTATGGGGAGACAAACATTTTTCTTACCTGGTGATGCAAATGAGCGGCAAACATGCTGAATTCCTGTTTGACCACTAGCTGAGGGGGGAGAGGTGTTCTTCCCATTCGACGTATGGGGTGCTGCACCCCTCTCCCCATTTGCTAGTTTAAATATTCTGCAAAGACGTCAAACTTCTGCCCCAATGCACTGACTCCCTCTTTAGTCAGATGCAGTCCATCAAATTTAAAGAACTTTCGCTCCCAGAACTGTTGCCAGTTCCCTACAAATCTGTGTCCTTTTTCCTGGCACCAGTCCTTGAGCCACATGTTTAGCTCATCTACTGTCTCATCCACTGTCAAAACTGCAGATGTTGAGCGGTCATCTACAATAATATACACATCAGCGATATAGGGTTCAACTGAACAAGTGTTTGTAGAATCTAAACGTGCTAAATTTTGGTGTCAAATCTAATCTATTCCAAACTTAATTATAGCTTGCTCTGTTAGATCAGAATTAGGCAAAACCACTGTAACAGCAGAAAGAAGAAGAAGGTGCTCCACTCACTGACGTGCACAATTATCAAACAATACTTCAAGCAGAAAAAAAATGGCACCGACACCACAAATGGACTATAATTTTAAAACCTTTATTCTGTGTACATTATGATTTCCAACACCATCACTAGGAGTCAAAACAATGCTCACTAATAGCCCCGACTGGTTTCGGGCATGCGCGCTTCCTTAGGGAGGCCGGTCATTTCCATCCTCTACAAATTTATTACTTAACTTCATACAGATGTACATGATAAAATGTTAACAGAACACACACAACAATTAAGAATTAACACTTAATCTATCAACAGCTCTCGTTCATCATTACCAACTGGCATACATAGTATCTTGAATCATGCCACTAATAAAACCGACAAAACTCAATGTGTGCATTCAAATTACTGAATATGGCTATGGATGTAGATACTATTAATCAATTCATTTTAGCATCAATCATCATTTTAGCATCTGCGGACCCCCTGTGGGGGGGTCTGCAGGACAGAAGGAGGTCAATTACAGTTAGAACTGTCTTGGGACTAGACCGTAGTTTCCAATGTTTTCTTTATCTGAATAGCAGCAATCTCTTTGCACATAGTATGCAAAAATTAAGTCACTACTAAGCTACTTGCCAGTTAAATTTTCTCCTAGTAGATCTGTGTAGGGATGAGAGTTACATCACAAAATTAATTTATAAGTACCAACCACATACTTCTTATTTTACATTTTACCTTTTTGTCCTGCATTTTAACATTGGTCTATGTGTTCACAGACTGCTTCCCTCATTATACAAATGCAACAGACAGAATAGATTGGACAGTAAATATAATAAATCATATTTTTTATTCCATCATCCCTATAATTACTCTGTGACTTTTGGTTCCTCAGTCATTTGGCTTACTGTCTGACTTGCTGCTCCATAGTCCCATGACCTGTTTTTACAGAGTGACTTGCTGTCCCACTATTTGTTCAGTTGGGTGTTCATGCTGTGGTCACCCCCCAGCTCTGTCTGTTCCCTTCATCCATTTTGTGACCTGTTTTTTGCTATCAGGATTGTCTGTTTTTAATATTTAACATTTAGTATGTATTGCTATTCTTTCCTCTATTGTTGCACAGATATGCACCAAGTCACTTTGTGTTGAATTGTATTCACCATTTCCTAGCTAAGAGAGCCTTATAAGCACTCATTACGCACACACACACTCTGATGATGACATCTTTGGACATTGATATGTCAGCACACAGGTGCGTTTGCTGATGTATGCACTGTCATGTTCAAAGGGACAAGGGTAGCTCCATTTTGTTTTGCTTTTTATGGCTTTGGCGTTTCTGGATTTCTTTATTTGTAATGATTATGTTCAGATTTAATGCAGCCTGGAATCTAAATCAGGAGTCTGTTTGCCCTCCTTTGCAAGCTGAAGCCACGATTTACTTAAGGGGCTGGATATTCAAAAGGGTTGCGCTATGCACAATAGGGTTGCGCCTGCGCAAGTCCGAAATTGCGCCATTCTTCCATATTCAGCAGGAGGCAGTTGCACCCCCCCAAGTCATGCTGAGCAACAGCGAAATGCTAATGAAGGCATTCTCAACTGGAGGCGGAGGAACCATGCATAAACTGCACAGCCCGATATTCAGCTGGGCTGTGCAGAGTTGTGCAGGCGCAACCCCCAACCCGCGCCTGCACAACTTTGAGCAAAAAAAAAAGGAGTAAGTTGAGGGCCACCCAGGTGAGCTGCCCGCGTGCAGGGCACAACACAGCAGCTGCCACCTGTGGGTGGCCCTCGACTTTCCTCCCTGTGCCCCCCCGCTGGCCCAATCACGAGGCATAATAAATAACCCCCCTCACCCCAACTGGCCCGATCATGGGCATAACTGGCAAAAACCCCCCATTCATTCATTCACATATCTGGACTGCCTTGTATGGTATGGGCTGCACGCCCATTGGCTCTTCTCTGAACCAATGGGCATGCAGCTTCTAGCTTTCAGTCGGTCGGTGGCGGCGGGCGGCAGGCGGGTGAGGTGCTGCCGCCCGCCAGCTGACGGGGAGGCGGGGTGGTGGGGCTCCGTGGGTGGGTGGGGTGGGGGCCACTAGATCACCAGGCTACTTGGACCTTGGGGGTGGACTCTAATGCCCACGATCAGGCTTCGCAGTCCACTGGACCACCAGGGATATTGTTCTTGGGGGTGGACTCTAATGTCCACGATCGGGCTTCATGGTCCACTGGACCACCAGGATATTGTTCTTGGAGGGTTGAACTCTAATGCCCGCGATTGGGCTAGTGGGGAGGGGTTATAGTTTTGCCGATTGGGCCAGTCGGGGTGGGGGATTTCAGCGGTGCCCAGACGATCGGGCTGGGCGGTAGGGCCGGTCCCCAACGCTGCTGCCTGACAGGGCACCAGCGCTAAGTCGCCGGGATCGTGCACCAGCATGCTAATGGTATAGCAGATGCAATGGCCCCCGCGCCTTGCATGAATTATGGCCCCATTTGCATGTTACCTTTTGAATATTGGAAATTTGCACATGGCGCAATGGAACTTGCACCACCGCATCTTGAATGCTCCACTCTGACCACTTGCGGTGGCACAAGTTCCACTGCACCATGCACAGTGGCTGTGGCCAGGGGGTGATATTCAAAGGAGTTGCTCAACAGAGCAACCCCGTTGAATATCACCCCGGCCACACCCCAGTGCAACTATTTTGAGCAGCGTAAGGGCTTGCGCCATAGAATGACACAGTTTGAATATCCAGCCCATGGTGTATAGTGAGCCTGTATTGTTGACTTTACTTCTCTTGTGGCATAATTTTGCACTTTATATGGTATCTGGAATAAAACGAATCTTGTTAAAGTAAGACCAGTTTGGTTTCCTTAATTTCAGTTGTGCTGACCCATCTCTGTAGAGCAGAGAGCTGTTTGTCCACTGCATTTGAAACAGCACTTCTGTGTAAGTGCACACAGCATTCTGAAAGCCCCATTTCCTGCTTGTTTTTGAATCACTGCCCTAGTGAACTCATCACTGTTCATTGTAAAATATGCCATTGGGAAGCTTCACAAGAGCAGTGTTAATTGAGCAATTCATTTGATACCCCGATTTCAAAAATTAAGGATATTATTTGCATCCAAAAAATTAACTAATTGCTGATAGACCTCACTCTCAAGCAACTGGGACTTTACAGGAAGGATGAAGATTGGTTGAAAATTATTCTTGATGTTTTTTACTGCACTTTAAAAATATTGGATCGCTACCCAGGTTGAATAACGCACACCAGGTATTCTATAATCTGCTTAAAGGAAACAAGTCAAAATTTACAAAAAAAGAAAATAGCTGTGCATAGCATTTTATTTCTAGGTGTACTCCTAGGAAGTCATTCTCTGTAATAGCTGAAAGGAGTTTTTCTAAATTTGCTTGCTGGTTTTATGGCCCCTGGGGGTCTGCATGTTAGCAATTTCTAGGGCTCTTCCTGTTCCTACAGTGCCTCCTATCCCACGTGACAGTGATTCATCCAGGATCATTAATTCAACAAGAGCTGTTTTTTATCAAGTTTACTGTAGTAGAACTGTGATTCATTTACTGATGGCAAATCCCTGAGGGATAATTGAGTGGCTACTCTATAAGGAAACAGAGTTTTCACCTATAAGGAAGCAGCTAGAGTCTTCACTATTTGTAGCATTTGTGACCTTTGGTGATTTATGTGCCCTTTTAATGGTTGTGTGTAGTTTGAGGAAATGAAAAGCTTTAAAAACATACCATTCACTTCTGCTGGCTAGACCCAGATGCATACCTAGAAAACAAAATGCTTAGATTAGACAGTTATTTAGTTGAAGCCGGAATATCAGGCTTCTAACAATAGATTGCTGCTGCAGTATTTATGACTCTCTGAATCAGTGATCCTAGACACATCACTGTCACATGTCACATGACACAGGACACATTGTAGGAACAAGAAGAGCTATAAAATGTTAACATGGAGATCCCCAGGGCTCATAAAACTAGCAAGCAAATTTAGAAACAAGCTATCTTTTTTCAACAAACAAAAGGAAGGACTTACTAGGAGGACACCTACAAATCAAAACACACTGCACAACCTTTTCTCATAAATTGTGGCTTTAGTTCCCCTTTAAACTAATGCAATGTGCTGTTATTAAACTAGTGGATAACACGGGCATACATGCATACCAGTTCGTCGTAGATGTCTTACACTACAGTTGCCTTATGGGCTCAAATAAGACTAAGCAGCCTGGGTCAAAAACTCCTGTGGGGAATTTTGACCCAAAGATGTCGAGTTAAAGTTCAGATGTAATCGGTGCAAAGCCTCTACTCGGGGAAAGATTAAGTGGGCTAGCTAGTACTGCCCCCTGAGAAACTATGCCAGCCTATTGTGGTTCCCACAGGCACAACCTTCTCAGCACCCACACAGTGCAGTAACAGTTTACTCAAATTATGATTATTAGCACGCCACTAAATATGCATGCAACAGAAAGATAGCAAACAAATAAAGAGTTTTATTGGGGGAATAAGGAACTTGATTCTAGGGACAGAAAGGGTTAGTGCAGGCAAATAGCAGTTGTTACTAGATTGGATTGGCTGACTTCAAGGTGAAGCATAAACTGATAATGTAGCCCACCCTCAATAATAAGCAGCATCCCTGGCCAACTGTACTGTTGGGCCACTTACTCAATCCCCCTCCCCATACCAGTTAATACCCCTAGTCCAATGACTTCCCTGGTGAAGTCTGGGTGCCCAAGTGTTGAATTGGTATAATCTTGTTGTAGTTGCACGTAGCTGGTTGGTGCACCTAAATAAAGCAGACAGTTAGCAAACCCCCAAGCTGCAATCTAAGCAAGATGTCCTTGTCCAAAAACGTTGAGTTATTTGCGGTGTTGTAGAACTGTACTTTGATTAGGTGTCGCAGGCCCCTGGGGCCCTGTTTGGTTACTCACAGTTACCATGCATCTGGCAGGCTGCCATCTCTAGCTGGAATTACCTGCTCCGTTCCACAGTTTGATGTTTCCCCCAGTGGTTACCTCATCTCTCATCTAATGGTTGCTTTTTCAGGCACCTAACACAGGTTCCACTGGGCTCTTGCTTCTTCGGTCTGTTTTCTCTTATGGTGTCTTGAGAATCCCAGGCTTCTGCAGCTTACCTAGCCATGGCCATTATATTGGTGGCATTAGGCCCTGCTGGTTACATCTCTGCTTAGACTCCTCCAGTCTGTTTCTGGAAAGGATTGTCTAGCTACTCACCAATGCCTAGCTGCAGGGCAGTTTATCCTTACAGGCCAATTCTTTCAGCTGCATACTTCATTCTCTGTCACCGTTGGTAATGTGAGCTGCAGTCTCCTCCTCTGACTGTATGAACAGCACACTGCTTCCTCTGAAGTTCTGCATAACACTTTCTCACTCTGGTGGATGAGACATCTGTTCTTTTTCACAGTCTCTGGCAGCCCACTCCAGACTGAGGACATTCAGGAAAATGCCTACCTTACCAGGAGCAGTCTTCTGATGGCTAAGCCCCTCTGTCAGTCTCTAGAAAGAGCCTGTCTGGCTGCCACGTGTTGGCTGATTGATTGCCTCACTTCTGTGTGAGTGTTGAGATCCTCTAAAGTCCCTTGGAGCCCTCTGTGGCTATCTGCAGGCTCTAGAGCCCAATTGGCTGGACTGTTGTCAACTGACCCCATGACCATGGTGAGAGGGGATTAGAGAGTGAACAATATGGCTGCCAAATATGTAGTCCTAGGGGCAGTGTCCTCAAAAGACACTTTTCAAAGGGCTTCTGCCATTAGCATAGAAACATTTTTTTGTCAATAACATTTTTTATTGAAAATATATAATCTCAATCACATACAATTACATGTATAACATACTGTAGTAGTATCAGAAAATCATTCTCTAACAATAATTTATTGATCAACTAGTAGTTTACATGCAGTACCTCTAACAGAAACCTAGAACGTGATTGCAGAAAAAAGCCCACAGACCCATCCATTCTGTCCAACCCTACCTAATGCCCGTGCAGTGGCTTTAACATCCATCTTCCACCCTTTTCCCTTTCTTAAATATTTATGCACTCAGTTGTTTTGATGTGGTTGTGCTATTATCCAGTCAGTTGGAGGTGGTGATGGGGGTACTGATTCTAGCATGAGCACCGATGCACTCCTCAGTTAGCGAAGCCCCCTTTGACATTCAGTGAGAGATGCAGCTCTAATGGTGCAAGAGGTGCCAAAGCAGTTCTGGGTCTGGGCTCGGTGAAGCAAAAAGGTAAGCCTCCACTTGGGGGGTGGTTTATAAGTACTTGAATTAGAAACTGTTTACAGAACTTGTCAGTGAATATGCCTCACATAATGGGGATTTAGTGCAGGTATAAATTATGTGTAATATTAAAGGGGCAAAACTCACAGTGCAGTAAGATTATCTGCAATGTGAGTTAATACTGCCTCTCTTAAAGGTTGGCATTGTGAAACAAAATTTACTTTTTTAATTGCTGAATCATGCACGTGTGCCAATTGTATCCACTATTTTATTAAACATCATGTACAATGAAAGTTTCAGAGTGGCAGTGCCATTCATTAAATATTGTTATAAAAATAGTGTCGGTCTGGTGTCATATAAAAGTCTAATATTTCATACCATTTAGAGCCATTTTTGCATGCTCTGCTTTACCTGGATTGCTAGATGCTTTTGCTGATCCCTGTGGTAATCAACATGTCTACACCCTTGAGATGTCATTTGTGGCACTATTCTCTGTCATCTATAGGTGCCTTTATATGTACCTGGCGGTTGGTCTTCAGTCTGCACCTCTCGCTTGCCACTCCACTCACACCGCACCATTGCAGGTGGTAGACAGCACTTCCTGCATTTTTTATTGCAGTCCCACAGGGGCTGGGAACCAGGTAATCTACTTCACTGCTTGTGGAGATAGAATGGATACAACATGCCTGACATGTGAAAATGGGGTCAGAACACAATAACTATAGCAGAGCCAGCCATGACGTAACGCAGTAACTTACAATAAATGACAAGTCACAACATATTGGCAGTAAAAAATGGCTTAATTGCCACTGAATGACACTGCTTCCCACAGCATGCTGCAGCATGTTGTGATATACTGCAGCATTACTGTGTTGCATCCTGGCTGGCACCACTGTATGTCTGACAGATGCATTGTGTTAAAATATTGTATATAAACAGACACTGTTTGAGCTTTACCTTAGAGGGACAAATTGACCACAACAAAAAAAATCTACAGGCAATAGATTAAACTGATACTGAATTACTTGGACAAATTCAAAGAAGTTGTACTCAAGGGGAAACGTCCATGTAAGTAAGCCCCGCACATCAGTGTGGGGCACCCCCCTGCGATTAGCGTTTTCGCCCACTGTATACAAAATTCCAGTACCTTCTTCCAAATAAATTTTCTTTTATCTGGTTGATCCTGCTGTCACTTCCACTGGCATATTGAATGGAATGCTTCTAGTGGCACATCCCACAATTGCCCACGGCTGATGTCAGAGCCAGGAAGCAGCCATGGGAGAAGCGTGTATAGTATTAGTCTATGGATGGAGCTATTAACAGCTCTGGTTTGCCACTTACGGGTCTTGGTGCTATACTGAGACCAAGTATAGACTGGTTGATCAACTGCCAGTCTATACTTGGTCTTGGTATAGTACCGCGACCTCTAAGTGGCAAACTGGAGCTGTTAATATCTCTGTCCATAGGTTAATACTATACACACTCCTGCAGCTGCTCCCTGGCTCTGACATCAGCCGCTGGAAATTGTGGGATGTGGCCCTAGAGGCACATCATTTAAAATGCCGACAGAAGTGACAGCAGGATCAACCAGATAAAAGAAAATTTCTTTAGAAACAGGCACTGGACATTTGTATACAGTGGGTGAAAATGCTAATTGGGGCGGGGTGCCCCACACTAATGTATGGGACTTACTGACATAGACGTTTCCCATCAAGTAATCATAGGTGAATGCGGTTTGCAATCATTGTTAATAACTTTAAGGGTATTATATACATATATAAAGGAGGCTGTGTAGGAGAGGGACAAGCAAAGGTGTCGTGTGTCATGTGGCTGTACAATTGCAGGCAGAGCAGGATGTTTACACACCAGTCAAAAATGCCTGCAATGGTACATGGACCCACAAAAAGGGGGATTGTTCTGCACTGCAGTGGAGGCTTCTGCAATGCTCCCCTTGCTGTGTACACTGCCTGACCTGCACCAATACAACTCATCTGCACCTCTCGCAACCCAGTGGATCAGATAATTTAAATGGGTTTTATGAAGATGTCAGGGAGATCGTCACATTGTCATGGTCTGTAAAGACTTTTTTCTGACTCTGCGCCTTTTCCTCAAACTGAAAGTCAGTCAGCTGATCTGATTGTGGTTTCATCACGCTCAATGCCAGTAATGCATAAAAATGGTTTAAATCAGTTTTGCCTGTCCAGAAGACAGAAGTGCAGGGAGAGACAGCTGCAGTATAATGGCTGCTCACTGCACACTTGAGCAGATATGACAGACCATATGGCCTGTATCTGCTGGCATTTTTCATATGTTTTTGTAAGTCAGTTAGAGTGGCACATTACTGTAATGTCCACAGACTCTTGAATCTGTCTGCAGTGAAAGGCACAAGTCCTACTGTGATGTTAAAGAATATTGTGCTGATTCACACCTGACTTTCAGTAGAGGTGATTGCTCAGGATGGCACTAAAACAATTATCACATCTGCCTGCAAAAGGGGACAGGAAAGGTAATGCCATTTTTAAACCTTACTAAGAGAGTTTCTGTGCACTAGCCAGCCCACTGATTTCTCCTGGACAGGTTTTTACTTGACTAGATTCTGGATCAGCTGTTTATTTACTTATTTATTTATTTGTTGAAATGTTTCACCAGGAAGGTACGCTGAACAATAAGTTGCTCGTCTCCCGGTGTGACCTGGGAGGGTAGGGGAACATGAGGATAGTTTACAGAGATTTGGTACACAGAATAAATTTACAGTAGATTACATTCAAATAATTTGAGCAGACTGTACAGGAGTAATGAAACAGTGGGATGCTAACAGTTTCAACTAGATAGATACTACGCCAGCACTTTTGGACTAGATAGATACAACAACACAAAATAACATTTAGGCATACACTAAATGACACATAACTGTGTAGCTAGAAAATGGCTGAATAGAATTGTTGTAGTTTGATCTAGGGAAGTTAGTGAGGAGTAAATACAGGCAGAACAGGTTGGCTAAGATATAACAAGTGCAAGTTAACTACATGTGTAGCAGAGATTAGGGGTCAGCCATAACAGAAGTGCAAGGTAACTACAAGTGCATTAGAGATTAAGGGTCAGCTATAGCTAGGGCTATGTAAGGGGGAGAAGGGAAGGTGAGAGGTAGGTATGTCGGCAGGCAGAGAAGCGGCGGTGGTGGTGGAAGGGGATGGAAGGAGGAAGCGAAGGAAGAGGAAGGAGGAGAGAGGTCTGCTGTGGTCTGAACATTCCAGTATGCCGAGGACTCTGCCTACACAAGGCAGGGGTCAAACACAACAGGAAGGGAGCAGGTTGTGGCAGTGAGAGGTAGAGTACAATATGAGGAAAGCAGGTTATAGACAGCGAGGGGAATAGGCTTCGGAAGACCAGAACAGAGGGTGAAGGTGAGAGAGAGAGAAGAGAGGTTGAATCCCAGCCCTTCAGGATGCAAAGAAGTGGAGGGAAGAGTTGGGTTAATGGTGTAAGGATAGGGTAGGGACAGGCCCTTGGTACAACTTTGGATGATTGAGAAATCACAGTAAGAGAACAATGGAAGGTCTGAAGGGAAGGAATTGGGGGAAGGGAAAGAATGCTGGTTTTTAGGTGGGTGAGAGATGGAACTGTAGCAGGGGCATTGCATGGGTACTGAAGAGGGGTAGGGTTTGTCAGGGGCTTAGAGGGGGGAGTTAGGGAGGGTCATAGCAGAAACAGCTAGGTGCAAGGAAGTTTTTGAGGGCAGAGCTGATGGAGTAGTAAGAGGATGAGTGACGAATTTGAGGGGGGAGGGAATTCCACATTTCTGGGAGGCGGTGAGAGTAACTGGATTGGCCGATGAGGGTGGTTCTGCAGGGGACAGCCAGAGTATGGGATTCAGATAATCTAAGGGAGTGGGGGGTGTTATAAATCAGGGGAGGTAGGAAGGGAGTTCACCTAGCATGTGCTTGGAGGTGAATTTAGCGCAGTGGGAGAGTCGTCTATTTGTAAGGGAGGGGAAGGATATGGCATGATAGAGAACACAGTGGTGGGTGCGAGAGGGAGCATCAAGGGCAAAACGGCAGAATGAACTGAAGAGGGTATCCAATCTGGCTAGGGAGGATTTGGGAGCAGCACCGTAGACTACATCACAGTAGTCCAAGATGGGCAGGATCATCTTCTGAACAAGTTCACGCCTGACCGTAGAGGGGATACAACTATGGTTCCAGAGAGCACCAAGCTTGGGGCACAATTTGTTTTTGGATGGCGTCAATATGTCTGGAGAAGTTTAGGTGTTGATCCAGCCAGACTCCTAGGTACCTGAAGGAGGATGTGTCCTCAAGTAAAGTCCCATCAAGGGTATGGAAAGTGGGAAGGGAGAGAAGCCTAGAGAGCCTCTGCCTTGTGCCAAAGGTCATAGAGACAGTCTTCTTGGTGTTGAGAAAAGGTTGATGGTTAGCAAACCAGAGCTGAACCTTGTTGAAGTCTTGCTACAAGTTGGATGTAACCACAGCTGGGCAAGAGCCAGATGCATACAGGACCATATCGTCGGCATACATGTGTATGGTGGTGATGGAGAAGCAGACAGATGGAAGGTCATTTAGGAAGATGGAGAATAATAGAGGCCCTAGCATTGAGCCCTGAGGGACTCCAGTGTTAATTGGGAGGGGAGGGGAAATGACATCAGAGATCCTGACTGACTGGGTTCTACAAGTGAGGCAGGCCTTGAACCAGCTAGTGGCTGAAGGAGATAGGCCAGCTGTTGAGAGGGAGTCAAGGAGAAGGGACTGGGAAACGGTGTTGAAAGCCTTGGTGAGGTCGACAAAGATGGCTGAGGTGATTTGGCCATTCTTTACTCCACATTAAAATGAGCACCTTACTGGGGCTTACACATACATACCTAGCAGGAATTAACATTGATAAGGCTCCTATGAAACTTATTCTTTTGCAGTCACTGACCAACAATATCATTACCTGTATTACACTACTGATAACACTAAAACTTCTTAACAGGCACAGTAGACTAGCACCAGATATAACACCAGCTGTCTGGAAGCATGATGACTCAGTATCCAGCAACCTTGGAGAAATAAACCACACAAAAATATATAATTGTTGATTTTTGTTACAAAACTGGAACACACATAGAGCTCAGTTCAGAAAGACTCTTGTAGATCGGTGGAAGCTGCAGTCCACTGCAGCTTGCGTTGAAGCCGGGGACCCTTCGCCAGATTCAATAATAGGAGGGGTCCCAGTGCCACTCTGCTTGACACAGCCGACACCACTGCCCTGCACTGAACAAATGACACATGGGAAGGGAATGACAGAGTGGGGTTTCTGTGGAATGGCATACTTTAGAGAAGGATGCCAGCTGATCAGAGGGAGCATGGGTGCGGGATCATCAGTTTGGGAGGTGTGGGGCGACAGGCCACTGTCCGGGGCATCAGCTGTGCCACCCGTGGGTGAGGCCCCCCCATACTTCTAGTGGACTGATTCACCAACAATGGGTGTAGGTGATGCAGAGTCTGGTAGATCAGCCCCAGGCTAGTCTAAGCCCTGGCAATGCAGCTGGCTTGCTGAATCCTGCAAATGGGGATGATGCGGCCTGCATCTGCCACATGTCACTTTATGCCATGGCACAACAGTCATTCCTACACAAGGCTAACACAAGCCCTTTACAGCATAAGAGGCACCTCTGTTTCTGCAGCCAGCAGCCCTGAAGTGGACCTGGCACAAGTTTTGATGCAAGGTGCCCCATGCATCAATTCCAATTGATGCAGGCACCTTGCATCATGTTTTGGGCTATCTGAATCAAGCCCATAGTTTTTATAGCAGTGTTTATTGAGTGGTGCTGTTTGGTTTTTTAACTTTATTTTTATTCATTTTTTTCAATGAACAAAGTCATGAGACTTGGTTCAGAGTATAGAAATCTGTCAGACAATGAGAAATTATACATTAGGTAATGCTTATCTCATCTCCCCTAGTTACAACATTTGGGGGTTATTCTACAGATATAATAGTCGAGCATAGTAGTACTGCTCAAATATTTTGTGAAATGAGCCTAGTGCAGCAAGACCATGGATGACTCATTGCAATATTTAATAAATAGTCTTTCCCTTTTATTAGTTTTGAAAACAATTGCACATGATTTTTAAACGCATATTGCACTGGTTTATGCAAATCATAGCCTCCCTGGTGTGCTTTCCTTGATCTCGATTTCCATACAACATATATATTGTATACTGCCATGGAGGACACAATGTAAGCACCTGCTTAGTAGGTTTAGTTAGCAGTCAAAGTTTGTCTTCATATTTACTTATTTTTAGTAAAGTGAACTTGGCAAAGGAAACATTTGTGTTAACTACACCTAGGTTCTTTTTTTTGTCTTTCCAGAGCTAGGCACTATTAGGATGTATAGTCCTGTCCGAGGTGGGGCACAAGGGGAGGAGGGAGGGAGGTTGCAGGCAGAGTGGGAGCAAGGTGTGGAGGGTCATGTGTACAAGCAGTCTAGGAAATAAAATTCCAGACCTAGAGGCCATCATGGTGGAGGCAGACCTGGATACTGTGCCCTTTACTGAGTCATAGTGGAGGCAGACCTAGATACTGTGCCCATTACTGAGTCATGGTGGATGCAGACCTGGATACTGTACCCATTACTGAGTCATGGTGGGGGCAGACCTGGATACTGTGCCCATTACTGAGTCATGGTGGAGGCAGACCTGGATACTGTGCCCATTACTGAGTCATGGTGGAGGCATACCTCGATATTGTGCCCATTACTGAGTTATGGTGGAGGCATACCTGGATACTGTGCCCATTACTGAGTCATGGTGGATGCAGACCTGGATACTGTGCCCATTACTGAGTCATGGTGGAGGCAGACCTGGATACTGTGCCCATTACTGAGTCATGGTGGAGGCAGACCTGGATACTGTGCCCATTACTGAGTCATGGTGGAGGCAGACCTGGATACTGTGCCCATTACTGAGTCTTGGTGGAGGCAGACCTGGATATTGTGCCCATTACTGAGTCATGGTGCACAGACATCAGTGACTTGGACATGACCATACCAGGCTACACTCAGTTCAGGCAGGATAGGGTGGAGAGGGAGGGAAGAGGGGCTGTTCTGTGTGTAGGGGAGGGCATCAAAGTGACAGAAATGCAAGGAAGCCTGGGAGGGAGGAGGGATTGGAGGTGCTGTGGGTCACCCTGGAGACAGGAGCCCGAGTCACTCTTCATACTAGGGTGATATGTGACATTCCATACGAGGCAAGGAAATAGATAAGGCACTAGCGGAAGCCATCAGCACAATGGCAGAAAAAGCAGAGGTGCTGCTAGTGGGGGACTTGGGAGGTGTGGGGCCACAGGCCACTGTCTGGGGCATGCATCTGTGTAGATTGAAGCCTTCCAGCCGTGACCTCAGCTAGAAGCAGGGATATCCTAGACTCCCTGCAGGGGTCATTCCCAGGTAACTAGTCAGAGAGCCCCCCTTGAGATGGGTCAGTACTGAATCTGGTGCTCACAAACTGGGACAGTGCTGCTGAAGTCAAGGTAGGAGGCCACCTGGGGACCAGAAATCACCGTACAGTGGGATTCAACAAAAGGATAGCAGAAGAAGCAAACCACATAAGGAAAAGGGTCATGGACTTCAGGAGGGCAGATTTTAAAATGGGTGAATGCCTCAGAGATGACCTAGCGGGGGGATGGCCTGGGTGGGGTGGAGGACCAATGGGCCAAATAAAGGGATAACATAGCGAAGACAGTGAACCTCTGCACAAAAAAGTGAACAGGAACAGGAGCAAAGAGACCACTATGGTTCTCAAAGGAAGTGACTGTGAAGAGGGTAGCATTCAGGAGATACAAAGAGATGCATAAGTAGGAGGATAGGTAGGTGTGCCAGGAGAAGCAGAGGGAAGCAGGGAAAGCGGTGAGGAGCACAAACTGAAGAAAGGATAGCCAAAGGGGTAACTATGGGGGGCAATGCCTCTTTTAGGTACTTTAGTGAAAAGGGTGTAACCCCCCTGTAAATGGGGGTTCCCAAAAGTCTTCCAGGAGCTTGCCTGAATGTTCCAAGTCTGGGCGGTGTTCGACATCTGAGCTGTTTAAATGTGGTTCCAAGTGAGTGCTATTTGAGCCTCCACGTACTGTCTCTTTAAGAGCTGTCTGCTTGCAGACTTAATTAGTTTGTATGGGCGGGACTGTGTGTTCCAATGCCCAAATCCCACCCGGGCTGCTGTCAATTCGCTCCGTTTCTGCCGTTGCTACATGTGCAGAGGGAGCCTTGTTGAAAGGTATAACTGTTTGCCAGAAATCATTTAGAGTGACTGAGAAAATGTAGTTTGTCTAACCTGTCTTCATTTCAGCATGAACTGTTTCAATGTAGCTCTTTCATTTTGGTTCTGAATAGCTGACTTGGACCAATCAGGATGATAGGGAGATCCTAAAATGGAGCCTGTGGACGAATCGGAACTTGGACTCTCAATTCTAAGCCAGCCACAAGGGGATTATATGGGCAGTGACTCTGGGAAATGTAGTTTTAACCTTGGCACCTTTTTTCCACCAACAGAGGGAGTCTTATTGTGAGTGACAGCCGAACCAGCCAACAGAATGGTGTGGAGCTAAAGGAAATGCCCTGCTCTGTGACTGGAAAGATTAAATCAGTGGTGACTGTGAAGAGAGAAGGAGCTCTGTGCTTCTGCATTGTATAGTTTTGCATGGGAAGCGCATGTGAGGCCCTGAGTTTTGGTCTGCAGCCTTTGTGAGTGCCAGTTTGGACTGAATCAGAGTTGTGAGGAGAAAGAAGCACTAGAAGTGTGGAAACCAGGCTCACCCTGTAGAAGACTGGAGAAATTGCTGAATCGCGCTCGGTCTGTCAGGAACTGAAGCTGCTGTGTGTGCTCCTGGGTATTTTGCAGTAACTGCGATCGGGATTGAGGAGCAGCCTGCCTGGTATAGTACTTTCCTTTTACATATGAATGTGCGTAGTGCTTGTGGGGAATCGCTGTTTCCAGTCCCCAGTGCTGTGTGCTGTGTGTTGAAGCTGAAAGCAAAACCCAGCTTGTCTCGGACTAAATCCATTTGCTATCAACTGCAGTGGGGTCCAGTCACAAGAACTTTGTCTCCATGCCTTGCTGTTCTGGCAATCCAGACGAACATCCACCATCCGGTTTTTAGCTTGGGTATTGTGAGTACAAGTCAGGGTATTCCCCCGCAGCCTGTTTTCAATCACAAGTGTGTCATCTAATTCTTGTTGTTTCACTGCTTCATGGACTGAGCCATCCAGCTCCGGATTACGATTGGGTGTTGTGCATATATTTTCTTCTACACAGCCTATCCATCTGCACCTGCCAGCCAACCAGACAGCGGACCTGGCTAGCCTCCCCAACCTGGGTACCCAGAGGTGACTTTTCAGACCCTGTATGTGTGCACAGTACTGTGATTTAATGCCACTAATTAACCTGATTTCCCCCTCCCATGTTACTGCCCCCTAAATAAATCAGATTTGTTGTTATATTATATACTGTCTGTGGTGTTGGAACTTATGGAAACAGTATTGTGTTTTGCTGTGTATGTTGTTTATCCTTACTTTACAGGGGGATCCTCAGAGACGTGCTGTAGAATCAGTCTCGAGGGTAAGTGATATCTATATGAGTGAACAGTGTGTATACGTGGGGTATTGGGGCTGTAATTCCGGTGTACTGTATGAGCCACTAGAGTGAATAAAAGGGGGTCTCAGTGTCCCAAAGGGCTGTGACCAAGCTAGTCTAACCACTACAAACCCTGGAGGCACCCGCCATAGGATCTAGGCCCCTCAACCTGTCCATAGTCAAACAGGCAGGGGTAGTAGCCCTTGGGATAGCACCACCTAGGGGTTACAAGAGGAAGATGAAGGAGGGATTGTGAGGATAAGAAGGGCAAGGGGAGACTGTGCAGAGGAGAATCACGAAAAAGGAGATACCCTGAACACATACTTCTGTTCAGTCATCACAGTGGAAGGGGAGAGGGATGAAACACATAAAATCAGCAGGAACACTGGGGCTGAAGGAGGTAGACTCAAGTCCATTCACAGAGGAGAGAGAGTCCTGAAGGGACTTGCGAACTTGAAAGTGGACAAAGCTGTGGGGCCGGATGGGGTATACCCAAGGGTGTTGAGTGAGGTACTGGCTGCACCTCTGTCAGCCTTATTTAACAACCAACTGGAAACAGGTGTGCTTCCAGATGACTGGAGGAGGGCAGATGTAGTACTACTTCATAAAAGTAAAGCAACAGGGAGGAGGTCGGCAACTAAACTATAGACCCTTCAGTCTGACATCAGTGGTGGGGAAGTTAATGGGGATGCTTTTAAAGGAAAGGCTTGCAAAGCAGCTTGAATCCAGTGAGTTGCAAGACCTGTAGCAGAATGGATTCTTGGGGGGAAGGGAGGTTTTGTTAGATGGATCTGATTGACTTCTTTGATTGGATGACCAGGGGACTAGATCAGGGTGGAGCGGTGGATGTGGCCTACTTGGACTTAAGCAAGGCATTCGAAATTGTACCTCATAGGAGGCTCATAAATAAATTGGGGCAGTTTTGGGGTGGGTTGTAAGGTGATAAACTGGATATGAAATGGATAGGCAATAAAGGGTCATGGTAAATGGCACTCACTCAGAGGAGGGGAGGGTAACCAACAGGGTACCTCAGTATTCATACGTGGACCAGTCCTCTTTAATATCTTTATAGGTGACATTATAGAAGAGCTGGTAGGGAATGCATGCCTCTTTGCAGATGACCTCAACATCTGCAGTAGGGTGGACACTCCTGAGAGGGTGGAGAGAATGAGCAGGGACCTGAGAAATCTCAAGGAGTGGTCTTAGGTATGGCAGCTGGGTTTCAATGCAAAAAAGTGTGAAATCATGTATCTTGGGTGGAGAAACCCAGAAGCAAAGTATAAACCCAACCTAGAGTACTTTGTCCATCTGGAGATAACATCTCAGGAAGGACATAGAGAGGATGGGCACTCTTCAGAGGATGGCAACTAAAATGTTGCTGGGGCTACATCAGAAGACCTACGATGAGAGACTGAGGGATCTCAATATGTATACCCTGGAAGGGGAGCATGATAGAGACCTATAAATGCCCCATAGGGTGATCAAGGTGCAGGAGGGAAGAAGTATTTTTTAGAGGAGATTGTGCACAAGACAAGGGAGCATGTGGTGAAGCTGGAAGGGGGAATTTAGGAGGGATGTGAGGAAGTACTTCTTCAGTGAAAGAGGTGGATGCCTGGAACAGTCTTCCAGCCAAGACAGTGAGAGCAAAAACAGTGGTGGGCTTCAAGCATGCATGGGATAGGCACAACTGAGTCTTGGTAGGGAAAGGCGGGGGGAGCCAAAGATCAGGTACGGTCTACGGTGTCAGTATAGGCAGGAAAAATGGGCTGACTAGGTGAGCCAAGCAATCCTTATCTACCGCCAAATGCTGTGTTTCTGTCTGCTCTTCTCTTATAGTTGTCCACTTAGCAGCTAAAAATCCCAAGGCACTTCTTGAAAAGAATAAGTGAGGTCCTGGCCAACATTCTCTGTCTCAGTAAAACCATTTTGAATTTACTTGAGTCTGAATGTTGCATCTGATAATTGCTTCAGTTGTGTTTGCAAGCAATGCCCCTGCTGTATTACTAGTATTTCAGACATTGGCATGTGAAAAACTGAGTTTTATGGAAAGCACAAAATGAAGTCCATCTTCTCTTTTCTGTAGCTGTGCAAGTTACAAAATGGAAACCAGAAAGATAGGATGTGACCTGAATTGCATAAAAAGCACTTCCAGGTTGCATCTGGGCATTCAAAACAGCTCCGTGTCATGAGGGAAGTTTTTTACTTTATTTGTGTTGCAGATATGTCAGCTGAAACTTGCAGCCAGCATGCTTCAATCACATAAATAAAATACGTTGGCTAGCCTAGTTATGTCTGGGATACCTGTAAATGAATAAAAAGAAGCTTCACTTGCCTTATCATAGGATGCGCCCCACTCATGCGACTCAGAAGCTTGGAAACAAGGGTATCAGGTTGGCTGCTGAGGCATTCTGGTTTAGGTCTAATGGGTTTTACACAAAGTGTATATGCCTAGAGCCAGATTTTCAAAGGGCTAAACACAGCCCAGACGCCAAGTCCCATGCCACAACAACCAATGCAGGGAAAAAAGCTTCACACTGGCAGACATTCAGCTTTTCAGCTTGTGGTAAGCACAGGTGGCAGTCACAGCTGTGGGGGCTCTATTTATTTATTCGTTCTTGGATTACAGCACATTTAAACCCAGGGTTCATTTACAAAGGTTCCACGTTGATAAAACGGGTACAGTACAAACAGGATACATACACAGAAAAAAACATTGTAAGTAGTTACAGGGTTTCAGTGCTAGGCAGAATTACAAGAATGACAATAAGTGCTGAGCAGGAAGGATGAAGCAAGCAGCCTAGTAGGCTTTGTCATGACACTTGGTGGGGTTCAACCCATGCTGCGATGTGTACGCCACTATGTGGCACATAACAATAGTTATTGCACCATTTGACGTACAGGGGCGCTTACACAGCATTGTAGCATTCAGACTTTGTTTTATGCAAGCACCCAGGAGTAGCATTGCTTAGGTATGGAACTGGCCAGGGAATTCTACACCAGGTACTATCAGGTGTAGCATATAGGCACAGCTGCACTCAGAATGTTCACAAGCTGCCGTAGATTGTAGAGCTGGTTGCAAAATGGCTCCACATACAGAAATACTGCAGGTGTGCAAGGGACGCTCCCCCTGCACATGGTTTTTGCCACTCTTGTGTGAATTTTTGTTTCTTTGAAAATCAGGCCCCTGAAATTTTAAGATCAGTTTTTTCAGTCTCTAGTAATCTTTCATTTGGGGTCCATATTCCTTTGACTATCATCAGGAGTTATAAAGTTGCACAACGGTTTACAATTGACAGCATGAATAGCTGCATTTCTCAGTTTCTATGAAATAAATACAAGAGTGACATCCAGTGGCAAATACAAATATTTCATCCTTTCACATTTTATGCTGTCCATTTGCACACTGTTGAGCGTAATATACCCAGAGCTGTCGTTCAGGTGCTGTACTTGAAACCTCTGTGATTTCATCTGTACACACTATTATTGTAATTGGAATCACTTTAGACCCCCTAGAAAAGGTTTTGTTTGGATTTACGGCTATGCATATTTTTAGGTGGGGTGCATTGTTACCCCTGTAATTCAGATAAAATGTGGCTTTATATCCTCTATGATTCAGATGAAATTACATTACTGTTGGCATGTCCTGTCAGTACAGCGGTAGGGAAGCCACCCATGATGCTGGCAACCTAAGTGTGGGAACCAGCCTCGTTTCTCAGAGGGTCAGCATTGGAGGGGGGGGGACGTCGGGGAGAAGGGTTGAGCATCCCGGAAGATGATCCTCTTTTCCTGGAAGGTCAAATCCAGTTTTCACTATAGTGCTGCCACTTGTGCGACCCTACAGGAGGAAGTACAGGCTGGAATTGGCTGGGGAGGAAAAGACATTGTCTGGCTCTGTATGGAGCCATGCAGCTAAGGTTCACATGGCTTTGGAGCCTTCCCGCTGTCATCTTTGGGTGAGAGAAAACTAGGAGCAAAATTCCCTGGCCTATGAGGATGATGCCTTGTACACTTGGGACCCTACATAGCCTCCTGTAGCATTCTACCTATATGTGCTCTGGAGAGGAGGGAGGAACAAGCCAGTGACTTGGAAGAAGGGCTGCAGGTAAGTGTGATGGGTTGGGGACTTGCCTGTGGCCAGTAGGGGGTATAACTAGGACTGAAAAAGTACAGATAAAAATGTTACATTATGAGCATACCTCTCAACCTCTCAGCATTAGAAATCATAGCACTGGCCTTCAAAAATCATAGCAAAGGGTCAGAATGCTTAGCACTTTCCTTTATTAAATAATAATATGTTTACAAATAGTGGGCCTCATATAGTTAGTGATAAGGAATGTTTCTCTCCCTTATTTCAATGATTCAATAATTTGTGTGCCCCAAAATAGCTCTAGCATTATTAAGAACATCAGTAAACCTTAGCAGAGCAAGGGTAAATTTGAGTGTGAAAATCATAGCGCTATGCGAAATTCATAGCAGTTGAGAGGTATGATTATGAGCAATGCATTTCTTGGGGGGGGGGGGGCTTGCAGCCGGCTCAGAAAGATTAACTTCTCTGGTGCTCTGTTCCCAACTTTCTTGTAACTTTTCAGCAGTTGCTACTATTCCTCTTATGCTACAGGTCCAGCTGAACTGACTGATACCAAATGTATATATATTTCAGATGGCGATGTCTTGTCCCAGCAAGCAGCTGACTCCGAAAGGCCTAAGTCACAGGTCTCTAACTCTGGGGTACCAGCCAGGGTCGGAAGGCTCTGTTTGTGGAAAGGGAGCAGGAGCCCTCCAACAAAAAGATCCCCCAGACAGTGCAGGATCTCAACAAAAAAATGGATGACTTCAATAGTTGACTGACCGTAGCTGAAACAAAACTGGAAGAACAAATTAGGCAGAGTTAAAGGCAATGGTGGATATCACCAACTGCACTACAGCTGCTAATGCTAGGCTGGTCAAAGAAAACAAACTGTTCCATGCTCACCTGGAACATTTTGAAAATTCCACTCATAGCCCCAAC
Organism: Neoceratodus forsteri; assembly: GCA_016271365.2. Lineage (NCBI taxonomy): Eukaryota > Metazoa > Chordata > Ceratodontiformes > Ceratodontidae > Neoceratodus > Neoceratodus forsteri. The sequence goes on along the minus strand of CM028130.1, from coordinate 1,522,129,290 downwards.
CTTTGCTTCATCGGACTGCCTGAAGCTGACAAGGGACAGGATCCAATTAATTTTGGGGTCCCTATCTTTTTGCACCAAGACTCTTGAGTTAACATTAAAGGGACACTGTCAACCCCCAAGGCCTCAAACTGTCCCTTGTTTATAAAACACATTTTATGTCTGCTAACATTCTGTAGAGACTGCTGACGTAGCTAGCTGTTTGATTCTGATTTTTTTCTTTTAAAAAGTGAAAAACAGACTTCCCACCAAACTAGTGTTATCACACCAAAACACGTTTGTTTACATTTCTTGATCAACTCCATCTCCATCCTTCCTGGATTTGGGAACACCTCCAATAATCTAACCACTCATGATGCAGTGGCAGTTTAGGTAGCTACTGCCTCATGAGTGACTGCACTGTTTGGGGTGTTTCTAATGTTCAGGAAGTATGCAGTAAGAACAGATCCAGGATTGTAAACAAAACAAGGTTGTTTATAAATATACATTATCATATATGTCAGTTCTAGTAAACAAGGAGACAGACAAAACAAACAGCAACATTAATGAATTTTAGAGAAGGTAAGCAACCGCATAATGCGTGTTTTTAACTAGAAATATTATGATGCAAAACAGGTTGACAGTGGCCCTTTAAGGAGAGCTTACTGTATTGTGCTGAGTTGCAACCGTTGAGATGAATCATAACCACATACCCTCCTGAATGTCACCAATGGGGCACATGAAAGAGCTAGAGCACAGGAGGCTGCACAGGTGTTGGGAGACTTGACTACTCCAGTGAGTGTGAAATTCTATATGTTCCCGAACCTAAGTTACTCGATATGGGAGAGGTTGAGAAAGTTTGATGCCATCCAGGTAGAACTGTGAAAATTAGGACTGGCTCAAGAACTTCCAAGTCACAGCCCAGCTCTGACTCTCCTATGCTCGCAAACAGTTCTAACTCACTGATCCATAGAAACATAAAATTTGTCAGCAGATAAGGACCGCTTGGCCCATCCAGTCTGCCCATTTTTCCCCTACCTACAGTATCACCGTAAACCCTACTTGATCTCTGGCTGTTTCTCCCTCCCTTAGTTCCTTTCTACTAAGATTCCTTTATGCCTATCCCATGCATTTTTTAAAATTCCACCACTGTTTTGACCCCCAACTACCTCAGCTGGTAGACTGTTCCAGGAATCCGCCATTCTTTCTGTGAAGAAGTACTTCCTCACATCCCTCCTGAATCTACCCCCTCCAGTTTCATAGCATGTCCCCTAGTTCTTGAGCACCTTTTTTCTGAAAAATACATCCCTCCTATACCTTAATTATCCCCGTGAGGTATTTAAAGATCTGTATTATATCCAACTCTCCCTCCTCTCTTCTGGGCTGTGCATATTTAGTTTCTGTAGTTTCTCCTTGTAGGGCTTTTGATGCAGAACCTGCACAATTTTAGTTGCCCTCCTCTGGACCACCTCTGCTCTGTCCTTCAAGAGATGTGACCTACATAACTGTACACAGTATTTCAAGTGAGGGCTTACCAGCAATCTGTAGAGAGGAAACACTGCCTCACTCCTTCTGCTGATGATGCCTCTCCCTGTGCTCCCCAGTATCCTGCTACTAGCCCTCCCAATTGCCTTGTCACAGTGCTTGGACACCTTTAGGTCATTATTACCCTGAGGTCTTTCTCCTGTTTGGTGGTCATCAATAACACTCCTCCCATGTTGTACTCCGCCCCTGGGTTTCTGTGCCCCAAGTGATTTATTTTGCACTTTTTTGCATTGAAACCCAACTGCCATCCCCTTGACCACTCCTTGAGCTTTCTCAGGTCTCTTCTCATCCTTTCTACCCTCCCTAGAGTATCCACCCTATTGCAGATTATGGTGTCATCTGCAAAGAGGCAGACATTCCCCTCCAACTCCTCTGGAATGTCACCTATAAAGATATTGAACAGGACTGGTCCCAGCAAGGATCCTTGAGGCACCCCACTGGTCACCCTCTACCTCTCAGAGTGAACTCCATTTACCATCACCCTTTGCATCTATCCCCTAACCAATTTCTTACCCAATTTACCACTTTTTTGACCCAATCCTAAACTACCCAGCTTGCTTAATAGTCTTCTATGTGGAATGGTGTTCAATGACTTACTGACATCTAGGTAGGCTACATCCACTTCTCCATCTTGATTTAATTCCTTGGTCACCCAATCAAAGAAATCTATCAGATTAATTTGACATGACCTCCCACCCATGAATCCATGCTGTCTAGGGTCTCGTAATCTATTAGAGTCAAGATATTCCGCTATCCTCTCCTTGACCAGTGATTCCATTAACTTTTCAACCACCAGTATCAGGCTGGCCAATCTACAATTGCCAGCCTCCTCCCAATTACCACTTTTGTGAAGTGGAACTACATCAGCTTTCCCCAGCCCTGCACCTAATCCTGGTTGTCCCTCAGACATTCACGCACCTGTATAAAATCTGCTGTTCTGAAGTGCAGGACCTTTGCACTTGTATGGTTTGATTCCACAGTCCTTATTTTGAACCACACTGTACAGTGATCACTCGTCCCCAGGTCGCCTCAACCTTGACATCTGCAACGCTGTCCCAGTTAGTATGTACCAGGTCATATATTGCCCAGTCACAAGTGGGTTCACTAACTAGTTGTCTGAGGGATGCCTACTATAGGAGTCTAAGGTGTCCCTGCTTCTAGCTGAAGTCACAGCTGGGAGGCTTCTTTCTACATCCGGCAGATTGAAGTCCCAATTAGCAGCACCTCCCCCTTTTATGTCATCTTGCCAGTGACTTTCACCGGTACCTTATCTAACTCCTCTCCTGTGCTGGAGGTCTATAGAGCACACCAGTATGAACAGTGGCTCCATTCCCCTTCTCCATGGTGGCCCACAGTACCTCTTCCCTCCCGTATCCCCTGTATCTCTGTCGCTTTTATGCCTTCCTTCACATCCCCTCCTTTTCTTCCCACCATGTCCTTCCGGAACAGAGTATAGCCTGGCATGGCCATGTCCCAGTCATGGTTTTCAGTGCACCATAACTCAGTAATGGCTACAATAGCCAGGTTGGCCTCTGCCATGACCGCCTATAGGTCTGGAATCTTATTTTCTAGACTTCTAGAATTTGCACACATGGCCCTTCAGAGTTTATTACTTTAATACCACTCTTTTTATCCTTTTTGCCCCACCCTCCTTCCCCTCTGTTTTTATTGCTCCTGTTACCATTCCCCTTCATTTCCACCACCCTGATTCCTTTATTAATTTGTACCCTAAGGTACTTCTCTCCCCTCAGGTTTCCCTACTTGCTACTTTAGCCTGTGTGTGTGGGGGGGGTGGGAGGGCAGTTACTGCCCCTGATTTCATCCACTAGCCCCCTCAGCTAGTTTAAATGTTAATTGAAGTAACATTTAAACCAACTTCTGAGGACTGAAGCTCCCATCATGGACGGATGCAGGCCATCACCTCTGTATAGGCCCTTATCCTTCCAGGTTTGACCCCAGGCCCCAGTGTAGCTGAAACCTTCTTCTCTGCACTCTTCCCTCAACCATGAGTTGAAGCTCCTGGTGGGGAGATCCCACTTCTCTCTCCTGTTGTAGACAGATGGCACTTCTGCAAAAGCCACTAAATGTGCTACCTGCCTAAGATTTCTCCTCAGCTCCCTGAACTCACCCTGCACTATTCCAGTCTTGTCCCTAGGCAGATCATTTATTGCCAGGCGGACAATCACATCTAGCTCTGCCTCCCTGCCTGGTACCTTAGCTATCCTCAGGATCTGCTTCCCCTCCCTCTGGGCCATGGTGCCACATAAGCACCTAATCCCCTTCTCTGTCTGAATTCCTATTCACAGATCTATCCCTCTCCCAATCAAGTCCCCCACCACAAGTTGATTCCTCCTCCTCCTCTGGGGTCCTCTACCACCCTTCTTGGGGTCTCTACTACAGAGGACCCCCACATCCTCCATGGTCCCTACCAGGGGTGCCTCTTCCCTCCAGTCCCACCCCACCAGAGCAGTGCAGGAACTATGTAGTGGTACTGATTGAGGAATTTGCCTCTGACCCACCACCCCCAACCTTCCAAAGCCCACCATAGTCCAGCCACTCCACCTTCTAGTCACTCACTGAAGTAATGGTGTCAGACTCGCTGGCCCCTGAGTGGGGCAAGAGGTTGCCTGCATCTCAGCCAACTTGACCTGGAGTCTAGCAACCTGGTCCCTCAACCCAGAGAGGTGCTTGCAGATAGGGCAGCACCACAGTTTCCAGAAGGTCCCTCTGGAAAATGCTGCCCCACAGGCACTTCACTGTGCCACTCCCAGCATTCTCAATTCCTACACTTCCCAGCGATAGTAAGAAATTGTTAGGTACCCCTACCCCTGATAGAGTGCTACTAGTTTTTTCCCATTTTGATGTTTGTTATTCCTCTCATGCACCTACCCTAGATATGCTCCTATTCCCTATTTTGCTCTATCCTTAACCTTCCACCCATCCCTTGTGTACCTTTACCCCTTCTGTTGTTTTTTATTCCCCTTGAACACCTACACTAGATAAGGTACTTACTGTTCCTATTACCTGTTTTGTCCTACCCTTTATCTTTATGATTTTAATGCACCTAAAACTTAAACTAAAATGTAGTGCGGTGAAGGGTAGCCTACCAGGAGTACAGCGTCTACTGCCGACTGCCATTCCATACTATTGCCCCAAGTGTGTCTCCCTTATGCTATAGCCCTTAGCTTAAGGACTGCAGTGAAGAACCACTAGGCCAAAGCCTTAATTTACAGTATTAGTGTCCCACCCACAGTTCAACAGACAGCTTCTGATTGGCTCAAGCTGTAACTAGGGGCAGTGTTTTCAGGATCAGGAAGTCTGCACTAAATGTGAACACTTGCTTGGATTTTGATACCACTGCTCATGGTTAATCCTGATGCAATCAAATGGCTAAACATAGTCAAAAAAAGGAAGGCTGTACTCGTAGATCAGGTGATGCTGCCAAAAATTACTTTATTTTCCCATTCCACACCTAGTGTGTGCCATCACCGTATCAAGCACACTGCAGCCAGGTAGCATCTCCAGCACTTCAAGGCTCACCAGCCTGTTCATCATGAGAAATCCTCCTGATTAAGAGGCTGGTGAGCCTTGAAGCATGGGGGATCCTACCTGGCTGCAGTGTGCTTGATATGGTGATGGTACACACTGGGCATGTAATGGAAAAATAAAGTGATTTTTTGCAGCATCACCTGATCTACGAGTACACCTTTCCTTTTTCTGACTAAATGTGAACAGCAGGCAAATCAAGTACAGTTGTAGTTCAAATGTCCCTCTGATGGCTTAGAGCTCTTGCAGCTCACAATCTCTCACAGCCACCTGACCAGCTGATTTTACTTCTGGAATGCTGTGGCAGAGTTTAAAAGCTACCTGTTCCGTGAATGGATTAGCCATGTCCACAGTCCAATAGATAGCTCCTGAATGGCTCAAGTGAGTCAAGTAGAGGCAAGCAAGCCATTCCAAAAAATAATGAAGAATGTTGAATCTGGAGGGGCAGGAGGAGAAGTATCGAGGACCATACCTAAAATCACAGGTCTGTTATATTTAAAATGTTGGACTGTTTGCTAGATTGAAAAGTATTTAAATTGTTGCTTCTGGCAAATATTAGTTTTAACATGTTGGGGAACAAATTTAAATGTGTGAGCCTTTGCTCTCCATATTACTAACATAAGAGTTTGTGTCAGTTTGGCAGTATGTTTAATGCATGCTCCACAGTTGGAACAGTGCCTTTCTGTCATGTCAGCAATGGGTGTTTGAGGGTCAAAGTTTGCACAGCATTCTAGCTCAATCACTAGCATCCCATCAGGAACGGCACTTGCCATGTGGCTGTGCTTGGCATTCCCTTTAGCTGGGGGGAGGATGTGTTTTCCACTCATTGTGGGGACTCTGAGTTGTTTTCTAAATGGCTCCCTATAGATGCCCTGCTAGTAAGCTGGCCAAATGCCACTCTTAGGGTAAATTCCAATTTTTCTTGCCACCCTCCTCACCACACTTCAGTAATAAGATCTCTCTCCCCTGCCATGACTTGGGGGCATGGTTTAAAACCATTTGGCTTAAAGTTTTATGATCTTTTTTTAATTTTTTTCAGATTTACTAAATTTTATTCATTTTCAGCAGGTACAAATTGGATCGTTGTTATGACACTTCAAATATATAGGTCAACAAAACGATGCCAGGTGAAAAAAAATGAATAAAAATGCAACCCGATGTTACAGGGGTTAATACATAACATATTAAGAAACATAATCCAGCACCTTGACCTAGTATAATCTAAGAAAACCTGCTTATCCCCCACCCCCATATACCCAACTATCTCCCAATCTCACCCCCAACCCCTATCTCCGGAGGCTGAAACTGATCCTGTCCACAGCCGGAACCTTAGCCAGTAGGGTTGAAGAAACCAGAATGAGAGTCCCAGTCCAGCGGGGACAAAGTACTCAAAACAGGGAAAAAAAGCAAAGTAAAATATGGGAGCATTTCCTTAATATTGACCTAAAGGCCTGCACCAACGTTCTCAAACATAATGGGATAGTATATCTTCAGGAGACCAGTCATTACCCAGCACTAATAGTCAACAAAATATAAAGAGGTTCCCAAACCTGAGTGTATCCTAGTGTCTTGCAAGTGTGCTATAATTCACTCTGCTTGTAATGCGAAGAGTATCTCCCTATACCATTCTACATAGCTCAGGGTAGTTTGATCACACCAGTATCTGAGAATAGTTTTCTTAGCACATGCCGATATGAGGGTGATATGTGATTTCTGATTGCCAATAAGATTCTCAGCATAGTCTCCTAAGAGACAAATCTCAGGTGTGAATGCTTGGTTTAGCCCCAACAAGGGGTTCAAGCACTGTCTGATATTCTCCCAAAAGGGCACAACCTTCTCACAAGTCCAGAAAATATGGAATAAGGCACCAGTGACCTTCTGACATTTAGTACATAGATCCGAATCCAGCTTCCCCATTTGATACAATTTAAGCGGGGTGTAATACATAATGTGTAGAATATGGAACTGCATAAAGGGGTACTGGTCCCATTTGAGATATTTATAGGTGGCTTTCCAAATATGTGACCAAACCCGGGGGCCTGATTGAGAGAGGAGAACCTGATCCTAGGAATAAAAAAAAAACTGGGTTCCTGCTTCGTAAGGATCTCCCGCAATCACGCATAATAAAACGCTAATGTGTGGGAGCTAGGAGCTACTGATACCAGAGTGAGCAGTTTATCCACATAATTCCTGTACCAGAGACTGGTACCAAAATGATGGAGTAACATGTGTCTAACTTGCAAGTACTTAAAACATAAAGAATGGGGCCAACCAAACTGCTGTCGAGCCTCTGAGAAGGTGAAAAGTTTACTAGCACGTACCAGCTGTTCAGCATTGTAGGCATCCACAAAAGACCAGGCCATCTGGGACAACACCTTCCCAGCAATTTTTAAATTGGGATTACCAATGATAGGTTGGGTAAAATCCAGATAGGGATCCAGATTTAGTAACCTGCATAATTGCTTATGGGCATGACAGGAACTACCTATAGGGGTGTCTTGTAGGGTGTGAAGGAGTTTAGTAGAATGAGTTTATATTAGGGCACAGGGGTTCAGACCTAGCTTGGAACAGAGAAATCACTCAATAGCCAACCAATGAGGGACATAACTCAGATTCTGCTCCTCCAAAACTGGGCAAAGCCAAAGAAAATGCTGGGAGCTATGAATAGCCAGAGTAATAGAGAGAGATGTTGGGAGCCTTCAGGCCACCAGCCTCTCTAGGTCTCATAAGTTTAGCCAGAGCCCTCTGAGGTGGCTTCCCCCACCAGAGGAATCTGGAGAAGATTGAATTAAGATTAAGGAACCATTTCTTAGACAAGAACAGATTGAGCATAATAAAAGGATATAAAAGGCGAGGAGGACATTCACATTTTAAGAATGTTCAAACGTCTCCACAAGGACATTGGCAATAAGGCCCAACAATCTAGGTCCACCTGTATACAAGGAAGAACTTGGTCTAAATTGAGTCATTTTAATTTAACCGGGTCCGTGCAGAGGTAGATCCCAAGGTACTTAAGCTTATCTTTGACCCAAACAAGGCCCAGATGTTCCACACTCGCGCGAGTGGTGGCAGCATTCAGTGGCATGATCTCGGTTTTGGAACGATTGAGCTGGTAGTTAGAAATCGCTCCAAGCTGAGTTATAATATCCAGGGCTGCTGATAATGAGGAAGCTGGGGAGGTAAGGTGAAAAAGAATATCATCTGCATAAACAGACAGTTTATGCTGGCATGGTCCAAGAGAAATACCATGAACTTGAGGGGACAGATTCATTTTCTTAATTAGTGGTTCAAGATATAAGTTAAATAAAAACGGGAACAGGGGGCACCCCTGGTGTGTGCCCTGCTGTAAAGGGAAGGGATTGGACAATAATCCATTACAAAGGGTATGCACTGAGGGGCGGGTGTACAACATCTTGAACCAACAAATGTACTTGTGGGGGGGATGCCATATCTGGGGAGCAGATAGAACAAACAGTCCCACAAAACCCTGTTGATTGCCTTTACCACATCCAGAGAAATCAACACTGAGGGTTGTAAAGGTTCTCTGAACATGGAGATAATGTGCAGGAGTTTCCAATGATGATCTGTGGACAGTCTCCCAGATACAAACCCCACCTGCTCACGGCTGACCAAACAGTTCCAGACAGAATTTAATCTAGTGGCCAAAATTTCAGCCAATATTTTTAAGTCCATATTAATTAGTGATATGGGTCTATAATTTGAGACCAGAAGTGGATCTCATCCCGGTTTAGGTAGGACTACTATAGTGGTTGCTGTGAGGGAAGAGTCTGTGAGGCCATGGGAAAAGGTGTATGGAAAAAAATCCAGAAGACGTGGTACCAACAGTTCTTTAAATTGTTTGTAAAAATTTGGAGAAAAAGCATCTGATCCAGGAGACTTGTCAGGGGCTAGGGAATCTACAGCACTATAGATTTCTGAAAGTGTCAAAGGAGCCCTTAATAACTCCGTCCAGTCTGCATCCAAGATAGAGTAGGTAATTCTGTGTCCTGAAAAAATGTCAAACCAGGAAGGGTTAAAAGGTTCTTGAGGAGCAGAATACAAGGATTTGTAAAACATCTGAAAATGAGAAACAATCTCCCAAGAGGAGGTAACAAGTTGACCAGAATGATACCTGAGTGATGGAATGATCCAGCCTGCCTGTGCAGTAGACATAGGCGCAGGGCAAGAAGTTTACCAGTCAGCTCTCCTTGGTCAAAATATTTGGCCTTGGTCTTCAAGATGAGATGCTCAGCCTTCTCTCCCAGTCAGGTATGATATTCAGTTCTGAAGGACTCAAGATGTTCCCATTCAGCTTGGAATGAGGCAGTTGAGAGCCGCTGCTCAACTTGTCTAATTTGTAACAAAAGGGAGGAGGTAGCTTGAGAGACTGATCTCTTCCATAGTGGCCAATTGGATAATTTCCCCCCATTAGAGCATTTGAATGCACCCCAGAGGATATCCTGCTTAGGCATCGTATGCGAGTTAACAGTGAAAAAGGAGGAGATGAACCACTGTAACTGGTCCACCAGGTCAGGGATTCTTAGGAGCTGGTTATTGAAATGCCATGTTTTGTCTTGGAGCACAGTGGGGACATAATTTACCTGTAGAACTGTGGGATGGTGGTCAGACCCCATCTTGGTACCATGTGACGTAGAATGACACCCAGTAGGGCCTCTGGACTTAATAAAAAGAAGTCAAGTCTGGAGAAAGAGTTATGTGGAATGGAATAAAAGGAGTACTCCTTTGTGGTCGGATGCAAGGCCCTCCAGGGATCCACCAACCCTAGGATATCAAGAAGATCTTGTAAGGCAAGTTGACTCGGGGAGAGAGCTTGATTCCGTGTGGTGGTTCTATCCAGATCATTGTCCATAACAATATTCCAGTCTCCAGCAAGTATCAGAGGAAAAGAGGACCACTGGGATAATAAAGAAATGAGCTGGGAGAAAAAAAGAAGGGTTGTCCATGTTAGGTCCATAAATGGAGCCCAAAACCACTTCCAAATGTTCCAGGAGAGCTCTTACAAAGATATAACATCCCTGGGGATCGGTCACCTCCTGAAGGAGGTGAAATGGAATGGTCCTGGATACCAAAATGGCTACCCCTCTCTTGCTGGAGTCTGTCCCTGAGCCAAATGCCTGTCCCACCCAGGAATATCAAAACAACAGGACTTGGGAAGAAGGGAGGTGGGTTTTCTGAAGGAATGCTACATCGACTTGTGGCTTGTGATGATGCAGCAAGACCTTAGAATGTTTTGTTGGGGATTGTCCTCCTTTTATATTCCAAGAACAGTATCTATAGTTATGAGCCATATTTACTTATATTATAGAAGTAATAGAAAAGGAACACTGCCCTCTATCAGTACTGAGATACCACAAAAAAATAGATAACCTCCAGAGATAACCTCCCTCTTCCCACACCCTGATCATTCCCGTAAAGAAAACTATCCCCCAACCCCACCCAACCCGGTACACAACCCTGGTGATTAGAGTAGAAAGATGAATATACTGGTAGCGTACCACCCCCACCCCAAAGAAAGACCTGCCAAGTCCCCTAGAGCCCTATTCTCCCCAAACACTTGGCCCGCACCAAAAACCAGAAGACAATAAAGAGAAGAGTAACCAGCAGGTGAGATATTCCCCACCCCCAAAACAAGCTTGCAATAACCATCCTCGCTAATAGCCCATATCGTCCCCAGCCCGCCCCTGCTCCAAACAACCCTCAAAAAATAAGGAAGAAAACTGTGCTGTGCTAAGATATTGTATGAAATCCCTAGTACAACAACATTACATCAGCCTAAAAATAGAATGTACTGACAATCACTTATTAAAGTCTTAGTATGAAATCTCGAACAACTTACTATAAAACAGCATATAATGGATTAAAACAATAAACATGTAGAACTTTGTAACAATTAAACAATATAAACATGGTAAACAAAAGTTCCCCAGAATATCCCCAGGAGCTAATAGTAAACTCTTTGCTCTATATTCCATAAAAAAATAAAAATAAAATCACTGTGTATACTGCCAGTACTTAGTATGGAGCATTGCCCTCCAAAATTCCCAATTATAAATAAAACAAATTGTCCAGTGCAGAGGTCTTATTAAAGGTAGACCAGGCAGTGTCTCTGAGTAAGGTAACACAATCATAGAGGGAAACTAGTCACTGGGGCAGCACAGTATCGAACAAAGAACAGGCAAATTAAGAACTATATCATTAGCATCAATATACAAACCCTCAACTGGCATGAACTAAAAAACAAACAAAAAAGACACTGACTATCCAGCAAGAGGAATAGTCCGTCCAAGCAGGCATAACAATCTTGAGTCATCAAAAGGAAGGGAGGAAGAAAAACAGCTTGACAGTCCAACCAGGAATCCAAACAGTACAGGATTACTGACGGCTATAGAATACAAATCAGGTCAACCTGAGCATAGTGCATTCCCTTCCTTTTTAACGTACAGCATTTGCGTCCAACAGTTCAATTAAAGGTAATGCGGCCATTTGAAAGGAAAATGTAATCGCACGATCCCTGGGAGATATGGAGAAACATTTGCGGTCTCTCAACAATTAGTCCCTGCCGCAGGAGGAGTCCAAATAGCTGTTGGGTAACCATAGGATACTATCAAAAGCAGCAGAAGGGTGTGAGTAAGCAAAGAAAGCAGGCAAGACTTCTTGACCTGGTAGGTGGAAGTACAAGGGGCTCTGTTACTCAGAATAAGAGAATGGGCCAGACCCAGGCTAGTGGAAGAGACAATAGCAGACAATAGACTGAAACAGCACACCTTACCTGTGCCTCTTCTGAATCCAAAAATAGCCCCAATACAACTGCCATTACAGTCAGTCCACACACTAGGCTACAGATTCTTACTGATGGCAAAAAAAAAGGAAGGGACTTCTGGCCGCAGTCATCTTTCCCTGAACAAATCTGGCAGTATCTTTTTAAGCTCGGGGGCTGCCTGTTCTGCCGAATCGAAGGTTGACCAGGAGTTTTGGTACAAAACTGACAGGTGGGCAGGATAAAGCACTCTAAAATGGATCTCTGTGGTGATCAGTCTAGTCATTAATGGATGATATGCCGCCCTCCGCTGCCGGGCGATTGCAGATAGATACTGAGTGATTCGGAGCCGGGAGCCCTTCCAAGTGACTTCACAAAGCTACCAGAGTTTTTCAGGACATACTGTTTGTCCAGAAAATTAAGGACCCTCATGATGAAGGGCCATGGGGGACATCCCACAGGAGGTCTTGCAAGGAGGAATCTGTGGGCTTTCTCCACTATGTAGGTACGGTTGTTAGGTGATTTCCAGCCAGATTGTTGAGTAATTTTTGAGCAAATTGCTCTGAAGAAGTCCCCTCTGCTTCCTCTGGAAGGCCGAAGACCACTAGGTTATTACACCTGCTTTGGCCTTCCAAGTCCTCCAGTTTATGTTCCATTTGTGTCAGGCGTTGACGGAGGGAAGTAACTTCAGGATCTATTTTATTTTTATAATTTTCTAAAGATGATGTATGAGCTGCTACATCAGAGATAGCCCTGGTGGCATCAGACAGGTCCAATCTCATGGACTTGAGTTCCGAGGTGAGTTCTTGAAGGGTAGTTTTAAATGGTGTCAGTTCAGCCAAGAAAAATTCTTCGGTGAGGAGATTGGGCACCATGGTAATAGTTAGAGTCTTGCTGGAAACTACTTCTTGACCCTTGGTTCTCTTAGAACTTTTCTCGGGGGTCACGGGAGGTGTATGCGCCGGTAGAGCTAGGTGCATTTCCGCGTCCATAATGGCCAAAGGAGAAGTACAATCTTAAAAAATGTAGAGATATGTGTGCAGTCAGAAGTCCAGAGTATGCAGTAACAGCCCATTGATAATAAATGTTAGTATAAATGTAAAAAAAGGATAAGTTTTAAATGTCTGGAGCGGGAGCACTGGAGAAGAGCAGCCACCTTAAGGATGCATCACGTGACCCCCCCATGATACTTTTTTTTGTGTGCCTTGTGCACAAGTGGTTGGGGAATGGAATGGTAAAACTGATCAAGTGGAATATAACATTTATTTTTTCTGTGTAAAGAAGTGCTTTACACATGTTCAGTTGCAAACTGATAATGTGTTTTGTAAGTTAATATTCTGCGCTCTAAAGGAACTGCGTGTATTGTAATATTGGGTTTTACAATGATGCATCTGTGGATGCTTCAACCATGCAAGGTGTTTTGAATTTCTCTGTTACGGACTTTACATAGTACATGGTATTTCCACCATCTTGCTGCTTTGCAGCTTTTAAGAACACTAGTGTTTGGGACATCTTTATGCACTGGACTGTCTTCTAGGTTAGTGCCTTACTGGACTCTGGATAATCCAATTGTAACATAAAATTTAAGACGCTTGTGTAACTTTCCTATGATCTATTGTCATGGAATCAAATGTTTATTCATTATCTGAAAAGCATTAAATAAAGTTAAAAACAAACAAAAAATATTTTACTTTCTTTTTATTGGATTTGCAAAGAGTTTGGCACAAATTAAGCAACCTTTCTCTTTCATAAGCATACATATTTATGGATGCCTACTCAAATTATTTTAGACTTCATTCACGTAAGCAAACCACCTGAACAAGCAAGCATTTCCTGATGATTAACAGCCTGCTGGGGGGGTTGTGGGTGGGAGCACCAAGTCTAGATGTTAATCTCTCATTGTAGTGGTGATGTTTCTTTTTTTGGGATGCATAAATGAGTCAATACAAACAGCATCATCTCGCCCGAGTGTGATGCCCCAGAGAATGGAATGTGTATGTAAATGACTGGAATAAGAATGCTGTTTAACTCTGCAGTGTGATCATGCCCCCCCCCCACTGGATTATTACTAGATTGGTCTCCAAAGTCAGAGGAGCAGTGACCACCAAAATCTAACTAATGACTACCATAAATTTTAAATTTTCCCTAAACATTTTTCAAAAACCAAAACAGAATATTAGGAGACAGAAACAACAATAAAATGACCACAAGTTTAAAACTGCTGAAAACTGCAACAAAGTAATGCTCGAGCACATAGGAAAATACAAACTGATTCTTGTGTGAACCTATTTTCAGGTTCTAGAAGTGGAGGAAGGGTCAGGGTTTGTACCAGCTCACTGATGGATTCAAACGAGAAATAACATTATCATGGTGAGTAATTGTTTTCTTCTAACTACTGGAATCCATCAATGATGCCTAATAGAAATAGTAGACTCCTTAGCAGTACCTTGGGAGGATGGATTTAGAACCTACTGTATTTAGGAAAAAGGTTCTGCAAGACAATAATTCCAAAACTGGCATGCCTCCTGGACTGTATGTCCAGACAGCAGTGCTTTGTGAAAGTTTTTGCTGTTTTCCAGGTAGCTGCTTTACAAATATTCTGAAAGAGGATGCCCCTTGTAGCTGCCACAGAAGCAGAGGTGTGCCTTGTGGAGTGTGCCCATAGGCCTTGGGGGTTGTTAACTAGCTTTCTCATAACAGACCCGTATACAGGAAACTATCCATCAAGAAATAGTCTTGCAGGCTAACTGTTTACCTTTTCTAACCTCTTCATTGGTGACAAATAGTTGTGTGGCACTAGGCCTGACATCCTTTTTCTGGTCAGTGTAACATCCCAGTGCCCTTTTTACATTGAGACAGAGCAGCTTTTGTTCACCTGCACCGGAGAGCTTAGGAAAGAGCACAGGAAGAGTCAGTTACTGGTTGAGGTGTAATGCTAAAACCACTTTAGGTAGGAATTTTCTATTTGTTCTAAGGGCTAATTCGTCTCTGTGGAATGCTATGTAGTCTGGATCTGTGCAAAGGGCTTTCTGTTTGCTTACCCTCCTGACAGATGTCATGGCTACTAGGAAAACTGTTTTCCAGTGACATATTTCAGATAAGCTGTAGCCATAGGCTCTCTTTCCCAAGGGCTTCCCCGTCCTGATCTGATAAAGTAGAAAGGTGTAAGGGTCTGAAAAATGTTTTGTTTGGTCTGTTGATGTCTCTCCTTCTGAGCAGATCTACAGGTACAGTAGCTATAAAGTTCTTAAATTAATTGCTTGCAGTATGTCTTCACCCTTTATTAGGTCTGAGTGGTTTCTGTTTGTAACACCTGTAATGATATTCTGAGCTTGGATCTTTTTTAATAGGCTGCCGACGACAAGATATCTTGTCCTAAAAACCTATGCGTTCTAAATCTTCTGGCAGCCTAAGGGTTAACTTGGCTAGGCTAATAAATCTGCTTGATTTCTCCCCTGCTTCACAGTATTTTTGTTTAGTTCTGAATAGAGCATATTCAGCTTTCTGGGATAGTAATTTTCTTTGCCTCATACTTTAGTACTGTTACTTTATGTGGTATATTTTTATTAATTATTCTATTATTTTAAGTTTGACTTCAAGCTTCTTAAACTAAATTTCTTTAATGTTAAAGACTTTCATTCTTTCTTTCTTTTTGACTGATGCATACTGTATGATTTTGCTCCTACACATAACAACACTTTACATGCTTCCTACATACAGGTCTGTGTGGTCTCTCTACTAATTGTCAAGTGTAAACAAATTGTTTGTTTCTTTATTAACCATGTTTTGAAAATTGTTTTCTTGAGTTATACTGACATTTAACCTCCATCTGAATTATTTGGGATTATCACCAATTTCTTATGCTGACATGTATTAATCCATGGTCTGAGATTGTAATAGATTCTGTCTGCTGCTACTGTATTAGGGAGCTTATTTTTACTAGTTTTTCAGAAATGAGTATGTAGTCTATCCTACTGAATGTTTGGCATCTGCTGAAAAAGCAAGAGCCCAATAGTCCTAAATCCTCCAGTATTTTCCTGAAGGATTGTTTGGATTTTATATCTGTAATGGACTGTTTCAGGGAGTTCCTATCTAGGATTGGGCCAAGTACTTCACTGAAGTATCCCCTAATATCATTTTGTGGTCATGAAATGTACTTAAATTGACTGTTACTGAGTTAAAACAAGACACCCTGGGCATTATTCACAAATGTTGGAAAATGATGCAATGTGCTTGTGCCTAAAAAGATTGACACAAGTGGCACATTGTGTCAGAAATTATGCCAAACCAGATTTTAGAATGCACACTGTGTCATGGTGAGGTGCCCTTTTACTGGACAGGATCTGCACCAGGCCAAAGCTAAACACTGGGCAGCAGTGCCAGCCCAGATTTAGAGCAGCCCTGACCTCATCTAATGTCCTGTGCATCAAAAGGGGTTCCACCAGCACCCCTGCCATTATGAGGCACTGACTGCGGGCCAGCAGGGCAAATGAACGAATGGCATGGTGGCACGGGCATGACACCAGAGTGGTGCAGGTGGCCCTGTGGGGCTCCTGGGGACCTGGGCCAACTGCCAGCAGGAATGCCCACCTGCTTCACTGATGGTGGTGTGCTGTCAGATATGGCCCAGAGGCCGACTGCAATGCTAGCAGCATGACTGTACGTTGAGGGAGGTGTGCCATCTGTCCTCCCAGGGGCATCTGTAGGGTGAACATTGTGCATTGGCCACTGTGCTGCCAGGGGGGTAGGAACATCCTCTGGTATGTCTGCTAGGTGTGCCAGCACTGGCTGACTGCATGGGCACCAGTGGTGGCACCGTAATAGCATGGCCGATGTCAGCCCTGTGCAGGGGCATCACAGCTGCAGGCACTGGCATTGCCACAGTTCTGTCCCATAGCATGTGGCATTCCCCTTCCTTGTGCCATGCCTTTGACACATGGAAGTCTTTGTGGCAAGCTGTGAGAGCTGGTGGTGGGACCCCACCCATTTGTGAATGGGGGGCATGGTCCCTGGAACACCGCTGATCGGTGCAAGCTGCTGTTTGCTACAGCTTGCACCAATCTAACTATGAGTTTGAGAATCTGGCCCTCTGTTTTAAACTGGGGGCATAGATGTTACACAGGAATATGTCCTGACCATCCAGAGTTCCTGTTAAAATTTGAAACCTTCCTTTGGGATCTGCAATGTGCAGGGTTTTTTTGGCAAATTTAATGCCTTTCCTTATTAATATAGCTGTACCCTTTTTTTATTACTGTTCTAACAACTGTACTCACTTTGACCAACCCAAGACCATAGCAGCTTCTCAGTTCCTATCTACCATAAGTGGGTTTCCTATATGAAGGTTATATCTACCTTTCCAACAAGAGAGAAACTGTGCCAAACACTATAGGGTGGTGCAGGTTAAAGGCAAGCAGCCCCAAGATGAATACACCAGTCCACAAGGAACCCACACAACAGAATCAGTTACAGGCGGACAAAATCACACACCAAATAAATTTAGGTTCCAAAATGAAAAGAGATTTATTAACTCACAACCTCAGTTAAGGGATATACCATGTTTCACTGCCCCAGTGCTTCGCTTGAAAGAGCTTTCTCGGGGGGGCCTCTGAGGAAGCTCTTTCGAGTGAAGCACTGGGGCAGTCTAATGTGGTACACCCCTTAACTGAGGTTGTGACTTAATAACTCTCTTTTCATTTTGGAACCTAAATTTGTTTGGTGTACAATTTTGTCCACACGTAACTGATTCTGTTGTGCCAGTTCCGAGAGTGGACTGGTATATCTGCCTTCATACTATTTAAATAGCTCAGTACCTTTTTTTGTTTTACAGGTGAACCCAGATCTTTCACATTCCAGGAAATCACTTTATAAGGTATCAGTGTATCATATCTGTTCACTATTAGATATGAGACATAAATAAAGAAAATAAAAAGAAATCTTAAATAGTTTAAAACTACTTAGGTAAGGAGATTAAGTTCTACTGCCATTCATTAAAAATTTGCTAGGGAAAGTTTGAAATATATGGAAATAAATAAGCATATTACTAAAAATGATTAGAAACTAATAAAACACTGAAGGGCACAGATTTTTATTTATTTTATTTTATTTATTTATTAGTTTTCAGAAATACCTTTGAGCCAGAGGCTCATTTACAAAGGTTCCACGTCATGAAACAAAATATAGAGCATAAGAAATAGTACATTTAACATTTAGTACAGAAAACAATTATTCTGTTATACAGAGTAGTTACAGGTCTAGTACATTCAAGAGTCAGGAGTTACATTTTCCTGGGAACAAAAAAAGGGGAGAGGTAGGAGAAATTTACAACAGTAAAAAGACACAGAGAGACATGGAAGGGTACAATTTGTTCCAGGTGACCTATGCAATGGTTAGGAACCAGAAACCTGATGGGAGATGCAGTTACATAAGACCATAGCAGGACAGAATGTGTAAAAAATTGTAGATAGGGGAACATGATATGAGGCAGAAAATGGTGAAAGGGGGGAGGCGACAGTTCAAGGGTAGAGGGGAGTGGAGGGAGATAAGGCAGTGGGTAGTCAGGGTAGACAAGGCAAGTAAGAAACCAAAAACTAAAGCAGGGGCAGAGGTGGGTAGAGGAGGAGGGTGGGGGGAGGAATGGCATAGGAGAGGTGGGCAGGGGAAGGGGATACCAGCAGGTGGAGGTGTCATAGGGGAGGATGGAAGGGAGTGATACTGGTGGAAAGTGAGGGGTTGTAGGGAGGTGTAAAGTAAGGGGTGGACAAGAGAAGTGGGAGGTGGAGGGGCAGGAGGAAAAAATCAGGGAAGGGTGTGCTGAGCAAGGAGGTGCCCGAGAATGAAAAGGTGGTACGTAGGGAGTGAAAGGGGAGGAAGGTGCCTGGAATTCAAAGGATTGAGATTGCCACAAGCCCCGGGCACACCAAAAATATGGCCCACAGGGCTTGTGGCAGTGTAAGAGGATTTTCCATCCCGTTTGGAAATTGACGAAAGTTAGACCATCCTCTTGTGGTCTAGCTTGCATCAACCTTAGTGATTGTTTTTACAGAGCATGTGCTAGAGATGTAGCACAAGCTACCGTAAATCAGAAAAACTGCCACAACTGCACCTAACCTTCAAAAATTGGGCACAGTTGCAGCAAAAGGGATTGGCTGTTCTGTGTGTTAATCTCACCCACATAATGAAGCGGGACTAAATATTGTAGGCATCACATCGTGGGCGTATAGAATGCCTCCTGGTACATACATCATGGTCAAAAATATCGTGAGCTACCAGCCCATGGGTTGTTATCAGATGCCACGGACACGGGAGGAGGCAAGTGGACACCCAGAAATGAAGCACAGAGCAGGCACAGCAGGTTCACCACAATGGACGGCAGAGCAGCTACTGCAAGTGCCGCTGGCACTTCTGCACCCCCCCAGGCCCCCAGACATGACCACCAACACTGACCAACATACAGCCTGCCACATCTAGCCACAGGCTGCCCATTGCTGTGGTGCCCCTGCCCCAAGGAGGACACCTACCTGTGCGGCAAACTGGATAGCCAGGGCCAGTTCTGTATCGAATGGCATCCCCAGGTGTTGAGTGCTGGCACATGTGCGGTGCTGCAGGAACAGTAGCAGCAGAGTGGGCCACAATGACACCACAGACAGCACTGCAGATGGTGGTGGAGGGACTGTCAGAGTGTGGCACTGCAGGGGGTGAGCGTGTATGTGTACACAGGAGATGCGTCAGACTACAGCAGTCAACCACCCCTCCATGCCCTCTGTAGACAGGACATGGAAATGGGGACTGAGGTGCAGCAACACGCTGCAAGCATCATTGGTGGTTGGCTGGCAGCCCATCATGGTTACTCTCACAAGCCACCCACCCAGTGTCCAGCCTGCAGCATACTGGGTGGCTACACAGAGTTGGTATGCACAGTGGGGGGAGTCAAGGTGGCACAATAGGATGCCATGTAGGAGTGCATGCAGGGATCCCAGCACCTGGTGGTGGTACTACTCCACGGAATCGGAAGCAATGTGAGAATGCACAGTCCCCCACACTTGGCTCCAGGCAGTGTGCAGGTGGCCCCCTAAGGGGCATGGAATTAGCCCCCCCTCCACAGATGCTTCTGGTGTCAATTAGTGGGGCAGTACAACTGGGAGGCACACAGTTGCAGCCTGTCCTGACTGCAACAAGTCACTTCCTGTGCTGCCACTGACTGCACCAACTGCAACTGTGTGTGCACAGGTGTGCCAGTACCTGCCATGGTGCTGCAGTATGTCAGAAGCCAGAAGGGGATGACCCTCCTGCAACACAATGGCCACCTATTCTACAAGGAATGGGGGTCTGTTGGGAAGACCTCCTGGATGTGTGTAGAGTGCAGTTCTGCAGCCCCCTCCATGTCTGCTCAGTTCTGTCCGATGATATTTTGTGCTCGCTTTATTTTGTTCCACTTTATTTTGCCTGTGACATTTTTTACCGAGATATTTTGTTCAGTGATGTTAATACTGAGAACTGGGATTGGCATACCTGTGATTTCAAAGTGTTATGGCAAAGGGCTTGACACAAGCCTGCTGCACCCTTTGAAAATCTGGCCCAGTGTATCTAAGAAATTAGAAGTGAACCAGATCTTAACCTCTGATCACATGGAATGATAATATTTTCCACAAACACTGTTGATGAGAAGAGAAACCTATTTAGATGATTAGTCTGAAACAGAAAAAAGGAGACAGGAAACAAATAAAAGAAAACAAAAAAGTTAAGTTCAGTTGGTATTTATACAGTCTATACTGTGTAGGATGGTAGTCTACTCTAGAGTTGCAGTTAACACCAAACTTTTACAAAGATCAAGATGTTACCAGTCCAAGTTCATGTTCTCAAGATGTTGGACATTCAGAGAAATGATTCTGTCCTTTTAAACTGAGAGGTTGTTCACTGCTGAATATTGATTCCTATTGTTTTGTTCACAGTTGTGTAATAAAGATATTTTAAAATTTAAGAAGCTGTTTCTGTAACCTGTGTATTTTATCATACTGGAATGCCAGTGGATTTAATGAAGGATTGTGGGGGGACACCAACCTCTTGAGTTAAGTTTAGTATTGAACGAGCCACTTTCCAGTATGTTTCCTTTTCCTCATATAAGTTTTGCTTGTTTTTAAAGCCTTGCTTATTGGCTGGTTGAGCTTACTGATATATTAGGAGGAGCTAGTTTGTCAGATCACTTCAGCTCCCTGAAGTTTCCTATGGTGCATTCACTCCATGAAAAGGGATGAACCCTGCCTCCTCTCTGAGGAATAGTTTTCTAAGCATATTATCTTGGTTCTTAAACTCAGTAGGGGAAGGACATTAAGTGAGCAATAATCCATGACAGGGTATGGGGTTATAGGGATTTAATGCTTGCTTCGGGGGAGGGGGCACGGGCCAACTGTGCTCATAGCACCTGAGGTGTGCATTAAATCCCTATGACCCTATACCCCGGAGTGGCTTATTGCACTTATAATATGGGTTATGTTTAAAAAAAAAAACACACACAAAGGTGGTTTTTTTGCTCTTTAAATAGGGAAAATGTGAGTGTATCCTGCCGACTTGAAAAGTAGTTCCCAGAACTCATGCATATGTTTTGTAGTTTATGAGCATACAAGTGCCAGAAACAGAGTCCTGAAATGATATCTGAAATCTCTATGCTCATAAAAAAAACATATGCATGAGTCTCTCTCTCTCTCTCTCTCTTCCTGTCCCTCTCCCTAACAAAAAAACACAAACTAAGCTATGAGACAGAGAGAGAGAGAGAGAGAGAGAAAACACTTCACATTCAGGTTCAGGACTCCAACAACGATAACATGCAAGTAACTCAGAAAAAGTTCACATTCAGGTAACATAAAGTCACTTTCCTACTTACATAAATCCTGAATCTCCCTCACTTGCTGCCTGTCCTAAAAACATATTTTGAATCCTGGAACTCTGCATTTCTTGCCCTTAACAGCTTCCAAAGTAAAATCTTACCTCAGATCAAGTGCTTGCTTCATGTTTATTTCCTCAATCACAGAACAAGATAAGGTATACAGGGTGTCACCTAGTCTTCAAAGACTTTCACAGCATCTGGAAAACTGTAATTTTGCCACTGATTGACAGTAGCATGACCAAAAAGACAAAAACTAACCTCCATTATAGCACTGCTGTTTAGTTTCCCTTTGTTCTGACCACACCTGTGGTTGTGGTTTCCCTTTCTTCTCTGTGTATTTGTAAAGGAATTTTTGTCAAGGCAGGGACATTCACAAGAGACTTTGTCAGTGAAGTAGTTCTGGCACAGTAGTTGTTGATTAAATAGCAGATTTGATCAGTGGTCACCTGATGCTCTCTGACCAATTGGGCTTCCTCCTTTTCCCAACCCATGTTATATTAGAGGATGTTCCCAGGTTATTGGTACCCCTTCTCTTTAAATTCCACCATCAGCTGGTTAATCAGAACATTATGGCGCAATCCCTGGTTCCTTAAAAGTGGGGTCTAAATAAATGTTAAAAGTGTTTTGACAGGTTGTGAAAAAACAATTAAAAGAAGATACTAGATGGAAAGAGAAAAGCTGTTTCTTTTTAAAATTCACTAAAACACTCATAGATGTACTGGTAATTTATTACTCAGGTAAGCCAATATAGTTCCCAAATGCTTTGCAGTTAGGATCAGATTATCATGCAAAAGATACTTAATATTAGCATCGTATGTGGATCTGTTCACTTCTTAAGCCTGTTTACTGGTTGCAGAGTAAAGAGGTCATTTTACGATCCGAATACAGTAAAACCCTGTTCATCTGAAAATCAGGAGGGACACGAAAAACTTTTGGATAAATGGGGTTTCGGTTAAATGAGGGAGCAACTGAGTCTAGCCTGAGTTAGCAACAGTAGCACAGAAAAACACAGAGTTACGTTACAGAAGTATACATTCTTTACAATTTAATTACTGTAATGAAACATAAAAAAGCTGGTTTTCACTTAGCTCTTTCACTTAGTTATTGTAATGAAACAATAAAAAGGCCAGCTTTCATTTAGCTCTTTCATTTAATTCTTCACTGTAAAATATTCCAGTATTCCCTTCTATTTTTTGAGTTGGTGATTTCTACAGCTTTTTCCTGCAGTTACTGCAGTAGAAATAGATGAACTGGGTCTGTCTCGGGCTGGCTTTCCATCCTCTGCATACACAACTTGAATGACTCCATGGCCTCTGCATCGGTCAGTACAGATGGGGACGTGTCATCTTCATCCTCACTGCTGCTGCTATCCTCCTCTGCCTGGCCTGTGGATCCTGCAGATATCACATATAGAATGTCAGTGCCAGAAAGCTCCTAATGTCCCGGGTCCTCTGTGTCTTGTTTCCATGCCTCTGTGTTGGTTTTGAAAGTGACCTATTCTGCGATTTGGCTGAGGTCATTCTTGGCTTGCCATACCTCATCATACTGATCAGAGGGCGTGTCTGTAAATTCCTTAATTCTGAGAAGTATTGATTTGTCCCAGCATTTATCAATGGGTTCAGCATGGATTTCTATCCAACTCTCAGCCAGCATGTAAATAGCATCTTTAATTGTTAATCCCTTGATAATCACACAAAGGTCTCAGATTGTTTTCTTTGTTGATGGCCTGTGCTAGCAACTTGCTCCTGTACAGCATTGTGAGAGTTGTTGGATCTTAGCCATAGTATTAGCAGGGAGGAACTCGTAGAGAACTAACCTGTCTGTGGTTCTCATTCTTTCCATTCTTGGGTGGGCACCTGCATTACCAATAAGAGGACAGCGCTAGTCTGGAGACCACAAGATTGTGAGTGAGTTTTAACACCGGGCACAAAGCAGGAAAAAATGAAACAGTCTTTAAAGAGTTCTCCACTCCACTCAACCAGGTGCTTCCCTGCACCCAAAACACAATAGGCAGACTGGACAGATTTGCGTACTTGAAGCACCTGGGCTTCTGTGATTTGTCAGTCAGTAGGAGGGGTAGTTTGTGGCTTCAGATGGCATTGCTACATGTCAACACAGTCAGTCTCTCCTTATTTTTTTTAAAACCCCGCAGTGAGAGTATTCTCTGGGAGTAGTTTCCAGTAGGTCTCACTCTCATCAGCATTATAAATCTCCTGTTCCGTAAACCCCTCATGGAACATCAGTTCCTTCAGTTTTTTTCTAATTGGGTCAACTGAGTCTAATAGTGAGTACAAACTTTCACCAGCAATTGATAGCTGGTGGATACCATGCTGGTGTTTAAATTGGTCCAGTCAGCCTTCGCTTGCTATGAATGTTGTGTCACCACTCAATTGCAGGTGGAATTGCCATGCCTTCTCCTTCAAAATTGTTCCCGATACAGAGTCTTCTTAGTGTGATTTTGGACAAAACCATGTTGACAGCCTTATTAAGGCTTTTGTCCCTGCATGTATGCATGGTTTTTAGGGACTCAGCCTTCACCTCACTTTCCATTTCAGCAGCAAAACCTCAGATTTCTCTCCTTGGCCTTCTATATGTCAGAAGCGTTAGCACTGTCAATTCCAAAACAGCAGGCCATGTCCACAACTTTTTCACCATCTTCCAGGGACTCCAAAATATGGAGCTTCTGTGAGATGTTGAGCACATTCCTCTTTCACTTATCCTTGATGGTAAACGAATCAGTGTGTAACAGAATGTGACACTGCTATAATCTCCTTTGAATCCATTTTACTCATTAGCGCCATATGGCATCAGAACCATCCATTGCTTAACCTGACCCAAAATGGCGGCACCAGATAGAATGAGTTATGTGTTGTCAGCTTGTATTGTTTACTAATAAGTGCTGCCATTACAATACTGTATTATATCCATTACCACTGAAGTGTTTCCATTTTAAGGTGATTGACAGCTGCTTTATAGCAGACAGCTCAGGTAACGTGTCTTAATTTTGGAAAACTGAGGGGTTCCGTTATCCAAGATTTGGATAAATGGGATTGTACTGTATTATAGGAAGTTTTTTGTTAGCCAGAAGAAAATAAATTGAAGTAATAGAGGTGTTTGTTGAACAGGGTCAGTAGGAGTGCCTTGTGTGAGTCGCTATACCAGAAGTGCAGGGATTAACTTCTGGTTCAGCTTAAAAGGTTTCCTCTGGCCTCAAATGAGACAGTAACACAGCATCCATTTGAATAAAATCAGGGTTTTGTTCACATCATGACTCAGGTAGGGGACTCTCGGTGAGTGACTAGAGGGAGTTTGACAGCCATGCTACTTCTGCTTCTATGTCATTTCTTAGGGTTAGTTTTCTAGGTGTTTTTGAACACTGTTAGATTTGATAGTGGGTTTGCTCTTTCTTGCAATGCCGCTATTCCCAGAGTTCTTGTATTTAGCTTTGGTCTTGGCTGCAATGGAATGAAGGTGGGGAGTGCAGATTATAGGAGAAGATTACACTTCGTCTGCATTAGGACAGTGCTGGCATTTGTGGTTAATGCTGGCAGCAGCTCGAACACTATTAGCATAGCTGTTTTGTTTGGATTCAGAGGCGCCTCGTGCTGAGCGCTCGGAGCCACAGTGTGTCCCAACCAGAGTTTGAACTGTCCTTTCTGTTTAAATTAATAGGAATCTGTGTTCAGCCTGTCTCTAGTTTGAAAGTTACTAATACATTCAAGGGCTTAGTCAAATTGTGCTTTCCTGTTAGGCTTCTCCACCATTAACAAGGCTGGATATTTAAGATAATAATAACTCCCCATTCTCTGTAATTTTTGTTTCACCTCTATGAATACTTTCCTTTTATCTACCAGTTCTGAAGAATCCTGGAATAGTAAATAGAGAATAAGACCTGTACAAGTGTGTGTTATGAGGATTTTTCACACATTTGAGATGTGTTATAATCCATAAACCCCGAGAGCGAAGCTTCGAGGGGTTTACGAGATAATCACACACCAAGGGTGTGTGAAAAATCCTCATAACACTCACCTGTACAGGCATTATTTATTTATAATAACTGGTGCAAGGTTTCATGAGACAGAAAAACAGTAAGCTGTATTTGTGTGAGTGAGTGTGTCTCTGAGCAGCCGCCATAATCACACAAACACAGTCTGCTTTCTTTTGCACTTGGAGTGAAGTGAGAGCACGTGGAGGAAAACACCGTAATAACCCGCTATCGAGTTGTTATGGAATTCAGCAGGTTATTATGGTGTTTTATCAGGAGTGGAAATTCAGTCATTATAGGGGATTCACCAGTTTTTATAATCCTTTTCACTTTCTAGTTGAGTACCTTCTTTCCTATGGCGAAAAACAGTGGGGGAATTCAAGAATGCATGGGACAGACATAAGACAATTCTAATGGGGGCTAGGAGGAAGTAGGCTGTTGGTTAACTAGGATCTGCAGCTTATCTAATAGGTAGGGAAATGGGCAGCCTGGGTGGGCCAAGCGGTCCTTATCTGCTATCAAAGTCTATGTTTCTATGCTATTGTCAGGACCGCCTCTTGAACAGAATATCTAAAAAAAAAAATACCAATGATGGGGCAACATCTGGATTCTTGTTGGAGTCAGGGGCAACAGATATGTGTGCCCTTTCCACCTCTTAGGGCTAGGATCATTGGTAAGCAAGCAAATCGGGAAGGAATTGTTGTGAGAAGAAAATCATATTGTTCCCGTATACACTTTCTCGAACAGTAAAGAGAAAATCCCCAAGCTCCCTAGCTCCAAAAACTCCAAAGTGCACTTAATTGCATTTTGAAGGAACCCCAAGAATTATTTTATTATTCCTTCTCCCCCTATTTTCAACATTGTCATTTTGTCTAGTAGAAATACAATCTGCTGACTCAGGCACTCAGTTTTTCTCTTATAAATAGGCAACTGCATTTTCCAGGGTTGTAAAATGGGTTTTATTTTCTTCCACTCTCTCAACAACTTTTTCAGAGTCACCCTCAATTTTTTTTTATAGATTTTTAAGTAATTAGTGTCAATTTTGATATGGGCTAGCATATCCTTTTTGTGCTGTATGACTGTTTTATTATTTGAACTATTTGAAATTGGCTTTGTGCTACTCATATCTGCCTTTGCTCAGTCTACAGGTACTTGTTTCCTCATCACCTGCGGCATCACTGTAAGTCAGGCTTAAATATAGAAACATAGAAGTTGTCAACAGATAAGGACCTCTTGGCCCACCTAGTCTGCCCAGTTTTCCCTGCCTACTGTACCACCACCACAAACCCTACTCGATCTCCGATTGTCTCCACCTGTCACCTTACTTCCAAGGTTCCCTTGTATCTGTCCCATGCATGCTTGAATCCTGTAACCATTTTTGCACCTACCACCTCTGCTGGGAGGCCATTCCAGGTATCCACCACCTTCATTGTGAAGTATTTCCTCACATTTCCTCTGAGTCTTCCCCCCTCCAGCTTTATAGCATGACCCCTTGTCCTTGAGCTTCTTTTTCTGTGGAAAATGCTACCTTCTTGTACCTAATTAACACCTGTGAGGTATTTGAGTGTTTCTATCATATCCCCCCTTTCCCTCCTTTCCTCTGGAGAGTACATGTTTAGTTCCTTGAGTCTCTCCTCATAGGGCTTACAGGCCCTGGACCATTTTGGTTGCCCTTTTTTGTACCGCTGCTACCATATGTCCTTCCAGAGGTGGGGCCTCTAGAACTGGACACAGTACTTGAGGTGGGGTCTCACCAGTGATCTGTACAGGGGGTAATAGTATGTCCTTCCTCCCACTGCTGATACCCCTCCCTATTAGTTTATTTATTTATTTTTTGTTGACTTGGTAAGTGCACTAGACAACTCCTGCCTATTTTCAGTCATGACCCCGGGGGGGGGGTACAGATGAATGCCAACTGACCTTGAACCAGATTAAATTGTTGGTGATATTTTTAGTGATTAGTGAATGAGGGAAATTTGGCCAGGGCACCGAGGAAATTCCCCTACTCTGCTTCCTGTGAGCAGGGGGGACCCATTTTCCTGTGGGACCAAGATGGCAGCTCCCATGGATCCTGGCAGAGGTGAGATGGTCTTTGGAGCTGAGGAGTTGCCCTCCTCCTCAGTTCCTCCTGTGTGTGAGGCTTTTTCCATCTCTGAGAAGATGGATGTGGATATTGCTCCTACGCTGCCTGCATCTGAACTGCCTAGTCTGGATACTGTTACTGTTCTTGCTTCTGCTGAGGATCGTTTGTTTACCTCTCCTGCTTGTGTGGCTTCCTCTGAGGCTCCTATTTTTTCCACAGACCCACTGCTGCAGACGGACTTCCCAAGCTGTCATTAGTTTCGGTCCCGTTGAGGTATTTCGAGGCCCTTCTTGCTGAAAGAGAGACCCACAGCGTCACAGCCAATCCCTCCATCTTGAGACAGGAGCATTGCTTACTGGAGCTCCACTTTCTACAACAGCTGTCAGTTCACCCGGAGTATGCACGACGGAGTTTGGTGCTGGGTCTGCTGCAACTCCAGCCATGGTAAACAGCGAGTTACAGACTTCCATGGACACGAATGGTTCCTGTATGTCATGCCGGGAACCTGCCAGTAAGATTTCTGTTGTTTCTTCTGACACTGCCTTAATTCCACATTTACAGGCTGGAGAGGGTTTGGGGGTGGACACTGCTTCTAGAACAGTTGCTCCTCGGGAGCTGTCAGATTCTGTGACTGGCACTGCATTACTCACTACAGTTTCTCGCAGTACTGAATTGTCTGGGGAAAGTTCTAACTTTGATAACAATTTGTTGGTTATGGGGCATACTGTTGCTGAAGCCTTGCAGGCTGCTGTGTGGGTTAAAGCTGGGCCAAATCAGCCCTGGGTGTCGCCTCAATGGCCGGGGTCTGCTTTTGCTGACCCTATGGAACTTCCCTCTTCTTTCGAGTTGTCTGACCCCCCGGTTCTTTTTCCTCAGCAACAAAACCCTATGGAAACCTCTCCTTTGCCCAGTATTTCTGGGCAGCATCATGACCCTGAAGACCCTATTGCCCTGAAACCAGCGCCTGATGTTCCTGGGCCTGGCCTGGAAACATCCTGCCCCCCCCACGTCCTTCTGTGAGTACTGCTGGAGCTGATCCTGAATGTGATTGGAACTCATCCCGTAGAACATATGCTGGATTATTTCATGCTCCTCCTGAACCTGCTAAGCCGTAATGCAGTAAGGCTAAAATATAAAGGAGGCTTAGAGTTACATCCTGACAGAATATATGTGGGCCATACGCTTTTGAAGGACAGCACGGGTTTTTCTGCTCAGGATATTTATGCTTTAATTCACACCTCAGGTGATCCAAATTTTGATATCAGCTTTAAAACTGCTGAAGGTCTGGAGCTTTTCTGGGAACGTTACCAAGGTGTTCGTAACAACCCTGACTGGAAGGTCTTTGCTGCTATTCCTCTCACTAAGCCTGCCTACAGAACAGTGACTGTGTTGTTCAAGAATGAAGGGGTGGCAATATCGGATATTTTGTTCTGGTTAAAGGCTAAATGTTCTGTTTTAGGTCTTCCAGACCCTATTATTGACTCTGAGGATATTTGGACCTGGGGGTGGAGGATTCGGGTTAAATTGCCTCAGGTTCGAGGTGTAATTCAGCATCTACCTAGTTGCTTCTACCTGGGGAGGGACCGAGGTTTTATCTTTTATGCTGGGTAGCCTCGTTCATGTTTCAAGTGTGGGGTTCATACTCATCTGAGCAATGCCTGCGATAAAATGAAATGTTTCCTTTGTGGAGGGATCGGCCATGTTGCATTTGCCTGCCAGACTCCTGTTATTTATAATCTTTGTGAAGACACCACCCGCACTTTCAGGGATTGTCCCTGGGCTTCACATAATTTGGGAGGGGATGACTTTACTGAAAATATGGCAGGGGAACCAGTGGGTGATTACCCTATTGAAGTGCCCCTTCTCCGGCCCTCTTCGCCCTCTGTAACCGTTTCTGCTGTTGAACCTTCCCCTTCTAAACATGTGCCCTCTCTCCCCTCTATTCCAGTCAAGATCCCAGGGCAGCAGGTACTTTCCCCAGGTACCACAGCCCCAGAGGCAGTTGCTGCTCCGCTATTGCTCCTTCCTTCTGAGAATACGGAGTCTCACCCTTACTCTGTTGAACTACCAGGGCCTTCCGGGCAGGACCCTGCTATGCCGCCTCCACACTCCACGGATTGGGAATTTCAAAAAAATAGACGGATGACACGCAGTGTATCCCAAAAATTGGGCAAAGAAGCTATGGATGGAGGTGAGGCTGGTCTTTCCGTGTTCAACGGGTTCCTTCCACTTGCTAAGAGGAAGCAGTGGGATGCAGAGGATGATGATTCGGATTCCTTTTCACTAATTTCCTCACAGCCGGAACTTGTAACTGATTCTGAATTTCCCTCCGTAGATACCAAGGTGGGGGGGGGGCAAGAAGAAAAGAAATCCAAAAGATTGGGGACTAAAGCTGTTAAATCTCTGGTTTCCACTATGGCAAATGTCTCTCCCACCTGAACATGATGTGGCACCTTTCCTTGGGATCTTTAAATGCCAATAGTATAAAGAACCAGAAAAAAGACTCATCACTTTTTCTATCATTTCCGGTCATCATCTTGATATTTGTTTACTTCAAGACACCTGGTTACATACTACTAGAGAGACCTAATGGGCATCTACTGACTGATTTAGGGGTGCTTCTTTTTGGTCATTGGGGGAAGAACCATGCTCAGGGCTGGGGTTTTAATCTTGAATCCTGACCTCCATGTTTCTCGTCTGATTGACCTGATTCCTGGCCGTATGCAGTATCTTGATGCACGGTTAAAGTACATGAATTACGAACATTAATATTTATAATTACCAGACGAAATTCCAAAGGGTTACTTTATTGCAGAAAGTTCTACCTTTTTTGTATACCACAAGATCTGTTTTTTTAGGAGGCAATTTCAATTGTATATTGTCTTTATCTGACAAAACAGGTAGATCACAAAAGTTATAGTCTGATTCCAACTTTTTGTACAGAATGTATACATAGGCCAAGCTTAGGGATTGTGCAACTGGTTTTTCTAGCTTACCAGAGCATACTTACTCTAGGGGTCACTTGTCTACTAGAATTGACTTCTGGTTTGCCGTCCATTGGGTCCCTGTGTGTTCTTTTCAGTTTCTCCAGTTGAGACTTATGACCACAGACTGATTACTGTTTTGTTGGAACTCCTGTAAACAAACCTGGCCCAATCCGTCTGGAGGTTGAATTCGGCTCTTTATCAGATACAGATACCTGGGCTCTCATTCATAATGAGTTAGAGGCCAGGTTTTCTGTTTTTGATTTATATGATAATTCTCTTTTATGGTGGCAAGACTCGAAACGAGATTTGAAAACCTTATGTAGCTCTTTGGCAAAACGGGCAGCAAATTCTAAATATCTAACCTACCTCCAGTTCAGGGATCGGCTCCAGAGGCTACTTTCACGAGCTATAGAGACTGGAGAAGATCTCACGGATGACATTGTTGTGATTAAATCTGAGATGTGTAAGTATCAGTATGATAGGGCCCATTCTCTGTTTTTAGAACAGAAGTTTGGCACTCAGGGGAAAGCGCAAGGAGTTAATCCTTGTGAATGTTGTGCGCAAAGGATGGACTCTAAATATATGGATGCCTTGAGGTCTGATACAGGTCAGACTGTAAATTCTAGCACCGATATTGAGGAAGTGGTTCATCAGTTTGTGGAAGCTTCCTTTTGTTCCAACTCTCCCCCTACTGTTGGGATGGAAGAGTTTCTATGTACATTACAGATACCTGATCTTTTGGACTCAGATAAATCCCTATTGACCTCTCCTATTTCCCAGAAAGAAGTGGAGGAGGTTATTGCTGGATTACCGTCTGGTTCTTCCCCTGGTCCGGATGGCTTACCAGGGGAACTCTATAAGAATGCAGTTAGTCTCTTAAGTCCCTATTTGGTGAAAGTTTATAATGCTATATTATCTGGTTTAGTTCCTCTTCTTGCAGCTTTGGCAGACAGTATTTTGATTTTTCTTTATAAAAAGAGGGACAGATTGGATCTTAGGAATTGGAGGCCCATTAGTTTGTTAAATGTCGACTGGAAAATTCTATGTAAAGTTTTGTGTAAACGTTTGTCCTGGGTAGCTCAGGAAGTGATTTCACCCAGTCAGCTTGTGCCATTCCCCACCGGTATGGGGAGACATTACAAATTACTAAGAGAAGCTTTTGATGGGTCGAGTGGTTCTGGGCATTTACTCTCCCTTGACCAAGCTAAGGCCTTTGATGAGGTTCCCCATGTCTACCTGTTTCAGGTTTTAAAACATTATGGTATTCCAGTTGGGTTTATAGAACGGCTTCAAATCATTTATAGACATGCCTCATCTCGGCCTTTGGTAAATGGCAGGCTAGGGAGATCTGTGCTGATTCAGCATGGAGGCAGACAAGGCTGTCCCCTGAGTCCACTACTTTATGTTTTTTCTTTAGATCCTTTATTAAGAACATTACATATGACAACAGGGATTGCACCATTTCAGGGTTTTGGGGATGGTGTATTTCCGATTGCCCTGGCTTATGCAGGTGACACTACTATACTAGTGGCCGATGAAGTATCTGGGGAGCGGGCTATGGAGGTTGTAGACTCTTTTTCTGTTGTTTCTGGTTCAAGGATCAACAGACTGAGGAGTACGGCTGGGGATCAGATTTTAGAAGTAGCTCCGCAGGCTATAGGGGTGTTGTAGTATCTGCATTACCAATTAAAATTTGGGTACTGGTTTGAGCTCCTGACCCAGCCTGTTACAATTGGGAAACAGCCTTGGCCAAAGCAGAGAAAAGTTGCAAGATGGAAAGGTTTTCCTATGACGAAAAAGAAGGGTCTTATGTTTAAAACTTTTTATTGCCTATTTTTCTGAATGTTAGTTATCTGTATCCTTTGCCTGTCAAATTAGAGGTTAGGATGTATAGCATGGCTTTTCAGTTATTATGGGAAGTCGGTTAATCCCATAAAGCTAAATAGTACCTATTGGCTCATGCGGATGGTGGTTTGAACATGATCAAGCCTGTGATTTTTCTTTTACTGTTTTTCTTTGTGCAAATTTTGTTCCTGTTTTATTGTTCAGTCAATTGCCTTGGGTTCCCTTGTTTAAAGATAGATGCTGCTATTTTTGGCAGAAGTGGGAAACTCAGCAATGGAGGGTATTTCGGAACATCCCACAAGGTTTTTCTCCTTATCTTTTGGAAATCTGTAAAAAATTTAAACTTTGGAATATCTTGACCTCTGACCTTTTGCATACTACCAGAAAACTGGAGTATCGTAGCTGTTACAGGAGATCTATTTTAAAGATCCTTGTCTGGTATTACCGACACTGTAGTCCTTGCTGATGTCCTTGCTCAGTATCAGAAACCAGACTCCTCCCAAAGTGTGGGATTCTGTATGGCTTAGCTGTCATTCTAGACTAAATGTCAGAGGAAATCATTTTCACAAATCTATTCAGGAAAGAACTTGTCCAAGGGAGGGTTGTGGATTGGAGATTGAAACAACGTTACATCTTTTTTTACAATGCCCATATATTTCTGGTTTATGGCCTATGTTGGCCTGTTCATGGAATATCCCTCATCTAAGGTCTATGAATTATAATACCTTGGTGTATGGTCAGTATGATAACGTTCTTTGGAGTAGATTCCATTTAGGGACAATTTGAGTAATTTTTGCTCTCATTAAATGGGTAATCTGGCAAACTAGATGTCAATTTGTGTTGCAACAGAAACAGCTATCTTTGTTGGGCTTACAAAATAAAATTGAGTCTGAAATCACAATGTTATTTAAAAAAGAAAGATGTCTTTTCTAGCGCTGTTATGCAGGACTGGTGGAAAGGTTGGGGTTCTCTCCCCTTTTTACGGGTTTTTGATTGACCAGTGGATTTTCGCTGGGCGATTCTATGAACTGTTTTTTTGTTTTTCCATTGTATACTGGGATGGGAAGGGCTGTTGGGATAGCTGTTTTTTTTTTGCTTCTGGTTATTACAGGTTTTTGAGTGGATTTTGTTCTTGGACTTTTGGGTTTGTCTTTGGTGTTTCGGACTTTTGAAGGGTATGAATGGTTACTTATTTTCTGGACTCTTATGTTATATATTGATTCCTGTATTTTACGATTTTTCTGTTGTATTTTCCCTTGTTTTGTTTATGAAGCTTTATCCAATAAAAAATTTCCCTACTCTTTTCGATAAGTGCCATGGGATCTTTAACATCCACCTGAACTACCACCAATCCAAGCAGATGGGACCTCGGTTTAATGTCTCATCCGAAAGACGGCACCTCAGAAGTGCAGCACCCCTCTCATGCTGCACTACAGTGTCAGTACTGGGATATTAACCCAAGTGACTATGCACCCGAGCATCCTGCTAGCCTTTCCCACTGCCTTATCACTCTGCTTGGCTACCTTCAGGTCATCAGAAATGATTACCCCCAAGTCCTTTTCCAGTTTGGTGGTTGCTATTACCTCCCCTCCCATTTGATACCTAGCCCCTGGGTTTATGTGCCCCAAGTGCTTGATTTTGCACATTTTTGCATTGAAACCCAGCTGCCAAACCCTTGATCATTATTCCAGCTTTTTCATATCACCTCTCATTTTTTCCACTGTGCCCCCCCCACACAGTGTGTTCACCCTGTTTCAGATTTTCATGTCATCCACAAACAGACATACTTTCCCTTCTAGCCCTTCTGCAGTGTCACTAATAAAGATACTGGACTGGGCCTAGTACTGACCCCTGCTGCATCCCACTGGTCACCTTGCCTTCTCCAGAGTAGACTCCATTTACCACCACTTCTGTTGCTTAATTAACATATTACCCAGTTTACTATTTTTTGACCCACTCAGAGACAGTATGGGTCTAGTATGATCGCCCGACTCTTATTGTCCTGACACACTAGTCCCTGACTCTGTTTTCCCATTTGTTATTACTTGCCAGGTTCATTTTACCACCAACACTTGTCCCTGAATTGACATTTGCCATCTCATTCTGCCCGTATTTGTTTTATCACGCCACTGAAGTTGCACTTTCCATCTGTAAATGGTAGAATCTGGTATAGAATACATGTTCACGGTCCTGATACAAAATGAGAGAACAAGCAGAATAAACAGAACACGAATTACTGTAAGCTGTCTAAAAGTCACGTAAGCAAGACGTACACAGAGATTTTCTTTTTACCTGGGGAGTAATAAGTCCCCACACTCTCTGCTGCCACTGTCCCAAACGCTGGAAAATAAGCCAAAAAATGTTGTTACCGTTCTGTCTCCCTGAAAGGTTTCTGACAGTCGCCTGATGTTCCCGTTCTGCACTCCTTGTATAAAACCTGGATAAATACAATGTAACTGAGTTTTTTCTATGTGAATATCATAGGTTATCCACATCTACTTTACTGTTATATAGACTAAATATAAACCAAATCCATGGGCTCAATTGACTGAGAAGATCAAGATGACTCATTTTATAATTTTCTTTACTTTGCTTTGCTTTTTATTTTGCTGTGGATATTTATTTTAAATAAAAGCTGAAATAGACTGAAACACTGTACTAAAATAAATACTGGTGTTGATATTGTGTTGATACTTGCTGCACCCTCCCCCAGCAGAATACATGCAATAATGATATGTTTTTCAGATTCAGGAAATATTGGCGATCCGTTAATATTAACGCATTTTCTAAAACCGTCAAGATAGTGAATATAAACGGAACGCGAACATTTCCTGCTACACAGTATATTAGACAGGCTGATGCCACAGACAGTGCCACTGCTGCTGCCAGGGAATATTAACCCTTTCTGCCCCAGGTAATCCTAACTTGATTAAATATTTGACCTGCATTGAAAATTGATTGAAACACTGTGCTGGCAAGTTCAGGTATCGGGAAGTGTACTGTCGGGAAATGTGGCATGTCAGTGTATTATATGCTGGGGAAAAGAAAGACGGGCAGTAGCAAGTGACGGGAATCAAGAGTCGGGAATGTCGGGACTTCAGGAGTCAGGCAATCAACCAGATCCCGACAGGATAGCTTGTTCACCAGTTTTCTTTGTGGAATAGTGTCGAGGGCCTTACTGAAATCCAAGTAGACTACATCTACTGCTCCTCCCTGATCCACTTCCCTGGTCACTCAGTCAAAGAACTCGATCAAGTTTGTATAGCAAGACCACCCCCCTGTGAAATCATGTTGCCTTGGATCCTGTAATTCTCTGGTTACAAGATATTCCACTATCCTTTCCTTCAGTAGTGATTCCATTACTTCACCCACTACCGAAGTCAGGCTGACAGGTCTGTAGTTTCCTGCCTCCACCCTGTTTACACTTTTGTGAAGTGGGACCACATCTGCCCTACTCTAGTCCCTCGGAACCTCCCCTGTTTCTAGTGATAAGTTGAACAGAGCTGTTAGAGATACAGCCAGCACTTATTTGAGCTCCCTCAGTATCTTAGGGTGAACTCCATCAGGTCACATTGCTTTATTTACTTTTGACTGTGCTAGTACCTTGAAGAGATTCTCCCCAATAAAAGGACTGGTGTCCAGCCCCCTACCAATTATGCCCTTGTCCCTTATCTTTGGCCTGTCACCTTCCCCTTCTTTTGTAAATACTGAACAAAAGTATTTTATTTATTTATTTATTTATTTCTAGGAAGTACCTTTGAGCCAAAGGCTCTTTTACAGAGGTTACACGTCGTAGTAATACATGAGCATAACATCATTTACAATGGTTACAAGTACATAAACAGATACAAGGAGGTTCCAAATCTTAGAAAAACATGAGTACATCAGGTTACAGAGGTTATATAATTATAATTACAATAACAGGGATTACATAAGTAAAAATATACAGATACATAGTTTATAGCAGGCTAGGTTGACAAGAAGTTTAATTGTAACATGGATAATAATAGCAGTAGACATCGGATATTATGAGTGGTCAGATGCCATCTTGTGATGTTGCAGTGGGTAATAATTATCAAGTACTGCCCGCTGTTGTAGTACCACACATGTCCAAGTTTAGGTGGTGGCGCAAGTTGGCAGCACTTAGTTCACAGCGCACCACAGTTGACAGCGCAGCAGCATCAGTTTTTTAGATTTTACAGTTGTTTCCCACCCACCCAGCTTGCCCGTAACTACTGGAGTCGCATTGTTTCCCACCTACCCACCCAGGTTGCTCATGACTACTTGAGGCACATTGTAAACTCTGCTGTGATGGTGCTTGAAAAGCAAAACTCAGTGCACCGGAACACACAGAGATGTTTGAGAGGCATGGGAAAGAGTGAGCTATCATGTTCTAATATTGATGATGTAGTGTACAAAAAATTCATTTTTACAGAAACATATCTGTAACAGAAAAGTGTCCACCCAGTTTGCCCGTAAGTACTGGAGATGCATTGTTTCCCACCCACCCATTGCCTGTGACTACTTGAGGCACATTGTAAACTCGCCGTGATGGTGCTTGAAAAGCAAGACTCAGTGCACTGGAACACACAGAGATGTTCGAGAGGCGTGGGAAAGAGTGAGCGATCATGTTCTAATATTGATGATGTAGCGTACAACAAATGTATTTTTACAGAAACAAATCTGTAACAGAAAAGTGTTTCCCTCCTTTATGAAGCTCTGTGTGTTTCTCAAGAACTAAAAAGCACTTTTCTTTCTAGAGCTGAGAACGGTAGTGGCAGTGTCTGTATGCAAATTGTGTGAGATTTGTATCCCAGACATCCTCGGTAAACATTAGGGAGTGATATTAGCGAGTGAAATAAACTTTTTTCTGTTAAAACTGTTAAATATTTAAAGATGTAACTGCCTTATAACATGTGTAATGTAGCATTTGAGTAGAGTAAGCTAAAGTTTGAAGGCACTATATAAATAAGTGTTGTTGAAGTGAACACCCACGTTTGCTAAATGTTTACAAAACTGATTACCATATGCAAATGAGACACTTTTATCTTGCTGTTAATGATAGAATTTGAAGCATGACACAGTTTAAAACTATATTGTTTTCACAGGGGGCAAATTGTTTAAATATGTTTTAGTAGTATAACATGTTTTGTTACAGTACATAACAATACATTATACACATTGGAACCCACATATAAATGAATGTGGCTGGAAACAAATATAAATTACAAATTTTTTTTTATATAAAACTTCTTGAAATATGAACATTTGTGATTTTCTTTTTGATTTTCTTTTGTGAACCTCATAAATGAATAAAACAACCAAACATTTGACCATGTTACAAGAGCATTAAGCCCCTCGAAAGGGAGCTTCTACTGTGGAATTAATGCATGGTTGGGTGGTTGTAGGCCCAACCCCCCCAACCATGCGTTAATTCCACAGTAGAAGCCTCCTTTCTCGGTGCATAATGCTTACGTGAACAACTTGAGAATCTACAAGGTATAGAGCAAATCAGGTAGGGAACAGAGGATGATATACTCTGTGAAATAATTAACTTATTCTATATGCAAGGAGGCGAGAACTTGATGGGCAGCAATTATTTTGTCTTAAGTGCTAAAGAGTGTAGTCACAGAGGAGGGCTAGACTCATTGGGGGGAAGTGCTGAGGTGGGGACCTGGAGCCTACTAGGGGAGTGTTAGTTAGCAAGAAGAGAGGAGAAGGCAAGGGGGCAGGTAAGAATGAAGGTAGGAGGGAAGAGTGTGTGGGGGGGCTCAGTTCTCACAGTCATAGTTACTGTTTGTGGCAAGGGCCACTTGGAGTTTATCTTTAAAGGGGCCTATTTTGTCCTCTTTCGTGATGTCTAGGTCAAGGGCATTAAGCCAAAGTGGCACCCGATATTTGTAGGACCGTTGGCCTTGTGCGGGTCTATGGAAAGGGAAGCAGAGGGCTGAGTTGTTTGTACCCCTATTGCATCTGATGGAATTAGGTCAACCTAAAAGGCTTTGCAAGCCTGGGGTGGTAAGTCCTAGCATAGACTTCTTGGCGAGCAGGAATACTTGATAATGGAGGTGGCTGTCAAGGTTGAGCCAGTTCATTTGAGTGTACAACTCACAGGTGTGAGTGAGATGGAGTACACCTAGGACTAAATGACACGCTTTGTTTAGTGTTGTTTTGATATGTTTCAAAGTGGTTTGGGAGGCAGCCCCAAATACTGCTAAACCATAGTCTATCATTGAGAGGACTGAGCTATTTACAGCAGTTTTTAGTGCCTCAGAAGTCAGGCCTTTTCAGTGTCTGTACAATAATCCTAGTTTTGCATTTGACGACTTTGCGACTGCATCTATGTGTTGGTTAAATGACAGGGTGCAGTCCAGTGTCAATCCTAGGTATTTAAATGTTTGAACCATCTCCAGGAAAGTATTCTGATTGTTATGAATGCAAAGTTGGTGGGTGCGGTGTTTGTTATGTTATGATGTGAATAACATAGTCTTGTTTTTTTTTTTTTAAATTAAGGAGCAATTTTGATTGAAGGAACCAGTGCTCAGCTGCAGTGCAATTAGCCTGCATTTGCTTTTCCAGTATGTAGGGGTCAGCATTACTGGAATATAGGACTTAATCATCTGCATATAGTAGTAGCTGGTCATTTACTGATTGAGGGAGGTTGTTTAAGAACAGGCTGAACAGTAGAGGGCCAAGAATAGAGCCGTGAGGAACCCCTGTGTTAACACTAAAGTTGTCGGAGAAGGTGTTCAGGATTTTCACTTTTTGGACCCTCCCAGAGAGGTAGCTTCTGAACCATGCTACTGTTGCAGGGGAGAGGCCGATATTGGAGAGCTGATCCAGGAGCAGATTGCGATTGACGGTATCGAAGGCCTTGATGAGATCAAAATATGTTGCCCCCACCAATAGCCCTCTGTCTAGTGCATTATGGATAAAGATGGTAAACTCCTCTACAGCAGTTGTGGTACTGTGTTGTTTTTGAAATCCATATTGTTGCTGACATTGTAAATGATGCTTGTCTAGATATTCCATCAGTTGGTTGGTTACGATTCGCTCCTGGGCCTTGGACAGTGGAGGAAGGATAGATATTGGGTGGTAATTTGTAGAGTTGGCCCTGTCACCACTTTTGTAAACAGGGTTAACCACCACCGCCTTCCAGATCCATGGGAATTTGCCTGATACCAAGGAGAGATTTAAGATTTTGGTGAGGGGTTTGAGAGTTCTGTCCAGGGTGAGCCTAACTAGTTTTAGGTCAAGTTGATCAGAGCTAGTTCTGGAATTACCTAGCGCTTTTTAGGATGTACTTTTTTGCTTCCATAAAGGTGATAGCTCTGAAGTAGAAAGGCGGATGGGAGTTTGATTGGGTCCCCGGGGTTTGTTCAGTGCAAGTATCTGATTGGTGTTGAAGGAAGCTAGAGGGCAACACTCTGCTGAAGTCAGTAAAAGCTTTGTTGAAGACATTTGCTATGTGACTGTGATCCTGCGTAGGTTGGCCCTCAGTGTTCAGGAAGGTGGGGGAAGTTTTATTAGGTTTACCGGTTAGAGACTTGATGTTCTCCCAGAACTGTCTACTGTTACCCCATGAGTTTGTCAGCTCATTTTTAAAGTGAGTATGTTTGGCCTTGAGAATAGCCCAGGTGAACTTATTCTGTGTAGCTCTATAGTTCTGGTAGTCTGTCTGGGTACCGGAGTTCCTTGCTTTGTACCACAAGTCGTCTCTATTTTTCATGAGGGCTAGTAGCTGTGGCATGATCCAGGGGCTGTCATAGTCGCGTATCCTTCTTTTGGTGTAGAGGGTATAGACATTGCACACTTCATTGAATTTGTTTATAAAGCATTCTAGGGCAGTGTTGATGTCTGTTTTATGGTCAATAGCACTCCAGTCTTGGAGGCTGAGGTGTGCTTTTAGAGCTCCCAACTTGCCTTTCTTCAGAAGTCTAGCAGCAATAGTCCTGGCTGGCACCTTGGGGCCTTATTTGACCATTTACAGATTACTGGGGAGTGGTCACTGAGGGAGTCGAGGAGAACCATGATGGAGGATATTCCTTCTGGCCGATTTGTGACCACCAGTCGATTATTGACCCGTTCCTGTTCTGCTGTTATACTGAGTGGGGGAGTCTACCAATTGCACAAGGTTGAGAGTGGCTAACAAGTCCTTGTAGTGTATACCTTCAGCGGAGGACCAGCTGATATTAAAGTCTCTAACCATTATCTGCTCTGTGTTTGGTCCCCCTTCAGAGAGGTAGTTGATGACAGAATTGAAACCATTTGCTTGTTCCTTGGGAGGGATATAGGCCGTGACTATTGTTAGGGTTTTCACATTCTTGCCAAGTATTACTTTTATGGCCATCAGTTGAGCCCCACATTTGGTCTCACATTGGTTAAGCATTTGGCCCTGAATGTGGTCTTTAACATATATAATACAACCAATTTCTCTTTACCGAGTCTGTCTAGTCTGAATGCAGCATATCCAGTGAGTTGTATAGCAGAGTCTACACCCTAGGTGAAAGCCAGGTCTCTACTATGGCAAGAATTTCGGGCTGGTGCTGCTGGACCCAGAATTGGAGGGTGTCCATTTTATTGAAGCTATTGTTAGACCATTCTGTTTCTTATGAACTGTTGCAGTGTAGGTCATCGGGCCTAGGTTGGGATGAATATTTCCTGAGATCAGTAGAAGCAGCCATGTGATCCTTGTAGATTGCCATTTTAGATATATTAGGGCCTGCGATTGTGTAATGCAAAGTGATTTTTTTGGCATGGTATGGTACATGGGTAGGTTTGGGTACATCACTACTAATCAATCGATCAATCAATCAAAATTTATTTCTAAAGCGTTTTTCAAAAAACCAAAGTGCATATACAATACAAAACAACATTTGATGAAATAAAACATAAAAATAAGAAGGAAGCATTCATAAAACTAAACGTTATCCCCAAATGCCATTCCAAATAAATATGTTTTTAATGAGGATTTAAAAGTCTTGGTGGACAGGCACTCTCTAATCCAACGAGGTAGAGAGTTTCACAGGGTTGGGGCTTCAAAAGAAAAAGCCCTAGCACCTGATGTCCAAAGACGGACCCTGGGAACCTCTAGTAATCCCTCGTTGGTGGAGCTGAGTGGGTGGAGGGGGCAGTAAGGCTGAAGGAGGTCTTGCAAGTAACTTGTTCCCTGTCCATATAGGGTCTTATTAGTTAGCAACGCGACCTTGAAGGTGATCATCCATCTCACTGGCAGCCAGTGCAGTTCACACAGCACAGATGTGACATGGCTAGTTCTTGACAACCCTGTCAGCAACCTGTCCACAGCGTTCTGCACCAGCTTCAGGCAATGGAGATCCAGCCCCAATAGCCCTAGGTATAGAACATTGCAGTAATCAAGATGAGAGGACACAAAGGCATGAACCAACATAGGAAGGTCCTGGGGCAGAACAAGGTGCTTTATCCAGGCGATAAAATGAGGACTTGACAACTGCTGACACCTGTGCTTTTAGCGTCAGGTCTTTATCAAGCACAACACCCAGATTCCGCACCGGTTCAAAAGGTCTCAACTGGTTACCCCCAGCACAAGGCCAGATGGTTTCCCAGGAGTCAACTTCTCTACCCGCTGACCTGGGTCCACCACCAACACCTCAGTCTTATCTGGATTCAGTCTCAGCTAGTTAGCACTCATCCAGTCCTGGATCTCAGCGAGGCATTGTTAAAGATCAAGATTGCACTGTCCTGTTCGGGTACAAAGGACATGTAGAGCTGAGTATCATCTGCATAGCAGTGAAAACTCAGCCCATACCACCTTATAATGTCTCCCAATGGCAACATGTACACTGTGAACAACATGGGGGACAGTACAGAACCCTGCAGCACCCCACAAGGCAGGGAGAAGAGGGCCAAGGAAAAAAATCCCCAACACCACCCTCTGAGCCCTACCTGTGAGAAAAGAGTGGAACCACCTGAGGACTGTGCCAGATAGCCCACAGAGTAGCTGCAGGTGTTCCAGCAACACCCCATGATCAAGGAGGACCAAGATGGAATGACTCCTCCGAGCCCTCGCTATTAGGAGATCATTAATTACTTGAACCAGTGCCATCTCGGTACTATGCCTCTTCCTGAAACTGGACTGGAGAGGTTCATAGACTTTGTGTATGGTAAGAATGTTCTTGAGCTGTAGCACAGCTACCTTCTCAATAACCTTTTCAAAAAGGGCAGGTTAGAGAGACCGGTCTGTAGTTCACAAGACAGTCTGGGTCGCAGGAAAATTTCTTTAAAAGGGGTGTCACCACAGCCTCCTTTAGGGGGTCCAGAAACATCCCCTGGTCCAGCGAGTACCAACCTATCTCAGCAAGGATTGGTCTGATGGCATCCATACACCCCACAAGGAGGTGAGTTGGACCAGGATCCAAACTACAGTAAGCTGGTCACAAGCTCTGAACAATCTTCATGATATCCACAATCACTGGCTGGTCGAAATCTGTCCAGGCAGACCAGGTGCCTGTGCCCTCACATTGACCACCGCCGTACTCATTTGAATGGGTCAAGCAGATCTCTGACCTGATGGAGGACACCTTATCTGCAAAGAATTGAGCAAACTCTTCACTTTAATTGTGAAAACGCTCTCCGTCCCGAGGCAGGCTGGATTGCACAGCCTGTCCATGGTCCAAAAGAGCTGAGCCAGTTGGTTCT
Organism: Neoceratodus forsteri; assembly: GCA_016271365.2. Lineage (NCBI taxonomy): Eukaryota > Metazoa > Chordata > Ceratodontiformes > Ceratodontidae > Neoceratodus > Neoceratodus forsteri. Next base: position 1,522,085,988 of record CM028130.1, on the reverse strand, counting down.
TTGCTGCAGCAATCTCCCTTGACAGGAACTCTGCCTTCTTATGGGAGATTTCTGATTGATAGTCCAAATAATTGGAGATCAACCTAAGTATGTCCTCTTCCAGGCCAGATTTCCACCAACAGTGTTCCAACCTTCGCCCCACTCTCCTCAACTCCCTAAAAGTCCCGTCAAACCAAGGGGACCAAGGGCGGAGAGGGAGAGGGCGAACTCAGACAGGAGCTACGGAATCCAGGGCCCTCAGCACCATACTATTATAGTGCACTACTAGGTCTCCCAGATTCGAGAATTCCAATGGCCTACTCGATAGGTCCAGCACTACCATCAGACCCTTCGTAACACCCCTCAAAGGGTGGTCAAGGGAATCAACAAAGTCCGGGAGGTAGCATCTTTCAGAAAAAGAGATGTGTAAGAACAAGGGGGCACAATTTAAAGATAGAGGGGGACGGCTCAGGGGTAATGTGAGGAAATTTATTTTCATGGAGAGAGTTGTGGATGCGTGGAACTGCCTTCCTGGGGAGGTTGTTGGGGCTAAAACAGTGGGGGAATTCAAACATGCATGGGACAGACACAAGACAATTGTAGTGGGGGGTGGCAGGAAGTAGGCTGTTGGTTAACTAGAATCTGCAGCTTATCTAGTAGGTAGGGAAATGGGCAGACTGGGTGGGCCAAGTGGTCCTTATCTGCTGACAAAGTCTATGTTTCTATGTTACTGGACCATCTCCAAAGAGGCAGGTCTCACAGGGGGTGCCGTGAAACTGAACCATATAGAGTGATGGTCTGACCATCCAACTGGTTCTACCACCAAGTCGGCGGCCTCCATCCCCAGGAGGAATATCAGGTCCAGGGAGTGACCCTGAATATGGGTTACAGTGGTAACTACCTATGTGAAGCCCAATGAGATCATCAGTGGGAGGAAGTTCTGACCAAAATGTGAGAGTTCTTCATTGACCCAGGCATTGAAATCCCCCAGGACCAACCACCTGGGGGATTACAACACCATGTCGACCATGAAGTCTGCAACTTCCTGCAGAAAAGCTTTCTCATCTTCGGGTGGACAGTAGATGAGACAAATCCTGCTACCCACACCTGTTCCCATGATACACTCGAAGGATCTAGTGGTCCCCACTGGAACCTCTACAAGGCCCAGTTCTGTCTTAAAACAGATGGCTACACTCCTACCCCTATGATCCAATCTCGGGCAGTGAATTATTGAGTACCCTGCTGGAACCGCTGACTCCAATACCGGACCAGCTTTCTTGTCCAGCCAGGTCTCGGTGATGCAAACCAGGTCAGATGTCTCAACAAGATCAGCAATAATTGCTGTCTTGTTCTTTATTGACCTGGCATTGCATAATACCACCTGGGTTGGATGAGAGGCCATGGAAGAGCGGGCTACTTGCCCACCACCCATGGAGCCCTCGGATATGGGAACCAGGCAGGGAGGCCCCCTTTCCTGGACCCATTTCACCCCGGGGTGCCTCCTTGATCCCACTACCCCAATCGGCCCCACCCTGCTCCCCTCCCCTGCCAGGTCTAGGGGCCCGAACCCTCCGGCCCTTCCAAGCAATCCCCAAAGCACGACAATGCATATATACCATGGGCTGTAATGGGGGGGCTATAAAAGGCGCGTAGGTCCCTCAACCTGGAGGGGGAGTAGTGCCTGCCCACCGAAGAATGGTCCCAACACATGCTGCCAACACCACCCCAGCAGTGATTCCAATAAAAATAACTATACTCCCACAAAACTATTAACAATAACAAAAATCCCCTATTTCATAAAACAACAACCCCACCCTTAGAATAAACCCCAACACACTATAAAAATAACAATAAATCAATAGTTCATAAAGAGTCCATGAAGTAATCTGTTTAGTCTCTCCACGCCAGTTTGTAAAAATAGACACCCCCCACGAACTCTCACTTCAGAGGGTTAAGTAAATAAAACATCAAAGAGGCCACCAGCTCTCACCTGAGCCTCCTGGAATCAACGGTATAAATGAATAAAAAAAAAAACCCCAAAAAACCCAAAGGCTTTAAAGTGACCGTTATCTAGAGCCAGACAAAAGGAGGGGAAAAGAAAAATGTCTCAGCCCAGGTCAGCAAGTATCCAAAGAGGGGTTTGTTGGCAAAAACTGACCAAGTAAGGGGTCCACAAAGAATTCTTCTTCCTAAGCTTGCTGTTAAGAGTTGTCGGTCTCTGCAAGCAGGCTCGGAAAGTGCAGGGCAAGCTCTCACACACCCACCAACTAGGAGGAGGGGTAGCCCGAATAATCCCACAGATTACGGACCTCAAGAGACCACCCAGTCAAGACCAGATGTTCCCCTGAGCACCTAGGAGGATTCGGATCCAGACCCAGCCCTACGGCTGACTCTCCTCTCCGATTTCCCGTCTAGGAACCAGATGCCTTTACCCCCCACCGAAGGTGGACACAAGAGCCTTAAGCCCTTGATCCCTGCAGTTCTCCGGTCCTTCAGGGCCTATCTGCTACTAACACTGGGTCCCACAATGGTCCACACCAATTACCACTTTGTGGTCTTTTGATGCAAAATGTCCTAGTCACTGCACCATCCAAACAGTCGAATGAACAGGATAGTTCCTCCAACACTCCTTGGCAGTAGCTACCTCTCCTCCTGTGCACCATCAGGCTATGAATACAGGCTCCAAACAATCTCCGGACCAACCCCAGAACCAATCGACATCAGGTATCAGTTAATTTTTCCTCTTCTCCTTCACTGGTTCAATAATAACATGTTCAAATGGACTAATGAGAGAACATTGGTGATTAGGCTAACACTTATTCTTCACAGCTGTAAGCTACACCCGAAAATGCTAATAAAAAATTCTGTCTCACTTAAAGTCCCTGACTAAACTAACCCTCACTAACTCAAAAAATAATATAAAACAACTACATTTTGAAATAAAAAGTTAAAAATCACTGCTGAAGCTAAAACTGTTTTCTCCCATATCATGACTGCAAGCCCAGCGTGACCGCCATCTTTCAGGATTCAGTTGGAGGGAGGGAGGGAGATAGCCAGCCTGTCCATTGCTCCTATAGACCCATGTAGTGGGGGGGTATGATTTGATGTGGCATGTTACTGAGAGCTGCGCATTTGTGGTTTTAGTATTATCCTGGTGGTGATATTGTGGCACTACAGTCTGGAGGTGGAGAATTAATGTCCCCCTGGTATTCTGCAATGCGTCATTGTTGTGGTCATATTCATATTGGGGCAAGTGTTTTGTGTGGTCCTGATCTGTAGAGGAGGCCAGAAACACTGTTTAGGTTCAAGAAATTGAGGAGTCCCTGGTCTAGTTAAGGCTCGCTGGAGCCCTTGCAGTATCAGCTGAGCTGTAGCTCATGGAGGATTTCTGAACCACTGTTTAGGTTCAAGAAATTGAGGAGTCCCTGGCCTAGTCAAGGCTTGCTGGATTTGTTCAATATGTCTGCCTTCTTTTGTTTCTCTTCCTCACAACCTCCCCCTTCCCCTTTTATCCTTACTATCCCCCCCTTTGGTCTTCCTCTTCTCACTAATATGTCTAAAGAAAATGTTATCCCCTTTTTATGTTTGCTTGTGTGCATGCACAAGAAACATTATGCAGCAGCTTAGGAGAGAAGTGGGTTGTGGAGGTGCAGCACTGTGGCAGCCAGTGAAGGCACTGCATTTTGGGTTGGCACTGATGGACCAATGGAGGCACAGTGTGCCGATGACACTGGTCTCCAAAAGTGCCACCAAGTACAAATGTCATTGCAGCATCAGCCATTCTGCTGTAATGAGGAAGCGACCCATCATTGCAGGGCGGTACCTTCCCAAGTCTAACAATAAATTAAACATGGCTGTGGATTGCTGCCGCCTCTCGGCCCCATGAAAGCCAAATGGGGGTGGCCAATCCCCCTGTCGGCAGCCCCTGACCCAGTTAATTTGCCGACAGGGAGACCACTCCCCATCGGCATGATGTAACCCCCTCCCCATTTGTTGTGTGCCGAGGGGGTGCCCAATCCCCCTCTGCATCATGCACCCCCCAAAAAAAAACTGTCTTTTTTTGCTGACAGGGGCACCAATCCCCGTCGGCTTCAGTCCCCTCCCTGCCCAAGTTTAATTTGCCGACGGGGGAGCCCACTCCCTGTCGGCATAATGTGCCCCCCAAATTACTGAATTGCTGAATTCACAGAGGCAACATCTTTTTACAGGGACGATGGTATAAAATCCTACTTTGGGAATGTGCTCGTGCCTGGTGCACGTTCCCAACCACGATATGCTTCTGGTGGCAGACCATTTAACTGCGGACCGAGTGAACAAGGAATTTCAACAAATATTTCAAAACCAGGTACAACTGCCTATTTTCTGGATCTATGGATGCATTCTAGGGTATAAATGTCATGGGTGAGTGCCAGCAGGCACACTTCTTGGAAGTGATAAAAAAACGTGGGGGAAAAGCTGACAGTGCTCCTTTAAATAATGGGGCAGGGGTCCTGTTGCTGCTTTCCCCTGTTCCTCTCCCAAATCTGCTGCTTCTAAAAGCAGACTGATATTCTTTTTGACAGGAGACAGAAAGAAAAATGTTGTTTTCCGGTTTTGTTTATAAATTTCATTAGACAGGTAGGTAGGTACAAGTCTATTGTTTGATCTCTTAAAAACGATCATCACAATGTACAAAAGTCAATATAAGACGATCATTATATTATAAAATCTCATTAGCAGGAAGCAAAATAATATTGTGAATAAGCATCAGTCAGAGAATAAATTCAATGAAAGACAGACAATAGACAGTGTATTATAAACACTACACACACAGGGGCAGGACTAAGCCTTTTTCAGCATTCTCCATCTAATTTTTTGTATGGAGACTAAAAACTGTGCCCCTCGTACAATAATGAGCTCTTCCTCGACTGTAAATAAGATGTTCAGTAAAACATCTTCACTAATGTTAGGCATAGAGTACAAAATAGGGAAAAGAAATTTCTTTCTAGCTTTGTTATATCATGCACAGTGCAAAACCACGTGACCAAAATCTTCTTTACCTCTACTTTTGCAGCAGCATAAAAATTGTTTGACATTAAAGATGTTCAAACCATGCCGTAAGTGCATTAGAGTAGAACAATTCAAATTTTAGTCTGGTAGACATTTTCCTGCATGCTGGATCTTTAAGGACAACTAAATAATATCTGAATTGATGCAGGCAGTTATTGTTGCTGTACCATTTTGCAAATTTAGCTTATATCGTGGCTAAATCTTGACACAAAATAATTAGCAATTTTGTTCAACACATACTTATTAAATTTTACACTTAGGCTAATATTTTGCTTAGTTTAATGTAACAAAACATGCAGACCATCTGTGGTAAGCAAATTTGTTATATGTTTCAGCCAGGTCGAGCCCTTACAACCCCATTGGTTCCACCTTTATTTTTCTTGCAGGCATGGGCTAGAGAGCCTGTCTTTTTCTAAGAGCAAAAATCTGGACCAGAAGTTTATTATCCTGGCATCTGCGTAGGCCTGTAAATTTACTAGGCCTAGCTCAGCTCTTATGATGCCCTTCTGGACATTAGAGCGCCGCATTTGTGCGCTGGCACATCAATGTGCCAATTCTGGGATTGATGCCCCTCCTGAGGTCTGCCCCCTCAGGTTAGAATCTTAGAAGGGGCACGGGGGCAGCCCCCTACAAAAACAGGTGTTGTTGAAATCCCGACTTGGCACCCTGAAGACTGAGTGCACTAACGCTGGTGCTCTCAGTGGGTGGAACCCTTGTGAAGCAGGCTGGGGTGGATTTATTTAAATCTAGGTGGCTCATAGAGCCTGAATTGCAGGTTTTGCTAGAATGTCTATTCCAGATAATGCCCACATTTCTGCTCCATATTGTATTGTAGTGTTATATTTAGCATGCAAAGCCTTTAGCATGGGGTCAATTGAGTGGCTACCATATACAGTAAATAGTTACATTTATTTCAGCCTAAAACTGCCACTGTGGCCTTGGCGGCAAAGTTATCCATGTGAGATTTCCCATACAAATTCCATGCAAAAGTGATATCTAAATAAGTGTAACTCTTAACAACTTCCAACTGCATAGAGTTTACTAACCATTTATATTTAGTTCTCCTAGTACCAAAAGTCATGTTTGTGGATTTGGAGGTATTTATTTTTAAATCTAATTTATTCAAATAATCAGCTAAAATATTGAGTTTTTTCTGTAAACCAGAACAAATCAGGGAAAGTATCACCAAGTCGTTGGCCTATGCTAAGACTGGGAAGGGAGCTGAGCCTATTTGAGGATGGGTTCCCCCAGGGCTAGTAGAAGTTCATTGACGTACATAGAAAACAATAACGGAGCAAGGATATACCCTTGCCTTACTCCCTTGTTAGTGGGAAAGGGGGCAGTAGGCTGGCCCCTTAAACCCACTCTAACCTGAGCCCATATCTGAGAATAAAGGTTTCTAAATATGTTAATCAGAACTGGGCATATACCTCACCTATTCATAATGTCCCGCACTGTGTGTCTGTTAAGGCAATCAAAGGCTGTACTATAATCTGTAAAGGTAGCATACATTTTTTGACCTCTTATTTTATTGTATTTCTCCACAAAATGAGATAGAGAAAAACAAGTATCTATGGTGGAGAAGCCATCTCAAAATCCCACCTGATAGGGTGAGATACCGCCCAGTCTATTTATTTCTAGTTTCATTAGACAGAATATTGTCTAATGAATGAGGCAGTTTTTGTTGAAATATGGGGCATGAACTAACATTTTAAAAATAAAAATAGACGAAACCAACCGAGCAACACCTATGCGTCCGTTAGCTTTGGCACTGTGTAGGCTCCTTGTTTTTCGTTTCTGTAGTGCATTGTATTCCCATAGTCTTTAGAGTATATAATGCTGTACCATATATAAATATTGTGGAATATTACGTATTATTTTTATTTGTAACATGGCAATTTATGTTGCAGTGAAATAGAACAAACTGATTGGACAAAGTACCACACATGATCAAAGTTGAGGATGGCATTAATCCCCTAGTAGTGCCTGCTCCGACCTGTAGTACTTAAAACAACCACTATCAAATGGGCAGCGAATAATGCGGGGATTAATGCCATCCTCAGCTTCTGTTTTATTTCACTGGATCATGAATTGCCATCTACTAACACGAAGGTTTCTTCAACTCAGCCACACACCTAGTGCAACTCAACGTATCCAACAAATGAGTAACAATCCTCAGCATATCACAAAACTGTAGAATATTCAAATCCACCTTTTCTCCAAATTGATGGTCCTGTGAATATAGGTATTGTGCAGTCGAGATACACTCCCAATGTCACTGGTACCAAGCTGTTATACCTATTGCATGAAATGTTAACCTTACTTGAGTGTTAGCAGAATGCAGGAGTCTTTGACAATTATTGTACTTTATCTGTACAAATGTGAACAAGTAAACGTTACCGATTGTGGTAGAAGGCGAGCAGCAATCCATATTCATGAAAGTATATCAAGGAATCCCAGCACTCAAGGCGCATGTCGTGTTGTAAAATGTACCAGTTTATAATTGCGATAGCTGTACAAAAATATTCACCGCTTCTCAATTAAAAAAAAAGGCAGTGCATGTGTTATGATGTTGACAAACGGATAGTTGTGCCTTTACTTTCCACCATCACAACATAAATAAATGTAATACTTACGACGTCCTATGCTGAAAACAGTAAAGTCCCTAAATAGTTGTGTACATTTGTAATACTTTTTAATAAAACAATCCTATTTCTAATAATAACTTTTACTAGCTCTTGCCATGTTACAAGCGCATTAAGCCACTCCAAAGGAGGCTTCTACAGGGGAATGAATGCATGATTGGGTGGTTGTAGGCATTCGGCTTTTGGCCTCATGCCACAACACCCCCCCAATCATACATTAATTCCCCAGTAGAAGCCTCCTTCATCATGGCTTAATGTTTACATACTTCATGCACTCTGTGACTTGTTTTTAAACAGCAGCTGACACCATTAGGAGAACTTTAACAAAACTTAATACATTATTTTGACAGTTCTGCTTGTATTTCACATTAGTTCTACATAGAAACATAGAATTTGATGGCAGATAAGGATCGTTTGGCCCACCCAGTCTGGCCATTTCTCTACTTAATGGATAAGCTGCAGATCCTAGCTAACCAACAGCTACTTCTTCCAGCCTCCACCCCCTAGAATTGCCTTATGCCTGTCCCATGCATTCTTGAATTCCACCACTATTTTTGATTCCACAACCTCCTCAGGAAGGCTGTTCCATGCATTCACAACCCTATCTGTGAAAAAATACTTCCTCACATTACCTCTGAGCCGTCCCCCCTCTAGCTTCAAATTGTGCCCCCTTGTTCTTGCACACCTCTTTTTCTGAAAGATGCTACCCTCTTGGACTTTGTTGATTCCCTTGAGGTACTTGAAAGTTTCTATCATGTCTCCCCTCTCCCTCCGCTCCTCGAGGCTATACATATTAAGATCCTTAAGTCTCTCTTGATATGTCTTCTGCTGCAGACCCTGCACCATTTTAGTTGCCCTCCTCTGGACTGCCTCCATCCTGTCTCTGTCTTTGCAGAGACTGGGTCTCCAGAACTGCACACAATACTCCAGATGGGGTCTCACCAGCTGTCTGTACAGGGGGAAAACAAATTCCTGTTTTCTACTGGTGATGCCTCTCCCTATGCATCCCAGTATCCCACCAGCCCTACTTACTGCCCTCTCACATTGCTTGCTCACCTTTAGGTCATCTGATATGACTACCCCAGGTCCCTTTCCATTTTTGTTGTTGTTTGTATCTCACCCCCCATTGTGTACTCTTCCCCTGGGTTTTTGTTTCCCAGGTGCATTACTTTGCACTTCTTAGCATTGAATCTAAGCTGCCATACATTTGACCATTCCTCCAACCTTGCCAAGTCCCTTCTCATCCTTTCCACCCCACCTTGTGTATCAACTCTGTTGCAGATCTTTGTGTCGTCTGCAAAGAGACATACTTTCCCTTCCAGTCCCTCTGCAATGTCACTTATAAAGACATTAAAGAGGACTGGTCTTAGCATTGAATCCTGCAGTACCCCACTAGTAACCCCCCTTTCTTAAGAGTGGACTCCGTTTACTATTTACCCTCTGTGTCCTGTTCGCCAGTCAATTCTTTACCCAGGCTACCATCTTGGGACCCACTCCCAGGCTGGCCAACTTGTATATTAATCTTTTGTGTGGGACTGTGACAAATGCCTTGCTAAAGTCTAGGTAGGCCATGTCTACAGCCCCTCTCTGATCTACTACTTTGGTCTCCCAATCAAAGAAATCTTTTAGATTCATCTGACATGACCTTCCCGCTGTGAATCCATGCTGCCTTGGGTCCTGCACTCTTCTGGCCTCTAGGTACTCAAAACAATTCTTTCCTTCAGAATTGATTCCATCATTTTCCCAATCACTATGGTTAAACTAACAGGTCTGTAGTTTCCAGCTTCTGCCCTGCTCCCACTTTTGTGAAGTGGGATAACATCTGCCCTCCTCCAGTCTTCAGGTACCACCCCATCCTCCCATGATTTATTAAAGAGGGTAGTCAGTGGTGTCGCTAGTTCTACCCTTAGTTCTTTTAGAATTCTGGGATGAATCCCATCAGGCCCCACTGCTTTGTCCACCTTCTGTTTTAAGAGTTCCTTCAGAACCCTTTCTTTTGTGAAAGGGCTGGTATCAACCCCCGTATCCACCGTGTTTCTGTTGTTTGGTTTATTTACCTCCCCCTCTTCATTTGTGAATACTAAGCAAAAGTATTTGTTTAGTATTGCTGCCTTTTCACAATCACCCTCTGCCCCCTCCCTTTATTAAGCCTCACTGTCCCTCCCTTGGTCTTCCTTCATTCCCTGATGTATCTATAAAAGTTTTTTTCCCCCTTCTTAACTGAGTTTGGCTATCTTTTCCTCGGTTTGGGCCTTTGCTGTTCTGACTGCCTTTCCTGCTTCCTTTTGCTTTAACTGATACAATTCTCTGTCCTGCTCCTTCTGTGATTCCTTGTACTTCCTGAATGCTCTCTTTTTCTCCCTAACCTTCCCTGCCACCTCCTTTGAGAACCATAGTGGTTTCTTACATTGTTTTGTTTTGTTTATTTGCTTCACACAAAGGCTTGTTGCCTCTGTGATGGCAGTTTTGATTATTCCCCATTGTTCTTCCACCCCTCACTCCTGCCCATTTGCTTAGGCACTCACCCATTTTGGCAAAGTCTTCCCTCCTGAAGTCCAGTACCTTTGCCTTTGTATGGCTTGACTCTACTGCTGTGTTTATCATGAACCATACTGTTTGATGGTCACTAGTTCCCAGATGGCTACCCACTTCTAAATCTGTGATCCTCTCACCCTCTCCATTTGAAAATACCAGGTCTAAGATTGCTCCCTCTTGAGTGGGTTCCGATACTAGTTGTCTAAGACATGTCCCCTGTAGAGCATCTAAAATTACCCCACTCTTAGAGGTGGCTGCTGCAGATGCACTCCAGTTAACATCTGGCATATTCAGATCCCCCATTAGCAATATCTCTTCTTTTTCTGCCATTCTAATGATACTTTCTATCATTTCCTTGTCCATTTCCTCCCCCTGAGATGGGGGTCTGTATACAACCCTTGTGTGGATTGTGGTGCCGTTGCCTGTCTCCAAATTGACCCACAGTGCTTCCTCGCCTTCCTGTTTACCCTTTTGTTCGGTTGCTTTGATACTGTCCCTTATGTAGAGAGCTACTCCACCTCTTCTTTTACCCTCCTGTCCCTCCTGTGGATGGTGTATCCTGGTATGTTTATGTCCCAGTCATGGTTCTGTGTGTACTATGTTTCTGTGACTGCCACAATATCCAGATGTTCCTCCTCCATCAAGGCCACTAATTCAGGAAGCTTGTTACCCAGACTATGGGCATTAGTACTCATTGCTCTCCATTTTTTGATGGTTTTACCTCTTGTAGCACCATCCCTGTCCTCATTGACTTTGCTTTTTCCATTTACCCCTGTCCTGCTCCCTACTGACCTTTTTACCTTGGTCTTTACCTCATTTAGTAGCCTGGTTTAAATGCTTGTTCTGTAGTTCTACTACCCTTTATTTATTATTGAGGTCATTTGCATGAAACCAGGATCTCTGCTCCTGAAGAGTTCATCTATTTCTGTTACTTTCTCCCTACCTGAGGTCATAATGCTCTCCTTGTAACATCACAGTTACTCCCATGGCTACAGACTGTGATGTCACAACAGAGGATTGTGACATGAAGTAGGGAGTAAGCTACAGAGGCAGATGAACTCTTATATATGAATACTTCTGTTCAGTATTCACAAAAGAGGAAGTGGGGAAGGTGCCTAATCCAATTAACAGAAGCACTCTGGAGAGGGGATTCAATCCCAGTCCTTTCACAGAAGAAAGGGTTCTGAAAGAACTCCTAAAACTGAAGGGGGACAAAGCAATGGGGCCAGATGGAATTCACCCCAGAATTCTAAAAGAATTAAGCAGAGAACTAGTGACACCACTGACTACCCTTTATAACAAATCATGGGAGGATGGTGTGGTACCTAAGGACGGGAAGAAGGCAGATGTAATTCCCCTTCACAAAAGTGGGAGCAAGACAGAGGCAGGAAACTACAGACCTGTTAGTTTGACCTCTGTGGTAGGGAAAGTGATGGAATCACTTCTGAAGGAAAGAATTGTTGAGTACCTAGAGGCCAGTGGGGCACAAGACCCAAGGCAGCATGGGTTCACAGTGGGAAGGTCATGTCAGATGAATCTAATTGATTTCTTTGACTGGGTGACCAAAGTAGTAGACCAGAGGGGCTGTGGACATGGCCTTACTAGACTTTAGCAAGGCATTTGACACAGTCCCACACAAAAGATTAGTAGTCAAATTAACCAGCCTTGGAGTGGGTCCCAGGGTGGTAGCCTGGGTAAAACATTGGCTGAACAACAGGACACAGAAGGTAATTGTAAATGGAGTCCACTCTGAAGAAAGAGGGGTTACTAGTGGGATACCGCAGGGTTCAGTACTAGGTCCAGTCCTTTTTAATGTCTTTATAAATTTTATGAATGCTGTGTCCAGTTTGTGCTCGTCTTTGTGAGCACTTTCAGTATGCTGCCCTTGCTTTTTGTGAAGGTGGATTGCATACAGAAATACTTTTTAAAATATTTTAACTGCGGTGTTAGTTACCACATCTGTGTTTCTCTGTGTGTGCATGTCACTGTGTGTGTATTAGTGGTTCTGTGTGCTTGCGTGCTCCTGTGTGTGTGTGTCTGCATATTGCTGTATTTGTGTGTGTTAATGTCCCTTTTATACCAGCAACCACCCCTTATAACATCTGAATCACAGAACCAGCTGCTGGTAGCATCAGGCAGACTTCATTTGTATTGTGAGGAGCCCACTGGTTCTGACAAAATATGTATACAGCAGTGGAAGTGGTGAAGAAGTGACCATCTTAGCAGGGGGCCTCAGGGTTGCAGAAAGGCAGCAGCATATCAAAATGATAAGCTAGCTTCTGGAAGTTAAAAGTTCCTACCTGAGGTATGGCCTATGCCACCCTGAATGTGCCGATCTCATCTAATCTCAGAAGCTAAGCAGGGTCAGGCCTGGTTAGTCCTTGGATGGGAGACCACCTGGAAATACCAGGTGCTGTAGGCTTTTTTTTCCTCTCTTCTATCTCTGTCCTCCCCACCCTGTACCCTCTGTATTTTAGTCTGTCCCGTACTTTCACCCTCCCCATCCCCACACTTCAGTCAGTCAGCGGGTGTTCTCTTTCCGCCTTCCCTCCCTCCAGAATCAGCTCCCCTCTTCCTTTCGACTCACCCTTTCATTCCCCGACCTCAAGCATCTGCTCAGACCTTCTCCAGTAACCACCTGCTGCTGTCCCTAAACCTCTTACCTCCCCCCCTCTGGCCCCACTTATTAACGAACTCATAGCCTCCACCTTTCCTGCCTTCTCACCTGTCTTCCTAGTTCTTGTTGCTTGTATTCACCTTAAATAATTGTAACTTTTATATTGGCCTTCTGCTTAGGTGAAATCTGCTTATGCTTTGCTACTTGATTATTGTTATGAAATCTGCATACATTATTTGCATAATTTGTTATTATTCTCCCACCTACTGTACTAGATATTTCAGTTGTCATTATGTAAATTGCATGTCCTTCTTTGTTAGTTTGCCTCACTAGCCCCGGGTCGTACCTGGAAATGAACTTCAGCTCAGTGTGCCTTTCCGGGTTACCAAAATGTTAAATAAATAAATAATGGGTAGGAATTGCCCTTGGCCAATCATCTGTTGAATCTGTTGAGATTTTCTTTATTTTATAGTTTCTCTTCTTTTTTTAACTTTATTTTTATTCATTAAGAAAAATTCATATTACAGATTTCACTTAAAGAAAAACAATGACATTTTCAGTTAATAATTATATGTACTAAGAACTAAATAAAGCCAAAAAGGTATTTTTATATTATTGGAGGATTAAAAAAGGAAAAAATTAATACCAAAAAACTTTTACCCCGAGCTATTTGAAAAAAAATCTATGATACATTATATGTCCAAGTGTATTCTAAGCTTATACACCCCAATTTAAGAAATTTACCAAATACACCAGGGTTATATCCATATTGCCTCCAATTATTGCAGATCTTGTCAGGACAGCTGATCTGGCTTGCATCATCGAGACCTAGCTGGATGAGAGTGCCGGCCCCACTTTGAAGGCTGCGATTATGGCTGGGTACTCAGTGATACACCACTCGAGATTGGACCGCGGGGGAAGGGGTGTAGTAGTCTGATTCAAGACCGAACTGGGCCTCACAAATGTACCAGTTGAGGCCAAGTCATTTGAGTGTACAGCAGTAGCAGGTGTAGGCTGTAGGATCACCCTCATCTGTTGTCCACCCGGGGACAAGAAGTGATTCCTTCAGGAAGTAGCAGACCTTGTGGTCGACATGGCATTCGAGTCGCCCAGGCTGATGGTCCTGGGCGACTTTAACGCCTCGGTCAACAACGAACTCTAGCAATTTGGACAGGACGTCCTCCAGTTGATGACATCACTGGGTCTTACACAGATTGTTACCTCTGATACTCATCAACATGGTCACTTTCTTGACTTGTTTTCCTCCTGGGGATTGATGCTCCGATCTGGGAGTGGAACTGGTTGGATGGTCCGATCACTACACTGTGAGGTTCGGTTTTTGCACCCCTTCATAGGCCGATCTCTGTGGAGATGGTCAGATACCCCTTTACGGGATGTGAGCCCTGATGGCCTTGCAGCTGTACTTGATCTATCGGTAATTCTTGAGGCAAGCGGGAGCCCAGAGGGCCTGGTTCAGGCCTATAATAAGGCCGTTGTTATGGTCCTGGACTGTATCACTCCTGTCTGTGTTTGTCCTCTCTCCCTTCACCCTCGGTCCCCTTGATCTGATGGGACCTTGAGAAAGTTGAGGTGACTAGGATGAAGGTTAGAGCGTTGCGGGTGGAAATCCATCCTAGAGGCCAACCATCTTAGATTGATGGAACATTATCAAGTCTATCAATCAACAATCACCCATAAGAAGGCAGAGTTCCTGTCCAGGGAGATTGATGCTGCTCAGAACTGACCGGCTTAGCTCTTTCGAACTGTGGACAGGCTGTGCAACCCAGCCTGTCTTCAGTTCCGAAGAGCCTTTTCACAGTCTGATTGTGATGAGCTCGCTCATTACTTTGCAGATAAGGTGACCAGCATCAGGGTGGAGATCCAACTGGCACACTCAATAGGGGCTGCTAGTGATCAGTGTTTGGTCACTCTTCCTTGCTTTGCCTGGAGTACCTTCGACTGGCTGGAGTCTGAGGATGTTATGCGGATTGTCCAGGGTATGCACCCTACGTGATATAGTTTGGATCCAGGCCCAACTTCCCTAATTATGGATTGTTGTGATATAGTTGGCCCACTTCTTGCAGGGATAATCTGGTGCTCCCTTGAGTCAGGTGAGTTCCCTAACTCCCTGAAGGAGGCAGTGGTGACACCTCTTCTGAAGAAAGCTTCTCTGGACCCAGGCTGCACTGCTAACTACAGACCGATCTCTAACCTTCCCTTTGTGGGGAAGGTGATTGAGAAGGTGGTGGCGCTACAGCTGGAGACCCATTGGACCATCCATGACATCTATGAGCCTCTCCAATCTGGTTTTTGCAAGAGGCATAGTACCGACCGAGACTGCACTGGTTTGGGTGCTCAATGATCTCTTGATGGCAAGAGATCAGAAGCGCCGGTCCATCTTGGTACTTCTTGATCTCTCCTTAGCTTTTGACACCATGGACCATGGGGTGCTACTTGAGAGTCTGAGGTTTATCTGTGGCCTGTCTGGTACAGTTCTCAGGTGGTTTAAGTCCTTCCTCACTGGCAGAACGCAGAGGGTGGTGTTGGGGATTTTTTCCCTGACCCATTCTCTCTGCCATGCGGGGTCCCTCAGGGTTTGGTGTTGTCCCCCCATGTTGTTTGCGGTGTACATGCTGCCCCTCGGAGACATTGTAAGATGGTATGGGCTGAGGTTTCACTGTTATGCTGATGATACCTAGCTCTACCTATTTTTCGCACCCGACCAGGATAGTGCACTTTCAGTATTTAACAACTGCCTCACTGAAATCCAGGATTGGATGAATTCCAACTAGCTGAAGTTGAACTCAGGAAAGACTGAGGTGATGGCTGTGGATCTGGGTCACTGGATAGAGGGGTTGGGGGCTGGTCAGCCTACTGGACTTTACTTGGGTAGCTCACAGCTTCTTGACTCTGAATGGGTGTGGGACCTGCGGGTGATTCTTGATGATGGGCTGACACTTCGATCTTAGGTGTCGGCAGTCATCAAGTCTTCCTTTTATGACTTTTGGTGACATCGGCATCCATATGGCCACTTGAGAAATGGGCTGTCTCCAACTCTCAATTTAAAACTAATTTTACAGCAATAAAAACAGATGGATTCCCCTGCTAAAAGCACTAGAGCAAAAGCTATTATACCACGGAACACGGGGTGACCGACTCAACAGCTTAAAGAGCTAATTTCACTAGATAAACAGCGCTCAAGTATGACAGCAGGTTCGACTGACAATGTGGCAGAGGTGGGAGCGAACCATGCGGATCCAGACGACTTTATAGTCTCCATTCTGCAGACTGCAAAAACAGTGGCAAAAATAGACCATACCCTCACAGAACTGCGGTCAGATATAAACAAGATTGAACATAAAATGGACCAGTTGGAGCTTGTCCTTAATAGCTGTGGAACTGGGGGACAGGTAGGACAGACTGCTCCTTTACTTACTCTCCAGAGGCCGTTAGCTGACACATAGGCTGGACAACCTGGAGGGTAGAAGTGCCAGCAAAACATTCAAATTTACGGCATTCCTGAGGGTCTGAATCTGGGTATCCTACTGTCATAGAATTCCTGCAAAAGGTCTTAAAAGACATTCTACACTTACCCAAAGACGTGGACCTCTCGATGGATCTGGCCCACAGGTCCCTTGGGCTGAAGCCGACTAATGCCGGAGCACACCCCAGATCCTTCGTGGTGAAGCTCACGAGGTATGTGGCCAAGGAAGAACTGCTGCAGAGAGCTTGGAGAGGTGGGGAAATCCTTTTTGAAAACAACAGAGTGTCACTGGACAGTGACTACACAACGGCAGTGCAAGAGCAAAGAACACTTGTCTGGCCAATCCTAAAACAACTGAAGGCCTGGAACATCAAGACTCAACTACTATACCCAACCTGGCTCAAGATTGACACCGGGAAGGGTTTCAAAACATTTGCCAACCTGCTCAGTGCATCACCCTACCTACAGGATCTAGGCATCACTGTTCCACCCCTGATGAAAGAGCAACTAGAGAGGGATCTGCTGGACTTGGCCTGGACCGTGGCATGCAAAGGCTACACCTGCCCAGGGCACCAGTGCAGAGCATCAGCCACCAACCTCCGTGCTGACATCGGCTCACTTATATGGGCCTATGGGGATCTTAGAAGACTGGACAGAACAACGCCTCATTTGCGGGAGACAGAGGTGAACACGGGGCATACTGCAGGAGAAGTCCCTGAAGCTACAACCGACACCTGAAGACACAGCTTCGCCAAGGGATTATTACAACATTCCCTTCCTTTTTTTTCTTTATGATGCCTGACCCTGATGACCCTCACTAAGTGAGTGCTTCCCAAGGGAACCCCGTCTTTCCTCCTCTAATCCGGAGCACACAGAAAATGCTCATTTGGACACCACATCCTGATGCTTCAACTCTCCTGAGGGGCCACCATTAAACAATGAGTACAGAAGCACTGAGTATGACAACAGCTGAACTCTGTGCCCTTTTGGTGCAAGCCAGATCCAAGTTCTAAATGCAATTTGTGCAGAACGCTAAATGCTGTACATTTTTTTTTTAAGTTTTTAAGTCCCTTTTTTTTTTAGAAGATTTAATCACCTTTGGTCTGGTGGCCTATGACTGGAGTTTTGAACGGGATGTGGGGGAGAAGCAAGAACTGATCTCGGGGGAACGGAGGGATGGGGTTGGCGAATATGACCGAGAGAGATGAGAGCTGTTGAACCACATGGATAGATGCTAACGGGTCATCCGCAGAGCGCAATAACAACCAGTACAGGCATTAGAAGCCTCTTCATCTCCTAAGCTCTTAAGAGGTGAAATGCACGCAGTTGCATCAGAACCTCTCTAAACACCTGTTCACTGCTGTTCTCCAGATGTCTTGCCCACCCCAACCAGACCACATTCTTTGCCCCAACTACTTAGCTAAATCTACAAGAGTGCTGAAACGTGGATGGTATGGGGGAGGGGGGTAACAAAGTTATCTGTTAATAAAATTGGGTAAACATAAATTAACTTAAGATAGTCAAAGGAACACAAAGAAAATGTAGAAATAGTCAAAAGAGGACACAAAAGAAAAATGTAGAAACATGCTGATTCTGAACAAAGTGCTGAAAATGGGGGGGGGGGGCCCTAAGGAAACTTGGTCAAATAACATAGCTGTACCAAGCTCCGACACTGAACACAGGAAGAGACAACATGCGACTTAGCTGGTGCCTACTCCTTTGGACCTGTACTAGCCTTAGTGGGTCCCATAGCACTGTAAGTACAGTGCCCCCAGTCAGACTCCAGCACTCCTGACTAAACTAGGAAGCCAATTTGCTATGTGGAGGAGGGAGAGATCCCCGGACACCCCTCCAACCATCACAGGTCCTGAGTTCTGGGCCAGACCACTTTAGAATGTGTGGTAGGATGTTTTTACCTGCATTCTGTGTGATTTATTTGGGTTATAAATTAAAGTTTTAGATGCTGTTTTCATTAATGTTCTCTTTGTGTGTTGGCAAGGCAACAGTTGGTACGTAGGATATTTCACACTGTTTGAAATAGGTAGATCAAGGCACCTCACAAAACTCAAGCTGATTTAACCCCCAAAGACCTTCCAATATGAAAATGACTAGTACGGCCACTAAAATTCTCTCCCAGAATGTAAATGGCATCACTAGCCCGATTAAAAGGAAACAGATCCTTAAATATGTCACCTCTCAAAAATGTGCCATGGACTTCCTTCAGGAAATGCATCTCAGCTCAGCAGAGGCCTTAAAGATGAAAACAAGAGCCTGTCCGACAATATACCATGTGTCCCTGGAGAAAGGTCAGAAGAGGGGAGTGGCAATCCTTTTGGCAAGCTTGCTCCCCTTTGTGGAAGAAAGGTCGTGGTTGATCAGGGGGCCAGATATATAATTGTAATCAGGAAGATACAGTACATTACGGTCACACTCGTTAACATATATGCACCCCTAGGATCTCAAATTGGGTTCTACACTGAACTCCTCAAGTTGGTGGTTGAAAAATCTAGTGGCCAGCTAATAATGGGGGGAGACTGGAACCTAATTCTAAACAGAGAACTGGACACTACCTCCCAGATACCGAACTCTAGGAACAAGACAGCCAAGCTCTTCCAGAGACTACTAAAAGATCTGGGCATAGTAGATATCTTGAGGGTGAAATACCCACAAGCAAAATACTTTGCATATTACTCCCACTGTTTCAGGATCTACTCAAGGATGGTTATGTTCATGACTTTTGCCAGGGATCTGACTTCATTTCCCTCGATGTGGGTGGGTACTGCCACCCACTCCGACCACCAACCCATACTGATAAAAGCAGAACTTCAATTGCCTCAGAAAAAAACACACTGGAGACTAAACGTCTCCCTGCTCAGGGATAAGACTGTGATTACAGAGGTTAAGGAAGTCATAAAAACAACCCTAGAATTAAACTCGGGCCCAGAGATAACCCCACAAATAATCTGGGACACTGTCAAGATGATGGTAAGAGGAAAATTGATTGCCTTAGCAGTACGTAAAAAAGGGAGAGATAGAGACAACTGGACGAGGGATTGACACAACTTCAGACTGTAGAATCACAGCAGAAACAGAAATGGGATAGACAGGTAGAAGTAGAAATCAAAACACTTTGAACTGAAATACAAAACATACAGAAAATAGAGACAGAAAAGGCCTTAGACTACTTAAAACAGTCCTATTATGAGGGAGGGGTGAGAGCAAGCAGATTCCTCACTTACAGATGCAAACAAAGAGCAGAAAAGGCTCACATAACCATAGTTAAACACCCTATGACAGGCTGACAAACTCACAGAGGGGAGTAGATAGCTGAAGCTTTTGTTTCATATTATAAGGAGCTTTACCGATCACAGCAAGAATCCAACTCAACTGACAAAATCCTTTGCCTTGAAACACTGGACCTTCCCAAGTTAACACTAGACCTGGAGCAGCAACTTTTATGGCTAGTAACCAAATAAGAAATCATCCACACTATTAAGAATTTAAAACCTGGGAAACGCCCGTGCCTGGACAGATGTGAGGGGAGTTTTATAAATCTTTTGTGGGGGAAGTTCTACCACTTTTACAGAATTTCTTTGATGAAATATGGGTAGAAGGGGAGGGCACCCCATCCTGGAACTATGTGACAATCTCAGTCATCCCTAAAATGGGGAAAGACCCTATGGAGTGCGGATCATACAGCCCCATCTCCCTGCTAAATATGGACTACAAAATTTTCACGGCCATCATTGTGGCCCACCTTAATCTAATAATCCCACTTATTATTCACCCGGACCAGGCAGGCTTTATCCCGGGCAGAAAGACACCTGATAGTGTTAGACAAACAATCAATATAATTGATGTTATTAGACGAGACTGAACTGAAGCATGCATAATGGGACTTGATGCAGAAAAAGCCTTTCACAAGGTGTCATGGGGTTTCCTTTCTCTCATCCTGGAGCACCTGGGGTTCCTGCAACAATTTGTGGATTGCCTAAAAGCCCACTATGCAGCGCTACAAGCCACCATACGAGTCAATGGTGGTCTGTCTGACAGATTTGCACTCAGTAGGGGAACCCGCCAAGGCTGCCCCCTATCACCAATATTATTTTCACTATACATAGAACCGCTAGCCTGTCTGGTCTGGAATGACGCAATGGTGATGGGCATCAAAATAGAAACAGAACACAAAATTTCTCTGTACGCCGATGACATCCTCCTATACCTAACAAAGCCAGAAGAATCCATCCCCCGAATATGGTCCCTCTTGGAGACATTCGGCTTACACACAAGCTACTCCTTAAATAAAACAACAACAGAAGTCCTTAAGTTCCATTATAATCCATCCCCGGAGATTCGGCATATCCTACCTCTGGACTGGACTGCCCACAAAATAAATACCTAGGAATAAACATCCCCAAGAACTTGACTAGACTGTACTCCTCCAACTTTGACCCTCTGACAGCCCAAATTACCCAGGATATTAATAGATCGTCCCTGCTAAATTTTCTCATGTATTTCAAGATTCAGTACGTCACCATGAATTTACTGCCCAGATTCTTGTACCTTTTGACTGTCTCTCCCTGGAAATAACACAAGCCCAGTTCCAACACTGGCAGCAGATAATTACCAGGTACATCTGGGCCCCAACGCAGACTGAGAATAAAGCTAAAAGTCATGCAGACAGACAAAACAAGTGGGGACCGGGCCATCCCTGACCTAAGGAACTATTATGCGGCGGCTCAGATGAGATACGCCTTGTTGTGATCGGTACAAGGATAAGGGCTCACTGGAAAGAGATTGAAGAAACATACTTAGAGGGGGGCCCCCTGGAGGCCAGGGTCATGGACACCACAATTCAATTTGGAGATAGATTAGCCTAATTGTCCTCAGAATGCCACACAATCCATGGGGTCTGGAGGAGATACGGCCTAACAACAACCCTCTGGCAACACAGATGGTTTGCTTGGGGGTAATTCGTTTACACCAACAAACATGAATCTAGAATTCAGGAGATGGGCAAGGGCAGTCCCATATAGTCTGCATTAATTAATGGAGGGAGACCAGGTAAAAGAATTTGCCACACTCAAAGACCAATTTCACCTTAGGAATGTAGACCACTTCCGTAACCTACAGTTAAGATCGTACATACAAAGACTTCAACAAAAAAATCATGTTCCAGAGTAGGCTGGACCTCTACTCACAATTATCATAGGCATATTACAACAGGAATTAACAAAGGGACATGTGTCAGCCCTGTACAAAGCACTATGACAGTTTAACACTAATAGCACACAGCCCCTCAAACGGAGATGGGAACAGGAAGCCGCCATTTAATTAGTGGAGAATGAGTGGGGGAAAATCTTCAGTTTAGCCAGTAAAGTCACACATTCCCCATTATGGCAACAGTTTGAGTGGAAGGTCAGGATCCACTTCTTCTGTACCCCCTTAACTCCTTCTTTCCCGGTGGCCATTTTGGGTCAGGTCCAGCAATGGATGGTTCTGACGCCATATGGCTTCTACTGGTACAAATGGGTTAATAAAAAGTAAGTGGAGCAATGGTGGTCCCTCTGTCTAAGCACATCACTCTCACTCACACATATTCTACCAGTGCCCAAAACTACACACCTTCTGGCAACAAATTAAACAAGCAACATCAGTGCCCCCCTGGATCTGCCACACCTGCTACTGGGCCTTCCCCCACCAGACATATAGGGTTCAGATCAATTATACATATGGAGCATACTTCTAACAGCAGCACATAAAGCCATCACTAGAAGATGGCTGGTTGCCGAGCCTCCTACATTCCAGCAATGGCTCCAAATAGTGGAAAAGATACAATATATGGAAGAACTGACCTACAAAATTAATTTGAGAACCCAAACTTTTGTTAGGCACTGGACCAGCTGGACAGTGTGGCATGGATCCCAGGAAGGTAACATATCACTGGGGGGGGGGGGGCAGAGGCTGATCCCTATTTAAACACCTCGGCCCACCCAAAGCAAGGGATGTGAATTATGACTGGGAGATAGAAGATGATAGACTAACCCAATAACAGTAATACACAGCTTGAGAGATGCCTGAAGTATAACAGGACAAAGGTTTTAATTGTTTAAAAGAATGAATTGTACAAGAAGAAGTTACTCCATTATAATAATACAAGTGCAATATGATGCCATGTCCTGACTCAAATGGATTTTAAATGCATGAAAATGATGATAATGCCTTATCCATGTATGTATTATATAAATGCAATATATGTCCTGTATTGTACCTTATAATTTGAATAAATTTGAATAAAAAAAAAAGTCTTCCTTTTACCATCTGAAGAACATCGCCAGGGTTAAGCACCTAGTTCTGTCTGGCAATCTTCCTATGCTGATCCATGCCTTTGTGACCTCATGCCTTGATTACTGCAACTCCCTGTACCTAGGGTTGCCAGAGGTTGATATCCACCGCTTGCAGCTGGTGCAGGACGCTGCAGCCTGGTTGTTGATGGGGACCCCTTGGGTGTGTCACATCACACTGGTGCTGTGCGAACTGCACTGGCTGCCTGTTCAGTGGCAGATCATCTTCTAGGTCGGGCTTCTGACTTATAAAGCCCTACACAGACAGGGCCCGGACCACCTAAAAGAGCGCCTGTACCCCTACTGCCCTGGGTGACCACTCCACTCAGCTGATGAGGAGTTTCTAGAGATTCTATGGGTATTTCTAAAGTCATCGGGGCGTGCATTTATGTATGTGGCTCCAGCCCTGTGGAATTCTCTACCCCGTCAGCTATGGGAGTGCACGACCATGGGGGGTTTCAATCAGGCCCTGAAAACCTATTTGTGGCACCAAGCATACCCAAATTGATTCTATTTATATCTGTATTATGCTTTTATCATTTTATCCTGTTTTTATTGCTTTATTTAAATTGGCATGTTAAAGCGCCTTGGCAATTTGAAAGGCGCTATATAAATAAAGATTATTATTATTACTTAGTTCCATGGCGACAAAAGAAAAAAAAAACATGATGAAAGTCCTTTGCAGATTAATCTCTTCTTTTTATTTCAGGGGGTATAAGAACACAGATGGGCCATTTAAGCGGGATGATATTCAGTGACCTCAGCTTCATCCTGCTCAAAGTCAAAACCTAAATCTCCAGGCAGCTTAATATTGTTATCAAAAAAGGCTCGTGCCACATCGGGATCTTCAGAATATTGTGCTTTCCCTTGGAACTGAATCTGCAAACGGGCTGGAGCCAAAAGGGCGGCTGGCACCCCAGCATCTTTAAATTCTGAAAGAATAGGAATCTCTTGTGTCTACGTAGCATCTACAGGCAGAAATCAGGGTACACGTGCATTCTATGTCCTTCATAGAAACATTTATTTTTCTGTCTGAACATCTGGAGCAATTTGTTCCTGTCAACCTAAGATCCTAGATTTTGCAGTTGAACAGCAGATTCCTTTGGTTGTTGTGACGGGGGACAATTTTCCAGTATCAAAGGACGCTCAATTGAGAAAACTGCTGATAGTGCCGTTTGAATCACCTCCTTCAGTTCAGAGTTTGAGATTGTCTCTGAGAACCCTATGAGCCTTAAATTTCTTTTCAGCATGTTGTTCTCTAAGCACTCTATTCTTGAAGCTTGAGCCAGCTGTTCGTGAAGGACAGCATTCTCTGCACCCTCAGCAGTTAAAGTTCTTGCTGAGACAGCTTTGTCGTTATTTTGTATGACTTTTTCTGTGCCTTCAACCCATGCCTCTATCGCTGAACAGCGTAACAAAATTTCTGCCAAGGAGTTTTCAGTTCAGGAGTTTGGTTCCCTTACTTCAGCCTGGAGCTCTGTCAGGAGGGCCTGTATCGAGGCAAGAGCTGGCTTTCCCAATGCTTTATGTTTAATGTGGTGTATCGTTGTACTAGGAGAGCTCATTGCACCAGTCACAACTAGGGGACCAACAGGCCCTTGAACTGGGGCACCTTTCTCAACATTTTTCGAGGAAATTATCTTATCCATTGGTTTCGCCACAAACCCCATACAACAAGCAGACAAACGTAGTTATTTGGAAGCTTTTGAATGGGTTTTTTGGCACCGTAAACACGGAGCTCCACACAAACGTGTCTATTCAGTATCCAGCTCAGCAGTGCCCCCATAGTTTCTCTTCTAATTTCAGCTCTCCATTCCTGCTTGAGCAAAAATCAAATTAGAAGTGTTCGCTACACAACTATGGCCAAATATTACTGCATGATCTGTCATGCCTTCTGCACTGCTATTCTAATAGAAAGCAGTTGTTGACTGTCTTTTTGAGAAGGTGTGATTTAATAAAGAAGGGATGTGTGTTATCAGTTTTGGGAGAAGATTGAAAAGATACAGCTGATGCTTTAACTACTGTACATCTTTGAACAAACCCACCTGTAGGTTATCCCAACCCAATAAGGACTAATTGTAAGGAGGGCTTCTGAAAGTACTGAGCACTCTATTTATCCTCTCTCCTATAAGGTAAAAATTAGTTGATAATCAGGGGTGGTGGATAATTGAGGTGGTGGATTAAAGGGAGAAATAACAGAAAGTACAGAGGAGCCCACCAGGATGCAGCACAATACTGCAGCATTCTGCAGCAGTTACTGCAGGAAAGAAGGCAATTTCAATGGCAGTTAAACCCTTTTGTCATGCAGTAATCTGAATCACTGTATTGCATCCAGGCAGACTCATGGTGGCCAGTAATTGCGTGGCATATATTCTAGCCCTGTACTCCTAGTTTGATTGCTATCTATTGTGTTCTTCTTTTTTATGTACCTAAGACTTATTATAGTGATTCAGTTTATGACAAGGAACTTTTGCAAATGTGCATGTCTGCTCAAATGTATTCATCCAATTGCTTAACTAAAAAAAAAAAAGATGGAACGTGCTCATTCCTGGCATAATTGAATCTTTTAAATTAGTTTTCACATAAAGCTCAGCCTTTTGTAGCCTTGAATGCTAATGTATTTGCTGGTCCAACAAAATGCACCAGATTCCCTGTTTTGTCTATCTGTTTGCATCTATTGGTAAATGCATACAATAGGCTTTCTGCTACCACATGAGTAGTAACTTAAGTTTATGAACAGTTAAATCATGTTACAAAATGGTGAACATAGAGACCCATTGGGATCAACCTGTTGATAGGCAGGAGCTCTGATACCACATATTATATGTACATATATATGTATATTGTTAAATATTATGAAACGGTTGTACCTTTTAATAACAGGCTATCACTGAAAATGAGGTCCCCGTTTGCCCAAATGACCTGTCATCATCCTTGTTTATTTCTCTTTTCAATAAATAACATTTTGATGAACTGAATATCATGAGACCACCAGGTACTGTATCTGTAATTGTTTTTTTTACTGTATAAGCCTCTTCCAGCAATTGCCAGTACAAAGCCCTCCCAATATCACATAGGAAACATCAGATCAAAAATATTTCAGGTAGTCGTTGGTTCATTGCATATTTATTTCAACAAAACTTTTCTTAAGTCAGATGTCACTGTCTCATTAATCCACCTGTGAAATGTAGTGATACGAGTATACATGCCTGGCACCCTTACATCACATTCACTGGTACCCCTTGAAACAATACCTACCAGGTACCAAGGTTCACCATTTTGACAGACCAGCGGACCACCAGAGTCTCCCTAGACCAACAGAAAAAAATATATTATTTGAAAATATAGTGAAATGTATTTCGCAACAAGATTTACTTCATTCTCTCTATGAAAGATAGGGACTTTAAAAACATTTGGCCTACTACATCTAACGTAGAAGGCCAACTGTCCATTCCATACCGAAGCAAACTTAGTCAGAGCTCGACCATGAACTGGCCATTGGAATCTACATGGTGGAACCAAATAAATGGCTTCTGGGACACAAAATATTACTTTCTTTTTAAAAACTTTACTCCCTGGGCACTAGAAGATGTTCTTTTTTATTTAATTATTTAGAATATTTCCTCACTGGGATATTCACATTTAGGCTACATGCCTCATTTTAAGATGGTCAGGAATAGTTATAGGAGCAGGGAAAGCCCCCCTACATTTGTCTGGGCTAGAGCATTCACATTCCTCTGTCTGCTGTCCCTACTTGCAGAGCTTTGGAATACTGAATGGTTCTCACTCTCCATGTCCACTAACATGGACGAGACTCTCCTGTTTCCAGACTAAATTCACTGCTGTCTGGGACAAACATACCTCTCTTAGAAGGTATTTTATTTGTGGTTCCTGCCTTCTCTGGATTTCAGTAAAGATCATCAACCTCTGTAAAGCCTGTGACTCTGCCTGGCTTATCTGCAAAGCTTCTGGATCCCCTCAGGACATACTGAGATACAAGCAGCTCAGGATCTCCTGCACAAAGCTTCAGAGGGAAGCAAATTAACTTATTTCTCTGCAAATCTCCAGAACAACCTTTGTTCCATCAATAAGTTCTGGAAAGTGGTTCACTCCATTTTGATCCCTCCCACCTAGTCAATCACTCAGGTCTTAAACTCAGGTAATTTACTCATTTCAAATCATACTGAGGTAGCCTCCTCAATGAATTCTTTGCTTCTTGTACACTCTCTTTCTCTCTCTCTGCTGTTCTCAGCCTCCTCCTCCACCTTATTGCACCTCTCCACCTGTCTTCTATCTACCCGAATCACCCTTTCTCCCTATCTCTGTCACCCACTCTGCCACCGTTGCAGCTGTTTAAGCTCTTAATCCTTCTAAAGGCCACAGATCTGATGTACTAGATCCTAAGCTTCTCTTTCTATCTGCTCCTGTAAACTATCAGCCCCTTACTACCCTCCTTAACCTCTCTTTCAGTCTTACTGCACTATCCTGTGCATGGACAACCAGCTATGGTCCTCCCCTTGAATGAAGGAAGAACCCTATCTCCACTGGGAAATTACTCCATACCCTACATAAACTTCAGGAGAAACTTGCCATCTCCCAGCTCTCTGACTTCCTTAATTCCTCTTTCTACCTCTCTCCTTACCAGTCTTGCTTAGGAAGGCCCACTTCACCATCTCCTTCCCCTTTCAGGTCACTGATTCCATCCTGAAGGGGATAGCCCAGGGACACGTTGCTACCACTGAACAACAAGATTAACTCACACTCCAGAGCCAGGAGACTTACTCTCCATTGAAGATAGGTACAGAAGATACACACGCTTTGTGAAAATTGAAAATTAAAGTTCAGCTTTATTTAAGCCATTCACACTGGTAAGGCAAACCAGAGATGTGGTCTGTTGATCCAGGTACCCTGGTACTTTGCCAATTAAATCTTCATCAGGAGGCTAAAACCTGTATGTAGGCACACCCTTTTTATACCTCAAAACTTGATGACAAAGTGGTGACATCATGACATTGACTAATCAGCATTCAGTATTCATTTTTATATTGATAACACTTTTCAAAAAGCAATATAAAAAGAGCATTAATTAAATTTATTTGTTGTTTGATACTATAAGTCTTTGGTGCACTATATTAATTAAACAGGCTTGATTTTTTTGACATAATTGATATGAGAAATTTCCTGCAATTTGATTGGCCTGCCACATAATATATTTAAATATGGGGATATTTGAAATTAATTTAATATTACATACCTACCATAGCATTCTGGACTAATAGATTTAGTTATTGCTCTTTTTATATATTTTTTTTTTAAGTTTTATCTGTATAAAAATGAGTACTGAATGCTGATTGGTCAATGTCATGATATCACCACTTCATCATCAACTTTTGAAGTATAAAAAGGGTGTGTCTACATACAGGTTGTCCTTGTGTCTAGTGGCAACCCCTGCCCTCTGATTACCCATTCCTGTAATATTCCTCTTGTCCCTGGTGTCTTATAGCACCCTCTGATCACCAGTCCTTGTAATATGGAGGATGGGGGTGCCACTAGACCACATTTTCCCTTGGGTCTTGTGGCCCCCCTGCCCTCTGTTCACCCATCCCTGAAATTGCAGTGATGTCCCCAGTGACTAGAGGTACCCCCCCAAATTTCCCATCCTCATAATATCCCTCTTGTCCCTGGTGTCCAGTGGCACCCCCCAACCTCTGATCACTGGTCCCATATAATGAGTGGTTGCCCTGGTGTCTAGGGGTCCCTGATCCCACTGGCCATAATGCATAGTTAGTCCCTCATGTCTAGTAGTATCCACCACCTCCCAAGCACCCATCTCAGTACCAACCCCAAGTCCCTGGTGACTAGCAGCCCCCTCACACTGCCCATATAGAACACATCACCCAGCCAATGCTCCCTGTACCCCAGTTAGACAGTACCAAGTGGAGAGCCTGATACGATGACTGTCACAGCGCTCTTCTCACCTCTTTGGCTGGCCACCATATGGGGTCACAGGGAGCGCATGTACTGTATACTATATACTGTACACACGCTACCTGTGATCCCATATGGCAACTGTACATGGCACTCCCTGTCATCCCATATGGCAGCCAGCTGAGGAGGTGAGAGAAGGGCTGTACCAGTCATTGTATCGGGCTCTCCACACAGCACCGTTTTACTTGGATATTGGGGGGATTGACTGGGTTGTGTGCTCAGTGCAGGTGGTGTGGGGGGGCTGCTAGTCACCAGGTACTCAGGGCTGATACTGAGATGGGTGCTTTGTGGGTGGCAGGGTACCACTAGACACCAGGGACTAACTATTCATTGTAGCCCAGGGGATTGGAGGGCCCTAGATACCAGGGCAATCACTCACTATCTATAAGGATCCAGTGATTGGGGGCTGAGGGATTCCACTAGATGCCAGGGACAAGAGGAATATTATGGGGATGGGCGATCAGTGGGAGTGGGTGCCACTAGTCACCAGAGACATGAGGGATATTACAGGGAAAGGGTGATCTTAGGGCAGGGGGTTCCACTAGGCATTAGTGAAAAGAGAGATATTGCAGAGATGGGTGATCAGATGGCAAGGGGTGCCACTAGACACAAGGGTCATAAGGGATATTACAGGGACAGGTGATCAGAGTGGGGTGCCACTAGACAGCAGGAACATGAGGGATATTATGGGGACTGGCAATTGGAGGGTGGGGGTACTACTAGACACCAGGGATATCACTGCAATTTCAGGGTCGGGTGATCAGAGGGGAAGGGGTTCCACTAGACACCAGGGAAAGCATGTATATCATGGGGACTGATGATTTCAAGGTGGGGGGTTGCCACTAGATATGAGGCACAAGAGTAATATTATGGGAACAGGCAATCGGAGGGCAGGGGGAGCCACTAGACACACGGCAACAACTAATAATAGAGGAGTGGGTGACTGGAAGGCAGGGGGTGCCACTGGACATAAGGAAGTTCATTTACATTGAAGGGTTAGGTGTTTGGAGTGTGGGGGAGGGGCACTCACCACCAAGCCTGATGTAGCAGGTGGCTACAGGACAGGCAAAACCTGCTACCACTACCCATGCAAATAAGCCCATAATGGGCACATCAATCAGTCAATCACTTTATTTAACCAGGCATAAACATCATTGAGCAAGCTCATTTTCAAGGTGGTCCTGGGCATAAACACAATACAGTACACTTCATAAGATTACAATTATGGTGGACAATGCTGCTGCTGCTGCAAAAAAAAAAAAAAAACATTGTGAAGGTGACGGTCAATATGGGCCTATACATACCGGTCAACACAATTAACATGCAAAGGTACATAATATATGGCCCCTTAATGCCTTGCATGCCCGATGGGCTCATTTGCATTTTTCCACAGAATATCACACTGTAGGCTCCCAGCACTATCAGGTCTGGGAACGCAGTTCCCTATGGGCTGCATGCAGCCTATGTCCATGTCACAGCAGTGTTACTTGTCTTAGCACTGCGCTGGCATGGTCCTATCTTCAGTCAGATAGCACCAGTGAGCTATCTGACAGAATATACCAACTTCTGGTCAGACACAAGTGCAGTGCAAACCTTTGCTCTCCACTTTTGCACATATTTTAATATCTGACCCCAGGTTTCTTCAGTCGACAGGGTCTAGCTTTTTTTTCGTAGTCTATTTCTTTTGCTTTTTTTTTTTCACTCTGTTTGATATTTGCTGTGCCGTATCAATATACTTCTGTGATATTGGTCGTCCTAGATACTACTGTATTAATGGTGAAGTATATTATATTGTGGTCACTGTCAGCAAGTGGCCACCTACAGCGCATTCAGTTACTGTAATAGTTTTGGATTTGAGAATTAGGTCGAGCATATTATTTGTATGTGTAGGTTGTTTAATCACTTGACATACATTCAGTTGATTACACATATCTATAATCTTCTGGGGCCCAATATTCAAAAGTTTGTGCTGTAGCCCCATATTTAAAAATTGCTGTTACATGTGCAAAGAGGGTTAGCACCCATGTAAAACCTAATGTATGCGTGTGGACAAGGGAGTGGCGTGACCATGAATATCATGAATATCAGAGGGCTCCCCAGCACTACAGCCCCACAGACTCATTGCCAGCCACAGGTCCACACAATGGTCGACCCCGCTCGGATCGACAGGTATGAGATATCCCTTCATAGCCCTGGACCTCCCACTGCTTGAAAGCCGTGACTGCAATTGGGCACTTTTCTGACTGCTTCCCAGACCCTACTGGCTGACACAGCTAATTCCCTTGGCCTTGTTGGGTCTTGCTGGGCACTTAGGACTGTGTTACTTTTGTTTTTAAACCTGCCACTCGATGGCTACGCTAGCCAAGCTGATTTTCTTGCTTTTAAAAAAACTGTCACTTTCGTTTTCCTAGCTGCTACTTGAGTTTTTTGGAATTAAGCTGTGTGAACTATGTAGCTCTAACTATCTATTAAATTTCTTTTTAAGTTGATTCAGATACCTCTCTCTAGCTGTTGTTAAAAGCTGATAGCCAAGTGCTAGGAATCTAAACTGTACTGTAGTATGGCAAAGGAGGTCAGCAAAATGTTAGCAATTTAAACTGTTATTGATTAATGTTAAGTGTTGAAAGTGAAGTACTAGGAATTTAAATTGTTCATATTTCTAACAGCAGACCTGTAATTTGATTGTATCCCCTGACTTTTCTACTTATTCCTCCCCTTCCACCCAACTGGCTCCCTGCCATTTCCCTCATTTCTGCCTGTTACACGCCATAAGGCTTTACTTTCCCCGCCTATTTCTTTAGTCTGCTAGAGCCCTTTCCCCTCTGAAATGCTTTCAGCACCCTCCCACACCATTTTAGCCCTCAGACATCTTTCCCAACTCTTCACTTCTTCCCCCAACCCTCTTTTGTGGAATCGGTTGGCGTGGTTTCCAACAACCCCTCCTAACCTCTTGCTGCAGCCTGTAACCACTTCCTTTGTCTCTCCCCCTCCCCATTTCTTTTGTCTTCATATTCTGCATTCACCTACACTGATACCCTGTCCCTATTATATTAACTAGATTCCCTCTCTCACTTACCTGCAGATCCAGCCCTCAGATGGCTCCCCAGTGCCATGGCACCGGAGACTCATTGCCAGCCGCGGGTCCACACAATGGCAAACCCACTCAGATTGGCAGGTATGAGATATTCCTTCTTAGCTCTGGACTTCCTGTTTATGCTTAGGTTATACCCTTATCGTCCCACATACACCTCACACTGTATTTCTGGTCTATTGTACTGTGATACTGTTATTTTGCACTTGTATATAGATATGAGTGCTAGGAATGTGCTTTGCTGCTAAGATATGCTAATATTGTCATGCATGATTTATTATATCTCACTATAATGCATTTATCTAGATTATGTTTGTCTTTTACATATATTCCATATATAATCTATCTAATCACTGATTAGATGACTCAGAGGGATCATCAGTGATTATTGTATACTTATATTCTCATATAATTATATGTAATGTGTTTTACACTCAGATATGCCATGTAATAGGCTTGTCAGCAGTTCTCTTTGTCTAAGCAAGCTGACAGAGACAGCTTTTGTTATGTCTCTATGTTTTATATTGTACGTAAGTAAGAAATGTGCATGTAGTTTGAACTATCAGCATTTCTTTTGTCTAAGCCAGGGGTTCTCAAATGGTGAGGCCAGCCTCCCTTGGGAGGCCCCAACCTGTTCCAAGGGAGGCTCAAGCAAGTCTGAAAAAGAACTGTGTTTATATTTAGAGATTTATGTATTTTGTGTGAAGAGATGAAGCAAACTGAAAGAAGATAATGGTGAATTTTATGTATTTATTTACTAACAGGTGACAAGGGAAGCTTAATGAGTCAAGGCTCATTTCAGGTGCACCCGGGGAAGGGTAGGTAGTGAATACATTTCAGAAGGTAACTGCAGAACAATCAGGAAATACACAGTGAACAATAGTGCAAACAAATATGAACAATAAACTAATAATGAGTGCTGGTAATTGATCAATTTGTAGACTGATGGCAGAACAGCCCAAATTGAAGTGTTGAGTATAGAAGTGCTAAGAGCAATAGTAGGAAGGAGCAACATAATCCCCAAGAAGTTGCTTAGGAGCAGGAAAGGAGGGGGAAGAGGCAAAGTATGTAGGAAGGATATTTCATATAGAGAGCAAACCGAGAAAGTAGTCTCACCCATGAAGGCACTGCAACAAGGGGTAACAATGGTTCAAGAATGAAAATAGTGGAGCAAGTAGGTATGGCTCTAGGGGATGTGGGGAGTCACAATAAGCTGAATAATAATATTTGTTTATTTTATTTATTTGTTATTCAGATAACACCTTTGAGCACAGGGAGTTTTTTCAAAGGTTCCACATCAGTATAAGACAAAGAACTGATGAAAGAACTGAATGTGAGCCAAGTACTCAAAGGGGTTTCAATTTATTCATGGTGTACTGCGCAAAGTACAGTATGTTATTTTTCTTTGGGGAGTCCCACGATTATTTCAGTTTTGGGGGGAGGCTCAAAATCTTTTTCATGGATTTGAGGAGGCTCACTGTGACAAAGTCTAAGAACTATTGGTCTAAGCTATAATGCTAATGGAAGCATATTCTGTCTCATATGATACTCATTAGTAATTCTGTCTCCTAAGTCATTATCCAATGGAGAATGACTTGGGACCAATACATATTGGGCCGGATATTCAAAAGGGTTGCGCCATGCGCAATAGGGTTGTGCCTGCGCAAGTCTGAACTTGCTCCATTCTGCGATATTCAGCAGGAGGCAGTTGCACCACTAAAACAGGCTGAGCAACAGCGCAATGCAAATGAATGCATGCTGAACTGGTGGGAGGTACCATGCATAAACTGCACAGCCCGATCAGTGGGCTGTGCAGAGTTGTGCAGGCAGCAACCCCAACCTGCGCCTGCACAACTTTGAGCCAAAAAAAAAGGCTTAAGTCAAGGGCCACCCACAGGTGAGCTGCTGCATTGCAGGGTGCAACACAGTAGCTGCCACCTGTGGCTGGCCCCCAACCCACTCTCTGTGCTCCCCTGCAGCCCGATCATGGGCAGCTGACTGTAAATCCCCCACCACCCCCACTGGCCCTATCTCGGCATAGTGTACCCCCCACCAGCTCGATCACCAAGCAGCAATGTGACTCTCCCCGAAGTATCCCTGGTGGTCCAGTGGACCAAATGCCCGATCGTGGGCAGTAAAGTCTAATAAACCCCCTCCTCCGCAGTCATCCTGGTGGTCCAGCAGGCCGAAATGCCTGATCACGGGCAATACGTTTAATAAACCCCTGAACATAGCCCTGGTGGCTAGCCCCCACCCCACCCATGAAGCCCCACCACCCGCCTCCCCCCGGCGGCGGCGGACAGCAGCATCCCACCTGCCTGCCACCTGCCGCCACCAACTGACTGCCAGTAGGGCTGCACGCCCGATGCAGAGCAAAGCCAATGGGCGTGCAGCCCATTCTATGACAGTCAGATTGTGAAGATGAATTCATTCACAAATCTGGACTGTCATATGGCATACGCTGCATGCCCATTGGCTCTTGCTCTGCAATAATGGCGTGCAGCCCTACCGGCAGTCAGTCGGCGGGTGGTGGGTGGCAGGTGAGTGGGATGCTGCCACCCACCGCCGCCAGGGGAGCGGGTAGGGGCCATGGTGGGTGGGGATGCTAGCCACCAGGGCTATGTTTGGGGGGTTATGGAAACTTACTGCCGATCTGGCATTTCGGTCCACTGGACCACCAGGGATATGTTCGGGGTTATGAAACTTGCTGCCCATGATTGGGCATTTGGTCCACTGGACCACCAGGGATACGCTCGGGGAGCCACATTGCTGCCCGTGATCAGGCTGGTGGGGCGGGGAGTACACTATGCCCACGATCGGGCCACTGGGGGGTGGTGGTGGGGATTGTACACTGATTCCTCATGATCGGGCTGCAGGGGGCATCGGTCCCCGACGGCTGCTGCCTGGCAGGGCACCAGGTGCAAGTCCTCGGGGCTCGGCGCACCTGCATGCTAATGGCATGCAAATGGGGCCATAATCAGATGCAAATGGCCCCCCCTGCACCTTGCATGAATTATAGCCCCATTTGCATGTCACCTTTTGAATATTGGGATTTTTGCGCATGGCGCAATGGTACTTGCTCCACCGCAAGTTGAATGCTCCACTCTGTCAACTTGCGGTGGCGCAAGTTCCACTGCTCCATGCACAGTGGCTGTGGCTGGGGGATGATATTCAAAGGAGTTGCTCAATAGCACAACTCCTTTGAATATCACCCCGGACACACCCCTGCGCAACTATTTTGTGCAGCGCAAGGGCTTGCGTCTTTGAATGGTGCAGTTTGAATATCCAGCCCATTGTTTCTTATATCTGTAACTATGTTGTAATCTCTGTTGCTATGCTGTTATCTGTAGTATTTAACTGTCTGCAACCTGTTGTAGCTCTCTCGAGACACTACTGTAACTTCTGTAGAAGGGCAGAGAGCTGGAGCGCAGGGAGAGATAGAACAAGATCTTAGAGAACCTAAGATCTACAATTCTGGAGATTATGTACATTCTTCAGGAATGGTTAGAAACCCATCTCCCTTGTGATTTTCTCTGTCACATGCTTGGCGTAAGTAGCATAATAAACTTTATTAGTACTCCTTGCTTGTTTATGAATGTTTCTTGGCAGATTCTGAGACACTAGAATCTGTATTATTATTATTTTCATTGTTTACCCTACACACCAAGAGTGTTTAGACAACATAATGGCGATTGCAAAATGAAGTCTGGATGTTTTTGTCAAGTTTCATTTTAATTTCCTCTGTAAATTAAAACACTGGGCGAGAGATCCGCAGTAAAAAGAAGGTGAAAGTGTCTAATGTTTAAAATTTTTCAGTCAGTTGTGTGTTCTACAGTGCAGACACAACAATCTCTTGCCAGATATTCAATTTCTGTGTAATGAGTTGTTTTATTTTTGATTTTTTTCCCTATTCTTTCTCTGTGGGAACACAGCTATTAAGGATCTGAAACAAACAGACAGCTTTCTTGTGCACTCAAATCCTGATGGGTATTTACTCATCTAGGTGTCCACAGACGCCAAAGGCTGTTTGTGTGCTTTCATGAATTTTGGTTGCAAACAAAGTTTTTTGATCCACAGACAGCTAAGGGTTTCTTATCTGAAGACATGTCTAAATATATCAGTACTGAGTTGAGGTTGGATGCCTTATCAAGCCAAACTGCTAACAGTAGTTGGCTTGATTTTGCTAAAGTAGCAAAATCCAATGATAGTCCTTTAAGGGATATCATAAAAGCCCATTTTGGGGAATTGAAAAATGGTAACAATGATCCTGAAGGATTATTAATTGCAACGTTGTTTAATTGTTTTGATGCTGTTCTAAATAAGATATCTGTTTTGGAATCTGAGCATCTTGCTTGCGAAATGGAGAATGCTGTTTTGATGCAGATGATTAGTCTGAAACAGGCTTCTAATATGGAAAGAATAATTGGACTACCGTCTGAGCTGGAGTCTGTCCATCTAGAAAATGATTGTCTCTTTAATGAGAGAAGCAGCCACGAACTGCAATGACGCTCAAAAGGCAAAACTTAGAAAAAATGTTTTTCAAACAAATGGTGTTCTGGCTAGTAACACTGATTCCCTACATTTTGAAAACAAGCAACTTAGAGATGATAAGTCTGAAGTAATTACTGAAAAAATTAACAAGCTGGTATTTCAACACCAGACCTTGACGGTACAGCATGATTCAGTATGTTTTAATTACAGCAGACTTGAAATGAAGGTTTTCAATATAAACTATGACACAGCTTCTGTCAATAATAAGCATGTTTTACAAGATGGGAATGTCTTGAAATCTGAAAACAAAGCACTTAATAGCTTGTTAACTCCTGTATCTGAGTTAGAATGTAGAAGTAAAAGTCAGATATGGCGAACTTGCGCCATCAACCAGAGGTATTGGCAGGGTATACTAACTTAATGCCCAAAGACCTTGCCTCTTCTGATGTTGAAGAGTTTGATTTTGAACACTCACAGTATGCTGTGGGGTGGACTAGAACAAAGGCTAGGCACTTATTTTTCTGTGATTCACAAAATGGAGAATTGTTAGAGTCTCAAAATGGTGGACACACATGTTCTCAGGTTGCATCCCCATACCATCCCCAAGATGGTTGCTCATGGTCATGTGATGATGGTCATGACACAGTAACCCATGATGCCCATGAGGTAATCCAAAATGGCCGACCACCATCTCACAGAGATTCGATCTTGCAGTCGCAGGGACCTGTGATTGCTGCCATAACCAAACAAAACAAACCGGAGTTTTTTGGCATGTTTAATAATATTATCAGTAACACTAGTGTTTCTGAGGGACAGAAAATTCTCATTAAAAATTATGTTGATGTACTTTTGAATAAGGTTGATACACAATCTTTCATGAAGTCAGTGTCTGATGCTAAAGAAACAGCTAATGCTGTAAATGTTTGCTTTATTAGCATGGCCTTGGATAAAGAACACATTGCAGTTAATTACATGAAAGGTTGTTTTCATTTCCTATGCAATTTAACATCTGCTTCTCCTGAGAAGACTAAATGTACTGCTTTTCCTATGTAGTGCATTAATACCTTAGGCTGTAATGTTAAAAATAATGTTGCTACCATCCAGCAACATTCCAGTGGGGAAACCCACTTTACATTTGATGGGGGAGGGGACAACCCTGATTCTAAAAGGCCCGTGGCTGTGATATTTTCAGCATCACAGGCCTTGTTGGAGGGGAAGGGGTTACAGGTTTGATTTCTAAACCTGAGCTAACAACTCTGTCAGCACTACTTCCTCCACCCCTGATGGCTACTGAACCACAATCCATAGCTGTAGAACTATGTGCAGCTTGCACAACACTTTTCTCCACTGTGCAGGCACCCTTGACAGTGCCAACACTCCCTGCACATGATGCAGAACCCCCTCCATCAGTGACACCTGGATCATCCCATACTGTGACTGCAATACTGGCACTACAGGTAAGAAGGTGCAAGGTCTCCTAATACTGACATCATTGTCTTTTTGTTTGGGATCACTAACCATGGCCCCAGCATTGGTTAATCCTAACACAGTTTTAGGGCATTATTTTGAAACTGCCACATCAGATGTAGCAATCTCAGCAGTTTTAGCCCAAACATAAAATGGACACATCAGACCCATTGCTTATGCATCCCAGATGCTTGCCCCAGTGGAGCTGAAATACAGACTTTGTGAAAGGAATCTTTTGGCCACATATTGGGCAGTGAGATACTTTATGTACATCATTGGATATGCACCTATTGTGCTGCATTCCAATCATTTGCTAACTAATGTTCTGTTGTCAGACAGAGTAAAAGATGACTCTGTAGCCAATGCCAGACTCACACACTGGTCTCTCATATTATAGGATTATGACATCTCTGTCCTTCCTATCAAAACTTCATCCTTGTTGGCCCATGGCCTACAATTTGCAGGAGAGAACCATGATTGTTCGCTCCCACCCCCTGACCTACCTGTCCCAGTGCCCTTTCTGGCAGAACCTCAGAAAGTGTTCAAAGACACCACTGTGTGTCATGTTTTGACTGATGACTCCAGCCACACATACCAATGAGGGTCAGATAGCAGGGTTTGAAATTATTTTACATTCTGGTGATGACAGAGGTGTATGGTTAGTGTATCATCGTATATGTACGATTCACAGGCAATGTTAAAACACACCTGGCAAATAAAATGAAAATCAAGGAGGTGAGGAGTCTCCTAATTACCACAAATATTTGTGAATGGTTTAGAGAGCAGGAATGTCCTTGAGAAAGACACAGCTTGTGTTAAGAAAGAAAAAGATTTTTCCTTGCATAAAATAATACCAGCACTCCATGAGAGGGTTAAGTTCTGCCCGCTTCAAGAAATGTCCTTGAGATAATTACAGAAAGCACTGCAGATACAATGTTTTTATTATAGTTTCTAATTGGGACTGTTTCTCTCTAAACTGAATTTCTTTGGCAGAAGACAAACTTCTGTTCCAGTACTCTGTAGTATCACTGTGAAATACAGTGACTTGTTTGTGTACAACACAAACCTAACCAGTTTAAATACTGTATATTCATAAGGTCCGAGCATGTTGTATGTATATTCTTTATGCTCTATAAGAAGGACCCTCATTTGAGGGCAGTGTATAGGTTCCTTAATAAAGCAACGGAGGAATAACTTCCAGAAATAACTCTTATAGAAAGTGAAAATGACATTCACCTATACAGTGATGGCCTACTCATTTGTCATATCACTGCTGTAACACCCAGAAAAAGTTACAGGTAATTTCTGAACACCTGAGAGTAGATTTTATCAACTATACCAAATACATAGTACTCCAACTGGTGTACACCAGTGAGTCAGTAAAAACCCTAGACAGACTAAAATCCTCTGTCTTATGGCTACACATGAGAAATGATGTAGAACACTACATTAGTAACTGATCTGTGCACAGAACAATCCTATACCAGCTAGGACAAATGCATTGTTACCCCACAGGCAAAGGTCCCTGGAACAAAATCCAGTTTAACTACATTGGCCTTACGCCAACCACTAAGACCAACTAGTTTGCACTAGTGATCACCAACCTATTTTCCAAACAGTTTAAAGCTATCCCAAAACAGAACAACACAGTCAAAGTGACTGCAAATGTCTTGGTAAACCAGCTATTTACCAGGTAGGGTTTTACCCCAAAGGTAAATTCTGATTACAGGGATCCGGCTTTATAGCCAAGTAATGCAGGAAATTCTGGATTTGTTATGGGTAAAAAAAATGTTTTATATCCCTTACAACCCACAGTCATCAGGACAGTTGGAATGGGATAACAGACAGAACTTAGTTATGCTATAATAAACTTGTTCAGAAAACCCAAAAAGACTGGAATTCATTATTGTCTTTACTCCTTATGGCAATAAGAGGGACACCCTCTGCAGGTACACATCATACATTATTTTTGAAAGTCCATGAGACTCCCAGAACATTTACTTCTGGACCTGTGTACTGCCACTGCTGATGGAGCATCATATATTAAATATCTCAAACAAGACATCCAAAAAGGTACACTTGTTTGCTTCACAATATATGGGCAAGGCCCAAAAACATGCCCTATCCCATTGTAAACAAATGTAGTCCTGCAGACTACCAAGTTTGACTGCCTTACTATAACAGTCATTGATAAATGGCTACATGCCAATCAAATGAACCTGTTTAAAGGAGATTAAATTACGTTTCCATACCCCAGTGGGAGGAATAGTACTAAACTATGTTTTTCTTTTCTCTTTTCTTTTAGGTTCCAGAGAGAGAGAGATGCTTGCTTTTATGCTTATTCTTTTTAGAAGTAAGGGTCTTCTTACAAGCCCAAACTGCACATTGTATTGCAGACAAGAACCAGTGACCTAAACCTAAAAACGTTGTTGAGGCAGAATACCTCACAAGCCCACATGATTTAATTGCATCCTGTGGAATTCACACTAAAGTCCTAAAAGACATGTTCATTGTCCAGAAGGGTAGTGAGGCCCTACTGAATGTTATGATCATTGCTTTGGATCAATTCTAGCAGCTAGATTTGATCTGGACTCCTGTTTTCATTTTATTGATATCAGGAATTTTGCATCCAAATTTACAGGGCAATAAAAGCCATTAGACCTTAAGTTTTTTTTTTTAACCCTATGATGCTTCATAATTTGTGACACTTAATACTGAGTGTCATGGCCCACCCAGTGGTCTAACAGCCACTTCCAAACCAGGTACCCTAGTTAATAATGTGCAGTTCATGCACAACCCAGTGCATTTTAAATCTCACCCTTTTAAACTTGAAATGATTTGTTTTATGTGTCACAACAAACATTTCCCACTTTTTTTTCTTTCCATAGTGATGTGATTGAATACCCTGGCAGCATACCAGGTACTCATTAATGACTCCCTACACAGGGACTGATAGCACCACACATACACACACTTAGGATTTTCATATCCTGACTGCTAGTGGTACAACCTATGATTGTAAACCTACCAAAACACACTAGGCATTTTGGTTTTGTTTTGATTTTTTTTTTAAACAAAACACAGGTTTAGACTCAGACCTACTTGGTTCTGACATATCTATTTGAAATAGGGCTGATATAGCCAATATTCATACATATGTTAAAGGTTCATGATCGTATGAAATATATATCACACTCCCCTCACTGCATGGTATACATGATTTTGCTCATAAAGAGTGATTTACAATTACAATATTGAGG
Source organism: Neoceratodus forsteri (assembly GCA_016271365.2). NCBI lineage: Eukaryota > Metazoa > Chordata > Ceratodontiformes > Ceratodontidae > Neoceratodus > Neoceratodus forsteri. The sequence continues at coordinate 1,522,045,038 of CM028130.1, read as the reverse complement.
ATATTGTGAAGAGGTTTGACCTGACAAATGTTCATGTTAATGAATTAATTTATGCTCACATTAAGGAAGCAGATGAGCATCACATAGCTAGGAAAGTCCTTTGCACTGCTTACGGCTATCGTGTTCTTACAACCCTTTGGTCATCTCTTCCGGGATCTGAATTAAGATATATCCTTGATCTCATACATGACAGATGTATGGGTCAGTGGCATTGCCACATTTTGCACTTCTATTGCATGTGTTATCAAATGTTTATTTGAATCTAGCATTATTCCTGTCAATCGCAAGGAACCTGGATATGTCACCACACACCAGTATTGCTCCATGTTTCAAACGTATTCTGCACAATCCAGGAAGCCATGTTTATGATCTCACAGTGTCATTGCCACATTTTTATCCGGCAACATCCATCTCTGATCATCTGGCAACCGTCTATTCTATTGATCATCTTGATGGGAACTTTTATCGTGAAAAGGTTGAAACTACCTCCTTTCCTTGTTTACCATGAGGTATTGGAATCGTGACTGACTCTGAACTTTGAATGACGTACCTGAAAGGAACATCACCTTTTATGCAGATGTGACATCTTCCAACTTGTCTTACCAACTTGTAAATACTGGCCTAATAACTGAAATTAGGCTTCCATTTCTGAACTTTCAAATAAACTGTATTCAGTCCAGCCAATTAAGATTCTACAATCAAGCTCATTGTTATGCATACCTTGAAGCTAGTCTGGGGTAAGGGCAATCCCCCAGCTCAGCAAGAAGAATCTTCTTCATTTGATCTATCAATTTTCCACACTGCTTGTTTTTCAAGCCTGGCTGGCACCTCATACAAACTGAGTACTGTTACAAACTTTTACACTTTGTGCAGCCGTGTGATCATCTTCAACTGAACACTGTTGTTATTCCATTGTAAAACTCAATGTGCAATCTAATGCACCCTCTGCTGAGGACTATGAAAATACTGCTGCCTCCTGAACATTTTGATCAACCCTAGGAAAATCTGAATGCATCGAATTTGAACTATGAATCTTCATCTGACATTTGAAGAAACCCTGCATTTATCCCTGGAACTGTTCATAGTTTATGCCTTGTGGACATTGACATTTCGTGTCCTGTTCAACTTACCAACTGAAAAATGCCATCCTTCAAGGTGGTATATTCTGCAAATGTGGAACATTGTGTGGTGACCAATTATACATTCTTCTTATATGGACTAAAAGTTATGCAAAGTGAACATTTCTAATTTCTGTTTTTATTCCCTAAACAGGTAATAGGTTATACAGTAATCACACCTGTTCCCATCCTGGAACCAGATATCATTAAGTCTAGCCCTAACTATCTTGATGCTCTATCTCAGTTTTTACTTATTTTTAATATCCATACACGCAACTTAAGTGTGTCTCTTCAATTTCTTCCCAATAGGACAGATACACATCTGATACATATCAGTATTTACTGATTGCTTTGATATTGGAAAACCCCATTGTGAAGTTTTATTCCAAATGTTTATAGTAATACAAGGTTTACTAACATTTTCCCTTATAATCACATTTTGTTGTTTAAGAAAAACCTGTGTGACCAGTTAATATTTTTCTATCAGGTTCGTGCCATGGGCCTGTAGAGGAATGGTGCCTAACCTCCATCTTTTTGTTGTGTTGCCACTTTTGCAAATAGGACAACAAAGAGGGGATAGTTACACTTGAGTTATGCCCCTATCATCCCACATACACCTCACACTGTATTCCTGGTCTATTGTACTGTGATATTGCTATTTTGCACTTATATATAGATATGAGTGCTAGGAATGTGCTTGCTGCTAAGATATGGTAATATTGTCATGCATGATTTATTATACCTCACTATAATACATTTATCTAGATTATGTTTGTCTTTTACATATATTCCATATATAATCTATCTAATCACTGATTAGATGACTCAGAGGGATCATCAGTGATTATTGTATACTTACATTCTCATATAATTATATGTAATGTGTTTTACACTCAGATATGCTATGTAATAGGCTTGTCAGCAGGTCTGTTTGTCTAAGCAAGCTGACAGAGAGAGACAGCTTTTGTTATGTCTCTATGTTTTATATTGTACGTAAGTAAGAAATGTGCATGTAGTTTGAGCTGTCAGCATTTCTTTTGTCTAAGCTATAATGCCAATGGAAGCATATTCTGTCTTATATGATACTCATTACTAATTCTGTCTCCTAAGTCATTATCCAATGGAGAATGACTTAAGACCAATACATATTGTTTCTTATATCTGTAACTATGTTGTAATCTCTGTTGCTATGCTGTTATCTGTAATATTTAGCTGTCCGCAACCCACTGTAGCTCTCTCGAGACACTACTGTAACTTCTCTAGTAGGGCAGAGAGCTGGATTGATTGAGATGTTGATTGAGAGTTTGGGAGAGATAGAACAAGAACAAGATCTTAGAGAACCTAAGATCTACAATTCTGGAGATTATGTACATTCTTCAGGAATGGTGAGAAACCCATCTTCCTTGTGATTTTCTCTGTCACATGCTTGGCGTAAGTAGCATAATAAACTTTATTAGTACTCCTTGCTTGTTTACAAATGTTTCTTGGCAGACTCCGAGACACAAGAATCTGTATCATTATTATTTTTATTGTTTACCTTACACACCAAGAGTGTTTAGACAACACTTCCACAGCTTGAAAGCTGCAATTGCAACTGGGCACTTTCCTGGCTGCTTCCCAGACTCTATTGACTGACACAGCTAATTCCTCAGCCTTATTGGGTCTTGCTGGGTGCTTGGGACTGTATTATTTTTGTTTTTAAACCTACTGCTCAGTGGCCTGTGCTAACCAAGCTGATTTTCTTGCTTTTAAAAAACCTGCCACTTTTGTTTCCTTAGCTGCTACTTGAGTTTTGTGGCCCCCCCAACCTTAATTAAATACTGTTACTGGGGAGCCAGCTGCTTCTCCTCCCCTGGCCATTGGGCTACGTCTCTGGCTACCTCCTTCCTTAAAGGGACACTGCTCCACTGTCTTGGTAGCTTATTCCTTAAAGGGATACTGCTCCCCTGTCTTGGCAGCTCCCTTAAAGCCAGTCCCCTTGCTCTGCACAGTCCCCCCAGCCTAATGTCTGCTGTGACAACCATCATCACCATTTATGGATGGATCCTGCTTCAAAACAACTGTATTACTGGAAAAATGGGTGATCTACTACAGCAGGATCTACCTAGGCAGCAAGTTCTGCCAAAGACTGTGGATGCACAACTTTTGACCCACACAAGGGGTACTGGCTCCCTGCTGCTCACTGCTGTCTTTCACAAGCCCAGACCAACTATCTACAATCAATTACCACTCCTCCTTCCAGTTAGAGTGGCACTCAATGCCCTGTCTTCTCTTCCATCACCTCGCCTCTCCTAGCAACACTTCTCACAAAGCTACACTTACCAAACATCAAAACAAAGACATTTTAAAAATGATTATAATTTGTCTCAGGAAATTGTTAGCACTTCTCCAACTCTGCTGGGGGAACGTTGAACTTAACCCTGGCCCACCTCTCACCCTAGGAGCCCCATCGGATCTCTCGCAAGTTATAGGCCTTAGTTTTCTGCACATGAATGTTTGTAGCTTACCAAAAAAATTTGGCTTGATTCAAACTTGGGTACTACATATAGCACCTGAAATAGTTATATCAGAGACATGGCTCTCGAGCCATATCCCTGAGAAAACTGTCAATATTTATGGCTATAACCTGTTTAGATGTGACAGACCTACAAGGGGAGGTGGAGTCGCCATCTACACCAAGATCAAATACTTAATCTCAGACATTGTTCGCACCTCCTTACCTAAGGAATTTGATTGTCTTGCCCTAAAGTTAACCCTATCACCAGAAGTAGCCCTCTTAATATCTACCTGTTATAGGCCACCCTTTGCTGGGTTTGGCCTACTAGCACTGCTCCACTCCCTACTGGATAAGGTGAGCCTAGAATGCATAATAATGGAAGACTTTAATTGGAACTGGAACAATGACTGCTCTAACAAGCTTAAGGAGTTCTGCGATGTACACTGGTTAATGTAGATTACTCCTGAGAACACCCATCCAAACAAGAAAAGCTCCAGCCATAGTACTCTACTGGATCTTATGCTTGTCAGTAAGCCTCATAACATCACCCATATAGGAGTTTTTCATAGTGACATAAGTGATCACTCTGCCACCACCTGTATTCGGTGTTCCCAAAACAGGTTGTCTGCTTCTACTTTCAAGCTAAAAAGAAGTCTAAAAAACTTCTGCTGGATGGCCTTTCTGACAGACCTTGGAATTATCAACTGGCAGAATTTCTATTTGGCCCCATCTGTCACAGAGGCTTATAATATCTTCCAAAACCTACTAGTGGGGCTGATAAACAAACATGCTGCACTTAGGAAGATCAAAACAAGGAAAAAGTCCCCTGCCTGGTTCACTCCTACCTTGAAGACAGTCCTCAGGGACAGGGATGTACTGTGGAAAAGGGCCAAGAAAACAAAACTAGAAGCCAACTGGCTTGCCTTTCAGGTAGCTAGGAATGCCTGCACCAAGTTAATTAGGGCAGAAAAATCACGTTATTTCCTGACCACCCTTGAAGAAAATAAAAACTGCTCTGCCAATTTCTGGAATATTCTTAGGTTGAAAGTCACTTGCCAGCCTCCTCCCTGCCCACTAGGATAGTGCCAGGAAATGTTTTTTACACAAACAGAGTGGACATTCTCGAACAACTCAACAGTCATTTTGCCACAGCAGGCAATGCATTCAGTGATTCACCCCTCAGCAAGCTTAATGTCCACAGCGATGCTATTGATGGCTTAACCTCTGACATTGCCCCTAACCTGAGACAGTCTTCCTTCTGCTTTCAACCAGTTACATTCAAACAGCTGGAGGACCTCCTAATGTCACTGGACATGAAAAAGTATAGTGGCGCTGATCTTATAGAATCGTTTTTCTTGAAAACAGGCTTTTATCACCTGACAGCCCAATCGCCCACCTGTTTAATAGTTCCTGATTCAAGGCGAATTACCTCCTCTTTGGAAAATAGCGTACATCATTTCCCTTTTCAAGTCTGGAGCTCCAACTGACCTGAACAATTACCATCCAATTTCGCTGCTTCCTACCCTCTCAAAAATCCTGGAGAAAATTCTCAATTCACAACTTAGGGAAAACCTAGAAATTGAAAACCTCCTGAACATGGCCTAATCAGGTTTTAGACCCAAGCACAGCACTATAACTGCCCTGGCCAAAGTGTCCAATGATTGGCAAACCATTCTGGATACAATAAAACACATCTATACCCTCTTTGTTGACCTTAGCTGCTGCTAGCCTTGCTTGTAGAGCAGAAAGCAGCTAACTAAAAGAAGCTACATTTTCTTATTAATTTAAGTAAGTAAGTAAGTCAAAATTTATTTTTAAGCGCTTTTCAAAACCAAAGCGCTGTACAAATGGGCAGGCAATTAAAATTTACAAACATATAACATCAACAACAATAATAACACAATACAATTACAGTAAAATCACAATAAAAATCACTCTCCATATGCTTTTAAGAATAAATAAGTTTTTAATTCTGACTTAAAACTCTCAACGGTCAGGCAGCTTCATATCTGATGAGGTAGAGAATTCCACAGGGTGGGAGCAGCGTAGGAAAATGCTCGTGCCCCAGATGTTTTTAAACGAACCCTGGGAATCTCTAGCAATCCCTCGTCAGCGGATCGGAGTGAGCGAGAGGGACAGTAGGGAATAAGGAGATCTTGAAGATACTGCGGTCCCTGTTCGTGTAGGGCTTTGTAGGTCAGTAACTCGACCTTGAAGGTGATCCGCCACTGAACCGGCAGCCAGTGCAGTTCGCGCAGCACAGGCGTGATATGACTTCTCATAGATGTCCCAGTCAAAAAAGCCTGGCTGCTGCATTCTGCACCAGCTGCAAGCAGCGGATATCAACCTCCAGTAGCCCTAGGTACAGGGCATTGCAGTAATCAAGGCGAGAAGTAACAAAGGCATGGACCAATGTCGGAAGGTCAGCCGGAGGAACTAGGTGTTTTACCCGAGCGATATTCCTAAGATGGTAAAAGGAAGATTTGACAGCGGATGACACCTGAGATTTCAGGGTCAAACCGTCATCAATAATAACACCCAAGTTACGCACCCGGTCTGCAGTTGGGAGCTGGGCACCATCAATCCATATGCCCGAAGGAAGCCCAGCCCTACAACCCACTTCAAGGCGACCTGGGTCCACCACCAACACCTCAGTCTTATCCGGTTTAACCTTAGCCAGCTGGCACTCATCCAATCCTTGATCTCGGATAGACAGCTGTTAAGTATAGAGGCTGAATCTTCCTGTCCGGGACTAAAGGACAGATACAGCTGGGTGTCATCTGCATAGTGAAAACCCAAGCTGTATCACCTAATAATGTCTCCCAATGGCAGCATATAGACAGCAAATAACATGGGTGCCAAAGTGGAACCCTGCGGAACCCCACAGGGCAGGAGAACGGTATCAGAGGAATAAATTCCGGTGATGACCCTCTGTCTTCGCCCCGTGAGGAAAGATCGAAACCATTGCAGAACTGTATCAGACAGTCCGCAATAGAACCGCAGGCATTCCAGGAGCACACCATGGTCCACAGTATCAAATGCTGCAGAGAGATCAAGAAGGACTAGAACAGTATGAGCCTTTCGATCTCTCGCTATCAGGAGATCATTTAGAACCCGGACAAGAGCAGTCTCAGTACTATGTCTTTTCCTAAATCCTGATTGAAGATTATCATAGATATTGTGATTTGTAAGGTGGTCATCCAGTTGTAGTGCAACCACGTTTTCAATAACCTTACCCAGAAAGGGCAGGTTAGAGACAGATCTGTAGTTGGCTGGACAGTTCGGATTCAGTGAAGGTTTTTTCAGGAATGGTTGAACGACTGCCTCCTTTAGGGGATCGGGGAAGATCCCCTGCTCCAAAGATTTGCAAACAATTTCAGCAATGATCGGACAGATAGTATCTACGCAACCTAGTAATAGTGGCGTAGGGCCCGGATCCAAACTACAGCTGGTTGGACGTACAATCTGGACAATCCTCACAATATCCATGAATTCCGGCTTACCAAAGTCAAACCAGGTGACACAGGTGTTTGTTTCCCCTTGCTGATCACCACAAACCCTTAAAGAGTGAGCCTGGCCGATATCCGACCTAATGCTGGCAATCTTATCTGCGAAAACCGAGCAAGCTTCATCACACTTTATTTGTAAAAAAATCTCTTCCAGACTGTAGACAGAGTGGATTGCACAGTCTGTCGACAGTCCGAAAGAGTTGAGCTGGTCGGTTCCATGCAGCAGCAATCTCCCTGGACAGAAATTCTACCTTCTTACGGGTTATTGCCAATTGATAGATACCATAATGATCCATCAACCTAAGTCTGTCAACATCCAGGCAAGATTTCCACCAGGCCCTCTCTAGCCTTCGCCTCACTCTCCTCAGTTCCTTCAAAGACTCATCGAACCATGGAGTCTTTGGGAGCTGAGTGAGTGGGTGAACATGAACAGGAGCAATTTGGTCCAAGGCCTCACTCACTGCCTTATTATAGGCAAGAACAAGGTCCCCTGGACCCATGCTCTCACCCGAAATACCCGATAGGTCCAGTACAGCTAGTAGGCCCTCTGGGTTAACTCCCCTTAAAGGGCTGATACTGGACCATCTCCGTAGAGGCAGGCCTATTAGGGGGTGCCCCAAAGCTGAATCTTATGGTGTGATGGTCTGTCCACACATTCGGTTCCACCCCCAGATGCGTGACATCCAAGTCCAGTAGGAACACCAGATCCAAAACTTATTTCTTATTTCTAAAACTTATATCTCAGCAGGAGTCAGTTTCTGTTGAGATTAAGTAGACAGATACTTTATTAGAAGTAGAAGAGGTCTTATTTAGGGTTAAAAAAAGAAAGAAAAGAGAAAGTCAGTGTGTGTTCTGTGCTGGGAAGGGTACTGTATCAGCTGACTTTGCTAAACCAGTAGGAGGAAAGAGAGCTTAATTGGGGGGTGGCTTAGACACTATAAAAGCAGGTGACTCAAATTACAACTTCCTGTTGCTAGCCTTTTTTCTTACTAATTGCCCTTCATCCCACCCCTCCACCCACCCACTCTAAGCCAGTTCTACTTTTATAGCCACTGGATTTGACTGTCAACAGGAACTTCCTGTTTGGCAGTAGGAAGGGAAGGATCATAGAGAAACATTGGTTTTGTCAACCCTAAAGGAAAAAAGTAGCTCACTCTCCCCCCATCTGCTGGTGGTCTGACATTGAGCAAGGAAGAAGGAGGCTACTGAAGAAGATAGGAAGTTGCTGTCCCAGAACAGGAAGGGTGAGAGTTGTAAGGAGAGGAGAGAGTAAGCATACAGAGAAACAGCAGAGGGGACACAAACTAAGACATGATAGGAGTGGTGCAGTGCAATGGCTGTGGGGCAGCAATGTTCCGGGAGACATTCTGGAGGCTGCGATGCTGCCCTATTTGCAGGCACCTCTCTGGTCTGAGAGAGGAGGTTGCCCATCTCCAGGCTGACTTGGCTAGGATTCATGAAACCTCCTCCCCCACCCAGGGACCACTAGGGCCAATGTCACTACCTCAGAGGTTGTCAAGAAAGAGGAGAGGCTGGACCAGGGTGGGCTCAGGGAGGGAGAGGATGGTGGAAGAGAGTTGCATCCCTCCAGCTGTACCTCTCCACAATTCATTCGCTCTTCTGGTGGATAGTGGTTCCTCTATGGAGGCACCTGCAGTGGAGACCAAGGAGGATGCTGGGAACCTTCACAAAGGAGACCCACAGGAGGGTGGCATGGGACCCCACAGGGGAAGGAAACAACTCCTGGTGGGGACTCAATCATTAGGGGGTAGAAATGGGGGAGGAAGGGGAGAGGGAGGTAAGGTGCCTTCCTGGCGCCACGGCTTGGAGGGACAGGAAGTGAATCCTCAGGATCGTGGGAGGAGCTGCATGAGGGAGGGAGCTGGATGTCATTGTCCACTTAGGGACAAATGACCTGGCTAGGAATGGGATCAGAGCAGTGCAAGAGGAGTTTGTAGAGTTGGGGAGGGGCCTTAGACAAGTAGCGCATACGGTAACCTTCTTGGAGGTGCTGCTTGTCTATGGCAAGGGTGATGCTAGGGCACTCCTCACCAGAGAATTCAATGAGTGGTTGAAAAACTGGTGTGGAGATCAGGGGTTTGGCTTCATTGGGGACTGGGGAGCCACCTGGAGGGATGCAGACCTATACTGGTGCAATGATCTGCATCTGTCCGGGGAACCAGGATCCTAGGTGAGAGGTTTAAATGCTTCATTGGCAAGCATTTAAACTAGCCAAGGGGGGAGGCACTGAAAAGGAGCAGGGAAATCCCAGCCTCCCCCCACAAAACATGGTAATTAGTGAGGTAAACACCAAGGTAGAGAAGTTATTAGGGAGCAGAACAGAGGTAAATGTAAAAAAAGGCAAAGGCAGTAAGGACAGGAATGGGGCTAAAAGGGGTAAGGCTATCAAAAAGTGGAGAGTGATGAGTACCAATGCCTGTAGTCTGTGTAACAAGCTCCCTGAACTAGTGGCCTTGATGGAAGAGGGTTGCCTGGATATTGTGGCAGCCACAGAAACATGGTACACAGAGAACCATGACTGGGATATCAACATACCAGGATACACAATCTACAGGAGGGACATGGAGGGTAACAGAGGAGGAGGAGGAGGAGTAGCTCTCTATGTAAAGGAAGGGATCAAAGCAACAGAACTAAAGAGTAAACAGGAAGCAAATGAGGCACTCTGGGTCACCCTGGAGACAGGAAATGGCACCACAATCCACATGGGGGTTGTATACAGACCCCCATCTCAGGAGGAGGGAATGGACAAGGAAATGATAGAAGGCTTCCTTAGAATGGCAGAAAAAGGGGAGATATTGTTCATGGGGGACCTGAATATGCCAGATGTTAACTGGAGCACCTTTGCTGCAGGCACATCCAAGAGCAGGGTCATTCTTGATGCCCTACAGGGGCATGCCTCAGACAGCTAGTATTGGAACCCACTCAGGAGGGAGCAATCTTAGACCTGGTACTCTCAAATGGGGATGGAGAAAGAATCTCAGATTTAGAAGTGGGTAGCCATCTGGGAACAAGCAACCACCAAACAGTGTGGCTCACGATAAACACAGCCATACATTCAAGCCATACAAAAGCAAGTATTGGACTTTAGGAGGGCTGACTTTAGGAAAATGAGAGAGTGCCTCAGAAAAGCACTAGCAAACAGGCAAGAAGGAGGGGTGGAGGAACAATGGGGAGTAATCAAAACAGCCATCACAGAGGCAACAAGCCTTTGTGTAAAGCAAATCAATAAAACACAACGGAGGAAAAAAATGCTATGGTTCTCAAAAGAGGTGGCAGGGATGGTTAAGGAGAAAAGGATAGCATTCAGGAAATGTAAGGAAACACAGAAGGAGTAGGACAGAGAACTTTATCAGTTAAAGCAGAAAGAGGCTGGGAAGGCAGTCAGAATAGCAAAGGCCCAAACCGAGGAAAGGATAGCCAATTCTGTTAAGAAGGGGATAAGACCTTTTATAGGTACATTAGGTAGTGAAGAAAGACCAAAGGAGGGATACTGAGGCTTAATAAAGGGGAAGGAATGTGGGTAGAGGGTGACAGTGAAAAAGCAGGGATACTGAACGAATATTTCTGCTCAGTATTCACAAAGGAAGAGGAGGGGGAGGTACCTAAACCAAACAAGAGAAACACTCTGAAGATGAGGGTCGATACCAGTCCATTTACAGAAGAAAGGGTTCTGAAAGAACTAATAAAATTGAAGGTGGACAAAGCAATGGGGCCTGATGGGATTCACCCAAGAATTCTAAAAGAACTAAGGGTAGAACTAGTGACACCACTGACTACTCTCTTTAACAAATCATGGGAGGATGGGGTGGTACCCGAGGACTGGAGGAGGGCAGATATGATTCCTCTTCACAAAAGTGGGAACAGGACAGAGGCAGGAAACTACAGACCAGTTAGTTTGACCTCAGTGGTAGGGCAAATGATGGAATCACTTCTGAAGGAAAGAATTGTTGAGTACCTAGAGGCCAGTGGGGCACAGGACCCAAGGCAGCATGGATTCACGATGGGAAGGTCATGTCAGATGAATCTAATAGATTTCTTTGACTGGGCGACCAAAGTAGTAGACCAGGGAGGGGCTGTGGACATGGTCTACCTAGATTTTAGCAAGGCATTTGATACAGTCCCACACAAAAGATTAATACACAAGTTAGCCAGCCTTGGAGTGGGTCCCAGGGTGGTAGCCTGGATAAAAAATTGGCTAGACAACAGGACGCAAAGGGTAGTAGTAAATGGACTACACAGTGAAGAAAGGAGGGTTACTAGTGGGTACCGCAGGATTCAGTACTGGGACCGGTCCTTTTTAATGTCTTTATAAGTGACATTGCAGAGGAACTGGAAGGAAAAGTATGTCTCTTTGCAGACGACACAAAGATCTGCAACAGGGTTGATACACAAGATGGAGTGGAAAGGATGAGAAGGGACTTGGCAAGGTTAGAGGAATGGTCAAATATATGGCAGCTCAGATTCAATGCAAAGAAGTGCAAGGTAATGCACATGGGAAACAAAAACCCAAGGGAAGCGTACACAATGGGGGGTGAGATACTAACAATAGTAAAAATGGAAAGGGACCTGGGGGTAATTATATCAGATGATCTAAAGGTGGACAAGCAATGTGAGAAGGCAGTAAGGAAGGCTGGGGGGATACTGGGATGCATAGGAAGAGGCATCAATAGTAGAAAACAGGAAGTTGTTATCCCTCGGTACAGACAGTTGGTGAGACCCCATCTGGAGTACTGTGTGCAGTTCTGGAGACCCCATCTCCGCAAAGACATAGACAGAGTGGAGGCTGTCCAGAGGCGGGCAACCAAAATAGTGCAGGGTCTGCACCAGAAGACATACGAAGAAAGACTGAAGGAGCTTAATATGTATACCCTTGAGGAAAGAAGGGAGAGAGGGGAAATGATAAGAACTTTCAAGTACCTTAAGGGAATCAACAAAGTCCAAGAGGGTAGCTTCTTTCAGAAAAAGAGATGTGCAAGAACAATGGGGCACAATTTGAAGATAGAGGGGGGACGGCTCAGAGGTGATATGAGGAAGTATTTTTTCACAGAGAGGGCTGTGGATGCATGGAACAGCCTCTCTGAGGAGGTCGTGGAGTTAAGAACAGTAAGGAAATTCAAGAATGCATGGGACAGACATAAGGCAGTCCTAGTGGGGGGTAGGAGGAAGTAAGCTGTTGGTTAACTAGGATCTGCAGCTTATCTGTTAGGTAGGAAAATGGGCAGACTAGGTGGGCCAAGCAGTCCTTATCTGCCGTCAAATTCTATGTTTCTATGTTACTTAGTAAGGCCTTTGATACCGTGGAACATAGCCTTCTGCTTAACGTCTTGAATCGTTTCAGCCTTGACAATACTGCCCTAAAGTGGTTTGAATGTTATTTCTCCAACAGAATGCAGCAAATCAAAGCTCAAGGGGAACTGTCCCCACATAAAATCCTTCCTCGGGGTGTGCCCCAAGGCGCTATCCTGGGCCCATTCTGTTCGCAATATACATAAGCCATATTGACTCTCACATACGCACAGGTAACATACATCTATTCGCTGATGATATGGTTCCCTACACTATTAACTTTTCACTGGACCTCCCTTATGAGGAGCTTCTTCAACACGACTTCATCACCCTTCAGCACAATTTACTGAAGCTCAAGCTCATGCTTAATGCTGAAAAGAACAAGGCAATGATTTTATCTCCACATGCCTCTCGTACCCTTGGGCCATCAACAAACTACCAGATTTTCAGCTTACTTGGTGAACCACTGAAGCAGTGGATAAGTTCAAGTACCTAGGGATCTGGTTGGATAACCGGCTTAATTTCACAGTCCATCTGAATGAGCTAACAAAAAAGCTAAGACAATAACTAGGTATATTCTATCACATAAAGCACCTTCTCACACTAGAAGCCTGGAAGAGACTAGTCCAAACAACTTTTATTCCACAGCTCGACTATGGAGACCTTCTTTACAGCCATTGTTCGAACCAGGCGTTATGTAAACTTGACACCCTTTATCATCATGCCCTGCAGTTTATTCTGGACATGCCCACTTGTAGCCATCACTGCTTGCTCTATCAAAAGCTTGCCTGGCCATCACTTACAACGAGGAGGCAAAAAAATGCCATCCTGTGGTTCTACAGGGCTTTAACCGATGAGGTACCAGATTATCTCTCTATTCTCTTTGAGCGTGCAAACTGAATGTATGGCCTAAGAAGTGTATCTCTTGTCTCCTTCAAGGTGCCTAGAATAAGAACACAGTACAGCCTGGCTGCTATCAACTTCTCCCTACCCTCCCTCTGGAACAACATGCAAAAGATTCTAAGGTTTTCATCCCTTCCAGGTCCCCATACCTTTAAGCTGTCAATTGCTCCCTACCCTCCCTCTGGAACAACATGCAAAAGACTCTAAGGTTTTCATTCTTTCTGGGTCCCCATACCTTTAAGCTGTTGATTGCTCGCAACCTGAAGGACATATGTGTCCGCCACAGGTGATTCCCCTACCGGCCCCCCTGCCCGGCTCCTTGTTTACCTAGCACTTATATGTACAACCTCAGCACTTCTCTGCATATAACCTTTTTTCTTTTTTCTTCTTACCCTCTGGTCATATTAACCCTCCCTGTTTGTTGACATCCCCTCTTTTAACTTCCACCTTCCCCCAATCCTACTCCCATAATGGGTCGCCCTTTCTGATCAGCCTTTTATGCCTTATCTTGTTATTATTGCTTTTGTATAGTTTTTACGCCTCTTCTTGTTATTATTGCCTTGTTTAGTGTCCCTCCTCTGACAAGGTGTCGCTTTTATTTTATTTTGCTTCCTCTCTGCTCACTCTGTATCACCCGATCATGTTGCTGCTATTTCACTCTATGTATCAGCCTTGCACTAAGTGTTCTAATTGTATCATCCACTGTTTCTGTATGTATATGTCCAGGACCATCTTGCAAATGAACTTGCTCAAAGATGACTCTGCCTGGTTAAATAAAGTTTGATTGATTGATATGTGCACTACCCCATATTCAGCAACATTGTGCTGTGCAAAAGGATTTAGTGCAGTCTTTTTGCACAGCGCAAATAGCACCGAACAAAACCCCGGCTTAACTCCAGGCAACACTAGTGGCTGCTGGTGTTAATGCAGCCACTGAGCAGTTTGGGCACTCAGGTAGCACAGCCGCCCACTGTGGTCCCTGGCACACACACCCCCTCTGGTCACCAGCCCATTCTGTCAAATAATATCTCAGTGCTAGTGGTCCCCCCTTCGATTGCCAGCCATGGCTTAAACAATATAATCCCTGGTGCTAGTGGTAATCCTTCTCCCTCTGATTGCCAGCCCAGAAATAAAAAAAAGAAAACCTCCTCGGCGTCCCATGGTCCCCTCCCCCTTGTGGCACTGGGCATAGCTCCCCTTCACCTTAGCATTATTCGTGGTGTTGTGGAAGCCTGCAGTGATTGGCCCAGCACTCCTCACTCCTCGTTGGCCAGCTGTCATATGTACAAGCAGGAATCACACCTCTTATTTATAGGACATGATGTGTCATCCTGTCATATAAATAAGAGGCACGCTTCCTGCTTGTACATGTGGTGGCTGGCCAAGTAGGTGTGAGGAGGGCTGTGCTGGTTGCCATATATTCCCGTGGCACCACGGATAATGCTAAGGTGAGTGGGGGGTATGCTCAGTGCTACAGGGGAATCACTGGATGCCAGGGAGTTTTTCTTTACTCTTGCTGCAATCAGAGGGGGGTTGCTACTAGCACCAGGGATTATATTATTTAAGACAGGGCTGGCAATGGGAGGGGGTTACCACTAGTACTAGGGATTTTATTTCAGCTGGGGCTGGCAATTGGAGGGAGGGGGGGTTACCAGATAGTGCAATGTACTTCAGGAACCCTGTCCACACAGTGCTAAGTGACTTAGTGCTGGGCTGATACTGCCCTTTATTCAGTTGAATAGTGCCAGTGCACTATTCCACTGAATATAGCATCTTCAGGCACCCAGGCAATCATAAGGTGCAGTGCAAATTTTTGTGCCTACTTTGCGCAATTTTGAATATCTTGCCCCTGGCCTCCTTTGCTCCTTCCAGTGTAACTAATCCAGTTTATATCTGCATAGTTAAAATCACCAGTGATCACAGCCTCACCTAGATCAGTGTTTTTTTCTAATTCTTGTGATATCTCTTGATCTGTTAGTACGTCCATGTCTGGTGGTCTGTAATACACTCCAAATATTTGACCTGTTGTTTTTTTTGTTAATTAGTTTAAACCATAAGTACTCTGTATTAGATTTTTTTTTCTATGTATAATGTGATATCTGTGATTGATAGCTTATCTGAAATATAAACGGCAAGTCCACCTCTCCTTTTATGAACTCTGTCTCGGTGTATCAAATTATGCCCCTGAATGTTTTTACCCCAAGTATCACCTGGTACTCACAAGGTCTAAGCTATGACTATGATGTTGATAATTTTAATGGAAATGATTACTTCTAAGTCCTGTATTTTATTGTTTAGGCTCCTTGCGTGGCATAATAAGCAGTTTATGGTTTTGATTTTGCATATCATGCACTGATTTTTTGGTTGGGTAAGTGTCTCCAGGTTCTTCAGATGTTTGCCCTCCCTCCTCCCTTATTACTTTACATTTACAGAGTGCAGTACATTTCAGAAATGATAATATTTCCAAGTTTGTCTGTACCTTGTTTATTGAGGCGGAGGCCTTTCTAGAAAACATAATTCCCCACAAAAATGTCCCATGTAACTATAAAGCCAATTCCTTCTTCTTCTTTTTTTTTTTACAACAGTTAGATAGTCTGTAATTTATCCAACATATGGTATTATTTTTTTCCAGGTACAGCTCTTGTGATGGGAAGGATGCCACAGATGAAGATATCATAGCCTTTGCTTTTTAAGTCAGAACCCATGACTAATAGTTTGTAACATATAGAATAGTGTATGGGTGACCATGCATAACAAAACTGTGTTTCCATCGAGGGAATGTGATGATGTCATGAAAACCTCTAGGGCAAAGCTCGAGGGGTCTCTATGGTGGCATCACATCCCTGAGTACAATTTGAAAACATGGAGCTGACTACTGCAGTCCATGTCCAAACCATTTCGATGAACTGCTCGCTAAGCAGCATCAGCATGTTTCCTTGAATTTTTTCATGCAGAGCACTGTTTCCTCCAATCAGGTGGGAGGTCAAGGGGGAAAAGTTGTTGTAGTATCATTGTGATGTCAGAACGATACTACAACAACTTTCCATGACATTTGAACTGTCCTACAACAAGTTTTTGAAACCCACTGATTTCCATACGCGATAAGCCCTAACCATATACTACAAATGTATAGTACATGGTTAGGGCTTGTTGTGGATTGAAATCAGCAGTTCCTCAAACCTTGTTGTAGGACAGTTCAAAGGTCAGAAAACTTGTTGTACTGTCGTTCTGATGCCACATCAATAGTACAACAACTTTTCAGCCCTGAGCTGCCACCTGATTGGTTAACTCGACCGGCTCCAATGGGGAAAAAAAATTTAAACATGGCAGTGTGATTTAGCGATGGTCGATCAGTGGACCCTCCTAGTTTTGACACAAAAAGCCTCACAAGGCTCCGTGTCACAAAAGTTATTATTTTTTTAATTTAATTAAAAAAAATGCAGTGCCAAAACCTGAAAAATAAAAACGGAAGCCAGTGCGAGTATCGGGGAGAAGCAAGTGGGAGCAACAGTAGCTAAAGCAGAGGTAAGTAACAATGGGGAAAACAATGAAGGAAAAAAGTCAATAAGCCCTAACCGTATACTATATAAAACAGTGAATGGGTGACCATCCACAATAATGTTGTTTTCCTATCTTGGGAGTTGATGACATCAGCGAGACCTCTCGAGCTTCGCTCTTGAGGTCTCTTTGATGTCATCAGCTCCCTCAATGGAAACACAGCCTTGTTGTGGATGGTCACCCATCATTTATTCTATATCTTTTTCATGGTCTTTGCCCATGTTACAGGTGTCAAGATGTAGAGTAATAACAGGGTTTGGATCACAGTTTTTGAAGTTACTGGGGAGTCTAGTCTTTACATCTTCTATTCTGGCATCTGAAAAGCTGGAGTGTTAAGTTTATTTTTCTTGCATATAGTGGTGTCACAATATTTTATGACTGAGTCATCAATTAGAGTCTTAGTTCTCGATGAATTTCTAATGCTTGTGGGTGCAAATGAGGTATGTTGGTCATGAGTGGGTAATATTTCACAGTCCAGGGCATCAAATCTGTTTCTAAGGGGGTTAGTTGAAGGTTGTATAATATCTACCATGTGACTGGGTTTATACATCTTTTGTGGATGAACTAGACACCATTCACCATCAGAGGTTTTTTTTCTAATTCTTTTCTGGTTCTTTTGGAGCTTGACTTTACATTGTCAGGTCTTGTGCTGTTAGTGAGTTTCAACAAATTGTTTTCTGTTTATAATGTTCTTTTAAATCTTTCTATTTGGTTGAGTTCTTGTACTTTTTTTATTTTTAATTTGATAGAGTTCATCTCTGACAGAAGGGAGTCATAATCAAGACATTCACTACAAAAGAAGGTGCTGCATTGTCATTCACAGATTTTTCTGTGTCCATTTTGCATTTCTCTCATCTAATTATGGAGCCTCCACTGCATAAAAGGGTGAAGAGATCGGCAGTTGGGTCTATATTGGGCAGATTGTTATACAGTTTGCAAGAAAATGGCACTGATATCTAGGGCTGTGTGAACCTCTAAAAGTTCTACCTTGTGAACTTTGAGGTTTGAACCCCCCAAACATTCTATCAAGTTCTAGCTGGTTCTACCAGGTAGAACTGGTAGAACCAGATTCAACCTTAATTTCAGGGCACACAAGTGCCCCCCCCCATCAATGGCTGATCACTGGCCCTTTGTATTAAATTCCCTGGTGCTTAGTGACCCCCCGACGATCGCTAGCCACAAGAACAATTAAATTCTCTGGTGTCTAGTGGTCCCCCCCACAGATCGCCAGCCACAAGAACAATTAAATGCCCTGGTGTCTAGTGGTCCCCGCACCCAGGCAGGTAGTGCCCTCTACCCCACTTCCCCTCACACCCTGACCCAGAGTGGGTGACTGGCACAGCCTTCCCTCTCCACCACACTGGCTGCCTGACTGAGTTGTGAGTGTCAATGAATGAGTGCGTACTTATACAAGCATGTGCTCATTCATTGACAGGCCACCAGCTCACACCCATGCATTGAGATTTTTGAGCTCTGTTGGGGGTGCAGACAAAAGCAGAGGGTTGTTTCGGTCTCCGGCATTGGGGATGGGGAAAGGGTGTTTTGGACCCCTGGTGTCTAGTGGCCCCCTCATCCCAACCCCTCTGCCAGTGACCGTAGCAACACTCCGCTCTTGTCTGTGCTCCTGACAGAGCTCAAAGAGCTCAATGCATGGATGCGAGATGACAATGAATGAGCGTGTGCTTGTACAAGTACGTGCTCATTTATTGACAGCACAGTTGGGCAGGTGGCATGGTGCAGAGGGATGGCTGTGCCAGCCGCCTGCTTGGGGTCGGGGGGGGACACTATCTGCCAGAGTGTGGGTGTGGGGAACCACTAGACACCAATGAATTTTATTCAATTTAATAATTTACTTTTTCATTGGGCTAGTGGCGGTCGGCGGTGGGGAGGGAGGGACCACTAGATACCAAGGAGTTTATTAGTACAGTGAGCGATCGGCTATTGCTGTGGGGACCACTAGACACCAGGGAAGGGAATTTTACAGTAGGCCAGCAGTGAACCAAAGTTTGCAAAAAATGGCAAAAAGTTCTAGGGTGTTCTCGACCCTTCGAACAACTGGGGTTCGACCTTTTTTTGGATCAAGGTCAAATCGAACTTGCAGCCCTACTGATATCACTTAGCTAGAAAATCCCATTGCTATTTTGGTAGCACAACTTACTAGAAAAACAAGATGTAAAGGGGGTTGACTTGCTCCCTTAGTGGATGCAGGCAGACACACTTGTCTCTGCTTGCACATCCCCTCTGCCACCTGCTCACTGATGCTCACGAGCAGAGGGCCTTAAATTCTGGTGAACTGAAAGTGCCACATCAAGGGACATCTGGTTTCACAAGAATTAAACCTAATAGTTTTAAGTGCTTTCCCTATAGGAAATACAACAGACTAGGTAGTTTGGGCATGTTTTAGAGTTCCTAACTCCTAGGATAGCACTAGATTGCCTTGGAGCTTGGTTCCCCTCGGTTAAGTCAGGAGAAGTGGCCTTTCATACGAACACATGAAGAAGCCAGTAGAATAAGGCCATTTTGTATATCTAGTCTGCTCATATTGGAGGGTCCTCAGCTTAAGCTACTGACTCTGCCCCTCTCCCCAATCCACCCTTCCCCTCTATCTGCCCCTCTCTTGATCTTTATTTTCCCCTTGAAGGAGTAGTACACCCAGAATTTGCAAAAACATATGTTGTGCAGAGTGTTTTGATTTATGTGTGAAGTCCTAGTGTTTCCTTCCCTTTGTCTGCTATTAGGAGTTTTTCCTAAATTAGCCTGCTAGCTTTATGGTAGTTTTACAACTCCTGGGGATCTCCATCTCAGTTAAGTTTATTGCATTTCTTGTACCTACAATGCATCCTGTCTCATGTGACAATGATGTAGCTGTGACCATAGCTTCACAGTAAACACTGCTTTACAATCAGTTCACAACAGTAGATATGGCTATATTTTAAAAACTGTACAGAGTTCAGCTTGGTGACTACCCTCATTGTAAAGGTCTTTTTGTTGTGAACAATTGTGACACTGGTTGTGTATGTGTAACTTGTATGGTTGTCAAGATATTTACATTTGTTTGGCATGTCTACTAGAGTGTTCACTCAGAGAGCAAACAAAAAATGTCTGCTGTTTGCAAGTGCATCTGCACACATGCCAAACAAACCTGAATATCTTGGAAACTTTACAAGCTACACAAAAATTGACCAGTAGTAAAGTTGTTCAGGCAAAAAAAACCTTTACAATGATGGTAGTCACTAAGCTGAACTCCGTATAGTTTTTAAAATATAGCCATCTAATTAACCAAATGTCCATGTTTTTTTTTACCAAATTTCCCACTTCATATGGCAAATGCGTGCTTCATTAATATGCATAAACTTCACATCATCACATCTCACCCTTTTAGACAGAAACAATAAATTTAGTACTTTACAGTCCTATAGTGTAGGTCCTTGATGCAGTCTAGTCCCGATATCGGGTGGGCCTCTGGATAACCTGCTCACTCACCCATTTTGTTCTGATTGGGCTTAAGTCCTAGGTGTGCATGTGCACAGGGGATGCTTCTGTTGCAACTGACATCCCTGATGGTGAATCCTTGCGAGAGTCATGCTGCTTAGGTGCTGCCATGGATGCAGCTCCCTCCTCTGGCCAGTTGGGCTCTGCCACTGCTGGGTCGGTCTCTCCATTACTTGGCCATTGCTCCAGCTCCCGCTCCAGTGGGTCATTTTCCTCCTTTGCAGCCTCTCTCTCGCTCTCTCTCTCTCCCTGCCACACTAGCAGATCCCTCCTTTAGCTGAATGTTGGGATAACAGTTCTATCTCACTGGGAAAACTTTGGACTGTGGCTCAGAAACACTGAAAATGTCTCTGCGACTTGTGCGGTAGTGCTTCCCTTGTGCCTGCATAATGTAGGATCGAGGCGTGGTGGCTGGGGATAGCACCCTTGCAGGAGTCCATTCATTCATCATGGTTCTCATGTAGACTGTCTGTCCAGAGATTAGATCTGGTAAGTGGTGCACACTCCTGTTATAGTAGTACTGTTGTTTCCTTTGATTAGCTTCCAAAGCACAGTGGACCTCTGTAGTCACTATCTTGGGATTTAAAAGTTCTGGCCTGGTGGGTTATAAAGTTTGAGGCTGGCAGTATAGCCTAGAGGTTAGAGTAATGAGCTGCGAATGAGCTTGATACATCCAGCAGACCTGGGTTTGATTCCCACAACCTCCATTTGCATACTATGTGACTCTGAGCAGGTCACTGAACCACCACAGTGCTCCCAGGTCGGCCCTGAAAATAGGTACTTTGTGCATAGGGGGCCTTACCCAGTTACTAAAATAAATAAATAAATAATTAAATAAAGTTCTTATTCTGTGCCCCATCAGCAACTGTGCCCAGGAGCCCTACCTTTGGGATATTTCTGAGGTCCAAAAACACCAAATAAGGATCTTTGTTGTCCTGTTTTGCTTTCTTGAGCAGATTTATTACTGTTTGCATAGCCCTCTCCACCATCCAATTACTCTGGAGATACCTTGGTGACATTGTCACATGCTTGAACTCATAAGCCCTTGCAAAACTGGCTAATTGAATGCTAGAAAACTATGGCCCATTATCAGTTATCACTGTTTTTGGTAACCCATGTCTGGCAAATTGAGATTTAACATGATTAATTACAGTCTCACTTGTTGCATCTTGTAACTTAGATGTCTCAAGTGAACTTCGAGTAATAGTCTATCAGGATAGAGTAGTTCACTTTGCAAAATTCAAACAGATCGGCTCCTACTTTTTGCCAGGGCCTGTCTGGGATTTCAGGTGGCTTTAAGTGCTCTTTTATTTGTGCTTTCTTGTAGCTGTTACAAATGCTACAGTTGGATACTAGGTCTGTGATATGACTGTTCATTCCAAGCCAGAATAGCACATCTTGAGCCATTCTCTTACATTTTTCAATCCCTAAATGGGATTCATGTAGCTTAGTAAGCATTTCTTTCCTGAGTGACAGTGGAACTATGAGTCTCTCCCCTTTAAGCAGCAACCCACTTTCTGTAGTGATTTCCTTTGGGAATTTTATTTATTTATTGAAAATGTTTCACCAGGAAAGGCACACTGAGCAAAAAGATACTCGTCTCATGGTGCAACCTGGGGGGGTCACAAGGGAGGAGGGTATACATACAACAGTCAGTAGGTTGAACTTAAGAGTGGAGCAATACAAACAATTATACATAATTGAGTGAGATTACTTATGAACTTGTTACATGAGGAGAACAGTACAAAACATGAGCCTCAAGGAAAGTGGCATACATAAAATGAATACACATCTAGGCCAATACGTGATTACATAAGTGCCAGTAACAGAACTTGAACTGAAGCAAGGTGCACCAAGTTGGCAGCGGGAAATGGAAATCAGAGACTGGGGCAAAGGAGAGGTGGAAGGGCTGTATAGTAGGGGGGGTTGATTTAGGGGAGATGGCGGGGAAAGAAGGAGATAGTAGAAGTGAATGAGACTGTAAGTGCATAGGGTGTTTAGGGCAATGTACAAGCCAGACAATTAGGTGAAGGCCGAGCCGCTGGTCAGGCACATAAGGAGGAGGGGGAAAGGGGTAGGGAAGGGGGAGAAGAGAATCCATCAGTGGATGGGAGGTCAGGGGCAGTTACAGTTTGGTGCATGGAAGTTAGTGAGAGCAGAGGATAGAGAGTGTTTGGATGAAGAATGGCGGATTTGGGCCGGCAGGCCATCCCAGACCTTAGGGACGAGGTAAGAGAAAGCTGATTGGCCTGTGGAGGTCCTTCGGTGAGGGATGACTAATAGCCTGGAGTCAGTAGACCTGAGGGCGAGGGTGGGGGTAGATGGGGAAGATAGGGAGGATATGAGGTAGGGAGGGAGGGAACCAAGCCAGAAGTTAGAAACAAATTTAGCACTGTGAAGTAGGCGCCGGTTACTCAGGGATGGAAGGGCCAATAACGCATGATTAGTGGGTCCACCTGGGATCGTTTAGCCAGCCATCCATTTAGCAGTCTCTTTTAGCTTGGTTAATTCAGGGTCTTTCAGCTTTTTTCTTGACTGAAGTCCATGTACAGCATGCTGACTGCCTGTCCTTTGTTGGCAGCCATAGTCACCAAATCGAAGAACTCTTGTCAGGTTTGTCTGGCGTGACCTTCCCTAGTGTCCCTGTTCTGCTTGTCTTCCTGCAGCCCTCTTACTTCGAGAAAGTCTTCCAGTCTTTCCCTCAGTGCAGCCTCTAGCAGATTTCCTACTATAGACATCAGGCTGACTGGTCTATAGTTACCCAACTTGCCCTACCTGCCACTGTTCTAAACAAGCATTTGTCAATGCCGAATGTTGATTGCGTTGGTCCGTTGAGCTCGCTCAGTGGCCCTCTGTCAGTCACTCATTGTGTTTATCCTGGTGCTGCAGGCTGCCGTTTTGTGCTGGGCTCCTGCCTGCATTGGCACCCTTTTCTGTCCACAAAGAAATCCGCAGCTGTCCCGACAAAGCTCAGTTGAGGTGGGTCACTACCCTTCTTTGACTCGCTCATTCTGTTTCTCCTGGCACTGCAGGATGGCCTTTTGTACTGGGCTCCTGCCTCTGTTGGTGGCTTTTTCTGCCTACAAAGAAATCTGCAGTAGTCCCGACACAGGTCCGTTGAGCTTTCTCACTCCCCTTCTGTCACTCGCTGGTTCTGTGTCTGCTGGCGCTGCAGGCTGGCCTTTTGTACTGGGCTCCTGCCTGCATTGCCGCTTTTTTCTGACACAAAGGAATCCACAGCAGTCATGATTGAGCTCCATTGAGCTCACGCACTCCCCATCTCTCACTCGCTCATTCTGTTTCTCCCGCCGCTGCAGGCTGCCCTTTTGTACTGGGCCCCTGGATGCATTGCAGCCTTTTTCCGCCCACAAAGAACTCTGCGGCAGTCCCAACAGAGCTCTGTTGAGCTCACTCACTCCCTCTCTCTCACTCGCTCGTTCTGTGTCTCCCACTGCTGCAGACTGCCCTTTTGTACTGGTCTCCTGCCTGCATTGGCGGCTTTTTCTGCCCACAAAGAAATCTGCAGCAGTTCTGAGACAGCTTCGTTAAGCTCGCTCACTCCCCCCCCTCACTCGCTCGTTCGGTTTCTGCCAGTGCTGCTGGCTGGCCTTTTGTACTGGGCTCCTGCCTGCATTGCCGCCTTCTTCTGCCCACAAAGAAATCTGCAGCAGTCACAATAGAGCTCCGTTGAGGTCGCTCACTCACTCCCCCTCTCTCACTCATTCGTTCTGTTTCTCCCACTGCTGCAGGCTGCCCTTTTGTACTGGGCTTCTGCTGCATTGGCACCTTTTTTTGCCCACAAAGAAATACACAGCTGTCCCAACAGAGCTCCATTGAGGCCGCTCATGCTGCCTGTCTCACTCGCTCATTCTGTTTCTCCTGGCATTGCAGGCTGCCGTTTTGTACTTGGTTCCTGCCTCTGTTGGTGCCTTTTTCTGCCCACAAAGAAATCTGCAGCAGTCCCGACAGAGCTCCGTTGAGCTTGCTCACTCCCCCTCTCTCACTCGCTTGTTCTATTTCTGCCGGCGCTGCACACTGCCCTTTTGTACTGGGCTCCTGCCTGCATTGCCACCTTCTTCTGCCCACAAAGAAATCTGCAGCAGTCACGATAGAGCTTCATTGAGTTTGTTCACTCACTCCCCCTCTCTCACTCATTCATTCTGTTTCTCCCACCGCTGCATGCTGCCCATTTGTACTGGGCCCCTGCATGCATTGCTGCCTTTTTATGCCCACAAAGCAATCTGCAGCAGTCCCAACAGATCTCAGTGAGCTCACTCACTCCCCCTCCCTCACTCGCTTGTTCTGTGTCTCCCACTGCTGCAGGCTGCCCTTTTGTACTGGGTTCCTGCCTGCATTGGCATTTTTTTCTGCCCACAAAGAGATCTGCAGCAGTCCTGACACAGCTCCGTTGAGGTCACTCACTCCCCCTCTGTCAGTCTCGCATTCCGTTTCTGCTGGTGCTTCAGGCTGGCCTTTTGTACTGGGCTCCTGCCTGGGTTGCCACTTTTTTCTGCCCACAAAGAAATCCGCAGCAGTCATGATAGACCTCCATTGAGTTCACTCACTCCCCCTCTCTCACTCACTCATTCTGTCTCTGCCAGCGCTGCAGGCTGGCGTTTTGTTCTGGGCTCCTGCCTGCATTACTGCCTTTTCCTGCCCACAAACAAATCCACAGCAGTCATGATAGAGCTCCATTGAGCTCGCTCACTCCCCCTCTCTCACTCGCTCATTGTGTTTCTCCCGGCGCTGCAGGCTGCCCTTTTGTACTGGGCTCCTGCCTGCGTTGGCACCTTTTTCTGCCCACAGATAAATCCGCTGCTGTCCTGAGAGAGCTCTACTGAGGTCGCTCACTCCTCCTGTCTTACGCGTTCATTCTGTTTCTCCTGGCACTGCAGGCTGCCCTTTTGTACTGGGCTCCTGCCTGCATTGCCGCCTTCTTCTGCCCACAAAGAAATCTGCAGCAGTCACAATAGAGCTCCGTTGAGGTAGCTCACTCACTCCCCCTCTCTCACTCGTTCATTCTGTTTCTCCCGGCGCTGCATGCTGCCCATTTGTACTGGGCTTCTGCTGCACTGGCACCTTTTTTTGCCCACAGATAAATCCGCTGCTGTCCTGAGAGAGCTCTATTGAGGTTGCTCACTCCTCCTGTCTTACACATTCATTCTGTTTCTCCTGGCACTGCAGGCTGCCCTTTTGTACTGGGCTCCTGCCTCTGTTGGCACCTTTGTCTGCCCACAAAGAAATCTGCAGCAGTCCGAACAGAGCTCTGTTGACCTCACTCACTCCCCCTCTGTCACTTGCTCATTCCATTTCTGCCGGCGCTGCTGGCTGCCTTTTTGTACGGGACTCCTGCATGCGTTGCCACCCTTTTCTGCCCACAAAGAATTCTGCAGCAGTCACGATAGAACTCCGTTGAGCTTGCTCACTCCCCCTTTCTCAGTCACTCATTCGGTTTCTTCCGCCGCTGCAGGCTGCTCTTTTGTACTGGGCCCCTGCATGCATTGCTGCCTTTTTCTGTCCACAAAGAAATCCGTAGCAGTCCCAACAGAGTTCCATTGAGCTCACTCACTCCCCCTCCCTCACTCGCTCGTTATGTGTCTCCCAGCGCTGCAGGCTTATCTTTTGTACTGGGCTCCTGCCTGCGTTGGTGCCTTTTCCTGCCCACAAAGAAATCCGCAGCAGTCCCGACAGAGCTCTGTTGAGCTTGGTCACTCCACCCTCTCACTCGCTCGATCCTAATCTGTCCCAAACACTGATTTCTGACAGCGACTGTGGTATTCTGTGCCAGAAGCGCGAAAACACATTTCAGCCAGGATGTGAAAAATGACAGCTGTACTGTTCATAAGGAGGTGTGGAAAAATGCCAGTGTTAAAAATACAAGGGTGCATGGAAACTGCACAACACACGCTCGTAACACAGTCATGTTATGGAGTTTCATCATAAAATTTTCAACATAGGCATTTTAGGACCTCTGCTCATGAACAGTGTAAGTGTGATTTTCTTAATGTGTCCTGAATACTGATTTCCCACAGCAACTGCGCAATTGTGCATCGGAAGAGCGAAAACACATTTTGGCCAGGATGTGAAAAATGACAGCTACACTGTTCATAAGGAGGTGTGGAAAAATGGCAATTGAGAAAATCTGGAGTGAAAATATTGCGAAGTTGCGAAGGTGCAAGCGTGCGTGGAAACTGCGCAATGCACGCTCATAGCACACTCATTTTATGGACTTTCATCACCAAATTTTCAACATAGGCATTTTAGGACCTCTGCTAATGAACAGTGTCACTGTCATTTTCATAATGTGTCCCGAACACAGATTTCCCACAGCGACTGCGCTATTCTGTGCCAGAAGTGTGAAAACACTTTTCGGCCAGGATCTGAAAAATGACAGCTATACTGTTCATAAGGAGGTGCAGAGCAATGGCAATGCTGAAAATCTGGAGTGAAAATAAAAATTCATGACCTTACGAGTGAGCGTGAAAACTGCGCAACACACACTCACACACAGTCATTTTATGGAGTATCGGAACCAAATTTTCAACATAGGCATTTTATGACCTCTGCTCATGAACAGTGTCACTGTCATTTTTGAAATCTGTCTCGAACACTGATTTCCCACAGCAACTGCACTATTCTGCGCCAGATGTGCGAAAACACATTTTGGCCGGGATGTGAAAAATGACAGCTGTACTGTTCACAAGGAGGTGTGGAAAAATGCCAGTACTGAAAATGTGACATGAAAATATTGCAAATTCGCGAAGTAATGAGCATGCATAGCAACTGCGCAGCACACACTTGTAAAACAGTCATTTTTGGGATTTTTTCCACCAGATTTACAGCATAGGCTTTTTGAGAGCCCACCTCATGAACAGTGGCACTGTTGTTTCATTACTTGGTCCTGAAAGGTGATTCCGCACAGTGACCTTGAAATCACCTTTTGGGGCCAATTAACGCCATGACAGTGGCAGAATTTATGAGGAGGGTCTGAAAAACCCCATGTTGAAAATTTGATGCCAGAATTCCAAAAAATGACTGCGGTATGCATCAAAGTGGAAAAAATCTATTTATTCCATTATACAGCTTACCAGCATTTCCTCAGTTTGTGGTCGGCTTTGAAGAGTGCAGACGTGTTCCCGGTCCACCGAAGATCGTCACGCTGGACTCCGGAGGTAAGTATGGGGTAGGGGTGTGTGGGGAGGTAGGGTGCACAATGGGTAGGTGCGGGTTGTGGGAGGTGGGCAGGGAGACGGCGAGGGACCAATTATTTTTTTACAGGGTACAAGAATAAAAACCATTGCAGGACATTTTTTCTTTCAGGATCATTTGGCACGTTGGCGTGAGTTCCCAGCATGCGAGACAGTATTTTTTGGGGGCAGCTATGGCTGATGGAGGATTGGGCACCCCGTCAGCACAAAATGGGCGCAAAAGCCAAGGGGGATTGGGCACCTCCTCGGCACAAGTCTCCTGGATGTTTGGGGGGGGATTATGCTGACGGGGAGTGGGCCCCCCATAGACAAATGAAACTTTTTTTGGGGGGGACATATTGCCGAGGGTATTGGGCACCCCCCAACACAGAAAGAAATGGGGGGTGCATGCTGATGGGGACTGGGCTCCCCGTCAGTGAGCTGAATGGGGAATTCAAGGGACAGCCCTGCAATGAGGGGTCACTTCCTCATTGCAGCAGATGATGCTGCAATGATGAGGCGGCCCCTGATTGCAGCGGCCAAAACTTCAGAAGGTTGTGGCACGCTGGCTGAACTAGTGTCAGCAGCAACGTGCCACACCATTGGGGACAGCGGACCAAGCCTTTAAAGGCTGTGGGGGCATTGGCCACAACAGTGCTGCGCCTCCACAACCTGCTTCTTGCAAAAGCTGCCGCAATATGTTTCTTGTGCTTGCGTACAATCAACATAAAATATTGATACTTACCCGTGCAGTAAGGAACATCTTACCACACAGTCAGGTGACTTGCTTCAGCCAATCCCTTCCTTCCTTTTTTCCTGCCATTATATAACTTTGGTTGATATTGCTGCAAACTGTAAGGAGGCATCAGTCTTCCTAAGGCATTTCATTAATATTTATGTGCACACATTGATAATCCTAGTATGGTTGTAACCCTTTCTGTAATTCTAGCTCTAACTGAGGTCCTGCTTTTATAGCATCCCTTCCTGGCTAAATAAAAAATTAAAGACCTCTTTGGGGGTTTATTATTATTATCCTTTAATTCATGCAGTTAGAAAATGTATTAGTCATAATGTGTAATGTATAGGCATCCTAAAACCTTTTATTGTTCTCAAAAAGAAGCTATCCAAGGGAGCTGTTGTAGCCAACTTTTCAGCTAGTTATTAAATTTCAGCAACTTGTGTAGTGGGCAACACAGTGGTTACAGTAGCAGTACCTGTATAATTGAAACGTGAGAAGAGCAGTTCCCTTTTTGTCACCTTGAACGTAAATGTACAGTAGAATGTATTCTGCCTGTAAACAAAACAGTGTGGAGAAGCCTAAATCCCAAGGCCGGAGATAGCAGACATAGTTCAGAAACCATGAAATAAATAATACTTTGCTTACCTGGCAAGTGGAGGTTCCATTGCCCCCAGCACAGATCATGGCATTAGTGAAATGGTTACCCCAGAGACTCTTGCACTGCTCCTTGGACACAATGGGAACTGCCACCTGCTGCAGCTTCACTGGAGATGCTAACAAACCCATAGGATGCAACTTAGTAAAGCAGCAGTTTAAGGTTGGAACAGACACAAGGTTACTCAAGTTCACCCCTCCTCCCACTTCGTAAGAATGGACTAACAAGTATGCTGTGCAAACGTGTACTAATTTCTAGAGATTTTTCATTAACCCTGCTACCCAGGGTACCCTGTAATTCCATTGGTAGGCAGACATTTTTCCCAGACTTGCCTTGAAGGCCGACACTGTCTTTATTTTCACTGTTTTGACCGATAGGCTATTCTAAAGGTTCAGTAAAATGAAAAACCTCACACACTTTCAATAAAATAATGAAATAAGATAAATGGAACCACCCCAAAAAAAGCCTGACGGCATTTCTCTCCTATCACAGGTTTGTCAAGAGCACTATTTTATTGGAAGTGTGCCCATATGAAGTAAAATACATTTTGACTTATTGTTTTGAACTTCTTTGGTAAGATTCCTTTATTCAGAAGCCTGGGGGGAGGGTTGTGAGTTTGCTTTGTTTTACTGATGCTGCATTCTTAACCTGGCGCAACCACAGATGGTGGGTGACCTGTTTCCATTTTTACTTGTTCTAAAGGTTCGCCACCCTCTGGGAGACGTGCTCCCTAATATTATCCCTGAATGTACCCCCTTTGGGCTTTAGGACATGTCCCTGTGACCTGCTGGAGCACACCAGATCAAGGAGTTCTGACTGTTCCACCTTAGTTGGTACCTTTCAGCATGTGGAAGTCTGATATCAGGCTACCCCTCAGCCTCCTTTTTTCCAGGGTAAACATTTTAAGGGCCTCCACCTTGTTCTTGTAGCTTTACCCTTTATAACCCTGACCATTTTGGTGGCCTGGCATTTCACCCTCTCTACTGCATCAACCCCTCTTTTGTGTTAGGGAGCCCAGAACTGAACACACTACTCAATGCGAGGCCTTATCAAGGCCTTGCAAAGTGGTAGGATTATTTCCCCTACTCCTCTGGTCCCCATCATTTAATGCATCCCAGCATTTTTCCAGCTTTCTTGACAAAATCCATGCACTGCTTGTCATGCTTAACCCTGTATCTGTTATGACCACCAAGTCTTTTCCTTCTTCACTGGAGCAAGAGGGGCCCACACAGTTTTTAAGTCCTATCTCTGTTTCTCCTTCCTAAGTGTAACACCTTGTATTCAGCTACATTACATCCAAAATGGCAGGTGTCTGACCAATCCCCCTGGCTAGTTCAGGTCCTCCTGAAGTTTGTTCAGAACCTCAAGGGAGTCCATCATCTAGGCCAGCTTGGTGTCATCCACAAACTGAAACAGTCTGCTGGAGACTCCAACCTTCAGATAATTGATAAAAATGATGAAGAGCAGTGACCCCAGCACAACCCTTGATACATAGATACATAGACAGTGTAGGCAGATAAGGGCCTATGGCCCACCCAGTCTGCCCATTTGAGCTTGTAAGTTCAGTTTATGTTTTCCTAGAAGTCTGTTGCCCCTTACCCCTGACCTCCAGAATTCCTTTATGTCTATCCCATGCATTCTTAAATCCCATGATTGTTTCAGCCCCCACCACTTCCTCTGGCAGAGTGTTCCACTTGTCCACCACCCGTTCTGTGAAGAAATTCTTCCTCATGTTTCCTCTGAATCGTCCTCCTCCAACTTCATCCCATGCCCTCTAGTTCTGGAACATCTTTTGCTTAAAAATAGTGTATTCCTGCACCCTGTCCTCCTGTAAGATACTTGTATGTCTCTATCATATCCCCTGTCTCCCTCCTCTCCTCCAGGGAGTACATGTTCAGTTCCTTCAACCTGTCTTCATAGGACTTGTGATGCAATCCATGCACCATCTTTGTTGCCCTCCTCTGAACCTTCTCTACCTGTCTATGTCCTTACGTAGGTATGGTCTCCCAAGAACTGTACACTGTACTCCAGGTGGGGCCTCACTAGTGTCTTGTATAGCGGGATTATGACCTCCCTTTTCCTGCTGGTGATGCCCCTGCCTATACATCCCAGCATCCTATTTGCTTTAGCTGCTGCCTTGTCACACTGTTTCCCTACCTTGAGGTCATCAGAGATGATAACCCCAAGATCCCTTTCCTGCTTGGTGCATGCTATATCCTCACCCCCAAATGATATATTGTGCCAGGGTTTTTGTGCCCCATATGCATTATCTTGCACTTCCTTGCATTGAATTTCAACTGCCAAACCCCTGACCATTCTTCAAGTTTCTGCAGGTCCCTTCTCATTCTGTCTACACCCTCTGGTGTGTCTACTCTGTTACACACCAATGAGGGACACCAATGAGTACCACTCTCCACTCACAGTGCCCATCAACCACAACCCTCGGTTTTCTATCATCAATCCAGTTAGCAATCTACCCTGTGCATACATCATTTATACAGCACTGGTATACTTTCATTAAAAGCTTATCATAGATCACAGTTTCAAATACCATACTTAAGTTCCTGCTTCACCTTCTTTTTTCCATTTATGTACTGTAAGAAGGCTTTGGTGTTATCTGCTGCTCTGACAGCTATCCTGGTTTATAGGCCTCTCTTTGGTTCCTTAATTTCATTCTTGCAGTCCCTCCATGGTGATCTGTACTCCCCTCTTGCCTGGAGTTGATGGTCTGTCTCTTTTTAGTGGTTATAAACCCTCTGTAGTTTAGAAGCAAGTGCCTTTGGTCCCTGTTGAGACAGGGGTGCCATGCTTTGGACATTATCTGTTATTGCTTACAGGGATTCAGATCAGCAAACCCCATGTTTGCTTTGCATTATGCAGCTTCTCCAGATCCTTGGCCACCAGATCCCTCATCCTGGCAAAGTCTGCTTTTCCAAGTTTTGGATACTGATGAAAAAGCCCAGTTAATCTTCTCTGTTAGTAAGGAGAAGGTCACTGTCTTCCGTTTGTTCACAGATGTTCACAGTGGATATGCTCCCATCCCCACTGCTGAGAACAACGTAATTGATTATATCAAACCTTGTCCTCTTTTGGAAATACTGTTCTAGGAAAAAGGCCTTTAGCATGGACAGGAATTCAGTGTCAGCCCTGCCATTAACCTTCTCAAGATGCCAGTCTGTCTGGGAGATTGCCAAGTTCATCACTGCATCTGATTTGACTGCTCTCCTAATTTCCTCATCCAGCTGGGCATCACGTTCTGCAGAACTGATTTTGGGCCTTTAGCACATCTCCAAAGTGGCATTCACCTTCTCTTTCCACCAACTAAACCCAGATCAACTCTGTGGCACATGTCTGCCCCCGATGTTCTCCTTGTCTGCCACAGTGATTCTCCTCCTTATGAAGAGACTCACCCACCCACTTTCTGTCAAGCCTATCTCTTTGAAATAGCCTGTAGCCATCAATCCTGTTGTCTTAGTAATTTTGATCCTTTACCAGATCTCTATGACTGCCACTAAGTCCTAACCATCACAGTGCATCAGACCCTCAGGCTCACCCATTTTGCTGGGTGAACATCACATACTGGCCTGCATGCATGGGAGAATATTTGTCCCTCTACACTTATTCACTCCCCTTCTGGTTCACCTCCCTTGTTGTTCCCCTGCTCTATTGTCCTTTCCTTGGTGATCCATTACATCTTTCTCCTGTTCTTGGTAAACCCTTACCTCAGCTCTCTTCCTATAATGCTGTAATTTAAATCCCCCCAAACTGCCCTGTGGATTCTAGTGGACAGTACTCCACTCCCTCCTGATGCTGGTACAGCTCATCCTGGGTATACAGGAGATCCTTGCCCCAGAAGGCCCTGCAGTTAGACAAAGAAGACCCTTCCTTTTCCACCAGACTCTTAACCAAGCATTTGCCTGCTTAGTGGTCCACGGCCCATCCTCACTAGCCCCCATGACTGCAAGCACAACACTTAAATTAACTCATTTGAGTTGCTGGGATGGGACAATCTATTCAGTGTATTAATACTGGATTATTTAATATCTCTTTACTTTCTTAAGAAGCAGCTTAAAGGTGAGGCTGTTTATGAATATCCCTGACCCCAAATATTGGAGCAGAGAAGGTCTGAGACACTTAGAAGCAGTTTCTGAAATTAGCTTTAATGAATATTCATATTAAATAATCTTTATTAGTGGTGTATATATATATATATATATATATATATATATATATATATATATATATATAGGTTGCAAAAAGCTGCATTAATGCAGAGATTAGGGATGTAAGAACGCAAGGCGTACAAAGACAGGAAATGAAAAGATATTAGGGATTTGGGTCTCTGGAGTATTGGCGAATCAGTGGTGGGGTCTTACTTGGGGCTGTCAACCCTAATGCCCAACTCCCCAGCCTGTAGCCTCCTGTCTGAAGCACAAGATACAGCTCCAACGTAGTGCCTCATAGTGATACAGTATGGACAACATAATCTGTCAAAGCGTTCTTCATGCAGGGCCCATCACATTTGACCTCATCTGATCCAGGGTAGGGGTGGACATTAGGGTTGACAACCCCAAGTAAGACCCCACCACTGATTCGCCAATACTCCAGAGACCCAAATCCCTAATGTCTTTTCATTTCCCATCTTTGTACGCTTTGCATTCTTACAACCCTAATCTTTGCATTAATGTAGTTTATTTTTGCAGCTAATTTCCCTTCTTTTTGTGACAGTAGAACTGTATCCTCATTTGCATTAGTTCCTTCAGGACCTGTGCAAAATGAGCTAAATATAATATTGGAGACAGTCATGATGCAGTGCATGGGGCCAGCAGATCCGGGCACGCATCTCAATACCCTGTGGATGAGGTTCCCTGACCCACCACAGTATGTCACATCTGCACCAAAACACTGCTTCATTCCTACCCAGGCCATGACTGGTACTACATGCTGTAGCACCTTCCCCCTCAAATGTGAACTTAACTCACTGACACAGTAAGGCAGCGTGTTCCCCAGAGGTGCAACATACATCCCTGCAATCAATGTTACTTAATAAATTATTTGTTTTTTAATATTTTGACCCCAAACATTCAACATATTCTTCTTATGACCCCTCCTCATAAACCCCATAGGTGAAAATTTTCTAATCCATGCTGAAATGCCAAAACACATTTCAGACAGGATCTGAAACATGACAGCTGTACTGTTCATGAGGTGATGTGAAAAAATAGGATGTTGAAAATCTGGAGTCAAAATATTGTAAATTACAAAAGCTATGCGCCAGCGTAGAAACTGTGCAATGCACACTCGTAGCACGGCCATTTCTAGAGAAAGATTTGTTGCCACATTTTCAGCGTGGCCATTTTGGGACCCCACCTCATGAACACTGGCACTGTCATTTTGTTAATCAGTTTCGGAAGGTGATTCGGCACAGCAATTTGCCATTCCGCATCACAGGTGTGAAAACACATTTCCAACAGGATTTGAGAAATGACACCTGTACTGTTCATGAGGTGGTGTGAAAAAATGGGCATGTTGAAAATCTGGAGTCAAAATATTGTAAATTACCAAAGTTATGTGCCTGCGTAGAAACTGCACAATGCACGCTTGTAACGCAGTAATAATTTGAAAATTTTTCATAGGATTTTCAACATGGGCTTTTTGTGACCCCACATCATGAACACTGGCACTGTTATTTCATTAATCTGTCCTGCAAGGTGATTCTGAGCAGTGACGGCGACATCACATTCTGGGCGGAGGTAATGAAATGACAGTGATAGTCCTCCATAGTGGGGTCCCCAAACCCATGTTGAGTAGTGAAAAAATTAATGAAAAATAGCAAAGATATCACAATAAGTTCAAACGCCATTTAAATACATTATACGGCATTTACCTGTGTTCCTCAATTTGCGGTTCGGCTCTGAAGAGTGCAAACGTGTCTTGGTCCACAGGCGGGGAAAATGAGGGCCGGTTTTAATTTAATTGCAGGTTCTCAAAAAAAAAAAAAAGATGGGGGACTGTTTTCTTTTTTTACAGGCACACTCTGTCGGTACACTGGGGTGGGCTCCCCAGTGTGCCATACTATTGGGGGGGCATGCACTCAATTCCAACACAAGGATTGGGGCCCCTGATGTTGGTCATAAAATTAAACAAGGGACTGCAGGGGAAAGTGTCTGACACTGGGGGTGGGCATCATGGTGCTGGATTATATTACGAACAATGCACTGCCACCGGTGATTGGGACCCCGGTGTGGAGATGACACTTGGCTTCAGGGATCAGCCACAGTCAGGCTGGCAGGGCTACAATGACAGTAGCCCCATTCTTGACCCAAGTCATGACAGCAAGGGCCTGCACTATATGACACAGCTGTCTATAATGAATGACAGCCATGTCGTATAGTATTTGATAGTACTTGTGCTATACAACACAGCTGTTGTTCATTAAAGGCAGCTGTGTCGTATGTGTCTCGACCTTGGGAGGTAAGTATAGGGTAAGGGGGCTGTGGGGTGGTGGGTGCTTAATGAGAGGATTGGGATGGGGGAGGGGGTGAGCAGTGACCACGAGGGATTGTTTTCTTTCTTTCATGTTTAAATAAAAAAAATCCATCAGGGTGGTTTTCTTTTTTGCAGCTATACATATAAAAGCAGTCTATCAGGACATCGGGGGTGGGCTCCCCAGTGTCCCACTCAGCTGTGTGTGTGTAGAAGAAGAAGAAGAATCAGCATTTATATAGTGCTTTTCATACATCCAAAGCACTTTACAAGCAATGCCAGACTGGTAGTAAAGTGACTGAATGTGTGGTGGCAGCCTTATCGCACATCATCACCCACACACAGCCTGGACGGTGTAGGGTGGGAATTACATGAAACAAGCGGCTGTGGGGGCATCTGACACCAGGGATGGGCATCCCAGTGTTGGATTCTACTAATAAATAAATAAATCAAAAATATAACAAAATAAATAAATACATATACACACACAAACTGCCACCAAGGATTGGGGCCCTCATTGGGCATATTACAGTTGGAAGGCACAGTCAGGCTGGGCTACAGTGACAGTAGCTCCTGACCTACAAGTGGCGATAGCAGCAGGGGTTGCACTATATGACACAGCTGTTGTATATTAAAGACAGCTGTACCATATAGTGCAAACTGCTGCTTTTGCAAAAATCCAGTTATAAATAGAACGTTGATTTTTGAACTGCGCATGCTCAGAAATGGCACATTTTTATTAAATATTTTAAAAACTACGTAACTGAGGGACCTAAAAACCACAAAAGTACACACCTTGGACCAACCTCTATCAAACCTGAGAGTTTCATTTTTCAAAGCCTCCAATTTTTTTAGTTATTGGGTGGCAAAAAAAGTCTTAAAAATGTTCAAAAATGGAGACTTTTGGGGTTTTGTGCACCTCGGTAACTTTGTCTTCCCTGAACTGATCTACATGAAATTTACAGAATTAAGAGTTTCTGGCACAAAGGCTGTGCTTTCTAAATTTTATGTAACTCAGTTAAAAGGGGGCAAAGTTATTAAGGTGCACAAACTTGAGTTTAACATAGAAGTGCTTACTCAACCCTAATATACAGGCACTATTGTGTCTGTATTTATATATATATATATATATATATATATATATAATAATTATAAAGGCACTGTAATGCCCCTATAGTTAGGGTTGAATGATCACTTCTATGTAAAACTCAAAATGAAGGACTTTGTAGAGTTGGGGAGGGGCCTAAGACAAGTAGCACACACAGTATCCTTCTCAGAGGTGCTGCCTGTCAGTGGCATGG
The DNA here is from genome assembly GCA_016271365.2 of Neoceratodus forsteri. Taxonomy (NCBI): domain Eukaryota; kingdom Metazoa; phylum Chordata; order Ceratodontiformes; family Ceratodontidae; genus Neoceratodus; species Neoceratodus forsteri. Next base: position 1,522,008,286 of record CM028130.1, on the reverse strand, counting down.
GTGAGATGAGGGTACTTTGCACCATGCAGTTTAACGAATGGTTGAAAAATGGTGTGGAGCACAGGGGTTTGGCTTCATTGGGGACTGGGGTTCCACCTGGAGGGACACCAGCCTATACTGGCAGGATGGTCTGCATCTGTCCAGGAAGGGAACAAGTCTTTTGGGCAATCGGTTTAAATGCTTCATTGGCAAGCTTTTAAACTAGTCAAGGGGGGAGGCACTGATAAGCAGCAGGAAAATCCCAGCCTCCCCCTACAAAACAGGGTACTAAATGAGAAAAAGACCAAGGTAGAAAGGTCAGTGGGGGATGCTGCTACAGAAGGTAAAGCCATTAAAAAAAGTGGAGAGCAATGAGTACCATTGCCTGTAGTCTGGGTAACAAGCTTCCTGAATTAGTGGCCTTGATGGAGGAGGAACATCTGGATATCATGGCAGTCACAGAAACATGGTTTACACAGAACCATGACTGGGACATAAACATACCAGGATACACTATCTACAGGAGGGACAGGGAGGGTAAAAGAAGCGGAGGAGTAGCTCTCTACATAACGGAAGGAATCAAAGCAACAGCACAAAGGGGGTAAACAGGTAGGAGAAGAAGCACTGTGGGTCAATCTGGAGACAGGCAATGGCACCACAACCGCACAGGGGTTGTATACAGACCCCCCTCTCAGGGGGAGGAAATGGACAAGGAAATGATAGAAAGTACACTTAGAATGGCAGAAAAAGGGGAGATATTGCTGATGGGTGATCTGAATATGCCAGATGTTAACTGGAGTGCAGTTGCAGCAGCCACTTCTAAGAGTGGGTTTATTCTAGATGCCCTACAGGGGGGCATGCCTTAGACAACTAGTATTGGAACCCACTCAAGAGGGAGCAATCTTAGACCTGGTTCTCTCAAATGGAGATGGAGAGAGGATCACAGATGTAGAAGTGGGTAGCCATCAAGGAACTAGCAACCATCAAACAGTATGGTTCACAATAAACACAGCAATAGAGTCAAGCCATACAAAGGCAAAAGTACTGGACTTCAGGAAGGCTGACTTTGCCAAAATGGGTGAGTTCCTAAGGAATGCACTAGCAAATGGGCAGGAAGGAGGGGTGGAAGAACAATGGGGAATAATAAAAACTGCCATCACAGAGGTAACAAGCCTTTGTGTGAAGCAAATAAACAAAACAAAACTATGTAAGAAACCACTATGGTTCTCAAAGGAGATGGCAGTGAAGGTTCAAGAGAAAAAGAAAGCATTCAGGAAGTACAAGGAATCACATAAGGAGCAGGACAGAGAGTTGTATCAGTTAAAGCAAAAGGAAGCTGGGAAGGCAGTCAGAACAGCAAAGGCCCGAACTGAGGAAAGATAGCCAACTCAGTTAAGAAGGGGGATAAAACCTTTTAGGATACATCAAGGAGTGAAGGAAGACCAAGGGAGGGATAGTGAGGCTTAATAGGGGAGGAGGGGTGGGCAGAGGGTGACGGTGAAAAGGCAGAGATACTAAACAAATATTTTTGCTCAGTATTTACAAATGAAGAGGGGGAGGTACCTAAAACAAACAATAGAAACACTCTGGATACAGAAGTTGATACCAGCCCATTTACAGAAGAAGGGGTTCTGAAAGAACTCTTAAAACAGAAGGTGGACAAAGCAATGGGGCCTGATGGGATTCATCCCAGAAATCTAAAAGAACTAAGGGTAGAACTAGTGACACCACTGACTACCCTCTTTAACAAATCATGGTAGGATGGGGTGGTACCTGAGGACTGGAAGAGGGCAGATGTGATTACTCTTCACAAAAGTGGGAGCAGGAAACTACAGACCTGTTAGTTTAACCTCAGTGATAGGGAAAATAATGGAATCACTTCTGAAGGAAAGAACTGTTGAGCACCTAGAGGCCAGAGGGGCACAGGACCCAAGGCAGAATGGATTCAAAGTGGGAAGGTCATGCCAGATGAATCTAATAGATTTCTTTGACTGTGTGACCAAAGTAATAGATCAGGGAGGGGCTGTGGACATGGCCTACCTAGACTTTAACAAGGCATTTGACACAGTCCCACACAAAAAGATTAATAGACAAGTTAGCCAACCTGGGAGTGGGTCCCAAGATGATAGCCTGGGTAAAGAATTGGCTGGAGAATAGGACACAGAGGGTAGTAGTAGTAAATGGAGTCCACTCTGAAGAAAGGGGGGTTACTAGTGGGGTACCGCAGGGTTCAGTATTAGGGACCGGTCCTCTTCAATGTCTTTATAAGTGACATTGCAGAGGGACTGGAAGGAAAAGTATGTCTCTTTACAGATGACATAAAGATCTGCAACAGAGTTGATGCACAAGGTGAGGTGGAAAGGATGAGAAGGGACTTGGCAAGGTTAGAGGAATGGTCAAATGTATTGCAGCTTAGATTCAATGCTAAGAAGTGCAAGGTAATGCACCTAGGAAACAAAAACCCAAGTGAAGAGTACACAATGGGGGGTGAGATACTAACAACAACAAAAATGGAAAGGGACCTGGGGGTAGTCATATTCATATCAGATTACTTAAAGGTGGGCAAGCAATGTGAGAGGGCAGTAAGGAGGGCTGGGGGATACTGGGATGCATAGGGAGAGGCATCACCAGTAGAAAACAAGAAGTTGTTATCCCTCTGTACAGACAGCTGGTGAGACCCCATCTGGAGTACTGTGTGCAGTTCTGGAGACCCAATCTCTGCAAGGACATAGACAGGATTGAAGCTGTCCAGGGAGGGCAAATAAAATGGTGCAAGGTCTGCACCGGAAGACATATGAAGAGAGACTAATGGAGCTTAATATGTATAGCCTCGAGGAAAGGGGGGGGGGACATGATAGAAACTTTCAAGTACCTCAAGGGAATCAGCAAGGTCCAAGAGGGTAGCATCTTTCAAAAAAAGAGGTGTGCAAGAACAGGGGGACATTATTTGAAGATAGAAGGGGACGGCTCAGAGGTAATGTAAGGTAGTATTTTTTCACAGAGAGGGTTGTGGATGCATGGAATGGCTTTCCGGAGGAGGTTGTGAAGTCAAAAACAATGGTTGAATTCAAGCATGCATGGGACAGTCATAAGGCAATTCTAGGGGGTTGGGGTAGAAAGAAGTAGGCTGCTGGTTAACTAGGATCTGCAGCTTATCCATTAGGTAGGGAAATGGGCAGACTGGGTGGGCCAAGCGGTCCTTATCTGCCGTCAAATTCTATGTTTCTATGTTAATAAATTTGCAACTGTTGAAGCAATTTGCATGAAATGTTGCATGCACCATCAGGGGCCAAAGCTGTCTTGACATGGCAAGTTTCATTTTGGTCGGATGTGTGCGTGCGGAGATACGGAGTGTGAAAAATTTGTAAAAAAATACATTTTTTTTTTAATCAATTCTTTGTCATGCCATTTCACAACAGTGGTGTGGATGTTTGGTCTCAAATTTTTAGGGTAGAAAATATGTGCCTTTTGAAGATTTGGTGAAAAAATATTAATTTGTTCCAAAGTTATTACATTTAAAAGTTTCCCATTGTTTCCTATGGAAATTTTACTCTCTAGTTAGACGTGAGCTGCGACAAAGGATTCTTTGCTGCAAATGAGAAATCTGTTTTCGTGCTGCCGCCATCTTGTTTTCTCTTAGCGAGGAAAACAAATTTAAATAACTAAAAAAAAACCATGTCTTTACTAGAAACCAACAGTTGTGTTTACCTAATTCGGACCTGTTCTATCTGATTCTGGGCCTAGTTTTTCAATAAATAACTTGAAATGTGTTTTTTTAATATGCAAAAATCTTTTTGGCAAATTGCAAAAAAGGAATCGTGAAACAGGATCCTTTTTCGCAATTTGGGGAAAAATAATTTTTAGACAGCTGTTTTTCCCAAAAACACACTTCCAAGTGATTTTTCAAAAAACTAATTCCAGAATGGGGTGAAACTGCCCCTGATTAGCAAACATGTGTGCTGGTTTAATTTAACAAATTACATCTTTTATTATTCAAATCTCCCTGATGTCTAGTGGCCCCCCCATCCTTCGATGCCCTCCCTTATAATATTGAAATGTCCCTGGTGTCTAGTGGCTCCCCACCCTCAAATGCCATTCCTTTACATGGTTGATATGTCCCTGGTGTCTAGTGGCAGCCCGCACCCTCCAATGCTGTTTGCTTATACTGTTAAATTGTCCCTGGTGTCTAGTGACTCCCCCCATCCTTTGATGTCATCCCCATATATAATTTACATGTTGCTGGTGTCTAGTGGCACCTCCACCCTCTGATGCCATCACCGTATATGTCTTTAATTTTTCTGGTGTCTACTGGCACCCCCCCACACTCTCTGATACCGTTGTCGTATACTGTTAACGTGTCCCTGGTGTCTAGTGGCACCTCCCACCTTCTGATGCTGTCACCGTATATTTCTTCACTTTCCCTGGTGTCTAGTGGCACCCCCCACCCTCTGATGCTGTCCCCGTATTTGCCTGTAATAAAGAAAATGGTCCCTCAATGTCTTTTTTCAAAACTGTAAAAAATAAAATAGCCCCGTGCCGATCTGACCCCCCACCCTGACCTCCCACTCAGTACCTACCACCCCACACCTTCTCACACCCCCTACACACCCTCACTCTCATGAACATGTCAGAGAGTGACAATTCACTCTCTGACCACAAACACGCCTTACTGCTAGAGCTGCCGACTGAAGTATGAGAAACTAAGGTACAGTGAATGCGGTTCAAAGTATTTCAATGGGGTTTTCAACTTTGGTGTATAACTTTTTCATTGTTAAAGATTTTGACACCAAATCTTCAACATACCCTTTTTGAGACCCCTCCTCATGAACACTATTGGTGTAATTTCACAAATCCTGCCCAAAAGATGTTTTCATGGTCAGCTGGCAAAATCACCTTTCAGGTGAGATTTCAGAATTTTCACCATATTTGTTCATGAGGTGAGGACATAAGAAGGGTATGTTGAAAATTTGGGGTCAAAATATGTTAAAATGGCAAAATAGTGTGCATCTGTTGACATTTCGCTGCGCTCACTTTTAACGTTTGTAATTTTCAATATTTTCACTCCAAATTTTCAACAGTATTTTCTTTACATCACCTTGTGAATGTGACAGCTGTCATTTTTCAAATCTTGGCCAAAGCATCTTTTTGTGCCAGTGGCATGGAATGACACTGCAGTGGTGCAGAATGACATTTTGGTGAGTATTTAAAAATGTTAAGTACTGAGTACATGAGGTGGAGTAATAAGAAGGCTATGCTGACCATTTGGTTGCTGTTGTTCTAAATATGGAAGTGCATGGCTGATACACATTTATGGAGGGGTTGGAGCTATCTCAAAAAGTAAGGAAATGAATTGCAAAATACTTAGTTAATGCACTAGTTAGGGTTAAAGCCACAAAAGTAGGCAAATGTGGTGTTAGAGTTTCCAACCCTAACACCCCACCCCTACCCTGTAGGAAGCAACAGGCGTGGGGGTGTCCCTTGGGGTTGTCAACCCTAACGCTCACCCAGTTCTCACATACTGTACCCGTTTCAGCTTATTTACTGATGGAATGGGGTGACTGTTAGGGCTGACTACCCCCAAGGCACCCCCCCATGCCTGTTGCTGCCTGCAGGGTGAGGGTGAGGTATTAGGGTTGGAAACCCTAACACCACATTTCCTACATTCGTGGCTTCAACCGTAACTAATGCATTAATGAAGTGTTTTGCAATAAAGATACACTATATATATATATATATATATATATATATATATATATATATAATTTTGTGATATATTTTAACTTCATAATGTATACATAAGGGATATGCAAAGGTGACCTGTGTGATACATGATTTATCTATACGAGTGGTGTTTGACCTCAGGTTACCTCAAGAGTGCTTCAGTTTTGTCACCGAAAAGTGGATTTCCCTGAAAGGAGAAATCCATGGCTTTGGTTTGGGTTTCCTGGAAAACGATGGTAGTCTTTAACCATGAAAATCTTCTTAAGGACACTGCATGAGCTAGAAGTCTAGTTGCAGTATCATTAGTATTCACAGTAGAGTGGAAATGGTACTTAATGATAACTGGTAAATAAGCTACCTGTCTAATGAGCAAGGAAGCTGTGGTGTAAACTTTCTTGTCCATAGCATTCCATTTTTTGAGTCCCTTTTTGGGGGCTTTGTGGAGAATGTGACTTTTGCCCTCTTGCAAGCAGCATCATGGACTCTACACCTTGGTGATCAAGGTGGGCATACAGTTATTTCATATCTTGTCCGTCCACCTGATATTTTCATTGATGGCTGCAGCTGGAGTAGGTGTTGGCATGATTCTTATATGGCCTTCTTAATAGGCCTATGTATGGGGACTAGCAACCTACTCATTATGTCCATAAATTCATCGTCTTCTTCATCCTCCTCTGTTTCTTGAAGGTGGATGTTGAGAGCAATAAGCATATGTATGACAAATGTGGAAAATGCAGTATAGTCCTCATTATTCCCTGTGGAACAGAGAAAATCATATTCAGGTGTGCCCACTGATTCTATGGGGCCACCTTCCTCTCCTTGTACGTAGTACTTCTCTTGCTTCTCCTCTACAGCCAGATAGGTTGGAGCCTGAGCCTGTGGAGGGGGGGATGGAATTTATATTATTAATATTTCCGATAGACTGGATGACCTGAATAAATTGCTACATCTTTGATATGTCCTCAGATGAATGCATGTTTTCTTTATCTGCCTGCTCCTTTCTCCATTCAGGAGGAGTGGCAGTGACATTTTTTCCTTTAATATCTTTTTGCAGGGACTGTTTCCAGTGCCTGCTGTGAAGCTCTTTTATTTATATTTTTGCATTCAGTGGACTCGGGGTTCCCCCTTTCAGAAACGCTGAGATCTGATCCATCTTTACCATGCCTTTCAGATGACTGAGCAGCTTTATCCTTTTTCTGGTCACCTTTTACATTTTTTGATTGCTGCTGTGAAACATGAGGAGATGGAACCTTCTGATGTGTGTGTTTATTCATCATTAGTAACTCCCTCGGAGCATTTTTTTATTATTTTTTGGTGACAGTAAGGCAAACTGAGAAGCCTTAATGACTTGTAATTTATTTGCCCTTTTATTTAAGGTTGTGGGAAAAATAATGTGGACTCACAATAAATAAGCTGCGGTCTGATCCCTGATAATTTACACTGAGTTCCTGGCAGTCTGCCTTTACCAGGAGCCGAAACAATGCTTTCTAATAATTGTTTCAGCTTGTGGGTCAGCTAGGTCTCTCTAATATGCCAATATGGAGAAATCCTAGTAAAAAGCTAAAACTGATTCCTAAAAACAGCAGAAAAAGTAGTACAGGAGTAAGAGGCCATTAACAAAAATATGTCTTTCTCCCCAAAACTGTGCCAGATGTCAAATCGAGGTTTCCTATATGGGATGGGGTGAAAGGGCAGAGGCCGAAATGAAAAGTAAAAGTGCTTCTGTTTCTGTATAGTGTGCCTCATACACATAGGATCACTTACAAAGAGGAGGGAAGTAAGTTATAAATTTAACAAAAAATAGTAGAAATGGAAAATGGTAGCAAAAATGTTGTCTGCTGTTCACTGGAATCAAAGCAGGAGCCAGAAGGACCAGTCTTAAAAATAAAAATACCCTAACTAGTGCAGAGTATAATAGAAAAAAATATTTATACACTCCTAAAAACTATTAAATAAAATAAATAAACAAGTGGAGACCCAGTTTTACCAGAGCATGAGTCAGAGTGATCTTTCTCTCCAGGCAGAGAAAAAAAAATTGACAACTGTCAGGCTGGAAGGTGGATGCAGAGTTTTTCAAACCACTGTTCTAAATCCTAAATTCTGATAATTAGAATAGGGGTCTGTCTCTGAGGCATCTGTCTCTATGGAGAGTGTGCTTAGAGTGTAACCCTTAAGTGAGGGATTCCTGGGGCTAGAAATAGAGAACTTTGTGTGGTCACCCATACACAACAAGCCTGTGTGACTCGAGAGGTTGCCATGGCAACCAGAGACCTTGGGAGCACAGCTCGAGAGGTCCACTGGTTGCCAAGGCAACCTTGAGAGTTGGATACACATTAGCCTGTGTATGGGTGACCATACACAATCTTTTATAGTGTGTGGGCACCCACGTGGATGTGTCACTCTCACTGCCACAGCCATTGGTCAAATGACCACCATAAAACTGCAGCTTTCATGATCACTAAAGCTGTTTTGCACCAGCGATCAGAGTTGCAGTTTGAACGAGGCAGCTGTGCGACGATGTTTGATGATGTTGTGTTGCAACAGTGACATCCTGTCCTTAGTGCAGCACAACAACATCATGACATCGCTACTGCAGCACAATAAGGTTGTTCCAGGCATGGATTTTCATGCAGATCAGCATTCGACCATACACTACAGATACATTTTCTAATATTGCATATCCTCCTTCTCAATAATCTGCTGAAATTCTTGCTAGTACTAAAACAAACATTTTGGATTGCAATCCGTTGTCTATCCAGAGTAAGTCTGGGTCATCCATTCATCCTTCTGGGGTCTACAGATTGTTATGATATTACTGTATAGCTTGTGAGGTATGCATTAATTCAGTGGAGGTAGTACTTTCATTAGAGTCGGGGTCTTCACTTATACAGGTTTTTTTTTGTCCATTTGTCAGAGTGTGGTATTTCTGCAGTGTTTCTTGCAACAGACTTGAGATGTGTAAGTTGGGTTTCTATTGCATGCTACAGTATCACATACAGTACTTGTGTATATTTATTTTGGGGAGATATTTCCTGTGTTATGTTTAACAGTGTAACTGAAAATATCATTGGATTGGACATAGTCTTCATTCCAAACATTGTGGTGAACGTGCTTCACTTTTTAAATGTGGCATAGCATGTGTATGTGTTGAATAAATTCAATTTACATGCATGCATACCTTTCTCAGTCAAGTGGCAACACTGTTTTACAATGTTTGTTTTGTTACCCTGCTCATCTTACAATACAATGTTTGCTGCTAACTGTCTTTCCTAGTGGCGATTTAAAATGAAAATGTGGTTACAACTTAAAGGATAAACAAGAGCTTTGTTTAGATCTTTGACTATCCACTGGTTCACCTAATGGTTTTAATTTGGGCAAGTCACCTAACCTCCATATATATTTTCAAGTTTTTCCATTTATGAAACTGGAATAAGTAGAACCCCACTGAAGTAAGATGTTGTATCCCAGTTAGGCAAAGGTGATGATCCTTATCAGTAGATTCTCAAATAAACAAAATTTACGTTAAGGAAAGAAACTGTTCTTCAGAGTTGCAGTGTTCATAAGCGTTAAACAGTATTCCTTAATTTTAGAAAAAAATAAAATGACATACAAGTTGTGGCCGTCCTTCCCCATCCAGTGGTGGCACATTTTATTCCAGAGAGACTTTCATCTTCAGAAGTAGCCAGACAGATAGGAGAGACAAAGTCATTTAGCTGAGCTGGGAAGGACAGCTTTAGTAGGGTGATGTCACTGTTCATAGTGCGTGGATTCCAGTATGGGTGAGTTATGGCCTACAACAAACAAAAATTGCAACTCACTGTAATTATCATAAACTTTTCAAACAATAAACATGGCATGTAGTGTGCTGATCCAGTACTTTTAAAAGCCTAAAGTATCTAGAGTAATATACTGCTCTGCCATTGTGGAGAAAACATAATTTATACAACATCACTGAAAATACACATCTCAAGATAACATTTGTTTTAGGTCTATAACACATCCTGAGTTGGGCAGGGTGAAATTTTAAATATGCCATTGAAATGACTTGTACAACCTGTGTGAAGCTCTGCAAAAAGTGATGAAAATGTGTTGATCATGCACTTTGTCAGAACTGTACATTTTGTTTAAAACCTGGGGCAGGATTTTCAGAAAACTTTGATTCCCGTAGCCCCGGTGCACGACGATGTGGCACATGGGGCTTGTGGTGACCTAATGGGATTTTCAATTCCATGTGGCAATTGGCACAAGTTAGACCAACTTTTTCTGGTCTAACCTGCTGCAATCCTGGGGGCCATTTTTACGGAGCTAGTGCCAGCTATTTGGCGCAAGCTGCTGTAATTCATAGAAACTGTCACAACTACACAAGAGATTGTAAAATCAGGCGCAGTTGTGGTGAAGGGTTTGCTGCACTGCCAGAACCCAAGTGCCATGGCGCAGACCTGGACGCAAGCCCTGTGCCGCACTTTGAAAATCCTGCCCCTGGTCTGTAAACATTACACTGTCTGAAACTGTTTTGCAAACAATACATGAATGTAACCATTTTACTCAAATTTCACATTATTTGAAACAATTTTTCAATGAGCAGTTTGGAATATTTATGTGCAAAACATGTGGAAGTACTCTTTTTTGACCAAATTGCTCATTTTTAAAAACCTGTTTTTAAGAAATGTGCAGTTTTGAACTTTTATGTGCAGAGTCAGTGAAGGTAAACATGTTGGCCAGGATTCTTAAAGGACTTGTGCTTGACGCATCTTGGATGCCCTAATGCAAATAAGATGTGCTGAGCACCAACTGTGGTATTCACAGAAGATGCACCGCGGGATGCTCCCAGCGCATTCCCCTCTGTGAATACCACAGTTGTGCCCAGCCCTGGATGCACCGGAGTAACCCCCTAGTCAGGCTGGGAAACCAATGGGGCAGCGCATCTCAAAATGCACTGCACCCAAATTTGCCATTCAGGGCCAACAACATGCAAATGGGGCCATTAGGCATGCAAAGCACAATGGGGCCATTTGCATGTCATTGTGGCCCCATTTGCATGTGTCATGCAGGGATGCCGTGGTAGAATTGCCAGATACCCTACATGTGTGGCAGTACAGGCACAAACCCATCACCCCTGTAAGGCGATCACCACCCCAGTTGTAAGCCACTCTCTGTGGCAGTAGTAAATTATATGTAGAACCGCCCCTCCCTGCCCATAACCCCATTAGAATGCTGCTCCCTGTGGTGGTAGTGAATGAAATGCAGACCCTCCCCCGCCTGTAACCCCATTAGAATGCCACTCCCTGCGGCAGTAGTGAATGATATGCAGAACTCTCCCCCCTCCATGCCCGTAACCCTGTTAGAATGCTGCTCACTGCAGTGATAGAGGGTATATACCAGAACCCCCCACCCCTCCCCAGCCTGATCACACAGAGGACTCGAAATCCACACTTGCCCTGGTGGTCCAGTGGACCCCCCACCCACTCAGGCACCCGCTTCCTGCCCCACTCCCCCCATCCCAACAGGACCTGATGGTCAGTGGGTGGCACAACCCACTTGCATTCTGCCATGGCCACCCGCTGACAGAGCTGTCTGTGGATGACAGCTACTGTACAACTATAAGCCCATTGGTGGACCCTGTCAACCAGTGGGCTTGCAGTGTGTACTGTACTCTGTCATTGTGATGGCAGAGTAAACTACACACTGCAAGCCCATTGGTTGACAGGGTCCACTAATGGGCTTACAGTGCAGTAGCTGTCACCCACAACAGCTCTGTTGGCCGAGCTGCCGTGGCGGGAATACAGGTGGGTTGTGCCACCCACCGACCATCAGGTCCTGCTGAGGACAGGGGGAGCAAAGATGGAGTGGGTGCCTGTAGTGGTAGGAGTCTACCTGGACCACCAGGCATGTGTGAACTTCAGGTCCCCGGGGTGGATGAGGCCGGGTGTGGTTCTGGTATATACCCTCTACTGCTGCAGTGAGTGGCATTCTAATGGGATTATGGGCAGGGAGGGGGGGGGGTTCTACATATATCATTCAATACCGTCGCTAGGATGCACTAATGGGGATGTGATGGGGGGCACGCAGGACTGCAAAGGTGGGCAGGTTGCCATGCTGCTGTCTGCAGTATGGCAGGTGGCCACCCACTTACGTCTACTTGATGTAGACTTATCTTTGGGAGGCACATCTCCGGACTTGCCCTGGGGATGTGCCTCCAAGTTGGGCTGTGAATGGGGCTGTGCACCATGTGCATGAGCACGCTCCCTGCACAGCCCCTTCAGATGCACTGCATATCATTAGGGGTGGCATGCAGCGCATCGAGGATGTGCTGGCACATTGGTCCCCATCCGGAATCACGCCAGTGCTCAAGTCGGGGATGCGCCAGCGCATCCCTGTTGAGAATCCTGCCCGTTATGTCCAAATTGCATTTTGTTTAAAAACAGTTTTTGAAAAATGCAGTTTCAAACTTTTAATGTGCAAACTACTTGAAAGTATACAGTTCTAGTATAAAAAAAGCCGTCTGCAAGAGTGTAGATTTAAGAAACCCAAATCACACACTATAAATAGGACAAATGTAGACTCAACATGCATGAAATTGCAAATAAAGCTGTACATTTCATGAAAATTACCCAGAAATTTAATGTTCTAATTTTGCCAACCTCTAGTCCTGAATGTAACTAGAAAAAAAGACTGTAGTTCTCTGATGAAAGAAAAAAAAAATTACTCACTGTAGTAATATTGTTTCTTTTCAGGGATCCCTCACTATGTTTACATGAAGCATCATCATCTTGTCTGAGACTGATGCCCAGGAGACAGAGCTGTGTGCTAATGATGGAACTTCAGGATAGAAGTTCAAACTCTGCAGTGTGGTCATGCAGCCCCTAGCTCTCCAACAGCAGATTTGTTTCTAAAGATAGGGAGCCGTGACTACTAAAACTAGTTAAATTCTGCAAGATAGCATTTCCGAAGCTGGCATCTCTTCTGGACTGTATGCCCAACAGTGGGATGCATCTTATGGATGACACTGGGTAGAGGTACCCCTTGGAACATAGGTGGAATGTGCCCTCAGGTCTTTGTGTGGTATTTTCCCAGCTTTTTCACAACAAAACTATATGCAAGAAAATATTCAGCAAGAGATGATCCTTTTGGTTGCTGGCTTACCTTTACTCATAGAAACATAGAATTTGATGGCAGATAAGGACCACGTGGCCCACCTAGTCTGCCCATTTCCCTACCTAACAGATAAGCTGCAGATCCTAGTTAACCAACTGCCTACTTCCTCCTACCGCCCACTAGAATTGCCTTATGTCTGTCCCATGCATTCTTGAATTCCCCCACTGTTTTTGACTCTACAACCTCCTTAGGAAGGCTGTTCCATGTATCCACAACCCTCTCTGTGAAGAAATACTTCCTCACATTACTGCTGAGCCGTCCCCTCTATCTCCAAATTGTGCCCCCTTGTTTTTGCATATCTCTTTTTCTGAAAGATGCTACCCTCTTGGACTTTGTTGATTCCCTTGAGGTATTTGAAAGTTTCTATCATGTCCCCCCTCTTCCTCCTTTCCTCGAAGCTATACATCTTTAGTTCCTTTAGTCTTTCTTCATATGTCTTCTGATGCAGACCCTGCATCATTTTGGTTGCCCTCCTCTGGACAGCATCCACCCTGTCTATGTCTTTGCAGAGATGGGGTCTCCAGAACTGTACCCAGCCATAGGTAGCAAAAAGCTAGCTGAGTGCCCTGGAACCTGATATTCTTTGTCTGGTCCAGGTAGATGCCCAGTACTCGCTTCAGATCTAGGTTGTGCAGTTTCTGCTCATCTGGACTGATGTACTCAGGATAAAGTACAAAAGGGGAGATTAACTGGTTCATGCAGAATTCCAGTATCACCTTAGATAGGAATGTCCTATTGGTTCTAATTACTGCCTTCTCCATGTGGAAGATTATGTAGTTTGGGTCTGTGCAGAGGACACGCAGCTCATTTACCCTCCAAGAAAATGTCATGGCAATCAGAAAAATGGCTTTCCAAGTGACAAAAGAATCAGCAGTAGCCATAGGCTCAATGGGGGCCTCCATCAGCTGGGCAAGGCAGATGTTAAGGTCCCAAGGGGGGACTGGGTCCCTCACAGATGGGATATAGGTAACTGAGGCCTTTAAAAAAAAATTTAAAAATACTTTCAGAGGCCAGTGACTTGCTCTTGCCTGCTGATGTGTAGGTGGACACTGCTGCTAGATGTATCTTTAGTGTTGATGGCCTCAGGCCTAAGGACTGCAAGTGTACCAGGTAGTCCAAGACTGTAGACAACCCTGCTTTTATTGGGATTATCTTTCTGTGGGTGCACTAGTATGAGAATCTCTCCCACTTAGAGTATTCCAGGATGAACCTATCAGAGGTGGTTTCCAGGAAATCAACATTCAGAAAGCATATTCCTCTATCACTTTAAGAACAATGCCCTCAGGCGTAACGTCCTGGGTTCTAGGAATGTTATCCTGTCCTGAGACAGAATCAGTAGATTGTACCTCAGTGGCAGACTGATTGGAGTCTTGCTGGACAAGGCCAGGAGCATTGAGTACCAGGCCTACCTCGCCCAGTCTGGGGCTACTAGGATCATTGTTGCTGTCTCTCCTAAGCTTTAGGAGCATTATCTGTATAGGTGGGAATAATGGGAAAGCATACAAAAACCTCCCCATCCACTTTAGGGTGAGGGCATTCTCTGAGTCTGTGCCCTTGGCTAGTGGCATGCAGCAACATTTTGGGAGCTGATTGTTCTCCCATGGTGCATACAGGTCTATTTTTGGAGTGCCCTGTCTTCTGAACCCCACATCCAGAACCTGCTGGTTCAGGGTCCATTTGTGGTTTACTTGCCTGATTCTGCTTAGGGAGTCTGCTAAGAAATTGTCTTTGCCTAGCAAGTATACTGCAGAGATATTTGCATCTAGGGAATAAGCCAGGTCCAAGATCCTTATTGCCTCTGTGCACAGCTTTGAGGATCTTGTACCTCCCTGCTTGTTGACGTAATATATTTTAGTTTTATTTTAATATTTTTTGGAGAGTACCTTTGAGCACAGGTGCTCATTTACAAAGGTTCCATGTTGAAGCATAGTTACACACAGAACAAAAAAACAAGTACAGTAATTCTAATGGAATGTAGTCAATACAAACACAGCATGTAGTAGGGTGTGTGGGGCATGATTATGCCAACAGTTATTCTACTGTGCTGGGTTTTAGGACCTTCAATGCATGATTTTGGATTATTGGTGACAAGTGCAGTTGGAGCTGGAGGAGAGGGCTACACGCAAAAGCTTTTTTAAATTGAGTAATGTTTGGTATGCTAAGAATGGATTCATGTAATTCAATCATCCAGATTGCTGCCCTGACAGCAAAGGAGTGATTCTCTAGAATGGTTCTCTGGTGAGGAGTTTCTAGGGCAGATATTGACATGCTTCTAGTGCCATATTGATTGTTAACATGTTTGAAGCAGCTTCATATGGCCAGAGGGATGAGATCCAGTAGTGCCTTTTTAGCAAGTAGACAGGACTGATATTTTATTCTGTCATGTAGGGTTAGCCAGTTGGTCAGTGAGTATAAGGTACAGGTGTGGGTGAGCTCATTAGCTCCTAGAACGAATCAGCAATCTTTGCTGCAGATCACTTTGATCCTATTTAATAAAGTGTCACGAGCAGCAGCATACACAGGGAGGCCATAGTCAATGATTGTTGTGTGTTGTCTGCTCTGATCAGACAGATTGATCTTGTAGCTGGAATGAGAAGGACTGCCTTGCCAGAAATAGTACCCTGAGTTCCAGGAGACTGATGTGTTCCTGGGTCTGCTGCGGGCTCCAGGTGTCACTTACTGTGAGGTCCTCCACATGGACGCTCCACCCCAGGAGTGAAGCATCTCTTGTGAGGATACTTGTGGATTGTTGGAGGAAAGGAATTCCCTCTCTGAGGTTGCTTTGTCTTTCTACCACTTCAATGATCTTGCCAATGCTTTTGTGACTTGGACTGTTTTGGAGAGGGAGTCCCATCTTTGAGACAAATGGTCTCTTAAGTGATATTGTATGTCCCTTATTTGAAACCTGGCCCATGTCACCACTGCTGGAATGCAGCCATTTAGCCCAGTAGCTGCAGAAAATCCCTTGCAGGTCTTAGCTGGCCCACTATGAAGGATTGTTCTGTGGCAATCAGAGTTGCTACTCTTTCCTGAGGAAGGAAGACTTTTCCCTGCACAGTGTTCGGTTCTGCACCTATGAAGTCCAGCAGTTGAACAGGTTTTGGTTGGGACTTCTGCAGATTTATCAGGAACCTCAATTTTTCCAGGGTGTTTTTTACCTTCTCAATAGAATACCCGATCTCTTGTTCTGTTTTTCCTGAGGCTAGCCAGTCACCCAGGTAGGGAAAAACCACTACATCTTGCCTTCTCAGGTGTGCTGCCCCACGGCTAAGCACTTTGTGAAGACCCTAGGTGCTGAAGTAAGGCTAACAGGAAGGGCTACAAACTGATACTGGCTGTTTCTTAGCCTGAACCTGAGATATTTTCTGTGAGTAGGTGTGACTGGAATGTGAAAATAGGTATTCTTCATATCCAGCGACCCCAGCCAGTGCCCTAACTGTAAGAATGGCACCCCTCTGCCCTGTGTGACCATCGTAAATCTTTCTTTTTAGACGTGCTTGTTCAGAAAGCCTAGGTCTAAAATGGGGTTCCACTCTCCATTTTCCTTGTGGGTCAGGAAGTACTTTGAAAACAGGCCCTTGTCCCACTATGAGGCAGGGACCTTATTCCACTGCTTTTGCTTGCAGCAGTTTGTTTACTTCCAGATCCAGCAGAACTCTTTCTGTGGGAGAGTGAGCTGGAAAACTATTGCGTTTCTGTAGTTTTGGGAACTTTTTAAACTGCAGAGACAACCCCTCACCCACTACCCACTTGTCTGTGGTAATGTTTACTCATTCCTGGAAGTTCAAGTTCAAGTTTATTGTAGGAAAACTCAATTGAGCAAGCTCATTCACAAGGAGGTCCTTTGACACAGACAGGTAGTTACAGGGATTGCATAATCGAAAAAACAGTACAAATTCAAGTACAGAATTATGGGCAAGCGTTAACTTGTTGCATAAAAATGACAATGACATAGAAAAATACAAGTACAGAAAAAAGGTACAAAGTGCTTGATTCGGAGTATCAAGGCAGCTAATTTGTAGGTAAATAAGAGGAAGCAGTGGGCTAGGGTTAGAGCAGTGAGCTAGGATTTAGAAGCAGCTGCACGTATCTTTTATTTTTGCTGCAGCCAACCTTTTAAATAGGCTGACAGGGACAGTACCAGGAAGCTTCAGTACACCTTGGAGCTGGTTCCAGATAGTTGGGAGTATGCTTGATATGGCCTACTTGCCGAGTGAGGTGCGTGTTCTCGGTACATCGAGGAGGAGGTCATTTTTCCTTAGAGAGTAGGCGCTATGGGAAATACAGAAAAGGGTTGTGAGATAGTTCGGTAGCTTGTTCAGGAGTAGCTTAAGAGTCCAGATACCAGCATGAAGCATGCGTCTAGTTGAGAGTGATGTCCAGCCAGCGGCTAGGTACAAATAGCAATGGTGGGTTCGGTAGGGTAGGTTTGTCATGAATCATATGGCACGGTGGTAGAGGACGTCTAATTTGTTTAGTCCTGAGGCCGCTGCAGAGGAATTGATTAGATCTCCATAGCGGCAAGAAAGTGGCCTGGACCAGCCTAGTTCTGGTATCCAATGGAAAGAGGGACTTGTTACGGAAGAAGAAGAAATCTAGCCTAATTTTTAGCCTCTTTGCCAGATCGATCGAGGTGGTCATGAAAGGAAAGCTTGTTGTCTAGCCACATACCAAGATATTTGAATTTGGAGGTGATTTCAAGGGGTTCACCTAGGGAGGTAATGATGAATTCTTTGTGCGTGTTTGCAAGGGAAGTGGAGGTGGTGTTTGGGGCAAAGATCATGGCCTTAGTTTTCTTGGCATTAAGCAGTAGTTTGACATTGATTAGGTTGATTTCTAGTTGTGCAAAGTTGGCTTGGAGTGCATCCCTCACTTCAGCCAGTGTAGGGCCTGATGTATACAGGACAGTATCATCAGCAAAGACATGCAGATGAGACTGGGATATATGTGCATCAAGGTTATTGATGTACAGGGAGAAGAGGATGGGACCTAATATGGAGCCTTGCAGGACTCCCCTGACAACTGGGAGGGATGCAGAAAAGAGGCCACCAGCTTTTACTTTCTGGGTCCTTCTAGATAGGTAGCTGGTAAGCCACTGGGCAGCAAGGGGGGAGGGTGGTGCCTACTTTTATTAGGCTTGAGAATAACAGATTGTGGTCGACAGTGTTGAACGCTTTGCTGAGCTCTAAAAATACTGCACCAGTAACTTTTTTGGAGTCCATGGCTGTGATCCATTCATTGGTAACTTTGGCTAGAGCAGTGACTGTACTATGGTTGGGCCGGAAGCCAGATTGCATAGGGCTGAGGATTGAAGATATTTCAATATGGAGTTTCATTTGGGAGTAAACTAGCTTTTTGAGGACTTTGGAGAGGACAGGTAAGATTGAGATGGGCCTATTGTTGTTTAGGTCGCATGGGTCCCCTGACTTGAATAATGGGAGGACGTGGGTAGATTTCCAGCAGGCGGGAACAGTGGCAGTAGAAATGGAAAGACTGATTATGTGAAGGATGGGGTGGTGAGGTCGAGATAGCCTAGTTTAAGAAAAAAAGGTTCTAGACCATCATCCCCTGCACTTTTTCGAATGTCTATGTTAAGAAATGAATCTTTGACTTCTTTATAGCTAAGCGGGCAGAACTGGAGTGGGCGGGTCGAAGTTTTACGAGTCAATGTTATTACAGTCTTGGTTGTTACCACAGGCTACATAAGGTGAAGAGTCGAAAGCTAGGCCAGCAGTTACAAAGTGATTGTTGATCTCGAGGATTAGGCAGCTGATTTCCATAGCCCTACCATTGCTGAGAATCTTCAGAGGGAAGGAGGGGACTACAGGCCAACCTTCAATGGACTTGAGTGTCTTCCAGATTTCTTGGGAATTCTCTTTTGCCTGTTCAAGGGTGGAGACATAATAGTTGGCTTTGCTTGCACACATTTGTTTAATGCAGGTGTTTCTAGCTGCTCTGAATGCTTGCCAGTCAGCTGGGCTTTTGGATTTTCTAGCCTTAGCCCAGAGTTTATCACGGCGTAGGAGTGTAGCCTTGAGATCTGATGTAAACCATGGGTTGGATGTTTTATGCACCCTGACTTTGATCAAAGGGTCATGCTTGTTGGCCAGGATGGTGAGGTTGTCGTTAAGGACAGTGACCATCTCATCGATCATTTTGGCAAGGTAGGAGGAGAAGTAGTTGACCAACCCCGGCAATGGTTGGGCTACCTGGGAAGAATTGTCCGGGGTTTTGTTGTGGCTGAGGCTTGGGAGCTGGTGCTGCCACAGCACTCTTGGAGCCCCTCCTGCTTTTACCTCTGTGGTAACCTCTTTGGGGTTGGTACTCATAAGGTGCATGGGGGCATAGGCTGTTGGAAAGTAGCCCTTACCTCTGCCGCCTGTACCATAAGGCCTGCTGGAAGTGGAGGGCTTTTCTTTCTCTGTGTTTTTGTAAGTGATTTTGTACTCATCCACTTTTTTCATGTATGCCTCTGTTTTGGCACCAAAAAGAGTTTCCTTCAAATTTGAAATCTATGGTGTTGGTCTGAGTGTCCTGGGAAAGGATGGCTGCCCTTATCCAGGAGAATTGCTTCTAGGAAACTGCATTAGCTAAGACCCTTGAAGCCATGTCATTAGTGTCCACATCTATGTGGAAGTGACATTTAGTAGCACTCAAGACTGCCTTTTCTGTGGCAATCAGATCCTGTGCCTAATCACCATCAACCTTATCAGCTAGTGCCATCATTGTATTACACAGTGCCTTCTGCTACTGGTCTGTATGAGCTGAGTAAGCTGCCTGACTGATGAGAAGGGAAGCTGAAGTATAAACTTTTTTTGCCCAAAGTATCCAATTTTCTGAAGTCATTCTCAAGGGGCTGTACAGAGCAGGGGTCCATATCCCTCCTTACAGGCAGCCACTTGGACTACACCTTGATGAGCAGGGTGGGTAAACAGGTATTCCATCCCACCCCCATCCACCTGATACTTGCTTTCAATCATTTTATCTATGGTAGCTGAAGTAGGTGCAGACATGATTTTTCAAGTGGCTTTTTGTAAAGATTTGTGTGTGGGGACCAGCAGCCTCCTTGTAGGGGCTAACCTCATCATATCCACAAATTCTGCTTCCTCCTCATCCTTCTCCTCTGTTTCCTGAGGGAAGTTGTTGAGGGCTTTTCAACATTTGCCTAACGAAAGAGGAAAATAGGAAAATTATGAGTAATCCTCTGTAGGCCTTGGAGGTGAACTAAATTCCAGTTCTGGTGAATGAATATGGTTCAGTAGGCTCACCTTCCTCCTCCTCCTTCTTAGGCAGGTAGACTGGAGCCTGGGGAGTGGAGCTGGCATCTTGATAATATTTCCCATGACCTGGAAAGCCTGGAAAAACATGCCACATATTTGCCATGTTCTCTGTTGAAGGCATTTGTTTGTGCCCAAAGCCTGCTCCTTTCTTTTTTCAGGAGGGGTAATTAGGAATTCCTTTCTTTTTGTTTTTTTCTTGGCAGACACTGTTTTCATTGCCTTTTCTGAGGATCTCTTGTTTGTGTTTTTGCCATCACTGGACTCAGGGTTCCCCTTTGGACACCGTGGTATCTTTACCATATATTTGTATATATGTATATCGTGAGTACATTTGTGTTAGTGTGATTTTTGATGGTTATTTTGAAATTCTATGCACTTTAGTTGTATCCACCAATCAGAATTGTGCACTGTTACTTAAGCATGGCACTTTAACTGTGGGAGGTTGTACTAGTGGGACACTTCCTGATGAAGCCTTAGGGTGAAACCAATTGAAGTTAGTGGGGTCCTGCCTTGTTGTTCCCCGGCCTGTGCTTCTGCACTTTTACAGGTTTGCACCTTATTGCACTTTTTGCCTTTAATAAATTGCTATTGAACTGATGCCATTTGAGCCTCTGGTCTGCCTTTGTGGTGTGCAGTGCAGGAACTTTTTGTGTGAGTTTGGCTTTATTCATTTGCATACCCAATGGGAAGGATGGCTTTTCAGGAGCTTTGATCTTTACCATCTGTACCATGCCTATCTGATGGCTGAGCAGCTTTATCTTTTTTCTCTGTCTCCTTTGACAGGGACGACTGCTGTATTTGAGAAGACAAACCCTGTGATGCATGCTTTGCACCAGCATTAGGAACTCCCTCAGAGCCTTTATTATGTTTTGGTGACATGGAGGCAGACTGAGAAGCCATAAATTGTTCTTTTTTCAGCCCTTTTTTGGTGGGGTTTTAGGGCAAAACTTTTGCAGAATTCACATTTGGAAAAAATCATGATCTGGACTCAGGCACTTTAACAGAGCTCGTGGCAGTCTGCCTTTGCCAGGAACTGAAAACAGCTAGTACAAGTCTTAAAGCCTGTTGGTCCTGTTTTCTTTTTCTTAAGAATATCAGTCATGCCAAACACTGAAGACCTAGAAAACACACTGTCGGTTCCCAAAAATACAGACAAATTAAAAGCTCAGAACTTGAGGTAGCACAAGTGGTTCAAAGGAGAATTTGTAGAAAAATTTGTAAAAATATGGTTCACTTTACCAGGAACTGCAATTAAGAAATAGGTAAAACTGCTGGTATTAAGAAAAAAGTTGGTTGTATCTAAAAAATGAAAAATGGTAGCCATATTTCAAAATCAGTCTGATTCCTTAAAAACGGCAACAATTATTAGAGAGGAGCCCTGCTTGTAAAATAACCAAAGTGGTAAAACACTTTTTAACAGAAGATATAGCAGTTCCCCCAAAGGTAAGAAGCACACTGATGTGCAGCTTTCTCCAGTTCCTGAGAACAAATTGGGAGCCAGAGAAACCACAATCAATTCAGAAAAAAAATATACAACACCATCTAATGCAGAGTTATCAAAGTAATCCAACTAAAACTCAGTTAAAGTAAATTATAGTAAAATAAATCGAGAAGATCCAACTGGAGATCAGGGCTGACTTCAGGATGACTGCTCTCTTCAGTGGAGAAACAAATCTGCTGTTGGAGAGCTAGGGGGCACGTGACCACACCGTAGAGACTGCACTTCTGTCCTAAAGTTCCATCATTAATATAGAGCTCTATCTCAGTGGCATCACTCTAGGGTCAGATAATGATGTTTAGTGTAAACAAAGCGGGGTTAGAATACCACTTTCATCTTTTAATAGGGTGGCCACTACTGTATATTATTAAGCACTGTCCATCTCCATTTACAGTTTGTTACCTGATTTGATGTGCTTACATGCATAAAAACAGTTCTATGTGATATAGGCAAAAAATATATAGTGCAGAGCACATTGGAGAAAACAAAATGCTGAACACAAAGACAGCCCACACCAACATTGGCGACCGCCACAACCGAGATTTCCCGCCTTTGAAACTATGCTATGCTGCCCCTCTAACTATTTATAACAAACTTTGACACCACACAATACATTAACAAGGTCACAGTCTTCACTCACACTGTTTTGTAACTGTAGCCCTATTTGCAGGTACTCAAACTGAGTCGCTCTTATTGAGTCTCTCAATTTAACTTACCCATATCACGGGATACCCTAAAAACTGTATCACATGACACAGCCCTGTCAATAGGATGTCAATCTTTTGTTTAAAACAATGACATTTCCTAGCCCAAGTGGTTTAAACCATAACCCTTTTCAAGGTAATAGTCTTTAGAATGGGCTAAGTTTTGTACTGTTAGGGCTAGTTACTTTATTTTTTATTTATTTTTTTTTAAACTCTCATTCTTTATTTTATGTTAGAGAACATATACATTGCCTGAGGCAAAAAAGTATACCAACAATACATTACCATGACAAAGACATAAAAGTACAAAAAACATAAATTAATGAACAAAAATTATAAATAAGGAAAAACATAAAGTGCACTTGCATCTTGTATTTCATTGTTTTACATGTTGCCAGGCTAGTACATCAAAAGAAAAAGATGGATGGATCCACTGATATCCCCTGAAGATGAAGAGTTATTTGGGATCATGGGATAAATTCTATTCGTATTGGTATGATATATATTACCCATTTTCTCCACATATTGTCAAACGCAGCCTGGAATTTATTTAATGTGGCTGTAATTTTCTCCATCTTATAAATGTCAATCATTATTTGATGCCACTGGTCCAGAGTTGGAGGCAAGGGGGACATCCATTTTTTTGGTGATAGCTTTTTTGGCGGCCAGAAAAGCCAAATTGATAAATTTCTTTGTTGTAGTATCCAGTTGAACCAGGGGACAATCACCGAACAAAAAAGAGCAAGGGTCTGGATCGATATTTGGGGAGATTATATGTTGAAGGACTTCATAGAAACAGGCCAGAAATGGTTGCAGAATCCGGCATGACCAAAAGATATGGCCTAGAGTGGCTGGGGAGAGTCCGCATTGCTTCCAACAACTTGCCTTCCCCTGCTTACTGTACTTCTGAGTCACCACAGGAGCTCTAAAGTACCTCACAGATATTTTCCAGGCAAATTCCTTCCAGCGTCCAGAGCTGGTACCCATATACATTGTTTTAACATGTCTTTCCCATATAGACAGGGGGATACCTATCCCCAGATCTTTCTCTCAGGCTAGTCTAGTTTTATCTAAAGGATTAGATATCAGAGACTGCAAGCCCTTATATAGGTTTGAAATAATGTGGGCTGGGACGGGCCTCCCATCTATTACTTTTATTAAAGTCTCCAGGAGCTCAGGGAGGGGGCAGTCCCTCCACCTCACCTCCTCAAGGGAGCGAAGGTAATCCCTGGTTTGAAAGTATCTGAATCTATTTGAGTATTGGATGCCGTATCTTTGAACTAGGTCTGTAAATGATAATAGTATCCCCTGTTGCATAAAATGGTATATCAGGTGCAAACCCTTCCTTTGCCATTTGAGGTGTCCCTTATCCAATTTAGCTGGGGTAAAAGAAGCTATATGAGGTAAGGAGAGCAAGGCGTGTCTCCACTTTATGATTTCAGAGAGGGACAACATCTTGTACCAAGACCTCAAAGTGGATCGTATGAGTGGGTTTGCAATTTCCTCAATTTTTTTGGGTGAGGGGAAAGGAAAGCAGAGTCTGAATGACATCTTTAAACTCCCTTTTCTGGCTTTCGACTGATTTCCACCTGGCTTTATAATTCTTATCTAACCAATACAGTGGAATTCTAATTTGAGAGGCTAAATAATATAGCCTAAAGTTAGGAAGGGACATACCCCCCCCCCCGCTGCCTGGGAAGCTGTAAAACTGAGAGCTTAATCCTCGGTTTCTGTTTCCCCCAAATGTAAGCTGATACCTTCCTTTGTAACGACCTAAAGAAGGAATCTGTTAGTTGTATTGGGAGAGTTTGAGCCAAATAAAGGAAGCGGGGAAGGACCACCATCCTAATGGCTTCTACTTTTTGGTGTAAAGATAAGGGGAGGGTACTCCATTTTTCCAATTCAGCATTGGTTTTAAGCAAAAAGAGAGAGTAATTTAAAGGGAACAGGTCCTCACAAGTCATACCAATCCTTACCCCTAGGCATTTTGTGCTTTTTTAAATCTCATTTAAAGGGGTACCTATTCCTGAGATCTGCTGAAGGAGTAAAATTTAGGGCCAAGACCTCCGTCTTAGACAAGTTGACCTTATACCCTGCCAGTTCTCCAATTTTAGTCAGTTTGTCCCAAAGATGGGGGAGACAGGCCTCAGGCTCAGTCATGTATATCACTAAATCATCCGCATATAATGCAAGTTTATGAGTGCCAGAGGACAGTCCCACCCCAGACACCTTCACCTCCTGCCTCAGAGCTTGGGCTAAAGGTTCTAAATACAAAGCAAACAGCAGTGGGGACAGGGGGCAGCCTTGCCTTGTACCACAGGACAGTGAAATAGGGTGGGAGAATGAACCATTGATTTGGATGAAAGCCCTGGGATCTGTATACATTAACTTTATTAGGTTGATAACGGAATCTGGGACACCAAATTTCCTCAAAACCGCCCACAGAAAAGGCCATTCAATGCAGTCGAATGCTTTCTCTGCATCCAGAGAAAGCAAAAGAAATGGGGACCCCTCCTTCCTAGCATGCTGTAACAGTAGTAATGTTCTTTTTATGTTATCTTGTGTTTGACGTCCTGGGACAAAACCGGTCTGGTCCAAATCTATTACCTCTGGTAAGAATACTTCAAATCTTTAAGCTATAATAGAGACAAAAATTTTGTAATCTATGTTAAGAACCGAGATAGGTCTGTAAGAGGAGCACGATGTGATATCTTTATCTGGTTTTGGTATACTAGAGATGTAAGCATACCTTCAGGTGTCAGGGGTTAATTCACCTAATTGAACACTTCTACAGGCCTCCGACAAAACCGGAGATAGCTCCTTTCTGAATACCTTATAGAAAACACCTGTATAACCATCCGGGCCTGGGTTCTTAAAAGTTTTAAGAGCTGAAATAGCTTGAGCAAGTTCTACCAGGGAGATAGGTTTCTCCAGGATTCGTTTTTGTTCTTCAGATAATCTGGGGAGTCTAAGACCCTCTAGGAAGGCCTCCATCCCCTGAACTCCCTCAGCTCCCTCAGTTCTGTATAAGGCACTGTAGAAGGTCTGAAAAGCATGTTCTATCTCCCTGGGAAGAGTAACCATTTTTTTGGAGGTTGGGTCTCTGATCTGAGTGATATTGGACCGGGTCTTGTGTTGCCTAAGCCTATGGGCTAGTAACTGAGTAGCTCTGGGCCCCCCTTCATAATATTTCTGCCGGATAAGTTGTAAGGCTTGCTCAGTGTGAATGTCCAGTATCTCTTGGATCTGCTCTCTAGTGGCCTGTAGTAGTGAGAACACCCCCTCATCTCCGGCTGCAGGCTGAGCCTGCAGGTCCCTGAGTTGCCTATGGGGTTTATCAAGGCGCAACTGTTGTTTCTTTTTATAAAAGGCCACATACTTTATTATCTCACCTCTAAGAACTACTTTCAGGGTGTCCCAGAACACTCCCTTCCTTGTCCCTTGCTTCTCATTGTTTGTTAGAATTTGCTTAATTTTATGTTGAACCATTTCCTTAAAATCTTTTAAGTTCAACAAAAAATTATTGAACTTCCACAGGGTATTAGTTTTCTCCCTTTCCCATGACATAGTGAGCGTCAGGAAAGCGTGATCAGATAGTATCGTGGGTGTCTGTGTACAGTTTTGAACCCTATATAGGTGTTCTTTCGATACATGAATGTAATCTATCCGGGTATAGATTTTGTGGGGAGCCGAGAAGTGTGTGTACTCTCTTTTGTTCGGGTGAAGATATCTCCAGGTGTCCACCCATTGTGCACCAGAGAGGCAGTCCTGCATCACCCGCAGTGCTGGAGATTTCTTGGGGGGATTCATACTGGAAGTATCCAGGTGGGAGGTGGTTAAATTATGATCACCTCCTATTATTAGGACCCCTTTGTGCATTTCCATAATCCTCTGAAATAACAACTTCCTTACATCGGGCCCCTCCCCAGGAGGAAAATAGATCGAGGCCAGCATGATAGCCCGTCCCTCCAAATGACCCACAACCAATGCCAGTCTGCCCTCTGGGTCTGTATAGGAGTCGGACACTTGAAAAGGTACATTTTTAGGGACGAGAACCACTGTCCCTCTTCTCTTCCCCTTCCTGGAGACCGAACCCACTATTGTAGAAAACCCAAATTTAGAATTTTTTGGTGCTCTTGTTTACTTAAATGAGTTTCCTGCAGGAGAAGGAACGAAGGTTTCAATGTTTTCAGAGAACTGATCATTCTGTAATGCTTTAATGGGTTATTCAACCCATTAACATTATGGGAGCAAATCCTGATTGTAGGCTGTTTAGCCATTCGAGATGTTTTTAATATTCAAAACTGGTCTATACCCAGGAATAAGAGATACTACAGGGAAAACCCCTCCCAAGAGTCTAGATATCAGAACATCAGAAAGTTCCTTCTCCTTCCACATCAAGAAACTCTGAACTTCCCCATACAGTTGACCCATCCATTCCAACTTAATATTCTCTAATTGGCAACTATAAAGTAAATTGTGCACATTTCCTAACATAACAACATACTTAAACGTAACATATTTTAACCTCTCAAACTTATATACAGCAGTACTTCCAAAGGAAAAGGGTATGGAAACTATCCCTCTGAGCCAGGGCTTCGTGGACCTTAAAAAGGACCCGAAACCTAAGGGAGGAATTGTGACCGTGTATTTGGTTAGGCCTCCCTGACCCCTACCGAGGTCGATAGAAAATAACATCAACCACATAAGGGGAATAGTCCAGCTAAACCGCATGGCTACCCTCCCTTGAAAGTGCCCTGAATGGGCTATGGAAAAATAGCTGTGAGGAGGGGTACAGTAAAGCACCTCAACGCCACCTCAGCACATCTCGCTTCTGAACTCTCTCATAATTATGCCTAGGGGAGTTCAGCAAACTTGAACCTGTAACCGGAAACAACAAAAGTCCTTTTGTACCCCACAGCCCATAACATATCCCCTATAAGCTCAAAAAAATGACATCGGGGTAGGGGCTGCGAATACTACTTCAGTCTGATCAGTAAATAAGACCCTACTGAGTCATTATATCAGTGTCCTGCTATACATTACAGGTACTCTGAAGCAGGAGGTGTGAGCAGAGGGTCTGTTAAACCTCCGATTGTCAGCTCAAGTGTTTGAATTCTGGTCTTCATGATCTGCCTCCCTAGGATCTGCTTGAGATCTTCCAATAAATTCCCTGATGTCTTGAAGCGAGTGGAATCCTCTGCCTGTGCCTGCACGTTTGTTTGAGCTGCTCTGCCATTGCGATCTAGGGGGACCCTTTTCTTGAGGTACTGGACCAGTCGACTGGAAACACCATCCCATCTTCTTTAGTTCCGGATGAATTTCATCTGGGCTTGCATAAACTTTAGTGCCAGAATCCCAGCAGACCCGTAGTTTGGCAGGATATGGGGTTAGGAAGTGAAATCCCTTTCTCCCTCAAGAATCTCAGAATTGGAGTGTAAGCTGCTCTTTTTTTCATAATTTCAGTACGGTAATCGTTATCGAACAACAGTCTAGCAGAGTTGTAAGTTACCTTTCCTTTAGCCCACGCAGTTCGGAGAAGCAGTTCTTTGTCTCTGTAGCTAGACAATTTTAAAACTATCGAGCATGGTCTGGCTGTTGGATCCATTGGTTTCCTCATCAAGGCTCTATGCACCCTCTCAATTTTAAACTGGAGTGATGAGGGGAGATCCAATACATCTCTGAGCAGGTCAGTCAGATAGTCTTCCATCTTGCCAATTTCAGACCCCTCTGGTAGGCCGTAGATATGGAGATTATCCCTCCTGGAGTGAGCCTCTAGATCCACCAGCTTATCTTGTAAAATTTCATGTTGGTCTATTAAATAGTCGACCAGCTGATGTAAGCGGGTGGTCTCCTTGGCCATCTGCCCCGAAGTCATCTCCAAGTGCTCTAACCTTTCCTCCACCTCAGTCAGTCAGATCTGTAGGGCTAAGAACTCTTTTTATTTTCTGCATGAAATGCCCGTATTTCAGCTAGGGGCGTTTCACATCTGGACCTGGAGAGCCTCTCGCTTTCTCTGTCTGTATCGAGATCCAATTCCCCAGCCATACTGCTCTCTGGTGATATGCTGTGACTAGAAGTAGGCCATCTCCCACATCCACCGCCATCCGCCCTTTCTTTGTGTCTCCCCGGGCGCAGTTTCACTTTGTCTTTACTCCCAGACATGGTATGTTAAGTTTATATGCTTTTTTAGAGGTAATGAACTGAATCTGGGAGTTTTCTCTAGTGGGATGTGTCAGAGCCCCTCTCCTATGCGGCCATTCGAGGTGGTGACGTCACCGGAAGTCCGTACTTTATTTTTTAAATGAATGCTTGGTGTCAGGTTGACATGGCTGTTGCATGTTGAGTCTATGTTTATGTTTCAATACACCTATTTTACACAGAGCTCTGAAGGAGGCATATTTGTTATGTTGAATTGTTAGCATGTGTGTTAGGTGATACACTGGCAGGCAGCAGAAGTGTTTTATAAGCCACTCATTTTTTGGGCTCTGTTTGTAAATTCCATTTTATTTTACAAATAAGTTTTGGAAACTAATTCCTGACTTCATGAACCAACAAATCTACTGGCCGCAGTAATGTCTATATGCACAGCTGGAGGATGGCAGCTTTACATTCACTATAGGGGCAAGAGAAGACAAAAGTACTCACCATAGTAATATTGTTTCTTCTCAGGGATTCCTCACTATGGTTTCACTCTTAAGCATCAGTCTCCAGGAAGGCAGATGCCCTGGAGACAGACCCTATTCCAATAGTAGAACTAGAATTTAGAATAGGTGTTTGAAAAACTCTGTAGCCACCTTCCACCCTGGCAATTGTCAGATTTGTTTCTACAGCCAAAGTGCAATGGTGCCAAGTGAATCTAGCTAAAAAGGCTACTGAAAATGTTAATGCAAATTTCACATTTTTGGAAAAACTTCAGTTAAATTGAAGCAAACATGTAAACGTTAAAATGTAAATGTAAAGAGAAAAATAAAACTTACAATTATAGAGAAAAACTGCAGTAGTACTGCTCAAGCAACCTAAGTAAAAGGAGCTGATTATTGTGAGAACCTATTTTCAGGTTCTGGAAGGGGAGGCAGGGTGGGAAAGTGAAATCATAGTGAGGGATCAGTAAGAAGAAACAACATTACTATGGTAAGTAATTTTTTCTTCTGACCCCAGCAATCTCTCATTTATGGTTTCATTCTTAAGCCAGCTATAAGCAGTACTTTTGGAAGCTGGGTATAGAACCTACTTGGGAAAAAGGTTTTGCAATACAACAGTTCCAAAGCTGGCATCCTTTCTGGACTACATGTCCAGACAACAATGCTTTATAAAAGGTGTGTACCGTTTTCCAGGTAGCTGCTTTGCAAATGTCCAATAATGGGATGTGCCTTATGAATAACACAGGGGCAGAGGGTACCCCTTGTGGAATGTGCCCTTAGGCTTCTGGGTGACATTTTCCCAGCTTTTTCATAGCAGAACTGAATACAATACTATCCATCGAGAGGTAGATCCATTGAATGCTGGTTTACTGTACCTTTGCCATTCTCACCTTTGATAATAAACAGCTGTGTGTCTCTGAACCTGGCATCTGTTATCCGGCCCAAATAGATGCTCAGAACTCATTTCAAGTCTAGGCTGTGCAATTCTTGCTCACCTGGAGTGGAGTGTTCTGGGTAGAGCACAGGAAGTGTTACTGACTGATTCAGATGGAATTCAGACAGCACCTTAGGTAGGGATTTCCTGTTGGTTCTAAGGACTGCCTTATCCCTGTGAAAGATTGTCATTTGGCTCTGTGCAGAGGGCTTGTAGTTCATTCACCCTCCTAGCAGATGTCATGGCAATTGGGAATACAGTTTTCCATGTGACATACTTTAGGTCAGCAGTGTCCATAAGCATGAATGGAGCCTCCATGAGCAGGGCAAGGCAGACATTGAGATCCCATAATGGGACTGGGTTCCTTACTGGTGGGTACAAATGACAGAGACCTTTAAAAAACCTTTTGAAAATGGGTTGAGAGACCAATGATGTTCCTTGCCTGCTTATACATAGGCTGAGATTACAAAGGAAACCACAACCGGCCAACCACCATTAACGGTGTCTCCACCTGCATGTAACCACTCAGAAAATAACAAGAAAAGGAATAATGGTGCATACACTGGTCACTGGGTTAAACAAATTTATTGGAGCACTTCTCCATGGCCAAACACCCCTACATAATGCCTTCTCAAGACTACATCAGGGGGTCATGTCTGGACGTGTATCACATGATTAAATAGCCCCATATTTACATATTCTGTAACTGACGCATGATCCATAGCAGCTGAAAAAGATGAGTCAGTGCAACCATGACTCATTCACATAGCAAAAGTGTACATACTTTATAGTTCTTTGTGGACTTGATTTCATTTGTGTTAATGCATGGTGCAAACTTTCATTTAAATATTCATTAAAATATTTTAAAAGCATTTTTTTACACTTGTGGGCAGAATACATTATTAACTTATTTAATACCAGGGGACTCAAACCTGTAAACACATACCCCTTGCCTTTCTCCTGTAAGTGAGATTAATGCTTGTTTATATAACTACGTCCCCTCTCCAAAATGTTTAATGGTTTATCTCTTTTAATGGTTTATATACTTTTTGTAAACATGTTTATGCTTAAAAGATACCAGGAAGAAGATATGTAGGCTGACACTGCTGCTAAACACACCTTTGGTGTTGATGGCCTTAGGCCCAAGGACTAGAGGTACACTAGGTATTCCAACAGTATAGTTAACCCTGCATCTATTGGGATTATTCTTCTAGGAGTATGCCAATAAGAAAATATCTTCCATTTTGAGGAATATGTTTTCCTCATTGCTGGTTTCCTTGAAACTCTAAGCACCTTCAGTACTTCCTAGCAGAGATGTAATCCAGAGCATTCTAGCTTCTCAAGACCCACACCTTCAGGTGTAGTGTTTTGAGGTTTGGGAATGCTATCCTGCCCTGAGATAAGGTCAGCAGATTGTGAGTCAGTGGCAGACTGGAGGCTTGCTGGACAGGGTCAGTAGAACTGAGTACTAGGTCTGTCTGACACAGTCGGAAGCTATTAGGATCACTGCTGCAGATTCCCTCCCAAGTTTCAGGAGGACTTTCTGAATGAGTGGAAATGGTGGGAAGGCATACCGAAACCTTCCTTCTAATCCAAGACCAGGGCGTCCTCTGGGACTGTTCCTCTGGCTGGTGGTCTGCAACAAAACTATGGAAACTGATTGTTTTCCCAAGAAGCAAACAGGTCAGGAAGCAAACGGGCCTATCTTGGGAGTGTCTCACCTTCTGAACACTGTGGCCAGAACTTATCTGTTCAAGGCCCATTCATGGTTTCCCTGATTAATTCAGCTTAAGGAATCTGCCAGAACATTGTTCTTACCTAGGAAATGCACCACATGAATGTTTGCTTCTAAGGTGTATGCCAGGTACCAGATCCTCATTGCTCATGGCTTCTGTACACAGTTTTGAGGTTCTAGTCCCTCCCTGCCTGTTTATGTAATACATTGTTGTGGTGTTGTCTATTCTGATTTGGACAGACTGACCTGTAGTTGGGAGGAGAAAGACTGCATTGCTAGCAGCACCGTTCTGAGCTCCAGGAGAAGACTATCCCAATGACTCCTGTGGGCTCCATGTGCCACTCATTGTGAGATCCTGTAGGTGGGCACCCCATCCCAGGAGTGAGGCATTTGTAGTAAGGATACTTGTTGATTTCTGAAGGAAGGAAATGCCCTCACTGGGGTTGTTTTTTTCCTTCCACCACTCTAGTGATTTTACCAGTGCTTTTGTCACTGCCACTAGCTTTGAGAGTGGATCCCATCTTTGAGGCCAGTTGTCTCTTAAGTGGAACTGGATATTTCTCATTTGGCATTTGGTCCATGGGACCACAGCTGTGTATGTGGGGCCATGTTTCCTAGTAATTGCAGGAAGTCCCTTGCAGGTCTTGGCTGACCTGTTGTGAGGGACTCTGTTGCTGCATTCAGAGCTGTAACTGTGGCCTGCGGGAGGAAACCTTTCCGCTGTGAGGGGTTTCGCTCTGCTCCTATTAGATCCTGTACTTGAACATATTCTACCAGGAACTTCTGCAGGTTTATCAGGAATCCGAGAGTCTCCAAGGTACTTTTTACAGTCTGTAGAGAACAAATTGTCTCCTGTTCTGTTTTTTTTGAGGCTAGCCAGTTGTCCTGGTATGGGAAAACTATCCCACCTTGCCTTCCCAAGTGTGCTGCAACCCCCACCAAGGACTTTGTGAATACCCTTGGTGCCATGGTGAGGCCAAAGGGAAGAGCTGTGAACTGGTATTGATAGTTCCCTAGCTTGAACCTGAGATACTTTCTGTGTGATGACCTGACTGGGATATGAAAATAGGCATCTTTCAGATCCAGTATCCTGACTGCAGAGATAGTATTACTGTTCTTCATGTAACCATCTTGAATTTATCTTTCTTTATATCGTTTTTCAGATACCTGAGATCTAAAACGAAATGTCACACCCCATTTTTCTTGTGGGTGAGGTAGTACCTTGACAATAAACCCTTGCCCAACTGAAAGGCAGGGACCTTTTCTACAGCTGTTGCTGTCAGCAACTTTTTTACTTCCAGGTCCAGCAGAATTGCTTTCGTGGGAGAGAATGCTGGAAAATGTGTTCTGCTATCTTGGGAATTTGTGAACTGTAGAGATTGTCTCTGGTCCACTGCCTCCAGAACCCACTTGTCTGAGGTAATGTTTACCCATTCCTGAAAGCAATGAGTCAGTCTTCCCTCCATTGCCTCTGGTGACCTGGATGGAATTGTCAGGGGTTTTGCATTGGATGGGTCTTGGGTGCTGGTGCTGTGGCAGCAGTACACTATGTGCCCCTTCTGCCCCTTCCTCTATAATATCACCTTTGTGGCTGATACTCATAAGTGGCATAAGGGGTATAAACTCTTGGGAAGTAACCTCTGTCTCTGCCTCCCCTTCCATAGGGCCTATAGGAAGCAGGAGCCTTTTCCTTCTCATTGTTACTCTTGTAAGTGGTCTTTTGCTCATCCCCTTTTTTTCAAGTATGCCTCTGTTTTGCTGCCAAAAAGTGAATTTCCCTCAAAGGAGAAATACATAGCTTTGGTTTGGGTATCCTGGGAAAGGATAGTAGTCCTTAACCAGGAAAATATTCTGAAGGACACTGCGTGAGCTAGAAGTATAGCCGCAGTGTCATTAGTATGCACAGCAGTGTGGAAATGGTACTTGGTGACATCCAGGGCTGATCTTGTTATGGCAACCAGGTCCTCCTCCAGATTACCGTCTGCTCTTTCAGCAACTGCCAGCAATGTATTCCACAATGCTTTCTGGAACCGTGCTACATATGCTGAATCAGCTGCCTGCCAGATGGGGAGAGAAGCTGTAGTATTAACCTTCTGTGCCACAGCATCCAATTTTTTGGAGTCTTTCTCTAGAGGCTGTGCAGAGAATGTGACTTTTGCTGTTTCACAGACAGCAGTTTGGACTTCACTTTGGTGATCAAGATAGGCATACAGGTATTCCACCTCTTGTCTGTCCATCTGATATTTCCTATCAGTCTTTTTACTGATGGCTGCAGCTGAAGTAGGTGCAGACATGATTTTTGATATAAAAAATACAAAGAGAAATGGCACTTCATCAGCATATCCAAATATAAGGACGTCATGGCTAGAACATTAATAAATATTTTATTTCTCTTAAAACGTAACTCGCAATATTACAAGGTGCATGTACGCTTGATGAGTTTCGGAAATAATATCCTTTATCAAAAGCTAACACACACAATCAAAAGACCACATTAAGTACCCCACCAAGGTTGTGACATCACAGTACCAGAGTTTTGAAATCATTGTTACAGCCTTAATTGGAATAATAATTGTTGTACTTCAAACAAGGCTATTATCCCATTCATAAAATTAATTAAAGTAACAGGTGTGATGACACTTAAAACCTTCTAACAGAGAAGGGGAGGGATTGAAGTGAAGGAATTAAGGTCACAATCTAAACGCAGCATAATGCATAAATACAGTGTACCTAAAGTGCAAAACAATACCGTCACACTCTTACATTTATTAAAGCTCTAATGTACAAATATCTAAAAACAGAACACTCAAAATTGCTAACGATAATATATCATCACATATCCAAATGTCCAAAATTCAGCAATGTTTGGAAACAGTTTAATCTGTCTTCTAAATATGGTTTCATATCAAGACCCATGTTCAGTCCAGGTTTCTCTAGGGCCTGCAGTGCTGCTATCCAAAAAGTTTCCCTTTTGTTTAAGTAGTTGACAAAATTGCCCCCTCTTGGGTTCCAAGTTTATATTTTTTACTGGACTATGAACCTGAGCACCATCACCCTTGTGCGCACTCCTTCTATGTCTGCCATGAGTTTTGATGTGGCCTTCTTAAGTGACTTACTGTATGTATTGTGACTAGCAACCTCCTTGAGGGAACCATTCCCATCATGTTCATAAATTCAGTGTCTTCTTCATCCTCCTCAGTTTCCTGAGGTTGGATGCTTAGCGTATCAACCATTTATTTATTTAGCTTTTGTTGACCGGGTAAGTGCACTAGACAAATCCTGCCTATTTTCAGGCACGACCCGGGGGAGGGGGATACAGATGAATGCCAACTGACCTT
Organism: Neoceratodus forsteri; assembly: GCA_016271365.2. NCBI lineage: Eukaryota > Metazoa > Chordata > Ceratodontiformes > Ceratodontidae > Neoceratodus > Neoceratodus forsteri. Next base: position 1,521,973,298 of record CM028130.1, on the reverse strand, counting down.
GAACCAGATTAAGCTGTTGGTGGTATTTTTAGTGAATATTTAGTGAATCATATGCATGACAAATGAGGAAAATGAAGCATACTCCTCATACCCTGGAGGAGAGCCAAAATCTTGCTCAGCTTCACCCTCTGATTCTCTGGGGACACCTTTCATCTCTTGTACATAGGACTCTTCTTCCTCCTCCTCCACAGGCAGGAGAGGGGATGGCATTCATGTTACTAAAATTTCCCATAGGCTGGATGGCTTGGAAAAATTGCCATGTTTTTGATATGTACTCTGATGAGGGAATTTTCTCTTTATCATTTGCCTGCTCCGTTCTCTGTTCAGGAGGAGTAGCATTAACATTTTGTTCTTTAAATTTCTTTTTAGCAGGCACCATTTCCAGTATCTGATTAGAGGCTTTTTTTATTTATATTTTTGCCATTAAGTGATTCAGAGTTGCCCCTTCTGACTCCCGGGTATCTGTTCCATCTTTACTATGCTTTTCTGGTGGCTGAGCTGCTTTATCTTTTTTCTTGTTACTGTTTACATCTGTTGATGCTGCTGTTAAACACGAGACAGAACCTTCTGATGCATGCTTTCCACCATCATTAGGGACTCCCACAGAGCCTGTTTTACTATTTTTTGGTGATAAGGAGGCAGACTGAGAAGCCACCAATTTTTGTTATCCTTTTTGCCCCTTTCTTTAGTGTTATGGGGCACAAATTAAGACAGGGCTCACAATATGCAAAGTCATGATCTGGACCCAGGGGGCCGGATTCAGAGAAGCCAATGCAGGACGCAAGGTAACTTGCATCAGAAAATATGGTGCAAGTTGCACTTGCATCCTGCGTTGCATCCCTGGGGGATTCACATAGGTAGCCTGCGACATGCTGCAGGCTGCCTGTGCCCAACAGCACCTATGTGCTTGAAACCCCCTTGCAATATGGCGTAAGGGGGTTTATGGCAGCATTTGCACCCTATTCAGGTAGGGTGGCCACTACATCCACAAATAGGATTCAGAGACAACCACCAGTGAACATCTGTCAAAGACCAGTTATGCCAACAAAAAGGTGGACTAACTGGTCTGTGCTGTTCACTGGTGGTTGCTACTGTGCCCCAGCCCCACAACCCTTGTGGGTTATGGACCCCCCCATGGGCTCTGGGTCCCAGGCATGGCATGCACTGTGCCAGGCAGGGTGTGTGGCACACCCCTAATGCCCAGACCCCCACACACACACATTGTGAGCCTCCCATGCCCTGGGGCACAATCCCCCTACCATCCCCATAACCCCCTGGTAGTCTAGTGGCCCCCCAACCCACAGTGTGAGCCCCCCACACCTCCAATGCCCCACTGGTGACTGGCACAGTCCTCTCTCACCACCAAGGCCAGTTGCCAATGCACCCACCAGGTGTGTGTGTGTGTGTGTTGGGGGGGTGGAGGACCACTGGGCCACCAGGGCAGGTAAGGGTCCAATGATCTGGGGTGGTCCATGGCAAGGGAGCTTAGGGCTGGTGCTCACATCGTACGGGGCCTCAGTGGTGGGCATGGGGGTGCCATGGCAGCCCTTGCCTGGTGCAACCGCTGTCCTGTGACCTGTGGCATTCCCAGTGCTGTGCCCTACCTTGCACAGCTACCGCAAGTCACAGGTGCAGACCGCTGTACCAGCTCCAATCCTGAATTGGATGCATGGGCCAGGATGCAGGGCAGGTCGCCGCAAGCTGCCATTACTGCAGCTTGTGGCAGACCTCTCTGAATCCAGCCAAGGCACTTTAAACAGAGCTTGTGGCAGTCTGCCTTTGCCAGGAGCTGGAAACATTGTAAACAATTGTTTGAGCCTTTGGGTTCCTCAGACCTCTCTGACATACCAAAATAGAGAGATCCTAATTAAAAATGTAAAACAATTCTCAAAAATACAATCGAGCAACAGCTCAACAGTAAAAAAAAAAAAAGTCTCTTACCCTGAAAAAATATGCCAAAGGTCAAATCATGGTTTCCTGTAACAGGAACTGATTAAGGTAAAAGGTCAAATGCAGAAAAGGAAAATGAATGTGTTCCATTTCCTGCAATGTAAAATTAGTAAGAATGAAAAACACTGTAAAATAAACAGGTTAGTAGTTAAAATATTTAAATTGTAGTTAAAAATGAAAAATGGTAGCCCGTAGGGTGGTCTCCAGTTCCTGGGAATTAAATCAGTAACTGGAGAGACCAGACAGTAAAATTTTACATCCCAACTAGCGCAGATTTAAACAAGTAACTAATTAGACAGTAATTTAACACATTAATAAACTTTTAAAATAAACGATCTAGCTAGAGACCCAGCATTACTAGAGCTAGCTATGGGAGCCACTGCTCTGTCCAGGAGGAGAAACAAATTTGGATAAGCACCAGAGTGGAGCTGCAGAGTTTGAAACCAGTATTCTAAATTCCAAAATTAGAACAGCTTCTATCTCCAGGGGCATCTCTCACTATAGAGATAGATGCATAGAGTGTGAAAATTAAGTGAGGGATTCCTGGGGTTAGAATAACTGGAGCACTAATTAAGCTGAAATATAATCAAGTACATGGAAAATTCAGTGAAATTAAGTAAGCAATAACACACAACGGGGTGTGGGTAATGCTTGATAAATGTATGCCATGGGGCATAGTGAGGCATGAGGCCATTGGCTGAGTACCTTACTGCCCTTAGAAGTGCACTTATCAGAGCATAACCCACACCCAAGAGTGTGTTACTGTACTTATAAAGTGGGTATATGTTGTTAAACTGTAACATTAAAAAAAATACTAAATTAAAAAAAAAATCTGGGTTGATGTGAAATAGTCCTTCCACTTTCCTTAGGTTGCTAGGGGCACTGTTAAATAAACTGTTGTCACTAGGGGTGCTGAAGACAGCTACTGAGTCACTATGTCAGCCTGCAGGCAAGACCACGATTTTGCTTTGGTCTTGCCTGGCAGCATGCTACCACCTCTGGTAGCAAGTTCCATGAAAGTTCCACCGGTCTCCCTCTGCTTGGGGCTTTGGAGGGAGTTTGCAGACTCTGTAAAGCTGCAGGTAAGGAGGGAAGGGAGCAGCTCAGGAGGGGCAAGAGGATTTGAGATTATAAACAACACTTTTTTAAGTGTTGTTATTGTTTTATTTTACCTTTCTGGCTTCTGATGTAGCTCAGTAAAACCATGGTTTTTACATGTCCCCTTAGCGAGGAATCAAGATGGCGGTTTTGGCAGTGTGAAGGGAAGGTGACACGCAATACCATTTGGGGGTACTTGCCATTTTGGGGGCATTTTTTTTCTGTGTTATAGTGTGAAAAAATGTATGGCTGGCAAGGGTGCCAGCCAATTAGATTCACTGACTGTCGCTATCCATTTTGTAACAATTTATAAAGTACTGGCTTGTAAGCCATACTGGATTATATTTCTCAACTGTTCTTGATTTTCAGAGATGTCTTTGGTTTTGAACCCCCAGATTCTCTCTATTGCAAGTAACCTGCTGTTGACCCTCACTTCTGGTGCAGAAGTTCGAAGCAAAAATTAATGCAATTTTGAGAAAGAATTTTTAGCGCCCTCTGTGGGTGGTAAGAGTCTACATAAAATATCAAGCTTATAGGAAAGCTAGAAGAATCTAATGTATGCATTGGAATCACACACTTTGTTGTATGCTTTGGGTTCAAATAATAATGCATGGTAGTGACACTTGGTGCTGGTGTGCCATGGGTTTATATGGTAACTAAAAACAATGACACTGGGTGTCAGTGGTCCCGGGGGTAAATAGTAACATACAAAAATGGCACACTGTTCTGATGTGTCCTGGGTTTTAATGGTAACACATAGGACTGTTACTCAGTACTGCTGTATCCTGGGTTCAAATAGTAGCATATAGAAAACTTGGTGCCAGCAGTACCTGGGGTAATGGTCACACACAAATGGCACACTATACTGCTGTGCCTTGAGTTCAGATGGTAACACAGGAATGGTACTCAGTACTGGTGTGTCCTGGGTTCAAATGATAAGAAATGGAATTGCACTTGGTGCTGGTGTGGTCTCATATAGATAATTACTACAAACATTTTCTTTTAAAAACCTGATCTTTTGCTGGCCCGGTGGCGCTGAGGATTGAGGCGCTGGATGCCACACCTCGCATCATGCCGGTGACCCAGGTTTGAGTACAGACTCAGGTTGTCGGGGGCCAGCAGGTGCTCCATGAAAGATGGGGAGGAAAGGTAGGAGTCACCCGTGGACACTCTAGGGGTGGGCTCAGTGTGTGTCAGGGTGGGTAGCATGAGCAATCCCGAAGGAGTGGAGCGATGGGGTGATAGGAGGGATAAAAAGAAAGTAAAAAAAAAATATAATCTTTTTAACAAAAAAAAATAAAATAAAAATAAAAAAACGCTTTTTTCCACACTTGCAGTGGTAAGCTGCTACTGCGGCATCTTATTCCATAGCATTTCTTCATTTGATGTGCTTGTGCACACCAAACATTTTGCTACAGTGAAAGGGAATTTTGGGAGGTGTTACTGCCGAGCTCATTGCAGTTGAAAATAGCAGGGGCTCAGCAGTCTAGATCAATGACCACGCATTGTGGTCGTGACATCACGCGCTGCTTGCTGGGCAGAAACTTTGTGTGTTTGAAAGGACCTGAAGCCACTCCAGTCAGAGAAGGCATCAGTCCTTTGATTTGCATGAAGGTGGGTCAGCAAACAGCTGATTGGCTTTCAACATCATTGGGTGCCTGTTCTGCATTTTAAAATCCTCCATGTTTTTTTTCTCCCATTTAGCATGAGATGGCCCCCTCCCCATGAATCCAACACTGATCCTCAGGCCAATTCTCCCAAAACACACAAAACCACAGTACTCTACCTGCTTTTTGCAAGCTTAGTTTTCTTTTTAATTCCACCTGGATCAATCTCCCTCATACAAACATCTATGGACCTTCTGTCCATACTTGGCTGCTCCACAGTGCAGCTGCCCTTCCGCCATGACGGCAATGCTTCTCAGCCTGATTCCCCAATGTGTCAAAAGAACACTACTTGCACTCATAAAGCACCCCTCCAAAAGTGAGAAAACTGCCTCAGTGGGCTACAGCGCAGATCCTCATGGATAAATAAATACATACATATAAGATTACTATTTATCAAACATATAGAACACAGTTGTTGTTCATAGCACAAGTAAATTCCTTTCCTGTCAAACAGGGAGAAAATGTACATAATACTAAAGCACTTGTTGGCTCCCCTGCAACTGTTCCCCCCCCACCGACCCTCCCATTCAGCATCCACCCCCCCACACACAAATATAACACTAGCACATGGAGTGCTCAATCCCCCAGTGTTGCAACCTCATAGGTTTTTTTTATGTATATATATATATATATATATATATATATACTGTATAATCTGCAAAAAAAAGAAATCCATCCATCAATGTCTCTTGCTGGCTCCCCTGTAACTGTTCCCACCACCTGACCCTCCCACTCATCATCCACCACCCCACCACACACACACACACACACACACACACATATGAGTAACACTGGGGTGCCCAGTCCCCCAGTGTTGACACCTGAAATAAAGAAACCCCTCTGTGTTTATTTTTTTAAAAACCCTGTAAAAACGAAAACTGTCAAGTGGTGTCTGATGTGCCATTAGTCTTCCCACCAGACCCTCCCACTCAGCACCCCCCAAGCCCTTACTTACCCTCCAGCGGTCTGATGTTGTAATCCTCTCTGGACTGCAGACATGTCTTTACTCTTCAAAACTGGACTGCGAACTGAGGAAATCAGGTATGGGGTTCCAGGCATTTCAATTAGGTTTTGAATTTAGTGGCATAAGTTGCCCATTTTTGAATATTTTTTGTCCCAAGTTTTCAACATGCCTTTTGTGGGACCCCACCTCATGAACAATGGCAGTGAAATTAGGCTAACCTGTCCCAAAAGGTGATTTTTGTGGTCGCTGCATGAAATCACCTCTCAGGCAGGAGTTGAACATTTTCTCCACCCTTGTTCATGAAGTGGGGTCATCAGAAGGCTATGTTGAAATTCTGGCATAAAAATATTAAAAAACAATAAAAGTATGAGCCTACATTGAGATTTGTGAATGCAGGCTCATAACTTTGGTAATTTTCAATATTTTGACTTCAAATTTTCAAGATAGTCATTTCTTCACAGCACTGTAACAGCTGTCATTTTTCAAATCCTTGCGAAAACGTGTTTTCGTATCCTGAAAGGTGATGTCACAGTTGCTGTGTGACATCACCTGTCACGCAGGAGTTGAACATTTTCTCTGTACTTGTTCATGAGGTGGGGTCATAAGAAGTCTATGTTTAAAATTTGGGACACAAATATGGATTTCTAATATTGACCAACTTGTGTAAACTGTTTACCATCCCTATACACTGCTTCCAATGCACACGGATGTAACTAATGTACATACTATGCATAATATGTAATCCATACACACTGTACATTATGTAAGTCTGAATGAGAACCAGACTTCTGCATCTGTATAAATATTGCAAATGTAAATACTGTGTAACAAAAGCAACTAATGTAACTACTGTATATAACTGTTTCTAAATGTCCTTTTCTGTAACTAACTCCGGGTCGCTCCTGAAAAAGGGACCATTGGTCTCAGTGGGCTTACAAGGTAAACAAAATCTAAATAAATAAATAAATATAAAATAAAAAACAACAAAGTTATGAGCCTACATTAAAATTTATGAACGCAGGCTTGTGATTTTGGTAATTTTCAATATTGTGACCCCAAATTTTCAACATAGCCATTTCTACACAGCACCTCATGTCCACACAGGACTCTCAATAAATAAAATAAATACCAAAATTGGTCCCTTCAAAATCACCCTCCGGAACCATCTCTTCGACGCTTGTTGCTGTAGATGCACCTAATTAATCCCACTGTGGGATCCTCCTGTCAGGCCTCCCTGACATGACATCGTCCTCCGGACAGCCTATCCTCTCCTCCTCCCCCACCCCACCTCCCTCCCACCCCACTCCCCATCCCTACCTCCACCCTCTCCAGGCATTATCTAGGTATGTCCAGGGCTGTACCCCCAATGTAACCCTTGGGTACCTTGTACTTGTTTGTAACCTTTTATAAGTAACATCATTATGTAACCTATGTATACTGTATGTTTAATGTTCTGCACCTGTACTGTTCTCACTGTTGTAACCACACTATGTAACTCTGTCTACCCCACCTCCGACGAGGTGCCTTTGTAAATGAGTCCATGACTCAAAGGTTGTAAATCTGACTTTTCTAATAAATAAATGTAATAGCTGTCATTTTTCAAATCCTGGCCAAAATGTGTTTTTGTACTTGTGGCATGAAATAACATTTTGGTGCCGCAGAATGATATTTTGGCAGGGATATGAAGATTTTTACCTACTGGGTTCATTATGTGGGGTAGTAAGAAGGCTATGCTGAAAACTTGGTGTACAAATATGGCAAATTATGCCCAGGTTATGATTGAATGTTACACTATTTCAGCATTCACTCATAACGTTGCTTATTTTCGATATTTTGATTCCAAACGTTCAACATAGTCATTTTTCCACGCCAGCTCATAAATGTGACATATGTAATTTTTTTTAAATCCTGGACAAGATGCTTTTTCACACCACTGGTGTGAAATGACATTTTGGCCAATATACTATAAATGGTTCATGTCATCTCTATAAGGCAAATCCTAAAACAAGTATCTTAAAAAGTTGGGATCAAAATAAAAATAAAAAAATTGTTTAAAGGAAATATCCACAACACAGCAATGGGCTTTTTAATACCATAGCCCATTACTGTAGGATAGCAAAAGTCTTTTGAACCAATAAGTGAAAATTCAAAAGTGTTCCTGTTTGGAAGGGAAGAGATTGTAAATTGAACTGAAGAGAGAGCCAGCCGATCTCTTCCAGTTCTCTGATTCTAGCCTTGCCTCATCAGCTCAGATGTTTTTGACGCCTAACCAGGAGAGCACGGGATGCACCCCACTGAAGTATAGGTGGCCAACTTTTAAAGAACTTTGTATGTTTAGTTTTGATATAATGAAAGCCAGTGCTAACAATAGGGTCCCCATTAATTAAGCACTGGTTTTCATTTATATCAGACTGCTTAAACGCATATAAAGTTCTTTTCAAAAATTGGCCCCACAGACTTCATGGGCATGCCCCATAGCTTTCCTGCTTAGATGTCACAAACATCTAAGCGTAAGGATGGCAGATCAGGAACCAAGGGATCAGCTGGCTCTCTCTTCAGTTCAATTTACAATCCCTTCCCTTTCAAACTGGAACACTTTTGAATTTTCACTTACTGGCTCAAAACACTATTGCTACCACGCAGTAATGGTCTATGGTATTAAAAAGCTCATTGCTCTGTCTTAGCATATATCATGGACAATCTCTTTACCAAGCATCAAACGTTGTCATTGATAAATGCTTGTTTAGATGTGGTGTTTATGTTCTTACTGCTGGTAATGTCCTTATTACCCTTTTTCTTCTCCAAAGATGTATGGCCTCCTGATGCTAGTGTACATTAGAGGCAGGTAGGTGAAAACTATGTTGAGCGGAATGACAAATTCCTCTGGATTTTCATCAGTTCCATATGGTGGAAAGTGATTCCATTGATATTCCACTGTATGGAAAGGCCCATGCCACAGAAAGTCTGTCATTGGGATAAAATATTTTGCACACTCCTTCTGCACTGTGAACTGCTCGTTGGGTAAACGTGTTAACTGAGCTGAACTAAGTACAGGCAAAAGTAATTGAAACACAAATCAGCAAATGTTCAAGGAAAACTAAAGTAAAAAATTTATAAAAAAAAAAAAATTGTGCCAAGTGTTTTGATTTGTAGGTATACTCTTAGTAAGTCCTTCCTTTCATTTGCTGAAAGGAGATTTTTCTAGATTTGCTTGCTGATTTTATTGTCCCCCGGATCTCCATATTAGCATTTCTAATGGCTTTTCTTGTTCCTACCACACTTCCTGTCCTATGTGCCAGTGATGTGTCCTGGACAATTAATTTAACAAGAGCTGTTTTTTTTTCCTCAAGTTCACAGTAGTAGAGCTGTTATGTTAATTAACTCTCCATATCCAGGGAGCTCTAATGAAGATTGCAATTGTACAAGGCAAATGCTTGAGGGATAATTGAATAGGCTATTATGTAAGGAAACAGACAGAGTCTTCACTAATTATAGCATTTTTTTTAGCTTGGGTGATTAGTGTGCTTTCTTAATGGTTGTGTGTAGTCTGATAAAATGAAAGGCTTTAAAAACAAAACATTCATTTCTGCTGACTAGACCTAGACATACATAGAAAACAGAAAGCTTGGATTAGACAGTTATTTAGTTGAATCCAGAATATCAGGCCCATAACAGTAGGCCGCTGCTGCAGTAGTTATTACTGTCTGAATCAATTGTCCTGGATGCATCACAGTCACATGGGACAGGAGGCATTGTAGGAACAAGAAAGGCCATTATAAATGCTAATATGGAGACCCCCAGGAGCCATAAAACCAGCAAGCAAATTTAGAATAAACTCCTTTCAGCAAATGAATGCAGGCCTTACTAGTACACCAACAAATCAAAACACTCTGCACAACATATTTTTTTTGTACATTTTGTCTTCAGTTCTCCTTCAATTCTGCACTGATCTGTTAGCTGTAAAGCACAGATGTTTTTCTTATAGTCCTTAGCTGTTCATTTAAGATGTTTCAGATCTTCTCCATATCTTCCCTATCCATTTTTAGTTTTGATCAAACTTTGGTCTGGATTGCAGTCTTCATGCTGGACCTGATGATAAGCTGCCTCTATGGTGTTTAAAGTTCACCACTATTTTTCTGTTCCCAGTACAACACTAGTGGCGCCAGGTAATGCAAGAGGAACATTCCATAAAGCTTTACTTTCCCCTTGGATTTTGTCAGGAAAAATGGAATCCTTTTGCACATGCATTTTAGCAAGCTCAATATTCTAACAGGATGTAAAAACCTAACCTCTGAACATCATTCATGTGCACCTTACCATAATGTAACTATGTGGAAGTTTAATACTATAGTAATACTGTTGCTGTAACTCTTCCCCCAGGACCTCATTATAAATGCAGTGCTATACCTCAAGCAGACATATCAAATTGACTTAGGCTATATAGACAAATGTTCCATAATTATCCAGGTCAATAGGCAACATGTCTTATTTATTTATTTACGAGATTTACCAGGAAGGCATACTGAGCAATATGCTCAATTCCAGATGCAACCTGGGGGCCGAGACCCAAATACATACATGAAATTAATACATAAGCAGTACAATGTGGGAAAGCAAAGGCTTAATAATCTTATATTCCATCTGTTACTATATGCTTTTGGTTGTAAAGTAATCATAAAGGAACAACTGCCTGTTGACAACTTATCTTCTACGCTATAGATGTCAATTTGATTGATATTTTACCTAAAAGGGGGAACTGTATCATATTTTCATAAATCTTAAGTGATGTCAGCTTTACACATATATGCTTTAAACAAGTCAGCAATTATCTTTTCCAATAACAGAATGCAACAGTATCAACAACTACATCTCTGTGGAAGGTGGTCAGTCATCTGTAGAATGTTACACAGTCAGTGCCGCATTTCTTTCATTTATTTGCAAGGACAGAAGAACCAGAGTCCTGCTTCAGCATACATTACACCCTAGTTGCACCTACATCTGATTACTGCCCTTATTGATCCTAATGTGTACATCAGTGGCTGGCTTTTTGGTGCAGTGGAAGCTGGATCCAGTTTTTATTTCTAACCTGAGGCTGTCTTAGGATAACAGGCAGAGCTTGAGAACTGTAACTAAGGTGACACATTTGAACTCCAGGAAGAGTGGGCAAGGAGGACCATTGCAATATCACCCCCTCACACTGTGACTTTGACATGTGACATGAACACAGATGTAATCTGCTGGCAAGAGGTCAAAAGGTAACAGTGTACGGGATGTATCAAACACTATAAGATGGGTGGCACTGGAAAAATAGCTCTCACCAAGGAAACAAGGAGGAAGCCAGCCCCCACCTCACCTAAGCCAAATAATCTGTATCACTACTGGGAGCTCTCCCATTCCTTAGTTTACACCCCTTGGTCAGAAAACAGAACACAAAGGAATGAAAAAACATGCCACCCTGGAAGAGTAGCTGTCTGGATAGAAAAGAATTAAACACAAAACAGAGCTCATTTGTGATAAAGATTAGGTTATTTGCAAGAGTTAAGCCTACTTACTTTGGATATGGTCTTGATCTGAACTTGCTCATCAGAGGATGATCTGTCATACTCTCCAAGAACAACATAATGGCTACTTGGGCTGATTGAAAATTAAATACATCCAAGAATATAATTTATTATGTATGCTTTCCAGTATCTTCCAGAGAATACATAATCTTTACAGTGTAACTAATGTCCTACTACCATACTGTTTTATCAGTCAGTAGTGAAACAATTGCAATATTGTATTTAAAATAACAGACATTGCAGAGAACACATGTACACTATAAATATTTTTTAAAATTACTTTCTGTATTTTCTCCCACTTTCTTACCCTCCCCTTAGCCTCTGCTAAGTCCTGGTACACCCTTGCCAGTGTCTTCACTTCCCATGACTTGCTCATGACAGGGTCTCCTGAGGAGAGTCAAAGAGGAGATCAGATCTAAAATGTGTCAGGCAGCAGAGTAAAACCCATGGAAGTCAGCCTTTGACATCATCTTAGGGCTGGATACTTGAGTAATTCTGCAGCTGATGTCATAGAAACACAGAATATGACAGCAGATAAGGACCGCTTGACCCACCTGGTCTGGCCATTGAATGTCCGTGTCAATGACCTTCTGTGTATCAGAAGGTTAAAAAACAAAGAAACAAACAGAAAAAAAAGACACAGACCACAAGCCCCTGGGGTGCTGTCTATTAACTAATTTTCTACCATATACACTGTGTGTTTTATCATGGTTCTAATTATTATACACACGGATGTATATTTTTCTTAGTGGCCAATATCTTTTAACTATATTACCAATTTACATAGTCCAAATAAATAAATAAAGTTTGCTGAGCTTCCTCTTTCACCTTCTGGTACACACAAAATCAAACAAACAAGTTCTGATCAGAGATGATATGGCTCTGGAGAGCTTTTGGGATGCTTCTACCCATTATAGTTTTATAGTTATAGTTACCTCACAAGTTCATAAGGTCAAGGCCCATAGTGAACTCGCCACCATAAATTAATGATGGTATTTATATTTTATTTCCTTCATATGGTCATCCAGTAGGATTTTAAATCTTTGCACAGTATTGCTATTAACAACATATATCGGTAATGAATTCTATATTGACAGTGCCCTCTGTATAAAAAACCTCTGTCTTCATTGGGTTTTATTAACCGGGCATTTAATTTTATCTTATTTCTAATTAATTTCCACAATGCAGATCTGCTGAGAGGCAGTTTCAATGTGGCTTTCCTTTTACACATTTTTACAATGTGTTTCCTAGAATGTGCCTGCTGATTGCTATATGTTTAGCCTGGATAGTTCACAGAAGACATGGCATCTTATTTTCAGTGGGGCTCTTCATCTACACGATATTATATTGCAGTGCATAAAATCAGAACACACTGAAAACAATATTTTACATCTGGACTAGGCTACCCTGAATAAATACATTATAAAAATGGTAAAATCATGACCACACTGAAAACAAAATATTGCATCTAATCTGGGACATCCTGAGTAAATATAGTGGAAAATGTGTAAAAAGAAGCTCACAATGACAATGAAATGCGACATCTCCCCCGAGCTATACAGGATACAAAATATAGGATAAGAAGATTTAAAGGAAATCTACTGTAAATTGAACTTCACAGTGTTCACTAACATAGAAAAATAGTTTCTTTATTGTTTTATAACATATTAAATTATAGTATTTATTTCAAATTATGTGGCCATGAGGATGGTGTGTAGAGTATGTGTGTGGTAGCCCAATATATTTTTTTCCCAAAAAGCAGAGCAAAAACATGCTTGCTGATTGCGATATACTTAGCCTGGATAGTTCCCAGAAGACCTGGCATATGTCTGAGACAGTTATTATCAGATAGTGTCTTAAGAGGTTAAAACAACAGTGTAAATCTTTTTAGATTCATTGCTGGGAAAGTGTGACATTTATGAGGTATGAATCTTTCTTGAAAGACAATACCTGCCCAACTGAAGCTAGTAGCAAGAACATGTTTAAATGCTAAGTATTTAAATGTGCAAGTTGTTGCATTTCGATGGGGGTAAACACATTTTCAGTTTAATTGGCAACTAATATTTAACTAGCTGTTTCAGTTTCCTAATGGTCATCTAATAAGCAGCTTGGAGTGCTGTCTCCAACATTCTAAACAGAAAGAAGGGAGTATTTTATTTCAGCTGGCATAGTGATTTATAGCTGTGGAAAGATACACTGAGAACTCCAAAAATATATTCCACAATACTCTTTTTTTCAAGCAACAGACAGCAAGATGGTTGTAGGCTCTGCCCACTGCCATAAAAATAGCCACTCACCAAAGGGAGAGATTCAAAGTAGATTTACTTAGAAACTTGGAGCCAACATAATTTATTTGACCTATGTAAATTGATAATATAGTTAAAGGATATAGGAGACTTAGAAAAAAATCTACATATGTATATATGCTAATTAGAACCATACAGAAAAACACAAGTTACACTTGGTAGAAAAATCAGTGTAATACGGGAACTAAATGAATGAGAGGAATAAAATTAAAATAGAATGTTTTACTATTTGTGATCAAACACCGTGGGGAAATGATGAAGTAATACCATGAAACACTGGTGAGGTGAGTAAGGCCATATGTATTCTACAAAAATACTGCCTAGAGCTTTATCTAACATTAACAAATTCACATTTTTAAAGAAGTATTATTACACTTGCGATAAGAACTTCTCCATTCAAAAAGACTTGTGAAAAGATGCACTTAACCTTTAAATACTAATTTAATCAGTATCTGTTGAGTGGGGGTAGCTGAGGACTAATATCATGTCATACTGGAATGCCCATGGTACCAGAGCCCAAGGGATTCTTTACTGTATAATATAGGTGGGGCTAATTATGGAAATCAAAATACTCAATTAATGCTACTTCTTAATCTGTATTCAGAGGATATAAGAAATACAATTACACAGTTTGGTAAAGATAGTGAAAATACAAAAGGCTAAGATGAGAGGGTCTTGATGATGCTCTGCATATATTGGAAACCTTTATTTCGAATATATTTTCTGAGGAAGTCTCTCTCTCTCTCTATATATATATATATATATACACACACACATATCTATATATATATCTATCTATCTATATATAGATATATATATATGGGATACATGATGGGCGACTGTGGAATATGGAAAATATTAGCACAAGTGCAGAGTGAACTGTGATAATATGAGTGGCAAAGCCACGAATGATATTATCGCAATTCACTCTGCACGAGTGCCAATATTTTCCATATTTCACTAGTTGCGCATCATGTGTGCGATTTATACAATAGGGTATGAGCTTTGAGTTATGTTTAATTATTTATCTGGCATTGTGGTTGTTTGTTATTTTGCTGTGTGCTTCCTTGGTTGTGTGGTGTTGTGTCTTGAATGGGAAGTTTGTAGCTTTTGGTTGGTTCATTTGGTTGTATGGATATGTGTGAGAGTATGCTGTTGGTTGCTATTTGTGCATCATACGGAGTCAGGTGTGATTGTTTTTGAACTGTTTGCAGGGTGGGGTTATCATCGGAGCCGAGAGTTGCCATTTGGTGAAGTTAAGCAACTGCATTTCTTAAACTTTCATGTGTTTAGTAAGTATTTTTTATGTATTGGGAGTTTCTTTTACTTAATTTTTTATGTTATTAGCTGTTTTGTGATATCAGGGCTTTTCTGGTGACTGCACTCTTCCTTTTCTGGGGAGACTCCGGGAACAAATGTTTTATGTTTAAGATTTGTAGTTTACTATCTGGATAGGAATGCCTTTTCTAGTCATGTAGCAAGTAACATCTGAGCTAGAAGAAGTCTGAAGGGTGTCTCAGGATATTGCTGTTTTTTTCAGCTGTGATAAATCAATGTGCTCTGTATTTATTTGACTGACATTAAGTGAGGTTGTTTGTGCTATGTGGTGCTTGGCTAATATAAGCATTGTTGAAATATCAAGCAGTGATGTAGTCAGTGTTGAATATCAGCAGCTGACATAGACACTGTGGAATATCTGTTAAGATATTCCACAGTGTCTGCGTCAGCTCCCTGATATTCAATAGCAGTGAAAATAACAACATTTATTCAGAGTGTTATTCTTTCACCTCACTGTATAAATATATATATATATATATATATATATATATATATATATATATATATATATATATATATATATATATATACACACACACATACACACACAACAAAGAATCTCAGACAAAGTCACTTAGTAAGGGTTATCCCAGGACCATATTGGCCAATAGCCTCTTGGATAACCCTTGCCCCAGTGCATTTGCTCTGGGGTTCTTTTGTTGTTCTCTTCTCACTCTACTTTGGGCTGCCCATGACCCAAACCAATAAGATCCCCTATAGGGTGGCTGGATATCTCTCCCTGGGTTGAGGTACAGATATGGCACACTGCTGAGTTCAAACACATGTCTGTGTCTGCTGTTCTCAGCCTTTGCTGATTGTATTGTGAGGCCTTCTGGCACCATGCAATTCTGCTTAAAGTTGAGCCAGTCCAAATTAATTCATGGGCATTTGCATATGATTCCCATGATGCTTTGCATTACTGAGATATGTACAATTTGTGTTTTCATATATATATATATATATATATATATATGTATAGTTATTTATTTTTTCTTGCTATAGGATTCCTATGTCATTGTCGTAGCAAATATTCATTACTGATGTGAAATGATTATCTATATGATATTTGGGAATTTTTATCAAATTATCAATTGGATTATATATGTCCAATCTGAGCATCCTTCCTGGATGTATTTCCCATTCCTTTTACAAAAATGTATTTCTTTATTTTAATATAATTTCCCCGTTGTTTTCCTTTAAACGCTTCATTGAGATATGAAAGTTTCTACCTTCTTAAATTTCCAGTAGGGATATAAGACTGAATGATATGTTATGCCACTCCTGGCTGCTTTTCTGTTTTGAATTAGGGATTACTGGTGTTTTCACACCAAGAGATGAAATAGAGGTAACAGGCCTAGACCTATTCTGTTTGGTATGACTGCATTTTACATGGACCCACACCTCTGAGTATGCCTCATTACCTAATCTTGTTCAACATTCTATCTTTGGTAATTCTGTGTCATTGCTTAGAACTGGGAAGGCATAATAAAATATTACTATGTGCATGTATTAAAATTATTTAGTTGTATTCTTTATATATTGTTGTCTATGTTAATTTGACATCTTTCTGTCTTTAAAGTGTGTACAATTGTAAATGCTATTTGGTAGACCAAATAAAACTGTATCTCTCTAACGCTGTATAAATATATATATATATATATTTTTTAAACTACATAACTTTGGAAATTTATTCAGTGAGTAGGCTGCTGCTTTAGTTTTTCTTGTTTATAAAGTATGAAAATATTATTTTAAAGGTTTGCAGAGCTATTTGTTGCTAGCTAACCTATTATCTGGTGGTATAGACTGCCACATCATTAATGATTGTTAGCATATTTTAAAACAGTGGCTGGAAATGGACCACTCTGATTGGCTGACAGAATTCCAAAAGAATTATACTAATGGATGTTAACCCTCATGTACAATAGAACCATTAAAATTGTAGCTATAAAACATTCATGTTGGCAATATAAAACAGTTTAATAATAAAATGATGTCACTCCAGTGGTTGTTTCCTTTGTTAATCTAACCCTGGGGCATATGGCATTCAGCTTTGCCTCATATTTCATGATTCCCTTAGGGTTAGATTAATGGATGGTAACCCATCTCTTACTCATGCCTTAATGGTTAAATTGAATCTAGAGGAGGGGAAAGGAGGATGCATAATAATTCTAGTGTGAGACTGCTTTATTTTCATATTCAGTGCAGTTTGACACAGCTTGCCCAAAATATGCTGAATAAAAGCAGCAATAATGAATATCAACTGCAGGTATATTATAAACATGCTCTAAACATTACTATTTTTTTCTCTAACATAAGGACAACCAGGCCTTATTTATTACATATCAAAAGAAGATATTGTCATTTGTCATGTCCAGATGCTATTTTAATGCTCTCCTAATTGATGATTTGACCAAAAATCTCTCAGACATTCTTAGACCTGCTAGCAGAATCTTGGGTGAGTGCTGATGTAATTCAGGCAAAAATGACAGAATTTTCCTCATGGTCCTGGCAGTTGAGTACACACACACACAGGCATGAATGCATGCATGCATGGATGCATGCCCGCATGTGTAACCCCCTTGTCACCTAAGGTTACTAGAATCCCACTTAGATTTAGTGGCAGGCATGGAAAGGCAGCTTGTGAGATATCAGTTAAATGGGTTTCACACTGTCTCACACTGTCCTCAGTCTCAGCTGAGTTGGAGGGATGACATCATATAGAATTCTCGCGGCAGCATATGCCACAGTGGAATGTTGCAGCTGGGAGCTAGGTTAGAACGTTGGGGTTTTCAAAATGAGTCAGGAGGAGTCTTGAGCAGTCTGTAGTGGAGGGAGAAGGTGCACTGAAATTGGCAGTCCCTCAGAGCCCCCAGCTCTGTACAGAGCTACCACAGAATTGGGTGTGTTCTCACCCTAGAGAAGTACACAGAAGAATACTTGCTGAAGTGGTTGAGACCATTCCCAAGTTGTTCCAGTGCCCCATCCCTGAGAGGGATGGGGGAAGCAAGACCAGCTCTTCAGGGACAATTCTCCTGGCCCTGCTGGAGGAAGAAAAGCTGCCTGAGAGAAGATTTGTGCTGAGGCACCAGAAGTATGTTTTTGTTCCTGAGAGAGAAAAACCTGTGGGCGCCTGTGAGCCATGGTGAGTCTGCTCTACCAGAGAGCCTATGTTTTCACCGAGATTGTTGTGTTAAGTATTTGCTATTGTGGGTCAGGAAAGGACGGCAAAGTACAGTACTTAAGCTATGTGTATGACTTGAAATGCATCTAACCAGTTCAGGTCTACAGGGATGGGCATAGCCACTTAAAGAACGTTGCAAGTCAGGACACTAGTTACCTGAGACAGTAGATTGTTAAATGTGACATACATGTCAAGATAGCATTCTACAAACAGAGAGTTTCAAAGGAAAGGTGTTGACTTTAAATGAATGGCTGGGTGTGGATTTGGGGACAAGAGGTGGGAGACCCCCCATCTGGAGTATCCAGATTTACCTCCATGGATTCAGTTTGAGCACCTATAGCTTTCACCCAGGCACTTGGCCAGTGTCTGCAGAACTTACCTAGACATGGAATTAAGATGTGTGTTTTTCCTTTAGAGCTTGGAAGTGCTCATGGGTGGTAGAGGGAGCCACCAGCAGAAATGTCCATGCTTTATGGAAGAGTGTACCAGAGCTGGCCAAGGCCATGCCAGGGAATCAAGGATAGAGAGAGTACCAGTTTGGGCTGAGAGCCCAGTGTGTTCAGAACCTGAGGGTAAAAGTTGTTGTGATGATGAAGAAGATGTGTTCTGACCTCTATAGTTCTGCATAACCAGTGAGTGTAGCCCTGTGGGGGTCCATTCTGCTTTTTATTCCTGTGTGTAAGTGAATAAAAACCCGACTTTAGAATCCCACTCCTGGTTTGAACATTCACAGTTGTTGCTTCCTGTGTCTGGAATTACTTGGGTGCCCCTGTCCAGAAGTACAAACCTAGCCTTGATGCCAAGTGAATGTTTTCTCCCCGAACCCAGGCTCACCAGGTAATGGATTATAAAAATGGAGGCACCAGGCACTAAATAACATCAAAAAACCCTTATACCGACACCCTAGTTACAAAATGGAGGCATCGCTGGGGATTTGGGTTTTGCATCTTGGGAGAGAACAAGAAATATTTGTTCAGATTAGGGCTAGCGTTTTGGTTGTCTGGCAGTAGGTAGCCCAAAAAGTAGAAGAAGAATCTGTATTTATATAGCGCATTTCATACATCCAAAGTGCTTTACAAGCAATGCTAGACTGGTAGTGAAGTGAAAGAATGTGTGGTGGTGGCCATATCGCACATCATCACCCACACACAGCCTGGGTAATTGCATGAACTGGTTTATGGGAAGGGGAATGTTGGCCAGGACACCGGGAATATTCCCTACTCTTTGCGAAGAGTGCCCTGGGTTCTTTTACTTCCACCTGGACACCCACCAGGACAACACCAGGATGGGCAGAAGGGACCTCGGTTTAACGCCTCATCCGAAGGACGGCACACCCCTGAAGTACAGCACCCCCAATACTGCACTCAGATGCCAGCGATTTTTAGGTGCAAGTCCAATCCCGGTGTGGGACGAGAACCCACGACCTTCTGGTCCAGAGGCGGATGTGCTACCAACTGAGCCACGCTGACACCTAAATATCCTGCTGTGTGCTGCTGTTCATGTGCTGCTGTAATTGTGCCACCAGTTTACCGAGGAGCAATAAAGCCTGAGAGTATACACCCTTGTCCTGCATCAAAGTTATAACATTTGCCAGCTTTTTAAAGTGTTGTGTGACAAGAAAAGTGTGGAAAACTGTGGGAAACAAACAGAGATTTGTGCCCTAGATATTGGAAGTGCTTGTTGTATGGACAGAGAGAGTCGCTAAGTGAAATGCCATGAAAAGTGGTTGAAATGGTGCTCCTGCTGAGAAGCTACAGTTGAAAAAAAAGTGTTGTTTGCAATTTAAATTTTGCCTGCTCGACGATCACTGTGGAGGAGAACATGAAAAGAAAGAGGCTCATTTGCATGGCATCGAGTTATTGGTGAGACTGCAATCAGTCCCACCCCCAAGCCAGCTCTAGAGTGACTGCACAGTGTTCGAGAGGGAGAGAGAGGGAGTAGTATGTGTACTGGCTTGCCAGGAGGAGCATTGCAGTGACTGAAAATGTTATAAAAGTAGTAAAATCTGACTTTTCCATTTAAAATCAGGCTCATCCCGCATTCCAATTTGTCTGGGAAGAGAGCATGGTATTCAGAGGGACAATCAGCAGAACTGCCAGCCCGCTTGATTTCAGAGGCCTCCAAGACCGGCTGTAGGCCAAATTTTTCCATTGCAATAACCAGCTACTGATTAAGTGAGTACCGATTTAAAAGCAACTCAAACTGTGTGTGATTTCAACTAAAGCCAGCTGAATCTGTGTGTAGCAGTGCAATCATTTTGCAAAGAAGGACTGTGTCATAATTTTGGGTTCAGCAACAGTATAATTTTCAAAGCCATGTGAGAGACTGTGGGTTGTATGAAACATGCAACAAGAAATACAGGCAATCCTGAGCGATGAAATAATGTGGCTTTAGGGACTTTTAAGCAAAGAACAGTGAGTTACAGCAATAAAAAGTCTAGTAAAAATCATATAAATGTGCTAAGAGAACAGACAGTGCAGTTTTACCAGTTTGAATGAACTTGATCAGTAGAGTGTGTAAATTGGATGCGCAGCTGCTTGAGTCAGAAACAGAACATTGATGTGGAAGAGTGCTACCACTGCCATTACAGGATGGGATAATAAAGTAAGCACAGCAGCAGGGGAGCCATTTTGTAAAAGTTTTTCCAACAGCGTGGGACTTGCGATAACAGTGAGCTTTTGTTTTTCTCTGCAGCCATGGCTTCGGGATCAGCCTGCTACCCAGATCATGCCCAGGCTATGATAGTAAAAGAGGTTAACAGATTGAAAGACATTGAGAAATGTTATTATGGGGGATGTTTGCCTCCTCATGTGGCGATTCCTGGATGTTCAGTAAGAGTGTTCATAAAGTGCTTAAAGGCCTGAAGGGACGTCTTTATGGTTCCTCAGTGTTCTGGGTGCCTAGAGAGACATGGCATAACCAAATCACTCAAGATTCATTTGGCTCCCACATGGACAAAGATTCAAGAACCTGCAGTTGGCAGCACACAGCACCAGGTAAAGCCTGCTGGAGGAGGCTCAGTAGAGTGTGGCACAAAGCAAGAGGGTATAGATCTACAGGCAGAACAAAGTACTGAGGTATCTGAGTCCCTGTCACAGAGAGACATTGTGGAGGGAGTATCAGCAGGTCCTTGGAGAGAGGGGCCTAGCCCAAGTCTCAAAGGAGAAGATGAGATGAAGGAGACCCTTGAATGGGAGGTGTCGACCTCCATGCCCAGCACGGAGTGGATAGTCTCAGGAGTGAGGCTGACTGTTCACTACTGGGCTCAGATCCTCAATGAGGAAGAGGATGAGGGGAAACCTATGTGGCCTTTTGAAGAAGGTGCGGATCCACAGCCTTAGGCTCTTGCCTTGGAGGAGCAAATGGAAGAAGAAATTCATGACTCCACAGCCCTGTCCCCACAAGGAGGAGTCAAACATCCATTTTACGTAGCATTAAGTATGCATAGCTGGCAGAACCATGACTGGCTGCCCCCAAGACAGGCCAGAAGTCTCAAGTTGAACAAGTATAGTAAAGAGGAAAGACTGGTTCATAGGAAGGCGAATGAGATCTATGGGATATCCTTTCCTGCCTTTCCTCGGAGAGTCTGGAAGGAGATTGAAAGAAACAGGAAAGCCTGGATAGTGGAAGAGGCCACATGATTTGTCCACCCCGGTGCAAGTTGGTATGTCCAAGACAGAGTGTTGCAAGAAAAGTTCAAACAATGGAAAGTGGTCAGAACACTGTTTATAGACACTGTTCAGATCGTGGATGCAGGGAGACATGAAACCTTCTTCAATGTGAATTATGAGCGCCCAGATGGGGTAATAATTCTTGCACCTGACCCATTGTGTTACTTCTCACAGTGCAGACAATGTTCTGCGAATGTGCCTATGCCTACCAAGTGGAAAGCAGAGCTGTGGTAGCCAGTGCTACCATCCAGTCGTTGCTGTACCTATGTTGTTCTGCCAGTCTGGCATTCCAGGAACCAGGTGCCCCAGATATGTCAGCCTTGCAGTGTACTGGTTTTCCAGATTCCATCGACTGGCCTACCAAATGACTTCATATCCAGAGAGGACACCAGCCCAGCTGTATCCTGATTCATCACCTGGGATTTTGGATGACTTTAGACCAGCTGTTTCCTGTCCTGTTTCCAAGGTTCCATCTCCTAGATGACATCAACCCAGCAGTTTCCAGATGTGCCGTCCTGTCGTTTCCTGGAAGATGTCCTCCCAGCTGTATCAGAAGAATGCTGCCAGGGAGAGTCTTCAGCTGGAAATCCAGGTGTCATATTGATTTTGTTCTTCAAGGGACTGGTAAGTCCAGACTTTTCTATTTTTATGACACTGCAGTACACATCCTATACCTAGCAGACTTCAGACTGTTTGAACTGTCCTCAAAGACTCTCCCCTTCAGGATTACAGTCCTATCAAAACTGTGCTTCACTGGGCTCCATCTCTGGAGAGACTCTTTCTTAGACTTGCCTTTGGGCACTTTTGTCACTAGATGGGACTTTTAGGGCACTCCATCCCCAAAATAATGTGTATTGTAAATAATGTCATTATTTTTTCTACTGTTTCTACTGTTTTTCTACTTTTCTAAAAAAAATATTTTTGGGGATTCTCCAGTGTTTAGATGGTAGGGGTTAGATAGTACTGTGTTTTGCAGAATAGGGGTTGTTTAATCTTTTCTCTTGCAGGTGTTCCTGAAGAAGGCAAGAAGCGAAGGCAAGAAAAGGAAGATGGACTCAGCAGAGTCCTTGATGTGCTTTGACAGTAGTAGTGTTTAAAGTACAGTGTTGTTGTTTGCTGTGTTTAACTTTTCCTTCCACAGGTATGGTTGTGGGGGAGTGTGGGAGTAATACCTAGGGTATAGTATTAGCTTCTTGTGTGTTTGGTTGCAGGTGTCCAGGGTTGGGGGGAGGTTCCCCTGTTTTGGGGTAATTTGGGTATGTCAGATAGGTTTTCCCTAGAGGGTTAGGGGAATAGACAGGCTATGGTCCTGACCTGCAGTAGGGGCTGCAGTACTGATCTATTGAGGGCTATGCTCTGGACAATTCTACCAAGGCCACTAGATAACCATAATAAGATCATAGAGTAGAGGCTGATACATCAGCCGATGGCCTGTGGGCTCTTAGTGTCACCTGCCTGTGCCTAGCACATAGTAGGAGAGGGCCTGATCATCCCCTCTCCGTAGGTAGCACAGAGGGTAGGATGGCCTAGGCCGGGTAAGTAATGACTGAGGACAGTCATTTTCCTGGCTGAGGGTGAGTGTAACCCCCTTGTCACCCGGGGTTACTATAATCCCACTTAGATCTAGTGGCAGACAGGGAAAGGCAGCTTGTAAGACATCAGTTAAATGGGTTTCACACCCTCTCTCTCTGTTCTCAGTCTCAGCTGAGCTGGAGGGATGACATAATTTAGAATTCTCACAGCAGCATAAGCCACAGTGGAATGTTGCAGCTGGGAGTTAGGTTTGAACACTGTGGTTTTCAAAGTGAGTCAGGAGGAGTCTTGAGCAGTCTGTAGTGGAGGGAGGAGGTGCACTGCAGTTGGCAGTCCCTCAGAGCCCCCAGCTCTGTACAGAGCTACCACAGAATTGGGTGTGTGCTCTTGCCCTAGAGAAGGACATAGTAGAATACTTGCTGAAGTGGTTGAGACCGTTCCCCAGTTGTTCCAGTGTCCCATCCCTGAAAGGGATGGGGGGAACAGGACCAGCTTTTCAGGGCCAATTCCCCTGGCCCTGCTGGAGGAAGAAAAGCTGCCTGAGATAAGATTTGTTCTGAGGCACCAGAAGTATGTTTTTGTTCCTGAGAGAGAAAAACTCGTGAGCACCTGCGAGCCATGGTGAGTCTGCTCTACCAGAGAGCCTATGTTTTCACCGAGACTGTTGTGTTAAGTATCTGCTTCTGTGAGTCAGGAAAGGATAGCAAAGTACAGTACTTAAGTTATGTGTATGATTTGAATTGCATCTGGCCAGTGGGAGTCTGCAGGGATGGCCATAGCCACTTAAAGAACATTGCAAGTCAGGATACTAGTTACCTGAGACAGTAGGTTGTTAAATGTGACATACATTTCGATATAGCATTCTACAAAAGGAGAGTTTCGAAGGAAAGGTGTTGACTCCAAATGAATGGCCAGGTATGGATTTGGGGACAAGAGGTAGGAGATCCCTCCATCTGGAGTATCCAGATTTACCTCCACAGATTCACTTTGGGCACCTATAGCTTTCTCTCAGGCACTTGGCCAGTGTCTGCAGAAAGTACCCAGATATGGGATTAAGATGTGTGTTTTTCCCTTGGAGCTTGGAAGTACTCATGGGTGGTAGAGGGAGCCACCAGCAGAAGTGCCCATGCTATATGGAAGAGTGTACCAGAGCTGGCCAAGGGTCATGCCAGGGAATCCAGGATAGAGAGAGTACCAGTTTGGTCTGACAGCCCAATGTGTTCAGAACCTGAGGGTAAAAGTTGTTGTGATGATGAAGAAAATGTGTTCTGACATCTATAGTTCTGCATAACCAGTGAGTGTAGCCCCGTGGAGGTCCTTCTGGCTTTGTATTCCTGTGTGTAAGTGAATAAAAGCCCCACTTTAGAATCCCACTCCTGTTTTGGACATTCACAGTTCTTGCTTCCTGTGTCCGGAATTACTTTGGTGCCCCTGTCCAGATGTACAAACCTAGCCCTGATTCCAAGTGAATGTTTTCTCCCCGAACCCAGGCTCTCCAGGTAATAGGTTATAAAAATGGAGGCACAGGGCACTAAACAACATCAAAAAACCCTTATACTGACACCCTGGTTATACACACACACACACACACACTCAAGATTGTAAAATGACAACAATTCACATTTACTTACAATCATTCTTTGCCTCTTGAATTTCGATAATACAGCATTATAGTGTAATATTTAGGTGCTTTCACTGATTAATCAATAATTTGTAGAGGACAATATTTTGTTTGAAATAAGGAGGGAGCTGTTGGGGGTTTCTTTATTCAGGACTGGAGGAGAACAAAGGAAATAAAAATGTACATGTTAAGAGCCTGTCAGGTTGTTGTTTTTCTTGGGGGGAGGGAGGGGTGATACTGAGCACAAAGAGTTGGCCATCAGCTTAGGGAAACTGTCAAATATTTACTCATGGTGTTTTGCTGGAATAATTTGATTAACAAAGGCCACCATCAGAAAACTGGAATCTAAAACTTATTTTTGAATGTCATAATCTGATGTACTCTGTGTACTGAGCTGCCAGGATCTTGTGGAAAATGATGTAATTGCTGCTTGAATGGAATCAGCATTCACCCAAGATTCCACCCGCTGGTCTGAAAATGTCTGAAGGATTTTCTGTGAAACCATCAAATAAAACAGGCAGCAAAATAGCATCTGGGCATGAGAGACGACAGCTTCTGCACTTTATTTTCAGGGCAGGGCAGACAATATGTGATGGGAGGGCTCCAGCAGACACACTGGTGTCATGGCACACCTGACAAGCCAGGGGACAAAACAAAGGAGGAAAAATCCCCAACAGCAGGATAATCCACTAGCCTGCTGCAGGCTTTGTGCCACTGACGAGGCCCTGCTCCTGTCTTGATATGTGTCTGGGGGGAGGAATGGCCTTCACCCCTGGCCTACCATGGGGGTAAATCTATGTAGGATCTCAAAACATGTCAATCTTGGGGGAGTCCGGTGACAGGGCTGGACACATTGAGGGGGGCGTGGTCATTCAGGTGACTAAGGGGATAAAAATATTTATAACAAAATAAAATGCTGGTGACCTTTATTTTACAATACTGTAAGTTTGCACTAGGAAAATTCCCTCCTACGTTTGAAATTAGATGAAAAATCTTACCTCACATTGCAATGGGCAGCAGTAACAACCCAGCTCTGATGGATCAGTGAGCCGCCACAGAAGTGGAATCCTGTCTTATCCTGACAAAATGTTCCACAGAATGGAAGACACAGGTTAATTCATTTTCAGTTCTGATTTTCCATTTGAAATACAGGCATGTTTTTCTCCTAATATTTTTAGTGAATATTTAATATATTTTTATTTTTTTTTCATTTTCTAGAGACAGGTATGGAGCAGTGGAGTGTAACGTAAAGGTTTTTTTTTTACCCAGGCTAGACTAGTGTAAAATATAATTTTATACACTGCCCTTTTTGCATGAGGTGGGTAACATCACTAGTAAACACCCTTTGTTTGAAACTGGTAGTTCTGGAACTGCACGGAGGCAAATGCAGCAGTAAATAAGTGTATGGCAACTTGACTAGTGATTGGGAGAACCTTAAAGGTTTGAGTATAAGTTGGATTCAGACCCAAACAAAGGCAAGAAAAAGTTAGCATTTTTTATCATTTTCTTTTTTTGTAAATATATTTTTATTAAACTCAGTCTGTGCAGAGTACATCAGCAAAGGTGTTCATATTGTACAGTAGTGGTGTTGAGTCTTCTTTATAGTTATACCCATCATTTTTTTTTTTACCAGGAGAGACACACTAAGCTGAATGCTTGTTTACATGTGCCACCTGGGAGTACAAGGAAGTTAAGTGACTTGCTCAGGGTCACACAGTATGCTTGTTAGGGCTGTGGGATTCAAACCCAGGTCCCCAGGTTTGCAGCTCAGAGCCTTATACAACTGTGCTATACTGTCTCCTTAAATTTAGCCAATAGATAATGCTGATTTTCAGTAGCTGGCTCTCCTCCCCTAAGTGACATATAATTATATATTTTGACATTTCTGTTTTCTTCTCAATCCAACCAATGACCTGCTCCTACCCCTGCCAATCCCAGTGGGGTGGTCGGATCCCGCCAAAGCCAAGATTGACTGTGCATCCCATGTTCTGGGTGAGCGGGGAGCTCAGGCCTGGTTTTGATGCCTCCACGTCATCCCATCAATGGGCACTCATGCCTTCTGTTGCTGAGTAACACTGGGAAGACTGATGAGTTCCTTGCGGAAAGAGTTCCCTACCTCTGGGCCACCAGTGGGCAACATTTTTTTTGTTTACTTTCTGTTGGAGCCTCTTTTCATTACTGTAGCCCTCATCCACTCATTCAGGTAACCTCTGAGCCCCCTAACCATACCTTCTGTGGATACATTTGTGACGTTATGCTGTTTACCATCAGAAATGCGTGTGGACAACCTCTTCATACATCCACACTATGAATTCAGCATGTAAAGCCAGAAAGTAACCACGATAGAAGGTATTTTATTAAATTGCTTGTAGTGGCAATCTTTAATGAATTAAGTCATTAATTATAAAATTAGTAATAACTGATGATAAATTAGTAATAAAAAATGATTTAGAAACATCAGAGAGAAATAGAACTAGACATTGTGAAACTAAGGATTTCAGAAATACATTATCGCTTAAAAGCCTTGTGATAAGACTTTTCATCTACTTTCATTTGTCAATGGTGAACATTGGCTACTTGTTAAACAATTTGTTTTTTGCAATTCTGACCCGAAATTTTGAAGACAGTATGCAAGCAGAGTTTGGTGTGTGGCAGTGGCATGCAATGAAAGGGGCTTTGGAGAAAACAAAAGAGTTAGCGTCTTCATGCTTTTGAGGCAGAGAGGAGACTGTACATGGAACACAATGGTACTATATAGTGTTAAAATAAAACAAAAAGGATTGCTCATCAGTGCTTGTTGTTTGGGGGTTGAGTGAATTCAAACAGCTCAATTGCACAATAGTTAACTGAATAGCGTTAATGTTTTCACAGTCCTTTAAGGTTTCATTTTGGAAACAGATGCTTTTTTCCACTGTGTCCTTTAATGTTGAAACAGACAATTTTAGTGTTTGCACTTAGCGCTGAGCAACCCCCCGGCCCCACTGCATGTCATGTAATAGTGCCCCTCGCTGTAACAAAGAAGGAGCTGTAACAAATGGGAACATGAGTCTGAAGGCATTCGTTATAGCGAGGGGTTACTGTACTTGTTTTAGGGTTCACCTTATAGACATGACACGTGCCATTTGTAATACATCTCATCCAGGATTTTTAAAATGACACGTCACATTCATGAGGTTCTGTGAAGAAATGACTATGTTGAAAATTTGGGGTCAAAATGTTGAAAATTACCAGAGTTACAAGGCTGTTTTTGCAAGCTTCAATGTAGGCTTATTATCTTTGTTGTTTTTTAATATTTTTACACCAAATTTCCAACATAGCCTTCTTATGATCCCACCTCATGAATAATAGTGGGGGAAATGTTCAGCTTCTGCCTGAAAGGTGATTTTTTTTTCAGACAGCAACTGCAAAATCACCTTTCGCGATTTGAAAACACATCCTGGTCAGGATTTGAAAAATGACAGCTGTCACATTCATGAGGTGCCATGAAGAAATGGCAATGTTAAAAGTTCGGGGTCAAAATATTGAAAACTAACAAAGTTACGGGCCTGTGTTTGTGAATTCCAACATAGGCTCATGACTTTATTGGTTTTTTTTTAACATTTGTGCCCCAAATTTCCAACATAGCCTTCTTATGACCTCACCTCATGAGCAACAGTGGAGAAAATAGTCAACTCTTGCTGAAAAGGTGATTTTGCGTAGTGACTGTGAAAACACCTTTTGGGATGTGAAAACACATCTTGGCCAGGATTTGAAAATTGACAGCTGTCAGATTCACGAGGTGCCATGAAGAAATGGTAATGATGAAAGTTTGGAGTCAAAATATTGAAAATTACCAAAATTATGAGCCTGCATTTGTAAACTTCAATGTAGGCTCATAACTTTGTTGTTTTTTAAATATTTTTATGCCAGATTTTCAAAACAGCCTTCTTATGACCACACCTCATGAACAATGGTGGAGAAAATTTTCAACTCCTGCCCAAAAGTGTTTTTTCATGCAACTACCACAAAATCACCTTTGGAGACAGATTTACCTAACACCACTTGCTTTGTTCATGAGGTGGTGTCCCAAAAGAGGTATGTTGAAAATTCGGGGCAAAAATATTGAAAAATGCCCAAGTTATGCTAATAAGTTCAACCCCCCTGAAATACACTGAATCACATACCTGATTTCCTCATTTTGTGGTCCGGCATTGAAAAGTAAAGACATCTCTGTGGTCTGAAGAAGATCAGGGTGTCGGACCCCTTTTGGGTAAATAAGGGCTTGTGGAGTGGGTGCTGAGTGGCAGGGTTGGGTGGGGACTAATGGTGCAAGAGACAATGATGGACATTTTTCTGTTTTACAGGGTTGAAAAATAAAAAAAATGACAACAAAATGATGAGAGATCATTTTACTATATTTCAGGTGGTGACATTTGGGGATTGGATACCCCCAGTGTCAGTATTAAGTTTATGGGTGGTGTGGGAAGGTGGGTGCTGAGAGGGAGGGTAGAATGGGGTGAGGCAATAGTTAACAATTGTTATGAATAAAACAAAATAAAAAAAATCAGTGAGGGATGACGCTGGGGGATTGGGCACCCCTAGTGTCAGTATTGTTTGTTGGGAGGTGGCTTACAGGGAGGGTTGGGTGGGGGCAGTTACAGGGCACCATCTACAGACATCAAGGGATGTTTTTCTTTTGTAATAGCTGTTATAAATAAAAAATTAAAAAGAAAAACTACAAGGTGGTGACACTGGGGAACTGGGCACCCCAGAGTCAGTGTTATGTTTGGGGGTAGGGCGGTGGGTGCTGAGAGGGAGGGTTGGGTGGGGCAGTTATGGGGGTTAGAAACAGACATCGATGGATGTGTTTTTTTTTTGAACAACAGTAAAGACTGACAGACTCACAGCTGATAGCTTCATGCAACTCAAAGGATCAACACCCTTTCTTATTGGAGCAGTTTGGTACTTTGAAATACACAAAGTTTCAGCCCACCAAGAAGAGAGTGATGTCAGGACTACAGCCCATGGTCATTGGTGTAGACTGCCAAGTCCTTGCTTTTGTGAACTGCAATGGGCTCGGCAGTGACCCCCCCCAAAATCCTTATCATTGCCACAAAACATTGGGTGTGCAACTGTAGCCAACGTAAGAACAACTGCTGCTTTAATTAGCATTCCATTTGCATGTGAGAAATTGCCAAATGAATGCAAATCATCTAGGTTTCTCTCAGCCAAACAAATCTGTAATAAGATATGTGTGCATATCAAGAGGTAAAATGGAATAAATGTTTATGCTCACTCTGTTGGTGTAGAAAAGAATTTTATAGAATGAAGGTCTCCTTTATTTCCTATTTATTGCATCTAAACATGTTCTGCTAAAGCTGTCTGTTCTTGTATCTAATTTATCTATAATCTTGGAAGAGCAAGGGGGAATTAAAGGGATAACTGACCTTAGGGGCTAAGATTAAATTAAATTAATTTAGGAGTTGACAGGACCTGTCTAATTTAATCTATGTGGTGGAATTCAAGCATGTATGGGACAGTCATAAGGCAATTCTATGGGGTGGGGGTAGGAAGAAGTAGGCTGCTGGTTAACTAGGATCTGCAGCTTATCTATTAGGTAGGGAAATGGGCAGACTGGGTGGGCCAAGCAGTCTTTATCTGCCATCAAATTCTATGTTTCTATGTTTCTATGTGGCTGTTCTTTCTGGGACCTTTAGTTATATACAGATAGTAGTTCAGTACTTTTTAACATCCAGTCAATGAAGCTTCTGTTACCCTGTGCTTGAGTGGTTTAGAAGAAGGACAGGAAGTTTGAAGGAAAGTAGCAGAAGAAGAGGAAATGCGGGTCCAGCCTGATCAGGGAGGTTTTAGGAGCAATCCCATAGACCACATCCACAAAGATAAAGACCAGTAAGTTCATTTTGAGGATGATCTCATGGCAGATTGGGGGTGGTAGGAAATGTTTATTTCAGTATAGGGCACTGAATGTAAGATGTAACTTCTTGTGGATAGTTTTGATATGCTGGGAGAAACTGAGGTTCTGATCAACTCACACACCAAGATATTTAAAGGAGGGACATCTTCCAGAAGGGTGCCTTCGAGGGTAGTGAAAGAGGGAGTTGAGGTGAGCTTTGTCCGCTTTGGACAAGTTCCGAAGGACAATTAGCCTGTAATTTTTGGCATTCAGCTGAAGCTGGTTTGAGATGAGCCAGCATTGGACATTATCAACGTTTTTTGAAGCAGCGATTCAAGCTCCAAGGCAGAGTGGCCAGTGGCACAGAGGACTGTGTTATTGGCATACATGTGTATGTTATTATTGAATCATAGAAGCTTTATGGCAGAAAATGACCATACCAGTCCATCTAATCCTGCCCCTTTTTTCCCCCACACCTCCCCCTCTGGGCCAGCCCCCGCCCTCCCCCTAATACTCAACCCCATATGCTTGTCCCATGCCCTCTTAAATTCATCCACTGATTTAGCCCCCACCACTCCATCTGGCAGTCTGTTCTAGGGCTCCACCACCCTCTCTGTAATGAAATGCCCTCTCACATTGCTCCTGTATCTTTTTCCTGGCAGTCTGAAGATGTGCCCTCTAGTTCTCACTCCCTCCTTCCTCTTAAGTAAACCATCTTCCTCCACTTTATTGAGCACCTTCATCATGAATCATTGGCATAGGCAGGAGGGAGGTAATTAAGTAAGAGAGATAAAAGAATGGGACAAAAATGGAGTCTTGTGGGACACCAGTCTGGATGGGGGGGGGGACAGAGCCTCCTCCCTGAATTGACTGATATGGTCAGAGGTGTGGGAGCAGAACCAATTCACTGCTAGGGCAGAGAGGTCAGCAACAGCTGCCCAATAAGTACACAACACCTCAGTATCTGCTCTCATAACCACCCTACACACTAGTTTCTGCTCAACTACCTTACTCCAGTATCAGTCCTGTAGCAATCATAGTAGGAAAGAAAGGCATTCAGTTTTTATTACCATACTTGTGGCATTTTTTCCCTCAGACCTTTCATAGATTCACTCTAAATCTCCCCTCCAAGATAGAGGTGACTGATTCATGTCTGTTTACCACTTGTTAAAAAATATTCTTGGGGCATAACACAAGAAAGCACATACAAAGATTGTTGATTACACTGAGAGTTACAGGCTAGGTGCAGTCCAATAGATAGGATATACTCTTCAGATATCCAAAAACATACATAAAGATGCACACAACTCAAACTGAGAAAACAATAAAAAAAAATTCTAAAACAAAGTTAAGCTGTAACAAGTGAGCAGGTATATTCATAGAAGGGGCTGTTTTCTGTTGTTTCCTTCCACCTTTTTGTTTAAAACAATTTTAATGGTTAGAGCACTGGAATGGCACACCAGAAATCTGAGGTTCAAATCCCAGTGGGCCACACTTTTCCTTTCTCATTTCCATCCTTGATTTAAAAATATGCCTTGCAGGGGTTAAACTGCACTGAGAGAAGTGATATTTCTAAATTGGTTCCTGGTTGCATGATTGTGCAACACTAGAGAAAGGAATGTGCGGCGGTAATAAGGAAGTACCTCAGACACTTTAACCAGTGAGCCTGTAGCTTAATGGTTAGAGTGCTGGAATGGCATACCAGAGATCTGAGGTTCATATCCCAGTGGGCCACACTTTTCCTTTCTAATTTCCATCCTTGATTTAAAAGTATACCTTGCAGGGGTTAAACGGCACTGAGAGAAGTGGTATTTCTATTTAAAACCGTAAAACGTTTCTTTCATCAAGATTTTTGTATTTATATTTCAGAGTTATATACTTTTATTTTTTTCCCCTTTTTTTTCCTTTTATCTTCACACTTGCAGTTGCACAAAGTGAACATATTGGTATGATGGTGGGTTTTGAGAGGTGTGTCACTGTTGGTCCAGTGCAGGGCAGTCTGCAAGGAGTACAACGGTTTCAGACCAACCATCATCCAGACTGATCGTGACACTTTCTGGTCTTGCTGAGTGGAAACTTCATGTAGTTGAAAAAAAAGGTGGCCCAAATCACAGGGTGGCTCTCTTTTTTCATCTGTATAATGCTGTCCAGCAAGCAGAGCTGATCAGCATCATGATCAACCTGCTGTGGTCCTCCTCTCAAACATAAAAACAATCCCTCTCACCCTCTGCCAAGTATCAGTCCCATCTCCCATTGCTTCCCCTTCTTAATTTTCCAACACTAGGGTGGGGCCCAATCCCTGATGCCAGCTAGTACCCCTCCACCCTGCCTGTTTTCACTGTGCGACACCAGTGAGCCCACCCCTGGTGCCACCAAACATAACAGCGATACTGCTGTGCCCAATCTCCAATGATGGTACCTGAAATAAAGAAAACTATGCCTCATAATCTATTTTTATGTTTATATACCATGTAGAAAAGAAAACCACTCTTTGATGTCTGTTGCCACTACCAGCACATTACTGCCATTACTGCCCACACCCTCCCCTCCCACTCAGTGCCAACCACCCCACACATCCACTCCCTTACTTTAGTTTTCCAGTAATGGAGTTCCCAATCCCTGGTGGAGGCTAGTACCCTCCACCCTGCCCATTTTCACTGTGTAATACTGGGGAGTCCACCCTCGGTGCTGCCAAACATAATGCTGATACTGAGGGTCCCGATCCCCGGTGTCAGTACCTGAAATAAATAGAACTGTCCCTCATGGTCTTTTTTTAGTTTTATATATCCTTTAAAAAAGGAAACCATACATCAATGTCTGTTGCAGCCACTGTTACCCTCCCCCATCTGACCTTCCCAGTCAACACCCACCCCCGCCCCTGCATCTCTTACTTACCT
Organism: Neoceratodus forsteri; assembly: GCA_016271365.2. Taxonomy (NCBI): domain Eukaryota; kingdom Metazoa; phylum Chordata; order Ceratodontiformes; family Ceratodontidae; genus Neoceratodus; species Neoceratodus forsteri. Next base: position 1,521,939,618 of record CM028130.1, on the reverse strand, counting down.
ACTAGAGGTCCAGTGCTGTAATCCTCTCTGTATCAGACAGTCATCTTTAATCTTCAGTGCTGGGACAAGATCTGGGGAAGTCAGGTATGCAATTTAAGTATTTGAATGGATTTTGAACTTTTCCTCATAATTTGGCCATTTTAAGATATGTTTTCCCCAAATTTTGAACATTGCCTTTTTGGAACCCCACCTCATGAACAAATGTGGGGAAATTATGCAAATCCATTTCGAAAGATGTTTTTATGGTGGGTGCATGAAATTACCTTTCAGACAGGATTGGAAAATTTTCCCCACCCTTGTTTGTGAGGTGGGGTTATATGTCATAGCAAATTGCTAATTATAAAAATATATTTGCTTTTTTAGTATTTAATTATAGAGTATGGTTATTTGGGTGTCATATGATCCTGAGATATTGGTGGCTTGTTTAACACTCCAAATAATTATTCATCTGAATAGACTGACATGTCTCGAAATGAGAACAAGCTGAGTTTTTTTAAGTTGCTATCTTTACAACAGAAAAAGGAGCCCTGTGGACTAAGTACAAACTGATACCAAGGTCAAAGGTATGAATTCTAGTGAGAGGAGTGGAGAGATTCCTATGGCAGCCTACATTCCAGCTGCTGGACAACTGATGAGATCTAGTTACAGTGGGACCCAATCCTTAAAAAAAAAAAAAAAAGAGGGAGGGGACTCAATGGGCCTGATTTTCAAGTGGGTCTAGATCCACGCAAGGACTTGTATTAAAGGGTTTGATGCAAGGGGTGACTTGCATCAAAAATAGTGGCAATCACAATTATCTAATGCAGCATGTGTCAAACACTTTTGATGCAAGTCCTTTCTGCCAAATGCTACAAGTTAGACCAGCTCCCCTTGGTCTAATTTGCACCATTTGGGGGGACCTATTTCATGGGCTTGCACCAAAAATTTGGTGCAAGCTGCCATAAAGTGTGGAAGTTGTCACAACTGTATCAACTGTACTAAAATTGGGCTGCATTGCATCAAAGGAGTTTAACACAGCTGCATCAAACATCAGGATTGACGTAGGACTTGACCCAAGCTCTGTGTCAACCTTTAAAAATTGGGCCCAATGTCTTTAACACTAGACATTCATTTTTGCTTATACCTATAAAAACTAAAGGGCATGGGGTCATAAAGTCATAGAAAAAACATGCACAGCAACAATGCTGCATGCAAAATAGTGTGCGGCAAAATGCCGTTGGCACAATATGCCAACCGCTACAAATACAGTGCACACTGCAGGTTTGTCTTTGTTCCTGCAACCCCCGACATTGGGGGCTTCACCCTCCACAGCTCCCAAACTTAAAATAATCAACTCTGGGGGTTGTGAACTTTGGGAAAAGGGAATCCCCTGAAGTGGGGAAAAACTAATTTTAAAATTTAAAAAAAGTTCTACACTACAGTGGGACCTGGGGAGAAGCAAACCCCAGACCCAGGTTCTCAACACCATGGGAGACAGGTGCTCTAGCCACTCCACCATGGGAGCAGCTCGGCCAGGCACCACCCTGGCAATGTCCTTGACATTTCACTATGTAAGCATACAGTGACAGGGGTAGTGGCTCTTACCGTAGACTACAAAAACCCCAGTTACTGTATAGCTATGCGCCGTATTCCATGTGCGGTACTGTATGCGTGGTTTAGTTCATGCTGTCTTGACTCGGTACCAAAATAAAGTTGCTGCAAGTATGAAGATAGCACAGACTTATAGCAAAGGTTTTCATTTAATGAACAATCAGTGCTCATAAAAAACTTTTTAAACAAGAGAAGTTATTTACAAAAATGTGCTGTGCTAACAGTTTGTAAGTTTACGTACTCATGTTTGATTTTTTAAATGCTCAAATCATGCAACATTTAAATGTCTTTTATGTGTCTGAGTGGTTGCAAACATGCAATCCTGTTTGAAAGTTCTGCTTTAACTGTTATAAAAGTCTTGCAACAGATCTGAATTTACAACTTGCTATGCATCAGAAATTTTAAACAAAGAAAATTCTACCTAGGAGAGATTCTGTGTCTTTTAACCTACTTCCTAAATGTTTATTTGAAGTAAAAATACCTCATTTTAAAACACAAGAAGTGTGGCTCAAGCAGGTATAATTTATACCAAGATATTTGCTTGGAAACCATGTTTGTTGATTATCTTGTGAACTGTGGGCTTTAGAGGCATGAAACTCATATCAGAATGTGTACAATAACATGCTGAATCCAAAGACTTATGTGTTGACACATGTATCTGGTAGCTCCCAGGTATTAGGATGAAAAATAACTTTGATTTGATTTTCTTATTAAAATGTGCACTGTATTGAAGAGAGGTCTGTTTAAGGACAGGAATTTATCATTCCTTCCTCATTTGCAATGTCTAATCACAGTGGATAAATCAGAATATGTGATGTCATAATTATGTAAATGTGACTTATAAAACCGGACATTTTGAAATCTGGTCAGAATCCCTTCAAAGCAGCTGCTGTGAGGACCTATGTCTGAAGATGTTGTATCCAGGCTGAAAAGGGGAAACTTCTTCCAACAAAGGCTTAAACTAGTTCCTGTGTTTGAACTAGAAGTTTGTTATGCTATTGTGGGAAGAACCATTGTACTCTAAGCCAGAGCCATCAACACATAGATGACATCAGCAACTGAGTAAAGGAAGACAGATTCTCCACTGTTTTGCACTATGAGGAAAACCTACCTTTTGTATGAGTTCCAAGTGTCTGAGTAACATTTTTAATATTTTTACAATATTGCAGTCACTGAGAAAAGGGCTGGTTACATAAAGGGAAATCATTTGACCTATCTTTAAATATGGATATGCAGAATCAATGTTAGTATTTACAAAAGTTTGCTAAGACTATATCCTGTTTAGGATTACTACTGTTTGTTGTTTTAAGTTTTGTTACTTTGTTTACCTTGGCCCAGATATTCAAACTGCGCCAGGCTGTGGCACAAGCCTGGGCGCAGCGCAACTTGGCTGTGCTGGAGCATTGACTGGGCGATATTCAACAGAGCTGCGTCATGGCACAGCATCGTTGAATATCGCACCCTGGCACACTTGCAGTGTGCATGGCGCAGTGGCACTGTGCCAGTGCAAGTGGCCAGAGTGGAGCAGGGGGATGCGCTAGTGTAAGTTCCATTGCGCTATGCACAGCAACTGTGCTATTCAAACGTGCACATGCAAATGGGGCCATAATGCATGCAAGGTGTAAATGTGTCCATTTGCATGTCATTATGGCCTCATTTGCATGCAGATGCACTGATCCCTGGTGACTTGCACCTGGCGCCCTGCCAGGCAGCAGCCGTCGGGGACCGAGGCTCCCTGCCCAGCACGGCAATGTGCCCAACAGCCTGATCACGGGCTTCAGTATAAATAAAATGACTTCCAATATCCCTAGTGGTCCAGTGGACCACTGTCAGTCTGATCGCAGGCTTAAGTATGAATAATATGATATCCTATAGCCCTGGTGGTCCAGTGGACCACTGTCAGCCCGATCACAGGATTTTGTAATAAAAAAAAGAATTACGTCCCTGGTGGTCTAGCGGTACCCCCTACCCACCCACCCACTGAGCCCCACCACCCTGATCCCACCTCTATTCACATATCTGGAATGTGTAGTATGTAGGGCTGCACACCCATTGGCTCACACTGTGGACCAATGGGCGACAGCCCATCTATGGTGTCAGTCGGTGGGCGTGGGGTGGTGGTGGTGCTGCCACCCACTGCTGACCGGGAGAGCGGGCAGTGGGGCTCATTGGGTGGTGGGAGGGGGCACCACTAGACCACCAGGGATATTGGACGTAATTCTTTTTTTATTACAAAAGCCTGCGATTGGGCTGACAGAGGTCCACTGGACCACCAGGGATATAGGATATCATATTATTCATACTTAAGCCTGCAATTGGACTGACAGTGGTCCACTGGACCACCAAGGATATTGGACATGATTTTTTGAACAGATTCCCACGATCGGGCATGGCAGAGCACTGCCACAGAGGTGCAGCTAGAGCTCTGGTGGCCACCCACAGTTGGCAGCTGCCGTGTTGCACCACGCAATATGGTAGCTCACCTGTGGGTGGCCAGCCGTTGTTCCTTTTTTTTTTTTGATCAACTTTGTGCAGCACAAGTAGGGGTTGTGTATGCATGGACTCAGCACATCCTGGGCTGAATATCGGGATATGCAGATTATGCATGGGCACGCCCACCCCACCCGCGCCGCATACATTACTGATGTGCTCCAGAGCATTGGGATTTGTGCCAGGCACAATTCTCTTTTAGATATCATGCCGGGGCGCATCAGTGGGTTGCACAAGGTGCAACACTGTTGCACCATGCGCAACCCTTTTGAATATCTGGGTCCTTGTATTTTTTTTTTTACCTTGTGCAATGTTTACAAAACTTGATATATCTATGCAATATTTTATTAGTTTATTAGCTTATATTGTACAAGAATAATAAACTCTATTTTTGCATAATTTTTAGGTTGCCACATGCCATGTTCATTTATAAATTATAAGGACCTTTATGGCAGGTTGTGAAGAAAACATGAGCCAGTTTCAATTGTTTTGCATGGTCCATGAAGCAATGGAAAAAGGTTTGAACCTGAACCCAGTGGACATGATATATACCTGATATTCGAGTCTATTTTCTGACTTATAAAAAGGCTATGTTGAAGAGTTGGGGTAAAAATATTTAAAAAAAACAAACAAAAAAGCTATGAGTGTACACTGAAAATTTTCAATGCATGCTCATAACTTTGGTAATTTTCAATGTTTTGATCCCAAAGTTTCAACATAGCCATTGTTCACACCACCTCACAAACATGATAGCTGTCATTTTTCAATTCGTGGTCAAAATGTGTTTTCACACTTGTGACACAAAAGAAAAAAATACTCACCTCGGTAATGTTGTTTATTCTAATGGAGTCTTGCTGTATTCTGACAATAGCAGTGAGTCCCAACCTTTGAACTGTCCCGGAGATGAAAGAGTTAACTTTCCATGCCAGGCATGGAACGCGGAGCTCGAGTTCGGTTGAGACTCTGTCTGTTGCTGTTTGAACTCAAACCGTCAGATCTTTATGAGCTAAACTCAATGAGGTCCTGTGTGGAAGCTGTAAACCTACACTAGCCAACTGGCTACTAACATAAAAACACATTTTTTGGTCCCAAAACAAAGACTCAAGTCAGGAAACCCAAAAAATGAAATAAACACAACACCCACTCACCCAAAGAAAGAGGGTGATAACAAAAAAGGTGGGGCACCTCCTGAGTGCCAGCACTGCTACTGCCCACCCACATCCCAAAAACAAAGGTTCTGAGAGGGGAAGGCAGGGGAGGAGGTCAGAATACAGCAAGACTCCATTAGAAGAAACAACATTACTAAGGTGAGTAATTTTTTCTTCAAACAACATGAAGTCTTGCTGTATTCTGACAATAACAGACTATCAAGCAGTACCTCCATGGAGGAGGGACAGAACCTACTTAGGAAATAGTCTCTGAAGCACAGCTGTGCCAAACCGAGCATCACTCCTAGCCTGGATATCCAGGGAGTAATGCTTGGTAAAAGTGTGAACTGTTTTCCAGGTAGCTGCTTGACATATCTCTAAGATAGGAATATCCCTGGCAGCAGCCAGGGAAGCAGCTGTACCTCTGGTAGAGTGAGCCCTCAGGCCTAAGGGTGGAACCTTACCTAGTTTTTCATAGCAAAATTGGATGCAAGAGACAATCCACCTAGCAATGGATCTTTTAGTGGCAGGTTTTCCTTTACCAACCTCACCATAAGTGAGGAACAGTTGGAGGGAGTCAAACCTGTGACCCTTGGTATGTTCTATGTAGTAGCTAAGGGCTCTTTTCACATCTAAACTGTGCAGCTTCCTCTCACCAGAGGAGGAATGGTCAGTGAAGTAAACAGGAAGAGACATAGATTGGTTAAGGTGGAAGTCTGAAACCGCCTTAGGTAAAAACTTCTTGTTAGTCCTGAGGACCACCTTATCTCTATGGAAAGTGATAAAATCAGGCTCCACTGACAGGGCTTGTAACTCACTTATGCGCCTGGCAGAACTGATGGCCACCAGGAACACAGTTTTCCAAGTCAGGTACTTAAGCTCTGCTGAGGACAAAGGCTGAAAAGGGGGTTGCATGAGCTGAGCAATGCAAACGTTAAGGTCCCAAGCAAGGGCAGGGTCCCTGAATGGTGGATTGATATGAAGCAATTCCTTGAAAAACTTGGAGAATACAGGGTGAGCTGAAAGAGAAGAGAGCTTACCTGCTGAAATAAAAGCAGAGACAGCTGCCAGATGCACCCTTAGTGTAGCTAGTCTGAGTCCCAACCTATTCAGGTGAACCATGTAGTCAAGGACTGTGGGCAGGTCAGCAGACTCTGGGGAAGTATGCCTCCCAGAGCACCATATGGAAAATATTTTCCATTTGGAATTATAAGTAGTTCTGGCAGAAGGCTTCCTAGAAGCCTTTAGAGTATCCATAACACCGTGGGAAAGGTGTAAATCAGCAAACTCTAACTGTTCAAGAGCCAGGCCTTGAGATTGAGAGGTCTGAGGTTTGGGTACCAAACCCTCCCCTGAGCACAGGTTAACAGGTTTTAATTCCTGGGAAGAGACAGGGGAAGGTGGACTGCTAAGGACATTAGTAGAGGGTACCAGGGCTGTCTGGCCAGTCTGGAACAATCAGAATCACCTTGCAGGACTGAGACCTGATTTTGACTAGCACTTTGAACAGGAGAGGGAAGGGGGGAAAGCATACGGGAACTTCCCATCTCAACTGAGAACTAAGGCATCCAGGGGAACTGAGCCCAACACTGGGGGTCTGCAGCAAAACAGGGGAAGTTAGTGATTGTCTGGGGCTGCAAAAAGATCTATCTGTGGGGTGCCCCATCTGGAGAAGATCACCTCCAAAACCAGGGGATCCAGTGACCATTCGTGATGGCCCTGAGATATCCTGCTGAGAGCATCTGCCAGGATGTTGTCCTTGCCTGGGAGGTGTAAAGCTGTGAGGGAGGTGTTCAGAGAATAGGCCAGAGACCACAACTTCATTGCTTCTGTGCACAAGGCCGTAGACTGAGTGCCCCCTTGCTTGTTGCTATACCACATTGTGGTAGTATTGTCTGTTCTGATCTGAACAACTTTGTTCTGAACAGACTTGGAAAAAGCTTGAAGTGCTAGAAACACTGCTTTGAGTTCCAACAGATTGATTTGAAGCAGAGATTCCTGAGGGGACCACAACCCTTGGGTGGTCAGGTCTCCCAAGTGAGCCCACCACCCCAAGAGGGAGGCATCTGTAGTAAGGATTAAAGAGTGAGACTGAGTGACAAATGGGACTCCCTGTCTTAGATTGTTCTGATCCTGCCATCACTGCAGGGCCTGGATCAGTGTTTGAGTCACTGGTATCAGTTTGGTAAGAGGGTCCTTTTTCTGAGACCAAAAGGCTCTCAAGTGGAACTGAATGTCCCTCATCTGAAATCTTGCTCCCTGCACCACTGCTGTAGAAGCAGCCATGTGCCCCAGGAGCTGCAGAAAATGCCTTGCTGGTTGAGACACCTGTAGGGTGAATGAAGAGGCCAGTGTGATAAGGGTCCTTGCCCTGTCCAGGGGAAGGAAGGCTCTGGCCTTTCTGTATCTAGCTCTGCACCTATGAAGGTGAGGAGCTGAACAAGCTCTAGAACTGACTTTGAAAGATTCAGAAGGAAACCTAGAGAGGTGAGCAGTTGCTGAGTTATCTCTAGATGTAACTTGACTTGGTCTGGGGACTGGCCTACTATGAGCCAGTTGTCCAGGTATGGGAAGATGACAATCCATTGCCTTCTTAGAGAAGCAACTACTACTGCCAGGCATTTTGTGAACACCCTTGGAGCAGAGGTTAGGCCGAAGGGCATTGCTCTGAATTGGTAATGGCCTGAGGGCAGCTCGGAACCTGAGGTACTTTCGATGGGAGCTTCTGATGAGAATATGAAAATAGGCATCCTTGAGGTCCAGGGAGACTAGCCAGTCCCCTGGCCTTAGAGAGGGTAGAATTATTCCCAGAGTCACCATTTTGAACTTTGGCTTTAAAAGGTGCTTGTTTAAGTATCTGAGATCCAGGATGGGCCACCATTCTCCTGTCTTTTTGGGAGTAAGGAAGTACCTGGAGTACAATCCTTTGCCTTGGTGTATGGGTGTAACCCTTTCCACAGCTCTGAGAGCCAGGAGGGAAGAGACCTCTGCCTCTAGGGCAAGTGCCTCTGAGGGATTTGCAGGTGGAAAGGATCTGGTTCTCAGCTTTGGAAATTTTTTGAAGCTGAGAACCAGTCCCTGGCTTACTACTTCCAGGACCCATTTGTAAGATGTTAAAGACTTCCAGTCCCGGACAAAGTAAGCCAGCCTGCCCCCTACAGGTGGTGGAGAATCGGCCCTGGCAAACCCATCAGGGTGCCTGTTTGGCAGGGGGTCTAGGCTGAGGGGTAGAAGCAGGTCTGTTTGTACCCCTTCTGCCACTCCCTCTAAAGAACCCCCTCTGAGCATAGGGAGAAGAGGAGGCCTGGGCTTGGTAGAAAGGCCCATGAAAAGGCCTGTCCCTGCTCCTGGGATGCTGCCTCTGAGGAGTGGCTTGCCTTGGCCTGAGCACTCCTATAGGTGGTCTTGTATTCATCAGTTTTCTTCATGTAATTCTCTGTTTGCTCCCCAAACAGAGAATTACCCACAACAGGAAAATCCATGGCCTTAGTCTGGGTATCCTGTGACAGGCTAGTACATCTGAGCCAAGCCATTCTATGAAGTGCCACAGATGTAGCCATGACTCTAGATGAAACATCATTGGAGTCCACTGCAGCATGGAATTGCACCTTGGATGCCTCAATACCATCAGCAGCCACCTGCTCCAGCTCCTTGGCAAGCTGGCCAGGGACCTGTTTAGCTAAAGCCATGACAGTGTCCCATCTAGATTTCTGATACCTAGCTGTGTAGGCCATATAATTGGCCTGCCTGAGTCCCAAGGATGCTGCCATGTACTGTTTCTTTGCCATGGCATCGATCCTGCTGGAGTCCTTGTCTGGGGGTGTGTGAAGCCAAGGATATATTAGCCATATCACAGGCTGCAGCCTGCACTACCCCAACATGGCTGCATTGTTGTGCAAGGAACTCCATATCTGAGTCTGACAGTGTATACCTTTTGTCCATTCTTTTATCCAGAGGAGGTATAGTATTAGGAGTCTTTAAAATCTTAAATGTCTGTCTCCCAAAAGATTTGTGTAAGGGAATAGACAGCCTCCTATACTCTGGGATATCCATCATTTCCACATAGTCAGGCTCTTCCTGGTCATCCACAGCTTCTTCCATAGGAAACTGAAGGGTTTCGGCCACTTTCTTGTAAAACATGAAATGGGAGGGGGACTCAGAAAGCCTAGGAGGAGACACTCCTGAAGGTCTGTCTGGGGAGATGTCTGGGTCAATGGGCACATCCAGACTTTCAAAACCACATTCACTTTCCTCATACTCCTCTTCCTCCTCCTCCAGTTCATAATATTCTTCCAAATCATAATCCGCAACCGGTGGAACCGGCCGAACCAAGCGCCTTCCTGATGGTGCCAGTTCGGTCGGAACCGGGGAAAGCGACTGCACAATTTTTATCGCTTTGGCTATTTCATCAGCAGTTGGAGAAGAAACTTTTGGATCCACACCAGCTGATTTTTCCCTCCTTGTTCTCTTAGCCAGAACCGACTCCTCGGAATCGGTTCTCCTTTTGCCCGAAGAAGTTTCACCCTGGTCAGAGGACACTTCTTCTGGTTCGGTTTGAACCGAACCGGGTTGGCCATCCGGGTCAGCGGACTTTTTGGCCACCCTTTCCCTGAGCCTACCAACTCTCTTCTCTAGGGTAGCTGCAGGAAAATTTTTACAAATCTGGCAGTCTGAATCGAGGTGGTCAAACCTCAGACAATCAACACATGTGGTGTGGGGATCAGCCTTAGCAAAGACTTCCCCTCACACACTACAGTGTTGAAACCCAGTGGGCCCAGTTTTTTGGGGGATTTCTCAGACATGGTGTCAGTCCTAACAAAATTTATCCTTTTAATGGCAATCCACCAGGCAAGACACTCTTATCGGTTCCTGACCGTGTTACGGGTCGTGGGAAAAAAATGTAGTAAAATCCGGTTTTTTTAGAACCAATAAGAACCGGTAACCACACTCTAAAAGTAGAAATAAAGATTTTTACAACAACTTGATTGGTTCAAACCAAACCAAAGACCCGTTTACTGGTTCCACACAGAATAGAAAACAATATAAACCTATCTAGTACTCACGAAAACCACAGACAGAGACTGAACCGACGGGTTGCAGTTTAAATTCAGTCAAAAACCGAGAAAAGCGGTACTTTAACTGACAAATTGAACTGAGCAAAGGCCAAATCTGCTGAGTAACTGTTCAGTGCGGTGGAGTAAAGAATCTGACGGTTTGAGTTCAAACAGCAACAGACAGAGTCTAAACCGAGCTTGAGGTCAGTGTTCCATGCCTGGAATGGAAAGTTAACTCTTTCATCTCCGGGGCAGTTCGAAGGTTGAGACTCACTGCTATTGTCAGAATACAGCAAGACTTCATGTTGTTTGAATGATGTTTTAGCCACTATTTCATAAATGTCAAGTTCAGAAGGAGTGGTCATAAAAAGACTATTTTGAAAATGCGGGGTCAAAATGTGAAAAAAAAACTTCAGAACAAATACTGAATTGTTCCAATGTTTAGTCTTAACTTTATGTTTATAGATTTTGGCCCCTAATGTTCAGTGTATCCCTTGTGTCACTCCACCTTCTGAACATGACAGGTGTCATTTTTCAAATCGCATTCAAAGTTTGTTTTCACTGTTACATTGTAAAATCAACTTTCAGATGGGAGTTAAAAAATTATTCCTGTCTTGATCATAATGACAGGTCATAAAAAGACTGTAGGAAATGTGGTGTCAAAATGTGGGCTCTCACTGAACATTAGATATTGCCTTTCAGCTGGCCTATCCTAGGTAAATAGAATTAAGCAATAAACCATGACAGGGTGTGGGTTCTGCTGGGATTTACCCACAGCTGGCGTGGTCAGACATGGTCAGCTGTGGGTAAATCCCAGCATAAGCCACACCCTGAAGTGGTTTATTATGATTATACAGTGCCCCCCCTTTTTGGTAACACACACAAAAAAAAGAATAGAAAGAGTTTTTTGTATTTTAACTATTTTTATAGAATGTTTTGCTCTGCCAGAAAAAATAGTTCTGTACTGTTAGGGAGAGGGACCTGAACTCAGATGGTGCCAAGCAATGGGTAATGTCTCCTGAGTGACTCTCATTTGGTAGGCAGGCATTTTTTTTTTAATTGTAATAAAATTTGTATATCGAAAGTTCATTTTTGTGTTGCTATAGAGGTGCAGCGTGAATGGAGCTGAAGGAGAAGATGGCCAATGTCGGAATGTGGAAATTCAAGGTAGGGTGATGTCAGTGTGACTGAGTCCCATTTGGTAGGCATGCTAGCTTTTTTTTATTTTAATAAACTGTCTACATCCAGAGTTTTTACTGTGTTGCTTGCTAAGAAGAAACAGTGTGAATGGAGCTGAAGGGGGAGACAGCTGACATCATGGTGCAGCAGTTCTGTGTGTGTGGTTCCAAGGTCATAGCAGCTTTCTGTTCAGGGCAAGTGGTGGTGAGAGTTCTGTGTTTTTTTTTCTTTTGCCTCTGGGTTCATGAAATCTCTGTAAGAACTCTAAAGGGTGCAGCTCAGTGTCAGGTGAGTGACACTTCATGTGACTGCCCGCTGATGGTTTCAGTTAGACATTGGAGTTGGGAGGACTGGAGTGTGGGGGGGGGATTCCTCATGTGTGGGTGGACAGGGAAGACTGGCCATCTCATCAAAGACCCCATTTTCTGTTGCTTATTGGATACAAATATCTAGAAGAGGGAGGAAAGATTTCCTAGTTGTTCTTCTTTTTTTCTGGGATGTACAGTCGGTTTGGGGATGTTATGTGCATCACCTATAAAGGGAACTTCTTTTTAATATTAATCATATTTTTAATTATATAGCACAATTCCAATGTCAAAGCACCGTACATAACATACATATCATAAAACAATTCAATAAAATCTGACAAAAATTCAGTTTCAATTAAAATTTCCCACAATCCATAAAACATTAGATGCTGAAAGACTGCTTAAATAGATGTGTTTTTAGGCTGCTTTTGAACCTTTCCATGGTCTTGCACTCTCTAATCTGATGAGGTAGAGAGTTCCACAAGGATGATGCCACAAACATAAAAACCTGTGCCCCAGATGTTTTTAACCGCACCCTGGGAGCCACTAACAACCCCTCATCAGCTGAGTGGAGAGGACAGCTGGACTGTAGGGAACCAGGAGATCCTGCAGGTAACTCAGTCCCTGTCTATGCAGGGCTTTATAGGTCAGAAGACCGACCTTGAAGGTGATCCGCCACTGTATAGACAGCCAGTGCCAGTCACGCATCATGGGAGAAATATGACTGTAACGTGAAGTCCCAGTCAACAATCATTTTTTTAATTCAAGTTTATTGTTATTTCACCAGTACAGAGCAAGATGTAAATGGAGAAAAAAAAATTGGAAAGCAACTACACAGAATATTGTATACAGCTTGCTCATCCCAACCCCCAACCCACCAGACCTGCATACCCAGAAACAAAATAAAAATTGTGGAGGTGACAGTAAGTAGCCTAATACTCAGAAAAGGTCAACTAGTAGAAGCTAAGGGTCCTAAATGATGTTCAATACCCTCAAGAGTGTGAGTCAGAGGCTTGAAGTAAGTACATGGTATGAAAAGACTCCCATGTTTTTGCATAACTGTGGAGGGAATTAATCATGCTGGCTCCCAATTTCTCCATGCTCAAGTTAAAGAGCAGTTCACGAAGCTATTCCGTGTAGGAGAGGGGAATATCATCAAGCCAATGCTTTAGAATTACCTTTTTAAGCGAGGAAGAAATGGCAGCCATATAGTATCTCCTGGCCTTCACATCGATCTTGCTATAGTCTCCGATCATACAAATTTGTGGTGTGAAGTACTCTTCCAACCCAAGCAAGGGATTCAATTTGTTTTTGATCTCTTCCTGTAGGGCCTTTATGGAGGGGCAATCCTAGAATAAGTGAAATAGAGAACCTACTGTTTGGTGATATCCATTGCAAAGAGGAGTAGAAATTCCCCCTATCTTATAGAGTTTGGCCGGAGTCCAATATAAATTATTTAGAGACTGAAACTGCATCAGCCTGAGGTAGTCCTGGGAGATATATCTATACGTGTTTAGCCAAATAGTGGGGCAATCAGCTATACGGTCCGCAAATAAGTTCTCCCAATGTTTAGGAGTACCTAACCGAGCCCCGTAGACTTGTTCATACAATTGAGCGCACAATCTGGAAACTGGGTGTGAGTCCCATACTATCTTAGCAAGGGATTCAAATAATTCCTCTGGGATTTATCCAGACGTGTACTCAGCTAATTTTTGAATCAGTAAATGTCTAATCTGGAAAATCTTGAACACATTGTTAGGGCCCACCTTAAACTCTGATAGGCTAGACTGTACCGAGCGACAGTTACCATCACTTATTAACTCCCTGACTCTTAATCCTGAGAGAGGGGGAATCCATGTATCCTTAATCATTTGACCCACAATTGTAAGATTCAGGTTTCCACAGAGAGGTTGATTAGGGTATTTATAATGAGAATAGCTGAGGGCGGAACATAGCTGGGCATGAATCTTCAGAGAAGTAGCTATTGGGGTATGAGACAGTTTCTTAGGAAGATGCTTTAGATTAGAGTATAAACAAGCAGTAGGGTCAAGACCAGCCTCTTTCAACATCCCAATTTCCAGTTTAACCCAAGAGGGAACATAAAGTAAAGTATTTTCTTTGTCAGGCGTCAGTAGCCACTTAAGATATTTACTGGCACTACTGGCCCAGTAAAACATATTGAAATGTGGTAGTCGTAACCCGCTGCATTGTTTAGGAGCAGCTAGTTTGTAATAGGCCAGACGGGGAGATTTACCTCACCAGATGAAATCCGAGATGATTGAGTGAATCTTGGAAACCATTTTAGTGGAAGCAACAATTAAGCATATTTATAGGGTAGAATACCCAGGGAAGAACATTCATTTTAATTAGTTGTATACGGCCCCAGAGAGAAATGGGAAATCATGCTTGATGTCCTGTAAAACTGAATCCAGGTTGAGTTGGATCATTTTGGTGTCACTTCTTGCAAGCATAATGCCTAGGTATTTTAATTTCTGTTGACTCCATTGAAAGTCCATATCGGATATATCATGTTTCTGTAATTTCCCATTTAGAGGAAAGACGATGGTTTTCTCAATGTTTAATTTATAGTTGGATAATTTACTGTATTCCTCAATAGTATCTGAAGCCACTGGGAAGGACTCCCGAGGATTCCGGAGATGAAGAAGAAAGTCATCTGCATATGCAGAGAGTTTCAAATCAAAGTTGCCAATTTGGACTCCTAATATTCTGGGGTTTGTTCTGATCCTACAGAGGAAGGGTTCTAAATATATGTTGAAAAGTAGAGGGGACAAGGGGCAGCCTTGTCTGGTACCTGAGAACAATGGGAAGGCAAGCGAAAATAAACCATTACAATATATCCGGTCTGTTGGCTGATTGTATAGGGTTGCAATCCACTGGATATACTTGGGAGAAAATTCCAGCCTATGCATAACTTCAAATAAAAAGTGCCAGTTCACTCTATCGAATACCTTCTCCACGTCCAGGGACAACAGACCAAAAGGATCAGCTGAGTCCCTGGACACAGAGAAGATATGGGACAGTTTGCGGAGGTGATCTGAGGACATTTTCCCACTTGATCTGGATGAATAATATGAGGCATAATTTTGTTTAGTCTATTAGTGAGTATTTTAGCTAGGATTTTGACGTCACAGTTGATGACAGAGGTTGGGCGATAACTACCAATTCTATCTGGGTCTTTTCCAGGTTTAGGAATGACGATTATTAGAGCCTCTAGAACATGTCTATCTGCCATGTTGCCCTTGAGTAAGCAATGGAATAGTCTTTTTAGTCCAGGGACCAACTGAGTGGCGAAACATTTAAAAAAATTGGAAGAGAACCCATCCGGGCCCGGGGCTTTCTCTAGAGGTAGAGAGTGGATGGTCTCTAGAACTTCAGTATCTGTAACTGGAGACATCAAACCCACCTTTAAATCATGAGCAAGAACAGGCATCAGAGTGGTCAATAGGTAATCCTGGACATCAGATGTCAAGGGCTGGAACCAGTCAACAATCATGCCGCAGTGGTCTGCACCAGCTGCAAGTGGTGGATATCAACCCTCTGAAGCCCCAGGTAAAGGGAGTTATAGTAATCAAGGCAAGAGGTCACAAAGGCATGTATCAACATGGGCAATCATCAGACAGAACAAGGTGCTTAATTCTGGTGATGTTCCTAAGATGGTAAAAGGAAGACTTGGTGACTGCCAACACCTGCGCATGCAGTGTCAGCCCATCATCAAGGATCACCCCCAGATTGTGCACCCATTCAGAGGTAGGCAGTTGTACACCATCAAGCCAAAGCCCAGAGGGTAAACCCATCACTGGCCTCTCTATCCGGTGCCCCGGATCCACCACCAACACCTCAGTCTTCCTGGAATTTAATTTCAACCAGCTAGACTTCATCCACTCATGGATCTCTGCCAGACAGCTGTTAAACATCGAGACTGCACTATCCTGGTCGAGTGTGAAAGACAGATAGAACTGTGTGTCATCAGCATAGCAGTGGAACTTTAGCCCATATAGTCTTACAATGTCTCCAAGGGGCAGCAAAAACACTGCAAACAACATGAGAGACAGCACTGAGCCCTGAGGGACCCTGCACGGCAGACAGAATGGCTCAGAAGAAAAAATCCAAGATATCACCCTCTGAGACCTGCCAGCTAGGAAAGAGTGAAACCATCTTAGAATGAGACCAGCCAGGCCACAGATAACCCTCAGGCACTTAAGCAGAACCCCATGGTCCACAGTGTCAAACACTGAAGAGAGATGCAGAAGCACCAAGATCAAACAGCGTTTCTGGTCCCTCAGCATCAGGAGATCACTGAGCACCCAAACCAGAGTGGTCTTGGTGCTATGTCTCTTCCAGAAGCCTGACTGGAGAGGACTGAAGACTTTGTGGATGGTAAGGTGGTTCTCCAGTTGCAGCGTAAACACTTTCTCAATTACCTTCCTAACAAAGGGAAGGTTAGAGATGGGCCTGTAGTTTGCGCAGCTGTTTGGGTGTAAAGAAGCTTTCTTAAGAAGTGGTGTCACCACTGCCTCCTTCAGGGAGCTAGGAAACTCTTCCAAATCTAAGAAGCACCAAACAATCTTTGCAAGGATTGGGCCAATAGACTTCATACACTCTAACAATAGACGTGTAGGGCCCATATCCAAACTACAGCATGTTGGCTGCAAATTCTGGACAATCCACATGATGTCCCCTATCTCCGGCTGGTCAAAAGATATAAAATCCACAAAGGAGAAGTGCGCAATGATACCTCACCTACCGGTATGTTAAAGACCTTTTTTGTGGAGACAGAACACAGTCCACAGGAAACCTTTCCCAATATATTTGCAGAGGACTGCAATTTTATTCCGAATAAAGTCTTCCACAATAAAAATGATACAAATTAACAAACAGTGAGTAGGAACTCTGCAAGACAAACAAACACCCCTAGCGCCTCAACTCTCATGAATCTTCAAAGGGGGTAGTGCATTCAAACATTCGAGCCATTTTAAACATTGAACTCATTAATATGTATGAGCTGTTTAGCTCCAAATTTAAAGTGCAACTACGCATTACATTCCCACTTTTCTTAAAAGAAGAAATAATAAAGGAAACGAGGAAGGGGGAAGGGAAGGGAAAAGGAAAAGAAAGAGAGAAGGGGAGGGAAAAAAGGGGGGAGAACAAAAGGAAAGGGGAAAGGGAAAGAAAAGGAAAAAAGAAGCAAAACTAACAATATACACATTTCAGCATCATATAATCACATTTCTAAGGTTTAAGTTTTAAATTTAAATTAAAACTTGATGATGCGGCTGTTGTATACTGCTCTTATTTCTATTTCAAACACATATATTGCACATTTATTGCACATTTATAAATTCCAAGTTGGCAATTAATTTAGGTTCTGGGTTCAACTGATATCCTATTAAAGAAAAAAGAAAGAACATGAGAAAACAGATTAGTTTGTGAACACTGCTAGTCTTAAATTTCTAAAGCCAAATGGCACTATTTTGACTAGAGGTTCTACAAAAAAATTACTTAATGTGAATTTACAAACACTTCCTTTATTCTTTAAGAAAAGGTTTAACTTCCCATTTGTCATTCAATCCATTTGGTTTAACATAGTTCATTTTGAAAATCCACATACTCCCCTGTTTCAGTAATTTATTCGATCTATCACCTCCCAGGGGCAATGGTAACACATGTGCCATTTCCATAAATCTTAAGTCATTGGATAATGAACCATGGCACCGAGCAAAATGGATGCCCACTGGTATATCTTGCCAATCATTGACGTGATAATATTAGAGACAGAGTGGTACATAGTAGAGAAAAGAAGATGGAAAACATTGAGAGAAGCACATGACTTCTTAAGAGAACAAGTGGATTTTTCACATGTAAATGATGTAATGTGTGTAAATATGGAAGTATTGGTAAAATGTTTATCCATCCTAAAGAACAATGTAAGAAAATGGAAATAAGGGAACTTATCACGTGTGACACCTCATACGTGGTTTATGCCCTATGGTGTACTTGCAATCTTTTATATATTGGGAAAACTATAAGACCATTGAAACAAAGGATCCAAGCTCAGTAGTCAATGATCGGCAAGATACTCCACAGGGCATCCATTTTACTCTGTGCCATGGTTCATCACCCAATGACTTAAGATTTATGGGAATGGAACATGTGTTACCATTGCCCCTGGGAGGTGATAGATCGAATAAATTACTGAAACAGCAGAGTATGTGGATTTTCAAAATGAACTGTGTTAAACCAAATGGATTGAATGAGAAATGGGAAGTTAAACCTTTTCTTAAAGAATAAGGGAAGTGTTTGTAAATTCATATTAAGTAATTTTTTGTAGAACCTCTAGTCAAAATAGTGCCATTTGGCTTTAGAAATTTAAAACTAGTAGTGTTCACAAACTAATCAGTTTTCTCATGTTCTTTCCTTTTTCTTTAATAGGATATCAGTTGAACCCAGAATCTAAATTGATTGCCAACTTGGAATTTATAAATGTGCAACAAATATGCTTGAAATAGAAACAAGAGCAGTATACAACAGCTGCATCATCAGGTTTTAATTTAAATTTAAAACTTAAACCTTAGAGATTTCATTATATGATGCTGAAATGTATATATTGTTGGTTTTGCGTCTCATTTTTTATTTTTCTCTCCCTTCCCCTTTCCTTTTTCTTTTTCTTCCCCCCTTTTCCCTCCACTCCTCCCTTTCTTTTCCTTTCCCCTTCCCCCCTTGCCTTTTTCCTTTTCTTTATTTCTCCTTTTAAGAAAAGTGGGAATGTAATGTGTTGTTGCACTTTAAATTTGGAGCTAAAAATCTCATACATATTAGTGAGTTCAATGTTTGAAATGGCTCAAATGTTTGAATGCACTACCCCCTTTGAAGACTTGTGACAGCTGAGGTGCTAGGGGTGTTTGTTTGTCTTGCAGAGTTCCTCCTCGCTGTTTGCTAATTTGTATAATTTTTATTGTGGAAGACTTTATTTGGAATAAAACTGCAGTCCTCTGCAAATATATCAGGAAAGGTTTCCTGTGGACTGTGTTCTGTCTCCACAAAAAAAGGTGTTTAATATACTGGTGGGAGAGGCATCGTTGCACACTTCTCCTTTGTGGATTTTGTTGTTTAAAGGCTAGCCACCTTCTGAAGTGCTGCATGACTGGTTTTTGGATCCGCTGCTTTGTGGTGTTTTCTTTTGGATCTGGGTCAAAAGATATCCAGGTAAACCGAGGAGAAGTGACCATACACCAACCACCACCAACCCCCACAGAGAGCGCTGGACAGATTTCGGTCCTGATGTCAGCCACCTTATCCACAAAGAACTGAGTGAACTCTTCACACTTAACTTGTGAAAATACTCCTTGAACCTGTAGACAGGTTGGGTTGCACAACCTGTCTATGGTTCAAAAGAGCTGAGCTAGTCGATTCTGAGCAGCAGCAATGTCACCGGACAGGAACTCTGCCTTCTTATGTGTGATTGCTGATTCATAGCTTTGATAACGATCTATCAAGCCAAGGTGGTTGGCTTCAAGGGTCAATTTCCACCAGCGACGCTGTAGCCTTCATCCTGCATGTCTCAACTCCCTCAAGGTCCCATCAAACCAAGGGAACCAAGGTCAGAGAGAGAGAGAGAGAGAAAGGATGAACATGAACTGGGGTGATAGAATCCACAGCCTCAGTAATGGCCTTATTATAGGCCAAAACTAGACTCTTTGGGTCCTCGCCTGCCCTTGAAACTTCCAATAGGTCTACCACCACCAGAAGATCTTCTGGGGTTGCATCTTTCAATGGGTGGCATCTGACCATTTTCACAGGGGCAGGCCTATGGGGGGGCTGGAGATTGAATCTTACTGTAGTGATCTCAGCATATGATTGGTTTCACCACCAAATCAAAGGACTTGATCCCCAGGAGGAAGACCAGATCAAGTGAGTGACCTTGATTATGAGTAGCAGACGCAACTACCTATGTGAACCCCAATGAACACATAAGTTAGAGGAAGTCTTGTCCAAACTGCGAGAGTTCATCATTGACCCAGGCATTGAAGTCACCCAGGACCATCAGCCTGGGTGACTCCAGTGCCACATCGATGATGAAGTCTGCTACTTCCTGCAGGAACAATTTCTCACCCTCAGGTGGGTGATAGATGAGAATGATCCTGCAGCCCACACCTGCTACTACGGTAGACTCAAATGATCTGGCCCCCTCAACTGGTACACCAGTAGGGCCCAATTCCGATCTAAAACAGAGAGCCACCCCCCCACCCATGCCATCCAATCTCGAGTGATGTGTCACCGAGAACCCGGCTGGGACCGCCACCACCAGAATGGGGCCCACATTGTCAAAAAGCCAGGTCTCATTGATGCAAGCCAGGTCAGCTGTCCCAACAAGATCAGCAATAATTGCTATCTTGTTCCTAATAGATCTGGCATTGCACAATACCATCTGAATAAACAAGGAAACAAACTTTTAGCAGAACACATTACAAACTGCATTAACTCAACTTTAAATTGATAGATAGGGGGGTAGAAACGTCAGATAACACTAATAAGACTAATCAACAGGATTCCTCTAAAATCCAAAACAGCTTATTACATAAGGAAACCAATAACTATATTAGGCAGCCATTAAGAAAAGATGCTATAACCTCTAAAAAGGAACTAAAGATATTACTCCTCAATGCAAGAAGTCTGAGAAACAAAATAGATGAACTTAGATACATCTTAAGTCAATATGATATTGGCGTATGTGTCGTAACCGGAACTTGGTTTGCCGTGGGAGACTGGAACACCAACATTATTGGTTATAATGTACTAAACAACTGAAGGTGGGATTGCCCTTTATGTAAAAGATAACATCCAAGTTGTAGAATCAGATTCTAATACTATGAATCCCAGCCTTGAATTATGCTGGTATCAACTAAAGACACCCACCAATTTACTTAAAATATGATTAGTCTGTGCCCCCACCCATTATACCCAAATTGAAAATCATCTATTACTGACAGCATTAGAAACTACAGACACAACTGGAGTGAGTGTTTTGAAGGGTGACTTTAATTTCCCTGGTATTTGTTGGAAATCATCTTCAGGTAATAGTGTTGTCGAAAAAAGATCTATGGAAACACTTGCACTGTTAAATTTAGATCAGTTAATAACCACACCTACAAAAAGGAAATAATATTTTAGATCTGGTACTCACAAATATGCCTGAAAACATTAATAATATAAAAGTGTTGCCACCATTGGCAGATAGTGACCACAATATGATCTGAGTATGCAATTAAATAACAATTAACTAAAGGTAAAACTGAGTTTAAAGATTTCAAAAATGCAGACTACAACAGAAAAAACATTATCTAAATGCATGGAATTGGAAAAAGGAATTAGAGGGAGAAGATCTTAATTTTATATGGGCAATTTGTCATAAGCATATAAATCACTGCATTAAAAACTGGGTACCTATAAGTTGTAAATACCAAAATTCAAAAAGAATCCCTTTATGGTGGAACTCTAAAATAAAAAAAAAAATAAGAAGAAATAAACAAAAATATTATAATAAATACAAATCAGTGCCTACAGATTCGAACTGGAGGAAGTTTAAGCAATTAACTAAAGAAATTAAAAGCAACATTAAGAAATCTAAAATCCAGCTAGAAAGGAATCTGGCCGAACAAGTAAAAGATAATAAAAAACTATTTTTTTCATATGTGGGATCAATTATTTTATTTATTTATTTATTAAATTTTGATGACTGCGTAGGCCCACTGAGTCCCTGTGGTCCATTTTTCAGGGGCGACCCAGAGAGACATTATTTGCAGCATTACATACAGAGACGAAATTAGAGAGTGTTACAGAGTATACACAGGTAGCTGTAAATTACAGTTATGCTTGGCATTTAATGTAGATGCATTTGGAGTATCAGGTGACAGTTATTTTGGGACCATACATAGACCCTAGTGCACTGGCTGCCTAGTGTGTTTGGAGGTAATCTGTGATAAGGAAATTTCAGGTATGTAGGGGGAGTGTGATTGTCAGGTGTTCTGACAGTGACAGGTGCTGGCCTCAAGCATGTAGTTTTTGAGTCTGGTTTGGAAGTTCAGTAGAGTGGATGCTTCCTGTACCATGGGAGGGAGCTTGTTCCACAGATAGGGGGCTGTGTATGTGAAAGACTTGCCTCCCGCATTGGTCTGGATCCTGGGTGTTTCTAACAACATCCACTCAGAGGTTCTCAGGGTCCGAGCATTGTTTTGGGGGGTCATAATAGCTTCAAGGTTGGGTGGAGCAGCCGTGCAAAGTAGCTTGTAGACCAGGTAGAGGAGTGGGTACTAGAGGTGAGCATCAAAGGTGGGCCACTGTAATTTGGCAAGTGTGTCACAGTGGTGGCTTCTGGGGTGATCCTGGGTAGCAAATTATGCTATCTTGTAGTACAGGATCTGCATTCTGATGACCTCTTGTTTGGCCATCCCCTGTAATATCGGGGCAACGTAGGTCAGCATGGGGAGCAGGATGCTGGTTGCTATGGATAGCCTAGCTTCTGGGATAAGTTGGTCTTTCATCCAATATAAGATACCTAATTTGCAGTGGATGGAGGTGGTCACTTGATCCACTCAAGGGAAAGCAAACAGCTATAGGCCCCTTGCATGCATCAGCCAGAATTATCACTAATGAAACAGATATGGCAAATGCCCTGAGTGATTATTTTATTAGCATCTATAACATAAAGGATAGCATGCAATACAGATCACTGAACCTATAACATCTCCTGTATTATTTGACATAAAAGAAATTATAGACCGTATCCATAATTTGAAGATGTCAAGCGCCCCAGGACCAGATGGTATAACAAACTTATTTATAATGAAGTTAGTTTTGGAACTAGGTGGTCCTCTTACCTTACTATTTAATACATCCCTATCTGAATGCAAAATGTTAGAAGATTGGAGAACAGCTTTTGTGACTCCAATATTCAAAAAGGGAAATAGGGCCCATGTTGTCAACTATAGGCCAATCAGATAACACCAGCACTGGATAAAATTATGAAAAGATTATTAGTTAAGCGATTAATAGTACACATAGAAAATACAGGAACTAGGGATATTACACAACATGGCTTTGTCTCCGGAAGGTCCTGTTTAACCAACCATCTTCACGTCTTTGAACCTGTCAGTGCAGCATTGGATGCTGGCATACCAGTGGATGTAGTGTTCTTAGATTACACCGAGGCCTTCGATAAAGTATCATATTCAATACTTTTGGAACGATTATGTAAATTGAAAGTTCACACAAATATAATACAATGTGCTGAGTCCTGGTTGACAAATAGAACTCAGATAGTGTCAGTTAATGGTCATTACTCTAGACCTGGCCAGGTAACTAGTGGAGTCCCTCAGGGCTCAGTTTTGGGCCCAGTTCTTTACAACATCATGATATCTACCCTACAACCCGCAGACAACATCTGGATCTTCAAATATGCAGGCAACTGTAAGGTGGGAAGTTATATATCATCCTTAAATGATGCTAGACTGTTTAAAAAAAACAGATACATTAGCTCTGTGGGCAAAAACCAGACCCACAAGCGACACCTGGACTTTTCTCTTTGTCCTTACCTCCACATTGAGCCCTGCCATGAACTTGGAAGCGCTGGGGGATTTCAAAATTGGCGCTGTTTCTACCAGGACTTGCTGATTGGCCACCGCTGACTCTGACTTCTCTAGCCCTCCTGTCTAAAGGAGAGTGTGACCCCAGGGGTTTTTAGCCACATGCAGATGGAGGGGAATCGAGAGAGAGACCTGAGTTGGTGGGCCCCCCCCTCGCGCTTCACTGGCAGCTGACGACCGAGTTGAGGTGCTGGCTTGAGACACAAGCTCTGGCGGGCCTCCTCGAGGAAACATTCGAGACACCTGGACACAAGTCGCCCCTGCTGGTTTGTTTTCGGCCCTCCCACCCACACTGTTCCCTCCTCCCATTAAATCCTTGCTTGCCCCGCCTCCTGGCCTTGCTGTGCCCTATCAGCTTGCAGGGGATGGTACTGTAAAGAAACTGCCTTATTACTACCAGTGAAATGTAAATGACCTGTTGTGCTTTTTCTCCTTAGCTGTAGGTAATTGCCCTGGTCTGCCCTGCCTTGCTCTATTCTGTGATACTAGCCACTGTCAATGACCTGTATTGTCCCGCTCATGACTACCTGCCTATATTGACCTCTCCAGACTACTGAGATACACTGTATGGCAATTTATTACTGTATACATTAGACCCTTGTTCTACACAGGTTGCAGCTTACATATTGCCTATTATACTTCTGCTCTTTTCCTCTCTTACTTTCCCACCGGTTGGTCCTGTCCTGTATCCCCTGCCTCTAGTGACCTCTCCTCACTACTGTATGCACTGAGTGGTAACCTACTACTCTACATACTAGTCCTTAGCTCCACACAGGTTTTGTTTCCTCTTTCCCTCCCCAGGGTCCCTACTCATCACGTCCCCTTGAAGTGGGGATCCTGTGAACAGCAGGGCTCCACCTCAAAAATGGAGTCTCCCAAGGTCCCTAGGGGAAACTTCCCACCCCCCCCCGCTCTACCGTCCTTGCTGGTCTCCTTCTGGGACTAGTGTCCCTGCATATGGCAACTGCCCCAATCCTTACCACGGGTGTAGACCGCGAATGGACTTCCCCCTGCGAGATGACTGACTTCACCTTCTCTAATCTCCTGGCAGATGCTGTGAGCCCTGCTATCCCACATGCGGACTGGTATCAAGACTCATACTGTATCATACCAGGGTAACGCAATGCCTAACCTGTAAGCCCATGACCAGGAGTTCCTCCCCCAGAGGGCACCTCCTATGGCTTTTCTTGCTGATTCTAGCCTTGGCCGGAGACACTGAACCCAACCCTGGCCCCACCCACCAGGCCTCTGTAATTGCTCAGAAATGGAGGCTGGGCAAGGGGTTGAAAGTGGCTCACCTTAACAATCATAGCCTGCTTCCCAATCTGGACGAGCTTGTCGCATGGGTCACACTCTTACAAGCCAGGCATCCTTGGTATAATGGAAAACTGGCTTAAGCCCTCGATTCCTGACTCAGCCTGTGCGCTGCTTGGCTATGAGCTCATACAGCTGGACAGGTCCTGCAACAAGAGGGGAGGAGGCATCCTGATATACTACAGGAGCCACCTTAAAGTATCTCTAGTGACTCACCAGTCATCTCTGCTGTCTCCCTGTGAGCTGCTTCATGCCGTGCTCCTGCTCGGCAATGCTAAAAAACTACACGTGGTATGCATCTATAACCCCCCCAAAGGGAGGGCTCCAGGGTCTCACCCACCTCCTGGACACTGTTGGCCCTAGCATCGAAGACAACAAACTCCTAATCCTAGATGATGTGAACTTAAACTGGGCCAGTGGAAACACTAAGCAGTTTGAGCCCCTACTTGCCACCCTAACCCTGACACAACTCATACAGGAGCCTACCCAATGGTCGGCAAATGGAGCCTCCAGCTCCTTACTGGACTGGATCCTGTCCAATCGCCCTCAGAGGATCTCCTCAGCAGGGACCCTATCTGACTCCATCACAGATCACTCCCCGGTTTTCTGTGTATGGAAAATCCCCTTCCTGAAGATTCCTCACAAAATCATCTACATTAGAAACTTCTCCAGGCTCGATCCAGATGCATTTATGGAGGAACTAAGGCTCATGGACTGGTCAGGGGTGTATAGTGCCCCTGATCCTTCTACAGCCATAACCCTGTTTCTTAATTCCTTTGGGGCACTGCAAGACAGGCATACCCCTACTATAAGATGGAGGGTCAGGGGGGGTCAACCACAAAATGGCTGCACGGGAGCCTCCTTGCCCTTATGTGGGCAAGGGACAAGTACTGGGCCCACTTCAAATGCTCCCTTGATCAGACCCTGCTACAACAATATAGAAAACTCAGAAATGAGTGTAAAAAAGCCATCAGGGTAGCTAAAAGTGAATTCTGTAAGTCTGCCCTTCTCAGCTCTGCTAATGACCCTAGAAGGTTCTGGAGAAATATAAACACTCTGGTCAGTGGTTACTCTAACTCTGGAGGTACTGACATGATAATTTGAGGAGCTTCCTGCAAAAACCTGTACATGATTGCAAATGCTCTCAATTCCCACTTCACTGACCTATCTGCTGTCTCCCCACTTGTCTCAACTGACAGGAGTGCAAACTGCCCCCGCATCCTCGGACCGGAAGGAGTCCAACCCCTTCAGACCTCCCTTCCTCCTAAGGCAGTGTCGGAAAATGAGATGTAGGGTCACCCTGTATGCGGATGACCTGGTCCTGCTGGCCCACTCCCGGGATCCAGCCACCCTTAATCCCCACTTATCTGAGGACTTCAAGAACATTCAGGCTTGGCTCACCCAACAGAAGTTGGTCCTCAACCTGAAAAAAATGCAGGCAGTGCTATTCGGCTCATCAGCCAAAATACGTGCCTCTCCAGTCCCTCTGTGTATCAATTACGCAGACAGTACTCCCCTTCACACTGTGACCTCTCTCAAATATCTTGGAGTGATGCTCGACCCTCAACTGGACATAGGGAGTCACATCATCAACATCTGCAGAGCCGTGAACTGCAAGCTGAGACTGGCCTATAGGGCCAAATATAACCTTACCCCTGCTGTTCATCTGGCTCTCACCAGGGGATTGTTACTCCCTTCCCTCAGCTATGGTCTCCTCCTATTTGCATGTACCTCAAAAGCCCTACTTACTCGGTGGCACACGACATGCAATGATATCTGCCATTTCGCTCTGGCTGCCCCCCGCCTCACCCATCACTGTGAACTCTATGATAAACTAGGTTGGCTTTCTCTGACCAATTACCTAAACTTTGGAATAGGGTGCCTTGTGAGCAAATTGATCAGCACTGGCATCCCCCTGGGGCTGACTCAGCTCCTCTCCAGCTGACCACTCATCCTACCCTCTCAGGTCCCAGGGCCCAGGGATACTAAATGTACCCCCTACCAGCACCCTTTTGGGTGACAGGGACTTTGCAGCATATGCTCCTAGGCTCTGGAACTCCTTTCCCGAGCAGGTCCGTACCGCCCTTTCCCACAAATGTCTTTGGAACTCCCTGTGGGGGCATCTGAAGCTGGCCTCATGCTGTGAGTGCCCAAAGCCTCCCTAGCACAATGCCTTAGGTACCGAAACCCTGTGGTACTCTGTTACCTAAACTTCAAAATGAATTGAATTGAATCGGTTGCTGATTCCTGGTCCAGCTCTCCCTCATGCACTTCTCTATGCTACTGATGTTCAGTGTTGTTTAATGCTTGATTATTATGTATTCTGTCATCTCCTGTCTTAAATTTTGATCACTATATTGCCTGGTTGTTTTGTTGACTCAGTGTACTAAGCCACAATATGTATATGTACTTGTTTACCTGTTATGCTGCATTGATGTATCCTTTAATACCTGTTGTACTCTCCTGGGTCGTTCCTGAAAATAGGCAACTTGCCTAGTGTACCTATGTGGTTAACAAAAGCTAAATAAATAACATTTCAAAGTGCAAGTTAATGCATTTTGGGGAATAAAAACATGTATACATACACTATTGATAATAATAAACTTACAGAGATTGAAGATGAGAAATATCTTGGGGTGTTAATCACTAATGACCTTTTCTTCACTAGATATAATGATTAGGGTGTAAATAAATGACAAAAGCTTATAGGATGTATTTTAAGGAATATCCAAAACAGAGATAAAACCATAATACTTCCACTTTGCACCACTTTGGAATGCCCACATCTAGAATATTATGCCCAGTTCTGCACTCTGCAGGATGTTAAATCCAAGAAACTGATAGAAAAGGTTCAGAGAAGACTTACCAAAAAAAATCAGGCCATATTCACTCCTTAGATATGGTAAAAGATTAGAAAAGCTGAACCTGTACTCAACCCACTATAGAAGCATAAGGGGTGAAATGTGTTTGATTTTCAAATATATAAATGAATCAGACACATTAAGTACTCTTGGACTAACAAGACATACTGGTAGAGAGCAGACCAGGTCACATGGATTAAAACTAATAGAAGATCAATCAGTTACAATGAAGAGAAGTAAATTCTTCACACCGAATCATTAATAGATGGAATACATTACCAAAAGACATAGTCAATAGTAATTCCATGGATACTTTTAAAAAAAGACTCGACAGGTTTATGGGGAATAAAAAAATGTTTTTCCACCACTGAAGTGGTGGCGAGTTCATTAAAGGACCTTGGTTCACTGAACTCGTGCCCAGTCTATGAATCTATGAGTCGGACCGGGTTCCAGGGCTGACTGAGTTGTCTGTTCAGAAACACTGGAGCCCTTGGATATGGTAGCCAGACATGTAGAACCATATTCTACCGACCATTTTGCAGCAGAGCGTCCCCTGGACTATACGACCCCGATATGGCTGCCCACTCCCCCCCCAAGGTCCAGAAGCCCCAGCCCACCTCTGCTTGCTACTAGCAATACCCAAACTCCCGCTTTTGCCTTAACGCTTAGTGGGGAATTATTATAGTATCTTGGGTTTTCCATGGTTCAGGCTGATTTTTAAGATGATTAAGATGCAGCAAACTGGCACCTTTTCCCTTGGGTTATGCTAGGATTTACCACAAGTAAAAGGTGCCAGCCAATCAATGAGATTAAAGGATCATGGGACCCCATTGTATAATCTAAAATGCAGGACACCTCTGAAAATGAGATATTGCATCTCATCTGGTCTATCCTGGGTAAATACACAGTAAAAATGTGTGCAAGTAAGATCCAGTAGAACAGCAATGCAAATGGCAAACATTCAGCATTGATAAATGCTCATTTTTTATTGGCTGTAGGATTTATATAAAAGTGTAGGACTTTAGGTCTATGGGACAAACAGTGATAAACAAAGGAAGAGGTTGCCAAAATGTTACAGCTAATTTTCTGTCTTAACATTGTTATATAGCTCTAAACTTGCTGTAAATGAACAGGAATTGATATTTGTTAGTCTCTTCTCCACTTTTTCTCCTTCCACTCATTTTGTCTATTTCTTTATCACACTAATCATATACTCAAAAATTGGATTGAAAAAATGCATTGATACAGTATTGTGCAGTCTTCGGAAGATTTGAGATCAGAAAGCATTTAGGTATTATTGTAAAATGAAAAAAAAGAATAGAGTTTTAAAATAGTCTATATAAGACCTTTTAATGTGCATTGCAACCATCTTTATATCAATTCAGACAAATGTCTTAGAAATGTATGTTAAGAATATAAATTGTTGTGACAGTGCTTCTAATGTATTGGCTCTTGGGGCCAGATTCACAAAACTTTCCCCTGGAGCAAACCCAGTTTAAGGGTACAAATCGGGCTTTTGTGAATAATACCTCGGCACAAAACCCGGTTTGTGCCCTGCCCTGTTAGGGAGGCCACAATGCAAATGAGGGGTAGGGGACATGAATATCAGTGCTGTCCCATTCACAAAGTATTTGCTTCGTGCAAAGGCCTCTTAAGTGGTCCCATTGTCCAGAGCAAATACCTCCAACCTAGACCTGGTGATATCCCATGTAACCCTAGTGGCTGGTGGAGGTACTGCGGCACCCTGTGTGCTGTCAAGTTGATGAATACATTTGTTTGCAGCAATTTTGTCGCAGCGACAAGGGTGAAAGTGAAAGGGGCAATCTTGATTTTAGACCAACCCTCACTCCTGTCACCCTTTGACCCTACTCGGTTTCTACCCCCTCCAGGACATGCCTACCCCAGAGGGAGTTATATTAAGTTCTGGCGGGGTGCAGAGGGGGCCCCATTTCCCAGGAGGGCACTTTGGCACTGCTCATCCCAGGAAACAAAATGCCTGGTGCTGCCGTGCTTGGTGACATTTTGCCAGTGCTGTGATCAGCATCAGCAAAATGTTTGTTGCTGCAGCATGGGTGAACTGCTGTGCCCCCCCCCATCGCCGATCGCCTGCCCGAGACAAAAGAAGGCTGTCCCTCTGGTGGTCTAGTGTCCCTCCCCTCACTGATCATTGGCCTAATGAATAATATACGAATACCCTGGTGGTCTAGTGTCCCTCTTCATCCATGATCACCATCCTGTTACTAGTAACAAAGATGTCCTTGGTGGCCTAGTGATTCCCCCTGCCCTGAAACAAAGATATGCCTACTTCCTTGTGCCACTGGTTCCCCCACCATGATCACTGATCATCCCGATTAGTAAAAAAAACTCAGCTGTATCCCTGGTGGCTAGTGCTTCTCCTTCCCCTTGATACCAGTCGCTGGCCAAATTAAGTAAATTAAGTAAAAAAAATATAGCTGTATCCCTGGTGGCTAGTGGTCCCCTGCCCTGATTGCCAATTGCAGGTCCTAGAAAATAAAGAACAGACCCGTCATCCTGGTGGTCATCCTGGTGGCTAGCAGTCCCTCTCCCAACTGATCCCATACCTGATGACATATCAGAAAAGTGTCCCTGTTGTCCAATGTAACCCCTGCCCCATCTCTATCCTCTGTATAGTCAATGGAAAAATTTCCCTGTTGGCCTCATGAACCCCCAGCCCTAACCCCGATCCTCAGTAACAGTCAACACAACTATTCCCTGGTGGTGTAGTACCCCCCACCCTCCCAGCCGGCAGGTCGTAACCCATTATCCCACTTCCCCACTCCAGCCCCCAGCCAGTGACTGGTACAGCCCTCCTCTCACAACCACAGCCAACCGCTGAATGAGCTGTCACTGAGCACATACTATATACAGTACACACTCACTGATTGACAGCTCAGAGTATGATGTCACTCAACGAGCATGTACTGTATACAGTATGTGCTCACTGAAAGTTCAGTCGGTGGCCCGCCATGGTGAAGAGAATAAGGCTGTTCCACTCCCTGGCTAGGGGTTGGGGTGGGGTTGTGGGTCACTACCTTCCAGGATGGGGGGTCACTAGTTCACCAGGAAATAGTTGTGATGTCTGTTACTGGGGATTGGGGTTAGAGCTCGGGGGGATACACTTCTAGACTGGGTGCTAACTAATCGTCCAGAGTACATCTCTGAAGCAAGAGTCCTCCCAGGCTCCTTAAGTGATCATTCCCCTATCTTGTGTATCTGGACCAACAAATACACCTACCCCCCCCAAAATTATTAACAGGAGAATGCTGACCCCCGGTCATCTTGAGTCACTTAAAACACTCCTTTGTGAACGTGACTGGTTACCAATTGATATAGCCCTCAATGTAGACACAGCACTTGAATACTTTATCACCTGTTTTAACTCAGCCTGCGATGTTCATGCTCCGTTCAAGAAGCGTAAAATCAAGGGTGTCAATAACCCATGGATGACACTAGGCCTCCTTAAACAAATGAAATCTCTAGACTAGCTCTGGTATCGTGTTAAGGCTACTGGCACCCAGACTGATATCCAGGCATACAAAACAGCAAGGAATTCATGTACCAGAGCAATCTGCCATGAGAAGGCTAACTATTACAGGAACACCTAAGCCAGCACCTGGAATGATGGGAGTAAATTCTGGCGTAACCTTGCTGAAGTGACTGGAAAGGATCCCAAAACAACACCCACAATGTTGAACATAAATGGTACCATCACTCTTGACCATGTAATCATTGCCAATGCATTTAACACCACTTTTGCTGACCTTAGTCATGTGCTACCCCCTAACTATTTTGATCCCACCACAGTCAACCCAGATCCTGTTAGTTCAGGTTTGCCACCAGGGCACCCTCCTTTCCATTTCAAAGCAATCCTGGAAAGCCTAGCTAAAAAACACACTCTTAAAGTGTTTGGAAAGTCTAGGGTAAGTGGGGATTCACTGGATATGAAACTTCTCACCCTCACCATTGACGAAGTCCTGCTTCCACTAACCAAAATCCTCAACCGTTCCCTCATGCTCTCCCAGTTCCTCCAAAAGTGGAAACTGGCAGTGGTGACTCCAGTCCATAAAAGTGGTGACAAGACTCTCACAAACAACTACAGGCCTGTATCTATCTTCCCTCCTCTGTCCAAAGCCTTGGAACAGACAGTGGCTGATCAGCTCCTGAAGTACCTTGTAAAATACAGCCTGCAATGTTCCCAGCAGCATGGCTTCCTCAAAGGGCACAGCACTACCACGGCACTCCTTGAATTCACCACACATATCCATCATGCACTTGATCAGGGCCAGTTGGTCAGTGCCTCTTTTATTGACCTGACTAAGGCATTTGACACTGTGAGTCACTCCATTCTCTTCAAACAATTATACCTCCTCGATCTTTCAAGTGAAACTACCCTCTGGTTTCAAAGCTACCTCAGTAACCGGACCCAACAGGTCAGGATTGGTGAATTCCTCTCGCCACCCTTACCAATCCACTCTGGAGTACCCCAAGGTTCTATCCTGGGTCTCTTGTTATTCAGCATATTCCTGAACAATCTCCCAGCCTCCTGCCATGACAGAATGTTACTGTATGCAGATGATGCAGTAATCTTCACTTGCCGCACCGTCCCCACCTCCCTTCAGTCTCAACTACAGAAAAGTTTCACAGAAGTGGAAGACTGGTTTACTCACTCATCCTTAACCACAAAAATCTAAAGCAATGTTGTTCCATGGAACCCACAACAAGTACAAGGACCATGAGCTCATAATTAACAACCACAAAGGCGTGACTCCTGAGCAGGTGAATATGTTTAAATATCTGGGTCTGAACCTTGACTGCTCCCTCTCGTATACCAAACACGTTGACAGTATCGCTAAAACTGTGAACTCCCGTATAGGGCTACTATACAAGCATAAACATTGCCTAATGGCTGAAGCCTTGAACCTTGCTATGCAGAACTCTGCTATCTCGAACTATTGACTACGGGCTTGTTATCTATGGATCCGTTACTGATACTGCACTCTGGCACATAGCTATAGCCCTTAATAAGGCATGTAGACTCCTTATTTCAGCTGTCTACCTTTCTCACATGTGTGACATTTACAAGCAGGTTAACTGGCTCCAGCTATCCAGCAGGCTAAAGTTCCAGACCTGCATCCTAGCTAAGAAGACATCACTGGGCCTTATGCCCCCTGGAGTCCAAGCAATATTGACCCCGCAGCGTGTCCGCTGCCTAAGTAGAAGATCGGACAGTCTAACCTTTACAATACCTCGCTGTCGGACTGCTCAACCTCAGCATTCTTATCTTGTAAGAGCCTACACCTGGTTCAACTTGTTACCTACAGATATCTCCAACATTGCCACGATTGGTGCTTTTAAGTGTAAACTGTGTCAACACCTCGTGGCTAGTGCCTTCTGTGATTGCTTCTTATAATCCCCTTCAGGCATATTACCCTCAAGCATCCTTCCTCACTGCCTCAGCTCCTTCTCCTCTTCTACCCCCCCATTACTGGGTATAGGATGACTCTAGCTTCGACTCTGTCTTTTCCTATATGTTGCTGCCCCAGTGACTCCCTTGCTGTTTCCCCATCTACCACATACCCAACGCAATGCCCTCCCCATTTCTCCCCTCCTCCCTCGCTCTGTCTCCCATACCACCCCCTCACCACCACTCTTCTTTCTCTTTTCCCACTAACCCACTCCTAACAGAGCTTCACTGAGCCACCTATGACTTGTACTGTATAATTAACTGGCAACACAATTCCTTGACAGTGTCTTTGGCTGCTATTATTGTAACCTTTTTGTCTTTTTTTTGTAAGTTCCATTTTAATGATCATGTTATGTTTTGTATCTTATTGTCCTTATTGCCTTGACATGGAACCTTTGTAAAAGAGCCCTCAGCTCAAAGGTGTCATCCAAAATACAAATAAATAAATTTGACCACCACGGAAATGTTTCCATTGGCTATGCGGAGGATCGGGATGGGGTAGGGGTTAAACTGGACAACAGGAACACTTTTCTGATATGTTGGGCAAGGGATTGGGTGGGGGGAGGGACCAGTAGCCACCAGGGTGATGGGTCTGTTCTTCACTTTCTAGGACTGGCGATCAGGGAGACCACTAGCCTCCAGGGATAAAGCTGTGTTTTTTTACTTAATTGGGCTGGTGATCAGCATCGCAGGAGGGGGAACCACTAGCCACCAGTGATTCAATGTGTTTTTTTTACTTAATTGGGCCAGCAGTCGGCCACTAGGGATAAAGCTGTGTTGTTGTTTTTTTTACTAATTTATTTATTTATTGAAATAGTTTCACCAGAAAAGGCATGCTGAGCAACAAGATGCTCATCTCCCAGTGCGATCTGGGGGGAGGGTGTACAAGGGGGTTGGATGACACGCAGGTTATCAACTGAGCAAATAACAGAGGCAAGTAGCAGCATATGGATACAGTTGCATTAAACGACAAGCAACAACACATGGAGTACATTGGCTATTGTATGAAGCATATAACAATTACTTAACATATAGCAGCAATACAAGGGAACATTTAGCACACAGTAATATGCAGGTATAAGCAACAGGAGACATAGAACACATAATGGTGCAGGACAAAAATGCACAGGACAAAAGTGCATAGGTTGGGGCTCTATGTCAGCATTTAGGGGCTGCACCATAAACAATGTCACAATAATCAAAGGAGGGAAGTAACATCTTCTGGACCAGTTCATGTCAGGGGGGGGGAGGGAGGCTACTGCAGTTCCTATAAAGTGCACCGAGCATGGGGCATAGTTTTTTTGAAATAGCATCACTGTGGTCTGAGAAGGAAAGATGGCAGTCGAGCCATACCCCAAAGTAGTGGAATGTGGAGACATCTTCGAGTTTTTGACCATCCAGGGTGTGGAAATACGAAAGGGATGGGAGTCTGGACAGGTGTTGTCATGTGCCAAAAGTCATCATGACAGTTTTTTTTTACATTTAGGGACAGCTGGTGAGAGCTGAACCATTGCTGAACTTTGTTGAAGTCTACTTGGAGGTTAGTTTGTACCATTTCAGGGTGGGAGCCTGAGAAGAGTACAGTGTCATCTGCATACATGTGGATTGAGGTAGTAAAGCAGATGAGCAGTAAGTCATTTTGGAATATAGAGATCAGTATGGGTTCCAGAACCAACCCCTGGGGGACACCGGTAGTTAAGGGAAGAGGGGAGGACATAGCATTTGCGACTCTAACGGACTGGGTTCTGCCAGAGAGGTAAGATCTGAACCAGTTGGTGGCAGCAACAGAGAGGCCTGATTCAGTGAGACAAGAGAGCAGTATGGGGTGGGAGACAGTGCTGAAGGCTTTCACAAGGTCGATGAAGATGGCTGAGATGATCAGCCCACTGTCCATACCAGTCAGAATGGAGTCGGTAAGCCTTATCAGGGAGGATGCAGTGGAGTGTCCCCTTCTGAAACCTGACTGGTAGGGTATGAAGAAATTAGAGTTGGTGAGGAAGGAAGGAAGTTGAGTGAGCACAATGTGCTCTTGTAGTTTTGCTAGTTCTGGGAGGAGGGGAAATAGGGCAGTAGTTGGAGGGGGAGGTTGGGGTACCTCCTTTTGGGAGGGGGATGATAGTGGCATGCGTCCATGCTTGGGGGACAACAGTGGTGGCAAAGGATTGGTTTAAGAGTTTGGCAAGCGGAGTTACTATGGCGGTGGCGGAGAGGTAGAGGAGTTTAGGGTCCAAGCCATCTGGGGATTTGCCTTTTGAAGGGTTGAGAGAAAGTAGTGCATCTAGGGTATCCACTGCAGATATGTCATTGAAAGAAAAGGAGTGAGGCCTAGTCAGGTTCATCACATCTGTAGAGGGTGTGATGAGTGCAGGGTTTGGCAGGGCAGAGAGAAGAGTGGCAGCACTAGCGGAGAAATTTATGTTGAACTCAGTAGCGACTGCTATTGGCTCAGCGAGAATAGAGTTGTTAATATTTAGAACTGGAGTTGGATTGGCAGCTGGTGGGGTGAAGAGGGAGTGGATGACCTTCCAGAATTTTGAGGGAAAATTTAGGTTGGACTGTAAGGAGCTGCTGAAGTACTCTGCTTTAGCTAGCCGAGTGGCTCTGCTACACTTGTTTCGGAGCATGCGGTATGTGGAGAGATGTTGCGGGAGGCATGAGGATTTATGCATTTTCCAGGCTTTGTCATGGGCAGTTTGATAAGCAATCAGTTCTGGGGTGATCCATGGCAAATGATTGCCTTGTACCCTTGTATGTTGCAGCAGGGCATGTTTGTCCCAGAAGCTGAGGAAAGTGTCTTCAAAGTGGAGAAAGGCATCATCAATGGAGTCCGTAGTAGGGGCAGGGGCCCAGTTTGCTAATGCAAGATCGTCTAACACTGGGGCGAGATTGAGGGATTTGAAGGAGCGTTGGTCTAGAAATTTAGGGGGGATTTTGAGCGGTGGATTTTGTACACTAAGAAAGTAATGTGGTGGTCACTGAGGGAGGCAGGAAGAGTACCGGCATTTATGATCCGGTGAGGGTGTGTGGTAACAGCCCAATCGAGGAGTGAGTAGTTACCAGATTTTGGGTTAAGCTGGGTGGGTTCAGTAATGATTTGAGAGAGGTTTAGAGCAGCAATTTCAGTTCTGGTTTTGTTGAGGGTGGGAGCTAGCCAGTTGTGGTTTAGATTGCCCATAATATAAAGTTCCTTTGTCGGGGTTAGGCAGGAGATTTGCTTGAGGAGGTTGGTGACAGCAGAGGATGGTGTGCCAGGTCGGTAGTACTGTATATTCCTGCAATGTTGATTGGTAACGAGAAAGGGGAGTGTCAGCTAGAGTAAAATTAATTCATAGATTTTAGGTTCAGACTTGGCTTGGATAGCCGAATAGTGCAAATTTGAGTTGACATAGATGGCAACTCCACTGCCTCTTGTGGCTCTGTCCTGGTGGGCCAAAGTGTAGCCTGGGATGGTGACAGAGGAGTCACTAATGTTTTTTGTGAGCCAGGTTTCAGACAAGGTGAGGATATCTGGAGCATAGTGGGCAGTAAGTACCTGGAGGAAGTCAAGTTTATGGACTAGGCTTCTTATATTTAGGTTCAGGAGGTGCAGGCCACATGGGAGAGGGTCTCCAGGGAAAAGTGAGGAAGTGTCTGATGTAGGAGGGAGGCTTGCAGTGACTGGGGGGGGTATGTGGTTTGGGGGCCAGGGTTTGGGTGGATGTCACCTGCGGCAAGGAGTAGGAGCACAAGAGATAGGTAGTGGGTGAATAGCTGTATGTGACTGATGGTGAGCGGACATCTCTTAGTTAGAAGACTTGGGTGATTATTTGGAGCTGGGCAAGGGGGGGGAGTAGTTGAAAAGTAAACCAGGAGAGTGATGGAACAAAGAGAAAAGGACTGGGATGAGTGGCTGAGTGAGTCCAGGCTTGGGTGAAAAGGAGAGTGGACGCCGGAGTGGAGGAGTGGGAAAGCCCAGTGAGGTTGGGCAGGAAAAAGGGGGGATGGGAGATGTTGATGGCATGTTGGAGAGGAGAGGAGGGGAGGGAGGGAGGAAGAAGAGAATATGAATAAGCAGTGGCAGGAAGCCTAGTAGTTGGGCAATGGCATGGATCTAGCATTAGAAAACCCCTAACTGTTGTGGCAGCTTAGAGGGGACAGGCATAGAGGGCCAGGGAAATGAGTGATTCCTGTGGGAGGATGGAGGACAAGTGAACATTAAGGCCTAGATAACCAATGAGGCATGGCTGTCAATAGCCAGTAGGAGTGAGCTAGAAAGCTGGGCGGGGTTTATGTGTATTTAATCAGGACCAGGTGGGGGTGAAAAAATTGGCAGCTAGGGCTCTCTTCCTGGAGGTAATCAGTCCCTAAGGACAAGTCCATACCTATGCTTCTGTGAGGGGCTGTGGCTCTCAGACTGTCTGGAAGGAGAAGGCAGAGGAGAATTAAATAAGAAAGTCAGAGGGGGTGGGGCTGCTCATGAAGCTAAAAAGAAATGCAGACTGGCTTAAACAGGGGGACGTGTTGCAGACCAAAATGTTAGGCAAGGTGCCTCTGAGTCTGAGAGAGCAATAACAGGGCTATTTAAAACACAATACTAGCGTAAAAAGGTGATGGGGGTGGGGGGCAAAGGCCTGAGCTGAGATTGCTACTGGTGTTATGAGGAACACAATACAGGCATTTACATTAAATCAGAAAACTTCAGCTAAAAAATACAAGCAAGATAGTTTTAGCAGAAAACATAATCTAGCACAATATAATCAAACATTAACAGTGCAGAGCTATATGGAGCCAATCGGAGTGCTCCTGGGGCTGACTGAGGCCAGTGGGTCACAGCAGTAAAATACTCTGTATTTAAACCCAGAGACTACTGTCCTCATGTAAAGAAAGCAAAATTGGAAGCTATAGCTCCCTTCCTGGAGATAATCTGTCCCTGAGGGCAAGTCCGTACCTGCGCTTCTGTGACGGGGTTGGTGGCCCCCTAATCAGGCTGGTGATCGGCGATCATGGGGGGTGGAACCACTGGTTACAGGGAATATGCATGTATTTGTTTTGCTGTGGGGAGGGACCACAAGACCACCAAGGATATTTTTGTTAATAGTAACGGGATGGTGAACAGGGGTGAGAAGGGACCACTAGGCCACCATGAACAACTTTGTTATTGGTAACAGAATGGCTAGCGGTGAGGGGAAGGGACACTAGACCACCAGAGACATTCTAGTTTATATACTGGGCTGGCAATCAGTGAGGGGGGGACACTAGCCACCATGAACTGTGGCTGTGTGCTGGGTGGGGGATGGGGAGCCCACTAAGCCAGTTGCAGCCGATGCAAATGGGCCCATAATGGGCGTGCAAATGACCACATAGTGCCTAGCATGCTCAATGGGCTCATTTACCTCGGACTGTTCATGAACTGGGAATAGTGCACTGGCACTATCCATTGAGGGACCAGTCACTTAGCTGTGGGTTGGGGTGGTGCTAGTGGGGTCATGCTGGTGGTACAGGGATTACTGCCAATGCAACCTAGCCCTATTCACAGCTGGATAGCACAGTGTGCTATCCAACTGTGAATGGCACATTTTTACAACAGGGCAATTGGAAATCACAACACAAAATTTTGCATTCCCATTTTTATTTGTGACTCTGGCACCTGGTGGTATAGCAGCAGACTGTTTAAATGCTTTTCTTCTAGTAAGAATCTGTATTTCTGTGGCCACTACTTATATGAAATACCAGCTTCTAAGTAATACAGATTTGGTGTGATACTGATTCATGGCAGGAGAAGGCAGCATCAATTGCTTATGATTTTCTTGGTTTTAGAATTTTAAAATCAAGGCTCACAGGGCTCTGTAACGTTTGGGAACCTTTTCATTCAGCTAGGAAAGGGTAACCAAAATTCCAATAATTATTAATGGCTTTCCTGCTCTAATTCATAGCCTCAGCGAAGAAATACTGTAAGGTCTCATTGCCCATTTGAGGGCCTGTGTTACTCCTTTCTGGAGTTCTGACCCCTACAACACTTATGTTTTCCATCTAGTGCAGCCTAGTAGCTATTAGCAGCAGTCTGTGCAGTAGTTTAACTGTCACATAAATTATGAGCCAAAATGAGTGGTGATGACAAATTGCTCTCATGATGATTTTCTATCAGATTTACCTGCAGAGGGAAGAGTTGTTAAGGTAATCACTGGGTATTAAATTTGTCTGGAAGGTTGGATGCTAATGAGTTTGAAAGTAACTATATAACAAGACATCTAAAATATTTAATAGTAATTTTATTACACAAATAACACTGTATTGAGATACTATCTCTTTAAAGATCCTGTAGAAAAGGAATTGAATGATCTGGCAGCACCGCACCCTGAAGAATCCTTGGTTATGAGGTGAAGCACCAGATTATGATGTTATGATGTCACAGTTGCAGTCTCACTCCATTTGTAACCCACCTATGTCTCTGCACTTTTATACTTGCCTTCTTACCCAGGCTGTATTGTCACCTGCCTGAAGACACTATTGTTACTGGTCTATATAGCTTGTATGTACAGTATGTATGTATGTTTTTGCTTCTTGTACCCCTCCTCCCAGGCCACACCTGGAAATAAGCCTTGGCTCAGTGTGTTTCTCCTGGTTACCAATTTTAAATAAATAAATAATAATAAATTCAGTGAAGTAATGCCTACTCATTCATCACATCTTAACTTTGTTTTATGACCATTATTGTTCCGCTTGACAGTTGAATGCTCCTGTGTGTTTTTGCATAAAACAGGAGAACACTGCAATTTTGTGTGTAACTTGTGCACCTTTTCTTTGTGTTTACTGGTGGTAGCTCGACTGTATTTACTGTAACTGTTTATGTATTTACGCTCAGTGGCGTCATGCCCATAGGGCCTGAGGGGGTATATGCCCCCCACTATCATTGAACAAACAGTAAAACATACATATAATTTTTTTATTTTATTTTCCACGATCCCAAGGTCCAAAACAATATATGCTTTTTTTGAAGCTGGTGGGGGGTGGGGAATTGCTTACTCAACTGCGACTTCAAAAAAAGCATATATGCTAGCTTTCCAGGGTGTGAGAAGTGATTGGCGGTCCGTGATGATATTCGATATAGGCTCCATCAATCACTTCTGCTTGTGCTGTCAGTCTGCCTGTCTCCAAAAAGCTCATCGGCTCAGCTCTAATCCCACCGTGACGGAGATGCTATCTATTTTCTGGCGCTATCCCACCGCGTGTAACGAGGGAAGACAGAGACAGACTAAGGAGGAGACTGGAGTTCTGCTGTTGCAACTGAGGAGTTTAAACTTTCGCTGGCAGTTACAACAGTAGTTATCCAACTCAACGGTTACTCCAAGAAGGTTGAGCTTTTTGAAGTGGCTGCTGTGAAAGAGAGAGAGAGAGGCTAAGGGAGAGTATCCTTCTCAGACACAGAGCGAACAAGCTTGAAACATAGCCTCCTGCACAGCAGTCCTCCTTCCAATCAGCCTCCATGAGGGGAGTCAAGAAATCTGCTGAGAAACAATGAGGAGGGCCGTAGGATTTTTAGGGGGGTGTTGCTGGCTGCTTGCCTGGCTGAGGGAGGTTGGGGCTGGGACTGAAAGCACACCATTGCTGCTGTGCAAACTCTGCAAACCCCAGACCCATGCATCACAGCAAAGGAGTGCTTGATCATAGAGCAGCACCAGGGCCTGCAGTCCAAAGGGGAGACAAGGTAGGAAGTAGAAGGAAATAAAGAATTTTTATTTTCTGCGTTTTCCAGCACCACGCTGCCAGAGTTCCTAATGTATATTATTTTTCTCACCTGCATTTTTTATTCACAAAAATAAACAAGAAGGAGGAAGTTGAGCCATTGGACAGGTGTGGAGAAGGTGAGAAAGTCATTTTTGGGTAAAGTCTCTCTTCCTCGACCTTGAGTCACTTGCTTAAGGTCTGCCCATTTCCTAGTCACTGGGGCAGCAACATATAGAAAAAGACAGGGTCGAAGCTAGAGTCAGTATTGGCTAAGGGTGGCTAATTTCTGCTAGCATGGAGGACCAGACCCCTCCCCAGAGTCAGAGTGGCCCACCAGGATACCTGGGTATTTCTAGATGGGCCACCAGTTGTTGAGTACTTGTCCACTTTTTAAACTCTTAAATTCTTTATTTATTTTCTAATTAGACAGGGTATTTGTGTAGTGCAAGTAAATGTGAGATGCAAACACAGAGCTACTGTGTCCTATTGAAATTGAAATAGTCACCCTGAGGCTTCCCCTATTGATTTTTCATGTAGACCCCTCTACCTACTTTGTAGGTGGGCCCCCTGTACACCAGAGTGTCTCCCAGCTACTCAGCCCCCCTCCCCACCACTTCTGGGCTTTAGGAGATGGGGTTCATACAGATCAGAAAGAATCTATGACATAATGTTGGCAGTTGCTTGTGATAGTACAGTACAGATGTGGGTCTAATTTATTCTGCATGTGCACTTGAAGTTGTGCATTTGAAGGAGGAGGATGTTGCTGCCACAGTATACAGTTACTTAGTTTATTTTTAATAAAGCAACTGTACCACATACAGTGTTGAAATTGTCAGCATTCAAAATGATTTCAA
The DNA here is from genome assembly GCA_016271365.2 of Neoceratodus forsteri. Taxonomy (NCBI): domain Eukaryota; kingdom Metazoa; phylum Chordata; order Ceratodontiformes; family Ceratodontidae; genus Neoceratodus; species Neoceratodus forsteri. The sequence continues at coordinate 1,521,897,971 of CM028130.1, read as the reverse complement.
TAAATTGGTATACATGCTTCCAAAGAAATGTGTTATTTGAATTGGCCAGAAAGCATTCTAAAATGGCTTGACAAATTCAAAATAAAGGAAAATGAAGAGATTTGGACAGGCTCAACAAATGCAGTGTAGTGGGGGTATGGATACATTGTGTGTATGAAATACCTCATAAACTCTTTAACACAGCCTGATGTATACTATTTCATTTATTAAAGGGATTGTTTCTAGGCTTAAAAATGAGATTGAGCACCTGTGTGTGCATTGGTATTTTAATTCCATAAAATCTGAGTAAAACATGGGCCACATGTAAAAAGATAACTGGGTGGGGGGGCCCCATCAATAATTTCGCTGGGGAGCCCCCAAAATCATAAAACAAGCCCTGTTGGCAGTGAGGCAGAATCTATGTGAGCCATATTTGAAGCAGTATTAGAAGGTAGGTAGGCTAAGAAGAAACCACATGCACCACCAACCCCCCCCACCATGGTTTACAAGTAATAAAGCACCTGTATATCTATAAGGACAGTTCCCATTGCCCATCACCCCCGATGGTTGTCAGCCAAAATAATAGAGGGCGTATGAGAGAGAGGCCAATCCCTCATTGAAGACACATAATTTTTCAAACTGCAGAATGGCAATTGTCATTTATTTCAAGGGTGGTGCTACAGAAGACCTCCAGACCAACGCAGCATAGATCCTGAGAACAGGGCACACCTCTGACAAATAGAAGCAACTGCCACTGAAGAGAAGAGGAGAAATTTCTTTGAAAATACAAAAGGTCACTGCCCACAGACTAGACAAAGGCAGAAAAAAATGTATCATTGCTCTATCATTATGATGGCTTTAGCATGTTGGGGAACAATTTCTTGATCTGCTGAAAGTCACTAAAATGCACCATTTGACATCAATTTTTCAGACATTTTATGGGGAACATGTCCCTGGACCCTCCTAGAGAGGTTTGGATTTTTTGCCTCTCCAACATTTCTGGTTACATAATGCCCCTGTTTACGCTGTTGAGTCTGTGATGCCAAAGGACTCCACTGTCTTGAGCATTTGCTCAATGTTTCAATCCTTTACTAAAATGAAATAAAATATTCTGCCCCCACAACTATCTTACACCTCAGTAATTTACCCTGAAACTATCTACACCCCTGTATCTGCTCCACAGCTACCACACAAGCACACTAGTATCTACCCAACAACCACCACCACCACACCTCAGTATCTACCCCACAGCTAACCCCCATCCCAGTGTCTTCCCCACAACTTCCACATACCTCTGTATCAGTCCCACAGTCACACCATCCCCAATATCTGTCCCACAACCACCCCACATCCCTGTATCTACCCCACAGCCTCTCCATACCCCAGTACATGCCCACAACTACCCTCACCCCTGTATATGTCTCACAAGTGCCCCACACCCAGTATCTGATCTCAACTAATGCACATCGTAGAACCTGTCCCACAACTATCCAATATAAAAGTATCTACCTGACAACTATTTTACATATCTTCCCCCAATTACTCTATCTCCCAGTATGTGCCTCCTACCTGCAATACAGCCATCCTGTATCCCAGCATCTGCTCATCTACTTACACTACCTAATAACTGAGTTTTGTGACCCAAGACATGATATTAATCCAAGGTCTTTACTAGTTAGTGGGAAACTGAGGTTATGTTTACAGTTAGATGAAAGTGCAGTCATCTGGCCTTGTGCAGCTCTGCTATGGTATGGAAATATAGATCTGCATGGATATTGAAAGATCAGGGAGTGAGATGGAAAGTTTGCTGACTATCAAGAGAGTAAAGGATGGAAGAAGTTTAAATGGCAGCATAAAGCCTTCCCTAGAAAAAGGACGTACAGGATGGCAATCCCAATACTGTTGCTTTAATGCTTGTTTATTGCAATGCTCATAAGGGGCACAGAGGCTTTAATATGGCGGCATGTCAATATGGCCTTCCACAAATTCCTACCCAGGGCTAAATATGATATGCAAATCCTACACAATGACTCCCATACATCAAGAGCCACAAAGAAATTGAAAACATGTATTCATAAAAGAAAATAAGTATAAACAATAATTGTAAATGCCTTACTTGCAGGGAGATTTGCCATGGCCAGGACCCTGGAATGGCAGTTTGTCTTTTGAAAACTTTATGATAATGACTTATAACTGGCTTGATTGCAGGGATACCACAGTCTGGGAAAATACGGACAGCAGAAACAACTTTAAAAAATGTAAGCACTATGTACATGGCCCTTACTATGTTCACAGTACATACAGTAGTAGTAAACTAGTTTATTGTTAGACAGAATGAAACACTTAGGCCACAGGTGGGACCTATTTACAAGGCTGTCCTGACAAAAGGTAAGCTTTTACAGTATAATAATTGATAGAAACAGTATAATAATTGATATAGTTGACAGTAGATACAATAAGTGTATCACTCTAGGTACAAACACAAATCAGATATTTAAAACATACACATCTGACAAGCATGATATATTAATACATTGTCATGATAAATTTCAGTATGTATAAGTTTCCTGAACCATACTGTAGTTGCAGTGTAACTACATATTACTGCGTTGCAGCTGCAGTGTACAGTAGTTACACAGTGTAATTACTCCTGTTGCATGTAATTAATGATTATCTACCTCGCAGTTACATTGAAACTGACATTTAAAATAAAGGGTGATGCACAGTTTTTTCACAAACTCGCAAAATCTGTACATAATCAACTTATTTAGTCACCATCCATAAACCTATTTCTTGAAGCAGATGCACTGACTTAATATGGCCAATAGCAAGTTTAAAATGTGAAAGAGTTTCCATTTTTATTAATTCAAACTATAAATTACTCCATACAACTGAAATCTGGTAGTTTAGTGTCATATTAACAAAATTATTTTACATTTTTGGTGCCCTCATTCCTTCCTAACCCCTCATTATAGTGTTGTTTCTCTTTATGCCCACATTCTAGGTTTCAAAAGTACCACCCTTTATTAAGCCCTTTACCGTTTTAAAAGTCATAATTGTATTTTAATTCTCCCACCTCAGTGCTGTGGAGTCCCACCCCAAATCTGTATAAAGTCTACAGTGGTGTCATTCTAATGGACACTTTACTGTAAACTATGCCATCTTATTATACTGTGCCACCAATTTATCCATGACATTTTATTAGCAATTTTTTATTTTTTTTATTTAAAAGTTTGGTTACTGGGAAAGCCACACTGAGCTAAAACTCATTTCCTGGTGTGACCCAGAGTGCGAGGACAACTGGAACAAAAGAGCAGCAGTTACAAAGAAATGAATCAACACCAGCAGTTTTAAAGTGCAAAAATACAGTGGAGGCATAAGAAAAAATAATAGTTGGTAGCTTTACTATAAATAGTGTCAAGTAAAGATTTTCAAAAGGAGTGCGGGGGGAGTAAGATTGGGGGGTACATTAGTAAGGCAAGCCTCACGGATGAGGGAGAGGGGTGCTTGAGGGAGAAAATAGGTAAAGGCTGGGACAGCAGTGGGGAGAAAGGAGGGGTAGGGCAGCAGGGGAGAGAGACAAGGTGGAGAGGAGGGATGGGACAGCAGGGAGGAGAGCAAAGGGGAGAGGGTTGGGGGTTGGGGAGAGACAGGAGCAAGTGGGGGGAGGGTAGCTTTAGTAAACATTTTAGGGATAATAGGAATGGTGCTTGGTGAATAAGAGAAGGGAGCTGGTTCCATAAGGAGGGGAGATAAGAGAAGGCTGTCAGTCTGGCACTAGAGTGAGGGTGAGGAATGGAGAAGGAACGAGTGTCTCTAGAACAAAGGGGATAGGAGGAGGCAGCAGAGGGGGAGAGTAGAGAGGATAGGCAGGAGGGGAGGGAGGTAAACCAGTATTTTCCAGTGAGGGTGTATCAGTGGGAAAGATAACACAAGGGTAAGGGGATGACAATGTGAGTGGAATTAAAGGAGCAGTGGTGCATGCGGGGAGGAAAGTTAGTAGCAAAATGAATGAAGGCATTATGTGTCCCATCTTCATAAACTATTTTTTAGTCATGTTACTTTAGCAAACTTTGCTGAAACTCAGAGCATATGTTTCTTTTAACGTTTCTCCTTTTTAAGGGGGCATGTTGGTTACGAATATCTACTGTAAAACATCAATGTCAATTCTTTTATAGGTAATTCTAAATCTGAGATTAAATCAATTCTCTCCCTTTCAGTTCTTTTGAACATTATAGTTAAAAATTTTATTCATTAAACAGTTTGAAACACCTCTGCTCTAAATAATTACCCTCTGCTAGGGTTCGGGTTACCCAGGCTATTATACATAAAATTGGGCAGTTGTCAGTTATGTTTGGTTCCATAGCTACTGCCTTCTCACACTTTATGTCTGTTGACAAGAAAATTAGATCCAGTATAGATGCTTTACTTTGGGCTCTTCCCTTCCCTTCCTTGTGTGTCGTTATCACATGTGTCAATCTCATTGGGCAGATATATTCAGCTAATTTATCTCCTCTAACCCTTCCTCTGTAACCATGGATGTCTCCCATTAATACTAAGTTCCTGTTGCCAATTAACGGATCTACTTTCTGGCCTAACTGTTCAGAATTTGTCAAATTTACCTTCGGTGTGGTGTAAATAACACTAGCACATAGATTTCAATGGCCTATGCAGCCAGTATAGTGTTGTGCTTGTGCAACTGTGTTAGTTTGGTTTTGGCTGTTTGCACTCTCTATTCCAGAGGAATTACCACCTTGTAGGGGTACCAAAAGCAAAGAACCCTCGAAGAGGATTCCACCCTTAGAGGTGCCACAGGAAGGATACCTTAGGAAGGATCCCAAGGAGAGAAGTGCTGCCGCTGGAGGAGGAGGATAGGATGATGGGGCAAAGAAAAAGTGCTTCAGAAGGAGGCTGAGAGGAACTGCTTATATAGCTCAGGAAGTGGGGGTGGCTGGCTGCTTGTCCATTGAACTCCAGGCAAAGCCTTCCAATTGGGGGCGTGATCAAAACAAAAATGTTTTGTACCCTTCTGGTGATTCCTAAATAACACATCTATTTGTCCCAACCTGTTTGCTACTTATAGTATTAACCGTCCCCCAAATTTTGGCCTATCCCATTTAAAATGGCTAAATCCTTCCAAGCTTACCTTCTTACCTGAGTGTTCCTTTCTTAACCAAGCTTCAGTTAACCCTAACAAATCAATTTTTTCTTGATAGGCCCATATCTTTAGTTGGTCCATTTTATTAACCAAACTCCTCACATTTTCATGCCCTAATTCTATATTTTCCTTTTTAGTGTTCCTGGGACCTGGGCTCAATTCTATAATAGTGCCATATACCTTAAATATCTGATATTCTCCATTGTAAAGAACCCCAGTTCTCCATATTTACTACAAATACAAGTGATATGTGTGTCAGATCAGCACCATAGTCTTTCTATGTAGGATTAAGAACTTTTTAAAAATGTTATTTGTAAAACTGGCATTAAAGTTTTTTATTTCTTTGGTTTTAAGCTGCCAAAAGTAACACTACAACTGAAAGGGGGGGAGGGAAGTAGAGAGGGTGAGGAAAGCACTCACTAATCTGAGGGTGGACAAAGCCATGGGCCAGATGGGGTGCATCCAAGAGTGCTGAAGAAACTCGGGGAACTACTGGCTGCACCCCTGGCAGACTTATTTAACAGTTCACTAAAGACAGGCGTGGTCTCGGAGGACTGGAGAAGAGCAGTCATAGTCCCACACAGTGGACACTCTGGAGTGGGGTGTGTGTGTTAAGGATGGTAAAAGATTTCAAATGGCTGGAAGAGTGGTCAGTAGTTTGGCAGCTAAGGTTAAATGCAAAAAAATGCAAAATAATGCACTTGGGTCACAGAAATCTGAGGGAGGAGTCAAAATGGGGGGAGGGATACTTGCAACGACCAATCAGGAAAGGAACCTGGGTGTAATTGGCATGGGTCATTATGTCATATGACATAACAATGAAGCAATGTACAGCACTGTAATTACAGCAAATACATTGCTGCCACTCAGGCAAACTGCCAAAACATATTCTGACTAAAAGAAGCTAGTAGCTTCTTTGTTTTCTATGCCCCAGATCCCCCCATTAATATAATCAACTCAAGGGGTTCAACACAGGGATGGGGAGAAACACCGTTGGGAGAGAGAAAAAAAAAGAAACTGCACAATGTGGTTTGCCAAAAGTCTGGGACCTGGATTTGAGCACCGGTCCACAGATGCATAGCACCCCTGCAGTGCCGCAGCTCATCCCACTGAGTCAAGGTGGCAGCTCGATGGACTACCTCCCCTGCCTGATGTCACGATCTGACTTCAGATCTGATTTTAATGCAGAACAGTGCTAGTTTTTAATAGCAGGATACTAGCTTCATCAAAGCTCACTGACCTCATCTATAATTTCTATGCATGTAACAGTGTTCAGACTCATCCTTGGTGAGAAGAATTTTGAGTGGGTCATCTGGAAAAAAACTGAGTCCATTCATGCTCATTCATTCAAAAAGTAGTCGACTGTGGAGGGACTGTGCCAGTTACTGTTGAAAGGTGAAGGCTCTGGTTCGGGGTGGTGCTGGTGGTGGGTGCTGACAGCAGTGGTAAGGGCTTTCAAGTGGTTAGCAGTGATTTTAGGACTTAAGAATGGAGGTGACATGGGGAAGTTGTGTGCGTGTATGTGTGCATTTTCAGTACTAAAAAATGGTAAATAATAAAAATGATCTGCTTGTATGAGATGGGGGAATACTGTTAAAAACGCTGAAAGAAACCTCCTCCTCCTATCTCAACATAAAAGTGAAAGGTGAGGAACTATTTACAGTTTGATATGCTAGTCAATCTCACTGGCATCATGCCTAATTAACCATGACACCCCCCCCCACTACGTCCTCCATGGCATGCAGCAGTGTATGGTGCAGGACACAGCCTAAAACATGGAAGTAATGTAAAACAATACAAAAATATAAAAAACCTTTACCAGACAACTAAATAGGTTCTAAATCACCAGTTACTTGACAGGTCAAAGTTTGGCGTGACTGAAGTATTACAATAGCTCACTTCTGTTACACTAGCTCTTTAATGGAACAATCACTACTAGCATCTATTAAAAATGGGTTTTATATATTTAATATTTTGTTTATTTGTTATACTTGTTAGCCGATGAGCACATTGCACATTTTCACATGTGACAAGTATGAAGCCAGCAAAAGTAAGATATTAAGGGTTACTTCAGTAGTCTTACATAATATTTTTATATCATGTTTACATTCTCAGCTTTCAATGTAAATTTTTATCAGTGTGAACCAAAAATACTTTATATACAATTTTACTGTCAATATTGCATGCCATTACTTCTTTCATACAGTATATTAAAATATGGTAAAGTAAATGTTTTAAAAAAAGTAAGACATATATTTTAAAACTTTTTCTGAATTTTGTTTCCTCTTTAGTATATTTCATGATGATCTATGACATTTTTGATCCTCTGTACTGTAGTCTTATACCTTTAATTGCACTGCAAACATTTCACTCTCTGCTGAAGTAGCTCCTAATATCTTACTTTTGGTGGCTATCTTTTTTTTTTGTGACTTGTCTTTTTATTTAAAAGATCTTAATCATGGTACATAGTCTATTAATTACAGGTAGATACATCTTCCGTTCTTAGGACAATAAGAAAGTAAGGTCTAAAATCATCCTTATAATCATTACAATCTTCTTATATCATTTCCAGATCATGTTAATTTATTTGCCTTCTTGTCTAAATCATTTCTGACTCAATTCAATAGTGTCCTTGGAGTCCAGGGTTTTAATTTATTTCGCTTTAACCTATTATCTTATCTTCTCTTTCTTTCCTTCCTTCCTTCCTTCCTTCCTTCCTTCCTTCCTTCCTTCCTTCCTTCCTTCCTTCCTTTCTTTCTTTCTTTCTTTCTTTCTTTCTTTCTTTATCTATCAAGTCTCCCCTTTCTATCTCTCTGCTCCACCTCTGGATCTCTAGGAATCTCCCTTTTCTTTGTACCATGTCTACACATCTTTCATTCGAACTTAAAGTTTGTTAATAATTACCATTTTATCTAATACACTAATATTTACTTTATAACATAACCTTCAGCAGGATGTGTCCACGAGTGATTCTGTCTTCTCCAATCAATCTTCGGAATACCCCCAGTCTTTCGACCCTTACTGTTCACATCTTACTCTCCTTCTTTCTGTTTTATTATCTTGTTTCCTTCCATTACTATCTCTCCTCCACTCCTACCCCCTTCTATGTTAAATACTGATCCAATAACGAAGTTTGTGTTTTCTCTTGGATGTATTTGTAATAGTGTAGCCATCTAGCATTAAACCTTTCTCTCCTTAACTGAACTTTTGCTACTATGCCTTCTAACTGCTTGATTCTTTCCATATTATGTTCCCAGATCCCTACTGAGGATGAGATCCTTGTAAGCCACTTCTGTGTAATTGCTTTTGTTGCCGCCTCCACACAGATATAAAATAAGTATCTGTAATCCTTCCTTATCAGATCTACTGGGGGGAGGCCTAAGACCAGATTTTCAAACTGAGAAAGTAGGTGCAGCTCAAACATTTTCATTATAGTTTCTTTCAAGTTGTCCCAGTACTTAGCTAATATTGGACAACCCCAAAAAATATGGAAGTGCGAGCCCACTACCCCACAACCTCTCCAACATTTGTCTGAGTTCTGTCCACCATAGTGCTTAGTTATTGTTGGGACCTTAAAGAACCTGATGCCCACTTTCCATCTAAATTCTCTCCAATTTTGTAGACTGGTAGTTTTCTGTATACCCTCCCAAATCCCCATCTTGCCAGTTGGATTTTATACCCTATCTCCTTTTCCCATTTTGCTTGTTTATTTTCTCGATATACCCTACCTTCTCCTTGGCACAATAGAGCATACAACTGTGCTACTATTCCCTTTGTATCTTTTAGTGGTTGTTCTGCTTTGTATCATAACTACCTCCTCTGTTAGGGCGGGCAACTTCTGCCACTCCTATCTCCCCCACTATTATATTTCTACATTGGAAAAATCTGAATAATTCCTTCTGTTGCAACTGGAATTCTTGTTGTGAACTCAAGAAAGATTTCGCCCCTTCCCCTTCCACCAAATGGGCCAGCGTTAATACACCCTTCTTAGCCCATCCTTCCAGGGAAACAAAACCCTTCTTTCCCACTATAGATGGTATGTATTCCAGCAGCAGACAGGCAGCACCTCTGAGAAGGATACTGTGTGTGCTACTTGTCTTAGACCCCTCCCCAACTCTACAAAGTCCTTCTGCACTGCTCTGATCTCATGATGAGCCAAGTCATTTGTCCCTAGGTGGACAATGATATCCAGCTCAGACTCCCATGCAGCTGTTCTTGTGATCCTGAGGATGCGCTTCCTGTCCCTCCAAGCCATGGCACCAGGCAGGCACCTTACTTCGGTTTTCCCTTCTCCTCCCAGTTCTATCCCCTAATAATTGAGTCCCTCACCAGAGTTGCTTCCTTTCTCTGTGGTGTCCTCTGCCTCCTTCCTGTGGGCCACCCTTGTGACAGTTCTCCGCAACCTCTTTAGTCGCCCCTGTGGGTGCATCCGTAGGGGAACTATGCTCCCCCAGAATGGTGTATGGATTGTGGATTGGAACAACTGACTGGGTGTGCCTCTGTTCCACCACCCTCACCCTCCCTGAGCCCACTGTGGTCCAACTGCTGTGCTTTCTTTGCACCTCTGAGGTAGTGGTGGTGGCTCTGGTGCTCCCTGGATGGAGGAGGTTCACTTACTACTGTCCAGTGTGGCCTGGAGGGAGGTTCCCTTACTAATTACTACTGGCCAGAAGATGGGCAACTTCCTCCCTCAGGGCAGAGAGTTGTCTGCAAATAGGGCAGCATCTCAGCCTCTAGAAAGACTCCCAGAAGACTGCTGCCCCACAGCCATTACATTGCACTACTCCCCAAATGTCTGTCTATCTTCTTGTTTATCCTGTTGAAATTTTTTTTTGGTTTCTCTGCACTTCTTCATGAGGTGGGGTCATAAGTAGACAATGTTGACAATTTAGGACAAAAATATTAAAACATAACAAAGATTTGAGCCTGCGTTCAAATTTATAAATGCAGGCTCCTAACTTTGGTAATACATAATTCACACAATGTACCATAATGCACCTACTACCCCAGGACTTCTATATCAGTGCCGAACATCCATCATTGACAAATGCCTGTTCTTTGGTTTCTCAGTCATGCCAGTTTGACTGGAAGCCTCAGATTTTGTGACGTGTCATATGTTTATATTTTAAACAACGAACTTAGCCCAAAAGTATTGGAACAGGACTCCAGGGAGTCTGATCTCTTCAAAAGAGAAAGAAAATCTGCTGAACGTTACAGGTAGTGTGACCAGAGTGCAGAATTTGAATTTGCATTATTCCAAATTCTGTCTTTGGGGCAACCACTCAGGTACAAGGTGATTGAAGACATGTATGGCATCACTATTAGATTCTTATTGTTAGAAAGTGGGCTTACTATGTTAAAAGTTATAACACGGTAAAATTATGTGATTGCTACTGAAACTGCTTATACACCCTGCTACCCAGTCCCTCCCCCTTGTTGTTGTGCCCACTTCTGCCCCCACCCCTTGACAATGGACTTTGTCCGGCCTCCCCCGTCTTCCTTTCTGCCCCCTGGCCCCTCCCTCCTATAGACTTATTGAATTTTATTATGTATATTGTATATTGTACCTCTTATGAGCTGACTGGCCCAATTACAGCAATATTTCAGACTTCTTTGGCACTGGGTGAGGTGCTAGATGTATGGAGACTGGCAGATGTAGTCCCCATACATAAAAAGGGGTCAAAACATGAAGTGAGTAACTATAGGCCCATCAGCCTGACAGCTGTTTTGGGGAAGGTTATGGAGGGGATTATAAAGGACTTCATGGTCCAATATATGCAGGATGGGGGGACATCGACCACACTCAGCATGGCTTTGGCAAAGGACGCTTTTGTCAGACAAACCTTTTAGAGTTTTATGGGAAGGCCAGTAAGCTACTGGATGAGGGAGGGTCAGAGGATGTCATCTTTTTGGATCTCTCAAAAGCGTTTGATAAAGTCCCACATGGGCAATTAATTGATTCTCTAATAGAGCATGATATTCCAGGCAATATTACTATATGGATTGCTTCTTGGTTGAATAATAGGAAGCAGAGAGTCTATATTAGAGGCACTTACTCAGACTGGTCCCAGGTCACCAGCGGGCTGCCCCAGGGTTCTGTCCTGGGGCCAGTCTTGTTTAATATTTACATATCCTCTATGCAACCTAAGGAGGAGATTTGGGTGTCCAAATTTGCTGATGACGCTAGGCTAGGGCTACCAGTAAACAACAACAAGGATGCCAATACGCTACAAAAGGCTTTGGATGATCTGGAGGAGTGGGCAGGAATGCATAAACTTACTTTTAATGCTGACAAGTGTACTGTTATGCACGTGGGTTCCAAAAATCTTAAGTATAAGTATAGACTAAATGGAATTACACTAAGGGAAGTCACGGATGAAAGAGACCTGGGAGTCAGAATATCCAATGATCTTAGTAGTAAGATACATTACAACCAAGTGGTTAAAAAGGCATCCTAAACTGTATTAGATGACACATAAAGAGCAAGGATAAAGAGGTTGTTCTACTCCTCTATTCTTCCCTGGTTAGACCACATATGGAGTACTATGTGCAGCTGTGGGCACCAGGAGGTAAAACTGAAATAAGAGCACTGGAGAGAGTACAGAGAAGGGCAACTAAATTAATTAGAGGGGTACAAAGTCTGGAATATGAGGATAGACTGGAGAAATTGGGAATGTACAATCTAGAGTATCGTAGGCTCAGAGGGGATATGTGTTTGGTGTATAAAGACTTCTCAAACCCCGATCTGTGGGACATGTTAGACCTGGATACCAGGGACCAAAGCTGTAACACAAGGGCACATCCCCTACAAATCACAGGCAAAAGATACCATAACAATAGAAGAAAATACTGGTTCTCAGTAAGAACACAAAAGGTTTGGAATAGTCTTTCTATGGAGGTGGTGGCCAGTAAAACCTCTGACAAATTGAAACATAAGCTGGATAAACACTTAAACAGTAATAAAATAAAGGGGTACTGATAAGTGGCGAGCACTATGGACTATATGTCTTCTTTGCTCTGAACTACCTATGAAACCTACCTACATATTATGCACCTGTTTATTGTATCAGTTACCCATTATGTTACCTACTCTGTATATTGTTCATGTTACTGCTTCATCCTCTGTAATGTTGTTGTATTATTCCTGTCTTGTACCCACGATGTGGAGCCTTTGTAAATGAGTCTCTGACTCAAAGGTTGTGGCCAAATGAATAAATAAATAAATGTGATAACATTCATTTAACCAGAGTATATGAAGGAATAACCAGCTGATGTGGGTGATTAAGTCTCGAGGTCAAAGGCTGAGGTGGTTAATCAATCACAGAAGCTGGTTATTAATAATAATAATAAACTTTATTTATATAGCACTCCTCATGGGGGTATCAGAGCACTGCACAATAAACAACAATTAAAACCATAAAATATTAAGATACAATTCAATATTCACTAAACCAGAATTCAGTAATGACAGTCCATTACAAGCTGAAATAAGTCTTTAAGGCAGTTTTGAAGCTGTCCACTGTTAGGCACTCCTGTACCTGACAAGGCAGAGAATTCCACAGGGTTGGGGCCACAAATAAAAATGCCATCAATCCAGATGTTTTTAAATATACCCTGGGAATCTCAAGCAATCCCTCGTCAGTTGAGCGGAGCGGTCAGAGGGGGCAGTAAGAATGCAGGAGATCTTGCAGGTAGCTCGAGCCCTGCCCTCTGTAGGGCTTTATAGGTCAGCAAGCTGACTTTGAAGGTGATCCGCCACTGAACTGGCAGCCAGTGCAGTTCATGCAGCACAGGCATAATATGGCTGGATTGAGATAATCCAGACAACAGCCCGGCAGCAGTGTTCTGCACCAGCTGCAGATGGCAGATATCAACCCCCAGAAGCCCTAGGTAAATGGAGTTACAGTAGTTCAGGTGTGAAGTCACAAAAGCATGGATCAAAGCTGGTAAGTCACCAGATGGAATTAGGTGCTTAATCTGGATGATAGTTCTTAGATGGAAAAAAGAGGACTTAACCACTGCCGATACCTGAGAATCAAGTGTCAAACCATCATCAAGAATTACCCCACAGATTTTGCACCTGTTCTGAGGTTGGTAACTGGGACCCCCCCCAAAGCCAAAGTCCTGAGGGATGCCCCATCCCTGACCCCTCTATCCAGTGACCAGGATCTACCACCAGCACCTAAGTCTTGTCAGAGTTGAGCTTTAACTAGCTGGTATTCATCCAGTCCTGGATGTCTATGAGGCAATTATTAAAGACTGAGAGCGCACTATCCTGGTTGGGCACAAAAGACAGGTAGAGCTGTGTATCATCTGCATAACAGTGAAACCTCAGTCCATACCATCTCACAATGTCTCCTAATGGCAGCATATACACCACAAACAACATGGGGGACAGCATGGAACCCTGCGGCACCCCACAAGGCAGAAAGAATGCCTCAGAGTAATAATCCCACTGAGACCACCCTCTGAGATTTATTGGTAAAGAATGAATGAAACCATCTGAGGACAGTATCAGATAGGCTACAGATGGCATGCAGGTGATCCAGCAGCACCCCATGGTCCACGGTGTCAAAGACTTAGGAGAGATCAAGAAATACCAAGATGGTATGGGATCTCTGGTCTCTTGCAATTAATAGGTCATTGAGCACCCAAACTAGAGCAGTCTTGGTACTATGCCTTTTACGAAATCTGGACTGTGCAGGATCATAGATGTCATGGATGGTAAAGATGGTTCTCTAACTGTAGCGCCATGACCTTCTCAGTAACCTTCCCCACAAAGGGAAGATTAGAGATCAGTTGGTAGTTAGCAGGACAGTATGGGTCAAGTGAAAATTTCTTGAAAAGGGAAGTCACCACTGCTTCCTTCAAGGAAACTCATCCATCTTCAGTGAACACCAGACTATCTCTGTGAGGACCAGGCTGATGACATCAATACAGCCTAATAAAAGTCGAGTAGGGCCCAGATCCAAACTACAGCTGGTCAGGTGCATATCCCTGAGAATCTGCATGACATCCTCGATCCCCAGCCACTCATACTCCATCCAGCAAAGCCAAGCTGCAGCAACATTCCACCGACCACCATCCTCCCCCAAAGAATGAGCAGAACAGATCTTCGACCTGATGTCTGCAACCATATTAGTAAAGAATTGAACAAACTCCTCACACTTTTTGTGAGAGAACGCTGTCTGAACTTGTAGACAAGCTGGATTGCACAGTCTGTCCACAGTTTGGAAGAGCTGAGCTGGTTGATTCTTAGCTGCAGCAATCTGCCTGGACAGGAATTCTGCCTTCTTATGGGAGATTGCAGACTGATAGTCCCTAAAATGTCCCATCGGTCTAAGTCTGTCAACATCCAGACCGGTTCTCTGCCAGCTACATTCTAACCTTTATCCCTTTTGCCTCAGCTCCCTCAAAGCCCCGTCAAACCAAGGGCAGAGGGTGAGAGGGTGAACCCGGACAGGAGCCAAGGCATCCAGAGCTCCCAACACAGTCTGATTATAGGCTTTTAGACGGTTCTCAGGATCCTTGCTTTTACCTGGTAATTCTGATAGGTCCAATTCTGCCAAAAGACCAGCTGGGGTCACACCCCACAAAGGGTGGTATTGGACCATCTCCACAGGGGCAGGTCTATAAGGGGGAGAAAGAACCTGAACCTTATGGAATGGTGATCTGACCAACTGACCGGTTTCACGACCAAGTCAGATGTTTCCATCGCCTGGAGGAATAACAGATCCAACAAGTGGCCTTTAATGTGAGTTGCTGAAGCAACTGCCTGTGTGAAGCCCAATGAAAACATAAGTTGTAGGAAGTCCTGATCAAATAGTGAGAGTTCATCGTTGACCCAGGCATTAAAGTCACCCAGCACCATCAGTCTGGGGGACTCCAGTACCATATCGACAACGAAGTCCACAACTTCCTGCTGGAACAACCTCTCAGCTCTGGGCCGATGGTAGATGAGAATGATCTTGCACCCCATACCCATGACCACGACACATTCGAAGGATCTGGTTCCCTCAGCTGGCACATCTGCTTCTGATATAAGACAGATTATAAAATGGGCTAAAAAATCCCAAGGCACTGATTGGCTACAACATCATCTGAGCCGTGTCCTTATCAGATGATATTGTAGCCAACCGGCACTACCACCCAGAAACATGCCACATGACAACAGCAAATCAGTTTAAAATTGAATAACAAATAATACATTTAAAAAGCTTCAACTACTCATTTTAACCAACTAAGCATATTACTATCCTAATGGCAATAATACAATGCAAAAAAGGGACTATTTTTTTCCCTACAATCTGTTCTTCTATTATTTATTAAAATATCAATAAAAAAAACTTTAAAAACTACAAATGTCTATTCACTTTACTGTTGCCCATTTTATAAGTGCAATAACACACTCCAAGGTGTGGGTTAAGCGCCTCGTACCTTAGTACACCCCTAGGCATGCTCTTATCAGCACGTAACCCACACCTCGTCGTGTGTTATTGCTTACTTGCTACACCCCTGCCCCTACAATCCAGTCTTGCAGGGCGTATCACTGAGAAACAGGCCAGAATTGCTGCCACCAAAATAGGGCCAGCATTATCATCCAGCCAGATCTCAGTGATGCATGCCAGATCTGCTGACCCAACAAGATCCGCTATGATAGCCATCTTGTTCTTAATAGATCTAGCAATGCATAACACTGTGTGAGTTGGATGAGTTACTGGAACTGGCTGAGCTACTAACCCACTAAAAGAGAAGCCGATGGGTATGGGCACCAGACAAGGTAAGCCTTGTTCAGGATTACATTTCACCTCAGGGCATCTCCTAGTTCTCACTATTTCAATCCGGCTGCCCCGCTCTCCCCCCTCCCAGGTCCAGGACCCCCAGCCCTCCATCTTCTGCCCACTATCCCCAATGTCCTTTGAGTATACTCTGGCTAACTGAACATTATTACTATTATAAAACAAAATTTGCCTAGCAGTGGCTTATTTAAAAACTGAGAAGGAGTCGATTGGCTGCTATTCTGATGTATTTCTGAGGCTGCAAAGTTATGCAACACCAGAGGAAGGGAATGCAAATTTGAAAGGAAGACATGGACAGCCCCAGCAGCTGTGTGAACCATAGCTCAGAGACAGAGTTACTGGCACAGAATGCTAGAGGTCCTAGGTTCAATTCCTAGTGGTTCACCTTTTCACTTCTTCATTGTAATTCATAATCTAAATTTGCCTAGCAGTGGCTTATTTAAACCGCACTGAGAAGGAGTTGATTGGCTGTTGTTCTATTATAAAACTAGGAATTTTGAATCCAGGGTTTTGAAAGTTCTGTGGTAGTTCAAGTGGAATGTGTTCTTTCCCATTTTTTCTGCTGACTAATTGGATGACCTACTGTGGGCATGTCTGAAATGTGGACAGCCTACTGTGGGTGTGTGTGAAATATGGATAACCTGCAGTGAGTATGTCTGAAGTGTGCATAACCCACTGTGGGCAAGTCTGAAACATGCATAACCTATTGTAGACATGTCTGAAATGTGGATAACCTACAGTGGATGTGTCTGAAATGTGGATAACCTCCTGTGGGAATGTCTGAAATGTGGATAACCTACCGTGGGCATGTCTGAAATGTAGATAAGGTACTGTGAGCATGTCTGAAATGTACATAACCTACTGTGGGCATGTATGAAATGTGAATGACATACTGTGGGTGTGTCTGAAATGTGGATAACTGACTTTGGGCGTGTCTGAAATGTGGATAACCCACTGTGAACATGTCTGAAATGTGGATAAACTACTGTGGGCGTGTCTGAAATGTGGATAACCTACTGTGGGTGTGTGAAATGTGGATAACCTACTCTGGGTGTGTGTGAAATGTGGATAACTTACTGTGGGTGTGTCTAAAATATGACTGTAATACAGTAGTTTGTGGGGTATTAAATGACAGTTTTCCTGTGTTTTGGTTGACTTACAATAGAGAACTGTCATATAATTAGGTGATAACATTCAGTGAGTTGGAGCATATGAAGCAATCACCTGCTGGTGTGAGTCATTGAACTGGCCTTGGTGTTTAATGCAGCCCACACCAGCTGGTTATTGTGAATATACTCCAACTCACTAAATGATTTTACTATTATACTAGTTGGAGTGACTTTTGCATTTTGTTTGTGCAGTGCTGTAAAGCGCAATTGGCAAATCAGATGGCACATGCCCGGTCAGTGTCAGTGTCAGTGGGAGCACTTTAAGTACCTTCCTTCTTTCTTCCTTTGTGATAGAGTTAGTGTGAGCGAGCACATACAGCCATCAGCATCTGCCGGTCAGCAACTCAGACAGAGGGACTCCAGAGAGACTGGCAACTGAATTCACGTAATATGTCAGGCAGTAGCAATCTAGTCTGCTGTGGGAGTCTTCAGCTTCAACAAAGGAAGTGAATGTGAGCAGGTTAGCTGGCCGGGCTGGGGGACTGTCAGGAGTCAGGTGGTGGAGCAGCTGCAGAGGGAACAAGTGGTCATGGTCAGAATGGGGCACAGTAAAAGAAAATGATTTTCTTCAGCTTCAAAGTGCGTTGATATTTTCATGCGTAGCAATGCAGCCTTGTCTGATAGGGGTCAGTAACAAGGGAGCAGGGGGCGACGAGTCGGGGTTAGGAGTTGTAGATATGAATAAGCGATTGTAGGCATGGCAAAAGTTGATTTACTGACTGTAGAAGGGGCTTAGTTGAATAACCGACTGGGGTTTCTGTTATGTAGTCTGTGGGACAATAACTGATGGCAGTTCTGAATTCTGATTGTCTGAGAACAGATGTCTCTCATATAATAGCAATCACATTTAAAACATTAGCAGTAGTGTGATATATATCAAATACACAAAGGGCTGCAACGGGAATAATAGTACTGTATGTACAGTCTTGAGTGGTAAGACCTTCATAACTAACTCGAGGCTTTGTCACTTATCAGTTATGGATCTTACCACTAACAAAATAACTGTCTTATTCTACTGCAACTCATGTTTTCCCATATGTCAAAGGCAACCACAAAAAAATATGTGTAGGATCCAAGATCCCAGTAACTGAGAAAAGGAAATAGACTGAAAATCCACACTAAAATAAAATTAACAGCATGGCACCCAGACATAAAAAGATAACTACTCAGATCCTAGGAGGTTGCAGCAGAACTGATGGCTGATAGCTAAAAATTGAAGAACTAGCCAAGTTTTAACTGGAGCTAAGACTGGGGTGACCAACCTCCTCAGTAGTATTAGTAGTAGTAAAATGTTGCATTTAAATAGAATGAGTCTACTCAAGCATGCCATATGTACAGAGCTGTTCTTTACCATTCACTCGCTGTGGACAGAATGAGCTGCAGTTAAAGGGATAGCGAGCATATGGACAAGACTGCAGGGTACCAAGCATACGTACCAGATAATGTACTCCATGTTTTTGAACCCTTTACTAGTGAAGCAAAGGGACTGACTTGGAAAAGTTCCCTGACAGTTATTGCCTGATCAGAAAAAAAATGAATAACTAGGCTATGTTTTA
Organism: Neoceratodus forsteri; assembly: GCA_016271365.2. NCBI lineage: Eukaryota > Metazoa > Chordata > Ceratodontiformes > Ceratodontidae > Neoceratodus > Neoceratodus forsteri. Next base: position 1,521,879,310 of record CM028130.1, on the reverse strand, counting down.
GCTGGAGTAACTTTAATGAATGTCACATGAAGCCAAAAATATTGTATATGAATACTGCTGCTGAGACCAGTCTTATGGTTCAAAAAGTGGTCTCATGCACATTCTCAGGGTATGAGAACCGCAGACCCAAGGTGAGCAGTTCTGATACCCTGAGGTGTTAATAAGACCACTCTTACAACCATAAGAGTGGTCTCAGTGGCTGCAATATCATTCATCAAGTTCAAGCAATGATATACTAGGTTTCATACTAGGTACTAGAATGGAAAGAAGGCACTCAGGCTCATTTTACCATCCCTCGCAATGTGGACTCATTTACATCCTAAAGCATATTAGCTTGTCTAATTCTCTTTTGAATTGTTCTAAGCTACTACTACTGACAATATAATCTGGTAAAACGTTCCATATTCTAGCTGTTCTCTGGACAAAGGAAAAATATATGGAATTCTTTTTGACCATTTCCAGTTTTATTTGTAACCCATGTTCTCTAAGTCCTTCTGGTTTCTTCACAAATTCTATTCCTAATCCTTCCATTAGTTCAGGATCTTTCATAATTTTAAAGAACTGTAATAAGTCCCCTTTTTTCTTCTATCTTCTAATTTAAACAATTTTAATATTTAAAGTATTTCCTCATTCACTCTACCTTCCTCAGTCTTTATCATCCTAGTAAATGTCCTTTGGACTCTTTCCAGCCTATTTATTTCACCTTTTGCATAAGGACTCCACACTGGTGATCCATAATCCGTATAGGGCCTTACATACACCCTATACAATGGCACCAGACATTGTTTAGATCTATTTATAAAACTTTTTCTGATGTTTTTTTATCATATATATATATATGTATTACAATTAAAAACATGCCAGTTTCTAGGGCAACTGTGTGTGAGACACTCTCTCAGTTATGACAACAAAATTCATATAATTATATAATATTTCAGTGCTTTAAAGTATTTGGTAGATTGAACTTACCATAAGCCATACCGACGAAGGCCAAACAGGAAAGAAGCCACAGGAAAGCCATTTTCTGTTAATTGCTCTGATATGACATTCTGTTTTTTCCTTTCGTGGTTCATATAATAATGAGGGACCTTTCACAGCCTTTATCTGATAAAAATGATCAACTTGTCATATACAAAATTATATTTTGTTGTACTGTAGGACACAAACTACATGACACTACTGTTGATAGACAAGTGCATTTAACCGTTAAGTCATTTTATCCTGACTAAGCCATATTGTAAATAATTGACCTTATTCTATTCTTGTTTCATCTTTTCTGGCCTTCTAAGAAACTCAGTGTGAGTTTCTGATGTGCATACTGTCAGTAAGTAAGCAGTAAGACCCAACAGGGTTTTCTAAGTAGCATTTTAGAACTGTATGTAGAGTTTGTAACTATTAGTTAATTTTTTAGATTACCAAGATGTTTGTGAAGATGTTTGCCACACATTTATTTATTCTCTGCCATGTATTTGTAACCTGGTCACTGTTGCTGTTGATGGTTACTTCTCCTGTCTTGAGGACTCACACAAGGTTGAGGGGTCTGGGTCAATAAGAAAAAATTTACTCACCACAGTAATGTTGTGTTTACACTTCATGCAGTCAACTCGGCCATCAGTGACACCCCGGAGATGGAACCTATGTCAAATTTAGAATTTGGAATGTAGGTTCCAACTTCTGCATCCATGCTTCACTCTGGTTGTTGCTCAGATCTGTTTCTAAGACAGAGTGGAGCAGTGCCTAGTGACACTAGCTAAAAGGGTATCAAAAAAAAATTAGAAAAATATTGATACAATTTGAAAAAAAAAAAACACCAAACAAATTGAAAGCAGACTTGAGAAATTTTGTCATATAAGCCATAACAATGAACTTACAATTGTAGGAACTGCAATAGTAATGCTCAAGTAACCTCAGTGAAAAAGAAATGATTGTGGTGTGAACCTATTTCAGGTTCTGGAAGGGAAGGCATGGTTAAGGAGTGTAACTATAGTGAAGGATCCCTTAAAGGCATAACCGGTTTTAGGCACCAGCAAACCCTGCGGTTGCTGGGAGTCCCTGCTCATGGGACCCCCAACCAGAGAAGTTTACTTTATTCATTTTGAAACTTTTTTTATCTTAATATATTTTTAAGACACCAGTAAAGGACTTTGCAGATCCTTTTGGTTATGTCACGAAATACCTCAACAAGCTATGATCCAGCCAATATGAGCTGGATAGGCAGCAATGGATGGGATAGGAAGAACAGCCCCAAGAACCGACACTGCTGTGTCCTCCTAAAACATTGTTTAAATACTAGTGGTTATATTAAATTAAAGCTATATGTAGAAACAAAGAAATATAAAATTTGCTGGCAGGTAACTACTGCTTGGCCCACCTAGTCTGCCCATTTTCCCTGCCTATAGTATCACCACAAATAAAATCTTGTACTTACGGGCTACAGTAAAACACATGGGCTAAAGGTGGGACAAGTAGAGAGGCCCCATGACTTCACTAATTCTGCTGGGGGCCCCCAAAACCCTAAAGCCATCCCTGCTTAAAGGGGTTATGCCAGCACTAAAAGCCCCACACCTAAGTGTGAAGCTTGTCCTACTTTGCACTCTGTGAGCAAAAATATGTTGTTTACTTACTGTTTACAGTAGTATAGTAGATTGTATCACACTGATTATGTTAACCGGCAAGCTGACATTTTCTGTGACTATAAATCCCAGAATCCCCTGCAGCTGACATCAGAGGAGGGCTGCAGCAGTTAGATACTCAATAGCCTGCTGTGCACTCTAGAGTTTTTATAAGCTTCAGTCATAGCAGAGTCATGGCAGAGTGACAAAGATGATCAAGGGGCTGGGGGGACTTATCATACGAGAGGAGGTTGAAGGAGTTGAACATGTACTCACTGGAGGAGAGGAGAGACAGAGGTGACATGATTGAAACCTTTAAATATATGAAAGGAACAAACAAGTCAGGTACAGAGGGGCTGTTCAAAGTAAGGGAAGGGAGGGCCACCAGGGGCCATGATATGAGACTGGAGTGAGGAAGGTTCAGGAGGGAGATGAGGAGACACTTTTTTACAGAGAGGGTGGTGGCTGGGTGGAATGCGTTACCTGCTGAAGTGATATGCAGTAGAACAGTGAACTGCTTCAAACGAGGATGGGACAGGACAAGGGGGAGGGTTAATGAAGGGGAAGGGTGGAAGGGAGGGGCAGCTGCAGAATAAGGGGTGCTAGCTGCACATTCGAGCAGCCTGGATAGACCACTAGGCCTTTATCTGCTGGCAAATTTCATATGTTTATATATGTTTGCTGGTTCAGCTGTTCTCTTGAGACTAAGCACAGTCATCTGTGACTGTACTTAGCCCAGGGAGGACAGCAGGAACAGCAAACAAAAGATCAGAGCTTGTAAAAATCTAACATGTACTGCAGGCTTTTGAATCTCCCACTGTTGCAGCCCTCCTCTGATGTTAGCAGCATGGGATTCTGGGATTGTTTTTTTAGAAAAAATGCCAGCTTGTAAGTCAACAGAATTTTTATTTATTTATTTATTTAGCTTTTGTTTACTGGGTAAGTACACTAGACAAGTAGTATGCCTATTTTCAGGAACGACCTGGGACAGCACAAAACATACAGTATACATACATGGCAACATTGGAGAAACAGCATGATACAGTAAAAAACAACTATAACAACCCTTGTATAAGGGCAGAGATACTGCCACACATAGTACAGATTGTTACAGGACATAGATAGACATTAGAATCACTGAATACATTTAGTGTGATACAAACTACGGTACTATAGTAAATGGTAATATGCATCTGCCAGAAAGTGTAAGTTAGGACGGGCCCTACAGTTGGGCGTGGGGCTCTTATTGATGACAGTTCCCATTTAAGAAGAAACAACATTACTATAGTGAACAACTTTTTCTTCTATCCCCAGGAATCCCTCACATAAATGTTTACACTTTATGCAGACTCAGCAGCAGTACCTTGAGAGGTTGAGTCCAGAACCTAATTAGGAAAAAGGTTCTGCAAGACAGCAGTTCCCAAAATGACATCCCTTCTAGACTGCATGTCCAAACAGAAGTGATTTGTGAAGTTGTATGCTGTTTTTAAGGTACTGTAGCTGCTTTGCAAATGTCTGACAATGTGATGTTCCTTGAAGATGCCAATGAGGCAGAGGTGCTTCTTGTGGAGCGTACCCTTAAACCTCTTGGTGGCATTTTTCCAGCTTCATAGCAAAACTGAATGCAAGAGACTATCCAGTGAGAGCTAGATCTCTTTGTAGCTGATTTGATCATGCTAACCTCATCATAGATAACAAAAAGTTGTGTACTATGGTACCTGAATTTCTTTTGTCCAGTCCATGTAGGTAGTCAGGACTCACTTTAGGACCAGGCTATGCAAGTTTTCCTCACCTGGACTGCAATACTGTGGATGGAGTACAGGGAGGGTCACTGACTGATGCAGGTGGAATTCAGATACCACCTTAGTAAGAAATGTTCTGTTGGTTTTAAGAACTACTTTATTGCTGTGGAGAGTTACTATATGTAACTTAGCTGGCTAGGTGCAACTGCCCCGGAGGTGTATCTTTAAAAGATATTTTAATGAGTGTAGGACAAACCAGTCAGAAGACAGGAATGGGTGTGAGCTGAGTGACAGCTGTTGAAGGCTTCAGATTTTTTTTGAGAAAAAAATGAGGCCAATTTCCCTGAAAAAGAATCAATAGGATTCAAAAAACATACAAATGTCCACAAAAGTTTAAATAGAAACAACAGCAACATGCGCTAAAAACTTATCAATAAAAAACCTTCAGATTTGGAAAAAGATGACATAAAGAGCCCTTCTCTGGCAGGAGAACTGGGGAGGAAGAGTGAGCGCTTACTGATGCTAAATGACCCCGTGGAAGAAAGAAGATTATTGCAATGAGTAATTTTTTCTTCATACCCCAGGAGTCCTTTAGCATCAGTAACTTTTCTGTACTTAGCTGGCTAAGTGCAACTGCCCCGGAGAAAAAATAACTACTTTATTCCCATGGGGAGTTATGTACTTTGGCTTTGTGCAGAGGTCTTCAGTTCACTTACCCTCCTAGTAGAGGTCACAGCAACCAGGAATATGGTTTTCCATGTGACATTCTTCAGGTCAGCAATTTCCATATGCTCAAAAGGATCCTCCATAAGCTGGGCAAGGCGTTTGTTGAGGTCTCAGGTGGGTCAGGGTCCCTCACTGGTTGGTAGAAGCAGCTTAGGCCTTTAAAAAACTTTTGAAAATGGGTTGTGAGTCCAAAGACTTTCCCTTGCTAGCTGATATTGTATGCTGATACTGCAGCTAAGTGCATCTTTAAAGTTGAAAACCATAGGCCTAACCCCTGTAGGTGTACCAGGCATTGCAGAATGATAGGCAACCCTGCTTTTACTAGGTTTATTTTTCTTGGGGTACACTAGTAAGAAAACCTTTTCCATTTCAAGGAATGTGCTTTCCTGGTAGCATGTTTCTGTGAAACTCTAAGCACCTTCAAGGTTTCTGAGTGTTCCAATCTGGAAAATCTGAACTTTTCGAGAACCATGCACTCTGGGTAGGGTCCTGAGGTTTGGAAATATTATTCTGCCCTAGGACAAAGTCAACAGATTGTAACTGAATGGCAGGCTGACTGGATTCTTGTCAGACAGGACCAAGAACATTGAGTACCAGTCCTGTCTGGCCCAGTCTGGCGTGAACATGATCACTGTGGTGGGTTCCCTCTGAGTTTCAGGAGTATAGTACTTTCTGAATGAGTGGTAATGGTGGGAAGGCATACAGAAACTATCTTGTCCAGTCCAGTAACAGGACATCCTTTGGGACTGTTCCTCTAGCTGGTGCTCTGCAACAAAACTGTGGGAGTTGATACTTCTCACAAGATGCAGACAGGTCTATACTGAATTTCCCCTCCTTCTGAACACTGTGGACAGAACCTGCTGGTTTAAGGCCCATCAGTGACTTCCATGGCTGGTCCGGCTTAGGGAATCTGCCAGGACACTGTCTTTGCCTGGCAGATGCACTACAAATATATTTGCTTCTAGGGAATATGCCAGACTCAGATCCTCACTGCCTCCATTTATAGGGTTGAAGATCTTGTTCCTCCATGCTTGTTTATGTAGTACATTGTTGTGGTTTTGTCTGTCCTGATTTGGACAGACTGACCCTGTAGCTAGGAGGAGAAAGACTGCATTGCTAGCATTACTGTTCTGAGCTCCAGGAGGTTTATGTGTTCTAGTGACTCCTGTGAGCTCCACGTGCCTTTCACTGTGAGGTCCTGAATGTGGGCACCCCAACCCAGGAGTGAGGCATTTCTGGTAAGATGCTTATTGGTGATTGTTTAAGGAAGGGGTCACCCTCTCTGAGATTGCCTTTTTCCTTCCACCACCCTAATGATTCCACTAGTGCTTTTGTCACTGACACTAGCATGGCAACTGAATCATATCTTTCAGACCAGTTGTTTCTTAAGTGGTACTGAATAACTCTCATTTGGAACCTGGTCCATGGAACTACAGCTGTGGATGCAGCCATGCTAAGGGTTCATATTAAGGATGTTAAGGAGCTAAAAGGGGTTTTGCCCATAAATACTCCCATAACAATTCAAGTTTCGTAATATCTAAGTTTGCAACAAGCTAGTATATATTTATCAACTTTAATCTTGAACTTTTTTTTTGTTTTACTATTATCTCTATGACTAATCTATTCCACAAATTTGTAATCTGTAAAGTATAGAAATATTTGCTTTTGCCAGTTTTGAAAGTCCTAATCATTATCTGTACTGGGTGTACTCTGGCTTTCTTGGAAAGGGTCTTTAACTCTATGCCCATTTCAGCCATATGGGTTGTTAGTGATGCCAAACATCAACAGTAAGTTACCCCTCATTCTTCTTGTCTCAAGAGTCATCATCTTTAAACAGTCCAACCTTTTTTCATAAGTTTTGTTCTTTAGATGTGCTATACTTTTTGCGAACCTTCTTTGTACATTTTCCAGTTTTGTTTGTTCTGATTTACTATAAGGGCACCAAAGCTGAGATGCATATTCTATATGGGGCATAACATATGCCCTATATAATGGCATTAGGACTTTATCGCTTTTTGATTATGTTTTTTCTGATGAACCATATTATTTTTCTACACTTCTTTATGGTTTGGTTTATTTGTTGTTTATGTTTGAAGTCATCAGATATACAAATACCTAAATCTGTTTTACTGGATGATGCTACCAGTTGTTTTCCACGTAACCAATAGACATGCTTTGGAGCTCTTCTTTTCAAGATGGACAATTCTGCATTTGTCCATATTTAACTTCATGTCTCAGTGGTTAACCCATTCCAAGATCTTGTCTAGATCTCTTTGGATATCTTGTATATTAGACTGTGATCACATGGGCCTCCCAGTTTTGTATAATCTGCAAACTTCACAGTCCAGTTTAATATATTGCTAGTCAGATCTAATATAAATATCTGAAACAGTGAAGGTCCCAGTACTTTGCCCAGTGGGAACCCACTGGTGAACCAGCCCTCACCTGATACATAACCATTTATGACCACCCTCCGAGTTCAGTCTGCCAACCAATTGGTAATCCATGTAATTATGTGTCTATTTAAATTGTACTTTGATAGTTTTTCAATCAGAGCCCAGTGTGGCATTAAATCAAATGCCTTGCTTAAGTCTAAATAGACTATATCACAATAAATTAATTTTCCCAGTAAGTTGCTTATTTTTTTCATAGAAACATAAAACGTTGATAGTGGTGCTTCTACCCAATGAAATCCATGTTGGTTAGGATCACTTTTGATTATTATATCTGCCATAATATCTTTAATTAATGTTTCCAGAACTTCATATATGGTAGACGTGGAACTAATAGGCCCATAGTTTTGTTTATCTTGCTTAGAGCCCTTATGGATTGGTGTTACATAGGCAGTTTTCCAATCCAAAGGTATCTCTCCCATAGCAACAGATTTTTCAAAAAGTAATTTCAACAGATAAGTAAGGTACTCTGCCATAATATATAACATATGGCCTGAGATTTGATCCAGACCAGGAGATGTTTTTCCTTTTTGTTGCAATAAAGTTTTTTTTAATGTCATCTATAGAAAATTTGACTTCAAAATCAGGGTTTAGAATAATTTGGCTAGTTTTTAGATTTATTTCCCCAACATTTCACAGAAACACTTGTTTAATATTTTGGCCATTTCCCAATTATTCTGGATTAATGTTCCATTATTTATAATAGGCCTTATTTTATTTATGTTTTTTTCAGGGAATTAATATACGCAACATTGTTTTGCTATTATCCTTCTTAGTGTATGTTGCTAGATTACGTTCATATTGCCTTTTTGTTTTTCTGATAGTATTTTTACGTTTTTTTTGTAAAATAGTAAAGCCCTCCAAGTGTCATTTGTTTCATTCCTTAGGTAGGCTTTATGCAGATTATTCTTTTTATTTAATAGCATTTAGATTTTTCTGTTTAACCACTTGGGCTTATGTTTTTTGTTTGAGTACTTATTTATTCATGGAATATATTTATTGGTGAGCATTAAGATGGTGTTTTTAATAAATTCCCACTTATCTTCAGTTGTTTTGTTGGTTAGTTCATTGTCCCAGTTTATTTTAACTACTTCTTCTGGAATTGTATTTGTATTGGTCTTGCTATACTGCAGAAAAGTTGTTTTTCCATATTTTTCTTTATAGTTATATCTTAATATGAATTCCACTGAGTTATAATCATTGTTGCCAATGGGGGAAGGGATACTGTACATTGATCAGTTTCAGTATATTGTGCATACATAACTATGTCCAGAATATTTTTTCCTCTAGTGGGCTCTTTAACATGCTGTTTTAGTTGGATTCTATCACATATGGAAATGAGCTTGTTTCCGTAAGAGCTGTTGGCAGTCCTTTTGTTCCACTTGATATCCCCCAAATTTGAAATCTCCCATAACAAGGAGGACCCCAAGTTCACCTACTACCTCTGTTTCTGTTAGGAGATCTTCATATATAGTCATTTGGCAATTTTGGGAGGAGCGATAGCATACTGTCATTTGTGCTAGTAACACTTGGAAGTTTCTTGCAGGTCTTGACTGACCTCCTGTAAAATACTCTGCTATTGCTATCAAAGTTGTGGCTTTATATTTTTATTGTCACTTTTAACATTATTTGCTGCTAAACACGAGGAGATGGACCATTAAGATGCATGCTTTCCACAGTCATTGGGAACACTCTCTGAGTCTTTTTTTATTATTTTTAGGTGACACAGAGGCAGACTAAGAAGGCATGCTTCTTCTAAAATCTTTTACCCTTTTTACTGAGTTTTGGGGCAAGAAATATGACTGGACTTACACTTTACAAAGTCGTATTGTGGACTTTGGCACTTTCAGCAAAGCTCATGGCAGTCTGCCCTTGTCAGGAATGTGGAACAATTGCTACAGTTTTTTGATGGTCCACAAGGTCTCTCTGACATGCTAGTATGCAGGAACCTTAAATAATTAAAAAGAGATACCCCAAAATGCTGCAGTGCAAGGGCCCAATAGTAAAATGGTACTTGTGCTAAGAAAAACATTGTGGCTCCTAAAGAGGAAAGGTGAAAGACACAAACACAAAAGTGTAAGTACTGTACTCTCTGTAAATAAAATAGTACACATATAAAAAAAATGGCTATTTTTGACAAAAAAAAAATGGTTTAGAAGCCTCTTTAGAGGGAAAAAAAACCCAGCAGCCAGCTAGGATATTCCCCGGCTCTGGGATGCAATTGGGAACTGGAGAAGCTGCAAATTACTATTAAACCTAAACACAGACTAATCAAAAATCTAACTTAGAAATTATTTAAATGTTAACTACAGAAATAAGAAATCTAACTGGGGAACCAGTCGATCCCAGAGTTTACAATGAGGTGACTGCTCTCTTCAGGCATAAAAATAGATTGCAGCAATAACCACAGTGGAGTGCAGATATAGAGTTTGAACCCACATTACAAATTCTGAAATTTGCATAGATTCTATCTGCAGGGCCTCACTCTTGGCTGAGATGATTGCATAAAGTGTAAACATTTAAGTGAAGGTTTTCTGGGGTTAATAATTCTGCACTGCACATTCATATCCAAAGTTTAATTTAAATAGATGGTGCCTCCATTCAGAGAAAGTTTTTCATGGGTCTGGTGCCACCTACTTCTGAAGTGAGTGCTGGGGGTGGAGAAGGGTGCTGTTGCTGGGGTGGAGAGGGCATATTTGTTTTTGCACAGTAAGTGCTGAAAATGTTAGTTGGACAGGGAGCTGGTCGGGTAGTGCTGGTTACCCCTCACAGGAGATTGTTTTGAAACATTATACTTCATTAAATTGTGGGTGCTGAGGGGAGGAGAAGGGTGGGGACTGGTTCCAACTGAGGGTAGGGGTACAGGGGCTTGTATATTTTGAAGGCTCTGGGCAGGGGAGGAGGTGGGGGGCCTTTTTTAATGAATCATGAATGAGAATGTGAATAATGGAATACCTGAATATTTTAATATTTAGGAAGCCCGAATAGAATATTTATATATTTTTTATTTAGTTTTTGTTGACCGGGTAAGTGCACTAGAAAAATTCTGCCTATTTTCAGGCACAGCCTGGGGGAAGGGGATACAGATGAATGCCAACTGACCTTTAACCAGACTGAGCTGTTGATATTTGGCTAAATATTCAAGATAAGGTATTCACACACCCCTACTAAACCCCTTCACAATGGGGGGTTTATATGAAGTGTGCATCTGAGATGGAAAGGAGGTCTTGGAATCTGAACTCGAGGGTAAGGTGGTTCTTTGACTGTTTGGTTACATGCTGCAAGTTTCAACAAAACAGAGAGGCAAGAGGCACAACTCGTGAAAAGGACCAGTTTATTGAGCAACTGAATCACAAAGTCCAGAACAAGGAAAGGGGTGGACAACAAAATCATTCACTTCTAACCACTCTAGTACTGCTATTGAACTACTTAAGGTTATTGCTATAATTATAACTAGTAAAATGGCTATTACTAGAAACTGTACTGTGCACTATTGTGAGATTTCCAACTATAAATTTGTACAGTTTCAGCTCAGAGTTTGAATACGAACATACAAAATTTGCCAGCAGATAAAGGCCTAGAGGTCTATCAAGTCTGCTCGAAAGTGCAGCTAGCACCCCTTATTCTGCAGCTGCCCCTCCCTTCCACCCTTCCCCTTCATTAACCCTCCCCCTTGTCCTGTCCCATCCTCATTTGAAGCAGTCCACTGTTCTACTACATACCACTTCAGCAGGTAACGCATTCCACCCAGCCACCACCCTCTCTGTAAAAAAGGGTCTCCTCATCTCCCTCCTGAACCTTCCTTGCTCCAGTCTCATATCATGGCCCTTGGTGGCCCTCCCCTCCCTTACTTTGAACAATCCCTCTGTACCTGTCTTGTTTGTTCCTTTCTTGTATTTAAAGGTTTCAATCATGTTACCCCTGTTTCTCCTCTCCTCCAGTGAGTACATGTTCAACGCCTTCAACCTCCTCTCGTATGATAAGTCCCCCAGCGCCTTGATCATCTTTGTCGCTCTGTGCTGCACCCCCTCCAGTAACTTAATGTCCCTCTTGAGATACGGACGCCAGTACTGCATGCAGTATTCCAGGTGTGGTCTAACTAATGACCTATACAGTGGCAGAATCACCTCCTCCCTCCTCGAGGATATACCCCTTGCAATACAACCCAGCATTTTGTTGGCCTTTGCAGCTGCCTTCCTACATTGTGCCGAGTTGTTCATTGACCCTGTAATGAGCACACCCATATCCTTCTCCTCCTGTGTCTGGGCTAGCTGCACTCCCCCTAGCTGGTAACTCCTCCTTGGGTTCTTCATCCCAAAATGCAGCACCTTGCACTTTTTGGCATTAAACCCCAGTTGCCAGGTGTCTGACCAGGTTTCAAGCTTTGCCAGATCATCCTGCAACCCCTGCCATCCCCCTAGGTCATCCACCACCGCGCCTACCTTGGTATCATCAGCAAATAGACTGATCTTGCTCTTGATGTCCCATGATATGTCTGCAATGAATATCCCAAACAACACTGGTCCCAACACCGAGCCCTGTGGAACACCGCTCGTCACTGCCCTTGGGTGTGACAGCTCCCCACCCACCACCACCCTCTGTTGCCTTCCCTGCAGCCAGTTTCCTACACATCTCACCAGCTTTGCACCCGCCCCTGTGCCTACTAACTTCCTTCCAAGCCTTTCATGTGGCACTGAGTCGAATGCCTTACTGAAATCCAGATACAGGACATCCACTGCATGGCCCCTGTCTAGTTGCCTAGTTACTCAGTCATAGAACTCGACCAGGTTGGTTTGGCAGGATCTGCCATGTATGAAGCCATGCTGTCTGCTGTCCTGTAGTCCTTTGGCCTCTAGGAGGGCCACCAGCCTCTCCTTCAGGATAGTCTCCATTAGCTTACCCACGATGGATGTGAGGCTCACTGGTCTGTAGTTTCCCGGTTCATCCTTGGGGCCACTCTTGTGGAGGGGCACCACATGAGCCATCCTCCAGTCCTGAGGTACACACCCTGAATGTAGTGAGGCATTAAATAGGTCTGCCAAAGGTCCTGCAAGGACCTCTGCCAGCTCTTTCAGTACCCTGGGGTGGATGCCATCTGGGCCTGGCAGCTTGTCCACCCTCAGTGCCTTCAAACCCTCTCAAACTCTGCTCTCCATGATTCCCCATCTGTCACCTCTTCCCCCCCTGCTTCTGCCATTTCTCCCACCTTGGGTGTCACCCCCCTATTCTCTTTAGTAAATACTGAGCAGAAGTATTCATTTAGTGCTTCTGCCTTATCGCACCCTGCTTCCACCCAACCCCCCTCCTTTCTAATCCTTACTATGTGGTCCTTACAGCTCCTTTTCTCCCTGATGTACTAAAGAAGTCCTTCTCCCCATTCTTAATGCCTTGTGCCAGCCTGAGTTCTGTATGTGCTTTGGCTTCCCTTACTGCCCTTGTCACCTCCTTCAATTCTGTCAAGTACTCCTCCCTGTCCTTCCCCCTCCCTGTTTTCTTGTACTTCCTAAAGGCAGCTCTTTTCCTCCTTACCTTTTCCATGACCTCCTTGCTCAACCAGATCGGTTTCTTAGCCCTAGCCTTCTTACTCTGGGCTTTGCAGCAGGTTTTGGTTGCCTCCACTATCCCCAGGTTTGTGGCTCCCACCTCTGGTTAGTGTCCATACTGGGTTGAATTCTGGCCAGTACCCTTTTACCACTTCCCCATCCTCCCAAAGTCGTCCCTCCTGAAGTCCAGCATTGTTGTGCAGATTCCACTCCTTCCTTGCCCATATCCAATGTGAGCCATACTGAGTGGTGGTCACTCCCTGACAGCGGTTCCTCCACTGTAAGTTCTCTTACAAAGTCCCCATTTTCCAGCACAAGGTCAAGGGTATTCCCTAACCTGGTTGGTTCACTGACCATTTGCAGCAGAAAGCTGTTCTGGAAGGCGTCCAGCAGTACATGCTCCCTTCTGTTCCTGGTTGTTGGGTGCTCCAGTCCACTCCTGGCATGTTGAAGTCCCCACAATCACCACACTACCCTTCTCGAGGTCCTCCTGATCTGTCCCGCTAGTTCCCTGTCTAACTCCTCCATCTGAGATGGTGGCCTGTACACCACTCCCATTCTAAGAATCTATTCTTGGAATCCTGGATTTCATCCAAAGTGACTCCATTACTACCCTCCCCTCCCTTCCTCCCTACACACTTCAGTCCTTCCTTCACATATAGTGCCACCCCCATCCTTTCCCAATCACCCTGTCCCTACGAAATAACCTGTACCCTGGTACAGACAGGTCCCAGTCATTGTATTGGGTGGCCCATGTTTCCATGATGGCTGCAATGTCCACCTTTCCCTCTGCCATGAGAACCTGTAACTCTGCAGTTTTCCTCCTAAGGCTCCTAGCATTAAGGATAACCACCTTCCACCCTTTTCTCCCCCTCCCATCCTGTCCTCCTTTCCTAGCATCACCAACAGTACTTGCCATTTGTCCTTTGTCACTGTTATGGGGGGTAAGCTCATATGGTTTCCCAACCTGTGGTCTCTGCATATCTCTTCCCCAACTGCCACCCCCCACTCCTAGTTTAAATTCCCAACTTCCTCTATGTACTGCTCCATCCTCTGTTTCAACACTTTCTTTCCTTCCTCACTCAAGTGTAGTCTGTCCTTGGCACAGAGACTACTGTCCTCCCAGTCCCTCCCACCCCCAACAGCCCATATCCTTTAGCACAACAACAGGTTCTTAGCCATCCATTAAATTCCTCTATTCTCAGCTTTCCTGTTGTGCTTGCCTTTGGCACCGGAAGTATCTCTGAAAAAGTTACTGATCTTCCTGCCCCCTCACATGATTGTGCTAGTTCCTCAAACCTCCTCTGGACTGTATCTACTGTCTTGTCAGCCAGTTCGTTTGTCCCAAGATATATAATTAAATGAGGCTTGTCCCTACCCCTTCCAGCATATTTCAGAACAGACTGTCTCACCCTTTCCGCTGTCATTCCTGGCATGGCCTCCACCCAAATGCTACTATGCCTCTCCCCCTTGCTACCCCACCTAACTCCTCTTAGTATTGAGATGCCCAACACTAAGATTCCACCCCTCTTACTCCCTGCTTGCTTCCATTCATCTCCCTCTCTCATTTCCAGCTCCTCTTCTTCCTCCTGCAGATTATTTCCCCCTTTCACCCCGTTGCAATTTTCCCAGCAAAACTTCCCCCTGCTCCAGTTTGGTCCAGGCATTTATCAATTACTCCTCTAATTTCATCATTTTCCTCCTCCATCTTCTTCCTCTCTAGCAAAGCACAACTATTTTCTGAAGGCCCTTCACAAATGCCCGCTCCCTCTCTCTTCATAGTAACCTGTTCTCTCCTTTCCGCTCCATGACTTTTGCCACTTCTTCACCTCCCCTCACAAGTCCCTATCTCCTCCTTCCATTTGTCTTTTGTCTCCTGACCTGGTTTCCCCAGCAATTGTTCTTCCTGGCCTGGGTCCCCTTGTCTCTGCTTCCCTTCTTCTGACCCTCTCCTCACCACTGTTGGCTTAAATCACCCTCCCTCATCTCCTCTTCTTCCTCCCTCCAGTACTGGGCTAAACCCACCCCTAATCTGCCTTGCCTGTCTTAGTTCCTCCTGCAGACCCTCAATCTGCTTTCTAAGTTTTTCTATGTGGTTGCACACTAAACATCCTCCCACACTCCAGGCAATTTTTAGAAAGATTGGTGCACCGCAGTTGTTGCAGCCTACCACCCTACCCATTGCTATCATTGCCCACCAGTGACCCCCCACCCTTCCAGATGCAGGATACCAAACACTCCCCCAAGTCTCCCCTCTCCCTCCTCTCTCAGTGCAAAACATGTTCTTTATTTCCCTTACCTCCTTTGTTGCACACATTTAGATATATTGAGCAACTGCTTTTTATATTCCTATCCTTCCTATCCACACTCAAAAACAGACTTTAAGTAGCCATTGCACAACCTTCTTCAAACTCCTACTCCTTCTTTCCCCAATGCAATAACAATGCGAATAAGTAATAATGAAAGCTCCTAGATTTGCATTTACTTCCCTTCCACTGAGAGAGCAGTCACCTCTTCGCTTGCTGCTGTTCCTTTCCTGGTATGCTCCTCCTACTCCACACCCCCTGCTATACCAAGTGTTTGGCTCCTGTCAATCAGATTTAACAGGGCATATAATCAAGAGTTAGG
Organism: Neoceratodus forsteri; assembly: GCA_016271365.2. Classification (NCBI taxonomy): domain Eukaryota; kingdom Metazoa; phylum Chordata; order Ceratodontiformes; family Ceratodontidae; genus Neoceratodus; species Neoceratodus forsteri. Next base: position 1,521,863,606 of record CM028130.1, on the reverse strand, counting down.
GGGAAGGGGGGCCAAAATTTGCAGCAACCAAAGACAGCAAAGAATACACCACCACTACGTTTTAAATCCTCAATAGCCCAAAAACAATTCTAAGTAAAGACAACAAAGAAAGTACAGTGTCACTAAAGCCCACAATCCAAGTCTAAAAGAAAAACAGCAATTACCAGTTACTGTAAAGCATTGAATTGAATATACTTCCTTCCCCTTCTGGCTCCTTTAACATTCAAAAATACATACATTTCTATCTCAGCTCTTTACCAGTACTATCAAAATGGTAACTACAAATCACAATATTCTACCTTCTACTAATACAGATTCTATCACAGAACCATAGCACAATGCAAAAACATCTGCTACTTAGCAACAACAAACAGGTGGCAACATACCAAGTTGATGTAGCTTTTTTTAAAATAGAAAAAAAAATGTAATCTTTTAAACCAGTAGAAATCAGCAGTCCCAAAAGCACCTTGAACCACAAGAAAGAACACAGTACCACACCTCTGCCACAATAACCAAACAGTTCTAAAACATTGGAGAAAGAAGAAAAAATCAGAGTCTGCACAAAAAGATACAATGTACTATAAAGTATTAGACGTAATATGTATGAGTTGTCCAACAGAGAAAACAAAGTACCCACCAAAACAGACAGAATACCCACAAATGACACTTAGGTTCTCAGTATCAGACACCACCAAAGGCACACACAGGAAGGGTTTAAACTATAGTGTTAAAATTAACCACATCAGAGTAGAAAGATCACACTAAATAAATGTGTTGATCCTTCTGACTTCCAACGAATATCTACCACACAAATTTTATATCTTCCTGGAACCTACAGGGTTGTCTTTCACAATCACCTAAATTTACATAAAACAAAACAATTTTTAAACTGAAAATTATAGCAAAAAGCACTCAGCTTTGGGAGCTCTTCTCAAACACAGCCACTCAGCTCAGAGTTCTAGAATCAGATTGTATCCATTGGGTGCCATACATGATGTGTTGCCGAGGAATGTGGATCAAGAAACCTCCAACAGTCTCCTTCCCATTTCCTGGCTTGTAGAGCAGATAAAGAGCAAGGAATTTGGCCACATGGCAGCAACAGAACCCAGGGGTATGAACAATACACTTTTAATGTATGGTGGAATGTTGTTATATGTTGAAATCTACCTTTTTATAACAATCTTATACCACTGATGTGACATCACAGTGTTGTTAGCCCATCGATGGTGCGTCACATCGATGGTATAACAGCTGGGAACGGTCTGAGCATAAGCACTACATGAATCAACAGCCTCCCTGAAATGGCCATGGTGTTGAGAACATGACCCAGAATGAGTGGAGGTGACTGAACTAACAGTAGCAGTAAGGTTCCTGCCTCATTTTTAACTGGTTATGTGGACCATACACAATAAAATATAATGTATGGTTCACTATCGACAATCAGCTTGTTTAACCATCTCAAGGTTGCCATGGTGATGTAAACCTCTCAAGCTTTGCTCTGGAGGTTTACAAGGTTGCCATGGCAACCTCTCAAAGGTTAACAAGCTGGTTACTGATAGCGACCCATACATTTTCCTCTATGTATCCCACAGAGGACCACCCGGGCCATCACAGCGAGCTCTGGTAAAGAGCAGGACACTACATTTCCCAGGACCTGTCATGAACTGAAGAGCTTCCAGGCCATCACCACTGACTCTGGGAAGAGATCTGATGAATTGAAGGACTGAAGAAAGTGAAGCTCTGAAACACCTCCAGGTCTTGACCACTGATTTCAGAAGGAGATTTGAAGAACTGAAGAACTTGAACACCTCTGGACCATCACCACTGACCCTGGGAAGAGATCAGAAGAACTGAAGATCTGGAACACCTCCAGGCTGTCAGCACTGACCCCAGGAAGAGATCTAAAGAGCTGAAGAACTGAAGATCTGGAACACCTCTGGGCCATCATCACTGCCCCCAGGGAGAAATTTGAAGAACTGAAAACCTGAACTAAAAACTCCAGCTCACTGGGCATCAGATCAGTTATTTGTAAACCAGTAGGCTTCCCTGCATAACTTAGCTCACTGTTAGGATAGGGTTGGCCTGAAGACTCTGAAGAAAGAAAGTGACAAGGAGTTCCTTAGCTGACCATGCTATTCCTACTCTGACCTCAAATTGGCAGGATGCAGCTAGGTAAAACAGTCTCTGGATCATGCAGGAGGAGTTGTGACTATGCAGTCAGGCTGACGTGCAGTTTAATCTTTACATAAATCCCATTTTCACTTGGTGGTTGCTGGTCTCAGCAGTCTTTGGATCAAGTAACCATCAAAAGGACAATTAGAAACAGGCAGGGTAGTTCAGTAACATGCAGTGCAATCCACTAACATGGAGGGCAGTTCAGTAACATGCAGGACAATCCAATAACATGGAAGACAGTTCAGTAACATGCAGGGCAATCCAGTAACGTGGAAGACAGTTCAGTAACATGCAGGGCAATCCAATAACATGGAAGGCAGTTCAGTGACATGCAGAGCAATCCACTAACATGGAAAGCAGTTCAGTAACATGCAGGGCAATCTAAATAACATGGAAGGCAGTTGAGTAACATGCAGGGCAATCCAATAACATGGAAGGCAGTTCAGTAACATGCAGGGCAATCCACTAAACTAGAAGGCAGTTCAATAACATGCAGGGTAATTCACACGTTCTGAAAAGGTGCACTGTCTTTTGAAAAGGGTTTCACAGAATGCAGGGGCAGTAATTCAGTCTCAGAGCATGCAGTGACCATGCAGGGCAACTTTAGGGCATGATAAACAGTCTTGGAGCAAAACGGGGCAAATTTAGACCACATGGGGCATATTTGGTGCATGCAGGCCAGTTTCACAGTCTCGGAGAATGCATTTATTGTGGGTCTGTCCCTTAAATAGCAGTTTTGGAACATAACAGTTCTTGCCTTTCACAATTGTTTACATTCCATTTGGCACTGTAAGTGAACTGACACTTTCACTTTAAAATGTTCAATACTCATCACAGTTGCACTTGGGTGGGTGTTGCATAAGGGGAAACCTGATTAAATGCTGTATGCACCTAGCTACATGGGGATCATAGGCTACACCCTCCTCCCACAGGCATATGCTTGGGTTTTCATAGTTAACAGCAGCCCTGCCCTGCTGGCTGAAGGTGGATTAACTTAGCCTATGTGCTAGGTGCCCCATGCTAACTGTCCCTCTCTCCCTCCCTTGCTAAGGGGTTCTGGGTCAGACAAACACTTTTAAACTAAAAGTCAGTAGTCCTTGACTAGGGTCATGGCAGCTATGCTGCTGGTGTGGCCAACCAGCTTGTCCACTCCCTTCCTCTTGCTCCTTGCTGGAGGTGGTGCCACAGCATGCTTCAGTGATTTAATCATTTGTCACTAACCCTTGGCTTGGGCTACTGGTGGCTACTTCACTATTAGGCCACTTTTGCTGCCCTTGAGTTAAGCAGGGCCTGCCGTGTCACTGCTTAGCTCACCTGAGTAGTCCTTTTCAATAAAGCCACCTGTCCCTTCCATGCCTACTGGGTGCCCTTTTATTTAAAACACTGTAACTTGAGGAGATAGGGATGTAGACTGGCTGGGGAGGAGGGACAGGGTGGTGGTTCTCATTGCTGTGGTGGTGGCAGTATGGGAGATTTGGCAGGATGCTTCGATCTGGTGCTGCTCTCTTCCCACTCTCTCTTCCTTGGATCTCACCACTGCCACCGAGTGACTGGAATAAACTTTTAAATTTGATAAAATAATAAATGGGTCTGAAGTGATCCCACACTGCAGCTGACCAACACCTGAACAGCTGACTCTGGTTTCTGCATCTTGCCCCTTGACCCACCGATTCTGCTGCTGCTTCAGGAACTGGAGAAGGGCAACCAGGACCACTACTAATGGAGGTAAGCTTTCCTGCTTCCTCAGGTTCAGTCACTATCCTGACCACTCCAATCAGAGCCTGTGAGGACTTGCATACTGTTATTTCTTCCAACCGCTTGACAATCATTGAGTTCAGGATGGCGAGTCTCTGACAACACAAGAGGCAACCAACAGTCCAGCGAGAGCTAGACATTTTGAAAGTAGCAGATTCTCATTCTGGTTGGGCTGGAGAACTGTCTACAAGGGACACACAGGGAAATAAATGTTTCAAACTGCAGCCATCAGTTTACCAAGCACCCCCATTACTGCATTCACCTTCTTGACACCTTACATTGCCAAGGGCACCTGGGCTGGAGCACCTTGTTGTACTGTGGCACTGGGAACCTGGGGACAGAGGGGTTATACAGGGAATACTGGGGCACCTGCCTTTGAGGTATTACATACATAATCTTAGTTGCTTGGAAGCACAGCAGCAAAGTGGGTGATACCTTTTGTTGGATAACAGAAAAATAGCATTGCACAAGTTTTTCAGTCTGCACAAGTCCATCATCTGGTGATGACCATAACTCTAATGGACCTGTGGGATGTGTAAAAAATCCTGCATTGTAACCTGTAAGTTGGTCCTACAAAAGGCACCATGTAGCTACCTTCTCTCTATTCATGTGTATAATAACTTAATATTATAAACATAATGTGGAAATAAAAACAGTAAATTATTAGACACCAAGCTTGAAAACAGAAATTCAGTACATGCCGGTCAACTTAAGAATGTATGATGCAATATATAAATGCTAATTAGAAGAGCACACTTACCAGTTAGTGTTTATGCCATGAAATTAATTTAAAAAAAGTTCAACATGGTGTTGGTGATCCATTTTAGCCACTAAAGCCTTCTCCAGAGCATATATGGAAGATAAGTGAGGTACCTGTAATGAATTTGTAACTATATATTGTGTAGAAAGCCAGAGTTCCAGCAAAACAGTAAGAAGCTGAAAGTAAATTGGAATGTACAGTTCCTGATACATACATAACTGTGTCTTCCATTTGGGTTGCCTTGGAAACTGATAAACAATTGGATTGGAATCAGAAGGCTCCAAAGACTTCTAAAGGTGCACTTCATCCAAAGTGCATTGTTTATAAAATCAAAGGACAGAGAACAAACAAGTAGTATAAACATAATCTACTGTTATAACTGTTGTGAAGAGAGTTTTTCACCAGCATCGACCAAGGCAGAATTAAAGAATGGAGCGAAGATACAGGAGCCCACACCTGAGGAACGATGGCAGCAAGGTGTAGGCAGGACAGGGCAGGACAGCTAAAACGGTGCATGGCCGTGGGGATTTGACATAACAAGGAAAGGCTACAGGGCTTATACAGTATGAACACACTGCAGAAAAGAAGTGAAAGAGGTGGCATGATTGAGACATACAAGTACCTAGTAGATGACAAGGCACTATTCTTTTTGAGTTCAAACACAGGGGAAAGGGGATTCATTATAGCTGGTGGGGGGGGCAGGGGGGAGTCAGAAAGGACACCCGGCAGCACTTCTTCATGGAAAGGGTGGTAGATAAGTGGAATAAGCTACCAGAAGAGGTGGTTTGGGCCAAGTCAGTTGGCACCTTCAAGTCGGAATGGAACAGATAGGTGGTTTAGTTCTAAAAGGGGGGACAGTAAAAGAGGGGAGGTTTGACACTAGGGCAAGGCAAAACAGCTAGGTACAGTGAGCAGACTGGCTAGACCCAGAGCCTTTTTCTGTTGTCAGTGTCTATGTATCTATGTCTGTATTATAAAATATAAGGCAAAAATCACTCAGAAACAATGATGTGTACAATTAAATGGAGATCATACTATAATTCAGAAGTTGGTACACTACTACTACTAAAATGTGCTGTAATACTTGATATGATTCAAGGGCAATAGTGGAGATTATCGGACCAGCACTATTTGAGTAGCATAAAGCTTTTGTGAATACAGCTCATGCTTATGCTTGCTGTTAATTTTGGTTATGTCAGTTTGTTTGAGTTGGGGAGCTTCGCCCCCACACGTTTTTTTTAAGGGGTGTGTTGGGGGATGAAGCCCCCAGCTCAAATAAACTAATACAAAATAACCCAAAGGATGATTTGAGAAAGTAGCGAAACTTGTCCTGTACGCTAATAGCGTAGGTCTGTCAGTGGTCCAGTAATCTCCACTGTCTCTGATTCAAGTGGGAACAGAGATCAGCTGTACTGAATTGACATTGAAAAGGGTTTAATGTCAAATTATTCAAGAAGATGGTCCTCTACCAGCAAGAGATGATCTATGGAACCTTCTCCAGTGGGATGGCAAGGGGTTTATTTTTTCTAAAGAGTAAAACATTTCCAGATTAAAGCAGATGAAATCAGTAATTTGAATTTAACCAGCTGGGAGTGACCTTCTTAATACTTGATGACATCACAATGTCCATGTGCCACTGTTCAAACTTACACAGCCGAACTAAGAAAAAGGTCCTCAAAAAAGTCCTAATTTTTAAAATGACATTGATTTTGTTGTATTGTTTTCTCTTTGAATATTCAACTAGTGTATCTGTTTCTGGTCATACTTAGTTAAAGTAGTTGTATTCATTAGAAACATAGAAACATAGAATTTGACGGCAGATAAGGACCGCTTGACCCACCCAGTCTGCCCATTTCCCTACCTGATGGATAAGCTGCAGATCCTAGTTAACCAGCAGCCTACTTCTTCCTACCCCCACACCCCAGAATTGCCTTATGACTGTCCCATGCATGCTTGAATTCCACCACTGTTTTTGACTCCACAACCTCCTCTGGAAGGCTGTTCCATGCATCCACAACCCTCTCTGTGAAAAAATACTTCCTTAAATTACCTCTGAGCCGCCCCCTTCTATCTTCAAATTGTGCCCCCTTGTTCTTGCACACCTCTATTTTTGAAAGATGCTACCCTCTTGGACTTTGTTGATTCCCTTGAGGTACTTGAAAGTTTCTATCATGTCCCCCCTCCCTCCTTTCCTCGAGGCTATACATATTAAGCTCCTTAAGTCTCACTTCATATGTCTTCTGGTGCAGACCCTGCACCATTTTAGTTGCCCTCCTCTGGACAGCTTCCATCCTGTCTATGTCTTTGCGGAGATTGGGTCTCCAGAACGGCACGCAGTACTCCAGATGTGGTCTCACCAGCTGTCTGTACAGAGGGATAATAACTTCTTGTTTTCTGCTGGTGATGCCTCTCCCTATGCATCCCAGTATCCCCCAGCCTCCTTGCTGCCCCTCTCACATTGCTTGCCCACCTTTAGGTCATCTGATATGACTACCCCCAGGTCCCTTTCCATTTTGTTGTTGTTAGTACCTCACCCCCATTGTGTACTCTTCCCTGGGTTTTGTTTCCCAGGTGCATTACCTGCACTTCTTAGCATTGAATCTAAGCTGCCATACATTTGACCATTCCTCTAACCTTGCCAAGTCCCTTCTCATCTTTTCCACCCCACCTTGTGCATCAACTCTGTGTTGCAGATCTTTGTGTCATCTGCAAGAGACATACTTTCCTTCCAGTCCCTCTGCAATGTCGCTTATAAAGACATTGAAGAGGACCGGTCCTAATACTGAACCCTGTGGTACCCCACTGCTAACCCCCAATTTTTCAGAGTGGACTCCATTTACTATTACTCTCTGTGTCCTATTTCCAGCCAATTCTTTACCCAGGCTGTCATCTTGGGACCCACTCCCAGGCTGGCTAACTTGTATTTTAATCTTTTGTGTGGGACTGTGTCAAATTACTACCATGTAGTTTTTTGTTTTTATTTTGACTCTTTCTTCTGCCTTACTGCCCCCTCTCTCTCCACTCTCTCAGACTGCCTCATCTACCTACTTCTCCTGTTGGGGTCTGCCCCTAGAGTATTCAGTTCCATTCTGAGAGACCTAGATGCCCAGATAACTCCCTGGTATAGGTGAAGAGGGACCCACACTTTCCTCCCGAACAACTGCTAAGGAGTGGACTTTGTACAGTGCAGTTTGCCCCGAAGACCAGAGGAAGTGCAGTGAGGAGTCATCACCTTTGAGAGATAGGGGTGTTTTTCTCTTGTTCTGCCCTCTAGATGTCGACATTCAATGAGGGCCAATGAGTGAGGAGATGCACTGAGACATACCTCCTGTTCTGCCTCTCTGTTGGCATCAGCCCCATCCCAATACTGCTTCTGTATATACTGCACCTTCCACCCAAGTTTCCTCAGGTGGTGGTATTGCAGAGGGAGCTTGCAGTCCCCCAAGAAAAGGAGAGCAGCTGTTGGGTCCTCTATCCTTCTCCTCCCCTGCTGACCCTCGGTGGCCTATGCCTGTTCCCGAACATGGGTCGCTGGTGTGATATGAGGTAAGGTGCCCAGTGCCTCAGCCCTCGGAGCCACCAGGCTGGCCCTACCATGTAGTTTTTAATGCAATAATATTATTCTGGTAAAAACATCAGTATACCAATTTTTATTTTTGTTTTCCTTCACCTTCATTCCTGAATGAAGATGTATGATTCTGAAGTTTTTAAAAGTTCCCATTCCTGTACCATGCCGTCATGAAAATTGACATAGATTTGTAAAGTTACTGTGCTGTTTACCATCAGAATCATGTGGTAATCATAACACATCTACAGTATGAAATGAATATTACAGTAATCAGGTACCCTCAATGGAAAAGAGTTCCATACATTGCAAGTGAAGGGCCATCTTTAACAATGTGAGTCATTAATTATTAAATTAGCTATATACGCTGTTATACAGATGTCTGAGAATATTAAAAATACACCAAGGATAAATCTAGGGATACCAGCAATGTATTTTTGCTAAAAAATTGTATGATGAAACTTTTTGTGGACAAAACAATACTGCTGCTTAAAATTTTGTACCTAATCTGTGCAGGTTTGTAACACTTGGTGGTGTTAGTAACAATTATTTCCTCAGGGTCAGAAGGTTGAGGGTTCTAGTCCCACACTTGGACATGGGCTCATACCATAAACTCACTAAAGCAGGTTCATGTAACCCACCCCCAGGGCATATCTGGAAACAAGCTATCAAAGCTCATTGTGGCTTTCCAAGACAAAAAATAAAAATAATGTAAGTTAATAAAAACAATAAATAAATAACATAATAAATGCTAGTACCCAAGTGCGGTACTTGGGGATGCTGTACTGTCAAGGAGTGCCATCATTCCAATGAGATGTTAAACTGAAGCTCCTTCAGTCCAGCTCTGGTGCTGTCCTGGTGAGTGTCCATTCTGTCCAGCTCTGATGATGTCCTGGTGAGTGTCCATTCTGTCCAGGTCTGGTGCTGTCCTGGTAAATGTCCATTCTGTCCAGCTGTGATGCTGTCCTGGTGAGTGTCCATTCTGTCCAGTTCTGGTGCTGTCCTGGTGAGTGTCCATTCTGTCCAGTTCTGGTGCTGTCCTGGTGAGTGTCCATTCTGTCCAGTTCTGGTGCTGTCCTGGTGAGTATCCATTCTGTCCAGCTCTGATGCTGTCCTGGTGAATGTCCAGATGGACAAAGAAGAACCCAAGACACTGTTTGCAAGAGTAGGGAATTTTCCCTGGTGTTCTGGCAAATATTCCCCCTCCAAAAAAAAAAAAAAGGTTCGGACTATTGTACATGGTTGTGTGTGGGTATTGAAGGTACAAATGGCTGCCACTACAGATTTCTAGTCACATCACTACTGATGCATATGAAAAGCATTATATAAATGGAAATTCATCTTCTTGTCTTCTTTATCTTCTTGCTGCTGCAATATGCCATCGGTGACCCTTCACTTCTCATACTTTCGTGGTTCTGCTCTTTTCCTCGTAGGATAAATTGTATTGTTCTAGTAAATGTATTATTCTGTGTTCAGTTTATACCACACCATTTTAATGGTGCAGCTTTTAAATTAAATTGCCATACAAAGACTTATGCATCCCTAATTGAACTAGCTGCTTAAGTCAGAATGTAGAACAGAGGGTTTGTGAAGTCATCATGCACTGTCATAGTTGATATCTCACTAGCTAAAAATTCTACTGTGATAGAAAATAATGAAATGGCAGATATTATATAAAACAGTGTACAACAATGTTGTGATTCCTTTGAGGATTTGTTCATCATAGTTGGCCTTAGGAACACCCAGTCTCCATGACTGGGGGGGGGCAAGCTACAAGGGACCACTGTCAGATATACTCAGTGTGCATCTGCATGAACTGGAAAAAGATAGCACTCAAGTAGTCTTGCTCTTCCCTCAGTGTTCACTCAGTAGGCATTTGCCATCTCCTCGGCTTCTCTCAGTTCGAGACTGTTTCACACGCACGTGCTAAATTCAGTAGGGGTGTGCATGCCCTGAGTATTAAGGGTGGACAAGCATTCAGTACAAGACTGACCCCTGACAGAGGCTGGGGGGAGGGCAGCAGCTACCAATGCCTAGCTGGTGTGGGGGTATGCAAGACATTGGCACCTTATGTCATTGCATGCCATGTGCCTCCAGAGTCTTCTATTAAAACAACAGTGCACGCACGTATGGTGCCCTTCTCCTCCTGCTCCGATCACCCACCATGGCTCTTCATCAGCGCCCTAGTACTGGAATCTGTCAATCCTACCCAACTCCATGCCCTGCCCTGAGGGGCAAGCCAGGGAGGCAATACTGGTGGGTGACCCCTGCTGGTTATCTTGTAACAGGGTTAAGAGGGTCTGCATCTGTACAGCGGCCCCATCCTTGGGGGGTAAGCTAGGAGGATCATTAATGGAAGTAAGTCCCAGGACTGAGGTGGGGGACCAGAGAAAGGTAAGGACTGAGCATTCAGCAATTGTCCCTATAAAGCACACTAAATAAATTAAAAAAAAAATCCTAAATACTGTGAATAATCAAATTCTAATTTCTTGGAGTGAAATAATGAATAGTTTTCACAATTTTGTGGTATTATTCAGTGATTAATACACAGTCAGATATGAAGCTGTTTATTCATGTGTTCTTGCCACTTGTTTAAACAGAAGCAAGGGAGACAGGTGTGATTTTTGCTCTCTGGCAGTCTGAGACCCCACAAACTGCTCAGTTTTGTATAAAACCAATTGATTACCTTTTTTTTTTTTATATATAAAAATGTGCACATACAGTGCTGTACTGTCAAGTAACAAGAGCAGAATTTGTAACAGGATGTTTTTTGGTTAGATATTTGTACTATATCTCTACTGCCATTTAGAGATGTGCAAAATCTGCAGATTTCATTCTGCAAAATGTTTAGTGAAATTTGTGTGTTTTACAAAATATTTTATGGGTGCAAAATGCAAAATTCCGTCAGTGATATCACAAATTTCACCCATGAAATGCGGAACTTCGTCCATGACTGGTGGAATTTCATCACTCTCTGGTGAAATTCTGCATTTCACAGGCTAAATTTGCAATTTTGCCAGCAAAATTTTTAATTTCACACCTGCAAAATCTGTGAATTTCACAAAATGTTTTGCATGACAAAATTCACTATTTCGTCTGTGAATTTTAATTTTGCTGCACCTCTACTGCTGTTTGCTTTCAGTCTGAGGGTTATGTGTATAGACGCATGCAAGACATGCATAAAATATTGTGAATGTTAACGTTCAGATTAAGATACTTTGTGACAGGGGTTTTCTCCACCATGGACTTTGTCTGCTCCACATGACAGCTACTGTGTGAGAGGCATGTGCTGATGATAACGTATAAAACACTGTCAAGTAACTGTTTGTGCACATAAAACTGCATATTTTTATGTAGTGACAGGACTTTTTTTTTTTTAGACATTTGCCAGCTGCTCTGCGGCTGCTGTTTTGAGACCAACATACTGAGAAATAGTATCTTCAAACATTTATTTCATTTTATTTAACAACTGATGACCAGGAAAAGTCTGTTGGATTGGTGCATATTTCGAGGTGTTACCAGGGGAAGGGGATGTAAATGCTCAAGGCAATATATGGCAAGCAGAATACATAATAGAAGGCAAATGCATGACAGAAAGAAAAAGTGAAATGTCTTGAGTAGAACCTGAGGAGTATATGAAATAGTACAAAGTAAGCAAACAACACAGGGGGCTTGGTTTTCAAATGAAAAAGTTTGACACCGGCTGCCTATGCCAAAGGTGTACGATGCAAGTGGTACCTTGTGTCAAGGTTTGCGGCTATCCCAATTTTCTAACGCCAGCAGCATTGAAACCAGAATGTCATGTGGTGAAGCCCCCCTGCACCACCCTTGTGTCAAAAGTGCCTGTGCACCAGGTTGCAAGTGGGCTTGCGCCACGGTGGGGCTGCGCCATCCCCTTTTTGCTATTCAATCAATCTTTATTTATCGAGGCTGAACATCACTAAGTAGAACCCATTTACAAGATGGACCTGCATAGGTAAATAGTAACAATAACAACAATAGGGAACTCTCATGGTCACAACAGGGGGCTGCCCTTGGACCAGCCAGGAGGTGGTCTAAAGGCCATGTGCCACTGCTGGGCAAGCCAGCAATGGTGGAGGCTGCAAGGAGGGGACCAGAGGAAGAAGAAGCATGGGGGATGCCCTAGGTGGCAATGGGGAGCATGACTGCAATGAGCAGGAGATGAAGTGGCATCCTACAGGGGTGCCCTGTGCTACACATACAGCCAATCAGACCAGGTACAGGGGGATGGCAGAAAGGGACTGGGAACCAGCCTCAGGAGGATACCGCCCTGGCACCTACTCTACAGGTGTAATTGACCCCAACATCATCAGAGGGTAGCAGTAACTGCAGGTTGTGGGGTGTAAGTGGTGGCTGGGAATGGTTCCCAGACACCACGGCATTCCCCAGGTACCAGACCCCCCCCCCGTATGGAGGCAGGCTGCTGCCTGCTGATGGTGTTGGAGTCAGTGGCACCCAGGGGACAGGTGCTAGGGTTGTACACTCCTGAGGCTGGGTCTTGGTCCCTTTCTGCCAGCCTCCTGTACCCAGTCTGATTGACTGTATGTAGTAGCGCAGGGTACCCCTGCTGTGTTCCACCTCATCTTTGCTCGGATGTAAGCTAGAGGAAAGAGTGGTTTTGTTGGAGAGGGGATCTTGTGAGGGGCAACAAGATAGGGCCAGTTTGGAGACCACAAGCCTAGATGGAGGCTGCCCATCTGGAGGGATGGGCTCAGAGAGGAAGTCAGGTATGTGTGTGTGTTGTACTGAAGTGTTCATAGGAAGATTGTCTATTGATTGGCAAAGACCTAAAAAGGCTGGGGCAGCCATTGCATCTTCTGTAATGGGCTGTGTTTGTGGTTTACTCTTTCTCTTTTAGGCAAGCCTCATCCCATCTCCTGCTTCTCAAGCAGCAGAGCCATCCCTGATTAAATGGAAATGTGGCTACTGACAGACTAAGGGGGCCGGCATTCCAAGTCTTATGTCAAAAGTGAGTTAGAGGCAACCCTTGCCTATAGTAAGGGGATGTCTCATCCATAAAGTCTGGTGACAATGGCGAACAAAGGAGCAACCTGATTATGGTGAGCGATGGAGTGACCAGATGATGACATATAGCAGAGTGACCGTATAGCAAGGAGCAGAGCACCAGGCGAAACAAATGGATGACAGTAGCATAACAACAGGAAGTGACTCAAATCAAAAAAGAAGATCTTCCTAGAATCATCCTGGAGTCATCTGATGATTTCAAACTGAGACCATTTTGACTGAATCTTAGAATCATCCTCCTATATGGTTGAAGTCATCCTAGAGTATGTGTAGAGGCTGAAATATTTAAAGCAGATGACTCTAGCAATGATTATAGAAGTAATCACAATAACTGTTCTAAGATGATTCCGGGATGACTTCAGGATTGATCCTCAGTGATGCTGCACAAATTATTGGCCTTATTCAGCACATTGTACCGCAGGTAGGTATAAAACACCCCAACCCTCCTTCAAGCAGTATAGTTACTGACCTATGTTGCAGCTCATATGAGTAGCCCCTTGCTCACAATGTTTATGGTCCACTTATCCTCCTGTAGTAATGCTGGATGTGGGCCCTTTGTTTTCTCTAAAAACATTGTTATTGCAAATGAAACCTCCCTCCCAAGTCGAAGGATTACCTGGGGCTCCTTCTGTCTTCCGGTATGCCTCCTGCTGCAGCCATTTCTTTGTTCTGTTTCCCCGGCCCACTTCTGGACTTCCAACAGGATCAGGAAGCAAAATTACTTTATTGCAGGGCCTCTGTGCACCTCTCCAAAGTGGCCGGCGGGCTGCTTGCATACTTGCTCCCCTGACCCAATCCTGGACTGCTGCCAGGGCTGGGGAACGCATTTGGGCTTTCCAGTGCTTCAAGCACCATAGAAGTAGCATCCTAAAGCTGCACAGAAAAGGTTGCTCTCCCACCACCCAAACTGCTGCACAGCGGGGCAAGGAGCCTGGACAAGGTCACAGTTCTGGTGCCTAAGGCGCCATCAGATGATGCAGCAGAAGTGCCGCATGAGGGGATTCATCTACTCAGCTGCACCAAACTGCAAAAGGGGCTTGAGAGAGCAAAAATAAAACTTTTGAAGGACTCCCCGACCCTGCCTGTGCCTCCAGTGGGTCGGGGAGTAAGGGACAACATGGCGGCTGCAAGGACTACAAGTCCCATGATGTTCAGCAGCTGAAAACAGCTGTTTTCAGACACAGTTCCTCCTGGGGTGCCCACAAAATGGAGCTAGCAATGCAGCTCCTGTCCCCTAATTGTTCCTTCTGGACTTAGCAACTCTCAGAAGGGACCAGGAGGATACTAGCCATACAGCCAGATGCTGCCAGCTCTGTACCAATAACATTCTACACTTTATAGTAGAGACTGAGCTTATGAGAACTGTTCAAGGGCAGCCTTCTTTGCTGAGGTTGCTTGAGGACAGCATGGAATCCTATTGGTAGCTGCTGTACCTCCAATCAGGATGAAGAGCTTGTGAGTTGTAAGGATCAATGAGAAGTTGAATTTCAAACATGAAGATTCTGAGTTTTACGGTTTGCCAGTGTCTTGCCTGTAAGAGTTTGAGGGAGAAGGAGTATTTTTGGCAGCTCCTGCTGCTGTCAGAGAGAAGATCTTTCAGTTTATGCCTTCTGCACAGACTAAGAGCTGGTGACTTTCCTGTGAGAGTTTGACAGAGGAGTATTTTTGACAACTAATGCTGTCAGAGAAAATCCTGCAGTTTGTGCCTTCTGCACAGATTAAGAACTGTTGACTTTCCCTACTACAACCCTGGTGAATCCCAGAGATTGGGGATTTGCCTCAGCTATAAGAACTGGGATATTTCGTACCCCATATATCAAAAGCCTATTGAAGGAAAGTAATTTTCTGCTGTGGAGACTGAGGTAACAAAATCTACTGCCTCATTTTCCTGACAAAAAGAGATTCAGTTTCCTGTCAAGACCTATGCTCTGGGTCCTGCCTGCTTGCTTGATCCACTGCTGCCTACCTGCTGCCAAGGTGGGTGAAGACAAGTTCTTCTGTGGGGTGAAGACTGCCTACCTACAGTCGAGGTGGGTGAAGACAGGTCCTTCTGTGGGGTGAAAATTGTCTACCTACAGTTAAGGTCGGTGAAGATAAGTCCCTCTGTGGGGTGAAGACTGCCTACCTACAGTCAAGATGGGTGAAGACAAGTTCCTCTGTGGGGTGAAGAGGATCATCGCCTGCATCCACGCCTTTCTTATCTGTTCTTCCAAGTTGCCTGAAAAGGGAAGACATCCCCCAAAAGCCTGCATCTGTTCACCAAAGGTCACGAGTACTGGGTTTTACCCAAACAAATATTTTTCTCACTGTTCAGCTAGCTAGTTAACGTTACATCTGGGCTTCCTGTGCAACCTTATCAACACCTTTAACAACCAGTACAGCCAGGAATAAAACTGTTGTCACTGCACCCCCTGGTGTGGTTGGCACTTTACACTGCAGCATCCCAGCAGTTCACCTGTGCTGCACCCAGATTTTCCACATCACAGGTCTGCAACTGCTCAGTGTGTGCACACCACACAGAGAGCTCTCACAGGGACTTTGGGGTTAACTGGTGAACCGGTGGGGGCAGTGGATCTGGGGCTGGTAATTCTGGAAAGCAAAGTACTGTTTATTCTGAGTACCAATGTGCTTGTTACCCTGCTTGATTTTCATAGAGTACAGAGTTGTATTATTGAATGCTTTTATTCCCTTTTGTTTCCGCTGTCCCATACCTTTTTACCCAGCTCCAAAATAAACCCATTGTTTATTTTCTGAAAACTGCTGTAGCCATTGTGTTATTGTGTAGTGTGATATTTCATGCCTAAAGTGATACGTGGGGAGGGGAATGTATATTGTTTTATCTGTTTCCAAGGGAGGGGTTGTATTTCATTTCCTGTGGGGAAGCACCCTGGCAGTATGCTGTTAGAAGGATCCCAATAAGGTGGAGGCACTGCGCCACTTGCAAAGCCAATTATAAATGCGAACCCAAGTACCAGCCTATATCCCTTAGGCAGCACCACTTATGGGTAGGTGTGCAGGTTGACTGGAAGGGGTGTTTTCAAAATTGGAGGCTACTACTGGGATTTTTGGGATTTTCAGTATCCCTCTCTTTATATTGTTAAAAGTCTGGTACCCCTCCCCCCCAATAAACTTCAAAAAGTCATTATTGATCGCATCTGATTGTGAGACTGGTGCAAGGGTGCAGATGTTGATCTGAAAAAAGCTATTCTGGTACAAGGGATCCCTGCTGCAACCTCAAGGGACTGTGATAAAAGTGTCCTAGGCAGCATAAAATGTTTAAGAAAAGGTACTGAACATGGGAGGATTTGCAGTTCTGCTCAGCAATCCCATAGAGTTTTGATGGAGTGCCATGAGGATGTTGATCCTTCCAGAGTGCCTGATCAGCTCCCTGTTGATGAAGACCCCACTCCATAGGTCTTAATTTACCCATGCCACCCCGGATCCTCCTGCCAAGGATCCTAAAGAACCAAGCAACATTGAAAAGAAGTTATGTTTGCTGTTAGCCACTGAGGGGGAAGACAGTTCAAGTCATTAGAGCTGTATTCCCAGAGAGTGACCCGACAAAGAAGAAACCCACTGGTGAACCCTGGGTTGGAGGACATTGAGTGGTCCCCTTACTTGATGCCACTTTATGAACAGTATAGAAGACTGCTACATTTTCTGACACTCTTCTCACACCTTCTGATAAAGATGACTATGAGAGCTGGATTAGTCAAGCCACCCAGATGGTGCAAGTATTGAAACGCTCAGATGATGAGAAATGCAAATGCATAGTGGAAAGTTTGAGAGGTATGGCACTGGAGGTCATCTGATCACTGCATGCCAGCCAACCAGATTGCACTTCTAGTGACCATCTTGCCATGCTGAGAAGTTCCTATGGAACAAAAGAAAGAAGAAACCACTTTGGTTCTCAAAAACAGTAGCAGAAAAGATCAGAGCCAAAAGGTTGGCCTTCAGGAAATATAAGAGAATGCAGCGGGATGAAGATAGGGAGGCATACCAAACTTCCCTAAGGGTAGCAGGGAAGGCAGTAAGGCAGACAAAGGCCCAAACTGAGGAAACACTAGCACGAACAGTAAAAGAAGGGGACAAGACTTTCTAAAGATACATTAGTGAAAGGAGAAAGTCCAGAGGGGGTATTGCTAAGATCAAAGGGGATAAGAGTGAGTGTGTGGAGGAGGACCAAGGAAAAGCATATATCCTAAATAGCTACTTCTGCTCAGTATTTACTGAGGAGAAGGTAGGGCAGGGTCCACAGTTCAGCATCATTGACACAGGGGGGAGGGAGGTGTACACAAATCCCTTCACAAAAGAAAGGGTCCTACAAGAGCTCACTAATCTCAGGGTGGACAAGGCAATGTGACCTGATGGCAAACATCCCAGGGTACTAAAGAAGCTAAGGTTGGAAGTAGCAGAGCCATTATCAGAACTATGTAGTGAATCTCTGACCAATGAAGGGGTCCCAGAAGACTGGAGAAGGGCTCATGTGATTCTGCTCCAGAAGAGTGGCAGCAGGGAGGAGGCAGGGAACTACAGACCAGTCAGTCCTACCTCAGTAGTGGGCAAGATTATGGAGGCACTCCTTAAGGAAAGGATAGTACAACACCTGGAATCCATAGGAGCACATGATCCAAGACAGCACAGGCTTACAACAGGAAGGATCTGTCAAATTAATCTCAAAGATTTCTTTGACTGGGTAACCAGAGTGGTGGACCAAGGGGGTGCAGTTAATGTCACCTACCTTGACTCCAGCAAAGCTTTCGATACTGTTCCACACAGATGACTGATTAATAAGTTGGGTAGGCTTGGGTGTGGGTCATGGGTTGGTCAGCTGGGTGGCAAACTAGTTTGTAGGCAGAAAACAGAGAGTGGTGGTAAAGGGTATACCATCAGAAGAGATGCAAGTCATAAGTGGGGTACCGCAGGGATCAGTCCTGGGGCCAGTCCTCTTCAATATATTAATCAGTGACATTGCAGATGGACTGGAGGGTAAGGTTTGTCTGTTTGCAGATGACACCAAGATCTGCAACAGAGTAGATGATCCAGATGGGGTGGGAAGAATGAAAAGAGATCTGGATAAACTGGCAAAATGTTTGGGGGTAGGGGGAGGGGGAGGCGGAAGGAGGATGGGGGGAAGTTGTTGTTGTTTTTCCTTTCTTTATGCTTGTGTTGTAACAAATACATTGTTGGTGTCATGTATTGTTACTGTGTATTTTTTTTTTGTTCTGGTTTTGTTATTGGAAAATCAATAAACTTAAATTTCAAAAAAAAAAAAAATAAACTGGCAAAATGGTCAGAACAGTGGCAACTGGGGTTTAATGCAAAAAAGTGCAAGATCATGCACATAAGGAAGAGAAACCTTGAAAGTACCTGTAGGTTGGGAGGGGAGTTGCTGTAACCATAAGGGAAGAAAGAGACTTGGGCATCATCATCATCATCACAGATGACCTGAAATCATCCAAGCAAACCACTAAAGCAGTAGGCAAGGCTAGAGGGATGTTGAGGCATATTAGTAGGGGTATCACAATAGGAGAGAGGTAATAATCCCTCTTTACAAGACACTGGTTAGGCTCCATATGGTGTACTGCATGTAGTACTGGAGGCCGCACCCGCACAAGGACATTAACAAAATGGAGGCAGTCCAGAGAAGGGAAACCAAAATGGTGCAGGGACTGCATCAGAAAACATATGAGAACAGATTAACGGAGCTCAATATGTATACTCTAGAGCAAAGGAGAGAGAGGTGATATGATCGAAACATTCAAACTTCTTAATGGAATTAACAAGGTAAGAGTCTAACATATTTCAATATAAGAAAAGTAGCAGGACAAGAGGACACAGCATGAGATTAGAAGGAGGCCGATTAAGGGGTAATGTGAGGAAGTTATTTTTCACAGAAAGGGTGGTGGGCGCATGGAATGGCTTACCTTAGGAAGTGGTGGCTATGAATACAGTGCAGGGCTTCAAACAGGCATGGGATAGGCATAAAGGAGCAATACAGATGAGTATGAATAGATAGGCCATTGACAGAGTAAAAGCCTACGGCACATTCATAAGGGAGAAAAAATGGGCAGACTGGATGGACCTTGTGGTTCTTTTCTGCCATCAACTTCTATGTTTCTATGTTTAGTTGAGCATAAGGAATACATAATTTTTCAGCTGGAAGCCACCACCCAGAATGTGGGAGAGAAACTGTCCCATTACATGACTGGTGTGGAGACAATGACTCATAAAATAATTGAAGCTGGATGAGTGACCCCTGCACAGGTTGTCCAGATGAGACTCGACCAAATCTTACGTGGTGCTATGTATTCTCATTGGACTCTAATAACTTAAGACTAAAAGAACACCAAGTCAACCCTCCTAATTTCAGACAGCTTCTTGATGAGATGAGAGAGGAAGAGTCACAGGAAGACATTGTCTAGTCATTGCGAGTGCCTACCGTGAAAACCTTCCCTTTGCAGTCTCAAGCTGAAAGTAGCCAAGTACAAAAGGATATCTCAGACCTGAAAACATAGGTAAAATAACTCAATGAGTGTGTAAAAGCCATGCAGATGACACAGACGCCTCGCCCACGAGCCAACCCCTTGCCACCTGAGTGTGGACACCTACTGAATCTTTCCTCTGTTTCAAGAGTCAGCCCTCGATCTGCAACTGTACCCAGAAGTGAATAGTTCTGTTAATCATTGTGGAGAAGATGGACATATTGCACGAGGTTGTGTTAGTCCTGAGAATCAGTAGCCAGTAAACCAGAAACGGGAGAGACAGCAACAGCCGCAGGGAAATGACAACAGAGCCCAGTGAGGGAGCAGCGTGGGACTCTGAGATCGAACAACTCCGTAAGATGGACCAGCCCTAATACATCTGTCAGAAACAGGTTACCATCTGGACTAATGGGTCCCACTCCTACCATCAAGATTTCTACTGAAGGATACCCGTGTCACGCCCTCCTGGACAGTGGGTCACAGGTCACTATCATTTATTGATCTTTTTACCAGAGCTACTTACAGCATCTGCCTTTGCAGCCTCTAGAGGGACTTTCTGTGTAGGGATTGATCAATGCCAGCTATCCCTATGATGGCTACATCACTGTGCATGTTGAATTCCCAGGAACTTTTGCTGGAATCCTCAAAGGATCGACACTTTAGCCTTCATTTGTCCTGATGCCCAGGTATTGGACAAGACATTGGTGTTGATTGGAACCAATGCCAGTATGTTTGGATGCCTGGCTCACTTGTGCTTGCAGAAGGCAAGGGAAAAAAATCTACCAGACTTTACCAATTCTTGTCACTGTGAGTACTGCTCACCTGGAGGGGAGACTGAGGTCTGCAGCCAGCTGGAGGAGATTCTCGGAGTTGTCAAAAGAGAAGGGAAATATCCTTTGATTGTGCCCCCAGTGCTTAGTGTGTCGTGAAATGAACAGTGGATTGCAAGGAGTCACTGTCAGATCAAATTGTTATTGCAGAGTCACTAGGAAGAGGTCTGCCAAATGGTCTGATGGTCCAACAAGGAGTGCTGCCTAGACTCAACGTGATGATCAAGAGAATCAACATAAAGCTAAAGAATGAAACTCACAAGGATCTGACAGTGCACTCTGGTACAGTAATAGCCAATCTGTATGCAGATGATGTGTCATGGCCACATCCTCTCCAGAGAAAACTACTTGACGGGATGAAGGGGTGTTCAGTTTCGATTCATCTTCCATTCCCAGCAGCTGGAAGAATCAATTAAAGAAGGAATTGGTAGACAGATCAGATGTATTTTCCTGCCATGAATGGGACGTGGGTTGTGCGAAAGGAGAGGAGCATCATATTCGTCTACATGATTATCGCCCATTTCATGAAAGGTCAAGGAGATTGGCACCTGCAGATATTGAAGATGTTAGGAGACTTTTGCAAGAACTCCTGAAGGCAGGGATAATATCTGAATCTTGCAGTCCCTACACCTCACCTACAGTGGTGGCCCAGAATAAGAATGGTGCCGTAAGAATGTGCATTGACTATTGCACCCTAAATCAGTGGACAGTGGCTGATCAATACACCATGCCTCGAGTGCAAGACACCTGAGACAGCCTTATAGGTAGTAGATGGTTTTCTGTTCTAGACTTGCGCAGTGGTTACTGCCAGATACTGATGGCTGAGGAAGATAAGGAGAAGGCTGCTTTAATTTGTCCACTGGCATTTTCCAGTTTAAGAGAATGCCCCAAGGAATATTTGTCACCCCAGCAATGTCCCAGCACCTGATGGAGAAGGTGGTGGGTGACATGTATCTTTTAGAAGTCTTAGTTTACCTGGATGATCTGACAGTGTTTGGGAGAACTCTGGAAGAACATGAAACCCGACTACTCAAGGTACTGGACCGACTGAAGGAGCATGGTCTGAAACTCTCCCTGGACAAGTGTCAGTTCTGCCAGACTTCCATGAAGTATGTGGGACATATTGTTTCCAATCAAGATATCAGTACTGATTCAGAAAAAGTGAAAACTCTTACCACATGGCCTAGACCCACCTACTTAAAAATGCTTCAGTCTTTCTTAGGGTTTTGCAGGTACTATCAGAGATTTGTAAAAGACTACTCTATGGTGGTAAGGTCTTTGTTCAGACTAACTCAGGGATATCCTCCGACTCAGAAGAGCAAACGTCTAGGAGACATAAAGACTTCTCCAATTGAATATTTCAGAACCAAAGACCCTTTTGGGGACCGATGGACTGATGAATGTGAGAGTGCATTTCAAGAAATTATTCACCTCCTAACAGAAGCTCCTGTTCTAGCCTGATTACACCAGACCATACACTTTTCACATTTATGCCAGCATGGAAGGTTTGGGCACTGTACTCTACCAAGAACACGACAAAGGTATGAGACCCATTGCCTATGCCAGTCACAGTTTGACTCAGATTGCTATATCTCTAAAACACAAACTCAGTTTCCCAAAGAGCAGCTTGTGCTGCCTGAAAAGTATTGCTGAATGGTTTTGCGAGCC
Organism: Neoceratodus forsteri; assembly: GCA_016271365.2. NCBI lineage: Eukaryota > Metazoa > Chordata > Ceratodontiformes > Ceratodontidae > Neoceratodus > Neoceratodus forsteri. Next base: position 1,521,841,322 of record CM028130.1, on the reverse strand, counting down.
CTGCATGAAGACATGAGACATTTGGGACTTGATAAGACTTTGGGCCTAGTACAAGACTGCTTCTACTGGCCTCAAATGGCTATGGAGGTGAAAAGACATTGCAAAAGCTGTAATAGGTGTGTCACCCATAAGACTCTACCCAAATGAGCAGTGCCTCTTGTAAACATCACCAGTAGTAGGCCAATGGACTTCCTTTCTCTTGAATCCAACTGAAAGGGGATCAGTAACAGTTTAGTAGTAACTGACCACAGCACCTGCTATGCACAGACTTTCTCCACAAAAGACCAAAAAGCAACGACTGTGGTTAAAGTACTGTGTGAGAAGTACTTTGTGCACTATGGACTCCCCAAAATGTCTGCACTCAGATCAAGGGAGAGACTTTGAGAGTCACCTTATCAAAGAACTCACAAGCATTATGAGCATCAAGAAGTCTCATACTACTCCGTACCACCCTCAAGGTGATCCTCGGCCAGAGATAGTCAATAGAACACTGCTCAGTATGCTGGGAACATTGAATCCTAACAGAAAACTATACTGGAGCCAGCAAGTTCCTTTCCCCGTTCATGCCTGCAACTGTACAAAAAATAACTCAACGGGGTTCTCATCCTATTTCTACTGTCTACTACTGGAGGACTACTGTCCTCCCAGGTCCCTCCCCATCCCCCAACAGCCCATACCCTTTAGCACAACACCAGGTTCTTAGCCATCTGTCAAATTCCTCTATTCTCAGTGTTCTTGTTGTGCTTGCCTTTGGCACAGAAAGTATCTCTGAAAAAAAGAAGATATGATAAGAGTCCAAGAACAAGCTCTTCAGCCCGGAGACTGAGTATTGATTTGAAACTTGGAACTACCAGGCAAACAAAAGATAAAGCATCATTGGAAATCTGATCCTTATGTAACTGTGGAACAGTTTCCTAATTTGCCAGTATACAGATTAAGAATGGAAAAAGGAAATATGGTGGTTAAAACTCTACATCGAAACCACCTATTGTCAATTGGTCAACTGTTGCCAGAATCTGTTAATTCAGTATCTCTCTCACCTCCACAGAGACGGTCACTAGAAAGGAGACAAGGCTCAAGAGACACAATCAAGTTCAACCGCCAGTACCTGTTGCCCCGCCGGTGATGCAGTCTGATGTGTTCAACAGCAGTTTCCTTACATTTGTCCGATATCACGTCAGTATCGACCTGCACCCTATCCCATTGACTTTCCACTTTCAGCACCTGAAGGGAGTAATGTGAACCATTCCAGGCCAATGAATCCCACTGCAGTACCCTTTGTTCTGACTGACACTGGGCCCACAGTCATGAACTATGTTACAAATGTAGGGAATGTTGAGACTCCAGTAATAGAGCCAATCTAGGACACTGAAAGATTCAAACCCACTGTGGCTGAGTGCGCAAAACCTATTAATGATCCTGACAAAATCATTGCTGAGGAAACTGTAATGCCCTGCTACTCTGGTAGAGAAGTCAAACAAAGTGTAAAACTTACTTATGATGTCCCTGGTGTCTCTCCTGATCTCTCTGTCAATGTGATACATAAAAAAGGTTACTGTGCTGCCAGGCCTGCTATTGCTGCCCCCCCATGCTTCCCACAAGTCATAGTAGGGAAGTGTACATGTAAACCATGGTGGGAAAATAATCAGTTAAGTGCAAGCCTAGTGTATTAATGAAATGCCATATTCATGTTAGAGAAGTATCAGGTGTGTTAGTTAGAAATGTTTTTGATATTGCAGGCCTTGACGAGGATGCAACGTATTTCAGTTGGGGGGAGAATACAACCCCCCTCCCAAGTCAGGAGCTTACCTGGGGCTCCTCCTGCCTCCTGGTATGCCTACTACTGCAGCCACTCCTTTGTGTTCTTTTCCCAGCCCGCTCCTTGACTTCCCCTGGGCCGGTTGAGCAAAATGACTTGATCGTAATGCCTCCATGTGCCTCTCCAATGTGGCCAGTGGGCTGCTCACATTCTGCCTCTTCCAGTCAGGCTGGGGAGTGCATTTGGGCTTTCTGGCACCTCAAGCGCCATAGAAGAAGCGGCCGAGAGCCACATGTAAAAGGTTGATCCCCCGCTTCTCGAACTACCACACAGCAGGGCAGGGAGCCTGGACAAGGCCACAGTTGTTCTTGCACCTCAAGTGTCATCAGTTGACATAGCAGAAGTGCTGCATGATGGCACTCATCTCCCCAGCCCCACTGAACTGCAAAAGGGGCTAGGGGAGCAAATAACAAACAAATAAAACTTTTGAAGGACTCTCTAACCCTGCTTCTACCTCCAGTGGGTCACAGAGCAAGGGCCAATGTGACAGCTGCAGGGACTACAAGTCCCATGATGCTCAGCAGCTGAAAACAGCCATTTTCAGACATAGCTCCTACTGAGGAGCCTACAAAATGGAACTAGCGACGCAGCTCCTTTCCCCTAATTGTTGCCCCTGGGCCTAGTGACCCTTTAGAAGGAACCAGTAGGGTGCTAGCCATGCAGCCAGATGCTTCCAACTCTGTGTCAATAACATTTTACAATTTATAGTAGAGACTGAGTTTGTGAGAACTGTTCAAGGGTGGCCATCTTTGCCGAGGTTGCTTGAGGACAGCGTGGAATCCTATTGGTAGCTGTAGTACCTCCAATCAGGACGAAGAGTTTGTGAGCTGCAAGGACCTATGAGAAACTGAGTCTCAAACATAAAGATTTTGAATTTTCCAGTTTTCCAGTGTCATTCCTGTAAGAGTTTGAGGGAGAAGCAGTATTTTTGACAGCTCCTAGTGCTGTCAGAAAATCCAGCAGTTTGTGCCTTCTGCACAGGCTAAGAGCTGGTGACTTTAATGTGAGAGTTTGAAGGAGAAGGAGCATTTTGTGACAGCTCCTGCTGCTGTCACAGAGAAAATCCTGCAGTTTGTGCTTTCTGCACAGATTAAGAACTGTTGGCTTTCCCAACTACAACCCTGGTGAATCCCAGAGATTGGGGATTTGCCTCAGCTGTAAGAACTGAGAGATATTTGGTGAACCACATATCAAAAGCCCTCTAAAGGAAAGTAATTTTCAGCTGTGGACATTGAGGTAACAAAATCTACTGCCTCATTTTCCCGACCAATGAAGAGACTGAGTTTCCTGTCAGGACCTATGCTCTGGGGTTCTGCCTGCTTGCTTGATCTGCTGCTGCCTACCCACTGCTAAGGAGGGTGAAGACAAACTCCCTCTGTGGGGTGAAGACTGCCTGCCTACCTAATATCAGGATGGGTGAAGACAAGTCCCTCTGTGAGGTGAAGACTGCCTACCTACAGTTAAGGTGGGTGAAGACAAGTCCCTCTGTGGGGTGAAGAGGATCATCGCCTGCATCCATGCCTTTCTTGCCTGTTCTTCCAAGTTGCCTGAAAAGGGAAACATCCCCCAACAGCCTGCATCTGTTCACCAAAGGTTGTTAGTACTGGGTTTTACCCAAATAAATACTTTCTAACTGTTCAGCTAGTTAGCAAGTTAATGTTACTTCCGGGCTTCCTGTGCAACCTTAGCACCATTCTTAGCAACAAGTACAGCCTGGAATAAAACTGTTGTCATTGCACCCTCTGGTGTGGTTCATGCTTTGCACTGCAGCACCTCATTGTTTCACCTGTGCTGCACCCAGCTTTTCCACGTCACAGGCCTGCAACTGCTCAGTGTGTGCACACCAAAGAGAGAGGTCTCACAGGGACTTTGGGGTTAACTGGTGCACCAGTGGGGCAGTGGATCTGGGGCTGGTAATTTTGGAAAGCAAAGTACTGTTTATTCTGAATGTCAATGTGTTTGTTACCCTGCTTGATTTTCACAGAGTACAGAGTTGTGTTATTGAATGCTTTTATTCCCCTTTGTTTCCATTGTCCCGGATTCCCCTCTTTTCCCTCACAAAAAACACAGAGAACATAGTTTGTTGTTGTGCTCAGATTGGCAATTAATTTATTTATATTCATAAATCCATATTCCATTTTCCATTTCTTTATTGTCATATTTCCATAATTTTTATTTATTTCCATCCATATATCCCTCTCTGATTATCCATCCCCCAGGCGAAAACCTGGGTGCCTTCTTCTTTTCCTTTCTGTTAGGTAACGGTGAAAATCGAGACTGCTTTCTCCTTCATCTTCTTCTTTCTCTTGTATTACTCCTTTTTTCTTCCCCCCTCTCGTTCCCCCCCTTTTTCCCCCTGCCATCCACCTTGGCAGTCCATAGCCGTATTATTATCTGCCATCCACTTCCTTGGCAGTCCTCAAGAATTTCCACCAGCCATCCACCTTTGGCAGTCCATAACCATATTATCCCCTGCCATCCACCTTTGGCAGTCCATATCCATATTATCATCACCTGCCATTCACCTTTGGAAGTCTGCTGTCCTACCAGGCGCGTCTGTCCTCCACCTTGACAGACCCACATACAGCCCAAATTGACTGTCTTTCCCTCATCCTTTGTCTAATAGGGTGGGTGGGAGGATCAAACTCCAGCAAAGTAGCTGAGGTCCCCTTGTACCGCTCCTTATGTACCTCCCTTCCCCTCCCTTCCTGCCCATTGTTCTGGTTCTTGGCCCTCCTCTTCTGAGGCACAACCCTTCTAAAGGAGGGAAGGGTGCACCAGGACAACATGGTCTGCCTTTTAAGGGGCAAATTCCATTGTCTCTCAGATTCCTTTTCTCAGTAAAACACAGAGACTATTGTTTGTTGTTGTGCTCTACTGGTGAAAACCAAGACTGCTTTCTCCTTCATCTTCTTCTTCCTCTTGTATTACTCTTTTTTCTTCCCCTCCATCCCCCTCTTTTTTCCACACTAGCCAGTCTCCAGCTTGCGTTTGATGACTGGCTTCCCCCCAACTTAGGATATCACTCTCCCTTACCCCAAGGATGAAACTTCCTTCTGCCCTTTTTTCCCTTTTTTTTTATTTACCAGCTTCTGTTTGTTTCCTCCATTCCTCTACGAAGCCCATTGTTTCCGTACTGAACATGTCTATTGCTATATCTGACAAGTGTACCCATCTGACCTGTAGAAGTCATCCACCCATTCTCCTACCCCCCGCAGTATCACTTGTCCTCCCATCTGCCTTATCAATGTCCCCACCCATCTATTCATCTTCCTCCTGGCCCTCTCCACTGCCCTGTGGCTGTGTTCCCATCTCCATACCCTTCATGGAATCATATCCGACCAGGCAAGGCATACCTGAGGCCATCACAGTCTTATTGCCACCAGGTCCCTCTTTATCTGCAAATATGTGTGCACCCATGGTCTGCCTGCCAGGTCGTTGCCCCCTAGGTGTATAATGATTAGTTCTGGACTGGGCCGATGTCTCTTGAGTTCTTTCAAAGTGGGCAGGAGCTGTGCCCATCTCATCCATCATAGGCTGTGCCATACCTGCCTATGCTGTCTTACATCGTGGTACAATTGCTTTCCCCCAGCTTTTTTCTCTGCTCTCTTACCAGCCCAGTAAATATAGGAATGGCCGCAGATCCAGACTTCTGTGCTCCTCCCTCTACCTATGGGTGCAAAGAAAATTAATTAATTTACATATACTCTCAGTGTCCTCATTGTATTATCCCCCCCACCTTATTATTATTATTATTATTTTTTATTATTTTTATACCAGTGCTCCTATGTATCTTTTATAACTGGCTGACTGCCAGTGCCCTTTTTCCAAAATGCCCTTCATGGGTTCACTCATAGCTGCCCACTGTGAGGCCGCCCCAATCCTTAGGGAACGGGATGAGTAATTAGCTGGGTTCTTCTCCAAAAAACCCATGCCCTTTTTCAGCACTGCTGTAATTTGATAGCCGGTGATCCTTTTCCCATCACCATGCACGAATAGCTTCCCCATCCTGGTTACCTGCTCTGTGGCGAAAACCTACAGAGCCTGCACTGGGCATATCGCGATCTCTGACCGCCCTCTTAGTGTTATCGTGCACCCTTACCCTTTTTGGTCAGCCTTTGACCGTTTTAGCTTGATCCATATTTCTCTTGTCCCCCAACTCACATCCCTCCCATTCCACACCTCCTTCCTCATCATCTTTCCCATGGCCTAGCACCTCGCTCACTCTCATTGCCCCTGCAACCATTATCACATAAATTGTGTGAAATAGCTGGGCCTTCTCCTTTGATTTACATATAGCTGGGAGCACCACTTTCAGCTTTATCAGCCACTGCTCCCCTATAGCCCTCCTATTATCCCCCTGGCCCTCTTTTCAACCTGCCCCATCCCTACATCATCCTTCTGATGAGCATTGATTTTGTTGGTTCAATCCATCCTTTCAGGCTGCAGATCACACTGATCCCTGCCAGATAACCCCCATTGTAGCGTGAGCAGTCCTTTTCTGCCATTGTTCTACCGTGAACATACCCAACTGTTCCTCCGAGAGTGGCTCACTTACCTCCATCTGGTGTTCTGCCCTGAATGTTTGAAAAACCCTCCAGGCCCCATCATAGGCCCTCAGAGTCTGAGGCACCCATGAGCTGCAAAACAGCAGTTCTGCTCCTTCCTGCCAATGTCCCAGATGTTCGTTGGTATGGGTGTTTTTTGTTCTTCTGCTGCGGGTGCCAGCTTCCAGAAACAATTCAGCTGCAGACGGGAAAGGCTGTCAGCCATGGTATTGTGTACCCCTTCTATGTGTTTTGCTCTGAAAGACATGTTCAGCTGCAAAACCCTTAAAATTAACTGTCGTACTACCTGCATAACTGTATCTGACCTGGCTCCCTTGTTGTTCAGTATATCAACCACCGCTCTATTGTCACACCAAAAGGTCATCTTCTGATCCCGTAATTCCTCCCCCCAAACCAAAGTGCATGCCCATTTGGGCATGATCTCCAGTAGTGTTATATCTCTCACTTTCCTGTCCCTCACCCAACTGGCTAGCCATGGTTCTGCAAACCACCTGCCCCTCAGGTAACCCCCCATGCCCAGTCCTCCAGCCGCATCTGTGTAGAGGTCCAGGTCTGTGTTGTACAGCCACTCCTCCTGCCAAAACAAACACCCACTGTAATCCTTCAAGAATTCCTCCCTTACACTAAAATCACCCCTGACACCTTGAGTCAAATCAACCCAGTGATGTGGTTTTGTGACCCTTGCCGTAGCTCTGGCCAACCTCCTAGTGAATGCCCTTCCTGGTCCTATGGCCCTGCATGTGAAATTCAGGTGCCCCAGTACCTGCTGAACCAATTTTAGTTGCACCCTTCTCCTGCAGGCATGTACCCAGATTAGCTCCTTCAACCTCTTTACTTTTTTGTCTGGTAACCTGAATACTTCACTCGTGGCATCTAACTCAATCCCGAGGAATTCCATAACCTTGCTGGGCCCCTCTGTTTTTTCCAGTGCCAATGGGACTCCCAGCTCCTGGCACAATTCCTGAAACTTACCCAGCATCATCTGTGTCTCCCTTTCCAATGAGGAGAAAATCATCCAGGTAATGGATGACTGACCCATAGCCTGTTTTTTCTTGGAATATCCACTGCAAACATGTGCTGAACACCTCAAATGTCGCACATGCTATGGATCACCCCATTGGCATTGCCTTGTCGAAATAATACTGCCCCTCACTTTTAAAACCCAAGAGATCCCAGTCTTCTCTCCTGACTGGAAGCAGTCTGAAGGCAGACTCAATGTCCGTTTTTGCCATCCATGCATCCCCTGTGGCCCGGATTATCCGGACTGTGTCTTTGAGTGCCGCGTATGTCACCCTACTATGTTCCTCCCTGGTATAGTCATTCACCGACTCTCCTTCTGGATAAGACAAGTGGTGTATCACCCTGTATTCCCCTTCTTGTTTCTTGGGTACCAAACCCAAAGGTGATATCTGCATGTTTTCCAATGGGGGGTGTCAAATGGACCCTCCACCCTGCCTGCTGCTTTCTCTTTCTCAATCTTCTGCCTTAGCATTTCCTCTTTCCCTTTTACAGACCCAAGATTGCTTGCTGCCCTTGCTTGCCTGGGTCCTTAAGACTGCAATGAAAACCCTGTGTCAAAACCACATAAAATCATATCACACATGCTCATGTCTAGATATCTGTCCAGGCAAACTGTCAATGCTGCTAGGTTGATGGGGGTTCTGGCCATACCTAACAGCTCCTTGTTGTGCCACCTGTCTCCCCTCCCTGAACCCTCCCTTCCTTCCTGTCTAACCTCCCTTGCTTCAGTGGTTCTGCCCCCACACTCCCATTCCCCCTACCCCTCCCCTCATTCCATGTTTGCTCCCAAACCCTTGGCCATGCTGAAATAACTATTGGCCTGATCCATGCCCCCATGCCCTTGTGCTCACTGTATACCTGTTGTTCTGCACTTGCTTGCTGGGTGTCTCCCCCCCCCCAGATTTTGCACAGGCATGTCAAAAATGATACTGAGGCCATGAGCAGAAGGTCCTGTTATACGCCCAGCAACATCTCTGTGGCTTAGCCCCCTTTTTGCCCCACCCGCCCTCGGGTGTGGACTGATCTGTTACGTAATCCATCCATAACTCTATTTGCTTGGTATCCCATCTTACATCCCCAAATGTTTCCATTCTCTGCCAAAAACATTCGTCGTAGTATATCCAACCCACCCCGCCTTTTGCTTTTGCTCTCCGTATTATCAATGAATAGGTAATGAGCGGGATGCCCAGCTCCGGCCTCTTTTCCAGAGCGATGGCTGAAAAGATGGCAAAACCTAGGAACTACCCATCCCAAGTCTTCCCTTTCATGAACTTGTCATCCTCTTTCTTTCTAAAAGCACTATGGCAGCTGCCATCTCACTCTTCCTATGCTGCTCACAATGCTCCTCATATTTGTGCCTCTCGCTCACCGTAGATATGTCCATGTTCCCTCTCATATTTTTTCTCTTTTGTGGCAACGGGCACATGTTCACCTATTCTCATCCCTGGTGCCCCCACCTCTCTTGTACCTTTTCCCTCTCTTTCCTCTCTGTTTCCCGTACCTCATGGCACCTCTTTTCCTGCCTTTGTCTCTGCCAAAGCCAATTCCATCTGCCCCAGCCCTCCTGTCCTCAGGGCTGCCACTATTTGCCCTATATATTCTTTTATATTATCACCTGCTGTATTGGACGTGTTACCTGTGACCTTGTCCTGGCCGAGCTGCTTGGAGGCCTCCAAAAGTCCCCTTGTGTCTTCCTGTAGTTGAGGTGGAGGTGGAGGGTGAGCTACTGGGATCTGCAGACCAGAACCCCCGTTCCGGGCTTCGTGTCCAGGTTCCACCGAGGAGGTTCTCCTTTGATCCGGGGTAGGTGCTGGCATCAATGGGTCAACTGGCCATGTGGGTACTGGCTCGACTGCCTTGGTGGGCCTTGCTGTCACCGGCGCTACCCTAGCGGGACTATGTCGCCCCTCAGCTGGCCTCTTCTGTTTGCCACCTTTTTCCGTACCAGCTTTCCTCTTCTCCCCAGGCCTCCCTGGGTTCTCCCCCTCCACCAGTTCCCACATTTTGTTTGCTTTTTCAGCCAGTTTGATTATAGCCTTGTAGGCATCTTCCTTTGATGGCCTGCTCTTCTTGGGTGCCATGTCCATCCTGTCCTGTGCTCTGTGAAAACAACTATAGGAAACAAGAAAAAAAAAAATAAACAAGGTTATTCGTGTCTCAGTACCTTCTTATACGTCTCCCTCCTGACCGTCCCGTCACACCTGTGCCATGCCGACCGGGACTCCCCGTGAAGGGCCCCCCCCATCCTGCCTGGCAGGTCGTCCCTTCCTAGCATAGGCTCTGCATTCCTTGCTGTCCTTTTACCACGTGAGGTGCTCCAGGCCCCTTAAAGCTTTTTACAGGTGCGACCTAGAGGCACAGGGAAGTTACGTGACTTGCTCAGGATCACACAGTCTGCAAGTGGAAGCTGTGTAATTCAAAAACCCAGGTCTAGTCTGCCGGATGTCACCAGATTTGCAGCTTAGAGCCTTAAACCACTGCGCTATACTGCCTCCTGAATTTCCGGGTCAGGATTCCTCCCCTACTTTCCTTCTCTTTTTTTTTTTTATATACCCTTAGTGTGCCTCCCCCAGGAGGTAAAGCTTCCCGCCCCCCATATACCCCTAACCAGCGCTGACGGCTGCTCACGAGGTCCGTCATTTATCGCCCTCATAAGTACCAGGGCCCATTCCCTTATTCGTTTATTATTTATTTCTATATTATTATATATATATATATATATATATATATTTTTTTATTAATTTGTTCTTGTTCTTTTTTTTTGTGTCCCCTTTTGTTTTGACGCTACATAAGAAGCCATCATGTAGCGCAAGGTACTTCGGTTGTGGGATGCTTGATCCGACATCCCGTATAACCCCAAGAATTATCCACACCGTGAGTGGCCAGCTTTATGGTCACCAATAAAGCAAAGTCCATAGTAAAGCTTGGGCCTTGTAGACCACCGCCCGCTCCACCACAAGCCTATTCTTCCCCGATATTTTTATGCCATCCTGCCTCCCTTGCTCCATCCTGTCTTCTATGTGCGATGCCACGATGGTATTTAATTCCTTTCAATGCCCCGGCTGCCCTGCATTTGCATCCGCCCCCCTTTTTGTTTCTTTTGCTGCTCAGCCCTGAAGTCTGGCCCTGTGCAAAATGGCCTCATCGTGACCCCCCCACGCGGTGTGTGACATCATGCCACAGGGTTGCCGTTCTGTGTTCTCCCTCCCAGCCCTTCAGAGCCTCCTTCAGTCAGCCACCATGGGTCCTCAATCCACAAACAAGAAAACAACAACCCAAATTGTCGCTTGCCACCCCAATGAGGCGAAAGCCTCCTGTGACTCTAGCAGCCTGTGACGACCCGCTCGGGTCTGTCCTCCCTTCCTTCACTTACCAAACTCCAAACATGATCCTCATAACAACAACCCCTATCCAGCCCAAACGGCAGCCAAATAGCCCAACAAAGAAAGGGGAGGGCAACCCACCTCGCAAGCTCCACACATGTGTTGATGCCCGGCGGCCTCGTAATATACCAACATGGCATGCTGCCCTCGTGCCTCTTTTCACTTCCAGGGCCTCAAAAGAAATAGCCACAGGGCACACGCCATTGTCCTTGCAACAAAACAACGGGAAAAGCTTCCTCGTGACCCTAGCCATGTGTGACGCCACGCCACGGGTCATCCCTCAACAGCTAACCTCTGGGCTCAAAACCAGGCAAATTGCTTTATTAGCCACACGCTCCCAAACAGCCCTAAAGGCAGCAAGCAGTCTAAAAGAGGGGCCACCTTCTCGCAAGCACCACGCTGACGTGTGACTACACGCCACGTGGCCTCGGGACTGTCTCTCGCTATTTACTTCAAGGCCTCTTCTAGGCCTGCTAATTAACCAGTAACCAACATTTGCACCCCTTCCTTTTAAATCCTTTATATATATATATTTTTTTTTTGGCTTCCAAACCAACTGGCTCTTCTCCCACAATCGCATGATGTCGTCCAGAAAATTATCCTACCACTTTATGCTGCCCAAAGCAACTCTCCCCTTACACCCTCCCCCAATGCAAGGAGCTTCCATCAAAAACCCTGCTTCATCTTGTCTTCTAAACAGATCACTTCCTTTATACTAAATGCTACACATTTTTTTCTCTCTCTCCCTTTTCTTTTTTTTAGTTTAACTTCGCATATCTATCAAATCAATTGTTACATCCTTACCTCTGTCTGCAGTGAACAAACTCCAAAATTAATGCCAGTTCTGATGTGCTGCAGCTGATCAAATCAAAACTCCAGCAAAAGTGGCTGAGGCCCCCTTGTGCTGCTCCTTATGTACCTCCCTTCCCCCCCTTCCCTTTCTGCTGCCTGCCCATTGTTATGGTTCTTGGCCCCTCTTCTTCCTTATCCCCTTCCCTTGTGAGCACAACCATTCCTAAAGGAGGGAAGGGGTGCACCGGGACAACATGGTCTACCCCTTAAAGGGCAAACTCCATTGTCCCATACCTTTTTATCCAGCCCCAAAATAAACCCATTGTTTATTTTCTGAAAACTGCTGTTGCCATTGTGTTATTGTGTAGTGTGATATTTCATGCGTAGAGTGATAAGTGGGGAAGGGACTGTATATTGTTTTATCTATTTCCAAGGGAGGGGGTTGTATTTCATTTCCTGTGGGGAAGAACCCTGGCAGTATGCCGTTAGAAGGATCCCCATAGGTGGAGGCACTGCGCCACTTGCAAAGCCAATTATAACCACGAACCCAGACACCAGCCTGTATCCCTTAGGCAACACCACTTGCAGGTGGGTGTGCAGGTAGAAGGGAAGGGAAAGGGAGGTCACACAAGTTTTCATATAAACAGTACACAAGAGAATAAAAGAGTATGACTATGTACAATCAATAACACAACAGAATATTATATAAATACATAAGCACAATTGTACTTGTTATTAATTTTGTTTGGTTAAAATAAATAAAGTCTATAGACCTAGAAAAAAGATGTGATGACAGAGTCTGTTTGTGTAAATGTATTGAGAAAGAGAGAACAAAAATACAGATGTGTCAGTTGATATCTATAGTACAGCATACCTATGGTGCATCTGAAAAGGCAACTCATAAAAATATAAAGGAGGTGAAAGGAATAGGGAGAGGGAAAGGAAATGGGAGGAGGAGGGGAAAAAGGAGAGGAAGAGGGATCCCACATCTAGATACAAAGTCCGAGCAGTGATGTAACTGAAACGGTACCCAATATTTCCATAGCTCCTCAAATACCAGGGGTTTATTCTGTAATGTGTAGGTCAGCTTTTTCATACTATAAATAGATCTCACTGTATTTCTCCAATGTGTTATAGTGGGAATTCACTTAGTGTGCCACATGGGAGTTATAGCCTATATTATTACCGTGATACGTTTGAGTGTTTGCCCTCAAGAATGGGTGCATAGAAATGCGATGCACCAGGGAAGCAAGCAGGAAAAACAAGGGAGGGTCATCATCCTGGAGGACACAATATTAAAGGGTATAAGATGGGGAGGCAGAGGCACCAGGAAGAGCCACATATAAGGATGGAGTGTATGCCAGGCATAACTGCAGGAAAAGTGGACCAGTATATTAAGGGGTGTGTGGGGAGGCTAGGGGGGAACTCATATCATGGTGTACCTGGGTACTAATAATTTGGAAGCAAATAGGATGGAGGAGGTGCAAGAGCGATTCTAGGATGTAGGAAGATTGTGCAGTAGAGAGGAGTAGACAGTGGCATTCTCTGAGATTCTCCTGGTACCAAGGGATAGCATGGCCAGAAAACTAAGAATCTCTGCGTTCAATAAATGGCTGGGGAGCTGGTGTGAGTCCATGGGATATCAACTGGTGTGGGGGATGGGTGAGAACACGGGAGAACAAAGACCTTTATGCAACAAATAGGCTGAGCTTGAGTAGTGAAGTCTCAGGGATCCTAAAGAAAAAGCTGAGGGAGTTCATTTCAGACAGTATAATTTAAACTAAGTTGGGGGGCAAGGGGGTGGGCAGTAAACAGCACCACCAGGCAAGGGAGTCCAACAGGATTCTCCCCATAGATAGATGGACAGGAAGAGAAGAAGCAAACCTCCAAAAGAGGAGGGGCTAGGAGTGAGAGTATGGGCAAGGAGGGAAAGAGTTCACAGTAGAGAGTGATCTCATTAAAAGCGAGAAGTCTAGGCAATAAGACAGTAGAACTGCAAGCTTTGATGGCAGAAGGGGAGGTGGACATAGCTGCCATAAATGAAACATGGGCCACCCAGTGCTAGGACTGGGATATAGTGATCCCTGGGTACAAACTATACCATAGGGACAGAGACAAAGGGAAAGGGAGGGGGAGGCTATCTATGCTAAGGAGGAGATATTGAGTAACAGGGAAGAAGGTTAGGATGTCAAGGCTGAAGTCTTATGGCTTCATCTACAGAACTCAAAGGCTAAGAAGAGATTGGAGGTGGTGTATACTCCTCCCTCCCAAAGTGAAAAGATAGGCAGGGAACTGGGTGAGTGAATAAGGAGGCTTGGGGGAAAGGCAACACAGTGCTGGTCGGTGACTTCAATCTGCTGGGGTGGATTGGAACACCCCAGCTACCTCAAGTGCCGAAGAGCAGGTCTTCCTGGAGGCCTTCCAGGATGGTTTCCTCACACAGAAAGTGAAAGAGCCAACCAGGCAGGGGAACATCTTGGACCTGGTGCTGACGGACAGAGAATTGGTCTGGGACATAGAGGTGGAGGACCCCCTAATGGGAAGTAACCACCACACAGTGTGGTTCTCCCTCTATCTGAGGAGGGAGGTAGCCAATACAAAAACAAGAGTTGTTGATTTTTTCAGACTTTGGCAGGATGGGAATCATTTTGCAAGAGCACCTGGACAACATCAGATCAGATATGGATGGCGAGCAGAAATGGAACATCATAAAGAGGGGTCTGGCAGGTGCCACTAGCTCTTGCACAAAGAGCCAAACCAAAAAGGTCTGGGCCAAAAAAAATGAACTGGTTGACTAGAGAGGTAGCAGAGAGGGTAAGGGAAAAGAGAATGGCCTTTAGAAAGTATAAGAGATCTAACCGTAGTGCGAACAGGGAAGAATACAAGAAATCATCCAGAGTGGTGAGCATAGTTGTAGGGCAACCAAGGCTTCAAAAGAACTTAGGCCGGTGCAGGGGATCAAAGAAGGAGAAAAGGTTTTCTTCAGGTATATAAGAGAGAGGAGAAAATGCATGGACCAAATTGTAAAGATTAGGAAGGAAGAAAGGTAGGTGGGCAGAACAGGCTGAAGTACTAAAATGAGTACTAATGCTCGGTATTTACCAGGGAGAGAGATAGGCCCTCAGAGGATGGGTGGTGGGGTGGGGATCGGGGTAGAGGAGGTAACAGACATGGAGATATCAGTTGACAGGGTGTTGGAGGGCCTGAAGTCCCTAAGGGCAGATAAGGCACTGGAACAGGATGGAGTGCATCCAGGGTGCTAAAGTAGTTGGCAGAGGTCCTGGTGGATTTGTTTAACACGTCCCTGTGTACTGGATATGTGCTCAGGGATTGGAGGATGGTGCATGTGATGCCCCTGCATAAAAGTGGGCCTAGTAGTACCCCCCCAATTGTAGTCATCCATGGGGCTTTGAATAGCAACTATGAATATCTGCAGCCTGTCTAAAAAACTGCTGGACAGCACAGTACCAACCAGACATTCTGGCTCTAACAGAAACCTGCTGTCAGCCAAGACCCCAGACTCATTTGTTTCTATTCCTGTCTACTCTCTCATTAGGCTTGATCATAACGGCAAGAGAGGAGGTGTCTGTGCCTTCTATGTAAATGACTCACTGCATTACCAAGCCCTGCCTGCACCCTTCCTAGACCATGGTGCCCAAGCCTTCTCAATAAAACTCCCTCTTACCCAAACCGTGCTCCTCTTACTCTCACCATCACCTACATCCCACCCCACAGCCAATCCCCTGCCTGTAAAGCACTCTCTAACTATCTAGCCAGCTACCCCCACAAAATGGAACAAATCCTTGTTGGGGATCTCAACATAACCTGGCTGGCGAGCTCATCAATACATGCCAAAGATACCTTTGCTGCGTTAGATATGACCCAGCTGGTATCTCGGCCTACCAGGGCCAACACCACTAATGGAACCCACATCCTACTAGATATCCTGCTCACTAATCGTCCCCACCATATTACCGACCTGGGTGTCCTACCCAACACCTTAAGCAACCACTCCCCAATCATCTTCAACTGGTCCTGTCAGCTACCTAAACCACCACCAAATATCACCTTTCTTCATCAGCTATAACCAGGAGACATAGCCAACTCAAACAATATCTAATTAACTGGGACTGGTTCCCTATTTTCCAAGCCCAGCACATAGATTATGCGTTGCATTACTTCACCACCACCTTTAATACCGCCTGTGATGCTTTTGCACCGACCATCAAAGTGACCAAGAAATGTAGTGCCCCCTTGATCACCCCCAAACTCCTACAACAGTTCAAAATGCGTGACAACCTCTGGCATCATGCCACTGCCTCCAGTTTGCTAAGCGATAGGCAGGCCTATAATGCTGCCCGCAATAAGTGTACCTTGGCAATCTGCAAGGCCAAGGCGGAGCACTATAGAACTGCCCTAGCCACCTCCTGGGGTAGCACAAGAAAGTTCTGGGATAACATCAAAGAGCTTAATGATAAATTGCACCCCCCCCTCACAATTTAGTGTTAATGGTACTACCACCACAGACACACTTGACATAGCTAACTGCCTTAACTCCACCTTCTCAGACTTCGGCCCAGTCCTCCCTAGCAATTTTTTTAGTCCAATTCAGCCTACCCCACCGCCTGAGCTCCTCCACCCCCCTTCAAACTCAGAGTCATTACTCCTACAGAAGTGAAAGCCTACCAGTCCAAGGCCCTCCAGAACTCCAATTACTGCAAAGATGCCTTCGATATGTGTATCCTATACCTTGCGCTAGACTCAATGACCTCCCCAATCAAGGACCTTCTAAATCTGTCCCTGCAGTGGGGCCAGTTCCCAACCTCATAGAAAATGGCAGTGATAACACCCATATTGAAATGTGGTGACAGCTCCCTCCCAAACAACTATTGGCCCATCTCAATGTTCCCTCCACTCTCTAAAGCCCTTGAAAAGATCATGGCCAGTCAGCTCACTGACTACCTCCTTGCACAGAACCTCTTATGTAGGAAGCAGCATGGTTTCAGAGCTGGTAATAGCACTATGACTGCCCTCACAAAATTTGCTAAATCCCTGCACCCCACGCTTGACAAGGGACACTATGTAGGGGCCATGTTTATAGACCTCTCAAAGGCCTTTTACACGGTTTCTCATCCCCTCCTTCTTAACACATTACAACAAATTGGGGTCTCTCATTGTCCACTCTCATGGTTCTCTAGCTAGCTTTCATCTAGAACACAATGTGTTAAAATGAATAATACTGTATCTACTATGCTGCCTGTGTGTCCAGGAGTTCCCCTGGGATCTATCCTGGGTCCCTTTCTATTCAGCATCTACCTTAATGCCCTGCCTAAATCCTGCCCCGGCAACCTTCTCCTTTACTCAGACGATGCTGTTCTTTATGCTGCACATCTTGATCCTCTCTCTCTCCAGCGTACCTTACAAAACTCCTTCTCTCAGACTGAACACTGGTTTGCTGAACACAGATTGGTGATCAACATTAAAGAACCTAAGACAATGCTCTTTGCCCACCACCAAAACAGATCAAAGGATTCCCCCCTGGAAATACTCTCCACCTCTCTCATCCCACTGGAACAGGTCTAAAAGTATAAGCATCTAAGTAATACATTTGAATCTTCCCCCTCATTCCATGAACATATAAAAATTCTCACCTCCACCACCAACACCCATATTGGTCTCCTTTACAGACATAAAGACTGCCTGCCACCTGAAGCACTTTGCCTAGCCATTACCTCCTCAGTCTTATCACTGGTGGACTCACAATCTATGCTGCCACTGACCTTACGGCACTTCATCAAATATAAGTAGTCATCAATAAGGCCTGCCGGCCCCTCTCTGGTGCCGACAGAAATACATATACTTGCATCCTATACATGCTCACCAATATCTTCTCCCTTGAGGAAAGACTATTATACCAGATCTGTCTCTTCACCAAAAACATCCACCTGGGTTTAACCCCAATAGGTGTTTTGGCTTCTCTTCAGGCAGCCACCATCTCAGTGTCCACACAGGCTGCCCCAAAAACTATGTGGAAGGTGGCTGGGGGTAGGACCACCCTGGCCCAGCAATCTTTCCCCCTTAGAGCTCCATCATAGTACAATGCCCTCCCACCGGCTGTCACATCAATCACCAATCTAGGTCCTTTTAAAGCTGCCTTAAAGGCCCATATCCTCTCCTCACGTCAATGCCAGTGTAACCGGTAACCTGTGGATCCTACATCATACTGCTAGGCCACGCACCCACCCTTGGCCTGGCAGTGGAGAGCTCTCACTATTTCTAGCCTACAGGCTCCTCACCTCCCTTGGTTACCATATAGTTGCACTGGACTATGAATGCATTGTATTATGTATAAGACAAGGCCTCCCTGAGGTGGCTTACCACCAACTCATATCACGCATTGCTTTAGTTACCAATTGTATAGGTCTTAACCGCTCATTGGTAAGTATGTTGATAGCTCTGCCCTGTTTTAGCTACCAAATGTATAGGCATTAACTTGTGCTCACTGTATTTCTACTCTATATGATTGCTTACCCACATTTATTCTGTGTATGTACTGTATGAATGTCTATGTTTTATTCTGATGTGGAGCCTTTGGAAATGAGTCTATGATGCAAAGGGTTGTAATTCCAATTTCCTAAATAAATAAATAAAGAAAGAATGCATGGGACAGACATAAGGCAATTCTTGTGGGGGTTAGGTAGGAAGAAATAGGCTGTTGGTTAACTAGGATCTGCACCTTATCCAGTAGGAAGGCAAGTGGGCAGACTAGGTGGGCCAAGCGGTCCTTATCTGCCGACAAAGTCTCTGTTTCTATGTTTCTATGACTAACCTTGTTGACTTTTTTGACTGGGTGAAGTCACTGGATAGGGGCCATGTAGTGGATGTCCTTTACCTGGACTTCAGCAGAACTTTTGATTCAGTGCCTCACAGAAGGCTGACCAGCAAGTTAAAAAGCCTGGGAGCTGGAAGGAAGCTAGTCAGGTGGATTTAAGAGCTGGTTGCAGGACAGGCAGCAGAGGGTAGTAGTTGAAGGAGAGCTATTGACACCCAGGGCTCTAAACAGTGGGGTTCTGCAGGGGTCGGTGTTAGGACCTATTTAACATCTTCTTTCCCCACATATCCAATGGGATAAGGGGCAAGATCAACCTCTTTGAAGAGCATACTAAGATCTGTGCAGAGGTGGGTTGTGTGGAAGTGAATAAGGTACTACAAAAGGATTTCAGAAGACTTGAGCGCTGGTCAGACACATGGCAGCTGGGGTTCAATGCTAAAAAATGCAAGGTCGTGCACTTGAGGGAAGAAACCTAGTAGACAGTTACTGGCTGGGGGAGTGCTGTTAACCACTTCGACTGAGGAGAAAGATCTGTGGGTGCTGGTGTCAAGGGATGTGAAGCACTCAGTGCAGTGCAGAAAGGCAGCTGCAAAGGCACATAAAATGATGGGATGCATCTCCAGGGGTATCACCTGTAGGAGGGAGGAAATCATTTTGTCCCTATACAGGTCCTTCGTGAGACCGCACTTGGAATAGTGCGTGTAGCTTTGGTGCCCATATTTGAAAAAAGACATCAAACTATTGGAGGGGGGTACAGCATAGGGTGATGGTGATAATCCTGGGGAAGGAGGACAAAACATATGAGGAGAGACTGCGGGAGCTGAACATGTACACCCTGGAGGATAGAGGGGAGAGAGGGAATATGACTGAGATATTCAGGTACCTAAATGGCATAAACGGAGTTAATTCAGAGGGTTTACTTCAGTTAAAAGGTGGGAAGGACATCATGAGTCACAGTCTGAAATTGGAGGGTAGAAGGTTCAAGAGGGAGATGAGAAGGCACTATTTCACAGAAGGGGTGGTGGCAGGTTGGAATACACCACTGGAGGAGGTGATAGCACCGTGGACAGTGGACAGCTTCAAGAGGGGGTTGGATAGGGTCAAAACAGGGGGGAAGTTGGGAGAACAAAATCAAAAGAGTGGGCAAGGGGGGGGCAACTGCAGTTTAACAGCATGCTGCACACTCGAGCAGACTAGATAGACCAAAGGGCCTGTGTATGCTGACAATTTTGTATGTTTGTATGTATGTTCATAATACCCCTCACCAGAGGAATAGCAAGAAGGAGTAATGATGGTGTAACCTCTAATGGACACCTAAATATATCATCAAGTTCCATAATCTCATCCTGCCTATAAGGCTGGCCCAAGGAGCAGAGCCAAAAGACATGAGCTTAATTCACCAGTTGTTGCCTGTATCCCCTCCAGCAAACCCCCTTATTAGAACCTGCATATTTAGTGACTACTTTGAGGGAATGAAAAACTCTATACTGGCATTTCCATACAAACTCATGACAGCTTGTTGTTAATGTTAGTCTAAAAGACAACTCTGCAGACTTAAGCCATTCAGCAGTGGTATGTGATGTGCCAAGTTCCAGGTTCTAGTTTTGAAGACTCAAGTCTGTCATGTCAAGTGAACAATCTAATAAGTAAGCAATAATACCCCAACAGGATGGACAGTATTGGGCAATAGCAGACCGCCCAGGGGCGTAATGAGGCCCAACACTGCAGGCAAAAGGGTCTTATAACCCCTGGAAGGTCCAGTATTGTCCAATACCACCCACCCACCCTGGAGGGCTTTATTCCACTTAGAAAATGACCATAGGTGAAATTTAAAACTATATATATATATATATATATATATATATATATATATATATATACACAAAACTACATATAAAATAAATAACAAACTATTATATTTAAGTTTTGAGGTAAAATAGTCCCTGGATAACAGGTGGAGAGCGCTGTTGTTTTTTTTCAATAGTTCCTCTTCCACCCCCCAATGAGGATCTCCTGCAGCTTATGGTTGTTTGCTACTGTTCCCCCTCACACACACACAGATTTATAAGCACCTACACGAAAGCAGGAATGCAGTCCTGAGATACCCAGGACATATCACTGTTACTCATCTGTATCACACCCTAGGGGAAATGAACCAGCCCTAAGTTGGTCTTATGGGTTTGGGTCATGATAAGCCCAAAATAAGAAAGCAAGCCAAAAGACAAAGAACCTCAGTGCAAAAGCACTGAGGCAAGGGTTACCCTACAAGACGAGGCACACTGATAAGTCCTGGGTAAGATGAAACATGTCTCTGAGCCTTCTGTTTGCACCTTTTGCAGATTTTATAAGAGGCTGTATGTCACCATGCATTCCTGCTTAATGCAGAACCAGCCTAAACTTTCCTGGTGATTTGCATATATATTCCATGATGCTTTGCATCATGGGTGTATATGTGTGATTTTGAATTTCTGTGAAACTTGGCTTTGTTGTCAATGCCCTTTGGGGTCACACTTGCCTCAGTGCTTTTGCATTGAGGTTCTTTGTCTTTTATATTATTAGAGGACTGTTAGTAACTGGCACTGGGTTAGCTGTTCTTGAATTGTGTTGGTTCATGGGTGGAGTGATCCAGTGGGGAGGTGAGCAGGTAGTGCATCCCTGGGGGTGGCACTGTACTTGACATGAGACCCACTTTAACATTCATCTGCAAGGAAGCACAACACACAACTTAAACTCTACCTTGGACATGAGTCCGTCCTGATCAGGAGTTATCAACCTAAGCCCCTCGATATTATTTGAGCTAATAAGGACTGGCTACCACGGTGACTCAACCCAGTCACATACGTAACTGCAGGTGAACTAATATTTAGTTACATGGATAAAATACGTTAACTATTCTGTATTTTTAATATACTTTCACTTTTGCAAAGTGTTTAATTAAAATATAATTACAACGTAAAAGTGAATATATAATTACAGAGTAGTTATACGGTTGATCCATGTAAGCACATTAGCCTGCAAACACATTTCCTACTGGATTAGGAGGTGGAACTGCTCCTTTAGCTCACTGGAAAGTGACATATGGGTCTCTGGTTTGAATCTTCATTTCTCTAGTGATTCTACACAGTTGTTTGGCAATATCAGCTATTGCCTGTTGGTGGCAGTAAACATCAACATTAAATCTGTTGTAAATGATCTCATAAAGAAGGGTCATGGACATGGTAGTTTTAGTACTACTTCAGAAAATATTAAAACAATGTATGTTAACAAAAACTGTTAAATTGAATTCAGATTTCTAACCAGTATCCATATTCATACTGCTTATCAAAGTAGTAAGATCATTTGGGACAGAGAGCAGCAAAGAGATACCCTCTCCTAACCTTGCAAACGTTTTGAGAATTAACACGCTTACTGTATCTGCCATCTTCATCTTATGCAGGGATAACATTTGCAGATACGCTTTTATCAGAATGTACAGTAGATTACAACACTGGGCCTCAAAGTGACCTACAGGCTGAGCTGTTACTTCGTCCATATGTCTTATCAATGTTCACAAAATACTTTTAAAGACTTCTAACTGAAATTCAGTCCCAGTCTGGCATGGGAGGCAGTGTATCATTTCTGAAATGAGACTTTTAAGAAACTAATAGTTTTCCACTTCCATATGGTATATTTAGCACATAATCACAACAAAACAGAGACAGTATGTCAGAAATTCACTGTTTATTGCATATGAATGAAATTACTGTTTTTTTATTAATTAAGAAAACAGTTATTTAGCCAGAAGCAACTGTCTGGTCAATCCAGCTGCGGAACATGGTGACACGAGTATACATGGCAGGCACTCTTACGTTACAGTTCTGGGTTCCCCAGGAGACAATTCCAATGAGGTGCCAGGGTTCACCCTTTTGACAGACCAGTGGGCCACCAGAGTCACCCTAGAGCAGCAGAAAAAAATACTGATAGTGATGCAGCTAACAAAAACAGCTACTCAGTTATTTGTAGACAAGGTAAAGAGGCAGGCAGTGATACATTCTATTTTATCCTCTAAATTAACTTTATGGAGTGGGGGAGCATTTTTTTGCTGTTAACTTTTGCATTAAATGCTAACTATACTGTACTGTAGTTACTAATAATTGTATGATGGTACAGTTAACAGAATAATGCATACTATCTCTATTCTAAGGTAGGGCTAGAAAATATTTTCCTCTTTTCAGCCTCATGCCAAAGGTAGGGGTGGGGGCAGGAGGAACACAATGTGCTGATTAAAACTGAACCAGGTTAAACTGCCAATGGAGGGAATCTGACCAGGACACCAGGGGGAACTTTCTTTTCAAGAAGTCTATAGACTCTCTAACATCCGACCTGAACAACTACCAGAAGAGGTAGCCAGGACCTCAGTTTCCTGTGTCATTTGAAAGCTGGCCTTTCAAGACAGCACAGTGTTCCTCTCCTAACACCATGCTCAGGCATCAGTATGGTTACTTATAACCAATGCGGAGAGTGCCCACTTCAGTGATACCAACACCACTTCCAGTAGCACTTGGTGTTCATTGGAGGACTCTTGTCCAACAACAGATCAGGCTTGACCCTACTTAGCTTCTGTGATCTGATGGGATCAGGTTCCAAGGTGGTGAGGCTGACCATCAGACAAAATACCCTACCTGTACATCCTGAGTGAATGAAATAATCTGCAGTATTCAGAAACCCTAAAATGAAGAATATATTACTCACCTGGCAGGAGGAGGCTCCTGCACCACCAGCACAGATCATGGCACTAGTGATCTGGCTACCCCAGTGAGCCTGGCACTGGGCCACAGACACAATGGGTACAGCCACCTGCTGCAGCCTGGCAGGTGAGGCTATCAAAAAACAAAGAAGAAGGCAATATTAATGAAGTCATGCAATCCTAGGCCCAATATATGTAGTGAAGTCTATTAACTTCATAGGAAGAATTATTAAGACTTGCTACCTATGAATGTTAGGGTTGCATAGATATTATTTTGTTAAAACCTATTGCAGTTTAGGGGAACATATGTAAAGCTGGATTATATTTTCTTTTTTGGAAGGTATAGTGTAGTAGTTGGAGCACTGGACTTTGAAATCAGAGAATTCAATGACTCACTGTGCAACCTTTAGCAAGCGCCTTGATTTAATGGTGTTCCAGGTCTCCCCTTATAACATTAGATAAAAGCAGGAATTAGGCAAAAGCAGAACCCCAAGCAATGTTGCATCACAGCTTGGCTATCACGTGCAGGGTTTTCATACATGTGCCACTCTTTCCTTAAATTTGTATCCAAATAATATGTATTAGGCAGAGGAAGGCTGCAGTGGTTTAATTTATTGTTCACTAAGACTGATTTTTAATGGTGTGCCCTTGAAGGAATTCCCAGAAATTTCCTTGACATGACAACTCTCTTATTGGAAAAGGTAAGAAATGTAACTACGTAAGTGAATAGTTTCCTGCCATCCCAGGTAAGAGTAGAGTTTTATTAAGCTGACAGCTGCTGTGTGTGTGTGTGTGCGTGAGTGCGTGCATGTGTTTGTTGAGGGGGATTAGGCTAAATGTAGAAGGAAACTGGCATCCAATATGTAAAGGAGCAGAGGAAACCCTAGACTCCACTCTGCTGATGTTTCAATCCTGAGTGAGCACTGCAAGTGCAGTGAATGTCTTTGGCTCTTCCAACCAGACTAACATGATAAACAGAGGATGGAGTGTCCACCATGGGTCAAACAGATCACTATAATGACATATCCTCCTGCCCACGAATGATGTTAGTGGACTTCCTCTGAACTTTTTCCAAAAGAGAATTATCTTTTGCAAGGTATTGTAATGAAAATTCAGATCCATAAACAAATATGGTCTAGGCAGGTTCCTGCATAGTGTGATCACTACTGCCTTGTTATGAGAGGCAACATTTTGGCATTTCTCAACCAAGCATGCTTTTAGCCTTCGTGGCAGTTTCCCCACAGTGAATTACATTTGATGCAGAGGCAATTATCAATATTCGTGGGTCCTTCTCCTCACTTGCTACATCTACCCTTTTCCCTTATTTGTACTAGGTGTGGTTTCTGTTGTTTCTACCCTTATGTAATACTTTGTGTTTACTAGCATTAAAGAGCTAATATGCTACTTGAAATTACTATTAACTTTTAAAAGTAGTCATCTGTTACTCTGCGCATCTGAAGAAAACTTTTTCATTTTACATATTGGAAGATTTTGCATCAAACAGTCCTCTACCTAGGAGATGACATGTCCAGTTATTACCCCTTCTTATCTTTTTTGCATTGTGATTGTGACCTCACTGAGTTTGACTTCACAACTGTCCAGGAGGAGCCACTCATCTTCTGCCTGACTGGTTACTAGTGAAGTCGCAATGTGTGAGGTCATAGTGCAGTAAAGGTACATAGGGAAATAGCATGAGAAATATCAGCTTCCAACTAGAATGTTATTCAATATATCACACCTAGTATTATCATGTAGAAAGCCTTTAAAGTAGCCAAAGGACAAGCAAAAATATTTTAGTAATAGAAAGCCACAACAACTGCTCACTTTGAACATTATATACATTTTCTGTCTGCTATTTTAGAGCTACTTGCTCTTTGTTTTTTTTTATTTATTATGCTTATTGGGTGACAATCCTCCGAGAGCTCAACCCCCAACTCCTTGACTTCTGCTCACCTCTGGACTTACTTGAAGCAGCGATCCACCCAGGTCTGCCCCCTCTAGATGGGTTCATTGGGCAGGCTCAGCCCCTGTGAAAGACTGTACGGGGTTCTTGGTGGAAGAATCACTGGGAGACCTCCCTGGCTTACCCCCAAGGCAGGGCAGCGGGGCTGGGCTACACCGATGGAGCTTCTTGTTCAGTAGCACACCAAGAGCCATGGAGGGTGGCATGGGGGCCAGAAAGATGGGGCATCATGAATGGAGTTTGCAGCAGTTTTTTCCAGTAAAGGGCTCACTGGGAGGCATGGTGTGCAATGACTTAGTGCACAATGTGCAAATGTCCGACACACCTCCCTGACAGTTTGGCTCTGGCAACTGTATTCCACCAACCACTGCCAGGTGTCAGCCATGCATTGGTCACTACTCCCCTCCCCCAGAGTAGGACAGCAGTCCCAAGGATGCTCAATTCCCTCCCCCCCCGGGTCGGCCCTCTGATGCCCCGAGTCCAGTCTCAAACCAAGGTCTCCAGCATCGTAAACGGAAATCCAGCCTCTACACTAGCTTGCTGGCTACTTGCTCTTTAAGAGTCATGCCCCAGTTGTCTACCCAATTTATTCTATTATCAATGTACTGTTGTAGAGTTACCATCTTTTTATTCATGTCAACTACATTTTCCAGTTTAAAGTCATCTGCCAATTTTTTAAACCAAGCTTTGACGCTTTCCCCTATGTCTCTTCCAAAGATCTAAAACAGTGCAGGATTCAGCACCAATCTCCACTGGATGTCACTAGTGAATCTAACTTCTGAGTAGGTACTAGACAGCACCCATTGCAATTAAGACCAAAACATTTTCGAACTAATAGAAGAAAAGCTTTCTATACAGAGAGAATAAATAACCCATGGAATAATTTGCCTTCAGAAATCATGGCAAGTAAGGATAAAAATGACTTTAAGAAATCAGACTCCTCAGCTCTTTATGCCTTAGTATGAATCTTAGATACAACTCATTATCCTTACCCTCTGGGATCTTCCAACATGCCATCCCTTAACACAGTTTACTATCATCTCATGAGTCCCAATCTACCAAAGTTTAATAAAAATGGCTTTGTGTGGGACTAGGTCAAAAGCTATGAGAAGTCCAAAATATGGTAACTACTGGTAATGCTAAATTCAAATTTTTGCTGACAAGCTCATAGAACATGAATAAGTCCTAGGATGCAAGGTCAGCCAACTATGACTCCATCGTGTGCTTTAACCACTACATTATTATCTAGTTGGTGGTTTATGAGAATATCCTTTATGCACAATTTCATAATTTCACCCGATGTGAACATTAGGCTTGTGGGTCAGTTGTTTATGGTGACTACCCTTTCCTCTTTATTACATCTCTAGGATGTAGAATTCATTCTAGCTATAAGGAACTACTGTGTGTTATCCTTGCTATTTAAAGGGGACTGGAGATTTATACTGATTGGCAGCTGTTTGTAATATTCCTATTTATAGAAATGAAAGAAGTTCCTCCAAATGATCTATATTTAACAGTACCTGAATAAACACTGATATGAAAAACTGCATTTTCAGTTGAAAAAACCCAGGGGAGAGATAGTGAGGCTGAAAGGAGTAGCGGGGATGTGCGTAACAGAGGACCACCAAAAAGCAGACATACCTAACAAATATTTCTGTTTGGTATATATAGAAGAGGGAGTGGGAAATGGGCCTCTGGTAAAGAACATGGGCATTAAGGGACAGGAGGTGGACACTAGCATCTTTATGGATGATAGAGTCCTTAGGGAACTAGCGCAGTTAAAAGTGAACAAGGCAATGGGACCTGATGGGGTATACCCGAGGATACTGAGGGAACTCAGGAAGGAGTTGGCTGTACCTCAAGCAGCCCTGTTCAACCTATCACTGGAAACAGGGAAAGTGCCAGGGGACTGGAGAAGGGCAGATGCAGTCCCACTCCACAAGAGTGGAACTAAGGAGGAGGCAGGTAATTATAGACCTGTCAGCCTGATGTTAGTGGTGGGCAAGGTTATGAAACAACTACTGAAGGAAAGAATAGGGGAATACCTTGTTGTCAGTGGTCTACAGGATCCATGGTAGCATGGTTTTATGGGAGGGAGATGGGGTCTTGCCAAACTAACCTGATCGAGTTCTTTGATTGGGTAATGAAGGAAGTAGATCAGGGAGGAGCTGTGGATGTGGCCTACCTGGATTTCAGCAAGGCCTTTGACATGGTTCCTCACAGGAGACTGCTAAACAAACAGGAGAGCATGGGAGTAGGGACTAGAATAGTTAAATGGGTAGAGAGCTGGCTAGGAAACAGGAGTCAGAGGGTGGTAGTAAATGGCATCCACTCTGGAGTGGGCAGGGTGACCGGTGGTGTGCCACAGGGGTCAGTACTAGGGCTAGTCCTCTTTAATATATTTATTAATGACATCACAGAGGGACTGGAAGGGAAGTATTCGCAGACAACTCAAAGCTCTGCAACTCTGACACACCAGGGGGTAGAAAGAATGAGAAGCAGTCTACTTAAGCTGTCAGAATGATCACAGGTCTGACAGCTTGGTTTAAATGCAGAAAGTGCAACATCATACACTTGGGACACAGAAAACCAGGGGCAACATATCAAGTGGGATGAGTGGAATTAGCAGTCACAAAGTAGGAAAGGGACCTGGGAAAATCATTTCAGATGACCTGAAGGTGACTAAACAGTGTGCCAAGGTAGTGGGGAAGGCAAATAAGATGTTGGGCTGCACAGACAGGGGACTCACCAGCAGAAGGAATAATGTAGTGTTACTCCTGTGTACATCACTGTTGAGACCACACCTAGAGTGCTGTGTCCAGTTCTGCAGGCTCCATCTCCAAAAGGACATAGATAGAATGAAGACAGTACAAAGGAGAGCAACCAAAATGCTGCAGGGCCTGCATCAAATGTTATACGAGGAAAGGCTGAAGGAGCTAAATTTGTACTCCTGGGAGGAAAGCAGGGAAAGGAGATATGATAGAAACATACAAATACCTTACAAGTAACAGCAGGGTACAAGAAGACAGCATTTTTCAAAGAAAAAGAGGTTCAAGATAAGAGGTTACACTATGAAGGTAGAAGGGGAGGCTCAGAGGAAATGTCATTTGTATTTATTTATTTATTTTAGGATTATAAGTACCTTTGAGCCAAGGCTCTTTTACAAAGATTCCACATCAGAAATAACAAACAACAAGTAAGCAACAGTGAAATAACAGTAAATAATTCATGTACAACAGTGCTTTTGAAAGGGGTCAATTATAAGAAGAGTAAGGTATAGAGGAGAAGGAGAAGTATAGGTGGTGAACAGAGGTAGCTATAGTAAAATGGTGAGCACAGCTATGATGCATGTGCCCACAAGGAATGGATAAGATTAGGTGTCCAGGGGTGGCAGAGAAACAGAGATGAGATGAGAGGAGAGGGGGAGGATGAAGATGCAGCCAGAGGCATTTGTTGAAAAATAAATTGGAAGGACTGATAGAAGAGAAAAAGGGGGCAGGGTGTTGTCAGAAAGTACTTTTTTTTACAGAAATGGTGGTGGTTGCATGGAACTGCCTCCCAGCAGAGGTAGTGGAAGCTAAAATGGTTACAGGATTCAAGAATGTATGGGATAGGTACAAGGGGATCCTGGAAGTAAGGTGGTGGTGGTGAGGGTCTGAAGACTAAGTAGGGTCTGCTGCGTAGTTGTAGGTAGGGAATTTATAGAGCAGATTGGACGGGACATGAGGTCTTTTTCTGCCAACATTGTCTATGTTTCAATGTTTCCTATATATGGACAACATTCTGCACAGTTTTCTTCATGGAACCAGAAATTCAGAGTTTACTACAGTATGTTATGGTTTGTGTACAGAATGATAAACATGGGTTGTTGACCTCTCAAAGCCATACTCAGAATTCTGTATACAGAGCATGGCATAGTTAAAACTCCAGATAACTGGTTCCATGAAGAGAACTGTAACAGCATGCTACCCATAAAAACAAAGGTACAGTTAAACTGGAATCATTTAGAGGTACAGTAGGAATACTATTTCTAAAAAGAGGAACATTATAACAGCCTGCAGTTAAAAATAATTTAATGTCCTCTTTAAAGGTAGGCTGAAAGCCTTTTTGTTTACATAGGTTTCTAGTTGATTCGTTGAAAATGTTTTTGACTTTTGCTTTGATCTTTCAATTTTAACTTGGTCTATCCTATACAGCTCCATGGAACATGTGTGGTAGGAGGTGCTACTGCACTCATGACATTGTTGTTGCCATTCAACCATCAGGGCTAGATTTGCAAAAAATACTTGAAGCCATCTGAACAAATAAGCGTCCTTTCTTTGCATTCACCCTCAACAAATGCTGGGTACACACATTTTATTAGTTTAAATATTTCCATAAACCCCCTCAAAATCTGATTGAAGAGGTAAGAGAAACTTAGAAGCCATGCCAGCAAGTGCCCTATGCTTTAAGTTGGGTGAAGTATAATTTTGTAAAACCTACTCATTTTTAAGAAAAATCTAATTTGATAGGTATTATTGAAATATAGAGCCCAGTGGAAGTATTTCTTATATGCATTCCATTGCCAGGGTGCAGTAAAGAGGGTGCCGTAATGTGGGTGCCTGCAACAGTGGGTGACTAACGTGGCTGTCCGGGAGTTTAGGGCCTTAAGGATCACTGGAAATATAAAATGCACTTTGCATTATTGTCACTGCTGTTGTATTTATAAAAAAAGTATTTTGTTTAAAAAAACTGTTAAGGTGTACTACTACATTGTGTTTTTCGTACTACTGCCTCTTCTCTGATATTTCAGGGTCCCAGTATTCCCTGCAAAACAGCATGATGTCATTTAAATTTCCATACTGCTTCCCTCCTGCTAAAAACAGGTAACCTGAACAGCATGGTACATAAAAATAAATATGTTCATTAAAAAGCTATATCTCAGTTTAAAAAAATTCCCATAAAGGGCCTGGGTAGAAATAATTACAGACTAAAGAGTATAAATGTAATCATTCAAATTTTGTGGGCTCAGGAGATCAGGAATGGAGCAGCAGTGACAACAGCATGTTGCCACAACCTCTTGGTTGGTCTGAGGAACTTATTTTGACTTAAACACACTTTTTAGTACCAGTACGTGCTACCAGTAAACATCAAGTGACCAGTATCTAAAAAAAAAAAGTTAGTGCTATTCAAGTTTGTTTTCTGCTTTCAACCTTGGGTAAGGTGCAATAAAAACTTAATAAATAAAATAAATAAAAAATAAACATACATGTTGTGGCTGTCCTTCCCCATCCAGTGGTAACACAGGCAATTGGACCTGGAATGACGTCATTAGAAGCAGGAAGACATACAGGGGAGACACGGGAGTTAAGTTGAGCAGGACTTGCAAGCCTCAGCAGGGTGATGTCATTGTTCATGGTTTGGGGATTCCAGTATGGATGTGTGACTGCCTGTAACACAAAATATTGTTCAGCTCATTGAACTTGCCATAATTCTTTCCCTGCTGTGGTGTGAGTCTCTCATTAAGCAGAGAATAATGAATAGGCAGGTGTGTGTGTGTTATGAGGTTTTTGTTACACACCCAAAGAGTGTGACGACTCATAAACCTTGAGAGCTCAACTGTGAAGGTCTCCAGCACTGTAACACAGTATTGTGCTGGTGGAAAGGGCTTAGGGTCTGTCTTGCCTACACTGCTCAACACAACAGCAATTATACTCCAGTTTGTATACAGACACACATCCAGTCTTAACTGATGGACTGCCATACCTTCTTATGCTTTATAATTCTCAGTAATGTTCTCCCTCAGGAATATGGCATGGAAAACCTGAAAAGTGCTAGCATCTACTACCTCACTGGATCAGCACATGTCATGCAGTACAAAGCATGTTCTATGGTCAGATTTGCAGCCATAGAATCACAGAGAATTCAGAGGGCCTTAGTTGTGTTATTAAATGCAAACAAAAATGTGCGTAAGGAGGTACACTTGTTTCCGTGTTATTTTTTGCTGTTGATGGTCGGGGGGCTGAGCATTTTTGTTTACAGTAGTTGAAAAACTGTCAGCTTCCATGGGCTCTTTTCAGAGGTTCAATATTCTGCATGGCATGGAGCCTTATAAGTGTGCGATCTTCTCTAGCACCACCATACCTCACCTCAGTCATGTTCATCTACATCCTGGCCCATTTCCACTGCTCCCTTAGAGCCACACCTGCAGCCAAGTCACAGCAATGTCAGGTAGGGGAAGCAGGACTGACATACAGATATACGGCATGTCTGAAGTAGGTAGGATAGGTTCGGGATACTCAGGAGGGTGAAAAATATATGCCCTAGGAGCCAAGCTATAACTCTTTCACACATCACTTACCATGGCTCAGAGAAAGATGAGGCCCCCAAATCAGGCCACACATACTTGTCCTTATCCCTTCTCCATGGGCTGGAGAGCTGGGTAAGGCATTTGACAGCAGTAACAAAAAATGCAGAATTTTATGAGGAATATGGCATTCTTAGCTGTTGACTCAGTATCCTATAATTCCCTGCTCATGTGGAGCATTGGACCTAGTAATGGGCTGTCCTAGGCTTCCTGATGGACTCCTGGTGTCTGGCTCTGCTCCAATTTCCTGGTCCCCTCTTTTCTCTGAAAGCTTTACACCAATGTGAGGGGTGGCCAAGGTCCATGAATGTAGCCTACAGAGTGGCATTGTGGTGCAGCTACATGTGAATCAGTTGTGTGATAGTCCAATTTTTAAAGATGCCCAATATGAATGAGATTTCAATATCATAGTATTACCACATAAACAATGCAGTCAAGTGTGCTTGCTCTGGACAAACAAATTCACAGTGTAGTATATTGCTGCAACACTCAACCTTTTGGCCTTCCCCCAATCTACTCTCTCAACTCAAGGTTATCAAGCACTGTTGAGTTTAATTCTAAACAATTTAACTAAAAGGTATGACTTTTTATAGTTTGGTCAACACTTTTTGCACTACAGAAAGCCTCATTATCCTAAACTGTGGTCCATGAAAAAATAATTGACTATCAACATCATATTGTACATGTTACTTTTTTCTTTTTACAATTGACCAGAATCCCACTTCAACTAGAAATATACTTTACTGCAACTACTGGATGCTTATTATGTTGCATGATCATTAAATTACCCTTTGCTGAGCTCTCAGTAATACATAAAATAAAGTTGACTTACTCGGGCAATGTTCAAGACCTGAATTGGTTCGGCATTTGAGGATCTGTCATACTCTCCAAGGATAACTCTATGATAATTGGCTCTGAGAAACAAAAATACAGAAACAGAAATAATTAGATTTCATAATGGTAGTGTTCTCCCTTCTGCCTTTCAGTTCATGTCATCACACGAGCATTGCCTGCTATCCTTGAAGTTCTGTTGTTTTGTAGTTATGAAATGAAGCATGAAATGTAGATAGCAGATATACTGTAGTCCTTAAAAAAAGATGTTTTCTGTTGCAAATTCCCACAACACACATTGGAAGGGTGGTGAGCTCTTAATGTTTCCTTTGCATTCAGAGGGGCCTATTAAGTTTTTTTCTTTTTAATCAAAAGTATGGAAATGTCTACTCATAGTGTGAAGACAAGGCAAGAAAATGATTGTGATCAGATCACCTTACAGGAAGACAGAAAACAGAATAAAACATAAATATAGAGCAAATTTCACAATTTTGCATGAGCACTTTAATCACTTGTGAAAACAGTGTCTTACTTACACGCTCACCAGTTTTTAATCAAATAGCTTTAAAACATATGTAACTGTCAGTCTGCTATACCTGGCTTTGCTAGCTAGCAACTGACTGACTGGTTGGTGACTAACTGGCTACTGATTTCTTGCTGACAACTGGAAGGTTTATGGCTAGCTAACTGGCTTATTACTGTCATACTGCTTGCTGGCAACTTGATTGGCTACTGTGTAGACTGACTATGTCAAATATGTAATTCTGTGAAATATTCTACCACATTACATGGCCTTAGGTGAATATGAAGAATTAAATTTTGCCAAACTCTAGTTAGTAATACAGAGTTGCTTCTGTTACGGGATGCCGACTTGTTTTCCTGCTCAACAAATATTAATGTTTAAGACTGTGATACCTACAGCCTGAATAGAGCAGCAACTGTGGGTATATACTGTAAGAAGAGCTTGGACTGCAGCGATATGTCTTGCTTTATATTGCTGCTGTGGTTGTACATTTGAGGTTATTTTATTAGTCATCTGTGCTTTCAGTGTACTGTAGTTTTTATTTGATGTAAAATTCAGGATAATGTAGTATATGAGTGAAACTTTATTTGTTAAGTGCTCATTCCCTGAGGCCCAGGGTACTGTACAAGGTGAGGACAGTATGGCATAAAGCAATATTCAAACAGTTACATAACTTTCTAAATGTAATTATTAATTATATATATAGGATAAGGTATGGGGTGCAGTGTGTTATGAGAATGTAATACACACCTGAGTTGTAGGATGGCACATAAACCCGAGAGCAAAGCTCGAGGAGTTTATGGTAGCCATCCAACAACGAGGGTGTGTGTTAAATCTGGGTGCATACACTGCATCCCATATTTTGTTTTATGTCATTTAAGGGGTTGCTTTTTTTTGCCGACTGCGGTGCAGAAACAAAAAGGTTTTATTTATTTTGATCCATACGGTCAATACCTGGCCAGTGGTGCCACCGCCTACTCAGTGCCCCGGCCCGGGGTGAAGTTAGAGGAGGAGGAGGCAAGAGATGTTTGCTGGTGAGGGGCACTGGAGACAGGCAGTAGGAGGGATGACTTGGGGCCTTGATGCTCTCGACGCTTCTGTCTCGTACAACCTGACAGAGAGTACGAGATTATGTATGTGGCATCCTTTGTGGGTGCTGCCACCAAGGGACCAAAGCTATTTTTTAAAATGAAAGAAATAGGAAACCTCGGCGCACAGCAGGGATCCAGACCACTCGCTCTTCTGAGGTACTGCCGACAGTCTGACACAAAGAACCATGTATTAACAAAATGCTGTAATACACATACGTGTATTACAGCATTTAATACATGGCTTTTTCAATGGGCAAACAACACAACCCATTAATTATATAGATAATATAAATTAAATAATATAGTTAAACTGTGAATTTGATTTTAAACTATCTAATCGGCAACCAGTGTAAGGGATTCTTAGCTTCACTCCCAAAGGCTTCCTTAAACAGGTATACCTTCAGGACTGGCATTAAGGTCTCCAGTAAGAGTAATTCACTCAAGGATCTAGGGAATGAATTCCACAGGGCCAGGCCAGCCACCTCAAATGATCGATCAGTAGATGATTCGAGTCGGGCCCTTGGAACCAATAGAAGGCCCACCTTGGTGGAGAGGAGAGGCTGCTGGGTGTGGTAGGGATTCAGGCGGTTCTTCGAGTAGCCAGGGCCAGATCTATATAGGGCATTCAGCCAATGCAGATCATGCTGGACTGGGAACATATGACAGGACCTTGGAAAGCCCATCAGCAACCTGGCCACCATGTTCTGCACTATCTGCAGATGAGACAGTACCCCTCCATTTGTTCTGAGGTAAACAGCATTGCAGTAGTCAAATCTGGAGGTCACAAAAGCATGCACTAGTGAGGGCAGGTCATCAAGAGGGTTTAAGACTTTAATCTGAGTGATATTCCTAAAATGGTAGATGCCACTCCAGACAACCAATGACACCTTAGCCTCAAGTGTCAATTTATGGTCCAGAATGACCCCCAGATTTTCCACCTTGGCAGAGGTAGCAAGTTTGGAGGAGCCAAGCATCACCCCAGTCACCTACCTAACTGCCTCTGCACCCTGCTGACGGCCACACTTGATCACCAGCACCTCTGTCTTGTCTGGATTGAGGCTGAGCCAGCTAAAGGACATCCAGTCCTGTATCTTGGCCGCTCATGAATTCAGTATCTGAACTGTGCCATGTGTCCTGGGAGTAAATGACAAATACAGCAGGGTGTCACCGTTATAGCAGTGAAACTTCACACTGCAATGTTTGATGATCTCTCCTAGGGGAAGCCTCTACATACGCCATGAATAACATGGGTGAGAGGATTGAGCCCTGAGGAATTCTACATAATAGGGTCTTTGGGAGTGAGGAGAAACTCCCCATCATCATCTTCCTCTGTTTCATATCTGTGAAAAGGGATTCAGACCAGTTGATATCAGTGCTAGTGAGTCCACAGAGCTCCCTAAGGTGATCCAACAACACACCATGGTACACAGTGTCAAATGCTGAGGAGATATTGAGTAGAATGAGAGCTGACCATTGCTCTCTAGCTCTACCACTGAGGAGATAATTATGCACCCTGATCAATGCAGTTTTCATACCGTGTCTAGACCTAAATCCAACAGGAGAGGCTCAGAGATGTAGAAGGTTGTGGGATGTGCCTTGAGCTGTACAGCCTCTCTTTTCTCAATTATCTTTCCCAGAAAAGGAAGGTTAGAAACTGGTCTAGAATTCAGAAATCAGTCTGGGTTTAGGGATAGTTTCTTCAGAAGGGGACTCACCAGCACCTCTATAAGGTGCTAGGGAATGACCCCACTGAGAGCAAGCACCAGATGATCTCAGCAAACATTGGATCTATGGACCCCACACAGCCCAGAAGGAAATGGGTCAGGCCTGGGTCCAGTTTGCAATAAGTGGGCTACAACTTCAAAATTACCTCACAAACCTATTTTGCCACCACTGGCCTAAACACCCTTCAGATGAGAAGAGTGCTCCCAGTGACGACCATCTCACCACTGCGGTGCTGGGATCACCGCATTGGGGAAACCCCAGATCCCCTATAGAACACTCTGTCAGAGAAGAACTGAGTGAACTCTTTGTGCTTGGCAGCTGAAACTGCTCTTTTTGGCTGTAGACTGGCAGTGTGGAGTAACCTGTCCACAGTCCGAAAGAGCTGAGCTGGTCTGCTCTTCCTGGAAGCAAACTCCCCTGACTGGAATGCTACCTTCTTATGGGAAATTGCTCTTTGTTATTCACTGTAGTGAGTTCTCAAACCCAGTCTGTCCTCCTTAGTTCCAAACTTCTGGAAACAGCGCTCCAACCTCCAAACCCTGGCCTTCTTCTCCCTGATCTCCTTGTGAATCCCCACAGGGATCTCAAGTGAGAAGAGCTAGGTCATATGTGAACAGGTGCGACAGAAACAAGTGCCAAGGCAATATCTCTATTATAAGCTGTCACTGCCTCACTCAAACTTATGCCACAACCAACCCTCACATCCAAGAAGTCCATCACCACCAGAAGTCCTGCTGGGGGCAACCCCGTCAAAGAGCAGTAGCAGACCATCTCCACAGGGGAAGGACTACCAGAAGGGGCCCTGAAAGAAAACCTCAGCATGCAATGATCTGACCAAGCACCTGGATAAATCCTGAGATTGCTTACCTCAAGGCCTAGTGAAAACTCTAAGTTCAAGGTGTGACCGTGTCTGTGAGTCTCAGTAACAACAACTTGTATGAGGCCCAGTGAATCCAAAGTCTTGAGGAAGTCTTGTCCAAACTGCAAGAGTTCATCATCAATCCAAGCATTGAAATCACCCAAAAACAGCCACCTGGGTGACTCCAACACTCTTTCAGTGATGAAGCCTGCAACCTCCTGAAGAAATTCCCTTTCATGCCCCAGAGGATGGTACACCAGAAGGATTCTACAACCTACACCTGGACCCCCTCATACGGCCATGCATTCAAACAATGAAGTAGAACCCACTGGATGCACCAGAAAGTTTAGATTGGATCTAAAACAAATAGCCACACCCCACCCCTGCAATTCCTTCTTGGACAGTG
Source organism: Neoceratodus forsteri (assembly GCA_016271365.2). Taxonomy (NCBI): domain Eukaryota; kingdom Metazoa; phylum Chordata; order Ceratodontiformes; family Ceratodontidae; genus Neoceratodus; species Neoceratodus forsteri. The sequence continues at coordinate 1,521,804,438 of CM028130.1, read as the reverse complement.
CATCACAGAGAATCCAGCTAGAAGAGATACCTCCAAAACTGGGCCGGCATCATCCCCCAACTAGGTCTCTGTGATGCAGCCAGATCAACCCAGGAGACCAAATCTGCCATAACTGCAGTCTTGTTCCAGACTGATCCCACATTGCAAAGCACTGTTCGAAAAGGATTAACAGTTTGCCAGCCTATCAAATTCCTGCCCACTCGATCCAGTGGGACCCCTGGGTAGGGGAAATAAATACATCTGGCCTCTCCCTACATCCCATTTCACTGCAGGGCACCTTCAGGTCCTCACCACCTGAATGTTTTACTCTTTATTAGTAACCCACATATACCCTACCTCCACTGTAGGGCATCAGGATAGTTTTAATGGATGTAGACTCTTCTGACCTTATTCTTCTATGCTTATATGTTCTTTTTTCTTTTTTTATATACATATTGATTCCCCCTTGTTCACTGCAGGGCTCCCATTGGCACTCAGCTGTCTCCCAGTCCTGACACCCACCATGGGCTTACCAGGATTTCCCATATCCCCCACAGATTACCCCTCATGTGGAGAGTCAGGTGGGGATGGCCTTCCTCCCCCTCCCTGGTTACGCATCCAGATCTGTCATTGAGAGCCCAGTCAGTGGTACAAGACCTGCCACCACACCCACCTCCCCGGATATCATGCACAGCCCCATTCCAACTTCCAGATGCTCGGCATCCCCTACGAGGGGAATAGCTGAATATCTGGGGTGCCCAGTTGTAGAGGGTCACTCACGTGGCAGAGCATGATACCCATCCCTCCCCAAGATGGGAGCCCTGCCAAGTGACAGCGCCATCCCCCAGCCCCGGTCTCCCAGGCAGCTTTCCGAATTTGCACCCAAACTGAGGTCATCAGTGTTCATTGCTGTGGGAGCGTCATGTGCTATCCCTTAGGCCATCATGTGGCCCCCTCTGTTTCTCTTTTCATCAGATAAATGTTTTAAAACATTACAGTGATTCACCCCTTTTAACTGAAAATTTCAGTAGCAACACACCCTCAGTGTGAATGAGTGGTGGTATCTCATTTGGGCTTCACTGAGTAAGGTAATTATATTATAATTCATAGCATCATTTTTATCCATTCAGAGTGTTCATTTTTAAGCAGTTCAAGGACTTTTGTACCATAAACAGGTATCTCATCCTAAAAAATTCTAAATTATTGCAGTTGTTTTTTAATATTCTTCAGATTTGGTTGTATTACTCGACTTTCTTGTTGATGATAATTATTTTATTATCTTGGCACTTATTTTTTATTGTTTAGAATTGCTGTTAATATCATTTCTGTTTCAATAAACTCTCAAAAGCAAAAATTCTCAATATAAACATATAAACTCACTGTGATATTGTTGTCTAGGATAATTTTTGATACCGAATTGCCCAACATTGGGCTAAAGAAAGGGACCCAGTCCCTGATTTATTATTATAGTTCATTTGTGTAGGATACAAGGTGAGGAACACTTTTTTATTTAGGTTATTTTTACATAGGCAAAGTCGTCTGTGTTTGAAATAAAATGTAAAATCTTACCTCACATTGCAGTGGGCAGCAGTTACAACCCAGTACTGGTGAATCAGTGAGCCACCACAGAAGTGAAATCCAGTTCCATCCTGAGAAAGTGTTTCAAAGAATGAAGAAAACAGGTGAGCAACTTTAAATCAAAATGTTTAGATTTTATAAAATCAGAATATTCATGTGTATGATTTGCTTTCTAACATTGTTTCCACCATTCCATTCTAAGTATTTTTAATAATGAGAGTTTTTGTACTCAGTAAAGAGTTATTTTTTATCCATACAGGTTTTTCTCTTAAGGGAGTGGCGGCTATTCATCCCTGTCCCTGCTGCCATGGACTGGCGTATGCCTCCTCTGGAGCTTACCTGCTGCTGGTCCCCCCACAGATTTCACTACCATGGTGGCGACAGGTGAGTGAGGGCCACCCCCCCGAACATGCAATCCAGTTAACTGCAGGCACTGCCAGTGGCAGAGTGGGTCTGTAGATGGGAAGGCAGGACTTCAAATAGTCAGTGGACTCCCCTTTTCCACTTTTCTCCCCATTTCCCTTCTGTGGCTGTACGTTAGCATACGTGTGGAGGAACACACCACTTGTGAGGCCACAGACCCTCTGATTCCTTGCCGCTCTAGTCTGCTTTACCATCAGACCTCCACCTAGTGGCAATCATAGGCCAAATTAACAGCCCCTCCTTCCCCAGAGAGGAGAACTGTCCCTCAGATACTCAATCTTTTCCCCACTAGTCAACCCCCAGCACCCCTAGCTCACTCCAGAACCCAGGTCGCCGGCATGGTGCGAGGTGTGGCATTCAGCACCTCAACCTTCAGCACCACTGGGCTGGCCAGTAATATACATGGTCTTATAATTTACCTCAGCAGCTGTGATACAGTTTCTTGGCACAGCACACATGAAAAAGACACTGACAACTTCCTTAAGCTGGAAATTGTCCTTAGATTGAAAAACATATGTTATGATTGCTCACAATATGTAGAAATTGCTGTTGTAGATGGTAGTTTGATTCTTTTAATTTTTTTTCATCCTTTGTTTATCCTCCTCCTCCTCCTCTAGGGATACCTGGGTGGCTGCTTCAGTCCCTGCCATACCCCTGCACCACTTACACCTGTCTCCTTGGTACTTATCTATCAGCCGTGGTCCCTCCAGATTACCCCTCTGTAGCAGGCTGGAGAGGGGAGGGCTCTGCTGCCCCTGCAGGTGTGCATCCAACTTCTGTCAAGGTGTTCCAGGGCGAAGTTGCAGGCCCACGGAAAGTTAGCAGGGCTTCATGTAGCCAAGGCTCCATTTTTACTTGTGCATTTCCTCCATATGTCCCTCCCACCATCCCAGATGGCTGGCACACTCTTTGTTGACCTCAACAGTAGCGGCACTTTCTGCACATGGGCCACCCCTCATGAACAAGAAAGCTCTGTGGCTCACTGAGAAAGGCTGCTGCTGCACTGGGGCCAGGCTGTCTCCCTCTGTGGTTAGTTTGTACTCCCATCATGTGCACTTCCCAGCCTGGCCACCCAATCCCAGCAGACCCGGGCTCATTTCTAAACACGGGTCACCGGTATGGAAGCATGAAGCACTTCCACTGAGCCACTGGGTGGCCCCATCCTTTTAAAACAGACTGCCCACCATACTGGTGTTTCTGCAAAAAATGTGTTTGTTTACATTCTTTGATTAACTTCCACTGCATCTTTCCTGGACTTGGAAACCCCCCCAAGACAAAAGACATAGCTGCTCCCTTTATACACTTAGCAATTGGCCTACCCTCCAGGACAGAGTAAAGTACCAGACCTGCCTAATTGCAAAGAAAACTCTCTTGTGCCTCACCCACACAGCTATTCAAGGCCTTTTCAGCCCTGTTACCAAACAATACTCTACCAGCGGTATGACTAGACATGCCCTTGTGGTACCTTTCCAAAAAACAAGCTTGGCTATGTGTTCCTTTGTAATTCATGCTGCTGAATGTCTGAATTAATTTCCTGAATTCCTAGTGGGTCTCCCCAAAATTGCACAATTTAAGAAATCCCTGAAAAATGAACTCACTTACAGACCATTTTACGCAGCTGCTATAATCGTCTCACACCTTTTTAGCCTGGTTTTCTCCTGGACTGTCAATGTCTTAAAACTTGTACTTGATTTACCTCATTGCTTTCGCTGAACATGTCCTCCGAGACTGCTGTTGCTTAGTCATGTTGATACTTTTCCTTGTATTTGCTGTTACGTGTACTTGACCTGGCTCCTCCTGAGCTGCTGAATGTTTGTATTATACCCATTTGTTCCTTTGTGTTGTGTTGAAATTGAACCATTGCAAATGAGCACTTGTGCTCAAAGGTGTTTTCCAAATTATAAATAAATAAAATAAAAAAAAATCTATCCACTCATGATGCTGTAGGAGGAAAGGAGACTACTGCATCGTTAGTGGCTGCACTGTTTGGGGGTGATCCTACTGTTCAGGATGTACACAATAAGAGTAGAGCAAGGATTTGAAGCAGAACAAGGCTGGGTATAATTGCACCTTTCCCATGCATTTCAGTTCTACTAAGAAAGGAAGCGGATCAAACAACCAGCAACATCAATGAAGTTTAGAGAAGTTCAGCAATCATACAATGTGGTTTTTTAACTAGAAATAATATGATGCAAAAAAGGGTTGCCTGTGTCCTTTTAAGAGATTTGGGCAAAATATTTTAGGCCAAAACCTTACATAATCAGTCGGAAGATTAACTACTATACCCCACGTGAGAGGGAACACATGCTTCTTTTCTGACAGTTACTAAGAAGTTGTGAACAAGCAGCCAAGAAGGAGCCCAAAGAGGGAAAGAAATACTAATGATTATTGATCTTACCTGCAGGGATGCTTGCCACGGCCAAGATCCTGAAATTGCATTTTCTCCGTTGACGATTTTATTGTAACCACTTACAACAGGCTTGATGGCTGGAACACCGCAGCCTAAGAAATATAAACAGCATGAATAATTTCATGTGCTACTGCATTTCTGTATAGTGGCACGAGCCAGACCACAGTAACCATCCTTAGGCTAGATCTTCAGAGGGCCATAAACTGCTTCATTTTGCCTGGCTGTGGCAGACAATTTGTGGGTCTTTTTTACCTAAACAGTCTCCAACAACTACCACATTTGCAATGACACTTGGCACTTGCTAGCCACTCAGACCATTGTTAAAGTAAATGTCTTAGGATCGGTATAGATGGTACAATTTGAAAAGAAAAAAGTTTCATCTAAAAGTGCTGTTAAATTTTTAAATCTTTGGTACCATTTCTGTTCCAGTGGCAAGAAGGGTCACCATCATGGTACCGCATGGGAGAGAGTCATGTTTTCACCCTGGATGTGAGGAGTTCAGGGAAGTACTATAAAGGCAGCAGCCCCATACTCTGCGGTGGGGGGCTCTTCCATCACTCCGTTGTATCTTTTTGAAGGTTTTTGGAATGCCTTTGAATGTCACTGGCAATGCAACTTTTTGCTCTTCCCCTGGAGGTGCAGTACATCAAGCAGTGGACCATGTAAAGGGAAGTGAGTGCCTTTATAGAGGATAGGAGTTCCTGCCTACTCATTGGTGGCTCCAGCTGTGTAGTCCTCTGTGAGAGATGCAGGGGAGATGGGGGCACAGGTGTCTGCCAGTGTCGGGGAAGAGTGCAAACTAGTAGGGCCAAAGTAAGAGCTGCCCCACTGGTTGGGTAAAATGTTAATTGAAAACAAATTCTCAGTACCCCAGGAAATAACACTGGTTAAATGGAGTCTAGCTCTGTACATCAGATGAAGAAAGGGACATGGAGGTTATCTCAGACACCCTTAAGCAATCCAACCAATGCAACAAGACTTGCAGCAAGGCCAGCAAAATGTTGGGGTGCATAGGGAGGGGATTTAACAGTAGAAGCAGGGAGGTGATCCTTCCACTCTACAGGTCTCTTCTGAGGCCCCACCTAGAGTATCGTGTTCAATTCTGGAGTCCTCACCTAAAGAAAGACAGGGATAGGCTGGAGGCCATACAGAGAAGAGTGGCCAAGATGATACAAGGGATCCAGGAGCTCTCGTACGGACATCGCAAGAAAACACCAGACATGTACTCACTGGTGACTAGGAGAGAGAGGGGGATATGATTGAGACATTTAAGGTCATGAGAAGAATAAACAAGGTGCCCTACTCAGAACTCTTCAACAGGATATCAGACTCAAACACAAGAGGACACAAATGGAATCTGCAAGGAGGTTACCTCAAGAGGCAATCACAGAAATATTACTTTGCCGAAAGAGTGGTGGAGCCATGGAACAGGTTTCCCACCAAGGTGGTGGGAGTTAGGTCAGTGGCGACATTCAAACATGGGTGGGACAGAGCAAGGGCTGCCTTAGATTCTGTGTCTACTGGGTCATAATGTTGTACGCTTAATAGAGTACAACATTATAGCTAACCCGAAAGAGTGCTGTCCAGGACAGCGAATGGTGCAATATCACGTATACTGCTCTATGAGGTATTGCGCCATTCACAGACTCCCAGGCAGAGGATAAGACCTCTGCTGGGAGTGGGTTCTGCTGAGCTGTTGCTGTGGCTCACTGGACTGAACCACAGCGGCAGGAATCCAGGCGCTGTGTCTGGGACCAGGTTTGATTCCTGGTCCCAGACATTTTATTTTTTATCGCAATTTGTGCATTCCCTCGACTTGGACCCCCTAGGAGTTGAGAATCTTTAGCGGGGGAGGGATAATGGGGGTTGTGGGGGGTTCCGCCCCTCACAGAAAAAAGAATTATGCCACGTGGCAATATCGTGCTGTATTGGCAGCGCGAATTTGCCATGTGGCATAATGTCTTGCGACATTATAACCCCATGCTGATTCTGTGGTAGCAGGGGAAGGGTGTAAAACGCAGTGAGGGAGGCAGGTCCTGTGACAACTCGAAATCTCAGAAACAATACAGCAGACTAGATGAACCCCTGGTCTCCTTCTGCTATTCTTTCTATGCTTCTGTGTTTCTGTTACTCATGCAAAATGAAGCTGCATCAATTTCAGTTCGTGCTTGCACCCGTTTTGTTTTTTTTATCTGGCACAAAGAAGCACAATGTAGCAGGCTACAAACTGAGTAAGTGATGAATCCTAATTTCCAAATGCTACCAACAAAGGAGTACTCTAAAGAGGATACCTAATAGTTATCATTATTCACTCTACTCATATTTGGGGAAAGTGAAGAGAAATAAAACAAGCATTTGTCAATGCCGAATGTTTGCTTGCTGGCATTGGCATTGGTAGTTACAGAGCTGCATAATAGGAATGGCAGTGAAGTATTGAACTGAAGCCAACCCCACCACCACCCTGCAGATACTGACAGGCATTGGGGTGTGCCTTTGGGTCATCAGGCATAACAGCCAGGCCATTTCATCACACCCTACCCTGCAGACACCAACAAGTGTCACGGTGTGCCTTGGGGTCTTTGGCTCTTATGTTCACCCCATTCCATCAGGAAATACTGTGAGATGGGTGCTGTATAGGAGAATGGGGTGAACTTTGGGGCTGAAGAGTCCAAGGCACACCTCAATGCCTCTCACTGGCTGCGGGGTGTGGGTGGGTGTGGAATGATATGAGCATTACAGCGACAATCCCAAGTCACACCCCTGATGCTTGTCAGTCTCTACAGGGTGGGGTGTTATGGTTGGAAACCCTAATGCCTCAGGCGTTTCTGGTATTTTCACTCCAAATTTTCAACATGGTTTACTTGTGACCCCCACCTCATGAACAGTGGTAATATAAGTTTGTTAGCCGGAAGCTGATTTTGCACAGCGACTATGCCATTTGGCACCACAGGTGTGAAAACACATTTCGAACAGGAAGTGAAAAATGACAGTTGTACTGTTCATGGGGAGGTGTAAAAAATGGCAATGTTGGAAACCTGCAGTGAAACTGTGCAATGCAGACACGTAATGTAATTAGTTTGAGGATTTTTTACAGCAGATTATCAACACAGGCATTTTGGGACCTCCAGTGTCACTGTGATTTTCTTAATCTGTCCCAAGCAGTGATTTCCCACAGTGACCACACATTTCTGTGATGGAAGTGTGAAAACACATTTCGGCCATGGTGTGAGAAATGACAGCTGTACTGCTCATAAGAAAGTGTAGAAAAATGCCAGTGGTGAAAATCTGGATTGAAAATATTACAAATTCATGAACTTACGAGGGAGTGTGGAAACTGCACAATGCTCGCTTGTAACAGTCATTTTATGGACTTTTATCACCAAATTGTTAACAGCCATTTTAACACCTCTGCTCATGAACAGTGTCACTGTGATTTTCTTAATCTGTCCTGAACATTGATTTCACACACCAACTGTGCCATTGTGTGCTACATGCGCAGAAACACATTTTGGGTGAGATGTGAGATGTGAAAAATGACAGCTATACTGCTCATAAGGAGGTATGGTAAAATGGCAATGTTGAAAATCTGGAGTGAAAATATAAAAAATTGGTGAACTTATGAGTGTGCGTAGAAACTGCACAATGTACACTCATGAATCAGTAATTTTTAGGAATTTTTTCACCAAGTTTTCAATATAGGGTTGTTGGGGGCCTACCTCATGAACTGTGACACTGTTGTTTCGTAAATTGGTCCTGAAAAGTGGTTCCATACAGTGGCCGTGACATCACCTTTTGGGGCTGATTAATGCCATGACAGTGCCAGAATTCATGAGGAGGGGTCCCAAAAACCCCAAGTTGAAAATTTGGTGCCAAAATTCCCAAAAATGCCTGAGATATGCATCAAAGTTGAAATAACCCTATTTATTCCGTTATACAGCTTACCTGCATTTCTTCAGTTCGAGGTCGGCTTTGAAGAGTGCAGACGTGTTCCCAGTCCACTGAAGATCGTCTCACCAACCTCTGGAGGTAAGTGTGTGGTGAGGTGGGGGTGTGAGGAGGTGGCTGCACAGAGGGTGGCACGGGTTGGGGGTGCAAGACAATCAATGAGGGACTGTTTTTTTCTTTTCAGGTGTTTTTTTTTTTTAGGAAGATGATGCAGGACTTGTGCCATGCTGGGGTGGTCTCCCAACATGGCAGCTGGAAGATTTTTGGGGGGAAGTTCAGTGGAGACAACAGGACCATAAATTGTCGACCATACAGACATGTGCCATGCTGGGGTGGGCTCCCAGCGTGGCAACTGGAAGTCTGTTTCTTTTGGGGAGGTTTAATTGAGCTGATGGGGGACTGGGCACCCCCACTGCCATTCTTACTTATGCCATGCTGGGGTGGGCTCCCAGTGTGGCACCTCTGGGGGGGCGCTGAGCCAATGGGGATTAGGGAACCCCGTCAGCTATACTGTGTCTGGCCGAGGGAGCCCTTTCTAGACACTCAGAGGGTTGGGAATATTATTATAATACTGATCAGGTGTGCCAACAGACGATAACTGCGTTTACTTTTTCAGTCTCTTTGGAGTTCTGTTTTCCTGCTTTTGTCAATGCCGCTCCTACCCTGAACTCTGACTCAACATTCCAAGGATGGCAATTAGATCTTTTTTTGGAAACATTCTAAGGATGTTATTTTAGTCACTTGCCTCTTCCCGGAAAGATAGTCCTAAGAAAAGTTCACTTCAAACTGAATTTATGTTCCAGGAAGAGAAAGCAGAGACGTATACAAGCAGGATTGCCGGCAATATGCTAATCAACACTATCTTGTCAGTGCTCACTGAAGCAGCCCCTCCCTTTCAACTGTACGCCATTGCATTTTCAACTGCTGTCATAGACAGCGGCAGCATTCATTGACGAACGGTGGACGTGCCTGCAAACACACTGACTGAATTGGAAGACAGGGTGCCACACCTGCAAAAACTGGAATGATGGCACTATGTTGCTTGCACATGCATGCAAGCAAACATAAAAAGCTAGAAGCTCTCTGTCCCTTCCCAGGTGACCAGGGCTAGTCCTATGGACAACCCTTCCAAAACTTGTCATCCCCCTCCCTTCCTCCACCCCTCCTTCCCAATCTTCTCACACACTGATCATAAAAAATGTGTTTTGTGCGCTGGAACTGTGACTGGACCTGATGCAATTTTTTAAAGTGTTCCCTCTCACTAGCTGGCCTCACCCCCATAGGGTCATTTCTAATGAATACACCCCACATCTGACCCATGATCCATAATTGGGGGAACCAATAGTTACCAAATCTAAGCTATTTCAGTGCCCCCTTCCTAACCTGTAGAGCTCTGCTCACAGCTTTAAACAAATTGTCATTTAAAAGCTGCAGAATTGGGGGGGAGGCATGGTCCTATGTCACTGATGATGCCAGTTACTCTGAGAAATCAGTCTGCTTAATGACGTCAATAATACAGGATTGCTTCTCCAACCCCCTGCCTCCCTCCCTCACAGACAGGATGCAGTTGTAAAAAGACAGTCTTTCCAAGGTTACAAACAACTCGCAGAAAGTTAGGAATGGGTAATGGTGAGTTAGCTTGCATTCTACTACCATTAGCCACCTCACCTATGGACCGATAGTCAGGGTGGGCATTCTTGTTATATAAATGCCCCTTTGTGTTGGAGAAGTGGATAGAGCTTAGGAGGGTTGAATGATTTAAAAGAAAGTGTTTGGTGTGGGTAGAGTGCCAGAATGAACACATGAAAAATTAGAATTGGAAGAAGGCTTGTTACCCACTGAGACTGCCCCACCACCACACACACTTTCCAGTGCTACTTCCTTGTTAAATGTGTTTCTTTTAAATACATATCCAGCCCTTTCATAAACGTGTAATGCAGCAACTTTTTTGGATAACTGCACTATGGAGGGATGGAGGGCAGAAGATGACTTGCAGAGGTGGTCTTCATGGGGCCAGCCATGGCCTCTAGAAGATGGCTAAAGGGACTTATTTTTATTTCTTTTTCCCTTCATTTCTGAGCTGATTAACAAGTCATGAACTGCTGAATAACTGGGTGCCGAGTTTTTATTTTAGGATTTTTAGTCAGGAATGAAACATTGAGCCAAAGAACATTTCAAGATGCATCCTGGGAAGTTTAATTGGTTTACTAAGTATCACACCATATGCAAGTGGTGGGTGTGGGTTTCAAACCCAGCTCTGCTGGGTCTCCAGGTTCACAGCTGGTGCTTTATCCCTCTGGACTTTACTGCCAACACTATAGTGTAATACTCACCGAGCAGTCTAGAGAAGGTACTTGCACACTCCTAGTTCAGGCTTTCTATACAGGTGACATTGTTTTTAATATCAATGAGTACTATAGATGCTGGACTGGTAGATTAATGGCAATTCTTAATTGAAGAGATAGTACTCCTCTTGAATTTGTTATCAATGTTTAAAAGTAACCAACTCTTAATTTTTATATCTGAAAAACTTTTGATTTTGCTGGTTTGCTAATTGGTAGATTTTTCTGATATAATTACTTCTTTGAGTCATCTGCAAAGAGACAGAACTTTCCTTTATAAGTGACATTGGAGAGCACCTGGAAGGAAAGGTATGTCTCTTTGCACATGACACAAAGATCTGCAACAGGGTTGATACACAAGGTGGGGTGGAAATAATGAAAAGGGACTTGGCAAGGTTGAAGGAATGGTCAAATATGTGGCAGCTCAGATTCAATGCAAAGAAGTGCAAGGCAATGCATCTGGGAAACAAAAACCCAGGGGAAGAGTACACAATGGGGGGTGAGTTAATAGCAACAACAAAAATTGAAAGAGACCTAGGAGTAATTATATCAGATGACCTAAAGGTGGGAAAGCAATGTGAGAAGGCAGTAAGGAGGGCTGGGGGATACTGGGATGCATTGGGAGAGGCATCAACAGTAGAAAACAGGAAGTTGTTATCCCTCTGTACAGACAGTTAGTGAGACCCCATCTGGAGTACTGCGTGCAATTCTGGAGGCCCCATCTCTGCAAAGACATAGACAGAGTGGAGGCTGTTCAGAGGAGGGCAAACAACATGGTATAGGGTCTGCACCAGAAGACATATGAGGAGAGACTAAAGCAGAAGAATATGTATACCCTTGAGGAAAGGAGGGAGAATGGGGACATGATAGAAACTTTCAAGTATCTCAAGGGGAATTAACAAAATACAAGAAGGAAGTGTCTTTCAGAAGAATAGATGTGCAAGAACAAGGGGGCACAATTTGAAGATAGAGGGGGACGGCTCAGAGGTAATGTTAGAAAGTATTTTTTTCACAGAGAGGGTTGTGGATGCATGGAACAGCCTTCCTGAGGAGTTTGTCGAGTCAGGAACAGTGGGAGAATTCAACAATGCATGGGACAGGCATAAGGCAATTCTAGTGGGGGCAGAAGGAAGTAAGCTTTTGATTAACTAGAATCTGCAGCTTATCCATCAGGTAGGGGAAATGGGCAGACTAGGCAGGCCACGCGGTCCTTATCTGCCGTCAAATTCTATGTTTCTGTGTTTCACCTGACAGTGCCAGGCATGATGCATGGAGCAGCACTCTAGTTTTGTTCACCTCTACAGCATCAGCGATGTGACCTCGCTGGCTGTGGTAACACACTGTTAAAGGGGAGTCCCCCTCACCATCTGCCAGATTGATTACTTTGGATATCATTATGAGTGAAGTCACAATGCTAATGAGGTAGGACAAGAACTTCCAAAGTCGAGTATTAGGAACATTTTCTAATCAGCAAAATGGAGAAGAAAAATGCCTTAGAAATACAAGAAAAACTATCTTCTTTTAAAAATGGAAATTTTCTGTTTGCTGTTTTTGACAGTAGTAGCTCTTTAAGCATACAGCATTCTCAGCATCAGCAGGTTATTTGATCAAAATGTTCTTATTACATAATGTGCTATATGCTATCATTTTCTTCCCATTTGGCCAAACAGAGACATTTATGTAGAGATGTAGGGCTGGATTTTCATAAAAGTTGGTTTCAAACACAAACGCATACTGCAGCTGCTATTCTCAAAGGATACACTAATCTTTGACAAAAAAATTATGATTTGGTGGGGAAATGTCACAGGTGTGACTTCACTAATTTTTTCTGCCGCAATTGCATCTTTTTTCTCAATACAACATTCAGATGCAATTAAACTATCTAGAGTTGCAGTGAAAGACATACTCAGATAGTTCTTAAAAGTCCTGTGATATCTCTGGAGAAATTCTCCACCTTCCTGCAGCACCACAGTAAGGCCACAGAGAGAATCTCTATAGAAATATCTTTAAATGTCTGTAAATATCTAACCATGTCCTTTTCTGTAATTATTATAGATGGTTAAAGAGTTTGGATGCATTTCTGTCTTGAAAATAGGGCAATTGCATCTTGGAAAGATATGTTTCAAAACCCTGTCCCTTATGGTTATGTGCTATGCAAGAAGTCAAACTGCCTGTCTTCCAACAGGGAGCATATCCCCTTGTATCCCAATATTACTTCTGAAGGAGCACTTTCTAGTTTGAGTAATGCAGTTGGCATCCAGTTGTTTGACAAGGCATTGGTTGTAATCAGTGGAACTGGGAGAACATTGCTAGTTCAGTATGTCTGTAGAAGTCACTCGCATATAACCAGGGACTGGCCTCCTGCTGCAGATAAACAAGATATCGAAATTCGTACTACAGTAAAAATGCTATATATGAAAGGACACAGCTGATACTGTCTGGAGGCCACCTTCAAACACAACAATACATGTTAATGTAATTTGTCTAGCAACAACCTTTAATCTTCCATGAGATTTGCTTATGACTTGCCACTGAGTTAATAAAACTGGATAATAAATACTAGGCAATTCTGGGCAGGTCTTGCCTTACTCAAATCAGAAAAATAAATGGTTAGAGTCTATGCATGCAGAAATGTACAGACTGCACATAACTCATAGCATAATCTGACTATTTCTAATGTGTTCCAAATCCTTTTAAAAAACTTATCTTGCACTTTATTACTCTATAAAGCGCAGAAGCCTTTTGGTAGACATCTTATTCAGATGTCAAAGTCAGTACCCAGTTCTAGAGCTAAATCCTAACAAACCATGCTTACAAAGCATTTAAATTAATAAGAGACAAAACACTATTTGGTATTTCAAATTCACTGTGGAAGTATTTAGCATATTGCTCTTACCATAAGCTGCCCCAACAAAGGCCAAACAGGAGACAAGCCACAAAAAACCCATGTCTGCTTCTAATGATGTGACAGTGTTCCTGTTGTCTTATATATGTTTTTAAGCCATGACCCTGAACTGCTACAGCTGGTTGACTTGTCACAGATGTCTAAACAGACTTTTGGCACTTCATTGACAAAGTGCCTGTACTGATAATTCAGCCTAATCAATATGTTTATGATTATGGTTAATGCAGAGCCTGTGAAAGGTGAAAGATTGATCATACTGGGAACTGAAGCATTATGTGTTTTTCTTGTATTGCTGTACTAGTTTTTTTTTACCACAACCTGGAATGGCAATCTTTCTTTTTTTATTATTAAAACTTTAAATTCCCAGGGGCTTTCAGATGGAGAACTTAATGTCCGTCTTGTATCTAAATCTAAAAGATGTTTCCATTAAGCGCTGAGCTCAAGTAAGTTTTTTGCCCTCTCGAGGAAGAACTGCGGGCAGCCATCCTGGTACCCCAGCAGCAGCATATTGCAAATGAGATCTGGTCCCACTGAGCTTACCCGGCAACTGGTGGTCACGGTGGGCATTTGTGTTATAAAAAAACCCTCTGTGACGGAGAAGTGGATAGAGAGGTGAATGGCTGCACAGTATAAATAGTGTACTGTAGCACAGTAGATTGGGGCATCTCACTTCCCAGGTCAGCCAGTGGTGGGTGTATGCATGGTGGAGTGAAGGAGTTCCCTCTCTGGAAGGAGGGCCAGGTGTTTAGTACAAAGCAGCAGCCCCTGAGGTTGGTGCCAGTCATGCAACGTACTGCTCACCTGCACTTCTTCCAGCCAAAGTTGGTACAGTGAGGATGAAAGACGGTAATAATAAAGGGATACAAAATGGGGGCTATACTGAAAATAACAGGGCAGATGACCCCTGGAGCAAATTAATAATGGAAGCAGGGATAGAAATGGGGGAGAGAGGGAAAGAAACATTACTAGAGTGGGGGGAAGGAGAAAGCGGGTAACAAGCTAACAAAGTCTGAAGGCCATGCGTTACAAATGCTTGAAGTATAGGAAATAAGATTTCAGACCCAGAGGCCAGCTTGGATATGGTGGCCATTACTGAGTCATGATGCAATGAAAACCACTCTGTAACTGTGACATGACTATACCAGAATATACTCTGTTTGGGAAAGACAGGGCGGGAAGGAAAGGAGGGGGTGTGGTGCTTTATGTGAAGGAAAGCATAAAACGACATAGATACCGGGGAGCAGAGGTACTGTGGTTCACTCTGGAGTTGGGGAATGAAGTCACTATTCACACCAGCATGATCTACAGACCTCCAGCACAGGGGAAGAAGTTAGATATGGCACTGCTGGCTGCCACTGACAAAATGGCAGAAAATAAGGAGGTGGTGCTGCTGCTGGTGGGGGACTTCAATCTGCTGGATGTGGACTGGAGCCTCCCAGCTGCAGCTTCAGTTCGAAGTAGGGACTTCCTGGAATCCCTGCAGGAGGTTTTCCTCAGGCAACTAGTCAGTGAGCCCACTCATGATGGGGCAGTACTGGACCGAGTACTTACTAACAGAGACAGCACTGTAGATGTCAAGGTGGGAGGCCACCTGGGGACCAGTGATCACTGTTTGGTCTGGTTCAATATAGGCACAGCTGCAAAGCTGAATCACACACAGGCGATGGTCGATTTTATAAAGATGGGTGAATGCCTCAAGGATGGCCTGGTGGAGACAGGATAAACTGGAGGGTGGAAGAACAGTAGAACAAGCTAAAGGGGGCATAGTGAAGGCAACAAACATCTGCGTCAAGCAAGTGAGCAAAAGCAAGAGGAAAAAGAGACCACTATTGTTCTTGAAAGAGGAAGCAGAAAAAGGTAAAGGCTGAAAGAGTTGCATTCAGAAGGTACAAGGAGATGCAGAGGGAGGAGGAGGATAGGTAGGTATACAGGGGAAACAGTGGGAAGCAAGGAGAACAGTAAGCAGCACAAAGGTGCAAACTGAAGAGAGAATAGCCCAGGTCTTATCAGAGGGGACAAGACATTTTTATGTATGTAAGCAGAAAGAGAAAAACCAAGTGAGAGATTGTAAAGTTAGAAAGGGAAGGGTGGAATGTACAGAGGGGACCAGGAAAAAGCAGACATCTTGAACAAATACTTCTGCTCAGTGTTCAGAGTGAAAGATGAAGGGGGGGGGGACACAAAAAAGTAACAGGAGCTCTGAAGGAGAGAGGTGGACACTACTCCTTTTTCAGAGGATACAGTCCTGAAGGCACTTACTAATCTGAAAGTGGACAAACCCATAGGGCCAGATGGGGTACATCCAAAGGTGTTTAGGGAACACAGAGAGGTACTGGCTGTACCTCTGACAATCCTATTTGACAGATTACTGGAAGCCGGAGTGGTTCTGGAGGACTGGAAGAGGAAAGATGTAGTCCCATTTCACAAAAGTGGGGGCAGGAAGGAAACATCTGTAGTGGGAAAGTTAATGGAAACACTTCTGAAGTAAAGGACAGTGGAATATTTTGAATCCAGTGGGTTATAAGACTGAAGTAGTGTGGATTCATGAGGAAGGTCATGTCAGATAAATCTGATAGACTTCTTTGACTGCGTAACCAAGGAGTTAGACTAGGGAGGAGCAGTGGACATGGAGATTTCAGTAAGACTTTCAACACTGTTTCACACTGCGGACTAGTAAAAAGCTGAGTAGCTTAGAGGTGGGTAAAAAGGAGGTAAACTGGGAAAGAAATTGGTTAGGGGATAGGTGACAGAGGGTGGTGGTAAATGGAGTTCACTCTGAGGATCGGAGGGTGACCAGTGGGGTGCCTCAGGGATCAGTGCTGGGACCGGTTAGGGTTACCACCTGTCCTGATTTTCATAGGACAGTCCTGATTTGGGCAGCTGTACCCTGCAAAAAAAAAACCATGAAAAATACTACATGTCCTGACTTCTTATATTTTCTAACTTCCTCTAAATAGTGTAGAAAACTATAATAACTTAACTAAAATACCTTAAAATTATAAGAAACAACAGAAACAACTCAAAAACTACAACACCTAGTCTCAATTCTGATTATTTTGAGAAAACAAGTCTGTTGCACTGGTCAAGGTCATGTCTTGTACTGCGAAAAAATCATGTTTCAGGAGGAAATGTCCCACTTTGGGCATCTTAAAAAGTTGGTAACCCTAGGACTGGTCCACTTTAATGTCTTTATAAGTGACATTGTAGAGGATCTGGAAGGGAAGGTCTGCCTCTTTGTGGATGACACCAAGATATGCAACAGGATGGACACACTGTGGGAGAGGTGGAAAGGATAAGCAGAGACCTGAGAAGACTTGAGGAGTAGTCCAAGATATGGCAGCTGTGTTTCAATGTGAAAAAATGCAAAATAATGCACTTAGGGCACAGAAACCCGGGTACAGAGAACAAAATGGATGAAGTGGTATTGATGACAACCCAGCAGGAAAGATGCCTGGAGTTAATCATATCAGATGACCTACAGATGGCCAGACAGTGGAACAATGCAGTCAGGAGGGCTAATGGTTTGCTGGGGTGCATAGGAATGGGTATCACCAGCTGAAAGACAGAGGTGGTGATGCTCCTCTAGAGATTGCTGGTAAGACCCCACCTTGAATACTATGTCCAGTTCTGGAGACCATGGGCCTGATTCATGAATGGATTGGCATTGGCACATGAGACTTGTGGCAGAGGGTTTGATGCAAGGGATGACTTGCGTCAAACCATGAGGCAAGTGCAATTCAGTATCCCCCAGCTACATGTCCCCTGTGCTGAATGCAAAGGGTTAGACCAGCTCCCTCGGTCTACTTCTGAGCCATTGGTGGACCCATATTATGGGGCTTGTGCCAAAGCAGTGGTGCAAACTGCCATAATATGAGAAAACTGCCACAGCTGCATCTGCCCTTTGAGAATTGGGCTGCACTGTGCTGAAGGGCTTTGGCGCAGTTGTGCCAAACTCTGTGGATGAGGCAATACTTGACACAAGCCCTGTGTCATCCTTCTTGAACTGCGCCCCATATCTCTGGAAGGACATAGACAGAGTGGGGGCTGTCCAGAGAAGAGTAACTACAATGGTGCAGGGTCTGCATCAAAAGACCTACTAGGAGAGATTAAAGGATCTCAGAATGTACACCCCGGAACAGAGGAGGAAGGGGGGATATGAAGGAGACCTTTAAATACCTTACAGGAATAAATGAGGTACAGATGGGAAGTACTTTCCCATCCATTGGTACATCCAGCAGACCTGAGTTTGAGTCCCACAACCTTCACTTGCATACTGTGTGACTCTGAGCAGGTCACTTAACCTCCCCAGTACTCCCTGGTCATTCCTGGAAACAGGCACATGTGCCTAGTGGGCTTTACCTGGTTACAAAAGACCAAAAAAAAAATTAAAAAAATTATAAAAAAATTAACTTTTCAGAAAAAAGGAGCTCAAGAACAAGGGAACATGCTAGGAAGCTGGAGGGGGTTGATTCAGGAAAACATGAGGAAGTGCTTCTTCACAGAAAGAGTGGTGGATTCCTGGAACAGCCTTCCAACAGAGGTGGTAGAGGTGAAAACAGTGCTGGGTTCAGGAATGTATTAGATAGGCACAAGGGAATAGTACTGAAAAGAGGGGGAGAAAAAAGCTGTAGCTGGGTTTCTCAACCCCTCCTTAACACATTACAACAAATTGGGGTCTCTCATTATCCACTATCATGGTTCACCAGCTATCTTTCATCTAGAACCCAATGTGTTAAAATTAATAATACCATATCTACTATGCTGCCTGTGTGCTCAAGGGTTCCCCAGGCATCTATCCTGGGTCCACTGCTATTCAGCATCTACCTCAACGCCCTGCCTAAATCCTGCCCCAGCAACCTTCTCCTCTATGCAGACAACGCTGTACTTTACGCCGCACATCCTGATCCTCTCTCTCTCTCTCTCTCCAGCATACCTTACAAAACTCCTTCTCTCAGATTGAACACTGGTTTGCCGAACACAGATTTGTGGTCAACATTAAAAAAAACTAAGACGATGCTGTATGCCCACCGCCAAAAAGATCAAAGGATTTCCCCCTTGAAATGCTCTCCGCCTCTCACATCCCACTGGAACAGGTCCAAAAGAATAAGTATCTAGGTATTACATTTGACTCTTCCCTCTCATTCCACGAACATATAAAAATCCTCACCTCCGCCACCAACACCCGCATTGGTCTCCTGTACACCTAGCTGTTATCTCCTCAGTCTTATCACTGGTGGACTATGGCCTCACAATCTATGCTACCGCTGACCCTACAGTGCTTCATCAAATACAAGTAGTCATCAATAAGGCCTGCTGGCTCCTCTCTGGTGCAGACAGAAATACACATACCTGCACCCTATACGCGCTCACCAATATCCTCTCCCTTGAGGAAAGACTATTATACCAGACCTGTTTCTTCATCAAAAAAATCCACCTGAGTTTAACCCCAATAGGTGTCATGGCTTCTCTTCTGGCAACCACCAGCTCAGCATCCACACAGGCCTCCCCAAAAACTATCTGGAAGGTGCCTAGGGTCAGGACCACCCTGGCCCAGCTATCCTTCCCCCTTAGAGTTCCATCCTGGTACAATACCCTCCTACTGGCCATCACATCAGTCACCAGTCTAGGTCCTTTTAAAGCTGCCTTAAGGGCCCATATCCACTCCTCACGTCAATGCCAGTGTAACAGGTAACTTGTAGATCTTGCACCATGCCGCTAGGTCATGCACCTGCCCTTGGCCTGGCAGTGGAGAGCCCTCACTATTTCTAGCCTATGGGCTCCTCACCTCCCTCAGTTACCATATAGTTGCATCGGACTATGAATGCACTGTATCATGTATAAGACAAGGCCTCCCTGAGGTGGCTTACTACCAACTCATATCATGCATTGCTTTAGCTACCAATTGTATACGTCTTAACCGCCTCATTGGTAAATATGTTGATAGTTCTGCCCTGTTTTAGCTACCAAATATATAGGCAGTAGCCAGTGCTCATTGTACTTATACTCTGTATGACTGCTCACTCAATTTATTCTATGTATGGACTGTATGAATGTCTATGTTTTGTTCTGATGTGGAGCCTTTGGAAATGAGTCTATGACTCAAAGGGTTGTAATTCCAGGGGGTGCTGCTGAGCAGCTCTTGAGGAGGCAGCAAGTTTGGAGAGCTCCTTAGAAATCACAAAGTTATTTAATTTAAAGTTGCCCTTTTAAGATTCTGGTACTGGTTTTAATGCCCCTACCATATCTAATAACTTACCAGGAAGACCCATGGGGAAAACAAAAGGGAACACAGCTGCCTCTGCCGAGTGTTTTACACCGAGAGGTCGACACGATGCTGGGTCTGCAGTAAGCAATGTAGCATGGACCTCTGGTGCAACCGATACAGGAGACATCACACTTGCTACAGTGAACACCACCCTCATGAAGTTGGTCTCCACTGTTCAAGACCAGGACAAGAAATGTGATATTTTAACACCACGGGTGGCTGCTCTGGAAACCGAGGTGGACATCGCTGACCAAAAGTGAAATAAAATGGAAGTTATGCTGATCAAAAATACAGATGTCTCCACAAAGTTGGTGAAAGACAACTCGTGGCTGCATCAGAGACTTGAAATGGTGGAGAACCAGGCTCGAGAGTGGAATTTAAGGATCCTAGGATTACCTGAGGCTGCAGAGGGGGATGACCCACTGGGCTTTGTGCAAACTTTTTTGCCAGATATATTGGGACTAGGAGAGGAAGAACAATCTCTGTTGTTCGAGAGGGCCTTCCGGATTACCCCACATAGAGTATCAGTAAATCAGTCTGTGCCTCACACCTTGGTAGTAATTTGTTCCAGGATCGGAGATTGAGATTGGGTACTTGTGGAGGTCAGGAGAAAGTGCCTAATGAACTACGGGGTGGCAGTCATTTATGCGTTCCCGGACTTATCCTATGGAACAAGGCAGTGTCGCAAGGCCTATGATGGGGTGAGAAGCTGACTTCATAGCCTGGGAGTCCAGCATCAGCTCGTCTTTCCTGCTCGCCTTAGACTCTTCTTGCAGAATAAAATATATATGTCTGGTAAACCGGAGGAGGTTGAAATAATTCTCCTGATTATAGAACAGGGAGCCCCTGAAAGCCAGGACGATGGAGAGTGATCAATCTGACCGATACATTTGTAATGTACTGAGCATAATTTTACTACACTGTGTTTAAGTTTCTGATATTCTCTAGTGTGCTGGGTATTATTTTTTGCTTGACCTAGGGATGTAGTAACACAATTTTTTGGTTTACTATTGATACATGGGGATATTACTGTTCTCGAGATCAGACAGGAAAATGGTGTACAGCTAAAGCAGATGTTATGAAAGCTATGGATGAACATGTTTGTAACCTATTTGGTCCATCAAATGTTCCAGTAGATGCTCACTTTTCTTGGTTAGATCAGAGTGAACTTCCTCAACTCTCTGTGCAAGATAGGGAGATGTTAGTGATTTGAATCACACTTTGTGAGGTTTCCACTGTACTGTTACAGACTAAACAGGTACTTCTCCAGGGAATGATGGGATACCATATGAATTATACAAACTCATTTTTAAGGTCCTATTACAGGAATATATGGGGGTCCTGAATGAGATTTTGGATACTGGGATATTACCTGTTAGTATAAATGAGGGTTTAGTAGTTTTTTATGTATAAAAAGGAAATCGGGAAGATCTTGTTAACTGATGCCCCATAACATTGCTTAATATAGATTTTAAAATATTTATCAAATTACTGAATAACAGATTATTACTTCATGCAGATTGTGTACTCCATTTTGTACAGACATGTTCTATACCTGATAGAAAGATAACAAATGGTATTATTCTCCTTCGAGAGATAATGCAAAGGGGGTCTGCAGGGGAACTCACTGGACTACTCTTTAGTCTGGACCAGGCCAGGTCCTTTGCTAATGTGAGTCATGCATACCTCTGGGATTGTTTGGAGCTTTATGGGATACCTTGTCTCTTTATTCACTGGATAAAGACCTGCTATGATAGGCAACTGCTCAGGCGTACTGTAAGGACAACCAAATAGAGGTACCCAGAGAAGTGGAAGTAAAGGATGTGGAGGTTACCAAGAAGGTGACCTCAGCAGGGAAAGCTGTGGACCCCAGAGGAGGAGGAAGTGAATCCTGGTGGGGGACTCCATCATAAGAGGGATCCAGCTAGGAACACAGGAGGGGGAGGACAGGGAGGTGAGGTGCCTACCAGGTGCCACGGCATGGAGGGATGGAAGGAAGATCCTGGGGATCACTGGGAAGGCAAGACGGGAGGGTGAGCTGGATGTCATTATCCACCTAGGTACTAATGACCTGGCAAATGGGGAGCCAAAGGAAGTTCAGGAAGAGTTTAGGAAATTGGGGAAGGATCTCAAGCAAGTAGCTACTTCTGTCACTTTCTCAGAAGTACTTCCTGCGTGAGGCAAGGGAGAGCATAGGAGTGCATGCACCAGGAAATTAAACTCATGGTTGAAGAACTGGTGCTGTGAGGAAGGGTTTGGATTCATTGGTGACTGGGGACCTACCTGGAGGGATGGAGGTTTGTTCAAGCCTGACGGCCTGCATCCATCCTGGAGGGGAATCCAAGTGCTCAATGATAAGTTTAAATGCTACATTGACAAGCATTTACACTAGCAAAGGGTGGTGGCAGGCCAGCAAGGAGGGTACCTACTTGCTCATCCCCCACAGCTAGCAGTGGAACCAGTTAACCAGAGGGTAGGCTATCTCTGCAAAGCAGTGTGCAAAGATGGAGATTAGTGCCCAAGAGGCGGATAGGCAGAAAAGGGCAAAAATTCAGCAGAAGGGCAGACAGCAAGGAGAACCAGGGATAAAAGACAACCAAGGAAGGGCTGGAGAACAGCAAAACAGTCTAGGAGGTCAAATCATGGAAAGCCATGTGTGCAAATGCCAGGAGCCTTAGCAACAAGATGGAAGATCTGGAGGCTGTCATGGTGCAGTCAGACCTGGACATTGTGGCCATCACTGAAACCTGGTGTAATGATAACAACTGGGAGATGGCCATACCTGGCTACAACAATATTCAGAGAAGAGACAAGGCAGGCAGGAAGGGAGGAGGAGTGGCACTGTATGTGAAAAATGACATAAGGGCCATAAAGAATCAGGAGGAACAAAATGAGGAGAGAGATACTGGGGTTAAACTGGAAAGGAATATGGGACAGCCATCCTGCACAGGTGTGGTCTATAGACAACCAGCCCAGGAGGAAGAAACAGATAGGGAGTTGATGCTAGCCATCCAAAGGATGGCAGACAAGGGTGAGGTAGTACTGGTTGGAGACTTCAATATTCCAGACGTGGACTGGAGCATCCCAGCAGCAGCATCAACTAGAGAAGATTTATCCTGGACTCCCTTCAGGGTGCCTTCCTCAAGCAACTGGTCATGGAACCAACTCGGCAGAAGGCAATACTGGACCTTGTGCTCACAAACAGGGACAGTGTGATGGGGGTAACAGTGGGGGAGCACCTGGGGAACAGTGACCACCAGTCATTGTGACTTGAAATCACAGAAAGAGCAGAACCAAACCACACAAAAACATGTATCCTGGATTTTAGGGGGGCAGACTTTGGGAAAATGGGGAGATACTTGAAAGATGCATTAAGGGGAATGGGACAGGAATTGGGGGCTGAGGAACAGTGGGCAGTATTTAAAATGAGGATTACAAAAACAACATACTTATGCATTAAGCAGGTTAGCAAGAGGAAAAGGAAGAGGAGACCATTATGATTTTCCAAAGAGGTAGCAAAGAAAGTGAAAGCCAAAAAGATTGCATTCAGGCAATACAAAAAGACACAGGCAGAAGGGGATAGGGAGAAGTACCAGGAGAAGCAAAAGGAGGCAGGGAGGTCAGTAAGGGAAGCCAAAGCTCAGACAGAAGAACACATTGCAAAATCAGTGGGTAGAGGGGACAAAACCTTTTACAGGTACATAAGTGAAAAAAGAAAGACAAAGGGAGGGATAGTGAGACTGAAGGGGGAGGATGGGGCTGCGTGGAGGATGACAACAGTAAAGCTGACATATTGAACAGGTATTTCTGCTCAGTCTTTACTGAGGAAGAGGAGGGTAATGGGTCTGAAGGGAGTACAAGGGGTGAGAATGGTGCAGAAATGGACACAAGTCCCTTTACACAAGAAAGGGTCCTGAAGGAACTGGAAGTAATAAGAGTTGATAAAGCAATGGGGCCAGATGGAATGCACCCAGGGTCCTTAAAGAACTAAGAGAGGTGGTGGCTGAACCTCTGGCTATCCTGTTTAGCCGATCACTGGAAACAGGGAGGTACCCAAAGACTGGAGGACAGCAGATGTAGTCCCCTTATACAAAAGTGGGAACAAAGAGGCCAGGGAACTACAGCCAGTCAGCCTCACCTGCAGTGGGGAAGATCATGGAAGCACTACTGTAGGAGAGATTGGTGGAACATCTTTTGTCAATGAACTACAGGACCAAGGCAGCATGGTTTCACCAGGGGAGGTCATGTCAGACCAGCCTCGTTGAATTTTTTGACTGGGTGACTAGGGAGGTGGATCAGGGGAGGGCAGTGGACATGGCCTATCTGGACTTCAGCAAGGCCTTTGACACTGTGCCACATAGAAGACTGTTACACTAACTGGGGAATATGGGTGTGGGCAGGACAGTAGTGTGGTGGGTAGGTAACTGGCTTGGTGGCAGGACACAGAGGGTGGTGGTAAATGGCTTTCACTCCACAGAGGGAAGAGTGACCAGTGGGGTACCACAGGGATCAGTGCTGGGACCGGTCCTATTCAACATCTTCATCAGTGACATTGCGCAGGACCTAGAAGGAAGAAGTTCACTGTTCGCTGATGACACAAAGCTCTGTAACAGAGTAGACACACCAGAGGGTGTAGACAGAATGAGAAGGGACCTGAAGAAACTTGCAGAATGGTCAGGGGTTTGGCAGTTGAAATTCAATGCAAGGAAGTGCAAGATAATGCATATGGGGCACAAAAACTCTGGCACAATATATCAGTTGGGGGGTGAGGATATAGCATGCACTAAACAGGAAAGGGATCTTGGGGTTATCATCTCTGATGACCTCAGGGTAGGGAAACAGTGTGACAAGGCAGCAGGTAAAGCAAATTGGATGCTGGGATGTATAGGCAGGGGCATCACCAGCAGGAAAAGGGAGGTCATAATTCCGCTATACAAGACACTAGTGAGGCCCCACCTGGAGTACAGTGTACAGTTCTGGAGGACCATACCTACGTATGGACATAGACAGGGTAGAGAAGGTTCAGAGGAGGGCAATAAAGATGGTACATGGATTGCATCACAAGTCCTATGAAGACAGGTTGAAGGAACTGAACATGTACTCCCTGGAGGAGAGGAGGGAGAGAGGGGATATGATAGAGACATACAAGTATCTTACAGGGAGGAACAGGGTGCAGGAATACACTATTTTTAGGTGAAAAAGATGTTCCAGGACTAGAGGACATGGGATGAAGTTGGAGGGAGGACGATTCAGAGGAAACATGAGGAAGAATTTCTTTACAGAACGGGTGGTAGACAAGAAGAACACCCTGCCAGAGGAAGTGGTGGGGGCTGAAACAATCACGGGACTTAAGAATGCATGGGATAGACATAAAGGAATTCTGGAGGTCAGGGGTAAGGGGCCACAGACTTCTAGGAAAACATAAACTGATCTTACAAGCTCAAATGGGCAGGCTGGGTGGGCCATAGGCCCTTATCTGCTGACACTGTCTATGTATCTATGTAAGGGCTGACTGGGGAAACAGTGTGCTATCCAGTGGGGGGGGTTAGGTAGGGCTGTCCATTGAGTGCATGCTTGTATTTGTTTACCATAGACCCACTGATTAGACGTGTACGTCATATGACAGATATCAGGGAAATTTCCTTCCCATGCAGTGACCCAGAAATTAAATGTATAGCATATGCGGATGATATTTTTTTCATTATAGGTGATCTACCCTCTGCACTGCTTTTGGACAGTTTTGCAGGATTTCATGAGGCATACTGGCGCACAAATTAATTATGGGAAATGTCATTGTATTCCCCTCAGACCTGATGATATACAAGCTACACATATAATTGGCATTCCCGGTAGTAAGAGGGTCATGTACTATTTTGGGGTTATTATTTGGAGCAGGGGATCTGGTGTTCTTAAATAGGTCAGTGAAATTTCAAGAAGCCCACGCCAAGGTGAAAGTCTGGAATACCTGGTGGCTGTCTAAATTAAAGAGGGCCCTTATGATTATAACTTTTCTGTTACCAGTTTTCTTATATTAGAGTACAGTGTTTAGTCTGCCTCTGCATTTGGAAACATGGATGTATAGTTGTTTTTTTTCCTGTATATGGGGAAGTAGGTTAAATCCAATAAAACAATGTTTATTATAAAGGGGTAGGAAATAGGGAAGATTGAAGATGGTGCAACCGACTGTGTTTTTTTACAATGTTTGTTTATTCTAATTTACATCCTATATTGACTTCTTGTAGTAAACGTTGGATGCCTTGGGTTTTAGATTCCTTGGGCACTCTCTTTGCAGCCTGGCTGATGCAGACAGCTATTTCCAGACAGATGCCTATTCTACAGTTGCTTACCATTTTGAAATCTTGTTTTGGAAAGATCAAACTATGGGGCATAGCTAAAGACTATATTTTGAAATTTAGCCGGAAAGAGCTGTATGGCTTTTTGATTCAAAAATATTTTCAAGATTTGGCATTTTACTATACCTATCCTGTTCAGCATTTGCTGTCCATAGGTAGCACGTTAACCTCGCCACATATCCCAGACTTTATGTGGGACATAGTGTGGTTGTCCTTACATGGTAAATTGAATGTAAGAGGAAATCTGAAACCCAGATTACTGAACGGTATTGCCCTAGAGAGTCCTACCCTACCACAATTGAAACAATGGAACATTTATTTCTTGACTGTCCTTTTATACAGAGGTTTTGGCAGAGCCTGAGAAATAGTTGGCCTGCATCCCCATTTTTTCATATAACACTAAAAATTCTATGCTTAGGTATGTTACCATTTTTATGGACGAAGCATGACAAAACTACAATGTGGTTATTTTTGGTTTAAGTTCCATACTTGGTATGTATGCTGTAGGTTGACGATCCAAGAACTTCAATTTACTCCGGAGGAATTATTTTTTATGATTAAGACTTCAATTGTTGCTATTAAAGATCAAGAATCGGTACAGTGCTCACCCTCCCTTTTTCTCTCAAGCTGGGGTTCTGTTGATTGGCTCATATGACGGCAGGAATGTTTCTCTATGCATATCTATTTTTGCAAGCTTTTGCAATTGCCTGCTGATGCAGAATGTTTATACTTTGGGTTTCTAGGATTAGTTCTTAGATGCTAGATGTTATTTTAGTTTATTTACTTCCTTGGTTTTGTTTTGTTATGATATATTAGGGTGTCTCCCTTCTTGTTTAGTGGGGTGGGACTTTACAGCTGAAATCTTGTGTTGAATGCATGATATAATATTTATGTTTATTGTTCCTTCTCTATTCGGCCTTTATGTGAAGTAACACTATTGTGAATAAGTTTTCATTTCCAGTCTCAATAAAAACTTCCCCTACTCTTTTAGTGGGGGGAAGGGTTCCTTTCAGTATTAAGATACAATGTGGGTTCCACTTCCATATTAGAAAGCATATTACAATATGTATGACTGTAATACATATTTGATATTATGATCTGTACATGTATTTTGTGTGAGGCAACACTGTTTTGTATTGATTTGATTTTGAAGTTCTAATAAAAATTTCCCTACTCTTTTCTAGAAATGCCATGGGATCTTTAACGTCTACCTGAACAACCACCAGAACAGGCAGATGGGACCTTGGTTTAACGTCTCATCTGAAAGACAGCACTTTAGGAGTGTGGCATCCCTTTCACGATGCACTGCAGTGTCAGTATTGGGATTTTACCTCAAGTGCCTGGTGTGGGGCTTGAAACCACAGTCTTCTGCTCTTCTGGCCTCAGGCATAGTGATCATAATTTGGTTATCTACAATCCTCACTGCTTGTAGTGATCATATTCCCCCCCCCCACCAAGACACCTGCAGCTAATGTAACTGGCAGGCACAGTTATGGGAAATTCAACAGCACCTACTGTAACTCTTTAATAATTCAGCTGCTACCCTCACCAAAACCATTGATACTGCACCACCTTCCTGATGTCAAGAACATTACTATCGGTACAAAGTATTTGGTACTGGGGCAAGAGCAAAGTACTGGCAGTGAAAGCTGCCTTGACACCTGAAATATTAAAGAGTCACACTAAATACTGTTGAAATTATTGCAGCTGAGAGAACCACTGACCTCGGCCATGGGTGCTTCTGGGAAGGCTATTGAACCGTCTTGGAAGGCAAGGGTTGCAGGATCTCCAGATGACAATCATGTAATATAAAAAGACACTAATGAAAAAATGATATAACTGTGGTGATTTAGTAGACAGTGACCAGACCCACACAGTAGTTGGGCTACTGTGCACTAGTTTATTTATTTGAACTTTTTCATCTGGAATGACACACTGACCCATGGCTCATTTCTAAGTGTGACTTATGGGGATGGGGTTACAGGAAGTGCCTTCCCCTTTTAGCACCATGTCAGTAACACCAGCATTGCTGCTCAGTAAAGTGAAATTTTGTGCCAAGGAAAGGCAAGGCTATCTATTCATTGGGCTCCCATTTGTAGTTGTGATTGCAATACAGTACGACCATTTTTTACCTCTTAACCGACACTAAAAGAAACAAAACAGTCAGAAACGTACAGAAAATTCAAAAACACACTGCCAGATGCTTTTTTCAAGGGCTCCTAAAAGCCAGATTGAACAAGTGTGTTTTTAATAAGCCCTTTAAATGCTCCAATGTTCTAATAAAGACTTCCTGTAGTGAGAAAATAAGTGCACGGTTTTGTGAAAGTGTTTACTGTAACTACTAGGTAACTGGTTACATTTACCACGGACCATCTTGAAAAAAGACTTCTGGCCTAAGATGTGAAGTAAGAACTTCTACTGGATAAAAATACATTTTTTACTACTATTTACGTTTTGAAGTACATACCCATTTTGAACACGCATTTAACACATTAGGTTATTATGCCATAAGGTTTGGTTGAAAAGGATGAATCTGCTGCCGGCCCAGTGGTTTGAAGGGCTGAGGCATGATGCCTTACTTCCTGCCATGCCTGTGTCCCATGTTCGCGGTACGAGCGAATCATTGGGGATCGGCCAGGGAGGAAAAGGACTGACCATCCGGAGGACAGCTCTCCTCTCCTGGGGAGGGTGGGGAACAGAGATCAGCACCTGCCTGACACCTAGCGGAGACTAGGATTTTGGCACACCAGGTCCTGTACAGTGGGGCAGCCAACCAGCATGCTGCATGTGGATGCGCTAGCAGTGCAGCCATTGCTGGCACTGCATGCCCCCCTCTGTAGGGAAAAGTGGAAAACTGGTCCCGGTTGTGCCTCATGAATTGCCGTCCTCCGCAGGTGCTACCCCCGAGAAGGCACCTCCTTGGTGCTGGATACAGACCCGGCAGGTTGAGTTGGGGGCTCCTCGATGCCCTGCTATGGAGGGTAAGCCATGGAGGAACATGGGAAAGGGTCTCAAGTTTGGGGGAATGGGGCTGGGAGGATGGCAATGAGGTAGGGCCGACCAGAATAGGGGAGAAAAGTAACAGCGAAAAAAAAAAAAAAAAAAGAAAAGAAAAGGCAGGTTCTAGGGGCTGGCCTTGGTTTTGATTTTGCTAAATCTCCCTTCCCTCCATCCTTCCAATCTAAATAGTGGTCCTAAACTGCCCGCCCAAAGCACCCTAGAACTCCATGATCGAGTGCATCTCCACTACCTCCTCACACTCAAGCAAAGGTGAGCTCATCTTGCTTGGTGACTTTAATCTGGATTGGCTTTCCTCCACCGCCAAACTCTGTATCCTTAAAACTTCATTAAACCTCTCCCAGATGACCTCTGAGCCTACCCGTCTGAACCCCAAGTCCTCTAAGTACTCTCTCTTTGACTGACTGCTCACCTCCCATCCTCACCGCGTCTCTGCCGCTGGAGTACTCCCCGATGCCCTCAGTGACCACTGCATTACATTCTGTGTAAGAAAAGCTTCTATCCCCCCAACTCGACCTCCAAATACATTTGATTTCGCTTTTTCCACAACCTGGGCTCTAAGTCACTTCTACAGGGTTTTTTCCATGCAGATTGGTCGCCTATGTACTCAGCCCTAAATGTAGACACAGATCTACAACCGTTCTCCAATAACATAACCCAAATATGGAACATTCATGCTCCCCTAAAAAAGGCAAGGGTAAATCGTCATCACCTACCATGTATAACGCTGAAACTCCTTTCCCTCTGTAAATCACATGACAAAAACTGAGTGAAATTCAAGGCCTCCCTCCAACCCTCCAATGTCCAGCTCTATAGATCCCTCAGAAATGCCTGCAGCCAGGCCATCAGGAAAGCTAAATCTAAATACTTTAAGTCTCAGCTTCAGGCTAGATCAGGCTGTACAGTCAATTTCTGGCAAACCCTCTGCAACTTTATAGACCCCCCCCCCACTGCTCATGCCCTGCAAGTCCTAAAAAGTGAGGGCGAGACTGTCTCTGATCCTGCTACTATCACCAAGGCCTTCCACAAATTCTTTACTACCTGTGCCCTCCCTGAACACCCCATTCCCCTCACCTCTGATTTATCACCCACCACTACTGGATCTGGTTTCACTTCCCCTCTAATTCTTCCCAACAGGTTTTCAAGGCACTAATGTCTCTAAACCCTTCAAAATCCAGTCCAGACAGTCTCTACATCTCTGTCCCTGCTATAGCAGCCCCCTTGCTCATCTTCTTAACCTATCCCTCTCTACCAGCTCTATCCCCTTTACTTGGAAACTAGCCCAAGTGCTTCCGCTGCATAAAGGTGGGGACTCCACCTCACCTGGCAACTATAGATGCATATCCTACCTGCTCTTGCCAAGCTCCAGGAGTCCCTTATCTACTCTAGGCTCCTGGAACATCTAACTGCCACTGACAGTCTCTCTCCTTACCAATCCAGCTTTAGGAAACAGCACTCCGCAGACTCCTCCTGCTCCGTGTAAGTGATGCAATCCATTTAGCCACAGACAAAGGCCTTGTCACAGCAGCCATCTTCGTGGACCTGGCTAAGGTCTTTGACTCTGTCTCTCATACCCTTCTTGTCCAAAAAATGTCATTCCTTGGGGCTGGCTCTTGCTGCCACTAGCTGGTTCAGTTTGTATCTTCAACAGAGGCAGCAATCTGTATTAGTAGAAACTTCCCTCTCCCCCCTCCCTATCTTAGCCGGTGTCCCCCAAGGTTTCATACTGGGCCCCATTATTTTCTCAATATTCATTAATGACCTCCTCTCTGTCTGTCTGCTCCCCTCCAAAATCCATATGCATGCAGACAACTCAGTGTTATTCTTTTCCGGTCAATCTGCCACAGATGTTACAACCCCACTTCAGAGCAGCTTTAATAAAGTGCAAAGCTGGTTCTATCAAAACCAACTAAAACTAAATTCCAAAAAGACATTTTTAATATTTTTTGGCCAGAGACAAAAATGGTCCAAATCTCTAATCTCACCTACCTTTACAACCCTCGATGGCTCACCTCTCCAGTCAGTCAGTTCATTCAAATACCTTGGGGCCTGGCTGAATTGCAGCCTCGACTTCTCAACTGACATAGATTTAATTTGCTCCAAATTTCACTCCAAACTTGTTGTCCTTTACAGGTGCAAAGATTGCCTCCCAATGTCCATTTGGCATGACTTAGTCATCAAAACCATTCTCCCCATTATAGATTATGTTGATATTGTCTATAGCTCTGCTCCTGCAATGTCACTAGCAACACTGGATACCCTACTAAATTCTTTTTGCCATTTTGCCACCCAACTCACCATTGTACCCTCTACTCCTCTGTCTCTCTCTGTCTCCATTATGCCCCTACCCACATGGCGCCAGTTGCATAGCCTCTCCTTCATCAGCAAATTCTGGTTTGTGAATCTTCTATCCTACCTCAGCTCCTGTTTTTTTCTGGTTAGCCCCTCCAGGTACTCTCTTTATCCTAGAGACCCTAGAACATTCTCCCTCCCACTCCCTTGCTCATGCTCAGGCCAGGCGGCATTCTCTTACCGTCTTACTCACCTCTGGAATCAACTCTCATGGGTCACCTGCCATGCCACTACCTTCTCTTCCCTCAAACCCCTGCTCTGTATCACCCCCACAATAAAACACAGAAAGATAGACTTTGACTGCAGATAAGGACCACTTGGCCCACCCAGTCTGCCCATTTCCCTACCTACTGGATAAGCTGCAGATTCTAGTTAATCAACAGCTTACTTCCTGCAACCCCCCACTATAATTGCCTTATGTCTGTCCCATGCATGTTTGAATTCCCCTACTGATTTAGACCCAGGAAGGCGGTTCCATGTATCCACCACTTTCTCTATGAAAAAAACATTCCTCACATTACCCCTGAGCTGTCCCCCCTCTATCTTTAAATTGTGCCCTCTTGTTCTTATACATCTCTTTTTCTGAAAGATGCTACCCTCCTGGACTTTGTTGATTCTCTTGAGGTGCTTGAAAGTTTCTATCATGTCCCCCCGTCCCTCCTTTCATCAAGGGTATACATATTAAGCTCTCTAAGTCTCTCTTCATATGGTTTCTGATGTAGACCCTGCACCATTTTAGTTGCCCTCTTCTGGACTGCTTCCAACCTGTCTATGCCCTTGCGTAGATGATGTCTCCAAAACTGCACACAGTACTCCAGATGGGGTCTCACCAACTGTCTGTATAAAGAGATAACCACTTCCCTTTTTATGTTCGCTTGCGCGCATGCGCAAGAAACATCTTGGTAGAATGGGACACTTTGGAGGTGTACCTCTCCTGAGCAATCCCCTGCTCCCTTGAGCAGGCGTGGTGGTCCTGCACTAATCCGGCACCGGTGCTGTGTATGACAGCAGTGGTCTTCTCTTCAAAGAAAACCACTGCTGTCTGCTTGCACCACGTCACGCCCCCCCCCAAATCTTTGCTGCCACGCTGGGAGCTCACCCCAGCGTGGCAAACGTCCCGTGTCATCTGCCAATGGGGGTGCCCAATCCCCCATTGGCTCCACGGCCCCCCCAGCCATCCTTCTGCTATGCTGGGAGCCCACCCTAGTGTGGCAAACATCCCGGTCGTCAATTATAAAAAAAAAAAAGACCTGTAAAGTAAAAACAGTCCCACACAGTCTCCCTGCCCCCCTCCCACAACCCGCACCCATCCACTGCGCACCCTGCCTCCCCACACCCCCCTCACCCCATAATTACCTCCGGAGCTCGGCGCGACGATCATCGCTGGACTGGGAACATGTATGCACTCTTCAAAGCCGACCGCAAACTGAGGAAATGCTGGTAAGCTGTATAATGGGCTAGATAGGGTTTTTTTCAACTTTATTGCATATCTCAGGCAATTTTTGGAATTTTTGCACCAAATTTTCAACATGGGGTTTTTGGGACCCCTTCTCATGAATGATGTCACTGTCATGGCATTATTTTGGCCCGAAGGATGATTTCGCAATCACTGCACAGTCACTGCACAAATCACCCTTCAGGCCCAAATAATGATGACATAACATCATTCATGAGAAGAGTCCCAAAACCCATGTTGAAATTTAGCGAAATTCCAAAAAATGACTGTTTTACGAGTGTGCGCTGCACAGTTCCTACACACTCTCATAAGTTCGTGAATTTTTAATATTTTCACTCCAGATTGTCAACATTGCCATTTTACCATACCTTCTTATGAGCAGTATAGCTGTCATTTTTCACATCTCACCTAAAATGTGTTTCCGATCATGTGGCGCACCGTGGCGCAGTCGGTGTGCAAAATCAATGTACGGGACAAATTAAGAAAATTGCAGTGACACTGTTCATGAGCAAAGGTCTTAAAATGGCTATGTTGAAAATTTGGTGAAAAAATTCCAAAAAATGACTGTTTTATGAGCGTGCGTTGTACAGTTTCTACGCACGTTCGTAAGTTCGCAAATTTTCAATATTTTCCTCCAGATTTTCAACATTGCCATTTTACCACACCTTCTTATAGACAGTACAGCTGTCATTTTCATATCTCACCAAAATGTGTTTCCGCCATATGGCGCACAATGGCGCAGTTGATTGCGAAATCAATGTACAGGACACATTAAGAAAATCACAGGTGACACTGTATATGAGCAGAGGTCTTCAAATGGCTATGTTGAAAATTTGGTGAAAAAATTCCTAAAAATGACTGTTTTACGAGCGTGCATTGCGCATTTCCTACGCATGCTCGTAAGTTCGTGAGTTTTCAATATTTGTACTCCAATGAGTTCCAAATACCTAAACAGCACATAGAAGCAAGCAACATTCGGCATTGACAAATGGTTGTACTTCTTTGTCACTGATTTTTTTAAGCCATGTCCAAGTGCCAAATACCACTGCAAATACCTGCAAGTGAATGATCGACATTGACAAATGCTTGTTCTACTTGTGATGCCCCTTCCTATGCATCCCAGTATCCCTCTGGCTCTCCTTACCGACTTCTCACATTGCTTACCCACCTTTAGGTCATCTGATGTGACTACCCCCTGGTCCCTTTCCATTTTTGTTGTTGTTAGTACCTCCCCTGCTATTGTGTACTCTTCTGGGTTTTTGTTTCCCAGATGCATTACTTTGCACTTCTTTGCATTGAATCTAAGTTGCCATATGTCTGACCATTCCTCCAACCTTGCCAAGTCCCTTCTCATCTTTTCTACCCCCTCTTGTGTATCAACTCTGTTACAGTTCTTTATGTCATCTGCAAAGAGGCATACCTTTCCCTCCAGACCCTCTGCAATGTCACCTATAGAGATGTTAAAGCTTGCACTTGTCTCTCCTCTCATTCCTCCCATCCCCTCACCCCTCCTAGCCCTTCCCCTCACCTCCGAAAGGCTTGCTGCCCTTATCTACCTAAGGGGCCTCAGTTCCTTTGATCTGGCACGCTTTCTTTTGTTTGATTTTTACTATCTGCACCTCTAACTCACTATTGAGCTTAGAGTCACCAGTCCTTACCATTGTTGCTATGTATATATACCCAATTCTTTGTAACTATTGTTTTTATTAGTGTAACTATAGTTTTACTTTGTACAAATCTGATGCTACTGTAATCGCCTGGTATTTTTCACTTTACCAGTCTGCTCACATGTACTTAACTGTGTATACTTTTTGATATGTGCCTTTTTGTTTTCCCCCTGTATGTGTATTAATCCACCCCCCACTCGGTCGCACCTGAAAACGAGCCTCGACTCAGTGTGCCTTTCCTGGTTATCAACTTTTAAGTAAATAAAACAAAAAATGTAGTGCTAGTTCACATTTGGTTTTGGTACTGAATTTGGATATGAAAAGACCCAGTATACTGTAGAAGGTCCAAGATCTACAGAGCATTTATAATACATTGTCAGCCAGCCCTTGTAATTGACAGCGAATACCCTTGATGTATCATAATTCACACCTGTGAAATCAGAACTCTTGGTATTTACTTTTATGATGTAAACTAAGAAATCTGAATTATGGCTTTTTTGAAATATTTGCCACTCAACTATCTGCAATGGTCCAGGTATTCTAGAAAATTCTGAGGTAAATAGTAACTCATACACATTCTATACGCTCTGGGGACAGCTGTCAGGGCATTTGCCCATTCCATGTCTTTTTCTGAACCCACTATGTCCCTCAATCCCCTGCTCTTTGTGGAACAGGTTATCTTGTCTGCAGGCAGGATGGGCATCTGATTGGAAGCCCACCTGTGTCCATCATTCCGCCCCCCTGTGCACCAACACGCCAGTGGGGCATGGCAATGGACAGGTGGTGAGTGACTGAATGGTGAGCCCTGCCTGCCTGTCCAGGGGTGTGGATAGGTGGGGGCCAGGCACGTGCCTTTCATGCATACACACCCTGTATCAGTGCATAGGCCCCATTGTGAAGACTGAGCTGAAATGGGGAGTATGTTGTGACTGGGAAAGGAACAGAGTGGGACAGGGAGGAAAGCACTGTGGGAGGAAGGGAAAGGAGTGTTTAGGCTGCTGGACTTGGTGCCATTGTGTTGGGGGGTTATGTCACGTTGCTGCAGCCTGGCAACCATGCAGCTGAAGTCCAAAGTGAATAAATTGCAAATGAAAATGATTTTTCCTCCAGCAGGGGCCTGATCTCAGCAGCAAGCAGCCACTGAGTTGAGCATAACCTCAGACCTTCAGTTTTTGCCATCTGAGTGTTTGTTTTTTTAAATATTGGACTCTATGCATTAATCAGTGCATAGCCTATGTGCTGCAAATACGTAGCACAGAGGCTGACCTATAATGGTGAGCTGCACATCAAGGGACCTGTGGACCCCTGCAGCATTAACAGAAGAGGCATGCACCCCTGCCATACAGGATCCCCTGTCTGTCTGGACAACTACATGCATGGCTGGACTGGGGAAGTGGCCTGGGGGTGTTCCCACACTTCGCACCATTCACTAAGGCATGGAGTGCTGGGTGAGAGGGGAGATGGGTATGTGAGCAGGGACCCTGCTTTATCTGCTACACCCCCACATAATGCACCTGCTGGCTGTGGTGGGACAGCCAACCACACCCAGTCTTACTGCGCCACCCCTTCAACCAGGAAAAGGGAGCTCTGGGCAGCAATTGAGGCACTCACCTAAAATACACAGTGTCCCACAGCCCCTGCGCCACATGGTGCAGGGGATCCACTCTGGGGCCAGGACGGGCCTTCAGTTGGATGGTTGTCAGTGTTCACAGGTCTGTGCATGCGCATCAGTATGCTGGGAGGCAGGGCAGTGGATAGGCAGCCTGTGGGGGGCAGTGGTATTGAATGCCATGCCCTGCATGCCTGTCCATAGGTGCAGACATGCGTAGGCCAGGCACCTGCATAGGCACCATTGTGAATACTGTGCTGGAATGGGGAGCGTGTTTTGATTGGGAAGGGAGCGTGTGAGGGAGGAAAGCATTGTTGGAGGAAAGGAATGCAGTATATTGGCTGCGTGACTTGGCACCATTGTATTGGGGGGAATGAGCCATTTGACTGCAGCCAGTCAATCATGCTGCTGTAGCCCATAGGAAAAAAATTACAAACAAAAGTTGTTTTTCTCTCCAGCAGAGGCCCGACTGCAGCAACTAGCAACAGCATAGCTGAGCAGATCCCTGAACTTTTGATTAAACAGTTATAGGGTTAGTTTTTTTTCCTTTTAATATTATGAATACTGTGCTAAAATGGGGAGGGTGTTGTGATTGGGAAGGGAGGGGAGTGGGGACGGAGGAAAGCATTATGAGAGGAATGGAGCAGAGTGTCTAGGCTGCCAGATGTGCACCATTGTCCTGGGGGGAGCCACATAATAGGAACTGACTAACTACATGGCTGCAGCCCAACTGAATAAACTGCAAATGAAAGTTAATTTGTCCTCCAACAGGGGCCTGATTGCAGAAGCAAGCAGCCACCGAGCTGAACATGTTCATGGACCACTGATTTGGGCCGATTGAGTATTTTTTTGTTTTGTTTTAAATATTGTGAACTATGTGGAAATGGGGAGTGTGTTGTGATTGGGAAAGGATGAGAGTGGGGGAGGGAGGAAAGCATTGTGGAAGAAATAGAAGGGAGTGCTTAGGCCTCTGGACTTGGTGCCACTGTGTTGGGGGAGCCATGTGACTGAAGCCGGCCAACTGCATGGCTGCAGCTCAGTATACAACTCCCAGAAGGCCAAGCAACCCCCTTGCATGCGCGACCCCTAAAGCATGAGTGTCACAAAGCAGGAGTGTGGCACCTTACCAAGGGACATCTGTAGGATGTCTGCAGGGCTGACCATAGGCACAGAGAATCTGCTCAGCAGATGTCAGGTATAGAAACAGGGGCTAACAGAGGACTGGGTTTAGTGTTCAACATAAGTAAATAAGCCAGGTTAGCCTGAGGAGGTAGGTTAGGTTGCTGTTTGGAATGGTGCCCTTTCTGGAGGAGGCCTGTGAAGGCAGGGGAGTAGGCTAGGTTACTGTTTGGAACTACACCCTATCTGGGGTAGGCCTGTGAAGGCAAGTCGGAGAGGCTAGATTACTGTTTGGAACTACGCCCCATCTGGGGTAGGCAAGCAAAAGCAAGTGGATTTACTGATTGATATTACACCCTATCTGGAGTAGGACAGCAAAAACAGGTGGGTTCACTGTTTGGTACTATTTCTTATGTAATGTAGGCTTGCAAAGGCAGGTGGGTGTACTGACTGGAGCTAGCCATATCTAAGGTTGGACTGGGTAGGCAGGTAGGTGTTCTGATTGGAGCTAGCCATATGTAGGATAGGACTGCAGAGGCAGGTGGGGTAGTGTCTGTAATAAAGTGCTGAGACAGGAAGGGGGAGGGTGGTGTGTGTTAAAGGGTATGGGGCCGCAGTGTCCCTGGGAACAATCTGGGAAGCAGGGGTTTTCCCAGCATTTAGGAGGCTAGGCACCTAGATGGTTGAAGTGTAGCTGCTATGGGAGGAGTTGGGAATACTGACAGGGATGCAGGAAAGCTGGGCTGGGCCTGGGATAAGATCAAGGAGTAGAGTGAGCATGGGGGGGTCGTGGGTCCAATTTCATTGGGACTCACTGCCTCAGAGGGTGAGAAAGCCAAGAGAGAATGTATGGAGGACCCTGGAGAGGAGGGGATGGGTTCGGTGGGAGGAGGGAGGGATGGGTGCAGTCATGGTGGTTACCACTAAGGAATTGCTTTAAACCACTCAGTACTGCAGGGGAGAGTGGAAATCTAGGTGGGACACAGATGAAGAAAGGGACCCTGGTCTGTAGTAGTGGTTTGGGAGAGGTTGAAATGGGGAAAGAGGGGAACAGGGGGTGAGGCAAGGACAGCAGAAAGAGATGTGGGAACCCCAGGGGTAGTAGAGAGGAGGCAGGGGTAGAAAGACGGGGGAAGGCAGGGTTCAGTTGGAGCTGGGAGGAAAGACAGAGTAGACAAGAAGTGAGGAGAGGACAATAGGCAGACAGAGTTTGAGTGGAAAGAGGGAGGGGAAAATGAAGTAAAGGAGGGGGCAGTAGGTTGGATGGGACTGGTAAAGGTAGATTCGGCAGTGGGAGGGGTGGAAGAGAAGGGCAGAGGTAGAGTCAGTGATTGAGAATTCAGTAGTGAAGGGTATTAGATGGTCACGGGGGGGCAGCAAGATAGGAGAGTGGTGTTCATTTTGGGAATGACAGCAAAGCGTACAGGACCAAAGGCTGGCCCACTCACACAGGCAATAGGGGGACAGTCACATGTGGTTTTTCATCTACGTATCAATGACCTAGCTAGATGCGAGGTAGTAGGGGGGAGGCTAGGTTGGTAGCCTTCTTGGAAGTGCTACCAGTACCTACAGCCAGCACAGATAGGAAACAGAGGATAGAAGAATTTAATGGCTGGTTGAGGGAGTGGTGTAGGGAGCAGGGATTTGGAAAAGCAGGGAACTGGGGGTACCTGGGATGACAAAACCCTCTACACACGGTACCCACCCTTTACACGCCTGATAGTATACATCTAAGCAGGAGGGAAACCAGGCTGCTAGTGGAACAGTTTGGGGAATATTTAAATGGGAAATTAAACTGAGCGGGGGGCAGCAAAGTCACAGCACCCAGGGTTTCCTATAGGACGGTATAGACTGGCCACCCTAGGTAGAGTACACAGAGTGGTCAGATAGGGGAAGGCATGGAGAGAACAGGATGGGGCTTGAGTAAGGTTTTTTGGAGGGGGCAATCACCCTCAGGCAAACAGCACTGGGGGACCAATGGCAGGGAAGAGTGGTAGGTATGGGAGGGGCTGGGGTGACTGAAAGCAAGAGGGAAAAGAGGGGAGAGGCAAGCACCCAGGCACAAGGGGAGGGAGGGAGGCACTTGGTAAAAAAGGAGGTGAGAGAATTATAAGTGATAGAAGAGAGTGTCCCTTAATGCTAGAAGAGATCTCTGGAACAAAGAGGACAATCTGCAGGCCATGATGGCAGAGGGAAAGGTGAATCTGGTGGTCTCTCAGACCTGGGCTACCCCAAATCATGACTGAGATCTCTTCTTTACAGGGTATTATCTGTATAGAAGGGATGGGGAGAAAAGGAAGGGAGGGTGGCAATATACATCAGGGAATGCATTATTGCTACCAGGGAGAAAATAGGGGATGGGAAAATAGAGGTGCTGGGGGTACAAATCAAAATGGCAGCCAGAAGGAAATTAAAGGGAAACTGTCAGCACAAATAACCCCACACTCATTTGTGGGGCTGGTCCCAATGTGCACTTTGTGGGCAAAACCATTTTGGTTTATTATTGTTTATTGTAGTATAGTAGAGTATATCAGATTAATTTTGCTTGATTGTAGGTTGATATCTTTTGTTGCTACAAATCCCAAAATCCCCTGCAGCTGACATCAGAACAGTAAGCAGCAGTGGAAAATTCAATAGCTTGCAGTGCATGTTCCAGTGTTTATGATCTCTGATCAGGTGTTTTCCAGGACTGCTTTTCTGCAAGGGCTAAGTATAGTCCTCTGTGGCTTTACGTAGCCATGGAGGACTGCGGGACCAGCAAACAAAAGAACAAACCTTTTATAAACTCTAACATGCACTGCAGGCTGTTGAATCTTCTCACTGTTGCCTACTGCTCTGATGTCATCCACAGAGGATTCTGGGATTTGTAGTAACAAAAGATGTGAACTTTCAACTAAGCAAAATTAGTCTGATACAATCTATTATACTACATAAACAATAAACTAAAATATTTTTGCACACAACGTGCACACTGGGACCAGTCCCATACTTAAGTGTGGGGGCCATTGGTCATAACTGTTCCCCTTTAAGGCTGGGTGTAGTTTATAGGCCACATAATTGAGATGAGGACAAGGATAGGCAGTTGGTACCACAATCAGGATGGCAGCTGAAAGGGGTGAAGTAGTTGTGAAGGGAGACTTCAGTTTACCTAAGGTGGATTGCAGTGTCCCATCCTCCACCTGTGCCAGGAGCAATAGATACTGGACACAGTCCAGGATGGAGTCCTGGTTCAGGGGTGCCAGAAATGATGTAGGAGAAAGTCATCTTGAGCCTGGTGTCAACAAATGGCGATCACCTCCGAGACATCGCATGAAAGAAACACCATGCACAATGACGTAAGTGCTGATTTTCAGGATGATCGACTATACTAGGATTAGATTGATTTTGAAGGGATGCCTAGTTAAGTCTTGAGGAAGATATGTGTGTGGAACAAAGGTGGGCAGTGACCAGGGAAGGGATCATGGCAGCCAGTAACACATGCCTAAAGCAGAAGGCAAACATTTTCAAAGCCTGGAAACCAAGTTGGTTCAGTAGGGAAGTGAGCCAGTGAGGGATTAAAAGCCCACATAAAGGAAGTACTGTACAAGAAGTCCCAGAAGGATGAAGATGAGGATATCTACTTGGAGAAAGCAAGGGAGACCAGAAGGATTGTCAGGCAAGTCAGCACGTAGTCAAAATGTCTCATGACAGAATGCTGTGTGACTTAATCGCGTTGTGCGATTTCTTCATTTCTTTTGTTCTGTGGTGGGCTCTGTCCCCCAACCCACATTACGGGGGTCTGCACCCCCTCCTCATACCCCCCACTACGGATTCTAACTCTGGGGGGTCCAAGCATGGAGAGAGTGCACAGGACCGTGGTTCGCTCATAATGCCGTACGCTATTAAGTGTACGACATTATTACCCAGTAGGAGGCAAGTCAAGGCTAGGAAGGGGTTGCAAATTGCAGAAGGGATTAAGGGGGAAGAAAAGTTTTTTTCAAGTATATCAGTAAGAAGAGAGGCACAATGGTTGGTATAGTGAAGCTGAAAAAGGAGGAGGGGTGGGTGGAAGGTAACAGAGATAAATCAGAGGTGTTGAATGAATACTTCTGCTCTGTCCTTACTAAAGAAAATTATAGACCAATGCTGCAAGGGAGGAAGGGGTGAGGAAGGGAAGGTGGGGGAACATGGCTGAAGATGAGATAATGGAGGACAGGGTAAGGAAAGGGCTCATGTCCCTGAAGGTAAACAGGTCCCTGGGCCTAGATTGCATGCATCTGAAGGTGTTGATGGAATTGTGAGGGAGCTATCGGGTCTGATGGTGGACCTGTTCAACAGCTCTTCAGATATGAAGGTAGAGCCATGGGAGTGAAGAACCATGCACATGACACCACTGCACAAGAATGGGTCCAGAGACTACCCTGGGAGCTACAGGCTGGTCAGGCTGACCTTCATTGTGGGTAACCTGATGGAGACCATATTGAAGGAAAGACTGGTGGAGTTCCTTGAAGCCACCGGGCTACAGGACAAGGGACAACATAGGTTAATGTCAGGGAAGTCCTGTCAAACCAACCTGATTAACTTTGACTGAGTAATGATAGCAGTGGACAAGGGTCAGACAGTTGGAATTCTGTATTTGGATTTCAGTAAGACCTTCGACTCAGTGCCCCACAAGAGGATGATCAGGAAGTTAAAGGACTTAGGAGCAGGGAGCAAATGGACCAGGTGAGTGGCAAGGTGGCTTAGTGGTAGGACACAGAAGGTGGTGGGGAACACTCAGGCATAAAAGAAGTTACAAGTGGTGTCCCACAGGGTCAGTGATTTGCTCAGCGCTGTTTAATCTGTTCATTAATGACATTGGGGATGATGTTAAGGGCAAGATCTGCCCCTTTGTGGATGACACCGAGCTCTGTGAGAGACTGGACTCAGATGAAGAGGCACAGGACCTAAAGGAGGACCTGATGAGGCTGTTGAGTTGGTCAGGTATCTGAAAGTTGGGATTCAATGTGAAGAAGTGCAAAGTCATGCATATAGGAAGGAAGAACTCAAGAGCTGAGCACAGTCTAAGATGTGTGTGGGGTCAAGGTCACTGAATCAGAAGAGGAGAAGGACTTGAGGATAGCCATCACCAGTGGCCTTAAACAAGCTATGCAGCGTAGGAAGGCAGTAGTTAAGGCAAACAGAATGGCAGGCTGCATTGCTAAAGGATTTATGAGCTGAAGACAGGAGGTTATAGTGCCACTGTACAGATTATTGTTGGGACCACACCTGGAGTACAGCATGTCATATTGGCGTCACTACCTAAAAAGGATATCAACCAGCTCAAGGAAGTTCAGAAGAGGGCAACAAAGATGATTCAGGGACAACAGAGCAGGGCGTATGAGGATAGGCTGACAGAACTCAACATGTACTCAGTGGAGGAAAAGAGGGAGGGAAGGGACATGACCAAATCCTTCTAGTACCTGAAAGATATAAACAAAGTGGATATTGAGGAATTGTTCAGTCTCAGTGGCTGGTGGGGGGGCTAAGATTCAAAAAGGAGGTCAGAAGACACATCTTTACAGAGGGGGTAGTGTTGGAGTGGAATGAACTCCCATCTGAGGTTATCACTTCAGAGACAGTGGAAAGGTTCAAGAGCGGGTGAGTCAGGATGAAGGGGAGGGTCAGGGTTGGCTGGGAGGAATGGGGGGCAAACTGCAATCTCTGGATCAGGGCCATTGCAACCGAGTAGACTCAGTAAAGTATAAAACCTCCTGCGGGCTATTTCCTATGTTTGTTGACGAATGCATACCTTATTTGAGTTATGCACCTTTTTGTTGACACATACATCATTTTTTGACACAAGCTGTTCCAAATTGTAGAAACTGTCACATAAACTCTGGACCCTTGGAAAACAGGACTCCTGAGTTTTGACATAGTCAGGTGGATGCAGCAGACTCCAGTGGAAAACACATATGCGTCTGCATCTGGCTCTCTTGAAAATCTACCTGAAGTCCCTAACCAGCAGCCATGAAGACTGAAACCCTCTCCTATAGTAAGCAGAACCCAAACATTTGAGACACCCCTTGGAACCAAGCCATTCCCGCACAGAGCCAGGACGGTACAGCTTGACTTCAGTTTATTCCAAACGGTTTCCATTTTTAACCGCTTTGGTTTTTCAGGGAGAGAATTTTGCCCAGCTGTAACTAATTCAGCATGAAGTTCAGAATGCTGGGACTAGTGCAGTGCAGTGGCTGTAGGCTGGCAGCTTTTAGAGAGACCTTTTGCAGACTGTGGTGCTGTCCCATCTGCATGAACCTCTATGTGTTGAGG
Source organism: Neoceratodus forsteri (assembly GCA_016271365.2). Taxonomy (NCBI): domain Eukaryota; kingdom Metazoa; phylum Chordata; order Ceratodontiformes; family Ceratodontidae; genus Neoceratodus; species Neoceratodus forsteri. The sequence continues at coordinate 1,521,760,726 of CM028130.1, read as the reverse complement.
GAGGATGTCGCTAGACTCCAGGCCAACTTGTCTAGGATTTGGGGAACCTCTTCCTCCACCCACAGGCCACCAAGTCTAACACTGTTACCCCAGAGGATGCCAGGAATAGGAATGGCTTGGCAGTTGTGGGCTATAGAAGGGTGGAGGTGGTGGGTCAGTGGCACATTCCTCAACTGGTACCAGTATACAATTCCTATGCTGCTCTGGTAAGGTGAGACTGCCAGGAGAAAGCACCCATGGCAGTGGTCGGGGACTATGTGGGGCTTCTCCAGAGTGAAAACTCCAAGGAGAAGGAAGCAACTTTTGGTGGACTCAGTTATGAGGGGGATAGATTTGGAGTTAGAAAAGGGGGAGAAGAGGGAGGTTAGTTGCCTACGCAGCATCATGACCTGGAGGAATGGGAAGTGGATCCAGAGAATTTTTAATGCAGCAGGATGGGAGGCAGAGTTGGATGTCATCCACCTGGGGACTGATGACCTAGCTAGGGATGGGGCTGGGATAGAGCAGGGGAGTTTAAGAAGATAGGAAGGGGTCTTAGGTAGCTTCTCAGTGGCTTTTACTGAGATACTGCCTGTCGATGATGGGAGAGGAAAGAGACCTCTGTATTAAGACATTCAACTCATGGTTGAAGGAATGGTGCAGAGAGAAGGGGCTCAGCTACACTGGGGACTGGGGAACCACCTGGAGAGATAAGGGCACTACAGGGGGTGATGGCCTACATCTATCCAGGAGAGGAACTGCAGTCCTCAGTGGGCTGTTTAAATGTTATTTTTGATGAACATTTAAACTAACCCAAGGTGGGTGGAGGAAGAAATCAGAGAGCCAGTAATTACCTCCCCCCCCACCCTCACAGGCTGAAGTAGAAAGTAGGGAAAACCCAAGGGCAATGTAATCCCCCAGGGTGGAAATTAATAAAGGAAGCAGGGTGGTGGAAATGAAAGTTGATGGGAATGGAAGCATTAAAAAGAGAGGGGGGGGAAGAGAGAAGGCAAAAAAGAGAGAAGGGAGATACCAAGCAGAGTGGTAACAAAATCTGGAAAGTCATTTGTATGAATGCTAGAAGTCAAGGAAATAAGATTCCATACCTAGAGCCCATAATGGCAGAGGATGACTTGCACATTGTGGTCATTACTGAGTCATGGTGCACTGAAAACCATGAGTGGAACATGGCCATAGCAGGCTGTACTCTGTTCAGGAGGGACAGGGTGGGAAGGAAAGGAGGGGTTGTGGTGCTTTATGAGAGGGAAGGCATAAAGTAATGAAGGTATTAGGAATACAGTGGGGAGCGGAGGTACTGTGGGTCACTCTAGAGATTGGAATGGAGCCTCTATTCTCACTGGTGTGACCTGCAGATCTCCAGCACATAGGAAGGAGTTGCATAAGGTACTGGTGGAAGCTATTGGTAAGATGGCAGAAAAAGGGGAACTGGTGCTGTGACTGAGACTTTCAAATACCTCAAGGGTGTAAACAAGGTACACGAGGATAGCATCTTTTCAAAAAAGATGTTCAAGAACAAGGGACCGTGATATAAAGAAAGAGGAGGGTAGATTAAGGGGTAACGTGAAAAAGTATTTTTTTCATGGAAAAGGTGGTGGATCCATGGAACAGCCTCCTGGCAGAGGTTGTAGGGGCCAAAAATGGTAGAGGAATTCAAAAACGCATGGGACAGACATAAAGGAACTCTAGCGGTAGGAAAGAGAGGGCAAGCCACAAACCATTTAGGATCTGCAGTATATGAAACAGGTAGGGAAAATGGACAGACTAGGTGGGCCAAGCAGTCTTTATCTGCCATCAAATTCTATGTTTCTATGAGGGAATTTAGTCTGCCAGACGTAGATTGGAATCTCCCAGCTGAGACTTCAGCTAGAAGCAGAGACATCCTGGACTTCCTGCAGGGGGCATTCCTCTGGCAACTAGTCAGTGAACCCACTCATGATGAGGCCATACTGGACCTGGTACTCACTAACAGGGCCAGTTTTGCAAATGTCAAGGTAGGAGGCCACCCGGGGAACAGTGATCACCGTACATTGTGGCTTAATAGAAGGACAGCTGAGGATTTGAACCACACAAGGGTGACAGTCCTGGACATATGGAGGGCAGATTTTAAAAAGATGGGTGAATGCCTGAGGGATGATCTGGTGGGGGGATGACCTGGGTGGGGTGCAGGAACAGTGGTTGAAGCTAAAAGGGGCCACATGGAAGGCACCAAACCTCTGCATCAAGCAAGTGAGCAAAAGCAAGAGGAAAAAGAGACTGCAGTGGTTCTTGAAAGAGGTGGCAGAAAAGTTAAAGGTTTAAAGGATATATTTCATAGGGTACATGGAGAAACAGAGGAAAGAGTATAGGGATGTATCAGGTAAAACAGAAGGAAGCAGAGAGAACAGTAAGGAAATAAGGAATGCAAAGGGGCAAACGGAAGAGAGGTAAGTTCAAGTGGTGATGAAGGGGGACAAGATATTTTTAGGTATATAAGCGAAAGGAGGAAGACCAGGGGTGGGATCATAAGGTTAGAAAGGCAAAGGGCTATGTAGAGGGGAACTATGAAAAGGCAGACATGAAGGCAGACATCCTGAACAAATACTTTTGTTCAGTGTTTACAGAAGAAGGAGAAAGGGAGGGACCACAAAAAAGTCATAGGAGCATGGGAAGGAAGGAGGGAGGAAGGTGAACACTAGTTCATTTTTAGAGGAGAGTGTCCTGAAGGAACTCGCTAATCTAAAAGTGGAAAAAGCAATGGTGCCAGATGGTGTGCATCCAAGACTATTGAGGGAGCTCAGGGAGGTGCTGGCTGCACCTCTGACAGTCCTGTTTAATGATTCATTGGAAACAGGAGTGGTTCTGCAGGACTAGAGTAGGGCAGATGTAGTCCTTCACAAAAGTAGTACCAGTGAAGAGACTGGCAGTTATAGACCAGTCAGCCTGACATCAGCAGTGGGAAAGTTAACGGAATCACTGCTGAAGGAAGGTATTGTGGAATATCTTGAAACCAGTCAGTTACAAGACCTGAGGCTGCATGTATTCATGGGGGGGGGGCACGTCAAACAAATCTGATAGATTTGTTGACTGTGTAACCAAGGAGTTAGATAAGGGTGAAGTAGTAGACATGGCCTACCTGGATTTCGGTAAGGTTTTCAATACCATTCCACATAGGAGGCTAGTAAGCAAGCTGGATAACTTAGGGGTAGGTGCAAAGGTGGTAAACTGGGTAAGAAGTTGGTTAGGAGATAGGCAGCAGAGGGTGGTGGTAAACAGAGTTCATACTGAGGAAGGGATGGTGACCAGTGGGGTGCCTCAGGGATCAGTGTCCTCTTTAACGTAGTTACAGGTGACATTGCAGAGGAGCTGGAAGGGAAGGTCTGCCTCTTTGTGGATGACACCAAAATCTGCAATAGCATGGACAGTTGGGGGGGGGTGAAAGCAATGAGCAGAGACTTGAAAAAACTCAAGGCATGGTCAACGGTGTGGCATCTGGATTTCAATGTGAAAAAATGCAATGTAATACCCTTGGAGCACAGAAATGCAGGGGCAGAGTACTGATACTTGGGTACACAGGGAGTGGTATCACCAGCAGAAAGAAGGAGGTGGTATTACCTCTGTATAGACTGCTAGTAAGATCCCACATACAGTATTGTGTGCAGTTCTTGAGACCACATCTCTGGAAGGACGTAGACAGAGCGGAGGCAGTCCAGAGGAAGGCAGCTAAAATGGTGCAGGGTCTGCATCAGAATCGAAACAGCTAGGAGAGAAGTGCTCAGAGACAATGAGGTGCAGTAGGAAAAACTATGTAGTAAACATCAGTAGACCTCACACTCACTCACCCCCCAAAAAAGTTGAATTTCACAGAAAAGTAGTATTCAAAATATTTCCTTATAATTCAGAAATGCATAAGCTTTAGGTGCAACCCAAACATAGCCTCCCAAAAGAACCCCAACACGCTTCATACCTGCCCGGGTAGGTTCTCGAGGGGAATAAAAAGCACACTCAGGTATGCTGAGTAAATAGTCTAGTGAGCATGGCACCATCTAATCATGCGATATATAGAACTACATAAAGTGATAATACCGATTATCAAAAAACAATTATAAAAACACATCCCATCGATAAATACTAACTATACCAGCAAAATATACCTAACTACACCAAACCTGATTGTAAAGAAAGATTAAAAGAGTTGCCAGTAACTAGCTGTCAGAACCCTCACCAGTGATACTTGGTATGATTCTCATTACTCTGGTTTCAAACAACAGCATTATACTTGCAGGAGGGCAACTAAAATGGTGTAAGGTCTGCACCAGAAGCCCTACAAAGAAAGACTTAAGAACCTAAATATGTACACCCTGGAAGGAGGTGGGAGGGGGGATATGACAGAGGCCTTTAAATACCTCACAGGGGTAAATAAGGTACAGGTGGGAAGTATTTTTCAGAAAAAGAGGTGCTAGAGGACAAGGGGGCATGGTAAGAAGCTGGAGGGGTTAGATTCAGAAGAGATGTGAGGAAGTGCTTCTTCACAGAAGGAGTGGTGGATTCCTGGAACAGTCTTCCAGCAGAGGTGGTGAGGATGAAAACAGTGCTGAGGTTCAAGAATGTATGGGATAGGCACAAGCAAATAGTACTGGAAAGGGGAGGAGGGAGGAAAGAGATATATAGCAAGTGGGGTATGCGGTGAGAATGTAGGTAGGGATAAATGGACAGATGAAGTGGGTCAAGTGGTCCTTATGTGCTGTCAGATTCTATGTACTTCTTCACAGAAAGAGTGGTGGATTCCTGAAACAGTCTTCCAGTGGAGGTGATGGGGGCAAAAACAGTGCTGGGGTTCAAAAATGCATGGGAGAGGCATAAGAGAATCATAAGGAAAGGGAAGGGGATGGGTGATTGAGTCAGAGATTGAGTAGGATCTGCAGTGATACTACAGGCAGAGGAAGGCAGGCAGACTAGGTGGGCCAAGCAACCCTTATCTGCTGGCAGATTCTGTTTCTATGTTTCTGTCTTCTCGAGTTACCAGACAATTTATATCTTACAGTTGATTGACTGGAGTGTACCAACACCAATGTAGATTACAAACATCTAGGTACATGAAAAATATGTATACAGAATTTGTCTGTGTTCACTACACATATTTATTGAGAAACCTAACGTGTTATTGATTAAACATTTATCAGTGAAGTCAAGATATGAAGGTACAGCACAAGGTCCAGATGGTGCGTTTCATAAGTACTGCAGGTACTGGCAGCAGATGGATACTGCTTGCATTTCCCATGCAGTTCTTCGCCTGAAGAAGATTGACAGCCTGTGTTCTGAAACTGTATCAAACAAATTAATTGCGGAACCAGTTGAGACAGTGAATATTTTCAATAAATATTTTTGTTCCATTTACACAATCTCTAAAGAGGGTAACAGCTAGTTAGAGGTAAAATATTGATACTGGGAACTATCACATCAGTATTGATATACAAATGATAATTGAAGGTTTAAAACCATATGATGCTCCAGGTCTGGGTAACATCACACCAAAAATGTTTGACCTTATGAAAAGCAATATTTGCTTACCCTTTAAGATCTTTTTTGAGAAAAAAGTTAAATACAGGTGAGGTGAGGTCCCTAATGATTGGAGGGCTGCTACAATCTCACCTATCCATAAAAAGGGTTGCAAACAAGATACCCCAAACTATAGGCCAATAGGTTTGACTTCTGTCCCACGTAAAATACTGGAGTCCATTATTAAACAGATGTTACAGCAGCATGTCACTGCAAAACTGGATTTTGACGGTAATCAACATGGATTTACGCATGGTTGATCATGCACCACAAATCTTATATGTTTTTATGAACATATCTGTGATTATCTCAATAAGAGAGAACTTCTGGATGTGGTGCTGTTGGATTTTCATAGGGCATTTGACTCTGTGCCACACTGGGCAGCTGTTGAAAAGTTAACCAGATGTGGCATTGACAAACACCTTGTTACATGGATAGCTACCTGGCTAGACAAAAGAATGCAAAAGGTATCAATAAAGGGTTGTCTATCTGCAGTGGGGAGGGCTGCAAGTGGGATGCCCCAGGGGTTAGTTAGTTGCATCAGAGGAGGAGAATGACCTGGAAGTGATGATCACTAGTGACCGGAAACACTCCACGCAGTGCAAGAAAGCAGCAACAAGGGCAAACAAGATGCTGGGATGTATATCTAAGGGGATCAGTAGTAGGAGAGAGGAGGTTATACTGCCCTTGTACGGTACACTGGTAAGGCTGCATCTAGAGTATGTGGTTCAGTACTAGTGCCCACACCTCAAAAAGGACATTAACCTGCTGAAGAAGGTCCAGAGGAGGGCTACAAAGATGATAGTGGGTCAGCAGGGTAAGACATACAAGGAGAGGCTGAGGGCACTGAATATGTACTCCCTGGAAGACAGGAGAGAGAGAGAGAGAGAGTGAGGGAAGACATGACTGGGACCTTCAAGCACTTGAAAGGGATAAATAAGGTTGATAAGGAGAATCTCTTTAAGCTGAGCGGCAACCACAACATGAGGGGGCACAGTCTTAATCTGGAGGGTGGAAGGTTTAGGAGGGAGGTCAGGAAGCACTTCTTCACAGAGAGGGTGGTGGACATTTGGAATGTGCTGCTGGAAGATGTAATCTCATTGAAGACAGTGGACAGCTTTAAGAGAGATTGGGATAGGCATAGGGGGAAGGTATGAATCATGGATAGGGAGGATAGCAGCAGCGGGGAGGGAGGGCAGGGGCATTAGCTCAAGCTGTGGACCCTGCAATACAAGCAGGCTTGATAGACCAAACGGTCTTCTTCTGCTGGCTTCTTCATATGTTCGTATGTAACTGTTTATAGCAGACCTAGATGAAATCATCCACAGTCACATTTTCAAATATACAGATGACGCAAAACTAGGTGGTCCCTGCAGAACCATAGAACAAAGAATCCAAATCCAGAGTGATCTAGATGCTATCTCAAACTGAAAACATAGGTAAAGCTACCAACTGTCCCTATTTTCCCAGGACAGTCCCTATTTTAGGCAGCATGTCCCAGTGTCCCCACAGGTTTTGCAAAATGTCACTTTTGTCCCAGTTTTTGCTTACTTGTCCCAGTTTTGTCCCTTTTTTTGCTGACTGCTAATCAGTGAGTAACAGTTATTTCAGCACCACTGTGGCTCTGCTCGGCCTGCACAGCAGTTTGCAACTTTAACCCCTGTGCCTGTGTTGCACCACAAGCATGTCAGTTGGAGCACAGTAAAGCATGTTCCTTCCTGTTAGATTAAACTGGGTAGTAGTGCAAACAAGCGCATGTGGACGTCTAACTGCCAGCTGCTAAGTGGGACTCCAGACAGAAAAGAGACCGGCAACAGTGAACTAAGGTGCCCAGACCTGAGCAACTGTAGGGAAGTGTGTGAAAACAATCTGGTGTGGTGGTGGGAGTCACTGAAGTGAAGTTTGCTCAGCAAATGAGGTGAGTGTAAGCAGGTTGGATGGAACTGTCAGGATGAGCAATAAATGCAGCTCAAATGTCTGATCACAATTTAATGCAGGTTTGCTTCTAATGAACTTTCTGTACATCATGGTTTGGAACTTGCTGCAACAGAATGATGTATTGTTTTGATCAGAATGTCTGCTACTGGAGTTACTGAGGGGTGCCATGGCCAGAGCAGGCAGCAAAATTTAACTGATTGTGCGCAGCATTGACTGCGCCGGTGTCCGTGGGAGTGACACGGTGGGGGTCATGTTTAGAATGAACTATCCCAGCTTTAGACCTCAGAAAGTTGGTAGCTTTAAACATAGGTGGGGAATGTCCATTAATACTAGCAAATGCTGTGTCTTACATATGGGGAGACAAAATCCCTTACATAAGTACATCCTAAATAACAGTACACAGAGATCGAACATGACTAATAAAGTCCTGGATATAATAATTGACACAAATTTTGACTTTAAGGAACAGTGTACAAATGAAGTATCTAAGACAAATAGAACTAGTGGGGCAATAAAAAGAAACATCAAAATCCACACAGCAGAGATACTCTTGCCACTGTACCTGTACATGTCTTATGTTAGACCGCAGCTGGATTATTGTAGCCAACTCTGGTGTCCTTACTGGAGGAAAGACATGGATAGAAGAAACAATTACTCACCGAAGTAATATTACTTCTTCCAGGGTATTCTTTAGCATTATTGACAGATGCAGTATGCCAGCTGAGTTCAGCTGCCCCGGAAAGGAGGAGTCAATGCAAATGAGGAAGGCATTGGCCAGTCAGGATAGAGATAGAGTGCTGCCTACAATCAGCCTGAGGGACCTCAGAATGAATTTCGGAGCTGAAAAAGAGCAAAAATTGTGCCCAACAGGGGCAAAAAAACGGTCAACAACATACAAACTATCTATTCTAATCCACTACTGTGAAAACATTTTATCACTGAGATCAATACCAGTTAGCAAGTTTGGCTAAATCCCCTAACAGAGCCCTTAGACAAGGTTTCCAGGGGAGGAAGGCTGGGAGTGTCAATAATCCTAAAGAATACCCTGGAAGAAGTAATATTACTTCAGTGAGTAACTGTTTCTTCTCACCTCAGGAATTCTTTAGCATTTATTGACAGATGCAGACTTCAAAGCAGTGTATTTGGGAGGAGGGCACAGAAACCTATTTAGGAAAAAGGCTCTGTAGCACCACCCTGCCAAACTTCGCATCTGAATGGGACTGCACATCCATAGAAACATAGAAACATAGAAGTTGACGGCAGATAAGGACCGCAAGGCCCATCCAGTCTGCCCATTTCTTTTTCTACCTTATAAATGTGCCATCTGCCTTTGCTCTGTCAGTGACCTATCTATTCGTAGTCATTTGTATTGCTCCCTTATGCCTATCCCATGCCTGTTTGAAGCCCTGCACTGTATTCATAGCCACCACTTCTTGTGGTAAGCCATTCCATGCATCTACCACCCTTTCTGTGAAAAAATTTCCTCACATTCCCCTTAATCGGCCTCCCTCTAATCTCATGCTGTGTCCTCTTGTCCTGCTATTTTTCTTATATTTAAACATGTTAGACTCTTTCACCTTGTTTATGCCCTTAAGGTGTTTAAATGTCTCGATCATATCACCTCTCTCCCTCCTTTGCTCAAGGGTATACATATTGAGCTCGTTAATCTGTCCTCATATGTCTTCTGATGCAGTCCCTGCACCATTTTGGTTGCCCTTCTCTGGACTGCCTCAATTTGGTTAATGTCCTTGTGAAGGTGTGGCCTCCAATACTGCCGCAGTACTCCAGATGGGGCCTAACCAATGTCTTGTACAGAGGATTATTACCTCCCTCTTACGACTTGTGATACCCCTACTAATACACCTAACACCTCCTAGCCTTACCTACTGCTTTAGAGGTCTGCTTGGATGATTTTAGGTCATCAGTGATGATGATGCCCAAGTCTCTTTCTTCCTTTGTGACTGCTAGCAACTCCCCTCCCAGCCTATAAGTGGCTTCAGGGTTTCTCTTCCCTATGTGCATGATTTTGCACTTCTTTGCATTAAATCCCAGTTGCCACTCTTCTGACCATTCTGCTAGTTTATCCAGATCTCTTCTCATTCTGCCCACCCCATCTGGATCATCTACTCTGTTGCAGATCTTGGTGTCATCTGCAAACAGACAAGCCTTACCCTCTAGTCCATCTGCGAGGTCACTAATGAAGATGTTGAATAGGACTGGCCCCAGGACTAGATCCTAAGGTACCCACTTGTGACTTGCATCTCTTCTGACTGTATACCATTTACCACCACTCTCTGTTTTCTGCCAGTCAACCAGTTTGCCACCCAGTTGACCAACTTCTGACCCACCCGAGCCTACCTAGCTTATTTATCAATCTTCTATGTGGAACAGTGTAAAAGCTTTGCTGAAGTCAAGGTAGGCGACATCAACTGCTCCCCTTGGTCCACCACTCTGGTTACCCAGTCAAAGAAATCTATGAGATTAGTTTGACAGGACCTTCCTTTTGTAAACCCATGCTGTCTTGGATCCTGTGCCCCTATGGATTCCAGGTGTTGCACTATCCTTTCCTTAAGGAGTGCCTCCATAATCTTGCCCACTACTGAGGTAAGACTGACGGTCTGTAGTTCCCGCCTCCTCCCTGCTACCACTCTTGTGGAGTGGGATCACATAAACCCTTCTCCAGTCTTCTGGGACCTCTCCTGTGCTCAGAGACTCACTAAACAATTCTGCTAATGGCTCTGCTAGTTCCTCCTTTAGCTCCTTAAGTACCCTGGGATGTATGCCATCAGGTCCCATTGCCTTATCCACCCTGAGCTTAGCAAGCTCTTGTAGGACCCTTTCTTTTGTGAGAGGGTAGTGCTCACCTCCTCCCCTGTGTCCATGATGCTGAGCTGTGGGCCTTGCCTACCTTCTCTTCAGTAAATACTGAGCAAAAGTATCTATTTAGGATAGATGCCTTTACAGGGTCCTCCTCCTCACATGCTCCCTTTTCTCCATTAAACAGCAATACCCCTCTGGACTTTCTCCTTTCACTAATGTATCTATAGAAAGTCTTGTCACCTTCTTTTACTGTTCGTGCTAGTGTTTCCTCAGTTTGGGACTTTGCCTGCCTTACTGCCTTACCTGCTTCCCTTAGGGCAGTTTGGTATGCCTCCCTATCTTCATCCCGCTGTGTTCCCTTATATTTTCTGAAGGCCAGCCTTTTGGCTCTGACCTTTTCTGCTACTGTATTTGAGAACCAAAGTGGTTTCCTTCTTCTTTTACACTTCCTTTTCTGTCTAACACAATGGGATGTTGCTTCAAGTATTGTATCCTTAATGCTTGCCCACTTTGCCTGTACCTCCTCACCTGTGTTTCTTTTTGCCAGGGCTAGCTTAACTCTGTTGGCCATCTTATCAAAGTCAGCTCCTCTGAAGTCCCATATTTTTGCCTTGGAATGGGATGATTTAGATGTAGTAGCCAAATTGAACCATACCATGTGATGGTCACTGGCCTCAGGTGACCTTCTACCTGGAGATCTGTGATCCCTTCTTTGTTAGTCAGTACTAGATCTAGGATAGCCCTGTCTCTTGTGGGTTGCTGTACCAGTTGTTTGAGGCCCTCCCCTGCAGGAATCCACTATGTGTCTAGTTCTGGCCGATGTTCCTGCTGGTATTGACCAATCTGTATCTGGCATGTTGAAGTCTCCCATTATCAGAACCTCCCTTTAGCTGTCATGTTTGTATATCTTCTAACAGTAATGTGTCTATGTCCTCCCTCTGGTCTGGGGGCCTGTAGACAACCCCAGTTCTTATGGCTGTCCCATTTCCTGTTTCCAGGGTGACCCACAGTTCTTCTGGCTCCTTATGTGTATTCTGAATTTCTGTAGCTTTGATATTTTCATTAACATACAGGGCCACTCCTCCCCCCCTTTTTGCACCTCGGTCTCTTCTGAACAATACATAGCCAGGTACTGAAGTCTCCCAAGTGTGGTTACTGGTAAACCACGTCTCACTAATTGCTACTATGTCCAGTTTAGCCTCTGACATTGTGCCTGCAGGTCTGGGATCTTATTTCCCAGGCTGTGAGCATTGTGTACATGATTTTCCATTGGCCAGATTTTGGTGTGTTAGTTGTTGGGTGAAGTTTGGCATTACCCTGTGCATCGTATGGGAGACAAACCTTTTTCTTACCTGGTGATGCAAATGAATGGCAAACACGCTGAATTCCTGTTTGACCACTAGCTGAGGGGAGGGTGTTCTTCCCATTCGACGTGTAGGGTGCTGCACCCTCTCCCCATTTGCTAGTTTAAATATTCTGCAAAGACGTCAAACTTCTGCCCCAATGCACTGACTCCTCTTTAGTCAGATGCAGTCCATCAAATTTAAGAACTTTCGCTCCCAGAACTGTTGCCAGTTCCCTACAAATCTGTGTCCTTTTTCTGGCACCAGTCCTTGAGCCACGTGTTTAGCTCCCTATCTCCCCTTCTCTGACCTTCCGTCCATCTGCTCCCTTCTCCCAGACTGGCAGGATCTCAGAGAAGGAGATGCAGACGAAATAGATGATAGTTTGTCACCCAGCCTAGTCAGGTGTTCCTTGGTCTCCACAACTGACCCGGCTGGCGAGATCATTAGTCCCTATGTGTACTAGGACATCAATGTTTTCTCCTGCTTTGTGAACAATTTTAGCAATGCGGTCAGTGTCTCTCCATGCTGATGTACCTGGGAGACATCTGACCATCACCCTAGCTGGAGATGGGTATCAACTCCCGAATCATGGAGTCTCCTATGATCGAAGTTTTTGGATTTCCTTTGTGCTTGTTTAGTTTTGGTTCCTGATTTGGGTGAGTATTGTTGTGCCAGCTCCTGTGCATGATGTCCTGCTGTGCAGTGTCTTCTGCCTCTTTATTTGATTTCAGAGATAGAGGCAGATACCTGTTTGTAGTGTTTATATGGTTTTGGAGGTAATGTGTTGGAGAGCAAGAGTGATGGGGCACCTGATTTGCTCCTCCTAACCACCTGCCAACCTCCTGGACCAACTACCCTCTCCGGTCGAGGTTTTTCTGTTGGATGCTGGGGAAATGGCGGTGGTTCTTATAATGTATTTCCTCTTCAATATGAAATTTGAGGCGTGCAATCTCTGCCCATGCTGCCCGGAGCTGAGACCTAAGATCTCCAAGGCCCAGCATGTAGGACAGTGTCCTAAATCCTGTAAGACTGTCCTTCTGAAAATTGTTCCACAGTACCTGCAGTTAATGAAATCCATTACAAATAAGTTGCTGGGTTTGTAACCTAGTCAGAGTAATTAGAAGGAAAAAAAATGCAAGTAATGGTTTAATTGTGCTTTGTTTAACTTGTTATAACAAGTTAAATTACTAGTGCCCTGTAAATGAGATCACCTTGTGGAGGCCCCACTGATCCGCCCTTCCTGCTCTGTCACAGGAAATGTCACAACTGTGGTACCCTATAAAGGAGTGTAGCGTGGGGTGGTTGGGGATGGGGTGGGTGGCTGGGCCCTTCCCTGCCTAAAAGAAGAACCACAGACGAAAGAACAAGGAGGTAAGAGCAGAAACAATCAGTCAACAACAAATGCAGTAACCCTGAAAGCTTATCCTAATGTTAGATAAAACTGTAAAACCTGTAAAGCACCACCTGTAATAATTTCAGAGAGGATATACCCTGTAAGAAACACTTTGCTCCAGAGAAAAATAAAGCAGTAACAGAAGATATACCTTGCAAAAGTCAATTTGAATCAGAAGATTACAGCAGTAATCTGTTAGCACACACCTGTAGGCACACCTTGTAATAATGCAGAAGAAGGTATACCAGCAACAACAATTTGAATCAGAGAAAAAATAAAGCAATGAAATGTTAACAACAAACAGTGAAATGTTAACAACAAACAGTAGCAAAATCCAAGCAATAACGTTTGGTGATAGTGTGGACTGATTTCCAAGTAGCTGCTCTAATAACTTTCAGCAGCAGGATATCCTTGGAAGCTGTTACTGAAGCAGCTGTTCCTCTGGTAGAGTGAGCTCTGAGCCCAAGAGGGGGCTGTCTGCCCACCTTGTTGTAACAGAACTGAGTATAAGAAACAGTCCAATGGGAAATGGTTCTCTTGGTCACCAGTTGTCCCCTGCCCACATCACCAAAGGTGAGAAAAAGCTGGGATTGTCTTTCTTTGAACTGCTTGGTTCGCTCCAAGTAGAAAGAAAGGGCTCTCTTCACATCCAGGCTGTGCAGTTTGCGCTCACCTAGGGAGGACTTATCTGAGAACAACACCGGCAGAGAGACTGACTGATTAAGGTGGAACTCCGAGACCACCTTGGGAAGGAACTTTCTATTCGTCCGCAGGACAACCTTGTCCTTAGGGGGAATAATGTAGTTAGGAGCTGTACTCAGAGCCTGCAGCTCTGAAATCCGTCTGGCAGAGGTAATGGTCACTAGAAAGACAGTGTTCCAGGTAACGTATTTCAAATCAGCCGTAGCCATAGGTTCAAAAGGAGGATCCATGAGCTTGGCTATACAGAGGTTAAGGTCCCATGGGGGAACCGGTTCCCCTACAGGGGGGTGCAGATGGAGAAGTCCCTTGAAAAACTTCTTGAAAATAGGTTGAGAAATAAGTGATTTTTCTTTACCTCCAGAAAGGTAGGCCAAAATGGCCGCTAAGTGAACTCTTAAGAAAGATGCCTTTAGACTTCCCACCTGAAGATGAACCAAGTAATCCAATAAGAAAGCAGAAGAGGACTATAAAGGGTCTAAGCCATTATCCCTACACCAGAAAGAAAAACGTCTCCACTTGGAGGTGTAAGTTTTCCTTGTGCTGTTTTTTTTGGCCATCTGTAAAACATTCAGTACTTGCTCTGAATACAAAGAGTCTGGGAAATCTAACTCCTCAAGTACCAGGCTTTGAGATGAAGAGACCGGATGTTGGGGAACACCCCTCTGGTCTGAGGGAGAGTCAGAAGGCTGAGACATAAAGGAAGTCTGATGGTTTTCTTGACCGACAAGGAGGGGAGCAGGAAATATCACAGCTGTCTCGCGCAGTCAGGAGCCACCAAGATCATACTGTCACTCATGGATTAGCAGTCAGTAAAAAACAAAAAAAGGGACAAAACTGGGACAAGTGAGCAAAAACCAGGACAAAAGTGACATTTTGCAAAACTTGTGGGGGCACTGGGACATGCTGCCTAAAATAAGGACTGTCCTGGGAAAATAGGGACTGTTAGTAGCTTTAGCTAAAACCTGCTTTTCTAGTATCAGCTTGCAGTCCTAAATGACCTTTAGATTCTTTGTTACAGGCTGGGCCAGGGGTACTGAGGGATGAAGCACTGGACACTCCACCAGTTAACCACATTCAGAAATGAGCACATGTTGCTGGGGGCTGGCCGAGGGAACAGGACTGAGCATCCAAAGGACTGCTGTCCTCTCCCGGGGGGGGGGGATGGCTGCATGCTGTGCTGAATGACTGCCTCCAGGTGGAGGCTTAGTGGTAGTACAGGATGGGAGCAGCAGAAGTGGGGAGGTGCTGTGGGACTCTGCAGCATGTGTGTAAGTCCACTCTCATACATTGATGCCCTAGGGTAGGCTGGGGTGAAAATGGGGAAAAATGATGCCTACCTGCCGATCCCTCACTCATTGTATTACCAGGACCCAGATCCTGGAAGACTGGATTGTGCTCTGGGGGGACAGAGAATGACCCTCCTCCTCCTGACCCCACCTTGGGGAAATCCATGTGGGTAACTAGGTCCTCAGGTGAGTCCAGGGGGAATGTAGGATGGTGGGGATCAGTGGGGCAGAGCAGAAGGGAGCATAGCCTGTCCTGGCCTCAAGGAGCATAAACACTTGTATATAAAAAAAGATTCTTTACCACATCTACAGCTCTGTGAACTTGGCCACCCAGTGAAAGGAGTGTTGCCAAATTTAAAGGTTTACCCCACGGTTCAGTAGGGGCCACCAAACTCCTCCCCCCTTCCCAGCTACATAAACCCTCACAATCCAACAGTTCCCTGCCTGGTGTTTCCACATCTTACCATCACCTTTCTTATCCTTTATTTTTCTTTAACCCCACTGTTCAGCACACCATGGCCTGAACGTGTGTATATAGGTATTTACTGTACATATCCTTGCGAAGCTTATTGTTATTGTTATTCACTTGTATACCTTTTTGTTGTTACCCTCCCTACTGAATGTACTGTATAATTGTTGATTATGTTTTGAGCCTTCTTAGTCGCTCAGGACCTCCTTGTAAATGAGCTTGCTCAACGGAGTAGCTTCTGTCAATAACCTTTGACTTTTACTTTGACCATCACGCTGCTTGGCTCCTCTCTGCTGCCTGTTTCTTTGTTGGGTTGTCTGTTTTGCTTGCTGTTTTCTTGTCTTTGCCATTTTCTGCTTTGTTCTTCCCTTTGTTGTGTAGTGGCTGTGTTCACCCCCATTGATGTTTTTTGCCTTCCTCATTTTCACTGGTCTGTTGTTTCCCTCCCTGTTTCCCTTTCTTTTCTATGGCTCTCCTCCCTCCACCATTCTCTAAGCAGCTCTGCCACTCTCTCCCTCTGTCTTGCTCACTCCCTCCTGGCATTCTTTCCCCTGCCTGTTGTTTTACCATTGCAGCACTTCCATTCAAACTTAGAAAATGGGCTTTTTATTACCTGGCGTCTGATTGGCTAGTACCCTTGCCAGGGGGTACATTAACTTTCAGTAGGTACCCAGGGAATAAAAAGTACCAGCCTATAGTGCCCCTTCACCCACAGAAATATCTTAGAGCCCACCCTGCTTCCTAATTGGCTCTAACCATCTAATTAGAAAATTAAATCACCGCCATTTTTTGTTTCTCGCTTAGCGAGAGATAGAGTTTCCCATCGTTCAGAGCCTGCTACCTAAGGAAACCATACAGAACCTCTCACTGCATTAGCTATTTTCTTTTTTTTTTCTAAAGTACTCCTGTGCCATATCATGCAAATCTCTACACCTTTACTCTGAGAGACCCGACCATAACCTCGCTCCTTCTGCCTCCACAGCATTCCCTAAAGTAACGGTGCTTCAGATCTGTACCGGGCAGCAGACTGTGACAGCATAAACTGATTTACCCTTTTGTCACTGTCTCCCAACTCTATCCCCATTTAACAGGTTATTTTTTTTGTGTGTATGTGTAAACTGTTTGGTTTTCTTGCTCTTTCGCTCCCGCGGCTCGGACTCCTACTCACGTGGCTCGAACACTCAATCCAGTGCAGTCACAACAGCGCCTGCTAAGTTAATACAAGTGATTAAAAAATATCAGTTGTAGTAAAACAAAAATCCTATTGCCGCCAACTCTGTTTAAACCCACATGTTCACAGTACAGTAGCAAAAAAAAAAAGTAAGCACAGCTTGCACCTCATTTTAGCATGGTGTCAGATAATCGGCAACGAGCTCCTGATGTTACATTACCTCTTTATTTTCAGTGTGCCCGAGGTCTTCCCAACACAGCTCTAACTGTGGCAGGCAAAAAAAAAAAAAGAAAACACAATGAACAGAAGACACCTGTACTAAGCGATACTCTAAGTGAAAAAACAAATGTGTTTTTCAGTTTGTAGAATAGCATTTGCACGTCATGTGCTAAGCGCTACTGTGACAGTGCCGCATTGCTGAAAGCCTATCTGTACTTCTATTTCCACAGCAGGTCCACCTGCCCACCTCCTCCATTCATCTCCCGATTTAAAAAAAAAAGAAGTTAACCTGCTCCAAAACCGTGGACGCCTGCCTGCCTGCCACCTCTACTTTTCTTCAGACTTCCAGTTCATTCACTGGCTCCACAAGAAGGCCGACCGCCCACCACCTTCACTCCTCTTCCGAAACTGTCTATCCCCACAGCTGATATTGTAGCCCTACTCAATAACACAGCTCAAAAGGAAATCAGCAAGCCATCAACATTTAAAGATGTAAAGCAGGTTTCTTTTCTTTTATTCATAGCTCTCCCACTACAGCTCATTGACCACATTCCCCGACGGAACAAAGAATGCTATTCTAGTAGAATGAAGGTACAGTATAAATGAAAAGCAACAAGCAAATAAATATTAAAAAAACGTATATGCATATAAAAAGAACAAAACCTAAAGCAAAATGTGTGCGTGTGTGTGTGTGTGTGTGTGTGTGTGTGTGTGTGTGTGTAACCATAACAACCAGCTGTAAAAAAAAAAAAATCCAATGCAGGCGGAGGAACTATTTAATTACAAACTAAGCAAGCAGCATAGTGTTTAACCAACTAAAAATAAAAATAATAAAAAAAATCATTATTTAATATAGTTGCTCATTTTCTAAGCGCAATAATACCCTCCAGGGTGGGCTGTATGGGCAATACCAGACCTTTCAGGGGCTATAAGGCCCTCCGCCTGTGGCGTCTGGCTTCATTATGCCCCCGGGCAGTCCGGTATTGTCCAATACTGCCCACTCTGTCGGGTATTATTGCTTACATAGAAACATAGAACCATAGACTTTGATAGCAGATAAGGACCGTTTTGCCCACCTAGTCTGCCCAGTTCCCTACCTAATGGTTAGGCTGCAGATCCTAGTTAACCAACAGCCTACTTCCTCCTACTCCCATGCTAGAGTTACCTTATGTCTGTCCCATGCATTCTTGAATTCCCCCACTGTTTTTGACCCCACAGCCTCCTCAGGAGGGCCATTCAATGCATCCACCACCCTCTCCATGAAAAAATACTTCCTCATGTTGCCCTTGAGTCATCCCCCCCTCTAGCTTCAAATTGTGCTGCCCTGTTCTTGCACATCTCTTTTTCTGAAAAAGATGCTACCCTCTTGGACTTTGATGAGTCCCTTGAGGTACCTGAAAGTTTCTATCATGTCCCCCCTCTCCCTCCACTCCGCGAGGGTATAAATATTAAGCTATTTTAGTCTCTCTTCGTATGGCTTCTGGTGCAGACCCTGCACCATTTTAGATTCCCTCTTCTGGACTGCCTCCATCCTGTCTATGTCCTTGTGGAGGTGGGGTCTCCAGAACTGCACGTAGTGCTCCAGATGGGGTCTCACCAACTGTCTGCACAGTGGGATAACAACTTTTTATTTTCTACTGGTGATGCCTCTTCCTATGCATCCCAGTATCCCCCAGCCCTCCTTACAGCCTTCTTACATTGCTTGCCTACCTTTAGGTCGTCTGATATGACTACCCCCAGGTCCCTTTCCATTTTTGTTGTCGTTAATTCCTCACTCCCATTGTGCACTCTTCCCTCTGGTTTTTGTTTCCCAGGTGCATTACTTTAAACTTCTTTGCACTGAATCTAAGTTACCATACTTTTGACCATTCCTCCAACCTTGCCAAGTCCATTCTCATCCTTTCCACCCCCCTTGTGTATTAACCCTGTTGCAGATCTTTGTGTCATCTGCAACAAGACATTCTTTTCCTTCCAGTCCCTCTGCAATGTCACCTACAGTATAAAGACATTAAAGAGAAACGGTCCCAATACTGAACCCTGTAGTACCCCGCTAGTAACTCCCCTTTCTTCAGAGCAAACTCTATTTACTATTACCCTCTGTGTCCTGTTGTCCAGCCAATTTTTTACTCAGGTTACCACCCTGGGACCTTTTGTGTGGGATTCGGTTAAATGCCTTGCTAATGTCTAGGTAGGCCATGTCCACAGCCCCTACCTGGTCTACTACTTTGGTCACCCAGTCAAAGAAATCCAATAGATTTGTATGACATGGCCTTCCTACTGTGAATCCACTCTGCCTTGAGTCCTATGCCCTGCTAGCCTCTAGGTACTCAACAATTCTTTCTTTCAGAAGTGATTCCATCATTTTCCCTGCCACTGAGGTCAAACTAGCAGGTCTATAGTTTCCTGCCTCTGCCTTGCTTCCACTTTTGTGAAGAGGAATCACATCTGCCCTCCTCCAGTCCTCAGGTACCACACCCTTCTCTCATGATTTGTTAAAAAGGGTAGTCAGTGGTGCCACTAGTTCTCCCTTTAGTTCTTTTAGAATTCTGGGCTGAATCCCATCAGGACCCATTGCTTTGTCCACCTTCAGTTTTAGTTCTTTCAGGACTCTTTCTTCTGTGAATAGACTGGTATCAATCCCACTATCCAGTGTGCTTCTATTATTTGGTTTAGATACCTCCTCCTCCTCTTCTTTTGTGAATACTGAGCAGAAGTATTCATTCAGTATCTTTGCTTTGTCAATGTCACCCTCTGCCCACCCCCTTATTTTATTAAGCATCACTATCCCTCCCCTGGTCTTTCCTTGCTTCCTAATGTACCGATGTAACCCCTAGGTGGTGCTATCCTAAGGGCTACTAACCTTGCCTGCATGGCTAATCACAGGTTGAGGTGCCTGAGCTCGTTGAATGGGTGCCTTCACCTGGAGGGTAGGTTTAAGGGTAGAGTAGCTGCTCTGGGTACAGCTCTGTGAGACAGTGATACCCCCTCCGACCCCTCTGGTGGCTTACACTTGTCAGTAGATAATCACATTTAACATCAAGACACAATACTGAACCCACACTTGGCACACTTACCATCAGGGCTGGATCAGTAGCACAGGCCCTAGAGATCCCCTGTAAAACAAGATCTGGAATAGAACAGTGTAAAGAAATTACAGTATCCTCTCCACAAAGGTACACAATAGCCAGGTTATATGCAGAAAGAATATAATCTGATTTATTCAGGGGACATGAACAAGGGTGGGGCAGTAATCTGGTATTTGATTCTAGGTCTGATTTAGTCAGGTTAAGCATGCATGCACTAAGAGGCCCTCTAGCACAGTCACACACACTCTGGATGCCCAGTTGTTATGCAGGCTAGCCTGAAGCATTGCCCGGGAAAGGTCAGCATTGCAGCTGTTGGGGCCGTTTAGGAAAGAAAACAACATGCACTTTAACCCACAATTTGCAATCTGGAGCCGGACGACTCAGTCCAAAATTATTAACCACAACAATTAAGTCAGATGACACACCAATGGTTTTGAGCTTTTGTTGCAGGGAGCTACCCTGTTATTTACTCATGTTACCCAGACCAGGATGTAGGATTGATGAGATGAAGGCTGCAGGGTGGAAAGCTGGTTTGCCAGGGGAAGCAGGGCTCACATGATGCACTGTGATGGTTGATCCTGTTCGATGGTGTTGAGCAGGGAGTCAAATCCCCAAGTAGGTCTTTCGTTATATGAGTCTCTGCGGAGTGAGCAGCAATCTAGGCCAAGATGGACAGGCCCAGACCAGGTGAAGGGTTTGAATGTCAGTCGGGTTAGTTGCTGGATGCAGCGTCCAGCTTGTGCGACACATTCAAGGGTGTGGGGAACCAAATCACAACCCCCTCTACACATTCAGCACACTTATAGTAAGAATAGCCAAATACCACAGTTTGGATGACAATCTGGTTGCAATTAGACAGTGTCTCTACGCAAACCGTATGCTCTGCAGTTGTCTTCAAGTCCTGACAGGCTGATCACTCCATGAGCAAGTCTTTGGTTCACACCAGGCAAAATTCACTCTCACAATTCAGGATTCCAGTAACAACAACAACAATTTCGGAAAGAGTCCGATATTAGATTGCAGACTTCTTCACGCAGGAAGATGGCAGCAGGCAAGCCAGACACAGCCTTTCCACTGATTCCATGCACTACCAAACAGGAGCAGCTGCTGGAATTACTCGAGCTGTTCACTCTCTCAACTCCAGCTACACACTTCACTACTGCTGCAGACAGCTCTGGGCTTTCCCAGTGATCCAAAAGTTTTGGTTGGTTGATCCATCTGTCTGTCACAGCAAGGGCTCCCCTTGCAGGTCCATTTTGGCACCAAAAAGTAAAAACTACAATTCCTACAGAAATTCACTCCCACAAGATCTCTGGGGACAGTTTCCATTTTAGAGTCCCATGAGGTTCTGATTAGCCCAAACTGGCAGTCCAGGACCAAAATGGTGGCTTTTGGCAAAGTAGTCCATGCTGCTAAGGAAAGCAGGTTAGACAAACTACTATATTATTACTGCTAAAATAGATAGTCAGCAAACAATCACAGATCCTAATAGGGTTTCCTCTGCACACTTAGCGATGGCAGAATGAAGCAGCTGTAATACAGCCTGGGCAGGACTCAAGCCTGAAACTACTCGTTCCCCACCCAGATTAATTATAACCTATGAAATAGATTCCTTTTAAAGAGACAGACATTAAGGCTAACTGGGCACTCGCATGCAAACACTTTTAACCTGTTTAACACAGAACACGATCCTGACAGTGGGCATTAGGCAAGCCCAGGAAGATATTTTAGGAACCCTCAGTTGTGGGGGGAGGTTACACCTATAAAATATTTTATCCTTCTTCTTAACTGAGTTGGCTGTCTTTTCCTCGGTTTTGACCTTTGCCATTCTGACTGCCTTCTCCCCTTCCTTCTGCTTTAACTGGTACAGTTCTCTGTCCTGCTCCTTCTTTTTTTTAAATAACACTTTTATTATTTTTAATTATCAATGAACATAGCAACACACAATTATGTATAATTGTACTCCACAAAACCCAACTACAGTATTTAAAAATTGTACTGGGAAATTAATTTCCTTTATAATATTACATATTTCTACTTTTTAACCAGTAAATACAATAACAATATTATAAACCAAAACACATGTTGGGTATTAAATAACCCAAAAAAACTCTCCCCTCCACCCCCTTAAAACCTTATTGTACAACCCACAGTGGTATAAAGTCTTCTCGTATATATGCTTCCACCCGATATTTCGTTCCCTAAATTTCAAACAAAATTGCCTCTCTCACTTGAAACCACCATTTGTTTTTTGATAAAAATTAAATAATTTGGAGGTTCCAGTTACCCAATATATGTCTCTTAGTAATCATAGTACCTACAAACAATATTTTACCCTGGTTATTGTCTAATCCGAATTCTTCAATATCATTAAAATCATTTTTGAGAAGGAATTATTTACCCTTTTACCAATTAACTCTGTTATCCAGTTACTTGTTATTTCCCACAAGCATTTAATCTTAGGGCAATCCCATAAGCAGTGGAATAAATCAGCTTTTTGGTCACATAAATGCCAACACTTTTTAAAGCTATTTTTAGAAAAGTGACCAAGAATTTCAGGAGTAAAATAAGCACTATCCAAAATCTTTTTCTGAATAGTGCTATTTTTGGAATAGAGATAATATTTATACATTTTAGCCCTTAGATGTTTCCATTGTTGACTTGTATATGTAACCCCCAGTTCCAAACTTCGTCTGGCATTTATTTGATTCCAGATATCCTGATCTGGATTAATTATTTGGTAATACATTTTTGGAAGAGTCTTTTCCTTCCAGTGCAACACCATTTTATTCTGTTGATCTAAGATTCTTGAAAAGCTGTTAACTGGTTTGGCTGACATTGTATTTGTTATTTGAGAAAATGCTTTACTAAACTTTAAATACTGTAAAAAACCACATATATGATTTGCAGTTATTAATTGTTTTTTGGTATTGTATGATACAAATGTTCCTTCATTGGTTAGTAACTGATACCACATTTGTACTCCTTTTTCTCTCAAACATTCTGTTAATTTCCAGTCATTTATAGTCCAAGAGTCACTTGAACTGGAAATTTGAAAGTATAACCAAGGTATCATGTTTTTTTTTTTATTAGTCTCTTAATTTCTTGTTTTAACTCAGTATCAATGGTGTTATAAAGGAAGAGAGTCACCTTTTCTTCTTAGCTCCACATATTAAGAAATGGCAAATTTTCTTGTCTTTCAATAACTGAAAGGGGTCTTCAAACAACATGAAGTCTTGCTATATTATAGACATTAGCAGTTTGTTCCAGCTCTAGAACTGCCCCGGAGTGAAATGGTTAAAACCATTCCAAAATAGAATTTTGGCACGAGAGCAGCTCTATCTGTGTCATTTCAAACTTGAACTGTCAGATTCTTTACTCCGCCTCAGTGAACAGTCGCTCCGGAGATTTCTCCTTCTGCTCGGTTCATTTCTCAGTTTAAAAAGTGTTTTCTTGGTTGGATTTAACCGAGAATAGTTTTATTTTAACCACAAAACCGTTCGGTTCAAGCTCTATCTGTGGTAACCGTAAGTAAATGAAGGTTTTGTCTGTGTGGAACTTGTAAGTTATCGGTTCGGTTTTGAACCAATCAGTGGGTTTAAAACTCATTTAAAACTAAAAGTTACTATTTTAGAGTGTGGTTCCTGGTTCTTATCGGTTCTAAAAAATGGATTTATTACGTTTTTCCAATACCAATGACACGGTTAGGAACCGATAAAGGTGTCTTGCCTGGCACTGCTGTTAAAGGGCAAGTTTTTGGTTGAGGCTGGCATTATGTCTGAGAAACAAAGAAAAACCGGCCCATCATGCGTTTCAACACTGTGATATTTGTGGGGAAGTCTTTGCCAAGGCTGACCCACAACCAATGTGTTTATTG
This sequence comes from Neoceratodus forsteri, assembly GCA_016271365.2. Lineage (NCBI taxonomy): Eukaryota > Metazoa > Chordata > Ceratodontiformes > Ceratodontidae > Neoceratodus > Neoceratodus forsteri. The sequence continues at coordinate 1,521,736,884 of CM028130.1, read as the reverse complement.
TCTGGGTTTGACCACCTCCAGTCAGACTGCCAGGTATGTAAGAATTTCTCTGCAGCCACCCTGGAAAAAGATTGGGCAGGCTCAGGGAGCGAGAGGCCAAAAAGTCCGCTGACCGGATGGCCAGCCGGTTCGGGTGCCAACCGAACCAGAGGAGTGCCCTCTGACCAGGGCAGACTTCCTCGGCAAAGAAAAGCTGGTTCTGAGGAACCAATTCCAGTAAAGAAAACAAGAAAATCAGCAGGTCTGAGGTCCAAATTCCTTCTCCAACTGCTGCAGAGATAGCAAAAGCCATACAAATTGTCCAGTCACTGTCTCAGGGTCCGTCCGAACCACCACTATCTGGTAAAAGGGCGGTTCGTCCGGTCCCAGTAGTTCAGAATTATGATATTGAGGAATTTTATGAACCAGAGGAGGGGGAGGAGGATTATGAACAGTATGAATGTGGCTGGGAAGGTCTGGGTGTGCCCATTGAACTGGACATCTCCCCAGACAGACCTTTAGAATCTCCCCCTATGCTGTCTGAGTCCCCATCTCATTTTGTGTTTTATAAAAAAGTTGCTGAAACCCTCCAGCTTCCTTTAGAAGAGGCTGTGGATGAGCAAGAGGAGCCTGATTTTGTAGAAATGATGGATATTCCAGAGTCTAGGAGATTGTCTATTCCTTTACATAAGTCTTTTAGGAAACAAACAATTAAAATTTTAAAAGCTCCTAATTCTGTGCCTCCTGTAGATAAAAAGATGGACAGAAGGTATACATTGTCAGGCCCTGATACAGAATTCCTTTCTCAGCAATGCAGTCATGTTCAGGCTGCTGCCTGTGATAAAGCTAATATTCCCTTGGCTTCACATCCTCCTGACAAGGATTCCAGGAAGATTGATGCCATGGCAAAAACAGTATATGGCAGCCTCTCTGGGACTCAGGCAAGCAAATTATATAGCTTATGTAGCTAGGTATCAGAAATCTAGATGGGATACTGTTATGCAATTGGCCAAGCAGGCCCATGGCCAGCTGGCTAGTGAACTAGAACAGGTGGCTGCTGATGGCATTGAAGCCTCTAAGGTTCAGTTTCATGCTGCTGTGGATGTTAATGATGTTTCCTCTAGGGTCATGGCCACATCTGTAGCTTTCGTAGGTTGGCCTGGCTCAGGTGTACTAGTTTGTCTGGGATACCCAGACTAAGGCTATGGATTTTCCTGTGGTGGGAAATTCTCTGTTTGGGAGCAGACAGAGAATTACATGAAGAAGATGGATGAATATGGGACTACTTACAAGAGTGCCCAGGCTGAGGAGCGCAAGCCACTCCTCAAGGCATGCCCCGGGTAGGGGTAGGCCTTTCACAGGCCTTTCTACCAGACTCAGGCCTCCTCTGCCTATGCTCAGAGGGGCTTCTTCAGAGGCAGGGGCAGACGAGGGGTGGGCAGACCTGCTCCACCCCCAGCCTAAAACTCCTGCGAAACAGGCACCCTGATGGGGTGCCCAGGGCCGATTCTCCTGTACCAGTGGGGGCAGGCTGGCTTACTTCAGTCAGAATTGGGCTTCTTTAACCTCAGACAAGTGGGTTCTGGAAGTAGTAAGCCAGGGTCTGGTTCTCAGCTTCAAAAAGTTTCCCAAGTTGAGAAGCAGACTTTTCTACCTGCAGTGCTAGAGACCCTCGTTCTGGAAACAGAGGTCTCATCCCTGTTAGCTCTCAGAGCAGTAGAAAGGGTTACTCCCCTGCATCAGGGCAGGGGTCTGTATTCCAGATACTTCCTTACCCCAAAAAAGACAGGAGAATGGCGGCCCATTTTAGATCTCAGATATCTGAACAAGCATCTTTTGAAACCAAAGTTCAAATGGTAACTCTGGCAATGATTTTACCTTCCCTAAGGCCAGGGGACTGGCTAGCCTCCCTGGACCTCAAGGATGCCTATTTTCATGTCCTAATCAGAAGAGCCCATCAAAAGTACCTCAGATTGACTGCCCTCAGGTCATTACCAGTTCAGAGCAATGCCTTGCCTTACCTCTGCTCCAAGGGTATTCACAAAGTGTCTAGCAGTGGCAGTGGCCCACTTAAGGAGGCAGAGGATTGCTGTTTTTCCCTATCTAGATGACTGGCTCATTGTAGGCCAGTCCCCAGAACAGGTAAAATCTCACCTGCAGGTCACCCAGCAGCTTCTCACCTCCCTGGGTTTTCTGCTAAACCTACCAAAGTCATTTCTGGAACCAGTCCAGGTACTCACCTTTATAGGGCAGAATTGGACACAAAGCCTAGCCAGAGCCTTTCTTCCCCAGAAAGGGTAAGGAATTTAGTGGCTCTGGCCTCTTCCTTCACTCTGCAGGTCTCTCGACCAGCAAGACACTTTCTGCAGCTCCTGGGGCATGGCTGCATCCACAGCTGTTGTGCAGGGAGCCAGATTTCAGATGAGAGACATTCAGTTTCACTTGAGAACCTTTTGGTCTCAGAGAGACCCCTTCCAAGTTGGTCCCAGTGACTCGAACCTTGATCCTAGCTCTCCAGTGGTGGCAGGATCAGAGCAATTAAGAGTGGGGTCCCTTCATTTCCCTTCTCACGACTTGACTCTCACTACAGATGCTTCCCTTCTGGGTTGGGAGCCCACATGGGCGACCTTTCCACTCAGGGAGTTTGGTCCCGGAATCTCTGCTCCACATCAATTTGCTGGAACTCAGAGCTGTCTTTTTAGCTCTTCAAGCTTTTTCTGCATCTGTCCACGACAAGGTGATACAAGTCAGAACAGACAACACCACAACAATGTGGTACATCAACAAACAGGGGGCATTCAGTCTTCGACCTTGTGCACCGAGGCAATGAAGTTGTGGTCTCTGGCCTATTCCCTGAACACTTCCCTCATAGCAGTTCATCTTCCAGGGAAGGACAATGTCCTAGCGGATGCCCTCAGCAGGATTTCCCAGGGCCATCACGAATGGTCCCTGGATCCTCAAGTGCTGGGGATAGTTTTTTGCCAGGTGGGGCATCCCTCAGATAGATCTTTTTGCAGCCCCAGACAAGCACAAATTTCCTCTGTTCTGTTGCAGGCCTCCAGTGCAGGGCTCAGTTCCCCTGGATGCCCTTCTTCTGGATTGGGAGGGGAAGTTCCTCTATGCTTTCCCCCCTTTCCTCTCCTATTCAAAGTACTAGTCAAAATCAGATCTCAGCCTTGCAGGGTGATTCTGATTGCCCCTGATTGGGCCAGGCAGCCCTGGTACCCAATCCTTCTGTCTCTGACAGTCCATCTTCCCTGTGCCTCCCAGGAATCACAATCTGTTGACTTGTGCCCAGGGAAGGGTTTGGTATCGGACCTCAAATCCCTCAACCTCAAGGCCTGGCTCTTGAGGTTAGAGTTGCTGATTTATACCTCTCTCAGGGTGTTCTTGAGATCCTAAAGGCTTCCAGAAAGCCTTCCACTAGGGCTACTTATAGTTCTAAATGGAAAAGGTTTTCCATTTGGTGTGCTGGGAAAAATATTTCCCAGAATCTACTGAATTGCCCATTTTGTTAGATTACATGGTACATCTTAATTCCTTGGGTCTCAGACCAGCTACCCTGAGAGTTCATTTGGCAGCTGTGTCTGCTTTTTTGTCAGCAGGAAAGTCATCCCTCTTTCCTCTCATCCTGTGTTTTCCAAGTTTTTAAGGGATTACTCCATACTAATCCTCCTTTCGAGAACCGGCCCCTGCTTGGGACCTTAATGTTTGCATTGCCCAGTTAATGCAACCCCCTTTTGAACCTCTGTCTTCTGCAGAGCTTAAGTACCTAACTTGGAAAACTGTTTTTCTAGTGGCTATCACTTCTGCCAGATGCATAAGTGAATTGCAAGCCTTGTCAGTGGAGACTGACTTTATTTCTTTCCACAGGGATAAGGTAGTCCTTAGGACTAATAGGAAGTTTTGCCTAAGATGGTTTCAGATTTCCATCTTAATCAATCTATCTCCCTTCCAGTATTTTTCACTGATCACTCCTCTTCGGGTGAGAGGAGGTTGCACAACCTGGATGTTAAGAGAGCTCTTAGTTATTATATAGAGCGTACCAAAGGTCACAGGTTCGAATCCCTCCAACTTTTCCTTACCTATGGTGAAGTTGGGAAAGGCAAACCTGCCACTAAGAGATCAATAGCCAGGTGGATTGTCTCTTGTATCCAATTTTGTTATCAGAAAGTGGGCAGAGCCCCAGTTTGAGGGCTCATTCTACCAGGTACAGCTGCGTCTCTAGCTGCTGCCAGAGATATCCCTTTATTAGAGATTTGCCAGGCTGCTACTTGGAAAGCGGTGCACACTTTTACAAGCATTACTCCTGGATGTCCAGGCCAGGAGAGATGCTCAGTTTAGCACAGCTGTTCTTCAGAGCCTATTCCTAAGTAGGTTCTGCCTCTCTCCATGGAGGTACTGCTGTGTATTCTGCTAATGTCTATAGTATAGCAAGACTTATGTTGTTTGAAGAAAAATTACTCACCTTAGTAATGTTGTTTCTTCTAATGGAGTCTTGCTATATTCTAGAACCTCCAACCTGCCCTCTCAGAACCTCTACTTGGTGGGTGCGGGCAACTTAGTGTGGGCACTACTTATGTCCTGTTAGCATTTTGTCCCCTTTGGGACTTTGGGGTGTGTGTGTACAGCGTGTGTGTGTTTTATTATACTTATGTTCCATTTTCATATTATTAGAATGGTGTTAGTATTTCTGGTCCCTGACTTGAGTCTTGGGTGTTGGGACCATCAATGGTTGTTATTATTTAGGTAGCCATTTGGCTAGTGTAGGTTACAGCTTCCACACAGACCTTAGTGAGTTTGGCTCGTAAAGATCTGACAGTTCCAGTTTGAAATGACACAGATAGAGCTGCTCTCGTGCCAGAATTCTATTTTGGAATGGTTTTAACCATTTCACTCCGGGGCAGTTCTAGAGCTGGAACAAACTGCTAATGTCTATAATATAGCAAGACTCCATTAGAAGAAACAACATTACTAAGGTGAGTAATTTTTTCTTCCTTCCCATTCCTCTGACTCTCCCCAAAATCTCCTTCTCACCATTGTTTAATCAGGAAAGCTAATTCATAATAGAAGGGATATGGGCAACTGTAGCCCCCTACTTTTTTGTGAGATGTTAGCAATCTCCACAAAATTTGAGGTTTCCCACCTCTTTTGACATATCGAACCAACCTTTGGAAGACAACCAATAACTGCTTGAATGACATATAATAAATGTGGGATAGCCACCATTTTTATTGTTTCTATCTCCCCCGATAAAGACAGTGATAGCTTTTCCCAGTTATCAAGAAGGTCCTTTACTTTATCTTTTGCTTAATTTAACTTAATTACTTCTTCCTATTTATTACAAATAGTGATACCTAAGTACTTAATTTTGCCATTTATTTGAAAATTTTGAGTTATGCTCTCTTAATAGTTTATAATCAGGTTTATTTATGGCCATTATAACTGATTTAGATGGATTTAATTTGTATCCAGACACTTTGGCATAAGAGCATACTGTACTTCCTGTAAAAACTCTGGCAATGCTGAATTAGTATTTTTAATAATTATCAATATAACATCTGCAAAAATGTTTATTTTCTGTCCTGCTCTTTCTGTGTTTCCTTATACTTCCTGAATACTGTCTTTTTCTTCCTAATCTTCCCCACCATCTCTTTGGAGAACCATAGTGTTTTTTTCCTTCATTTTGTTTTGTGTATTTGCTTCACAAAAAGGTTTGTTGCCTCTGTGATGGCAGCTTTGATTTTTTCCCCATTGTTCCCCCACCCCACCTTCTTACCTGTTTGCTAGTGCTTTTCTGAGGCACTCCCCCAATTTGCCAAAGTCAGCCCTCCCAAAGTCCAATACCCTCACCTTTGTGTGACTTGACTCTACGGCTGTGTTTATCATGAACCGCATGCAGATAGCTTTGGTATCTCACAGTATTGCAGTCCACCAAACCTGTTCTGATATGCTGGGGTGGGTGCCAGTTTGGAGCACTTTTCTTCATTCAGTCTGGGTTCTTAGTAGTTTCTCAAACTCAAGGCTCCTATATAAGAGATGTAACAGTACTGCAATGACCTTTGAAATCCACAACAGTGTGATCATGTGTTTAGCCAAGCCTATACCTTGAACTGGGTCCCACCTTTGTGCATCACTCGGGACAACAGGAATCATCCACTTTAGCAGTTACTTCCTTTGTGACAGCTGGCTTCTACTGTGACTGTTCCATTTCTTTTATTTTGTTTTCTTTGCTTTTTTTTTTTGAAATAGAAATTTATTGGAGAAGTTTCTTCCATAGAAGTACACATATTAACAGACACATAGAAAGTGCATTACTACTCACGTGCACAGTATTGCAACCAAAGACAGGGAAAAGAAGAAGAAAAGGAATAGAGAAGAAAAGCAGGAGAGATAGAAAAGGGGGAGATAAGATTAACAAGTGGGAGAGTGCCTTCAGAAATATAAGAAAAAAGAAGAAGAGAAGGGAGAGAAACACTTTAGCATTATGAGTGCTAACAACAACTTATTACCTCTAACAAATATCGAGGTTATTTCAGTTGTTGCTAAAGGATCTCACATACAAAGTCACCCTGTTGGTACAATTATATAATACGTGACTAATAAAAAGGACATGTCCAGCAGTTAATAACAAAGCAAGTCTAACACACAGGAGTGAGGAGACCCCCTGAAGACTGGACCAGGAGAGTCCTCTCAAACATATCTGGCAAGCAATTCTAATACAGGTTTCCCCTCCTGGGAGGCCATAAAGTGCAAAAAGGGTAGACATCTCCCTTTAAATTTATCTAAAGATAGCCTCATCTTGGCCGTCAGATACTCCATGTCTAGGATCCTGGTACAGATATCATACCAAGTAGAGATAAAGGGCTTATCCAGAGTAAGCCATGACAAATTCATAGCCTTGAGGGCCGCTGCCACCAAGATTCCAAATAAGAGATGGGAGGATCTGGAGGCCAGAAGAGGGGGGGGGTCAATCCCAATAACCAGTACTGAGGGGACTCTGGCAGTACTAGCTCAAAAATACTTTCAAAAATATATTTTACTTCCTTCCAGTACTCCTGTATAACTTTGCATTCCCAGAATATATGGAAATATGTACCAATCAACTGACAGTTTCTCCAACAGAGGTCGGAGTGATGTAACCCGTAAAGTTTTGTCACCATAGGGACTCTAAAAAATCTAACAGCTAGCTTCCAATGAAATTCTCGCCAAAAGAGGGACAAAGTAGTGTTTTGAATAGCCTTCCAAATGGAAGTCCAGTCAGATTCTGACAGGGCCATACCTAGGTCTCCATGCCACTTGTCCTTAACCAGCATTAAGGAGTCGCCTCAGCACAGTTCATCCCCTGTAGTAATCTAGAGATAATTTTTTTTTGATTTGGAGACCTAATCAGGGAGGAAAGTACAGATTGCACAGGGTTATTTAAAGGTTCTGTACCCAACTCAAGCTCCTTTTCATTTAGGTGGACATAATGTCTTAACTGGAGGTAACGGAAAAAATCCATATGTTGGAGACTGAATTCATTCTTTAATTGCTGGAATGGTTTTACTAGATTCTGATCAAAAAGCTGGCCCAGATTAACCAACCCAGCTCTTGCCCACTGCTGAACACCCATATCCCACCTGAGTGGGCCAAAATCTAGGTAGCTCAATATAGTCGTGTGTTGGTTAAGCTTTAAGTAATGCCTATATTTGAGTACATGTCCCTCCATACCTGGGAAACCACCCTAGTGAAAGGATTCCTAAAGTCAAGCTGGTGCAACCTGGGAGTGTCCAAGAAAATAAGGTCTGAAATATTTCCCAGAGAAGAGTCAGCTCCCTCAATCTGAACCCATTTCAGTGGGGACTCCTGGGCCATAGTCACCAAAGGTTGCAGCTGAGATGCCCAGAAATACTTCTGGATGTCGGGTACCCCAAAGCCCCCCCTATCTTTAGAGGCCACCATAGTCTTCCATCTCACACTGGGCCTCCTCCCAGACCATAGAAATTTAGAGAGGGTAGAGTTCGGATCTCGGCAAAAATTCCTCGGGGGTCTGAAAGGGATGGCACCCATTATGAACAACAGGCAAAGGAGAATATTCATGCGAATGGATTCACCCCTACCTGAAATGGAAAGGGGGAGCTCTCTCCATCTGTTGCAGTCCTCCCTAATATCCTGAAGTACCCTTAAATGGTTCATAGAGTATAGGGCCTTGAAATCCCTAGGGGCCCATACCCCTAAATATCTGAACCCTGACTTACACCACTTAATTTGCTGCACCTTTGGTAAGGGCTGATCCCAGAGACCCCCCCAGAGGGAATAGCTTGGATTTGTCCAGATTAACCTTATAGCTGGAAAGAGCTCTGAATTCAGAGAGAAATCTGAAAATCCTGGGAACTGCCTTTACTGGATCTGATATATATAACAGGACGTCATCTGCGTATAATGAGATCTTGACCTCCACCCCCCTAACCCGAAGACCCTGGAAAAAATCTGTTTGCTGAATATATGCTGCCAGGGGTTCAAAACTGAGGACAAACAAGAGAGGGGAGAGAGGGCAGCCCTGCCTGGTGCCTTGCTCCATCCCAAATTGAGTGGAAATTATCCCATTCACCCAGACCTTTGCTCTAGGCTTAGAGTATAAATTGGATATCCAAGCCTGAAATTTCTCTCCAAACCCAAAGCCCCCCATGACCAAATCCAAATATTGCCAATTTAGACAATCAAAGGCTTTCTCAGCATCTAAAGATAGTATTGCTGAAAGAGGGGAATCAATAGGGAGCTGGGCCGAGGAAATAACATTTAACAGCAATCTGATGTTGTTCTGGATATGCCTCCTGGGTATAACCCCAGTTTGGTCAGGGTGAACTAAGACAGGGAGCACATTCTGTAAACGTTCGCTAATGATCTTAGTGAAGATTTTTGCATCCTGGTTGAGCAGCGAAATAGTATGGTACCCAGCACATGAAGTGTAATCTTTATCTGGTTTGGGCAATACTGAGATAAGGACCTCCCTCCATGTATCCGGCAAGGTCCCCGGCTCCTGCGCCACATTGCAAACTCTAGTGAGCAGCGGGGTTAGCACATCCTGGAACCCTTTGTAAAATTCTGAAGTGAAACCATCAGGGCCAGGAGCCTTGCCAGAGCTGAGAGTCTTGATAGCTGCCCTCACCTCTCCCTCAGTGAAGGGAGCCTCCAAGGAGTCCCTCTGAGTATCTGACAAGGCAGGGAGCTCTAGACCTTGTAAACAATTTGAAGTTTTTTTGCCATGCTCTTGTGTTTCTTCCTTCACAGATAGTTGTCTATAGAATTCCACAAACTCTTGTGCAATTTCACCAGGAAGAGTCTTATGAGGGAGATTACATGGATCTGAACTGACCTTAACCACGTACCTGTCAGCTGCCTGCCTATGGAGCCTTAGGGCAAGCAATTTGCCTGCCTTCTCTCCCCTCTCATAGTAACGCTGTCCACTGTATCTAAGGGAATTCTCTACCCATCTGTGTAATAATGAATTATAGGAATCCCTGGCCTCCCTTAACTTTTTGAGTGTATGCTTAGACCCCGTACATTCGTGCAATGCTTCCAGGTCTGCAATAGATGCAAGAGCCTCCTGCATACGAGCCTGATGCTGCTTATGCTTATGGGAGAAAAAAGCCATCGTGTGCCCTCTCACCACCGCCGTTTTCTTTATTTTTCAGCTTTTATGTCATTACCAAAGATGGGACTTCTGATCCTTAGGGCTAAGAAGATTCTGACTTTCCTCAGGTTATTCACCAGAAGGTCACAGCTAAATCCTAGAATGTAATAGTAGGATGGACCATTCCCAAACTTGTGGCTGCCCTTCCTAATCTAAAAGTTCCCTTTTCTACTGCTGTCAAAAAGCAGGAACTGTTTAACCTGTACATAGCTGCCATTTCAGCTAATCCTACTCCTGTTACCATCACGCCTGTAGAATCTCAGACTCCTGATCAAGTTCCCGCTACTTTTCAGTTTTCCAAATTGTGTGACCTTCTTCAAATCAACACCTCAATATCAAACCTAGAGGGAGAGCTCACGCGAGTTCCTACCTCAGATGGCTGCTCATTCGTTATGCTCCCAGCTGACTCTGCTTTTCATCAGCCTCCATTCATAGAGTTTTGTAGCTCCAGGTGCAATCCCTTGCAGTGGATGACAGCACTGAGGTATGTGGAGTGACAGAGTTGATTTTGAACAATCCTCATTGCCACTGAAGAGAAAAAATGGCATCACTGTTTCTGTGCTGGCCTCTCCCACCACCAAGATGGCAACAGTGGTCACCTCAACGTTTCCGCTTTGTCTCCGGAACAACCTGCCTGGCTTGTAAAACTTACTGACTCAATTGAAACTATCCGGACAACAGTTGCTGACACCCAAGCCACTCAGTAATCTGGCTGGCAGAGTCACTGAGACTGAAAGCAAAATTGCTGTGCTCATGGAGAATGAGTCAGTTCAAAACCAGAGCCTTGTGACTGCAGAGCATGAAACTGAGGGGCTCATGCCCACACCAGAGAACTTGGAGGGCCACAGCAGGAGAAAAAAAATCTGAGAATACTGATACTGTCAGAAGGGGGTGAAGGTAAAAATACCATGGAATATCTTCACAGCAACTTATCCCATGGCTCTGTCTTGATCCAGCTGAGTACAACATTGAAACTGTGTGGGCACAAGGGATCCACAGAGCCCACTTGACTCCAACCAATACCAGACTGTGACTCCTCATCTTTAAATTGGAAAAGCTATGCCTGGAGTTTGATGGCCAAGCAGCCAGTCACTCCCACTTCCTGAGTTTTATAAGCAGTTCCTCTCAGCCTCATTGTGAAGCACTTTTTCTTCGCAGCCGAAGGCTCTGTCGGTTTGTCCTTTGAGCTGGCTGGGGCCTGCAGGGCTGGCTGAGCCCCCACTTGCTGCTCCTGCTTGTCTTTGCTGGATTTCTGTGTTTATTTTCCTGCTTTTGGTTTGTACTTTTCATTCAGCTGCGAGTGTGCTTCTTTCTGTCTCTGTTCCCTGTTTTTTGTGTTTGTGTGTTTTTGATTTTTTTTTTTGGGGGGGTGCTTGTTTCTAAACTACTAGCATATTGTTCCAGAGCTCCTACTGCTTGCTTTCAGTTACTGACAACTCTGAAACTACTGCAATGCAATGCAATCATTATTTGTGTGTTGCAGCTCTACCATAGCTGCTCCATGTTGCATACTCAATTGATTTCACCTGACTCAGGCTTACGCTGAACCTAGCTATTTAGCTCAATCATACTCTCTCATTCTACATGCCTCATTATGCAGCTTCATTGCACTGCCTGGCTACACCTGCTTTCAGAGCATTGTGTCTCCTTATTTATGTTTATTGCAGTTACAACTCAGTGCACTCCATATGGATGTTGCTTTTATGTTTATTCACCCTGTTCTACTCTGAGGTCAGTCAAAAGCTCCTGCTGAGGCTGTTAACCTAGCTTTACTATCTGCATGTGTTTCTCAGCCCTTTCATCACATTCTTGCTTGTCCTACGGCAGGGACTGGGAAGTGTTTGGGGAGTCGTGGCCCCATGTGGCTAATTATTTCTGTTCTAAACCCTGCCTTTGCCGCCAAACTCCTCAGAGTATTTGTTACCTTGATTTGGCTTTTAAATGTCTGGCTGGCATGCCTAACTATTCAGTGCTGTTTCATTGCTACTACTTTATGAAGACCTACATGCAGGTCCATTTATTACTACTCTGCTTATTGACCTACGTACAGGTCCAAAATTGCTTATGCAATCGATTGCTCATACCTACTGCATCCTCTTGAGTTCAGTCTCTGGGATGTCTGCTGCACTCAATCTAGTTTTGACCTTGCAAGGTCTCAGCACTCACTGCTCATTACAATCAGCACACCAGTGCTCAATCAGCTTGACAGCTTCTCAGCTGTCAGTCTAATTCTGGGGCATGCCAGCCATTTTATTTTGGTGCAGGGTTCCTGCAGCCGACAGTCTCACTCTGCATTTAGTCCGCATCTTGACTGTGTCCAGCTTGGGGTGGGATCCTTCTCACCTGGCCCATAGCTGTGAATGTCCTCCCCCCGGGCTTGGCTTTAGTTGTCTGCTACACAATAGCAGCCACTGGTGTAGAATTTAAGACTAGCGGTGAAGGGTGGTTACAGCTATCTCCTTTGGGTCTAGTGTTCTACTATAACGGTTGTCCATTGGCTTTGGTGGTTTCCCTAGCAAGGCACCTTCACTGCATTCTCCCTACAACTGCCTCTGGTTTACCTGGTTTGAGTTAAGGGTAGGTAAGTCAGGTGAGTGTCTCAGCAGTCGTTGCTCTCCTCCTCGGCCTTGGTTGCATGTATTGTTTTCTCACAACCTTCCATGGTGTTCCTGCTAGAGGGTTTGAGTGAGAGCCTTCCTCCAAATTGGAATATTTTCCACTTCCCTTTAATTGGGGTTTCCATAGTGCAGCTGCTGAGCTGTCACCAAATAAACTATCCCCAGCCTGGAGGGAAGGCAGCCTAGGCCTTGGATCCCCTGAGATTTCTTCCTCATAGGGTTTTTTTTCTCTCCTCCGTTGCCTCAGGTCATTACTGCTAGTTAGCATAGTAGTGTCCCCTGGTTTCTTTAGGTAGGGTCTGCTGTTGGATGGAGGTGGATGGTGTCTGACGTTTCCTCTCTCCTTAGAGGATCCCCTCATTCTCAGTGCAAACCATCAGTATCGTGCAATGCAAACCTGGGCATTTCATTACATTATCAAACTGAGCATCTCATTACGTTATCAAACTGTCTGTGCCTCTCTACTACTCCGTTACAGTTACTGCTCCTACGTCACAGTTACTGCTTGCTCATAAGCTTCATGTCACCTCATTCTTTGGAATATAATTGTACTACATTTCTTTTGGGGATTCCTAAGGTACCTTTAGCCAGGGGAATCATCCTGTGGCACCTCTAGGGGTGGAACCTTCTCTGAGGGTTCCTTGCCTTTCGTACCCCTACAGAGTGGTAATTCCTCTGGAATAGAGAGGGCGAATGGCCAAAACCAAACTTACACAGTTGCACAAGCATAACACTATACTGGCTGTACAGGACATTGAATTGGATAGGCTATGCCTGGAGTTTGATGGCCATGCAGCCAGCCACTCCCACTTCGTGAGCTATATAAGCAGTTCCCCTCAGCCTCATTGTGAAGCACTTTTTCTTTGCCTCACCATCCTCCCCTCCTCCTCCAGCAGCAGCACTTCTCTCCTTAGGGGGATTCCTAAGATACCTTTAGCCACAGGAATCATCCCATGGCACCTCTAGGGGTGAAACCCTCTCCAAGGGTTCCTTACCTTTCATACCCCTACAGGGTGGTAATTCCTCTGGAATAGAGAGTGAAAATGGCCAAAACCAAACTAACACAGTTGCACAAGCATAACACTATGCTGGCTGTGTGGGACATTGAACTGCTGATAAGATTTGTCGACAGAAAGGTAATCCTGAGGGCGTCTAGAGACATCAAACAGATTGAGGTAGCTGGCAATAAACTCTCATTCTATCTAGACTATCCTTGTTCCATCCTAGAAAAGAGGCAAGCCTTAGACAAACTGAAGCAGGATCTCAGGAATAGAAACATCCCCTATTCACTTTTATACCCTGCTGTTCTTCAAGTTGCTTTCCAGGGCAAAGTGCTGCAATTTTATACAATGGAAAAGGCTGACTGATACTTTCAAGAACATTTCAGGCCTGTGACGCTGATGAACATCCAGTCGATGTCAATGTCTTCCTGTGTAGGAGATCAGGGTCTGACAACAACTGGGTCCCCCACCAAGAATGGTCAGCTAGCTAACAATTTAATTGCACCAAGTACCAGCCGTTCCCATATCCTATAGGCTGAGTCACTGATTTAACTGGGTCCTGTAGGTGTTTCCTGGCTCCCATCTGCTTCACCTACAGTACTTTGCCTTGGGCAGATACTCAAATAGTGTGGATTGAGTCTAGGCTATAACAATGGTGGTTGCCACTACACAGAGTAGACATTTTTGCCTGCACACCTTGCATATATACTCAAAAACCTGGCTCCACAGTCACTTATATCACAGCCCCAATCAGACTTTTGTGACACCAGCCTGGTTCACCTACTTGGGACTCTCCCTGGTTGAATGCTTGAGGAAAGTGACTTTTTTCTATTCTTTACTTCCACTGACCTACAAACTGGGCTGTAAGGCAGGAACTGATCTTTTTGCCACATTCCCAAACATTGCAGGGCACAGTATTGGGACCCTTCTTGTTAGGAGTAGCCTATCATCCAGCCCTCTGGCAGTACAGAGACATGTCCCCAGAGCTTGTCCATTCAAGATTGCCCAAAGTTAATGTTGGACTGCTGTGTTGCTTTTCTGACAAGTTGTACAGGGGTTGCTGTTATACAGATTGGGGGACCTGTTATAAGTTTACTGGTTAGGCCTGCTTTTGTCCTAATTACTTCAAAGATATAACCAGGTCTGCAACCTGTTGTTGTACTTGGCATATTATAAGCTAATGGATATGAGTTGGAATGTAACTAACAGGACAAGTTCTGCTTCAGATTAGATTTTTAAGGGGGACTGTAAGAGGCATGCAAGACATGTAAGGGTGGTGCCTAACCTGTGTGTTTAATGCTCCGAATGACTTTTCCTCTTCCTTGATGAGGTTGTTCCTCTTTACTAGGATCAGTGAGAGCTGTTACTCTTTCTGCCCTGCTTACTATCCCATCCTTTCCTGCACACTTGGTAAACCCGGGCCAACTGGGCTTGCGAGTCTGTATCAGCATGGGGACCTCACCCTGCTTTCTCTTCTGGCTGGCCCAAGTATTCACTGATACCTTCCCCTTCCCATCCCACCCCTCTCCTCATTTCTTCCCTGACTCATTTTTTCCATCTCCCCCCAAGTAGCATCTACAATGGTTATGGCAGGGGAGGTATGTATGTATACTGCTCTGATTGTGCCCCCCCCAGCTGTAGCTCTGCAGACTCTTTTTAGGGAGGGGTGAGGGGAGCTGGTCGGCCAGTGTTCTCTGGTCATTGGTTTAGGTTCTGTGTGGATGAGGGCATAACTGCCATCATAGTTACTAACTAATAGTGACTGCTAGCCTGCTTAGGTAGTTGGACTCACTTTAACATATCATTTGATACTTTGCTTTAAATACATTTTCGGTTCTTTAAACTGTGCTGATAGACTGTTTGTCTATAGCACCATTAGAGTGTAGTTAAGAAATAATGACCAAACCGTTGGTCATTTCCTGCGGATTAACAAATTGGTGGGTGGGGGGTTGATGGGCTCGAAGTGCAGCCAATGCTACCATTCTCTCACCCGCTCATTAGGCATCAGAAAATAACCAGCAGTGAGGTTGCTATTGCCATTATAAGACTAATTCAGAATTCTAATGGCAAGATACTAAAACTTACTAGTTTTGAGGATTACTGTTTTTGGAGCCAGTGGAACGGGCAAGTGAGCTTTCTGATGTCCGCATGTTGCCTGAGCACCATTACGTCAGAATTTTTTTTTTTTATTTAGTTGTTTAACCAGGGGTAGCACACTAAGTTGAAAGCTTTTTTACAAGAGCAACCTGAAAGCACAGGGAAGTTAAGTGACTTGCTAAGGATCACCTAGTATACAAGTGGAAGCTGTGGGATTCAAACCCAGGTCTGGTCTGCTGGATGTCACCAGATTTGCAGCTCAGAGCCTTAAACCACTGCGCTATACTGCCTCCCTGAATGTGGTTGCATGTATGCACTGCCACCAAACTGTTGACAAATATATTGAGGCCACATAGACTACAAGCTTGTGTGTCACACTTGGAGTATTACAGCCACATACTTTACTAATTTGTTTAAAAAACACACACTTTCACTCAGAGTTCCACTTTCCACAAATTGCAGTTGCTTGCTTTACTTTGATGTGCACCTGTCTATCAGCTTACACATCAGTTTATGGTCAAGTGTGTGAGTTTTCCAGGTGGTGCACTGTAATACAGAGTGGCTGTGTGAGGCAGCTGCTCATGTCTCTTTAACAGCTGGGTTGGTCATTACCTGACCATTAATGATCAATCCAGCAGCCAATCACACACAACCATCACCTCATTAATATTCAATTAGCCTTATAAAACATGTTACATCTATTTCCAGTGGTTAACTACATGAATTATTGTTTACACTAATTACTAGATTTTTTTGAGTGGAGTTTGGTAGAGGGGGTCTCAAAAATGGCTTAGGAAACACCCACATTTCCCAGCTGCACCGAGAACTACAGTATACATGGGACAGACATGTTTACATATAATAGGGAGGGATAGTGAGACTGAAGGGGGAGGATGGACGCCACGTGGAGGATGACAACAGTAAAGCTGACATAGTGAACAGGTATTTCTGCTCAGTCTTTACTGAGGAAGAGGAGGGTTATGGGCCTGAAGGGAGTACAAGGGGTGAGAATGGTGCAGAAATGGACATAAGTCCCTTTACACGAGAAACGGTCCTGAAGGAAATTGAAGTAATAAGAGTTGATAAAGCAATAGGGGCCAGATGGGGTGCACCCCAGGGTCCTTAAAGAACTCTGAGAGGTGGTGGCTGAACATCTGGCTATCCTGTTTAGCCAATCACTGGAAACAAGGGAGGTACCCAAAGACTGGATGACAGCAGATGTAGTCCCCTTATACAAAAGTGGGAACAAAGAGGAAGTGGGGAACTACAGACCAGTCAGCCTCACCTTGGTAGTGGGAAAGATCATGGAAGCACTACTGAAGGAGAGATTGGTGGAACATCTGGTTGTCAATGGACTGTAGGATCCAACACTGCATGGTTTCACCAGGGGGAGGTCATGTCAGACCAACCTCATTGAATTTTTTGACTGGGTGACAAGGGAGGTGGATCAGGGGAGGGCAGTGGACGTGGCCTATCTGGACTTCAGCAAGGCCTTTGACACTGTGCCACATAGAAGACTATTACATAATCTAGGGAATATGGGTATGGCAGGACAGCAGTGTGATGGGTAGGTAACTGTCTGTGCAGCAGGACACAGAGGGTGGTGGTAAATGGCTGTCACTCTGCAGAGGGAAGAGTGACCCAGTGGGGTACCACAGGGGTCAGTGCTGGGACCAGTCCTATTCAACATCTTCATCAGTGACATTGTGCAGGACCTAGAAGGCAGAATTTCACTGTTTGCTGATGACACAAAGCTCTGTAACAGAGTAGACACACCAGAGGGTGTAGACAGAATGAGAAGGAACCTGCAGAAACTTGAAGAATGGTCAGGGGTTTGGCAGTTGAAATTCAATGCAAAGAAGTGCAAGATAATGCATATGGGGCACAGAAACCCTGGCACAATATATCAGTTGGGGGGTGAGGATATAGCATGCACCAAGCAGGAAAAGGATCTTGAGGTTATCATCTCTGATGACCTCAAGGTAAGGAAACAGTGTGACAAGGCAGCAGGTAATGCAAATAGGATGCTGGGATGCATAGGCAGGGGCATTACCAGCAGGAAAAGGGAGGTCATGATTCCACCATACAAGACACTACTGAGGCCCCACCTGGAGTACAGTGCATAGTTCTGGAGACCTTACCTACGTACGGACATAGACAGGGTAAAGAACATTCAGAGGAGGGCAACAAAGATGGTACATGGATTGCATCACAAGTCCTATGAGGACAAGTTGAAGGAATTGAATATGTACTCCCTGGAGGACAGGAGGGAGAGAGGGGACATGATAGAGACATACAAGTATCTTAAAGGGAGGAACAGGGTGCAAGAATATACTATTTTTAAGCTAAAAAGATGTTCCAGGATTAGAGGGCATGGGATAAAGTTGGAGGGAGGATGATTCAGAGGAAATGTGAGGAAGAATTTATTCACAGAACGGGTGGTGGACAAGTGGAACACTCTGCCTGAGGAAGTGGTGGGGGCTGAAACAATCACAGGATTTAAGAATGCATGGGATAGACATAAAGGAATTCTGGAGCTCAGGGGTAAGGGGCAATAGAGTTCTAGGAAAACATAAACTGAAGTTACAAAAAGGGCAGACTAGGTGGACCATAGGCCCTTATCTGCCGACACTGTCTATGTATCTATGTAGCCTGATGATCATAACCTGGAACACAAGAGGACTGAACTGTCCTAAAAAATGCAGAAAAGTCTTCATCAAGTTGAAACAAATGCAGTGTGACATCACACTGTTACAGGAAACTCATCTGCCTGATCCTGAAGCTCAGAGACTTCAATGTAGCTGTGTTGGAAAAGCTCACCATAATGCTTACTCCTCAAAGCACAGGGCGGGGGGGGGGTTAACCATTCTGTACCATGAAGGTCTTCAGCTTGGCATATATAAAGAAACAAAAGGCACTGAGTAGGGTACTCTTGCTGGAAGGGACTTACCCAGGGGAACTAACGTGCTGAAAAATATTTATGCACCCAATGTCCCTGGCTGAGGAGTTTTTGACCACATCCTCCAAAAAATCCCTGGGATGGCCCTGCAGGCATTATACTGGGAGGGGGCACTTTAATCTCACCATGAATTTTGCTTTAGACCGCACTGGCTTGGGGAACAAAGGGTTAAAACAGGTAGCTCTTCATGTCCAAGATACCTTTTAGACAATGGTACTAAAAGATATATGGCACACGTTACATCCCCCAGAAATAGATTTTACCTACTATTCCAAAGTTCAAGACACATTTGGAAGGCTTGGCCTGTATTTCAGTGGGCAAGCAGCCAACCACTCCCACTTCCTGAGCCATATAAGCAGTTCCTTTTAGCCTCCTTCTGAAGCACTTTTTCATTGCTGGCCGGAGGCTCTGTCTGTCTGTTCTCTGTGCTGGCAGGGGCCTGCCCCCAGCCTGCTGTTTCTGTTTGCCTCTGCTGGACTTCGGTGTTTGTTTCCTGCTTCTGGTTTGTATCCTACCTCCGGCTGTGTGCTTCTTTTTGTTCTTGCTTTATGTGTTGTTTGTGTGTCTTGTTTTTGTTTTGGGCCTTGTTCCCTGTTTTCCGTGTTTATGTGTTTTGTTTTGTCTTTTGGGGCTTTGTTTCCTATGTTCCTAGCATATTGCTACTCCAGAGCTCATACTACTTGCTTTCAGTTACTTACAACTCTCAAATTGCTTGCAATGTAACTGCAAACATAATCTGTGGGGTTCAGCTCAACCAAAGCTGCTCTCCATGTTGCATACTTAATTGTTTTCACCTGATTCAGACTCACTCTGAACCCTAGCTATGCAGCTCAATCATGTGCTCTCTACTCATTCTTTTACCTCATTGCTGCAGTTTCATTGCACTGCCTGGTGACAACTGCTTTTAGAGCATTGTGCCACCTTTATTTTATGTTTATTGCAGTTTACAACTTAGTGTACCTAATACAGATGCTGCTTCTGTGTTTGTACACCCTGTTATACTTTGAGGTCAGCTAAAGCTACTGCTGATGCTGTAAATTAGTTTCAATACCTGCATGTGGGTCTCGGGCTTTCCATCACTTTCTTGTTTTTCCTATGGCAGGGACTTGGAGGTGTTTTCTGGAGTCATGGCTCTGTGTGGCTAATTACTTATGTTCTACATAATGTCTCCACTGCCGGCAAATCCTCCAAGTATATGTCACTTTTATTGGCTTTTTGAATGCCTGGCTGGCTTGCCCCACTATTCACTGTGCTGCTTCATTGCTACTATGTTTTGCAGACCTACATGCAGTTCCAACTATTGCTATACTGTTACTGACCTACATGCAGGTCCACTCTTGCTTACGCAATCTTTGCTTCATGCCTACTACCATCCCCTCGGCTTCAGCCTCTGGGATGTCTGCTGTGCACACTACAGCATCCAAATTTTGCAAGATCTCAGCACTTAATGCTCATTCAGCTCCTTATCAGTTCTGGGGCATGCCAGCCATACCATTCTGGTGCAGGGTTTCCCTGCTGCCGACTGTCTCGTTCTGCATTTTAAGTCCACATTTTGAGCGTGCCTGACTTGGGGGGGGTTCCTTCTCACCTGGTCCATAGCTGGGAATGTCCTCGCTCCGGACTTGGCTTTAGCTGTTTGCTATGTGACAATAGCTCCTGGTGTATAATTTAAGACTAGCTGTGAAGGGTGGTTACTCCAATCTCCTTTGGCTCTAGTGGTTCCACTATAATGGTTATCCATTGGCTTTAGTGGTTTCATTAGCAAGGCACCTTCACTGCATTCTCCCTATGACTGCCTCTGGCTCACCTGGTTTGCATTTATGGTGAGTAGGCTAGGGGAGTGCCTCAGCAGTTGTTGCTGTCCTCCTCCCGCTTTGGTTGCCCGATGTTGCAGAGCACTCTCGCAACCTTCCATGATGTTCCTGCTACAGGGACTGAGTGATCACTTTTCTCCAAATTGGAATGTTTTCCAGCTCCCTTAATTGGGTTTCCAAATTGCAGCAGCAGAACTGTCACTAAATAAAATATCCCAAGCCTGGAGGGAAGGCGATTTAGGCCTTGGATCCCCAGAGATTTCCTCCTCATAGTTTTTTTTTCTCTCCATGTTGCCTCAGGTCATAACTGTTAGTTAGCATAGTAGTGTTCCCTAGTTTCTTTAGGTAGGTTCCGCTGTTTGATGGAGGTGAATGGTGTCCCTGTCTTTCCCTCTCTCCTTAGAAGGTCTCCTCACTTTCAATGCAACATCAAATAATGCCATGCAAGCCTTAACATCTCATTACGGTATCAATCTGCCTGATGCATTATTCTACTACTGCGTCACAGCTCCTGCTTGCTTATATGCTTTGTGCTACATTTCTTTTTAGGGATCCTTCCTAAGGTACCTTTAGCCATGGGAATAGTCCCATGGCACCTCTAGGAGTGGAACCTTGTTCCAGGGTTCCTTGTCTTTGGTACCCTTACAGGGTGGTAATTCCTCTGGAATAGAGAATGCGAACAGACAAAACCAAACTAACACAGTTGCACATGCATAACACTATACTGCCTGCATAGGCCATTGAATTGGAAGGCTTTGCCTGTATTTCAATGGACAAGCAGTCAGCCACTCCCACTTCCTGAGCTATATAAGTAATTCCTCTCAGCCTCCTTCTGAAGCACTTTTTCTTTGCCCCACCATCCTCCTCCCCCTCCTCCTCCAGTGGCAGCATTTATCTACTTGGGATCCCTCCTAAGGTACCTTTAGCCATGGTAATTATCCCGTGGCACCTCTAGGGGTGGAACCCTCTTTGAGAGTTCCTTGCCTTTGGTACCCCCTACAGGGTGGTAATTCCTCTGGAATAGAGTGCGAATTTCCAAAACCAAACTAACACTGTTGCACAAGCATAACACTATACCTGCTGCGTAGGCCATTGAAATAGTAGAAAAGATCTCTTGTGAGTCTTCTCAGACCTGGTATAGAGGACAAGCAGAGAAACAAAGGGGTAATGTTCTGATATCAGACCATGTTCTTGTGACACTCTCCCTGGCCTGGAGGAGAATGGCTGTCCCTAGATACACATGGTGCCTGAATACCATTCTGCTCCAACAGGATGACACTATAAAATGGTTGTCTGGAGAAATACAACAATATTTTTCCTTAAATTAGATCTCTTATAGGAGTTATAGCACAGCTGCCATTCTGTGGGAAGAACTGAAAGCTGTCATTAGAGACAGTCTCACTGCATTGACATTTAGCAAGTGTAAAGAAAGGGACCAAGAGGCTAGGAAATTAGAGCACCTCTTCTTTGGGAATTAGAATATTGTTTGGTTTCACTTGGTTCAGCTATTGTAATATTGTTAACAGTACTATTTTAAATTATTTATTTATCTGTATTTTCAAATTGTTTAATGCTTGCCATTCCTGTACAGCACCCTGAGCCTTTGGGGAAGGGAGACTTATGAATAAAGCTGCTACTCCTTCTCCTCAACAACTAGCCAAAACTCATCCCTGGAAGGCAGATCTATATCTGTCGTAGGCTGACCGCCACCAGCTAATGACAGACACCCTGAGGAAATACCCAATCAAATGGAGGACACCTTGTCAGAGAACAATTTGCCAACTACTCACACCTTTCAGCTAAAACTTTATTTTATTTATTTAAAATTGGTAACTGGGAGAGGCACACTGAGCTGAGGCTTGTTTCCAGGTGTGACCCAGGAAAGGGGAAGGGGAGATGCACAATTACAAACAAAATGCAGTCGGTCAAGTGACATGGTTACAAGGAGGATGACATAAAGAGCATAAATTGGGTGCAGCACAGACAAAAAAGCGAAACATTGCATATGGAGGGCAAATAAATTAGCGGACAAATTATATGTACAGATTGAGCAAACTCAAAGTGCACAGTGCCAGAATGAAGGAAGGCTGATCTGGTGCTGAAAGTAGGAGTCAAAACAGGTTAATACACTTCAATGAGGTTACTGGAACTATGAGGTTATGGGCAAGAGGGAAGGAAGTGGTGGTCAAAAGCCAGACAAGGGTATAGAGGGGTTCAGGAAAAGCGTTGGCAGGCTCAGGGAGGACGGGGGAAGTTTTAGCTGATGTCTAATGCAGGGAAGGAAGGGAGGGACAGAGATGGATGGAGGGGGATAGCTGGTTCCAGAGAGAGGGGAGGTGGTATGAGAAAGCAGATTTACTGGCTGAGGACTGTCAGCAAGGAAGGAAGAATGTGCGTGGGTCTCTTGAGTGCAGGGCATAGGAGGAGGAGGGGGGATGAGGGAGAGGTGATGGGAGAGGTATGAGTGCAGGGACCAAACCAGTATTCAGAGATGAGGGAAGCACAGTGGGAGTGGCAACATGAGAGGGGAGAGAGGATGGATAAGGAGGAGTAAAGGGAGCGGTGTTGCATATGAGATCGTGAGCTGGTAGCAGAGCAGCATAAGGCATTGCAGGGGGTGTCCAGTCTGGCAAGGGAGATGGGGGGTGCTATGAACAACATCTGCATAGACAAAAACTAGGAGAACCATTTTGGTGACCTACTCCCAGCAGACCAGGAGAGAAAGGCAGTCCTTATTGTGGTACAGGGCACTGAGTTTGGGTGGAGTTTGGCATGCATGGCATCAATGAGGGCAGAGAAGTCAAGCCTGCTATCAAGCCACATACTGAGATACTTAAAACTATGACTGTTTCAAGCTGTATGCCATCCAGTGTGGAGAAGACAGGGAGTAGAGCAAGCCGGGCCTCCTTCTGACTGGTACTAAAGGTCTTAGGCACCATTTCTTTTGTGTTGACTTGAAGTTAGTTTAACTGGAACTGGTACAGAACATTGTAAAAGTCTTGCAGAAGTGAGACTTGTATCATCTGCATACATGTGAATATATAAGTTGGCACAGGTGGAGGGGAGGTCATTTAGGAAGTGGGAGAAGAAGACTGGACTCAGAATAGAGCTGAGACCCCAGGCTCAATAGGAAAGGGTGGGGAGATGGTGCCTAATATCTGTACTGACTGTTGATTGTGCAAGATGTAGGAATGGAACCAGCAGACAGCGGGGGCTGAGAGGCTGGTACAGCTCAACTTATTTAAGAGGAGTGAGTGGGACACTGAATTAAAGACTTTGGCCAGATCAATGAAAATGGTTGCTGTGATGTCCACCTGATCCATTGATGAGAGTATAAAGTCAGTGACCCTAAGTAGGGAAGATACAGTGGAAAGATCCTTTCTAATGCCAGACTGATTTAAAACCTGTTACAGATCACAGACAGGAGGGATTAAGCAACCTCTCTGCAGTATAATGAGTCAAGCATGTCAGCTTTTTCCCTGCAGCAATCATCCTTGACAGAGACTGTCTCTTTCAGGGTGATTGCCCATTGAAACTCATTGTAGTAAGTCTTCAGTGTCAACCTGTTCTCCTCTGACTGGGACCTTCTCCAAGAATGACCCAACTTTCATCCCTTAGTCTTCAATTGGACACAGTTCATGACAGTAGCATTGTGATCTGAGCCCGGATGGCAAACAACGAATGCAGTAAGGTGCTAGGGAGTCTGAGGCAGCTGTGAGAACTGTATCATATTCATCCAGGGTGTTCTCGGCTCCTTTCCCACAAGCAAGCATTATATCTGAGATTTCCAGTACCTCCAGGAGTTTGCAAGGCACCAAATTATGTTTTGAACAGTATTGGCTCATCTCCATATGGGGGGGGGGCATATTTAAACAGTGGACCCCACAGAGGAATAACACTGTATGATGATCTGACCAAAAGACCAGATCAAGTCTGACCGCACTAATGTCAAGTCCTAATGAGAAGATCAGGTCCAAAGTGTGACCATGTTGATGTGTGCCAGAGACAACTGCCTGTGTTAGTCCCAGTGAAAACATCAGCTGGAGGAGCTACTGACCAAAATGCATGGATTGATCATCAACCCAGGCACTGAAGTCACTCCAGCATCAACAGTCTTACAGCATTCAACACTTGCTCGACCATGAAGTCTGCCAGCTCCTGCATAAAATCACTCCCACACTGGGGGTCAGTAAATAAAAAGGATATTGCAACTGACATGTGGAGTACATCTAACTGCTATGTATTCAAAGGACCTGAAAGTTCCCATGGTGTATGTGGTGAGTCCCAAAGTGATTATAGAAGCCTTTAGAATCATGCTGTAGTCATCCCCCAACCAGGTTTCTGTGATGCAGACATGGTCAGCTGAGGAACCAGTGATGAAATCTTCCAGTTTTGTTCCTCAGTGACCTTGTGTTGTAAAACAGCCCAGAGAGGAGGAGCAGAGCTTGCTGGACTGACTGCTAACTCCTCACTGACATTTAGCAGAGTGCTGTGGAGGGAAACCAGACAGGGGAGACCCCAATCCTGATTCCAGACCCTCCCTGAGCATCACCAGCCCAATCCCACCCTGATCATTACATGCAATACCTCTGCTGTGGATATTGTCCTGCATCCGGGGGAATCGCTAGTTCCCTACAGTGGCTGAGGACCCCTGCAGGAAGTATGCCATTGGCCACAGGATATGACACAAATGCACTGGGCATCTGGGAGGGTGATGCTATTTGTGAGCATACAGATGCTTCTGTTATTAGAAATCAAATGAGTTACATAGCCCTTAGAGCTACAGTATTGGTACGGATAGGAAAATACTCCATTAACTAGTCAACTCCAGTTATAGTCAGATTCTGGTTCACAAATGTTTGCTAATGTGCCCTACCTGATCACCTGTGAAGCAAACCACTGGAGAGTCAGATGTAACATAGAAACAAAGAATGTGAGAACAGATAAGCGCTGCTTGGCTGACCCAGTCTGC
Organism: Neoceratodus forsteri; assembly: GCA_016271365.2. NCBI lineage: Eukaryota > Metazoa > Chordata > Ceratodontiformes > Ceratodontidae > Neoceratodus > Neoceratodus forsteri. Next base: position 1,521,711,768 of record CM028130.1, on the reverse strand, counting down.
CCATATTGTCATTTATTTTCCTTCATTTATTTGCTGTAGCCCCTATTTGATCTGCATGATGCCAACTTCTTCCCTCCCTTCCTTGCACCTATAATTCCCCTGTGCCTATCCCAGGCATTTTTGAACCCTTCCACTGTTTTCACCCCCACTAACTCTGCTTGAAGACTGTTCCAGGGATCCACTACCCTTTCTGTGAAGAATTACTTCCTTACATCCCTCCTGAATTTACCCTCTACAGTTTCATCGCACGCCTCCTGGTTCTAAAGCACATTTTCCTCTGAAGAAATACTCCCCTCCTATACCTTATTAACCCCAGTTAGTTATTTAAATGTCTCTAGCATATCCCCCTTCTCCCTCCTTTCCTCCAGGGTGTACATGTTTAGCTTCTTTAGCTTCTCCTCGTAGGACTTTTTGATGCAGACCCTGTACCATTTTGGTAGCCCTCCTCTGGATGTATCATCATATTTGGGCTGTTCATCTATATCCTTTCTGGAAGGGGGGGGGTGGGTATTACAGAAAAAAAGTTTGTCATGTAATCCTTAACTCAAAGCTAGACTCTGAATCAAAAGACTTTCATTCCCACCATACTCCACTTATTGTCCGCAGATCTCTGTCATCTTTTTGGACAGCTCATTGGCTCCAATTGGTATATTAGCCTCAGCCTTGATGAGGGGTCTGTAACACATCTATGTCTATTCCACTGCAAGTTAGACCTCAGTGAACATAACTGTATCTGCCCATTTGTTTCACCAATGCCTGCAAATCCCACTCTATACATTTCGTGGTAAAACATACGGAAACTACTCCACAGTAATTATATTTAATTTATTCATGACTGGTCAAGTTTTTGGCTTGAGCCACTGTGCTGCTAAATCATTCAGACATTGTCCAACTTCCCTAGGATGGGTCCTAACTGGGAATGACTCCATACAGTATGCAAAAAAAATGTTGTAGGTGCCGTATTGGTCCTTTTAAAAACAGATCCAGAAACAAATGATTTGATACCTTTTATTGGACCAACATGAATGTTACAGAAAAAAACAAAGTGCTTTAGCTTTCGAACCAACCAGGTCCTTCTTCAGAAGCTTTGTGGCAGTTTTTTCAAATATCCCATACTATTAACACCAGATTATATAGAAAAGCAGAAATAATTCTCATTGGTTTAACATATACATTTAAAACATAATAGAAGATTACGTCAGAGAAGCTAATTAACACCAGTATGCCTTTAACTGAGGAGCCTCAGAAGGGCAAAGGTTATCAAGAATTCTCTACAGCCAGAGAGTTCTTGTCACATAAATTTTTAAATGTCTCAGTATGCCAAGAAAGCATTCTAGTGATAAAAAAAAAACAAAACCTTGGAGTAGCATTCTCTCTAATACATGTAAGATGAGCTCACAACTTACATTCCAATTGTCCTGGTATATTAAAGGACAGATAATGAAAGACAAAATCCTGAAATTAGGTATAACTGCAAGTTGAAAGCAAGCCTCAAATTAACCTACACATATAAACATGATGCATGAAAGTATCATTTGTAAGTGTAAGTGCAAAATAAATAAATAAATAAAAAATGCTTGTCAAGGACCCCAAAGAAAACGAGACCATGAGCCTGATAAATGCAGATTTCAACACAGAGTCTGTGTATAACAAAAATGCACAGAATCAGTCTAAGCAATCTAAATGAAAACCCAAAGGAATTACACCTTTAATGAACCCCCAAGTAAATGAGATATGCATCTTAATATGAGCAGTTAAAAATGTGACAGTGTGAAATCCACCCACTGACAACTAATAGAAGGAAATAAATGCACACTATATGTGAAAACTAAGTGTTCTAGCCACATAACAACTGCCCCATGCCACGCTCCACCCACACATATGTGTGTACATACACCACACCACACTCCCACACACACACACACCTGCACACCCCACACAACCACAACACACAACAAATATAGCAAACACATTCCACACACACCACACCACACCACGTACAACAAACAAAACACACATACACACCATACCCACAACACACAAAAACACAACACACACAAAACACACACATACATACATACATACATCAGTATACACACACACACTCAAACGCACTCACCACAGTGTTAAGGTGAAAAGTCAACAATGTAGATAACCATAAACTTACAAAATCAAAGGCCCGCTGAAGAACTAAACTGTTTATGTCCATCTTTAAAGTAAAGGTCTGTGTAAGTTTAAGTGAAATAATGTGTCATGTACCCAACATCAATATTCAATCCATCCGCCACCATATTGAGAAGTAAAATAAGTCTAATTTCAGAAGCCCGCCTCTGTTGTGTACTATTGAAATGTCCTTTTAAGACCATCACAGACATATCTGAGGTTGAGTGGTCATCCTGGGAGAAGTGCTGGGCCACTGGTTTCTCAATCATCTTGTGATTAATAGAATGTCTGTGAATTCATTCTAGTGTGGAGTTGTTGGCTGTCTCCCCACATAACCTGTGAGGACATTTCTTGCATTGGATAAAATAGATCACATTACTTGATGTACATGTATAATTCCCTGTATCCTGAATAGTCTGTTTTGCGATGTAACCACACAGTCTGAAGTGGAAATGAGGTTACATGTCTTACATGTGCGTTGATGACAGGGTCGTACCATATGATGTCATGGTATTCTGTTCCGTTCAAGTTGACTCCTAATAATCAGGTTGGCTAAATTAGGTGGTTGTTTAAAAGATAGTAGTGGTAGTTCTTGAAAAATACCGTTAAGGGTTTCATCCTCACTAATTATTGGATGGAGATCCTTAGTAATCTTACGTAGGAGTTCAAGGTCAGGATGGTATGTGACTACTAAGGGTATTCTGTTGGTAGTCATCCGTTCCTTATATTGCAGCAGCTGTCCTCTTGGGACCTGTGTTGCACGTTCCACTGCTCTGTCAATTTCCCTGGATGAGTGTCCCTGCTCAATAAAGGTGTTTTTCAACATCGCCAGATGTGTGTCTCTGTCTTCCTCATTTGAACAGAGGCGGTGATACCGAAGTGCTTGACTATATATAACAGATTTCTTTGTGTGGCTCGGTGATTACTTTTCTTGTGTAAGTATCGCTGTCTGTCTGTTGGTTTCTGTAAAGACAGGTATGTAGGGTACCATCCTTAATAGTGACAGTGGTATCCAGAAAATGTACACTTGTGGCAGAATATTCTAGGAAAGCTTTATAGTTGGGTGGAAGTTATTAAGTTCTTGGTGAAAATCTTTAAGTGTGTCAGTGCCCTCTGTCCAAATTATAAACAAATCATCAATGTAACGGAAATAAGCGAGTGGTTTATGTGTACAGTGCCTTAGAAAATTCTCCTCCAAATTCGCCATAAAAAGATTAGCATACTGAGGAGCCATCCTGGTTCCCATTGCGGTTCCCATAGTTTGAACATAATGTTTACCATTAACGCTGAAGTTGTTATGTGTCAGAATGAATTCAGTGAGTTTACCCACAACTCCAGGGTCAATGTTGGGGTCCAATTCTTTGTCATGCAGGTATTTGAGGCAGGCTGAAATGCCATCTGTGTGTGGAATATTAGTGTAGAGGGAGGTTACATCCATCGTGGCTAAAAGGGTATCAGGTGGTAAGTCCTTAAAACCAGAAAGTTTATGTAGGAAGTGAGTAGTGTAAAATATTTAAAATTTTACATACAGTATGAAAATTCATTGGCAGCCCTCCACAGAAATATCCCAGGTGGTCTGAGAGAGATGTTATTAGGCAGTCGCGATCCTTGCTGGAGACCTCATCCAATGCTTGATATGCTACCTGGGCATCCCCATTAGGTAGAGGGCCAATCAGGTTGCCCATTATTCCATTAATCACTTAGCAAAAGTAACAACTGTTTCAATAAGTTATTGAGTAGGACCCTGGATCAGCATAAGTTCTCGGTCTGGTAAGAACCATGACAAGTCAGAAGCTGGATTTATGGGCCTGTTATTCCAGAAGTTTTTGCACAGATTTTTCTTGGAATGGCTGCTGTTGCACCGCCAGTTCTGTCAACACCCTGGGATGGGTGATGTAGAGTAAGCCTCTATGCCTGCTGCTGCTGTTGCTGAGCTAATGCCCGTGTATGCTGCCATTGGACTTGCTGAGCCCTTGTGTGCCACGCCAATGCCGATTGATGCTGTTGTTGCATTAGCACCTGTTGCTGTTTGACAAGCAGCCTCAGCATTTCCTCCATCTTTTACCACACTTCTTTCTTTCTCTTACTTCCAGCTCCCCCACTTAACTGTCGAGGCATCCACATCCCTCTTTTGTCCCTATGTATGGTAGGTCAACTAAGATGTAGAAAGCGAATAAGAATTAGAAAAACAAAGTTAAATTCTAATGTCTTATTCTGCATCTTTTCCTCCTCCAAGAGCGATACAAGAAAAAAAAATACACAATTTAACATTTTAAATAGAAAAGAAAATACAACAGCATGGCAGGAAGTATCTTATTTCTAGGTGCTGTCTCTTAGACTGTTCCTCTCATCTGCTGGGGAGAGAGAGAGGCTAAGGCCCAGGGTCTAATTAACCAATTTACATTCCTGTGTGACCCCACGCAAGAATGTTGTCTCTAATCCATTTGGCCATTCAGTAATCAGCCTTACACCTTTAAGCTCAACTTAGGTGTAGCTGGGGGGGCTAGATGCCAAGAACCCTCTCCCATCTTACTTCCATTATGTTTCTTATAAAAAGGTTTTGATCACCAGACTAAAAATTCAGGAAACACCCCATTTGCAGATCCTAACCATGCCAATGCTTAAACATCACAATTTTCAACCCATTTTTATGACACAAAGCTGTGCTGTTCCCTATACTTTTTACAGGGGTGATGCACTACATGTGGATATCCCCTAGCACAGGGGTTGAGGTAGGATATTAGTGATCCAGAAAGGTTCCCCATGTGGACACTAAAAAGCCTATATCCTTCATAGCTGGCTTTCACTTTTTAATATAATTAGCATTTTAGGTGTGTATGCAGCCTCCTAAATTGTTTATAGATTGTTTATTCAAAGTCTAGGATTACAAGTACCTTTGAGCCAAGGCTCTTTTACAAAGGTTCCAAGTCAAGAGAAGTACAAACATTTTGAGCTAAACTACATTCGTCTATACATAGGCAAACTATAACAATTGTATATAAACAGAGATTAAGTAAACAACACTCATTGGCTCATATGATGCATTAAATTAAGTAATGAGACACTTAGGTTAGGAAAAGTTCAGAGGTCTGTGAATTGGGGTGGAGAGGGGGGATGGGGAGGGGGTAGCAGCCAAAGAGAAACTAGAGCAGATTCTCAGCATTGTCAAAGAACAGAGGAGAGGGAGGTGTGCCACGGGGGAAAAGGAAGTTAGGAGAGGCAGTCACAGCAACTGGTGGTAGTGAGGTGATGGTGTAGTCTTGATTTGAAAATGCCCATTGAAGAGGAGGAAGTGATATGAGCACTTAGGGCATTCATCCAGAAGGGAGCACGGTGTGCAAAGGATCTTTCACCCAGTGATGTGCAGCATGAAGGTACTTGGAGGAGTTGTTATTCTGACCCTCAGGTGCAGCGTAGATTAGTGGTTGGACTCAGGAGGACTTGGACACATGGTGGTGAAAAACCCAGGATAGTTTTTTTCGCCATTAGGCAAGTTAGGTACTTTATACGATTTGCGAGTTGAAGCCACCCTGATTTGGCATAGAATTCACATGTATGTGTGAGTCTGTGGGCCCCAATGAGCAGTTGGCAGGCCTTGTTTCGGGAGGTTGTAATGCGCCTAAGGGCTGTGGTGGTGGCAGAGCCATAGACAATGAGGCCATAATCTACCACGGACACAACAGAGCTCTGGATGGCCATCTTTAATGCTGCTCGGGTGAGGTGTTGCTTGTTTCAATACAGAATTCCAATGCACGCATTTACAACTCTGGTGACATTATCGATGTGGGTCACATATGACAGACCATGGTCAAGAGTGATTCCTAGGTATTTAAAATATGACACTTGTTCAAGGGTATGACCAGCATTTGTTTTGATGCCAAGGGAGTATCGCCTATGTTTGTTTTGTGAGCTGCAGAAGAGCATTGATTTACATAGATACATAGATACATAGATACATAGACAGTGTCGGCAGATAAGGGCCTATGGCCCACCCAGTCTGCCCATTTGAGCTTGTAAGTTCAGTTTGTTTTCCTAGAAGTCTGTTGCACCTTACCCCTGACCTCCAGAATTCCTTTATGTCTATCCCATGCATTCTTAAATCCCGTGATTGTTTCAGCCCCCACCACTTCCTCTGGCAGGGTGTTCCACTTGTCCACCACCCGTTCTGTGAAGAAATTCTTCTCATGTTTCCTCTGAATCGTCCTCCTCCAACTTCATCCCATGCCCTCTAGTCCTGGAACATCTTTTCGCTTAAAATAGTGTTTTCCTGCACCCTGTTCCTCCCTGTAAGATACTTGCATGTCTCTATCATATCCCCTCTCTTCCTCCTCTCCTCCAGGGAGTACATGTTCAGTTCCTTCAACCTGTCTTCATAGGACTTGTGATGCAATCCATGTACCATCTTTGTTGCCCTCCTTTGAACCTTCTCCACCCTGTCTATATCCTTACGTAGGTATGGTCTCCAGAACTGTACACTGTACTCCAGGTGGGGCCTCACTAGTGTCTTGTAGTGTCTTTAGTCCTTTTATGGTTAAGAACCAGCTTGTGAGAAGAGAACCAGTTTTCAACAGATAAGAATGCGTGTTGAAGGTTGTGAGTTAATGGTTCTGGGTCTTTCTGTGGGGTGAAAAGCATAGCATCATCGGCATAGAGGATAATTTGTTCGGGGCAGGATTGTGGGAGAGAGTTTAGGAAAAGACTGAAAAGTAGGGGACCCAATATTGAGCCCTGGGGGATGCCAGAACAGACTGGGTTGGAGTCAAAGAGATTGCCTGAGATGTTTACTCTTTGTGTGCGTTAGCAAAGGTAACTGTTAAACCATGCTGTAGTGTCAGGGAAAGACTGGTATTCAGCAGCTGTCTAGGGAGTAGGCTGTGGTGGACAGTGTTGAATGCTTTGGTTAAGTCGATGAATACGGTTCCAGTTAAATGACCTTTGTCCATAGACTTGTGGAGAGCTCCAGTGAACTCCAGGAGGACTGTAGAGGTGCTGTGTCCTTGCCTGAAACTGTGTTGATGTGGACAAGGGATGTCATATTTGTCCAGGTAGACTGTAAGCTGGTCGGCTACAATGCGCTCAAGGGCTTTGGAAAGGGGGGGGGCAGTATTGAGATTGGTCGGTAGCTTCCCAGGATTGATCTGTCACTACTTTTGAAGACTGGTGTGACAGTAGCTGGTTTCCACTTGCTTGGGAATTGACTGAGGTTGAATGAAAGGTTGAAAATACTGGTAAGCCGGTGAAGCACTTCCTCAAGTGTGAGGGATAGCAGTTTCAGGTCCAGTGAGTCACCACTGGCTCTGGTCTTGGAGATAGCCCTTTTTATATATTTGTGGACCACCTGAGTTGGCTTTTTTAAAGTGGAATGATGGATGGCTTGGGGGGAAGGAAGTTGATTCAGGGGTGTCAGTTTCTGAGAAAAAGTCTGGGGGGAGGACACTACTGAGGTCCATGAAGGCAGTGTTGAAGGCATTTGCTATGGCCAGTGAGTCAAGGGTGGTGGTACCATTGATATTCAGTAGAGTAGGGAAAGATTTAGATGGTTTCCCTGAAATCTCCTTTATATTATCCCAAAAGGATCTCCCATTACCCCAGGTGTTGGTGAGGGCTTCTTTGTAGTAGGTGCTCTTTGCCATTTGTATTAGTTTCGTGCAACTGTTGCGAGATTGTTTATAGGCTTGAACGTCCGGTCGGGCACCTGTGGCCCTGGCAATTGCTGAGAGGTGATCCCTTGCTTTTAGCTGTGTCAGTAGTCCAGTATTAAGCCAGGGACTGGATAGTGCCTCGACTTTGAGCTTTTTTACTGAGGCGTGTAGATCACAGGTGGCATTGAACGTTGTGATGAAATGTTCAAGAGCCGAGTCTACATCCTGCGCAAGGTGTATGGGAGACCAATCTTGTCACAAGAGGCAGGATTTTAGGTGGGACATATTGACACGGGGGAGGACCCTACTGGAGATAGTTAAGGGAGGAGGCTTGTAATATTTATTTAGACCAGTTGCAGATAACAGGAAAGCGGTCACTGAGTGAGTCAGAGAGGACAGTGATGTTATTGACGTGGGTTGGGTGACTGGTGAGGACCCAGTCCAGGAGAGTGCTGGTACCTGACTTGTAGTTCTTCTTAGTTGGGGAGGCGACCATCTGTGTGAGGTTAGCTGAGGAGATAGCATCCTTGTAAGTTCCGGTGTCAGGTGCAAGCCAGTTGATGTTGAAGTCACCAAAAAGAAGGACTTCGGATTCAGAAGGTTGGAAACTAACAAAGTCCAATAGAGCTTGGAGACCAGTCCCTTGGTTTTTAGGTGGGATGTAGACAATGACCACAGTGAGTGCTTTATTTTGTGCACCAAGGAGTAGTCTGATGGGCAGGAATTGCGCAGTAGAGTCAGTGGGGGTTGTGGCGACAGTGTGCGCAGTGATGTTGTCTTTCACGAACAGTACACACCCCCCCCTTGGACATCCTATATGGTCTGTGGATATTATAGCCTTGTAGAAAGATGGCATGGTCAAGGGTTTTGGAGTTAGCCAGCTTTCAACCACATATGTGACATAAGGGTTATGCAGTTCAGCAAAAGTTTGGAGGGCAGCGAGCTTAGGTAGCAGGCTACAGATGTTGAGAGTGGAGATGGTGAGGCCCCCTACTGATTTTCTGGAGCTGACTGGGTTGGGGATGATTGGGCCAGGGTTCAGGTGGACATTCCCAGAAATCAACAGAAGGAGGAGCAGGAGTTTAAGAGCTGTGCACTGTTGGTAGTAGTAATCGATCATTTACCTCCTTGATTTGCCTGACTGGATCCAGCACAGGTGTCGTAGGTCCCAGTGTAATGCAATAGACAGTAGCAGGGGCTGGTTTGCCCAGGTTCTAGATTTGTGTTTGTCAGTGGTAGGCCAGTCCTTGGTGGTGGGGAGCCCTGAGGGAAGGCTAGGTGAATGGGCCAGAGTGCCATAAGGAAGGTAGGGGATGATTAGGTAGTAGGTAGTGAGAGGAGAGGGGTGTCAGGCACCAGGGAGATAGCTGAGTGGTATAAGAGAAAAGAGGGAGAGCAGAAGCAGGTGCTGGTGGCTATGGAAAGACATGGTCTGGGGGAGTAAATGGGGGGGGGAGGTAGGATGGAAGCGACAGATAGGAGAGTTATAAGCGAAAAGGGACTGGTGGGGAAGGGACCGGTGGGCGTTACAGACAGTTGTGAATTAGGCAGGGACGAATTGTCAAAAAGGAACCCAAGAGGGTGGGAGGAGCAGGAGGGTGGAAGAAGAGGATTGAAGATAAGATAGACAGGGGAGGAACAGAAAGCAGGTGGGCAAAGCAACAGTCTATTTAATTAAGGCAGGAGGTGGGGGAGGGGGGGCAGGTGTAAAATTTCGGCAGTCTGCCGTGCTTTTGAATGGGTGCAGAGCCCAGACAGCAGCAACAGTGGGTTGCCCAGTGAGGAGGTAGTGATCTTAGCTGGAGACCAATCGGGTGGAGGAGCAGAGAGCAGTCAGCCAATAGCAGCTGAATCACCGCTTACCCGGCCTAGGCTCTTTCCTTACCTGGCTTTCTGGAGCTCTGAGTCAGCGTGCAATGTAGGGTTTTGATGCAGCAGTCGCTCCTCGGGGGACATGGTGGCCCTCTGCTATGAAATTTCCTAGTTTCATCTTGAAATAATCTTGTTTTTACACCCCTTTTTTCAAGCCCCTTCTTAATGCTGCCTTTTCCCACTAAATATTTATTATTTTATTAATGAGCAGTTCTGATCCTGGTGACATCAGCTGAGTGGAAGCTTGGAGAGGAAACCTTCTTTGTAGGCCTCCACTTAAGTAAGCAGTTTTCATAACTGAACAGTAATTAAAAAAGTGAATAAAGTGGGATGCTGCTTTAACCAGGGACACTAAGACAGGAAAAAAACAAGATTTTTTTCAAAGCAAACGAAAGAAACAGTACAATAGAAAGATTAAGAAGGCTATACATGTCCCCACATTTCCAGTTATATTAAACAAAAGAAAGCCAGGTTTATGTACTCCTTATACACATCACATTTTATTGAACACATTACACACATATTTATATGCACATTGCTATGATTTCAGTTTACTCCACATTATAAAATGGGCTTTAGAATTCCAAGTCTCTGATTGGCTACTACAACATCTGAGCCGTATCCTTATCAGAAGATATAGTAGCCAACCGGGACTACTGCCCACCAAGATGCCCCATGACAACAACAAATCAGTGAGCTCTGCCAAGTCTAAACAGAAACGTTGACTGGCAGAGCTCACTGAACCAGCAGCAGGAAGCTCTCTTTTCTCACACCACACCAGCAATGAAACGATTATTAGTACACCGGTAGAGCCAAGGCAGTTACAAAAAAAAAACAACATATATCTAAGCTGCTGAGTGAGTCACTTCACACCTGTTCTCTTGCCTATATTTTTTCTTTCACTGTCCCCAGCCAGAGTAATGCTCTCCCAGCATTTGAAATGGCATCGAGACCCGTGACTGTTACGATCTCTCTCACGTCACAGCTTGCTCCTCTTCAGCAAACTTCGCTGCTCCGTCTCCCAGCCTCCTCCTCATATACATAATCAAAATGTTTTTATTCTAGTTCATTGCATACTTCCCTACCTTACTAACCACTATACTCCATAACAATTAATTCATTTCAAGAACCCAAAACGCAAACCAGTCAGTAAGGCGGTTGCCACGGGACACACTCGCTGACTGACGCAGGCGCTTCGGGACACACATAAAATAAAACAAGCTGCTAATGTAACTACAAGCTTCAAAACTACAAAATGAATGGGTCACGTGATGAGCTGATTCGGAAGAGACATCTCCCGTGCGTCTCCGAGGCCCCGCAGCTTAAATTTTAAGTTTATTTACTCCGAGACTGGCAATAAATAATTTAAAATAGCCATTAAGAGCTCCCGAGATGGCGCGGGTGCATTTCCTTGCTAACCGCCATAGGGCCACGAAGTTTCGAAGAGCGGCGTGTTAACAAATAGCAAGGGCGCATTGGCAAGCTTAGGCCGCTGCTTTTGCCTGAAGATGGAAGCCGAACTCGCAGAACCCCTGGTGGGGTGAGCTCCAGCCACTAAAAGGCCTAAGTCCCAGTCGCATACCATACCTGAGCAGGACGAGGAACCAGGGAAGGAAGGGGGCTCTGGCTCAAACGCAGAGGACATTCGGGAAATTAAAGCACTACTGCAAGGGCTGGTGATCGATTTCGACGAGGTAAAGCCGGCATTACATTCCCTGGCACAAAGAATGGGCGATGCTGAAGCCTGGATCTCTTCGCAGGCGAGGAAGGTTTCTGTGCTCGATCAGGAGGTGGGGACGATTCGAAAAAGGCTTAAGAAACGAGGAGAGGGTGGAGGATCAGGAATCAAGAAACCGGAGAAATAACTTGATCTTGGCGGGGCTACCAGAGAAGGCTGAATGCTCTGATTGTGTCTCTTTTATGCAGGAGCTCCTGTTAAAGTTGCTGGGCCCTACACCATTTGGGGAAGGTTATAACCTGGAAAGAGCTCATCGGGCACTGCGGGAGATGCCACCACCGGGGGCGAGGCCCCGAGTGATAATTATGCGATTTCTTAATTATAAAGAAAAGTCCCATGTGCTGCTTGCTGCCAGACAAAAGAAGTCTCTGCAATGGAATGGTGCTTCCCTATGGTTCTTTCAAGATCAAACGCCAGCGATTCGGGAAAAGCAAAGGAGTATGCTGACATAAAGAAGAAGCTTTATCTTGCAGGAATAAAATTCCGACTACAATTCCCTGCTACCCTGGTGGTGCGTCTCCAGGCTGGCAGAGAAAAGGTTCCTCTGGCGAAGAGCGGCGTTGGAGGGCTCGAGCTGAGCTCCCAGACTTATTCAAACCCCAACATGACTGCTTGCTGACAAAAAAGAAGGTCGGGCCTATCTGATGGCTGTGATGGAAGAAAAGCAAGGGAGTTTAAACCTTTCATGGCCGGTTGGCTCTATTGTTTTTGGTTAAATTTGGAGGTTCAAGGGATTAACTTAGGGCTGGGTTTATAGGATCATTGATGGGACACGAGGTGACAAACCACAAGATTCCAGCACATTAAGTAGTAGTCATGGGGGAAGGGAGATCACCAAACCTACTATTTGTGCTATTAGACCTAAGAATATCCTCGTGACCCTGGAACATTGGAGGGAGTTGTTAGAGGGGGGTGATGAGGAAATTTTATTACAATAAGGGTCAAACAGACAGTGTTATACCTGCTAGTGGGCACCGTTATGTATAAAGCGGGCCTTATGTCAGTTTTGGGGAAGGATGGAGAGGGGGAATGGCCAAAGGGATTTAGATCCAAGTAACACTAGTAAATGGAGGGATATCACCCCGGGAGGCAAGGGAATTTAAAGTGGAGCAGTGCAGGCTCGATATATAATTTATCAAGGAGAGCTTTGAGAGGGATTCCCTCCCTTTCTTTTTTGTTTATTTTTTCTTTCTCTTATGGAAAACATAAGGGGGTGATTGACTGAAGGGAAGATGGGGCCTTCACGTTCAGGACTTTATGGGAGCCATGGACCAGATCCCGGGGCTCGGTGTCAGAGGCTGGGGCTGGGGGGGGGCATGGGAACGGGTTCATCCATGACTCAACATCAGGTAGGTGGTCGATCTAAGGATCGGGGGACAAAAGGGGGGAGGGGGGAGAGGGGTGGAAAGAGAGAGAGTCTAAGTATGGGAACAATAAGAATGCAGACCCTAGAGAGGCACAATATCTGGGCTTATTCGAAAAATTCTGATGTTTAATGATGGCATGTTTTAAAATAATCTCTTGGAATGTAAAAGGGCTCAGGGGTCGACGTAAAAGAATGGTCATTCTGCGATATATTGAACAATGAGGGGTACACATTGCAGCGTTACAAGAGACACATTTATTGACTGATGAGTTGGGTGGTCTCAGGAAGCGGTGGGTGGGACAAGTATACGGAGTGGGAAAGGACAGGGCCTCCGGGGGGGTGGCGATCTTAATAAAGAAATCCTGCCCATATGAAGTGGTGCAAGTGCTAACGAGGCAAGATAGTAGGGGGATTTATTTGTCGGGCACTTTGCTTGGTAGAGCAGTCTCGGTTGCATCCATATATGGGCCAACTCCCTCCGATCCAAAATTTTTCGCTTCAATAGAAGGGGATATAGCTATTCTTCCTTCACACTCACTTATCCTAGCGGGTGACTGGAACACCTATCTTGATAACCAGGAGGACAGGATACCTCCATATAGCGGGCTGAAGACCAAGGCCCAGTTAGTCCTGGCTAGGTTTTTAGAGACAGCAGCACTGGTTGATCCAATTAAGAATCTTTCAAATAGGGGCAGCGACATGACATTTTATTCGGCAGCTCACAAGAGTCATTCTAGAATTGTCTTCTTTTTGGTTAATAGAGAGGCATTTGCAGAGATTAGAGAAGTGCTGACAGAGGGTAGAACCCTCTCAGATCACTCTCTCATTCAGATGCAGTGGGAACCAAGACCCACACCACCTCCACCTTACAGATGGAGGCTTCACGACTCGCTCTTGACAGAGGCCACGAGAAGGGATGAATTAGAGGGGACCTTACAGGAGATCATTAGATTCCAGCTCCCCACACTGCGGGATAAAAGATTAGCTTGGCCTACCTGTAAGTTTTTATATGCGGGGGCAGCTAGGGCTCTAGCCGCAAGGGACAAGTTGCTCAGAAGGGCCAAAGAGGAATTCTTGATCGGGGCGATAAATTCTTTGTCACAGCTAGAGGGATCCTCGGGGGAAATAGACGCGGAGCTCAAAAGCTTGAGAAGGGAATTGTCAGATATTGTTTATGAGAAAACAGAGTTCTGGCTAAATAAGATTAATGCCAGATTCCTACTGCAGGGTGACGTCCCCAGGCATCTCTTAGTGGCTAAAATTAAAGAGTGGGAGGCAAGCAGGACAATCATATCCATTCAGTATGAAGGGAAGCTTGTTACAGACCCACAAGAAATGGCTGAGGCTTTTGCATCATACTTCACAGAAATTTACCAAGCTAAAGACTTGGTGGGGGAGAAGGAGGCCAAGCGTTATCTAGAAGGAATCCAGTTACCAATCCTGGATCCTGTTCAAGCCAAGGAATTAGAAGCTCCAATAAGAGCATCTGAAATTATTGAAGTGGTGCAGTCTCTTCCTTTGGGTTAATCACCAGGGCCTGATGGCCTTACTGCTAAATTTTACCAGACCCATATTCAGACTATACTCCCTATACTTCATGAGTTTTTTCTCACTATAATGAGGGAGGGAATTTACCATTCTCCACTCTGTCAGGCGTATGTTACTTTAATACCCAAGCCAGACAAGCCTAGGGACGCATTAGGTAGCTATAGGCCTATAGCATTAATAAACCAAGATGTTAAGATTCTCACCAGAATCTTGGCAAATAGGATCTTGACTATCGCTCCCAGTTTAATCAGTCAGGAACAAGTAGGTTTTATGCCGGGGAGAGGGGCGAAAGACGCTGTCAGGAAAATCCATCGTATCCTAAATTTTGCCCCAGACTCTCAGCTACCTCTGGCCCTGATTTCCCTAGACGCAGAAAAAGCATTTGACCGGGTCTCACATCCCTTTCTCTTTGCTACAATGGAGAAAATGGGATTCCCCGGGGGTCTCCTTAGAGGTATCAAGAATTTATATGCCGCTCCAACGGCTAGAATATTATGTAATGGTTATATCTCGCGGGAATTCTAACTAAATAATGGGACTCGTCAAGGGTGTCCTCTTTCACCGATATTGTTTAACATCTATCTAGAACCCCTTCTGAGATCTATCAATAGGGATGTAAAGGTTCAGGGGATCAGGATTGGGGGAATGGAGCTAAAACTCTCCGTCTTCGCTGATGATATACTCCTTCATTTACAAGACCCAGTATCCAGCTTCGAGAGAGTAAGAGATTTAATAGACCGCTTTTCTAAGGTCTCTAACTACAAGTTAAATCTTACAAAGACACAAATCCTACCCTTGACACCACATGTATTTAGGGCAGATTTTTCATCCTTGGGAGTGCAATGGAGTACTGACAAATTGAAGTATCTGGGCATTTGGATTACAGCAAATCAGGAATCGGGGGCCGATGCTAATCTGGGGAGGATCATATCTGCAGTTAAGGGGGATATTCTAAGGTGGAACAAGCTACCTCTGAACTTTACGGCGCGTTTGGGCCTCATTAAGATGAATGTTTTACCGAGACTGCTATATCCGGTACATTTAGCCCCATATAGTATCCCTACTAAATGGTTTAGTACAATCAGGAGGCTAATTTCAGGATTTCTGTGGAATAACAAACTGGCTAGGATAAAGCATAATGTCTTGCACCTGCCGTATGGGGAGGGGGGCATCAGGTTACCTGACCTCCATGCTTACTATGTGGCAGGCCAGTTAGGCCTTATGGCTCAATGCATGGAAACGGCGAGGGGAAATTACATACCTGTGTGGTTGCGTAATCGAGAAGCAATTGTTAACGAGCTCTGGCCTCACCCCGACTCGATGCTATATGCTAAGCTTAGAAAAGGTTTTTAGGGTGGGGTATGGGAACCCAATCAGAAAAACCGCGGAGGCCTGGTGGTCCTTCCTCACTCCGGTACAAAAGTGGTATCAAATGAAGTCCAGAGACCAGCCCATACTAGGTAATCCTAATTTGGTTATAGGGGGTCGGGTAATTGGACATCGGTGGTCCAATTATTTGAGTGGCTTAAGACTGAGGGACGTGATGCAAGGAGACAAAATAGTCCTTCCATTACAATGCGAGGGATTGTCCTTTTTCCAAAGGATACAGCTTAAACAAATGTTAGCAGGGTTTCGGAAGGGGATGGGGGACCCCATAGATAACTTTTTCTCGTGGGGGAGTTTAAGGGAAGCCTTCCAGAAAGCCAACCCACTTTCACAAGTTTATAAAATTCTCTTGGACTTTCTGGGCCCAAATACTCCTACACGAATCCCTTACTGGGACAAGGTGATGGCCCCCAGAAATCTTAGGTGGGAAAGTATTTGGAAGAGCATTAAATACAATGTGATTCCCAAATACAGAAATATGCAAATCTTTGTGGTTTACAACATATACTACACCCCTGTAAAGCTATATGGCAGAGGGCTGAGACCGACGGACCTGTGTTTCAGGTGCGAGAAGGAAGTGGGTGACCTGTTCCATGTAATGTGGGGATGTAGCAAAATCTCACCCTTATGGAGGGAGATTAAACGGGGCATGGATCCAATGCTGGATTATACAGCTTTTATAACTCCAGAAATATGTGTCTTGGGTGACTTTTCTCAAATTGTAGGGATCGCACCCAAATTCCACCTTTCTTTAATGGTGTCGGTAGTTAAGGCGTTCTTAGTAAAGCATTGGAAGGACGATCAGGCTTATGCATATGAACAATGGGTGAGAGAGCTTTTGGGGGTACTGGCCAAGATAAAGAGACATCTATTCTCTGAGGGGAGACAGGAGTTATACGTTAAAAGGTGGGCAACATTAGATGCGATCTACCCCCAGCAAGGTACGAACACTGGAACACAGGTCTGTCTGTCCGATAGCGATTAGCAAAGGAAAACATGCTGGAGTGTTTAATGCCTATATTTCTTTGTGCCTATTTGTACTATGCTTTTCCTTTCATTATCCCCAATATTCTTGGTAATATTTGGTCTTTAATAATTTCTTAGATGGTCAAAATTGGGGTCATACTGGGTCCATTACTAAGACCAAAGGGGACTGGCTATGGTCTGCAGGGGCTTAAGGGGTTGGGGACTCTCTCTCTCTCTCCAGGGGACACATTAGGAAGCCGTCCTGCAAGAGTCAGGCTCCTTTGGGGGCCGCAGGATAAAATACCCTTGCAAGTGGATATACAAGGGAAGATTTGGTCAATGAAGGGAAGGGTGTACCTAACATTGGTCAGCGTACTATATCAAGGCACTATTGACTTTGGAACGTGACCACAATGTGGGGCGGCTCTCTAGTGTGCTTGTACATTAGGGGATGTACATAGTTTGCACAGCCAGTTTTGGGTTGTGTTCCCTGGCTTGCCCAGCTATGTGTATGTTTGTTTGTCTGTCTGTTCTACTGAAAATGAATAAAGGTGTTTTAAAAAAAAAAAACTACAAAATGAATGAAAAAAGAGAACAGATACAGAGCTGTGACCTAGTCACACACACACCACCGAAAAACTGCTCTCTAAGTCACCCCATACATATACCAGCTCACTCTAAAGCAGGCAACTGGCTAATAAAAAAAAGCTCATCAAAAGAAAAATAAATTAAAAACTATTTACTTCAACAGACACAGAGATGGAAGGAACAGACACACAATACCCTGTACTGAGTCTTTCATCTATATATATATATATATATATATATATATATATATATATATTTATATATATACTGTATATGTATAACCTGCAACTCCACAGTACAGAGGGACTATTTTTTACCTTTCACATATTTACCATCTTTAACATACTTTCAAATCTTTTTTTTTTTAACTAGCAACAGTTATGATGGGGAGGCCCATTTTATAAGCGCAATAACACACTCCAAGGTGTGGTTTGTCACCTGATAAGAGCATGCCCAGTGGCATAAGGTACTCAGTGTAAGCACCTTGTGCCTCAATACACCCCTGGGCATGCTCTTATCAAGCAATAAACCACACCTTGTCATGTGTTATTGCTTGCATACTTCCTAGATGGTTGAAGGCACTCAGCTGCAAATCATGCCTTACAATCCACCAGGAGTACGTGATAATTTAGCATTACCGCATACCATATTGTGTGCTATTGCTTACGTACAGTACACACCACTTATTATATCCATGCTTAAACTGGGCAGAAGGATACAATGGGCAAATTGCCAAAACCATTTACCATTTTCTGCTGCTGCACTGTAATGAACCACCGCATATTCCGATCTATGCCTGCCATCCATTTCGGGTATTTAGGGTAACTGAAAGCTACACAACTGGCTGCCTGACAATTAATGCTCTTCACTTATCACCTTGTTAACTATGCTTGCCTGCCACAGCACCAGATAGTGGCAGACAATGCCAGAATGCTGTTGTTAATTAAAGTGCTTAAGTAGGCAGTGCATTATGCATCCAGCATTCATTTTGCTGACACAAAGCTGTTGCCTGTGTGAGAGAACAAGAGCGATCATGTCCAAATGGAAGGCTGTCAGTTTGAGTGAGAAAGAGAATTTGCTTAAAAAAATGGATGACTTACCAAAGTTGAGCCAAAGGGACTTTTCTGTGTGTGCAGCTCAATATGCCGAAGTCAACCATTGCTGACATGCAAAAGCAGAGGGAAAAACTTCTTGCCGAATGGCATGAGAATGCAAATCCTTAATGTAAAAGAAAGCGAGAGGGGAAAGATGTGGAGGTAAGAGAGGCTCTACTCCACTGGTTCCACAATGCCAGAGGGTGAGATGCCCTAATCAGTGAACCCCTACTTGCATAAAAGGCAAAATAAAATGCTGATGCCTTAGGCTGCCCAGATTTTAATCCATCTGCTGGTTGCAGTGCTGAAAAAATGCCATAACATTGGGTTCAGACAGGCACACAGGGAAAAAGGCAATGCTGACATTCAAGGTGCAGGACAGTGGTTAACAAAAGTTCTGCCTGGGCTACTGGCAGGGTACACACCAAACAAAATCTTTAATTGTGATGAGATTGGCCTGTTTTTCAGATGTGTGAACTATGGGACCTTAGCATTTAAGAAAGAGTCCATTCTGGGTCACAAAAAAGCTAAGGAGCATATCTCTGCCCTAGCCTGTTGCAACATAGACGGTATGGAAAAGAAAGATCTCCTTGCTGTTGGGAAATCACAGACACCCAGGTGCTTTAGAGGAGTAACCCGTCTGCCTGTAATCTATAAAGCCAACAGGTCCACCTGGATGGTGGACAAAATTTTCATTGAGTGGGTCAGAACCCAGGACAAGAGTTTGCGAGGTCGCAGGATTGCATTGCTGCTTGACAACTTTTCTGGCCACCCACAGATCCAGGGGTTGACAAACATAAAGCTAATCCGCCCCCCCCCCAATACCACCTACATTATTCAACCCCTGGATCAGGGCATAATCTGTGCAATGAATTAGCACTATGTGAGGGCAATGAGGCAGCGAGTCATTGATGAGCTTGATGTCTAAGAAGAACTTTACCGCCACAGTTGGCATCAAAAGGATCTCACTGTTGGATGCTGTCTGTATGTTGAAACAGGCTTGGGATTCCGTTATAGCAAACACCATCTCACGGTGTTTCATAAAAGATGGTTTTGTGCAGAACAGTTATCCTGGTGAAGGAAGCTCAAGTTCAAGTTCCCCACCACTGTTTGATGAAGATTTATTTTTATTTAGTTTTTGCTTACTGGGTAGGTGCGCTAGCCATAGGGATGACTATTTTCAGGCACGACCCGGGAGAATTACAGAGCAATTACAGAGATGACAAACAGCAGCAAATACACAGAGTAAAATTCCAAACATAATAAACAAACATCAGGGTTGCATCATAAAACAAGGGTTCAATGTACAGAGCAGTTACATAAAACAAAGTTACATTATTAGGTACAGAGGGTTTATACAAATATGGTAAAATATGTCAGGTTAATGCAATTAGCGAAAGAATGGCATGTCAGAGGTAGGTTAAAGTAAAGAAATTCAGTCAGCAGCAGTTTATATTGAGCTATTTACAAGATGAGCACAACCAGCAAATCCAGGGAGAGATAGCCAGTAGAGCTCTAGGAAATGCGCAAGACTGAGAAGTGCAAGTAGGAGGGCAGCAAGTGATTAGAGGTAGATATGGTTTGAGTTTGGAGTAGAGGTAAAGTCTGAAAGAGAGAGAGGAATAGAAAAGTTAGGGGAGTGGAGGGTAACAGGGTGAGTGAGGAAAGAAGCTGTAGCCCTACAGTATCTAGGCATTTTACAGGTTAATCAGTGCAGTGGGAGGACACAGTGCTAAGGTGGTTTAAAGCAGGAGCACTGACTAGATGAGATGAGGTGACAGTGGAGTGCTTTTTTAAAGGCATCATGGGAGGATGCCAGGCATACTTCAGGCAGGAGGGAGTTCCATTGTTGGGGGGCATAGAGTGGAAAACCACAAACACCTTTGGCTGTTTTATGCTTTGGCACGTTTAGTAGTGATTTTTCAATGGAGTGTAAACCATAGTTGGAGGACAGGGGAGCGAGCAGCCCCACCAGTGTTAAGGGGTCTAGATCTAACAATACTATCAATTGTGGAGCAAAGGGCATAGAGTCTAGTTGCACTGAGAGACAGCCAATTCATATCAGACTATAGGAGGCAGTGGTGCTTCAGTCTTTAGGAGGAGGAGGCAAACCTGCACATGTTGTTATATGTAACATCCCACCTTTGAAGGTTAGATTTAGTTAAGGCAGCATATACAACTGACCCATAGGTGATGGTTGGTAGCAGTATACCCCTGGCAATAGCCAATCTTGCCATGGGGGTTAGAGCATAGCTGGTCTGGTACGTAATGCCTAATTCAGAGTTAACAGAGTTGCAAGTGTTCTGTATGTGCAGTTCAAAGGTAAAGGACTGATCTAGGGTTACCCCAAGGTACTTGAAAATGGTTATAGAACTGACAGGAGAACCATCAAAGCAAGAGACCCTGAAGTTGTGCTGGCACAATTTGAGCCTTGATGATGTACCAAAGAAGGACTGTGTTTTGACTTCATTAAGGACAAGTTTGTTGTCATATAACCAGTTCTGCATGCATTGGAAGTCCAAGGAGAGCTGTTGATCAATGTCAGTAATAGTTTTCAAACTGGTATATAAAACAATATCATCAGCATAGAGAAGAGAGGAGGTGGAGGAGAGGTTGGAAGATATATTATTGATAAATATAGAGAACAGAAATGGTCCCAGGATGGAGCCCTGAGAGACTCCTATGTTAACGGTAGCCTGATCAGAGTAGGTAGAACTGAACTTCATGACATGGATTCTATTAGTCAGGTAACTGTTGAACCAACTAATGACATTTGAGGCAAAGCCCATAGTCTTTAAGGTAGAGAGGAGAAGAAAGTGGTCCACCAGATCAAAAGCTTTTGTCATGTCGATAGAAAACGCTCTTGTTAGGAGACCTGAGTTCATGGCAGTAAGAGTGTCAGAGGTAAATTTGAGCAGGGCAGTGGTAGTGCTATGCCCTTTGTGAAATCCACACTGGGCAATAGATAGAAGGTCATGTCTTAGAAGAAAGTCAACAGTTTGCGAGACAACCAATTTTTCTAAGATTTTGCTTAGGACTGATAGTATCTCTATAGGCCTGTAGTTAGATGGGTTTTTGTGATCACTTTTCTTGAAAACAGGTGTGACCCGTGCAATCTTCCAGATGTCAGGAACACAACTTTGACACATGGAGAGACTAACAATTTTGGCCGGAGGAGCTGCATTGAGAGGGGTAGCAAGTTTTAGTGGCCTGGGTTTGATACCGTCAGAGCCTGTTGCAGTACTATCTGAGATTGATCTGAAAAATGTTATTACCTCCTTGGTAGTCATGGCCTTAAAGTGAAAGGAAGGGATCACTGTCCCTTTGCAGTACCGAGCAGGGGTGTCCTTTATCTAAGTGGCAGGGAAGGATGAGGAAAGCCTAGTAAGGTCAGTGAATTGTTTGTTAAAGTAGTTGGCTATGGTTTGGGGATCATTGCAGTGGGTGCCATTCATTACCATATCATTAGGAGTGGAGGAGTGAGAGGAACCCAGGAATGTTTTGATGTGGGACCAGAACTTTTTGGGGTCACTCGAGACATTAGCAGGGTTTTACAGTAGGAGTGTTTTGCTTTTCTTATATCCTTTTTGCAAGCATTTCTTTGTTGCCTGTAAGTGTTGTAGTCACACTGTTGACCAGTGGACTTGAAACAGCTCTAGCACTTATCTATATTTTTCAGTTTAGTAAGCAAGTCCTCTTTTAACCACCTTGTGTGTTTCCCTTTTACTTGCCGAGTTATAAGGGGGGAGTGATAGTGTTGTAAGGCAACAAATTTCATAATGAATATGTCAAGGGCTGTCTGCACATCTCTAGCATTGTAAATACTGGTCCAATTTGTTTCAGAGATATTGAGAAGTAATTTTTGGTGGTCTAGGTTGGTGTAGTTATGGAAGGAGATGAAGCATGGTCTAGTGGGGAGGGGGGTTGCAGACTCCCAAATGCAAAAAACAGAGTAGTGGTCAGCTACTGCATCAGCAAGAGTGCTGGCAGTGAGGTTTATGCTCAGAATGGTTTGTTAGCACCCAGTCAATAAGTGATTTTGAATTTGAGCAAGAAAAAGTTATGATGGGTTCAGTGATTAGTTGATGAAGGTTATGACCCTGTGTCTTTGTGAGTGATGTTGACTGGTTCTTTTCTAGCCAATTTATGTTAAAGTCTCCTAAAATTAGCATTTCATTATTGCTGGAGAGTAAGGACGCCTAGGTTAGCAGCTCATCTAGACCAGAGAGGCCACTGTTTGGGGGAGGGGGGTTGTAGGAACAAATGATGTGCAGGTTTTTAGCCCCAAGAGTAAGGAGGGCATGCAGTGATTCACAGTGAGTTATGGAACTCATGTTTAGAGCTGAGAGGCGTAGGTGATCCTTAGAGTAGATGGTGATACCACCTCCCCTTTTGGTGGATGGTCTATCCTTCCTGATAAGGTTGTAGGAGGGAATCGCACATCGTGAGTCTGAGATGGAGGGTTTAAGCCATGTTTCAGATAGGCACTATCTGTAGAATGAGATGTAAGCCTCAAGTTCCGCAAAGTTGTGCTCCAGACTTCTAATATTACGATGGGCGTTGAGAAGTCCCTTGCAACTGCTAAGGAGTGGATCCAAGTCAGAGAGGTGATAGGCAGGGCCTGGATTTGTTTCAACATCCCCCGATACAGGATAGCAAGGAGCAATAGGAACTATAGCCTCTGGTGTATGAAAATTGTTTGAATTGAGCAGCAGAGGAAGTATTTCTTTCTATCATAAGTAATTATGTAGATACCCTTTATTATGAATAGCGGTGTTGGGTCATGTAAAGTGTCAGGGAGTTGAAGGAGGCTGGAGAAGTAGAAATTGGCTGGAGGTGGCAAGTGGTCATAGTGACCATAGCTAACTTTATAGCCACATTTCAAGTCTAAAATAAATGACAGAGACACCACGATTAGGAGGATTAGGTACTTTAGGCTAGCCATGATGTATATATCCCTTTGGGTTCAAGATGGAGAGCTCGGGCAGAGGAGTTGTAAATAGATACCAGTTTGACAATTTGAAGCCATAACAGTGAAACATAACATAGAAACATAGAATTTGACAGCAGATAAGGACCGCTTGGCCTACCCAGTCTGCCCATTTCCTTACCTAACGGATAAGCTGCAGATCCTAATTAACCAGCAGCCTACTTCTTTCTACCCCACCCCCTAGAATTGCCTTATGGCTGTCCCATGCATGCTTGAATTCAACCACTGTTTTTGACTCCACAATCTCCTCCAGAAGGCCATTCATGCATCCGCAATCCTCTATGTTAAAAATACTTCCTTACATTACCTTGGAGCCTCCCCCCCATCTTCAAATTGTGCCCCCTTGTTCTTGCATACCTCTTTTTTTGAAAGATGCTATCCTCTTGGACTTTGTTGATTCCCTTGGGGTCCTTGAATGTTTCTATCATGTACCCCCTCTCCCTCTTTTCCTTGAAGCTATACGTATTAAGCTCCTTTAGTCTCTCTTCATATGTCTTCCGGTGCAGACCCTGTACCATTTTAGTTGCCCTCCTCTGGACAGCTTCCATCTTGTCTATGTCATTGTGGGGATTGGGTCTCCAGAACTGCACACAGTACTCCAGATGGGGTCTTACCAGCTGCCTGTACAGAGGGATAACAACTTCCTGTTTTCTACTGGTGATGCCTCTCCCCTATGCATCCCAGTATCCCCCCAGCCCTCCTTACTGCCCTCTCACATTGCTTGCCCACCGTTAAGTCATCTGATATGACTACCCCCAGGTCCTCATTCATTTTTTTTTTTTGTTGTTAGTATCTCACCCTTCATTGTGTACTCTTCCCCTGGGTTTTTGTTTCCCAGGTGCATTATCTTGCACTTCTTAGCATTAAATCTAAGGAGCATAGATTTGACCATTCCTCTGACCTTGTCAAGTCCCTTCTCATCCTTTCCACCCCACCTTATGCATCAACTCTGTTGCAGATCTTTGTGTCATCTGCAAAGAGACATACTTTTCCTTCCAGTCCCTCTGCAATGTCGCTCACAAAGACATTGAAGAGGACCGGTCCTAATACTGAACCCTGCGGCACCCCACTAGTAATCCTCCTTTCTTCAGAGTGGAATCCATTTACTATTACCCTTTGTGTCCTATTCTCCAGCCAATTCTTTACCCAGCT
Organism: Neoceratodus forsteri; assembly: GCA_016271365.2. Lineage (NCBI taxonomy): Eukaryota > Metazoa > Chordata > Ceratodontiformes > Ceratodontidae > Neoceratodus > Neoceratodus forsteri. The sequence continues at coordinate 1,521,687,263 of CM028130.1, read as the reverse complement.
ATCATCTTGGGACCTACTCCCAGGCTGGCTAACTTGTATATTAATCTTTTGTGTGGGACCGAGTCAAATGCCTTGCTAAAGTCTAGGTAGGCCATGTCCACAGCCCCTCCCTGACCTACTACTTTGGTCACCCAGTCAAAGAAATCTATTAGATTTGTCTGGCATGACCTTCCTGCTGTGAATCCATGCTGCCAGGTTTCTGAGAGAGAGGTGTAGAGTAACAGGGAGAGGGAGGAGGCAGTCACGGGGGGGGGGGGAGAGAGAGAGAGAGAGATACAGAGAGAGAAAGGAAAGTGGTCTTAAGAAAGTGGGCTGAGAACAGGCTGAGACAGAAGAACCTACCATTTGGGTTTTTTTTTTGTTAGTGTTGGGATCCCTTAGTGATAGGAGCCCCTCGTGGTTGGTGACAATAAGGGACCAATGGGAAATTGGGCACTTAGTCATCTGACCTTATACTGTCTATATAAGAAAGGGTCCACCCAGGGTGGGTGAGGTGGGGTGAGAGTGGGGAGCCAGCACAAAGCACCGGTGGGTTTAGCAGTCTTAGGGCCAAACCAGTGGTGTGGCTCAAGGCTTTCCTCCGGTACTGTGGGTGAGTTTCAGCAGCACTCCAGGCAGGTCTTGCCCTGATCACAGGTGCAGTACTGGGCAGGCAGGCTTCTACATGAGTGGCTTTCTCTGGGTGAGCACGGCTGACTTGAGAATCAGACAGAACTGGCGGCACTCATCCCAGAGAGTATCTTCTGAAAGCAGTCAGAGTTCCAAGTCCACTAGAGTGGATGGGGTAGTAGCGGTCCAGCAGCCCAGGTGAGCTCTGAAAGCAGAGGGTCTGGGGAGAGAGGGAAGGAGGTTAAGTGCAGGCAGGCTAGAGGAGTGTTTCTAATATACACAAAAGAATGGGCGTAGGCTGTGTGAGAGGTGTAGAGTAACAGGGAGAGGGAGGAGGCAGTCACAGGGGAGACAGAGAGAGAGAGAGAGAAAGGAAAATTCAGCAAATGAAACAGACGCTGGCTTCTGTCAAAAGGGATTGAGGGAGCGAGAAATAGGGAAAGGAGACAGGGTGATGGTTACTGTACCCACTCAGGGCTCTGAAGCAAGAGCAGATTCGATAGACCATGAGGCCTACTCTGCTGGCAACCAGTATGTTAGTATGTTAAACTTAAACAGTAAAGTTAGGTTTTTTAACTCTTATCACTTTCCCTGAAAGAGCTGTAACGTCACTTATTTCAAACTGTAAAATTAGGTATTTTTAACTCTCAACACTTCCCCTGAAAGAGCTGTAACATCACTTATTGAATACGCTTTTTGCTGTACAGCTTTAGAACTGTACGCTTTTCTTTTATTAGCTGTAATGGGTACTTTTCAGAGTAAACACTGAGCAATTTCTGAGAAAAAGGCTGAAAATGGCACTTAGAAGGAAAGAGGTAGTCAGCTGGGGAAGCAGAAAATGTCTTTAGGTGCCAGCCAATCCTAGATAGTGCTCTAAGAGCCTGGACCAATCAGCGGTCAGGTGCCAAAAATTCAAAGTCTTTGTTGGCAGCTAAGTGCTAAACATACCTGTTGCTGCATTTGAAGTTTTGGAAGACCAAATTGAAGTTCCACCATGGTTAACAGATGATGAATTTGCTGAGTTGTGTCACCTAGGAGACGAGGAAGAGATTGATCCCCCACTGGATGACATGGAACAGGTGGTGTAGCAAGCCCTAAACCCGGAAGTGCAGCAAGAGGATGAAGAAGACGAGGGTGAAAATGCTGCCAGAGAAGAAGAAAAAGTACAGATGATGTCAAGGCAGCTATGCTCACTCTCCGACGTGCCATGGAACAGCACCCAATAATACCACCGAATTGGGAAGTGGTACATGTGGCTGAAAAGGTCTGGAAGCCATATGCAAAGAAGACAGTCATTCAGTCCAAAATCACAGGCTACTTGAAGTTGGGACGGTAACATACATACTTTTTTTTTTTTACACTATGCACTGACTAAAAGCAGCCAGTACCGTACTGTAATATTGTGTTTTTTTATTTATTTGCACTTGTGGTTTCACACAGTATGTGCTATATGTATGGGCAGAATATTGTAGCAGTAAAATACACAAACGCATTGCAAATCTGTGTCAGTTTTTTTTATACCTTTAACAATATACTGACCACTTCCTATAATGGGCAAACTGATGTATAACAGATGCGCCCGTTATAAGCAGTGTAGACTGTACTTAACATGGACACCAGAAAGAATGCTTTCATTTACAGTTACATTTCTGGAAAAAGAAAACTGGCTGTGCCTCATTAAGGGACTTGATAATTCAAATTAGCTTACTGGGCCAGATGATAAGAAATTAGTCATGTGATTATTCACCAGTTCTGCCAAATGAATCAGGCCCATTTTCTTTTTGTCACTGAAATTAATACTTGCAAAGGAAATCCAGATAAGGCTGTACTGAAATGTCCCAGTAAAATGTAATAGCAACTCCTTGGCGTCCTTCAGCTCTAAGACATTTACTATACTGAAGCACTGTCCTTTTTCCCATAGTTAATCACATGTGTGTTTGGTTTAATGACATGTAAAACTTTATCTACTGTAAGTCAACTTAACCAGGTGCTTTGAGCATACACACTTACAAGGCCACCACAGTAGTTATCATAAATGTGTTTTTTGAAAATCCATTACTAAAACACAAGAGAGAATGCATCTTGCATTCATATTGGTTGAGCTCAGAGGTGGGGCCAAAAGATCAATGTAGGATAAAAAGTGTAATAATGCAAATTACACAGTGGAGTAAAAGTGTTAAGATTTTTATCCAACAGAAATTATTTTAACCCATCGACCGCATGGTTGCCAGAAGATGCACTGCATGCAGTACATTTCTCACACTTCACAAATCCCAACGAAACAAAACTCAGGTAGTAGCATACTGTATTTTAAAAGTTCACAGTACCTGGCTGGGGAAAACCATTTGAAAATATAGCTTGAAGAATTCAGAACTTTGTTGGTCTATAGTACTGTACTAAAGTAAACTATAATTGTATTTACTATACTTAAATCTTACATTACATTATTTCTTTCTTACTACAATTTGTGATTTAGATTGCTTAGTAGTGACTAATACAACAAGGCAAAGAACCCCCCCCCCCAGCAAGGATGTGCTAGTTAAATCAAAGAACAAACACACAGAAAAATAACTGCACCATCCACCCCGAGAGTGCCAAACAAGAAGCAGTACGACATTATATTCCAAATGCTGTCACGGTTTTATTTAAAGTGTGCAGATATCCATATAAAGCCAGTAAAAAGATACACAGACCTTTTTAAAACAAGGACACCAAACAACTTTGTCTGTGGGGTCTGTTTGGCGTCCTTGTATTAAAAAGGTCTGTGTGTATCTATTTACTGGCTTTATGTGGCTATTTGTGCACTTAAAATAAAACCGTGACAGCATTTGGAATTTAAAGTGGTACTGTTTCTTATTTGGCACACTCAGGGGTTGACGGTGCAGTTATTGTTTTGTGTGTCAGTGACTAATACTGCCACCAAATACCTGCCATTTTGTCAGGATAGTGGATCTGTCGAATAGCAGCAGTTATATGACCATGGATCCAACCCCCTGATCCAGGTCGGATCTCATGTTATGCGACACCGGATCTGGAGATCTGTCACCAGGTCCCTGGATCTGTTGCTGGGATCCAGCATTGGATCCAGCTTTGGATGATATGGAATCCGACCTGGGATCTGACCTATGAATTCGGCCACATCCAGGGTCGGATTCCCACCCAGATAGTGCCACCATTCAATGGAGCACAGTCAGATCCATGGAGGCACTATCCGAACAACACTAATCTAATTGTCATCTTGCTTATCCCTAGTTGCAGGATTTGCAATACCAGAAAAAGGAAGTTTCTCCAGGAACCTCAGGTTCAACCATGTGAGACTGTAGCTCAGTGGTTAGAGCACCAGGACAGTATTCTGGGGCCTTAAATCTTGTGACCAGTAGCTCACATTAATTCTTTTTTTTATACTTTCTTTATTGTAGGTATATTTTTCAACACACAACGTAGCATAGATTTATAGAAGCACACATAGTAGATGACAATAATTTGTAGAAACATAACAGTCACATATTAAGGTTTCTGACAGAACTTTCCAGACATAGTAAAATATTAAGACAACTTATCAACTAATTAGACAAAACTCAGCACAACTCTAGGGGGTGCAGCATTATTGCTCCAATTTTAGCAGTACATTATAGGCTCTTTGATAAAAATTGGGTTCCCTTCTGTTGAAGCATTTGAAACTTTAGCATTTAGAGGAAAACAACAATATATTTCATCTGAAACCATATTGGACATATATGTATTGTCTGACTGATCAGATTTTTAAAACCTTGTTATTCCTCTCACTCTATCTAAAGTATATGTTAATTCAGAAGCACTTCCTATTTGTTTGTTTTAGTCCTCTTTACTCAGTTACCACTAATAGCATGGCATCCATCTACACCATTGTTCTATACATTTCTCTGTTCTGTTGTGTAACTTATAGGTCATTCTCGCCATCTCTTGTACATCTGATATAACTTGTTTCCTCTCTAATATTGTTGGTGGGTCAGGTTTTAGCCACCTATGTGTTACTGCTTTGTTCATAGCTGCCACACTTATATACCAGAGATATTTTGCCGTGGCTCCTCTGATTTTCAGAGGTGGCATACCCAGGACAAGGTGATAGAACATTAACTGCCCTGCAATCTGGAATAGTGACTCCAGTTCCTTCATCACTTCTCTATGAAAACCCCTCAATGTTGAACAAGAAAAGAAAACATGATAGTGAGAGGCTTGTGTCTCACTACAGCCCCTCCAGCAAGTTAATGTGGTAGTTTGAGACTACTTAGATTGTATACAGGGGGTTAAGAAGTATCTAGATATCACCCTCCACATGTTTTCCCTCCATATTGGGGAAGAAGTGATACGGAGGGAGCCCTGCCATATCTTCAGCCGCTCCTTCAATGAAAGATGAAACCCTACATCCCCCTCCCATCTCTCCACAAGCGGTCTGGTCACCTCATATTTATGTGCTTCTAGAAATTTATAGATTTGGGAAATCGCTCCTTTTTGGGATATGAAACTGTAAGCAGCACCCCAAATTAAATTTCTGTCAGAAACTGCATTGTTACCCCCTGGTATAGTCTTAACTGTGCTTGTACATACATTCTAATTTGAAGGTAATGTAACATATCTGTCTGCATCCATCCGAAGGCTGCACAGCATTCCCCAAAGGACATTATTAAGTCTCTCCTCATTAACTGGGCTGGAAAACACAGGGCCCCTCTCTCTTTCCTCTTATATCACATATCTGTAAGTCCTGGTGGGAATGTCTTAGTTCTCATGAACCATCTATATCTCCACCCCTCCATTATTACCTTGGGATATCTACTAAAGCAGTCCCATGCCTGCAAGGTGACCCTTACTGCTGTGTAGAGGGCAGGGATATGAGGCCTGTCTTGTGGCATGTCAAATAATATAGATTGGATGGTCCTATCCTGCAGCAAGTTTTGTTCCATTGTCCTCGAGTGTGCCTCAAGTGAAACCTGACCCCCTAGTAGGGCCCATTTAACTTGTGTGGCCATCCAATATTCCTGCAAATCTGGAATCGCTCTCCTTCCCCACTGTTTACATGTCAACATTATTGATCTTTTAACCTGGGGTCTCTTATTTGCCCAGATGATTTTAAAAAAGTGCAGCCTGTTGATCACGAAACCACTTTTTACTGACTAGTATGGGGGTGCACTGAAAGATATATAAAAAGCATGGCAGAATATTAATTTTTACTGCTTGGATACATGCATACATAGCAAAGCAAAACAAGTTTTATTTATATTAGGTGCCCTTCCAAAGATCAGGGTGCTTTTACAAAAATACAGCATACAATCCAAAATCAATAAATTAAAATAACATAATCAGTTAAAATTGTTTAAAATCAGTTTCAGTTTTATAGTGTGGCAGCATAGTAGCCTAATTAAATTTTCAATAATCCATCAAATGCCTGTGCAAAAAGATGGGCCTTCAAGGAATTTTTAAATCCTTCTACGGTCAGGCTATCCCGTAACTGACGAGGTAGAGAATTTCACAGGGTAGGTGCCATAAAGGCAAAATATCTACCTCCAGATGTTTTCAGATGTACCCTGGGAATCTCTATCAATCCTTTGTCAGAGGATCAGAGTGAACGGGAGGAGCAGTAGGGAAACAGCAGATCTTGCAGGTACTGATGTCCCTGGACCTGTTGGGCTTTGTAGGTCAGCAACATGACCTTGAAGGTGATGCGCCATTGCAATGGCAGCTAGTACAGTTCATGCAGCACAGGTGTCATGTGGCTGAACCTGGAAGTTCCAGTTAACAGCCTTGCCATTGCATTCTGCACCAGCTGCAATTGGTGGATTTATTTTTATTTAGTTTTTGTTGACCGGGTAAGTGCAGTAGACAAATCTTGCCTATTTTTAGGAACGACCCAGGGGAGGGGGATACAGATGAATGCCAACGGTCTTTGAACCAGATTAAGCTGTTGGTGGTATTTTTAGTGAATGAGGAAATTTTGGCCAGGACACCAGGGAAATTCCCCTATTCGCCTCTAGGGGAACCTTTGACATCCTGGTCTTTGGCCGAGATGGCTGCCCCTGTGGATCCAGGAGGAGGAGGAGGAGGAGAAGGAGGATTGCAAGCAGGAAAGGCAGGGGAGAAAGAACCAACATCTGAGCTTTCATTTCCCGAGCTTGAAAAGGATTTACAATCCATGTCTGAGGAAGAAATTGATGTTCCTGTAAGTTTTTTTGGGAATAATATGGATTGGTCTCAAATTGTGGAAGATGCTGAGAATACAGACAAGGTACAGCAACTAGTTCTACTAAGTCAACATATAAGGAAAGACTCATGAAAGAATTAATGCAAACAGAAGAACGGTTTAAATTAAAAAAAGAAGCATTACAGAAGGAACTGTCAAATTTGCAAAATGGCTTTGTGACAGGAACACTAAATAACTCAAATCAACTACAGCTGAGTGGTGATGCAGCAGGCTGTACTCAAGCACCTACAGCAGAAACTAGTCTGAAAACTAAAAACTTTCTCCCGGCTGGCAGTAACAAACAGTGTAGAGCTGTGTGCCCAGAGCCAGTAAAACAAGAAGAGAATATTAAACCTCCACATTCAGCAAAACGTAGACTGGGGCACTTGAATGTCCAGAAAGTGCAAAATACTCATGAAGCTGCAATACAAGCAGCTCTGCTGCAAACAGAGCAAGAGCCTGTAAATGTTTCAGAGGACATTATTTCCCCGGTAAAAGATAAAAGGACTAGTGCTGATTTATTAGCACTACAACAGGACTGGTCTCCAGCTTGAGCACTTGAAGGTGCAGGTTGTCTGCAAAACGAAACACGGAACTGGAAACCCGACCCTGCTGATGATACAATAAAAAAATACCATGTAGACATCTTTGAATCTGAAGCTTCCACCTCTAATGTTGCTGCTAAAATTCAGTGTATATCTGATATGGGCCCCAACGTTGAAAACAAGTGTGAAAGAAAACTGATTGCAATTCAAGGAACAGAGGAAGCAGCACAGCCAAATGAACTATCTAATAGATCGGGACCTACAGAGCACATTTTACAGGACCCTAAGAAAAAAGCTTGGCTAGATCCCGTGTTTAGATTGTCTGACCTGTTTCAAAACAAAGGGGAACAAGCCCCTAGAAAAAAACGCAGTAAGGTTAATATTTAAAGGAGGCTTAGAGGAACCTCCTGATAGGTTGCACATAGCTAAACAGTTGCTTAAAGGTACTATGCATTTTTTCTCATCAGAAATCTTTGCTTTAATACATTTGGGGAAATGGAAATTATGATGTCAGTTTTAAAACAATTTCCAGACTTGACAGATTCTGGTCACAATACAAGACATTGAAAAATAACCCTTTGTGGATCCCCTACATGGCAATCCCTCTTTTGAAGCCAGCTATTAAGTACATCACCATTATGTTTCATAATGAAGGAGTCCATGTAGAGGATATCCTTTTCTGGTTAAGGCAGAGATGTGAGATACTGACAAGCCAGCCCCCATTTTAGACAGTGAACAAATTCTGAATGGGGGCTGGAAAATAAAAGTAAAACTGTACTCTACGAACGATGGACCGTTACATCTACCAAGTACTTTCTTCTTGGGAAGGGATAGAGGGGTTCTGTTTTACATGGGACAGCCCAAATCTTGCTTTAAGTGTAGTTCCCATACCCATTTAAATTCATCTTGTGATACTCCCAGATGCAGCCACTGTCTGGATTATGGCCATACTTCCCCGACATGTGTTAATCTCTTCAAGTGTAATTTATGTGAAAACACAGGACATGGTTATGGGAAGTGCCCGTGGGCCTCCCATAACTGGGAAGACTGCCCCCCCCAAGATGGCCTAATCAATAAGGCCCAAGAAATGCAGGCCCAAAAAGTAGCTGCAGAGGCTAATAAAGTCTCGGATATGCAAGATCCTGTGTCATCTAGTAAACTCCCAAAGCCATATGAAGGGGAGCAGTCCTCAGAAGTAGGTAATGAAGATACTCCAGAGACTAGAAATCAGGCAGAAGAGCAGCTTAGTGTTGAGGCTTCAACTTCTGCTGTTGAAGTAGAAGACAGAGGGATGCCCCCACCTCCTAGTCAAGAAACCAAGTACAGGAAAGTAGCTACGAAAAGAAATAGGTCAGGCAAAACACTGAAAACAAAAAATACTGAAAACATAAAAGAAAAAGAACCCTCAACACAGGTATGGAAAAAAGGAAATAAATATGCTGTTATAGCACCAGAAAAATCTAATGAAGACACTGAAGAGGAACTATCACACACATCATACACAACTACAGATGCTACAGAGGCAGCATCAGATACAGAAGAGGGGGAAGAGGGGAAACACACATTTCCTAGAGGACTAGGAGAAAGGGATGGAGTAAAGCTTCCTGATAGTAATCAGTTGTAGTACCCCTCCTGATAGTAAGTGTCTAATTCATGGATTCTCTTACCCTAACATTGATAAATGTAAATAGTTCTTTAGCTTCAGAAAGGAGTGATATCATATGTTTACAAGACACATGGTTTAAAACAAATGTTGAATTACAGCTAGCTACTAAACAATGATCAAAAGGATCTTCCTTTTGGTCAATAGGCCAAGAGAGATGTGATGAGGTAGGAATTTTATTAAATAACTCAAGCATTAAAGTGGCAAAATTAGTAGATATAGACCCAGGGGAGGGCTCTAATGTTAGATATTTCCCTATATCAGGAAAGGTTTCGGGTAATAAACATTTATGCCCCCCTGACTAAAGCCCTTAGAGTAGCTTTATTCCAGAAAATACAGCCATATTTACATACATCCAGATCACTGTTGTGGGCTGGGGATTTTAACTGCGGGTTAAAGAAATCAGACAGAGGGCTTAAAACAGATAAGATCTTCTGTGGCTCCACAGCTCTGAATAAAATAATCTCAGATGCTAAATTGATTGGTTCATATAGATCTAAACATAAAACTAGAGGGAATACCTTTTTTTAAAGGAAGCCTATCAACCAGACTTGATTATGTTTTTGCTTCAGAGATTCTAACCATTTTAAGTGTTAAGCACTCCTGGTTAGAGAATTTTCAGACCACAAATCAAAACAGTGAAAATAACTTGGAAAGGTGCTGCAACATCTAAGAAAAACTTAATGGAAGTTACACAACTCATTTTATCTGATAAACATGTACAGGAAATTTGGAGGCAAGAATGGCAGGCCAGACTCTTTACAGCAATAATGTATGAATAATGCTGCCCTCTGGTGGGAGGACGCAAAAACATCCTGGAAGCAATTTTTTTCAGAAAATTACAAGGGACAATGTAAGTGATAGATATTTGAAATACCTCTAATTAAGGGCACACTTAAATACACTGATTTCAAAATCTGAAACATTGAGACTGAATTTAGGCAATCAAATCTCAGAAGTTAAAAAGCAGATGTGTATGTTACAATATGATAGAGCTAAGACTCTAGAACAGCAACTAAGATTCAATACTAATTCGAAAAAGGGATCCATTGATCCCTATAAAGAATGTAATGACAGAGTAGATCATAGGATCTTAAAGAAACTAAAATTAAAATCCGGTCAGGTTACCTTCTCACTAGAAGAAATATTACAGTCACTAAACTCTCAGGGCCAGATATTCAAACTGCGCTATTTTGCGGAGCAAGCCCTTGCGCTGACACAAAATAGTTGCGCACGAGGGTGTATTAGGATAATATTCAAAGTAGTTATGCCTTTGAGCAACTCTTTGAATATCACCTCATCGCCACAGCCACTGTGCATGGCGAGTGGAACTTGTGCCACCGCAGTGGTCAGAGGAGTATTCAACTGGCGTGGCTCAAGTACCATTGCGCCTATGCAAAATCCCAATATTCAAAAGGTGACATGCAAATGGGGCCATAATTCATGCAGGCACAGGGGCCATTTGCATCTGATTATGGCCCCATTTGCATGCCATTAGCATGCAGGTGCACCGATCCTCGAGGACTTGGCGCTGGCACCCTGCCAGGCAGCAGCCATTGGGGACCGACGCCCCTGCAGCCCGATCATGGGCAAAGAGTGTAAAATCCCCACCACCACCCCCATTGGCCCGAAGCATAGCTTTAATTCCCCACCAGCCCGATCGCGGGCAGCAAAGTCTCCCTAATATATCCCTGGTGGTCAGTGGACCGAAAAGCCCGATCGCGGGCTGGAGTAATAAAAATACACACACCCCCTGAACATATCCTTGGTGGTCCAGTGGACTGATAAGCCCAATCACAGGCTGGAGTAATTAAACACACCTCCCCAACATATCTGGTGACTAGTGTTTCATCCACCCACTCACAAAGCCCACCACTCACTCCCCCTGCAGCCGGTGGATTGCAGCATCTCTCACCTACTGTCGCTTCACTGCCTACCAACTGACTGCAGGCTGGTGCTGCACACCTATTGGTGCAGAGCAAGAGCCAATGGGCATGCAGCCCATACCGTATAAGACAGTCCAGTTTTGTGAATGAATGAATGTAGTATGGCTGCAAGCCCATTGGCTCTTGCTTTGCACCAATGGGCATGCAGCCTTACTGGGCAGTCAGTCGGTGGGCAGCGGGCGGCAGGTGGTTGATGCTGCCATCCGCCGCCGCGGGGAGCGGGTGGTGGGGCTTCATGGTGGGTGGGTGGGGACACTAGGCCACCAGGGATATGTTGGGGGAGGCGGTGTGTTTAATTACCCAGCCCATGATTGAGCTTCCGGTCCACTGGACCACCAGGAATATTTTCGGGAGAAACTTTGCTGCCCATGATCGGGCTGGTTGGGGATTAAAGCTATGCCGCGATCGGGCCAGTGGGGGTGGTGGTGGAGGATTTACAGTCTTTTGCCTGCAATTGGGCTGTGGGGCACAGGAGGGTTGAGGGCCAGCCACAGGTGGCAGCTGCTGTGTTGCACCCTGCAATGCGGCAGCTCACCTGTGGGTGGCCCTCTACTTGATCCTTTTTTTTGGGCTCAAAGTTGGGCAGGCGCAGATTTGGGGTTGCGCCTGCACAACTCTGCACAGCCCGGCTGAATATCGGGCTGTGCAGTTTATACATGGTTCCTCCCCCTCCAGTTCAGCATGCATTCATTTGCATTGCACTGTTGCTCAGCATGTTTTCAGTGGCGTAACTGCCTCCTGCTGAATATCGCAGAATGGAGCGAATTTGGACTTGTGCAGGTGCAACCCTATTGTGCATGGCGCAACCCTTTTGAATATCTGGCCCTCATTTTTTAGAGACATTTGTGACAGCACCACAAACATTGGAGGAGGAGGAAGATATGTTACAGATCTTACCACAGCTTGAGGAGGAGGAGGAAAGTAAGTACTTGACAGTCCCAATACAAAGTGAAGAAATAAAAACAGCAATAAAAGGTCTGAAGAGTAACTCTGCCCCAGGGCCGGATGGAATAGAAGCAGAGTTTTACAAAACCTTTAGTGATGATTCGACACAAGCCTTAGTGATAGTATATAATGGCAAGGTACAGGAATGCATTTTAACAAAATCCATGTATCATGCAACATTAATACCGTTGTTCAAAAAAGGGGAAAGAGGATCTGAAAAACTGGAGACCTCTTAGTTTGCTGAATGCAGATTTTAAAATATTAAGCAAACTTTTATTGAATAGATTAGTGTTGATTGCAGATAAATTGATCAGTCCTAGCCAAACTTGTGCAATCCCTAATAGAAGACAAGTTGATAATCTCATTATGTTAAGGGACATATTCTATAAAGCAGAAAAGCAAGAACTGCAGGGGTATATAATAGGAATTGACCAAGAAAAAGCATTTGACAAGATTTCACATAATTATATGTATAAAGTGCTTAGGTCCTATGGTATATCCAGTGAATTCGCAAGATGGATATAAGTGTTATATAGTCAAGCCACATTAATGCCAAATATAAATGGATGGCTAGGGAAAAATATTGGTGAAAAAAAGGAGTAAGGCAGGGCTGCCCACTAAGCCCCTTGCTATATGTGTTTTGTATAGATGTTTTCTTAAGGAGAACAGAGCAGGACAATAAGATAAGAGTCTTAAGGATGAGTCCTTCTGCTTCTATGGTAAAACATTTGGCATATGCAGATGACCTGGTCTTGTGTATAGATCCTTCAACAAATGAAGCGTTTTTGATGGAACACTATAAGAAATTCTCAGATCATTCAGGGTCTAAAATTAACTTAAGAAAAGTGTAGGGGTAGTACTAGGTGATAACCAGGTCCCAGAAAATAATACTTATTCAGGGATTAAGACAGATAAAGGCACAATCATGTTGTTAGGAATAACTTATGGTAGCCCAGATATGGCCAGACAGAACTGGGAGACAAATCTCTGAAGAGCACAAAGGCTAATAAACACACAGAAAGGTCAAACTATTGGAAAGAGAAAAAGGGTTATGTTGATAAAAACTCAATTAATATCCATTTTTTATACATAAGCTATGTTTTCCCTCCCCCACAGTCTTTATTAATAACATTGTACAGTGTTTTTTTTTCAAGCATTGTGGGGGAGTAGATTAAACCCTATTAAAAGAACAGTGACCTATAGAAGAGTAGAAGAAGGAGGCCTAAGGATGGTGAACCCTGTCATTTTCTATTTCGGCTTGTTTATAACATACAGTTTGGGGGGTGCAATGAGACCTGGAGTAAAAATTTGGAAAGAACAAGTAATAGAATGGATTGACTTATGTTCTCTAGATTGGGCCCAGAGAAAATCGAATGCATTATATAGCATCACATCAGTCCCAAAATATGTGGTAGAACAAATGAAAAATTTAATAAAATGGAATATTACAAAATAAATGGTCTTACTGGAAGATAGGAAAAAGCTGTACTCACATATGATGACAACGGAGGATAGGGAAGACAACTCCATGGGAGAATGCGCAGAACAGAAGCTACAATTTAATCTGGACATATCAAAGTCTAAACGTTTACCAGATTTTGAATGGGATATGGCATGGCTGAGTCTACATGGAAAATCAGGAGTTAGAAATAACAATAAACATAAACAGACACAAGACAGACACTGCCTAAGACAGTCATGTACCCAAATAATCGAAACACAAGAACATCTGTTTATAGAATATGATTATGTGCAAGGTTTTTGGAAATACCTAGCAAAGGAATGGAATGAGCCAATGTTGAGTAACTTATCATATGGTTCTCTGATATATGGACAGATGGAAAAGGGTATGGGTAAATATTTCCCTGAAACACTGCAAATAGTATTCATAATAATACGATATTATATTTGGCAGCTGCGTTGTCTATGGGCAACCCAACAAAGATGGGTATCATATCATATCATATCATATCATATCATATCATATCATATCATATCATATCTCAATTTGGCTACTACATCTAAATCATCCCATTCCAAGGCAAAAATATGGGACTTCAGAGGAGCTGACTTTGATAAGATGGCCAACAGAGTTAAGCTAGCCCTGGCAAAAAGAAACACAGGTGAGGAGGTACAGGCAAAGTGGGCAAGCATTAAGGGTACAATACTTGAAGCAACATCCCATTGTGTTAGACAGAAAAGGAAGTGCAAAAGAAGAAGGAAACCACTTTGGTTCTCAAATACAGTAGCAGAAAAGGTCAGAGCCAAAAGGCTGGCCTTCAGAAAATATAAGGGAACACAGCGGGATGAAGATAGGGAGGCATACCAAACTGCCCTAAGGGAGGTAAGGCAGTAAGGCAGGCAAAGTCCCAAACTGAGGAAACACTAGCACGAACAGTAAAAGAAGGTGACAAGACTTTCTATAGATACATTAGTGAAAGAGAAAGTCCAGAGGGGTATGCTAAGCTTAATGGAGAAAAGGGAGCATGTGAGGAGGAGGACCTGTAAAGGCATCTATCCTAAATAGATACTTTTGCTCAGTATTTACTGAAGAGAAGGTAGGCAGGGCCCACAGCTCAGCATCATGGACACAGGGAGGGAGGTGAGCACTACCCCTTCACAAAGAAAGGTCCTACAAGAGCTTGCTAAGCTCAGGGTGGATAAGGCAATGGGACCTGATGGCATACATCCCAGGGTACTTAAGGAGCTAAAGGAGGAACTAGCAGAGCCATTAGCAGAATTGTTTAGTGAGTCTCTGAGCACAGGAGAGGTCCCAGAAGACTGGAGAAGGGCTCATGTGATCCCACTCACAAGAGTGGTAGCAGGGAGGAGGCGGGAACTACAGACTGGTCAGTCTTACCTCAGTAGTGGGCAAGATTATGGAGGCACTCCTTAAGGAAAGGATAGTGCAAACACCTGGAATCCATAGGGCACAGGATCCAAGACAGCATGGGTTTACAAAGGAAGGTCCTGTCAAACTAATCTCATAGATTTCTTTGACTGGGTAACCAGAGTGGTGGACCAAGGGGAGCAGTTGATGTCGCCTACCTTGACTTCAGCAAAGCTTTTGACACTGTTCCACATAGAAGATTGATAAATAAGCTAGGTAGGCTCGGGTGGGTCAGAAGTTGGTCAACTGGGTGGCAAACTGGTTGATCATAGAAAACAGAGAGGGTGGTAAATGGTATACAGTCAGAAGAGATGCAAGTCACAAGTGGGGTACCTTCAGGGAATCAGTCCGGGGACTAGTCCTATTCAACATCTTCATTAGTGACCTCCAGATGGACTAGAGGGTAAGGCTTGTCTGTTTGCAGATGACACCAAGATCTGCAACAGAGTAGATGATCCAGATGGGGTGGACAGAATGAGAAGAGATCTGGATAAACTAGCAGAATGGTCAGAAGAGTGGCAACTGGGATTTAATTCAAAGAAGTGCAAAATCATGCACATAGGGAAGAGAAACCCGAAGCCACTTATAGGCTGGGAGGAGTTGCTAGCAGTCACAAAGGAAGAAAGAGACTTGGGCATCATCATCACTGATGACCAAAATCATCCAAGCAGACTCTCAAGCAGTAGGTAAGGCTAGGGGGTGTTAGGTGTATTAGTAGGGGTATCACAAGTCGTAAGAGGGAGGTAATAATCCCTCTGTACAAGACATTGGTTAGGCCCCATCTGGAGTACTGCGTGCAGTATTGGAGGCCACACCTTCACAAGGACATTAATCAAATTGAGGCAGTCCAGAGAAGGGCAACCAAAATGGTGCAGGGACTGCATCAGAAGACATATGAGGACAGATTAACGGAGCTCAATATGTATACCCTTGAGCAAAGGAGGGAGAGAGGTGATATGATCGAGACATTTAAACACCTTAAGGGCATAAACAAGGTGAAAGAGTCTAACATGTTTAAATATAAGAAAAATAGCAGGACAAGAGGACACAGCATGAGATTAGAGGGAGGCCGATTAAGGGGGAATGTGATGAAATTCTTTTTCACAGAGAGGGTGGTAGATGCATGGAATGGCTTACCACAGGAAGTGGTGGCTATGAATACAGTGCAGGGCTTCAAACAGGCATGGGATAGGCATAAGGGAGCAATACAAATGACTATGAATAGATAGGTCACTGACAGAGCAAAGGCCGATGGCACATTTATAAGGTAGAAAAAGAAATGGGCAGACTGGATGGGCCTTGCGGTCCTTATCTGCCATCAACTTCTATGTTTCTATGTTTCTATATCATATCCAGACATCTGCAACAAATCTCTCTCTTGCTTACATCTGAGGAAAGTCTTCCTTACTTTACAGTCTTACATTGGTATTGCTTTGTGTTCAATTATTTTAGTTTTTAAATCAGGAAGGGGGTTTTCAAAACTGCTTATCTTGTGAGCAACTTCAGAAGGGTTGAAATAACTGCATATTTGGTTTTCCTTTGTGGGTAACTGGACTGTCTACTAGTATTCTGTGACAGTTTGCATCAAATTACTTTTAAATAGTTTACAAATCAGTTACTGGAGGTTAGTTAAATTACTATAAATGGCAGTGCTCACCAGGGTGGTGGAGCAGTGGTGTATTTGATTGTTTCTAACAGTCACCAGTGGTTGTGGACTACCGACCCACCCTTCCACACACCCCACACCCCCAGGCATGATGTTTCCTTTATTGCCAAAGTTCTGACATCACTTCCTCAACAGGACTTGGGGCAGAACTGTCATATTCCTAATAACCTAGCACAGTGCATAAAGGTTAAGTACACACCACAAAAAGAAAAGAAAAAAAACAATAAATATATATTACATATTGTATATTATAAGGGAGAGGGACATGTGGGGAGTGATGCGATGCATTGGCTGTGGGGCAGCTGTTTTCTGGGAGACATTCTGTAAACTGCATTGCTGTCCTATTTGCAGACAACTGTCAGCTCTGAGGAAGGAGGCTGCCCACCTCCAGGCTGAACTGGTAAGGACTAAGGAGGCCTCCCCCACCCAAAGAGCACCACTGCCACAACCACTGCCTCAGAGGCTACCAAGTATGAAGAGTAGTTGGACCACAGTGGGTTCTGGGAGGGTGCGGGTGGTGGAACAGAGGCGAAGCACCCTAGTTGTACCTCTACACAAACCATACACCAGTCTGGCAGAGCAAGTTTCCTCTGTGATGGCATCCTCAGTGGAGATGAAGAAGAATGCTGAGGACATCCACAAGGGAGATCCACAGAAGGGTAGCAAGGGACACCACAGGGGAAGGAAACAGCTTCTGATAGGGGACTCAATTGTTAGAGGGGTAGACCTGGGGAATGGAGAGGAGAGGAGAAGGAAGTAAGGTGCCTGCCTGGTGCTATGGCTTGGAGGGACAAGAAGCGAATCCTCAGGCTTGCAGAAGCAGCATCACAGGAGAGGAAACTAGATATCATTGTCCACCTTGGGACAAATGACCTAGCTAGGCATGGGATCAGTGCAGTGCAGGATGAAATTGTGGAGTTGGGGAGGGGTCTCAGACAGGTAGCAAGCACGGTTACCTTCTCAGAGGTGCTGCCAGTCCATGGCACGGGTGAGGCTAGGGTACTACACACCATGCAGTTTAATGAATGGTTGCAAAACTGGTGCAGAGCACAGGGCTTTGGCTTCATTGGGGACTGGGGGTACACCTGGAGAGATGAAGGTCTATACTGGCATGATGGTCTGCATCTGTCCACGAAGGAAACCAAGATCCTAAGTGACAGGTTTAAATGCTTCCTTGGCAAGCTTTTAAACTAGCTGTGGGGGGAAGTGCTAATAAGGGGCAGGAAATTTCAAGCCTCCCCCCACAAAACATCGCAGGTAGTAAGGTAAACACTGAGGTACAGTGCTCAACAGAGGGAAGGACAGAGGTAAATGGAAAAATAGACAAGGGCAAAAAGAGCAGGAATGGGGGAAAAAAGGATAAAGCCAACATTAAATGGAGGGCAATGAGTACCAATGCCCGTAGTCTGGGAAACAAGCTTCCTGAGCTAGTAGCCTTGATGGAAGATGAACAATTGGATATTATGGCAGTCACCGAAGCATGGTAAGGGAGAACCATGACTGGGATGTCAACATACTGGGGTACACAGTCTACAGAAGAGACAGGGAGGGGAAAAGAGGAGGTGGAGTAGCTCTATACATAAGGGAAGGGATCAAAGCTATAGAACTAAAAAGTAAAGTGGGAGGACAAGAGGCACTCTGGGTCACCTTGGAGACAGGGAATGGCATCACAATCCGCACTGGGGTTGTATTCAGACCCCAGTCTCAAGGGGAGGAAATGGACAAGAAAATGATAGAGGACAGTCTCAAAATGGCTGAAAAAGGGGAGATACTGTTGATGGGGGACCTGAATATGCCAGATGTTAACTGGATGACATGTACTGCAGCCACATCTAAGAGCAGGGTCATTCTCGATGCCCTGCAGGGGGCAGGCCTTAGACAGCTAGTGTTGGAACCCACTCAGGAGGGAGCAATACCAGACCTGGTACTCTCAAATGGAAAGAGGATCACAAATTTAGAAGTCAGTAGACATCTGGGAACAAGCGACCACTGCACAGTGTGCTTCACAATAAGCGCAACCATGGAAACTAGCCATACAAAAACAAGCATACTGGACTTTAGAGGGGCTGACTTTGGCAAAATGGGTGAATACTTGAGGAATACACTAGCAAATGGCCAAAAAGGAGGGGTGAAAGAACAATGGAGAAAAATCAAACCTGCCATCATAGAGGCAACAAGCCTTTGTGTGAAACAGATAAAGAAAACAAAGTGGAGTAAAAAAAACACTATGGTTCTCAAAAAAAGGTGGCAGGGAAGGTTAAGGAGAAAAAGGCTGCATTCAAAAGTATAAGGAATCACAGAAGGAACGACAGGGAACTGTATCAATTAAAGCAGAAAGAAGTGGAGAAGGCAGTCAGAATAGCAAAAGCCCAAACCGAGGAAAAAATAGCCAATTCAGTTAAGAAGGGGGATAAAACCTTTTATAGGTACATTAGGGAGCATAGAAAGGTTAAGGGAGGAATAGTGAAGATTAATTAGGGAGAGGGGAGGTGGGCAGAGGGAGACAGTGAAAAGGCAGAGATACTGAATGAATACTTTTGCTCAGTATTCACAAAGGAAGATGAGGAGGAGTTACCTAAACCAGACAATAGAAGCACTCTGGGTAGAGGGGTTGACACCAGTCTATTTACAGAAGAAAGAGTCCTGAAAGAACTCCTAAAACTCAAGGTGGACAAAGCAATGGGGCCTGATGAGATTCACCCCAGAATCCTAAAAGAACTAAGGGAGGACCTAGTAACACCACTGACCACACTTTTTAACAAATCATGGGAGTATGGGGTGGTACCTGAGGACTGGAGGAGGGCAGATGTGATTCCCCTTCACAAAAGTGGGAGCAAGGCAGAAGCAGGAAACTACAGACCTGTAAGTTTGACCTCAGTGGTAGGGAAAATGATGGAATCATTTCTGAAAGAAAGAATTGTTGAGTACCTAGAGGCCAGCGGAGCACAGGACCCAAAGCAGCATGGATTTACAGCAGGACAGTCATGTCAGATGAATCTAATAGATTTCTTTGACTGGGTGACAAAAGTAATAGACCAGGGAGGGGCTGTGGATATGGCCTACCTAGACTTTAGCAAGGCATTTGACACAGTCCTGCACAAAAGACTAATAATCAAGTTAGCCAGCCTGAGGGTGGGTCCCAGGGTGGTAGCCTGGGTTGCAAACTGGCTGCACAACAGGACACAGAAGGTTATAGTGAATGGAACACATTCTGAAGAAAGGGGGGTCACTATTGGAGTTCCTCAGGGCTCAGTACTGGGTCCAGTCATCTTTAACATCTTTATAGGTGACATTACAGAGGGTCTGGAGGGAAAGGTATGCCTCTTTGCAGATGACACAAAGATCTGTAACAGAGTTGATACACAAGGGGGGATAGAAAGGATGAAAAGGGTCTTGGCAAGGTTGGAGGAAAGGTCAAACATATGGCAACTTAGATTCAATGCAAAGAAGTGCAAAGTAATGCACCTGGGAAACAAAAACCCAGGAGAAGAGTACACAATAGCAGGGGAGGTACTAACAACAACAAAAATGGAAAGGGACCTGGGGGTAGTCATATCAGATGATCTAAAGGTTGGTAAGCAATGTGAGAAGTCAGTAAGAAGAGCCAGGGGGATACTGGGATGCATAGGAAGCGGCATCACAAGTAGAAAAAGGGAAGTGGTTATCCCTCTGTACAGACAGTTGGTGAGACCCCATCTGGAGTACTGTGTGCAGTTTTGGAGACCTCATCTACGCAAGGACATAGACAGGATGGAAGCAGTCCAGAGGAGGGCAACTAAAATGGTGCAGGGTCAGCAGCAGAAACCATATGAAGAGAGACTGAGAGAGCTTAATATGTATACCTTTGATGAAAGGATGGACAGGGGGGACATGATAGAAACGTTCAAGTACCTGAAGGGAATCAACAAAGTCCAGGAGGGTAGCATCTTTCAGAAAAAGAGATGTATAAGAACAAGGGAGCACAATTTAAAGATAAAGGGGGGTCGGCTCAGGGGTAATGTGAGGACATTTTTTTTCATGGAGATAGTGGTGGATACATGGAACCACCTTCCTGGGAAGGTTGTTGGGTCTAAAACAGTGGGGGAATTCAAACACGCATGGGACAGACATAAAGCAATTGTAGTGGGGGTGGCAGGAAGTAGGCTGTTGGTTAACTAGAATCTGCAGCTTATCCAGTAGGTAGGGAAATGGGCAGACTGGGTGGGCCAAGTGGTCCTTATTTGCCGTAAAAGTCTATGTTTCTATATATTGAAATGCAGAGGAATATTGGTATTTCATTACAAAAAAATGAAGGCATTAGATACAAAGAGATGTACTGAGGAAAGAAGAAAACTATTATGGATTAATTGTGAACACTGGGCTAAACCACCATGAAAAGGGAAAACAAGTACTGATTAGTAACCATTATGTATTCTGAATTGTTGTATACCTAAAAAGAATTTGAAATATGAAAAATACAATGTTTACTGGAATGTGTATATTGTAAATATGTATAATATGTGTATGAATTTGTCTGTAAGTCCTCTCAATAAAAATTATCCTACTCTTTTCGATAAGTGCCATGGGATCTTTAACATCCACCTGAACTACCGCCAATCTAGGCAGATTGTACCTCGGTTTAACATCTCATCCAAAAGATGGCACCTCAGAAGTGCAGCACCCATCTCATGCTGCACTACAGTGTCGGTACTGGGATATTAACCCCAGTGCCAGATGTGGGAACTGAACCCACAGCTCTCTGATCTCCTGGCCTCAGAGGCGAGTGTACTACCTACTGAGCCACTGTCACATTTCCACCCCTGGTAGCCCTAGGTAGAGGGCATTGCAGTAATCAAGACAAGTTGTAACAAAGGCGTGGATCAAGGTGGGCAGATTTTCGCATGGAACCAGGTGCGTTACCCTGGCAATATTCCTGATTATGATGTGGGCAACCATGCACCGCTGGGGCAACATGCAAGCCCTTGTTGTAATTATTGTGGCCCTCTGCATCTGTCAGCTACCCACGCGATAACAGTGATTTTATTTTTAAATGTAACTTTTCATTGTTGCTACTTTCATTGCCCACTTCACAGTGCAACAAACTCAGGAAGAAGCAGCGTTGTAATTAAACACAATTTATTTGCCCAGTTCTGTTGCATTACTGCATTGAAATGAATCCTAGTTGTTTGCCTATGCCGTATGGTGAAACTGAAGTACAAAATGAAATGCTAATTACAGATACCTTTAATTACCTGTTTGTCACTACTTCTTAATTCAGTGATGGGCAAACAGACTTAATTACTGACAACTACTAGCTCATTGCAGCTCATTTTTAGGTCAGATAATTACAGATAAGTAGCTTTTGTACTTCACTACTTCTTAATTATATTGGTGCCAATTGAGTACCCCCCAACTCAGCCCCCTGTAATAGAAACTGTGCTATCTCTGTAAATTAACAGATACCTCCACTGACAACTGCCACAAACTTGGGAAGAAGCAACATTGAAAGTTAATGAAATTTACTAGAAATGGAGTAATTTCTAAATAACCACCGCACACCGAGCTGCTCACCAAGGTTACCTGAACCCAGTTTGCCAATTGCTTCAAGTTCTGGCTGCAGTAAAAAAAGGAAACTGGGAGAAGAAGGGCGGATAGTGCAGGATGCATGGGAGTGTGAGTTTTTTGTTACTGACCATCACGGCAAGTCTTATCTGTAAAGATTATCTATCTTTCCCAAAAAGATTTAATGCGCAGAGACATTTTGAAAAGTGCCATCTGTCTTATTCACACAGATTTCCACTCGGATCAGTTTTGCATTCTCAACAGGAGTGCATGCTAAAAACTGGGCTTGCTAAACAACGAGTGTTACAAGTAACAATGAATGAGGGCGATCTGATAATAATGGCAAGCTTTCACATCGATTGGCTTTTAGCAAAGCATTCAAAAAAAACATTTTGTGATGGAGAACTAATGAAAGATTGCTTCATAGAATCTTCATGGATATTATTTGATAATTTTAAAAACAAGGAAGACATTGTTCGCTGTACCAAAAGTCTGAAGTTGAGCAGACGCACTGTTTGTCTCCGAGTCAATGAAATAGCTGATGATTTGAATTCACAATTTCAGCAGCTAACATCAAATTCTCTAGCATTCAGTGTTGCTGTTGATGAATCAACAGATAATCGTGATGTTGCACAGCTCTGCTTATGGGTGCGATGTGTGGACACCGAACTAAATGTACAAGAGGAATTTCTAGAACTTATTGGACTACATGGGCGTACTCAGGGTACAGACTTTTATGAAGCATTCATAAATTTCGACGTGTCCCATGACTTGCCACTGGAGAAAATGGTGTCTCTGACAACTGACAAATGTCCATCAATGGTTGGCATACACAGAGGTTTTATTGCTTTACTAAAGTCTCAGAACAAGAACATATTTGGTGTTCACTGTATTATCCACCAGAAAGCTCTTTGTGCAAAGTTATATAAGGATGACCATCTGAAAGCTGTGATGGCCAAAGTTGTTCATATTGTAAATTACATCCGAGCACGACCATTGCATCACCGATTGTTCTGTGAGCTTTTGGAGCAAGTCAATGCTGAGTATGGTGATCTGTTGCTACACAGTGATAAAATATATGATACATTTACAACTAATGTCACCACAGCTACAGTTGAAGGGCTTGACACATTTCATCCATTTGCAGCATGCATGGAACAAATCATCTGATTTTTGTATAGCGCAATATGATCCATCAGGACATGCTGACGTGGTGCTTCGATTGTTGCAGCGTTTTGAACAGCGATTTTCATCTCTTGATGAGTTGAAACCATTCATGATACTGCTAACAAATCCCTGTGAATTTTATTTTAGTTGCAGCGGCACTGTGTGCCAGAGACTCGAAAGTAACAAAAAAGCTTTTGAAGATGAATGACTTGAATTGAAAGCTTTTGAAGAAAGTGCAATAACAAAATTAAAGACAGAAGGCGTACATCAGATGTGGAGAAATATTGGCGGACCTGTTCTTCGAGCCTGTGCTGCCAAGCTGATGTCCATGTTCGGGTCCACATATACATGTGAACAAACATTCTCCATTATGGGACATATTAAAAGTAATAAAAGAAATAGTCTCACTGACAATAATCTATCAGCAGATCTGAGATGTACCTGCACTCAGCTATCACCAAACTTTAGAAAACCTGTTGATAACATCACAACACAAAAATCTGAGTAATAAATCATAATATATTTATGTTATTTATTAGTAATATTTTTAACTATTTAACACTATTTTTAAGAATTAATTCATTTGTTGCAGTTTAATAAAGATTTTTTGCATTACTATATAGTGTTTTCAGCATAATTTAGTTTTGAATATGGTTCTCAATTAATAATGTGGCCCTTCGGATAACTGGACGGCCACACTTGTGGCCCATATATAATGCCAGTTTGCCCATCACTGCCTTAGATGGTAAAAGGAAGACTTGACTACAGCCAACACCTGAGCCTTTAGGGTCAGGTCTTCATCAAATATCACCCCTAGGTTCCACAACTGGCCTGAGGCACTAAGTTGGGCCCCCCCAAAATGTAAACCCAAGGGTTTCCCCTCCCATGTCCCGGCCATCCTCTGATCAGGGTCCACAACCAGTAACTCCATTTTTCCTGGGCTCAACTTCAGCCAGCTTGCACTCATCCAGTTCTGTATCTCCTGGAGGCAGTTAAGAAACACCAAGACAATAATAAATTCCTGTTCAGGTACAAAAGACATGTAGAGTTGAGAGTTATCTGCATGGCAGTGAAAACTCAACCCATACCATCTTATAATGTCTCCCAGTGACAGTATGTACACTGCAAACAACATGGGGAACAGCACCAAGCCCTGCGGGACCCTGCAGGGCAGATCCCGAGGAGTCAAAGAATAAACCCCTGGCACAGCCCTCTGTGATCTGCCCTTGAGGAATGATCGAAACCAACTGTGGGCTGCCCCCCAGGTCTACAGAGAAACTGCAGGTGCTCGAGCAGCACCCCATGGTCCACAGTGTCAAAAGCTGCTGAGAGATCTAGGAGAACCAAGATGGAACAAGCTCTCTAATCTCTAGCAATCAGGAGATCATTAAGCACCCATACCAGGGCAGTCTCAGTGCTATGCCTTTTCCTGAAGCCTAACTGGAGAGGGTCATCGATATTGTGGATGTGATCGCAGTGTGACCACCTTCTTAATAACTTTACCTATAAAAGGCAAGCTAGAGACAGATCTGTAGTTAGCTGGGCAGTCAGGGTCAAGGGAGGGCTTTTGCAGGAGTGGTCATGAAACAGCCTTCTTTAAAGGGTCTGGAAAGACCCCTCTCTCCAGTGAAACCCTCACTATCCCAGCAAGGACTGGGCTGATAACCTCAGCCCACCCTACAAGAAGGTGAGTTGGGCCCGGATCCAAACTACAGCTGGTAGGCCACAGAGTCTGGATAATCCTCACTATATCCATGACTGCCAGCTGGCTAAAGGTAGACCATGTCACTTAGGTACTTGTGCCACCCAGTTGATCAGAGCAAGGTCCAATGAGGAGGCACTGGCTGATCTCTGTCCTAATGGAGAACACCTTATCAGCAAAGAACTGCACAAACTCTTCACACTTTTCTTGTGAAAATGCTTGACTGGATTGTAGACAGACTGGATTGCACAGTCTGTCCACGGTCTGGGAAGAGCTGAGCTGGCCTGTTCTTTGCTGCAGCAATTTCCCTGGATAGGAATTCTGCCTTCTTATGAGAAATTGCTTATTGATAGACCTCATAATGGTCTAACAATCTAAGTCTATCCTCCTCTAGGCGAGTTTTCCGCCAGTGTCTCTCCAACCTTCACGCCTGCCTCTTCAACTCCCTGAGTGCCCCATCAAACCATGGGGTGCCCAGGGAAGCATACATAGGTAGTGGTAAAATTGACCAGCGGGATATGTCAACTCCTAGTTGCTTAAGTGGGGGGGGGGGTATAATTATCCGTGTACAGGTGGTTATTGTTCCTTAATAAAATTCCTAAATAGCAAAGAGTAACCTTGGTCCCACCTCATAGGGAATCTGTTTCTAATTCTGTTGAAAGGTGTGTAGTAAAACTGCAATATCTCTGTTTTATTTTCATTAAATGTGCATCCCAACATAGCCAAGAACTCCTTAATCATGCCTATCACCCCAGGTAGTGAGATATCGGGCTCCCTCTAAATATAATAGCACATCATCAGCATATACTGTGATCTTATGCACCTGCTCATGTATCTCAGTCTCTTGAATTTGTTCCTCCTTCCTAATCCATTGAGCTAGTAGCTCAATATAAAGTGCAAACAGGAGGGGTGAAAGGGGCATCCCTACCTAGTACCTCTGCTTAGTGGAAATCTCATGGAGACTGTGCCATTTGTTCTTACATATGCCCGTGGGTCGGTATATATTCTTTGTATTATGGCTATAAACGTCTTTGAGAACCCAAACCTGGCAAGGACCCTGTACAGAAATTCCCAATCCACTTGATTGCATGTCTTCTTGGCATCCATACTTATAATCAAAGCAGGGGTATTAGTTTTATTTAAATGGTCAATGACATATAGGGTGCAGTGCACATGATCAGCTGCCTGTCTACCCATCACAAAACTTGTTTGATCCTGATATACTATGCCTGGCAAGATAGTCTCAAGTTGCTTGGCCATAATTGCCATTAATAATTTATAGTCCACATTTAAGACTGAAATTGGCCTACATGACGAGCAACGGGTATGATCCTAGCCAGGCTTGGGCACCACTGAGATAACTGCTTGACTCCACAAGGGTGGCATGTTTTTCCCCTCCCTCTCATCAAATATCTCCTGGAAGGCCAGTTGTAAAAGTGGTATCACTGTGTCTTTAAATTTCTTATAAAATTCAGCAGGGAATCCATCTGTATCTAAACATTTGCCTGTTTTACTCACCCCAACTTCAGAGCAAATCTCTCTTTAGGAAACCAGCCTGGTGAGGGCCTCATTTTGGCCCTGTGATAAGCAGGGTAGGTTTAACTGTGCTAAAAAAGTTGTGGCTTGGTCCAGAGGTGGTCTTGCCTGTTGGGCATACAACTTTTTGTAAAAGGTGGTAAATGCCTTTGAGATTCCTTCTAGCGTGTTAGCCTGAAGCCCTGTTTGGGGGTGTATGACACGAGTAATATGTGCCCTTGCCAGTCTCACCTTCAGGTGCAGTGCCAAGAGTTTAATCGCCTGTGGCTCACCCTCGTAATATTTCTGCTTTAAAAATTGCAGATTACGTTCTATTTTGAGATCCAACAATTAATTTAATTCCTTATTTTAGTTAATTCCCTTTCCCTAACTCTGTCTAGTTTAACTTGCTGTAATTGTTCCAATTCCTGTATTCTGTTTTCTAGTTGTGTCTGTTTTTTTCTGTTTTTGCCTCTTCCTGGCTGATACTATTACAATGAGTTTACCAGGCACCATTGCCTTCACAGTATCCCATAGCATCCCTTTACTAAGCCCGGGGTAGAGTTTTCTTGAGCTGCTTGAGAAATAAAAGTTGGAATTTGTTCTAATACCTCCCCATCACTCAGCAAGGACAGATTCAACCTCCAGAAGACTGACCTTTTTGGCATTCTGAGGTCAGTCTGGAGGGTAAGCAGGGAATAGGGTTACCACCTGCCTTGATTTTCGCAGGAAGTAGAATGAGGCTATCTTAACCTCAGTCTCTCCTATATATGACTAAAGTAGGCAGAGCCATATATATGTGCTGAGGGGGTATAATATACTTGCTATATCAATTGGGGGTATGAGGAAAGTCTCTCTTGTTGTCCTAAAATTAAGGGAGCCCCATTTCCATCTGTTTAATCAGCCTCATACTTCAAATCACCCCCCGGTAAGCAATGGTCGTGTCACCTGCAATTCAAGCACTCAGCAACCTGTTAGAGCTGAGAGAACTCCTTCATTAAAATAAAATAAAATTGCCCCACTCCCTTCCACTGGTGCTTCGCTTCCACGGCTACCGTTGAAACCAGTCTGTCTCTCAGTATCTGTGTACGGTAACAAAAGGATATATTGACTTGCCCATGATGAAATAGCGGGACAGCAAAGGGAGGATGTAGTTAATCCAAAGAAGACTGAGACCATTCCTCTTCAGATAAAAGAAGCCTGTGATGCCATCTGCCTATTGGTTCCTGTTCGATCCTGCAGTAGGCTTTTTATGTCCACAAGGATATACTGTATTGTATTTCAGTGTGCAGAACCGGAAGGTTCCCTGTGGCCCTGCTGCCATTCTAGGGAAAGGTTCTGAGTGTTGGGCCTAGCTGAAAGTGCCATCCTCTTATCCAAAGCCACTCCCCTGGCCCTCAAGGCCTCCTCCACCTCTGGTGGTGTGGTGTAGAGCTGCGTCTCGTCTTCCCAGAAGATCTGAATTTTTGCAGGCTAAGGGGTCTGAAATTTAATTTGTTTCATCTTCAGTGCTCTCATAATCAGTCTGTACTGTAGTCTCTTATGTTGGACCTCAGGGGGATAGTCCTGATCAAGGTATAGCCTGGTACCATTATATGTAATCTCTCCTTTATGCCAAGCTAACCGGATCACCTCCTCTTTTGTTTGAAAACTAGAACATTTCATTAGGTTCTGTCTGGGATGAGCTGAGGGCGTCTGTCAGTTTAGGTTGTAGGGTGCGATGTGTTCTCTCTACGCATACATCTAAAGTAGGTGGGAGGGTAAGCTTGTCCCATAGCAAGTCCTGCATAAATAGTGCAATATTGCCAGTTTCTGTACCTTCTGGCAGACCAGCTAGTCTGAGGTTGTCCCAGCTAGACCTTGCCTCTAGGTCTAAATACATTTCCTGCAATGCCTATATATATTGTAACAATGTGACCACTGTAGCTCCTATTTTATCTGACCCCATTTCCATGCGTCTCTCTACCTCAGTTACTCTAGTGTCCAGGCCAGCAAGTTTGTCGTGGAGTTTCTGGAACTCCGTTCTATTTTCTTGTCTTGAAGCTCCTATTTCATTTAGAAGCTTATCAAACCGAGATTGGGTTAACTTATCTTCAGCTCAGTTAGCTTCCGAAGTCTGGGAGCTCTGTCTCGGAGGTGATATGTTGCGGCTATGCTCTGATTCCAAGATACGATATCGGGAGCCATCCAACGTTGTTTGACTCCTTTTCGATCTGGGATCTGGTACCTTTGCGCTCTCATCTATCTTTTGGAGGCATTTTAGAAGTTTTTAAAGCTCGATTTGTAAATTTGTGAGGAGTTTAGATCCCAGGGAAGGGAGCAAGCTCACGCTCTATGCTGCTGTGCAAGCAGTAGTGCCACCAGAAGTTGGTCACATTACTTCTTTCCCACTACAGTTTGTGACTATACTCAAATCTAAAAGATTTATTTATGGGTATAATGTACAGTATCTGCAAAATAAATAAAGGAAAAACTCATTTTGTTAAGCACTATGCTCTTTAAACTTATGGAACATATGAGCATATGACAGTTGTCAGCAGAGGAAGGCCCAGAGGTCTAGCTAGTCTGGTCAACTTGTGGAGTCCGTAGTAGCAAATAAGTACTCCACCCCCTTCCCCAACTTCAAACCCCCTTTTTTCCCCAATCCCTTGATCCTGACCTTCTCATTTACTCTGTCTCCTCCTCTTTTAAATCCTTCTATTGTCTCCAGTGAGACCATCGCTTCTGGGAGCTCATTCCACTCTGCAACCACACTTTCCATGAAGAAATGCCTCCTGAACTCTTTCTTCTGAACCCCCACCTTCAGCTTAAGGCAATGTCCCTTAATAATTTTGCTTCTGCTGAAACTGAAGAGGCTCTCGCTGTTCACCCTGTTGATGCCCTTCTGTACTTAAAAGCCTCAACCATGCCCCCCTTTCCCCCCCTCTACTCCAGGGAGTACATGTTAAGACACTCTGGCCTCTCCTGCAGTGTTTTAAATAATTGATTAGCAGTTTTTTTCTTGGGATGATACTAACATACAGAAAGTATTTATATAGATTTTCTAGAAGTGCTGTGTTTGTTAAACACAGTGAGGCAAGAGCTATGCATTTTCACAAAGTTTTAGCACTTTTATGAGCAAAACGCTAATCAATTTTTACAGTTAAATAAAACCCTGTCCTGATATGACCTGCCCTGCTGACTTGTAACCATTTTTGTTGCCCTTCCCTGGACTCTCTCTAGCAGGTTGATGTCCTTTTTCAGGTAAGGATGCCAAAACTGCACACTATACTTTAGGTGCGGCCATACCAGTGATCTGTACAGATGCAAAATGACGTCCTCCCTCCTGCTAGTGATTTATCTGGTAATGCAGCGCAACATTTTATTGGCTTTCACCGGTGCTTCCTGCAGTATGAGGAGTCCTTCAGGTTACTAATGATAGTCACCCCCAGGTAATTTTCTTTCTTTGACTTGGTCACTAGTGCTCCTCCCAGGCTGCACTTTGTCTGCACGTTCTTAACTCCTATGTGTAGGACCTTGCACTTCTTTGCACTGAACCCAGGTTGCCATAGTCCCAACCACTTCTCAAGCTTTGCCAAACCTTCCTTTAGGTCCTGTATCCCTTCTGCTGTATCTACCCTCCCACAGAACTTGGTATCATCTGTAAACAGGCAAATCTTGTGTTTTATGCCATCTCCAATGTCATTACTGAATACATTGAATAGCACTGGACCAAGCACCAAGCCCTGTGGGACCTGTTGACTTCCCTAGATCCCAAGAGCTCCCCACACCACCACCCTCTGGGTCCTGTCCTTCAGCTAGTTTGCCACCCATCCAGTGAGTTTCTCCCTTACTCCCAGGTCCTCAAGTTTCCTGATCAACTTCCTTTGTGGTACAGAGTCAAAGACCTTGCTAAAGTTCAAGTACAGGAACATCAACCACGTGGCCCTGGTCCACTGTTTTCATCACCCAGTTGAAGCAATTAATCAGGTTTGTTTGGCAGGAACTTCCAGACATGTACTCATGCTGTCTCTCATCCTGAACACCCTTTCCCTCCA
Organism: Neoceratodus forsteri; assembly: GCA_016271365.2. Lineage (NCBI taxonomy): Eukaryota > Metazoa > Chordata > Ceratodontiformes > Ceratodontidae > Neoceratodus > Neoceratodus forsteri. The sequence goes on along the minus strand of CM028130.1, from coordinate 1,521,656,823 downwards.
GGAAATCTACCAGCTTTTCAATAAAGAGAAAGGCCCCCATTCCAGCTGTGTTGGGTGCTTGGAAGCGGTGAGTGGGAACAGGAGTAATTGGAGCCCAAGTTAAGTTTTGTGCAGGAGTGAAGTTGGAGGGGAATCTCTTATGGCCTTTTTTGGCCTATGGTGAGGTGCTGTTGCCAGGATTTGTAGAGCCTCCATGGCTTGGAGGGAAGCACTGTAGAAGAAGAGCTTTTGGGAAACAGAGGATACTGCAGACTATTGTCAGGCTCTGTGCCTAGAAAAGTTGCCCACCATTTGATTCTGCACCCTACGCTCTATGGAGTGGATGGATCAATTTTGCACAATTAAATCATTTGGTTGCACTTGTACACCTGAGTGGACAATGTATTCACTTAAAGCACCTTGTGATTTATTAACTACAAGTTTGCCCCCACAGCTGATGTGCCCCATAAATCTGAACTGCCTGCACCCCCCCCACCGGAGACCACTCATTGGAACCCAGGTAATGAGTTTTAATTTATGAGACTGTGTTTTCTGTCTGCAAGTGCCCCCCTCCTCCATTAGTTACCATCTGGCATACCCCGGGACAGCGAGAGGTGGTGCCTACACATATGTTGTGCGGAGTGTTTTGATTTCTATGTGTAGTCCTGGTGTGTCCTTCCTAGGGGTATGCGAATATTTTAATTTGAATATTCAGCCGAATATTCATATTTGAGTCACTAGATATTCGTTATCTGGCCCTAGATAAGTGTGTTTTAAAAAAAAACAACTAAATAAAACAGTGTAACACTGTTAAAGTCCACTACTTCCTTCCCTTTTGAAGTACAACTGTTAATGCTGCCATGAACACCCCCTAACAGCCTTTCAGTAGCCCAAAAAGGCATCAAACTACTGCGCTGGTTAGTGGTCAGGTGACAGACTGTCTTAATAGATTGACCAAAGATTGCAGGTGAGGTGACATCGTGTGTTTTGTCTAGGGCAACTAAAATGGCACTGGCATAAGTGCATTATATGTACACCCTGGAAGACTGGAGGGTGAGATGTGATATGACAGAGATCTATACAAGTACTTCACAGGGGTGAAGAAGGTACATAAGGGGAGTCTCTTTCAAATGAGAAAGAGCACAATTACCAGGGGGCAATGGGGGTATGTGGTGAAGCGGAAGGGAGAAGTTCAAGAGAAATGTGAAGAAATATTTGTAACCCCTCGGTAGCACTATCCCAAGGGCTACTACCCCTACCTGCTCAGTCAATAACAGGTTAAGGGGCCTGGATCCAATGGCGGGTGCCTCCACCCAGAGGTCGGGGTTGGAACAGTCAAATACGACCTGGTTACAGCCCTCTGGATCACTGCAACCCCCCTTCCTTCCCACTAGTGGCCCACCAGCAATTCCCACACTATCATTATGACTTTCACTTACCCCCAGGTCAGGATGGCCAACTTGGTGCTGGGGACCCCCTGTAAAATAAGATGCAGTTATACAATAACCCATACACAAAAGGGTCGCACAAACAAGCAGTTCAAATGGTATACCTTGTAACAACAAATCTGATTTATTAAGGGGAAAGTAACAAGGACGGGGGAGATCAGGTTGATTAGCTTAACACTTCAACTATATAGGGCACTGTGCACAGGCCAAACCTATCAGTCACTGTCTTTGGGTACCCAGGCCTTACAAGGCTAGCCTATTCAGTGCAGCTGGTTGGGGCCCTGATGAGGAAACAAGCATTTGATACCTAGATTTGATTTGTAAGAGCCCGCAGGCACTATTCATGCAGCCACTGAAACAGCCAGACAAATCTTTCACTCAGAAGGAACATCTGATAGGGAGCTACCCTGATTTAGTACTCATGACTCCTGCAGAGAGATCCCTCTCACACCACTGCAGGACTTGGTCTGTGATCCAGACGCTGCTCCACACATTTATATGTAACAAGAGGGGTACCATACCAGGCAGCTGCTTCAAACTCCCGATCACTTTCACTGATCAAACCGAGTGAACAACGCAGCCTCACTTGTCCTGACAGACCAAGTGTGATTCAGCAGATTCTTCAGTCCTCTACAGGGTGAGTCTGGTAGGTAGCTGTATTCACACAGCCTCCTCTGTCTGCACTCCTCACGGATCTTGTCTGCTTGCTCTACTGGAGATGTAGTCGCTCGCCTTCTCAGCCTAACACATGCGCTTCCCGTGTGAAGACTTGCGCAGCGCAGGAGCCAGAGCTCCTTCTCTCTTCATGATCACCAATGACTCTGCCCCTCCAGGACAGTTGCAGGACAGTTTCCTCTCACCCCACAGGGCTCCGGTTGGCTGCTTTATTCTGTCAGTCACTTCATACGCCCTCTATTGGTGCAAAAAAGGCGCCAGGGTCCAAACTACACTTCCCAGGAGCACCTGCCATATATGCTCCTTCAGGCAGGCTCCCAGTGGCAGTCCAAGTTCTGGTTGGCTCAAGCGATCTCCATTTTAAAGTCCCCTCTCTCCAGTTGGCCCATTTCAGAAGTCCAGGTCCAAAATGGAGGGGGCCTAACACTCAGAGTCCCAGCTGCAATAAAGGCAGGTTAAACAAACTGCATTGTTACTGTTATGCTACGTATGTCCCAGCAAGCAGTTACATCTGCCAGTAGGGCTCCCTCTGCTCATTTAGCGATGTCAGAAATGGAGCGATTCAAACAGCAGCTCGAGTAGGATTCGAGCAGTGAACCCAGAGTCCCCCCTTGCAAACCAATAAAGCCTGCAAGCAGGCAGTTCTTAAAGAGACATTACCAGACGCTCTAAAAGCACTCACAGCGGCCACATTTAAATGGCATTACGCCGAACGCCAGTTAGGCAGGGAGCACTTCGACAAGCTCCAAGAAGGCTTTTAGGAACCCCCATTTGTAGGGGGTTAAATATTTATTCACTGAAGGCACAGTAGATGCCTGGAACAGACTGCCAGCATGAGTGATGTTGTTGAAAACATTGTATGGCTCTAAGCTTGGCCATTTCTTCTGAAGAAGAACTCTGTGAGTTCAAAAGCTTAAGGTCTTTCTGTAATCTCTGTTCGTATCTAAAAGATATTGAATCACCTAAATTGTGCATCTTGTTGTGCAAGGACCAATACAGCAACAAATGTTTTGGGGGGCTTTAAGCATGTGTGAGCTAGGCATGGGGTGTATTTTAAAACAGGCAGGGAGGTGGGAGTGTCACTTTAGGGTCAGCAGAAGACACCGATAAGGCAGGGATGGACAATCATGGGCAGACTGTGTGGACCAAGTGATCCTTTTCTGCCAACAGATAGTTAATAACCTAAAGTACAGAATAATAAGTACGCTAAAACATGATACAGTATTTAATTGTGTCTTGTTTAAGAGAGGCACCATGGTCCTGTCCTGCAGCATATATGCAGCGGAGTGGAGAGTTACCCTTTAAATTAAATATTTAATGTGACTGAAAAAGGAAAGGGCGAGCCAAAAAAATACAAAAAACTGTACACTTCAACATTAAGGAGATCAACAGTAGTACTGTACTATCGGTTTTATGTGGGCAGATCATACTTGTAGCCAGCTGCTGGTAAGTTTAGCTTAACAAACACTAGCTGTTCAATGTGTTGAGGGTCCAGCTTGGAATGGTGTGGCTCAACACCGTCGCTAGCAGTGCTAAGCATCCTTTTGGATGGCACGCGTGTAGGGGGGCAGCTTGTGTATTGTAAAACAATTTGTGCCAGGTGAGGAGAGGCATTCATTTTCTGAATCCAGTAGCCTACAGGATCAACTTCAAATGGATCAATTGATTCTGCAGTGTGGCCATGAAGTAAATTTTCTGTAGAGAGAGGCTGAGACTGTGAGTGTCTGTGTTGTTGTTGATGCAATGATGTGCTGAATAATGCCCAGTCACTCTCCTCTGCACTGCTAGTATTCTATCTTTCCCTATCTCCACCAGTGCCATCCAAACCACCACATGACTGTTTCTCTCCCTCAGGAACATGAACTAGAGCATCTTCCTCTCCCCCCTTCCAAGAGTCTGACTGCCTGCATGGCACTATTTAACTCTTCACACAGCTATTGCCTAAAATGAGTCACCCTGCCCTGTGGCTGTCCGTGGCTATATGAAGGATATCACATTAAACCCTAGGGTCAGTCATGGTAGCAAATACGTGGTGGTTGTTATCCATGACCATGGCAAACCTTGCATCAAGTTCTGCATCAGTATGATTAACAAGCACAGTGACATCTTGTGTAATCCTTGTATTGTCAGCCAAAAACCATTGTAATGATCTTTTGAGAATACGCACAGTCAGGATAACCTGACTAAGGCTGTAGTAGCACTTAGGTCATGTGTACTCCTTTCAAATTGTGCAAGAACCTTCACCATGCCCTCAAGAACTAACCAGTCATGATGTTCTTGGATTCCTCCAGTGTCTGCCTCCATAAACATTTCATGTAGTGCCCACTTTTCCTCCAGCAGTCTTGAGACCATCAGGTATGAAGAATTCCATCGAGTGCTAACAACTTGTATTACATGGTGTTGGGTCAGATCAAGGCATTCCTGAACTTCTATTAGTTTGTTAGTGGCTTTTACAGAGTGATGGAAATGGCTGCCGATGGAACGGGCTGTGGATAATATGTTGTTAGTCCTAGTACTGCTATGCAGTGCATGAGTCACCACTAAATTCAGTGTGTGTGAGTGTGTGTGTGTGTGTGTGTGTGCATGCAAAGCAACAAATACAAAAATGTCCATCATGAAAGGCTTTCACCATGTTTGTGTCATTGTCAGTAACATAAAAAACAACTTTTAAATTGATGTTAACACCAGTCCAGGACCACAACATGTCTTGCAGGAATATAAGAATATTATGTGGTCTGTGGTCTTCCTCCATCAGTCTGACATTCAGCAAAGCTGACCTAATGTGACTACCAGATTGTGGGGGGGCCAAGGATGAGCTACAAGGTGATGCATCAGAAACAGCAGCAGCAGAGTGTTGCATACACCAGTGTGCAGTTAAGGAGAGATAGGCATACAGGGAATTATCCCTAGTCCAGTTATCTGACATGCAGTGAAAAACACCACCAACAGCCTCTGCAAGCAGAGCAGCAACAGCAGATTGCACGCCATCACACATTTGTGGCAATGCACTCCTAGAAAATGTGGTATGAGATGGTATATGATAACGTGGGTGCAAATAGTGGAGAAGCCGTTGGAAGCCAGTACCTTCCACAACTGAAATAGGCTGGAGATACAACACCATCATCTCAGCAATCAGTTGTGTGATTTGCTGTGCTGCTGGATGTGAGGCATGATACTTTGTTCATGCATACAAGGCATCCATTATTGGAACTGCCTTGGAAGACATGGATGTGGACCACTCCACCAGTGGTGTGTGAAGTGCTGATGACTGTCTCTGCTTTGTAGTATCACTGGAGTCATTAAAAATGACCAGAGTTGGGGGGAGGACTCTGTGTTGGTGAGGGAGAACGAGTGCCATGACCACTAGGTTGATCAAAATCAGATCTGTTGGTACCACCACCACCATCACTGCCAAAAGTACCTGCCTGTCCACCTGAGGGGTTTGGTCTTGGTGAAACCAAGAGTGCAGACCCAGATGAACTTTGATACAGTTGAGGGTGCTTAAGCTTCAAGCAGTTCTGTAATGATGTGGTTAAGTTAGAGAGTGATTTCCCTTGGCTTACAGTGTTGTTGCAAAAAGAACAGACTGCCTTCCCTGTGTCCTCCTTTAACACAGTAAAATGCAGACACACTACACTCTTACCACTGTGGTTACCAATGCTTCTGGTAGCACCACATCCCCCAGTTATTTTTGCAACAGACATGCCTGCCTTGTCCTGATGTTGTTGCCCTGTGACCACTGGCCCTGAAGGTGCCATGCCAGTGCTGCCATCACTTACTGTTCTTCAGGCTGTGATGGAGCCTGATGAAGAAACATCAGTGTTGCTTGTTTGATTTTCTTAGGGGAAGGGGACCTCTATGCTTATTACTACTTCTACTGCCCTGGGTACTAGAACTGCTGCTAGAGACTCTTTTGCCAGCTAACTTGTTTTGTTTTCTGCCTTCAAGGTACATATCATACTCTGCCTCATCCTCAAAGTCATTCACATTTGCCTCTGATGAAGAAGCTGATGTGTCACTGGGCAATTCATGTGTAGGGAAATACTCGGAGCCAGATGAGTGCTCTTCCTCTATAATATTTTCAGGAGTAGTGAGAAGATGGAGGCATAACTGAATCAATTGTAGTGATCATACTGCTAATATTCAGTATGGCAGGGATAACAGACTGTGGTGATAGCGTTAGGGTTACAGTGGCAGGGTTCACAGCATCAGTAGTGGCTGGAGTCACAGTTGCCGGACTGGCTGTAGTAGTCATGCTACCAGTTGCTTTGGAAGGCAGGGTCTCTCTGGTGGTGGTGACAGAAGATGTGATGGTACTGGTGCGGGCTGGGGACACATTCATGGTTGTGGGAGTCAAGAACAGTGTTCTTCTGCTTGTGCATATACCACTTTTTCCTTTGTCAGACACAGCACTACTATTGCTGGAAGAAGAAGGCTTTGAAGGGGTAAACAATAATTTTGAGCATTGAATACAGCCTGACTGTCATTCACATTCAGGATCACCATCACCACCCTATTCCTCAATTGTAGATTTGAGGGAGCTGGACCAAGCACATTTTCTACCACCTCTATCTGTCATTGTATTACAAGAGGGCAACAATTTCTAAACATTCCATAATACTTTTATAATGTACTGCAGGCAAGGGTGTGCATGGGACTGTGCGGCATCACTACCTGGCCCTAAGCTGCAGGCAATGGGAGTGGGGTCAGCCGACTGCCCTCCAAAGCTGCTGCTACTGGCTTTTGTGAACCGTGAAACTCCAGCCTGGCTAACACCTACAATTAAATTAGATTTAACTACAGCAGTCAAGCAAGAATTACTACAATGCTTTTATAATGTACAGCAGTACTGATTTATTTGAGCACAAACAAAATCTTGTAAGTGGCATGCAGACAAGGGTGTGTGTGTGCGACTGCACAGAGTCACTACCTGGCCCTAAGCTGCGGTCGGTGGGAGTGGAGGCAGCCAACTGCCCTCTGAGGTTGCTGCTACTGGCTTTTGTGAAACCTGAGACCAGATTACACCACCAGTATTATTGCAGAAGGATTATTTTTTTGACTACAGCAGTCAAGCCAAAACAATACTTTTATAATGTACTGAAGTACTGATTTATTTTAGTGCAAAAAAATTCTTGCAAATGGCACGCAGGCAGGGGAGCATGTGTGACTGCGTGGCATGACTACTTGGCCCTAAGCTGTGGGCAGTGGCAGTGGAGTCAGCCAACTGCCCTCTGAGACTGCTGCTATTAGCTTTCGTGAACCGTGAAACCCAAGCTCGGATTACACCCCCTTCCCCAATTAAATTAGATTTAACTACAGCAGTCAAGCCAGAACTATTGCAATACTTACATAATGTACAAAAGTACTGATTTATTTTAGCACAAAAAAATTCTTGCAAGTGGCATGCAGGCAAGGGGGTGCGTGTGACTGCGTTGCATCACTATCTTGTGTGGTGAGAGTGGAGTCAGCTGACTGCCCTCCGAGGTTGTTGCTACTGGCTTTTGTGAAACCTGAGCCCAGATTACACCACCAACCACCAATATTATTAATTTTTTTTCAGTTCAGATAAGGTTCACCAAGGTGATTCATTCTGTACCACCTAGGATGGGCATTATGAGCATGGAAAATACGATTAGTTACTGGCCCAAAAATGGGTGTACAGGTGAGGGTTGGGCTGTGGGACACAATTGTGGTAGCCTCATTTCTTATGAGTTCTGCCCCTTGTATAGTGCCATGTAATTGGAGCTGTGTCATGGGCAGAACTCTGATGGTGTCACAAGTCAGTATGTTTGTGGGCACAAACCTTGTTTTCACCACTAATATCTGGCACACAGGTTAGCACTGTGACTAAGTCAATGGGAGATTCATCCACGTGGTGACTAATTTAATCATCTCCATCTGAGTGTAGCAGTTTTCAAACCCCAGGAATCCCTCATTATGCTTAACTAATGCAGTCAGCCTAGTAGGTTCAACTGCCCCGGAGACTGGAACTTATGTAAATGAAAGAATGTTGCAGTGGAACTTAGAACATTGTTCAAATCTCTGCCTGTAGGTGCTGCTGCAAATGGTAGTTTCCCTCGGATTCAGTTCCCCACCTGTAGTAGCAAGATGCCCCAAAGATCTCGCTGTAAGTATTTTATTTTAGTGTTTTCGCTTGAAAAAAAGCTTTATTTTCCTCATATTTTCTGCCTCTAGAGTGTTTTATTACACTTGTAGTACTTTTAGTTAGTTTTAGTTGCTGTTTTTCCGATTATGTCTTGGTTCCCTGGAACTGGAGAAACTTTGTTTTAAAGTTATAATTTCTGTCAGTTTAAATGTAACTGATTTTGTGTTATTTTAGTGGTTTTTATCCCCATAGAAACCGGACTGCATTTTTGTAAGTTTCTTTAGGGAACCACATTTTTCACCTAACTAATGAGTTGGCATGTTAGTTTAGCCTAAAAAGAGAACAGGACCCACAGGTTTTAAAAATTGTTCCAAGTGTTTTTTAACTCCTGGCCAGGGCAGACAACCATGACTTGTGCTTAAAGTGTTTGCCTCCTAGTCAAATGTTTGCAAACTGTGAGCTCTGCAATACGTTTTGCTCAAAAACAGTTAAAAGGAGAGCCAAAAGACTTGAAGAGATGGCTCTAAATCAACTTCCATGTCCCCTAAAAGATCTGAGGAAGGGCACTCTCACACTAAATCCAAGGACAGGCCCTCCAAGGATTCTTCTGATCCAAAGGTCCCTGAAAAATGGAACTCTGAAAAACACAAGAGGTCTACGGAGCAGGTTTCAGACCCGGTTCCAACAAAAAGAGAAACATGTCACTGCACCTCCTGCTGAAGAAGGAAAGGAGCTCTCAGTGGACAAATTAAGCGTGCCCTCCGTGGAGGACATAGCCAAAGCTCTCCAGATTCTTCAGGCCCTGCAGTTGGTGGGGGTCTTTGGTGCCAACCCCGGTTCCTCAGGGGCCACCCCAAGTCCCAGTTCACCCTTTCCAGGGAACAGAATATTTTTATGAAGGGGAGGATGATGAAGGGGAACCGACTGAACCAGAGGTCTGGAACAGGAGTTTGGTTCCCCACCCAGAGGACCTGAGGATTTCTCCTCACAGTATGCCTTTATCAGGCAAATGGTGGACACATTCAACCTGGCCACCCAGGAAATGGTGGAGGAAGAGGAGGAAGCCGACTTCCTAGAAATTATGGGGCTAGCTCCCACTAAGAGACTTCTATTACCTGTCCATAAGTCTTTAAGGAAGGCAACCTTAAGAATCCTCCAGACTCCCACCTCTATCCTGGGGGTGGATAAAAAGTTGGAAAAGAAGTACCAGCTGGACAGGAACAATGCTGAATACCTCTACTCACATCCTAGCCATGAGGGAGTAGTCTAGGCCGCTGCCTGTGACAAAGTCAGGGTGCCCTTATCTTTCCACACCCAGACAAGAACTCCAGAAAGCTGGATGGCATGGGAAAAAAGGAATAAATGGTAGTCTCTCTCCTTCTGAGGCTGGCCACCTACATGGCTTACACCGCTCAGTACCAAAAGTCCCTCTGGACTTCGGTCTTAGCCATGTGTGACAGCATCCCCACTTATGTGGGGCATGACATAGCAGACACTGCTAGGACAGCATTGGATGCTACAAAGTACCAGTTTCACATGGCAGTGGATGGCAACAACAACACTGCTTCCAGGATCATGGCTTTGGTTGTTTCTTTAAGAAGGTTTTCCTTGCTCTGGGCTACTAACCTTACCTAGGACACTCAGGCAAAGCTATGTACTTCCACTGCAAAAACAGTTCCTTCTTTGGGGATAAGACTGAGGCATACATGAAGAAGGTGGATGAATATAAAAACACCTATGAGAGCAATTTGGCAAAAGAGAAAGCCTTTACTTCCTACAGGTCTAAAGGAAGGGGAGGTGGGGGTAGGGAGTATTACCCTAGAGCCTACTATCAGTTGGCCATGCCATGAAGTACTCCTAGGTAAGAGGCTATTTCAGGGACAGGGGTAGGCAAGGTGCCAGGAGGGCTGAGCCTGCTTCAGCAGCCATGTCCCTGCCCAAGCAGAATCCCTGAGTGCTCTCCCCAGGTTACCAACCCATTCCCAGTAGGAAGGAGGTTGGCTTACTACTTCCAAGAGTGGCAACACATTACCACAGACAAGTGGGTTTTGGAGGTGGTGAGCCAGGGCCGCTCCATACAGTTCAAGGACTTCCTAAAACTCCAGCCACACAGGCGCTTTGCACACTCAACATCAACAGAAATAAATTCTGTTGGTGCTGGAAGTAAAAAATTTGCTGCAAGCAAATTCAGTAGAGACAGTCCTCTGCTTTCTTTGAGGGAAAGGCCTGTACTCAAGGTACTTTCTCACACAAAAGAAGAATGGGGAAAAGCACCCCATCCTGGATCTCAGCTATCTCACCATGCATTTGGCAAAGCCCACGTTTAGAATGGTCACCCTGTCAATGGTGATTCCCCTCCATCCAGCAGGATGACTGATCTGCATCTTTAGATCTCAAAGATGCATATTTTCACATCCCCAACAAGGCCAGTAACAAGAAGTACTTGAGGTACAGATTACCTTCAGGCCACCACCAGTTCTCAGCTCTCCCCTTTGGTCTCTCTTCCACCTTAAGGGTGCTCACAAAATACCTGGCTGTGGTCCCAGCCCACCTAAGGAGGTAGGTGGTCTCAGTTTTTCTCTACCTGGATGACTGGCTGATTGTGGGGAACTCTCCCCAACAGGTCAGGGACCACCTAACGCTCACCTAGGACACCCTGGAGTCCCTTGGTTTCTTTTTGAACCACCAAAAGTCCCACTTGCAACCAGTACAATCCCTGGAGTTCATAGGGGCACACTTGGAAAAGCCTATCTACCACAGGTCAGGATGGCAAACCTTCAAAGCCTGGCGGGATCATTTTGCCTGGGACTACCTAGATCAGCAAGGCACTTCCTAAGGTTGCTAGGGCACATGACCTCCACCACACCTGTGGTACCTGGTGGAAAGTTTCAAATGCGAAACACACAGTATCACCTCAGGTCTCAATGGTCCAAAAGAAGAGACCCATTCTCCAAGCTAGTACCAGTCACTGGAACCCTGCTACAAGCACTGGAGTGGTGGAAGGAAGGGGAGAAACTGCTGCAGGGGGTCCCATTCCAGCAGCAGGCCCCAACAGTAGTCTTAACCACAGATGCCTCCCTCCTAGGCTGGGGTGCATATCTAGGTAACCAGACGCTCAGTGGCATACGGTGCCCCCCCCAGGAGTCACAACTGCATATGCGTATAAGCCTCCTCGAGCTCAGGGCAATGTTCCTGTCCCTGCAAGCCTTCACCCCTCGGCTGAGGGGTCAGTCAGTCCAAGTCCGAACAGACAACACAACCACTATGCACTACATCAACAAGCAAGGGGGCACCAGATCCTCAAAAGTCTGCACGGAGACAATGAAGATCTGATCTGTGATCTACTCCCCATATGTGCAGCTGTCCGCAATCTATCTGGCAGGGAAGGACAATACCCTAGCAGATACCCTAAGCAAGCAGGTACTGGAGACAGTCTTCAGAATGTGGGGCACCCAAGAAATAGATCTGTTAACCTTGGATAAGAATCATCAGCTCCCTATGTTCTGTTGCAGACCTCCAGCAGTTGGTCCTAGCCCTCAGGATGCACTAGCACTGGATTGGACAGGGAGGTTTTCTTTATGCATTTCCTCCCTTCCCCCCACAGTTCAGGGTCCTGTTGAAGCTAAGGAGCCAGCCTGCATCCATGATTATGATAGCACCAGATTGTGCCAGGCAGCCTTGGTATCCACAGCTGCTAGTACTATCCAAACTCCAGACCATTCTTCTTCCCCATGGACACAACCTGCTAACCATGTCTCAGGGCAGAATAACCTACTCAAACCTCAGGTTCCTGCACCTCAAGGCTTGGTTCTTGAGCAGCTAGAGTTTGCAGATCTCCAGCTCTCTGAGGAGGTACTCAGGGTACTTAGTATCTACAGGAAGCCAGTCACCAGGAAGACCTATGCTTCCAAATGGAAGAAGTTTACCATATGGTGTGAATCAAAGCAGATCAACTCCTCGGAAGTGAGACTGCCAGCTGAGGGAGGAGCTACATGATGGATCTAATGGTCAGCGTTTGAGTAGGTAGCTGCTGCACTTTTCCCCCGGTGGTTTGAGCCACACTCCACAAGTGGTGAGAATGTTTGGGGATGTACCACTGCACTAAGCACATATCGTATGAAGAAGAGCTCCAGAAAAAATACAGTAAATATTTAATGAATTTCGGTATCATGATGCACAAAAAAGATACAAAAGATTTGGCATTCTCCTCTAAAACGAGGATTCAGAAAGTGATGCTGACAAGAAGAGTGAACTTACATATATCAAAAAATAAAAGTACCGCCTTGTCATTTGAAATGGCCTTAGAGACTGCTATAACTTTAATAAATCTATTTCCAGTTTTTCTACATCCTAAAAAACAAAATATGGTAAAAGAGCCAATGGTTCCTGCCTCCACTACAACAGATAAATTACTTGTCACAGCTATAACACCTGAACCACTTACTTGCGCTGTAACGGCTGAAACACCTGGTGTTCCTGAGCTGATCCAAAGCCAAAAGTCAAAACTGATTGAAATGAAAAACTCTAATATGGCAACAGTGTCAGGAACAGAGGGTGAGAATGGGAAACTGCTGAGAGATGAAGAAAATGAGATTATGTTAATTGAAGCCACAAACCTTTAAAATAAAGTTGAATTTGGTTCTCAAACCAGTCAGTGAGGAATTGGAGGAAGATGACGGGGGCAGGAAGGAACTAAAATAGATGCCAAAACTTACTCAAACTGATGGAACTGCACTGGAGAATGGAAAGGCAACCGGAGACAGGATATCTCAGGAAGAACAACTAGAATACTTTTTTGAGACTGAGATAGGAGAGGACGCACTATCAGAAGGGCCAGCAAGAAGAGATGTACTTATGCCTGAACAAGGTGAGCGAACTCCTACTATGATTTTAGAGACGAGTACTACTAGTAATCCCAAGACATATACCGAGACTAAGGTTAAAAAGAAAAAAACTGTTAATAACTCAAAAAACTTGACAAATGTTTTGAGCACAAATGTACTAAATTAGAAACATAGAAACATAGAAGTTGGTGGCAGATAAGGACCGTAAGGCCCATCCAGTCTGCCCATTTCTTTTTCTACCTTATAAATGTGCCATCGGCCTTTGCTCTGTCAATGGCCTATCTATTCATACTCATCTGTATTGCTCCCTTACAGTATGCCTATCCCATGCCTGTTTGAAGCCCTGCACTATATTCATATCCACCACTTCCTGAAGTAGGCTGTTCCATGCATTCACCACCCTTTCTGTGAAAAAGAACTTCCTCACATTACCACTTAAACGGCCTCTCTCTAATCTTATGCTGTGTCCTCTTGTCCTGCTATTTTGAGTTTGAGTTTAATTCTGAGTTTGAATTAATAAACCAAGCAAAAATGAAAGCACCAGAACAAACAACACTAGAAGCAGCTAATTTTGATGAACCGCCAAGTTGGGTTAATAGTCTTTTTACACAAATAAATAACTAAACGCAGAAAATGGAACAACTTGTTGGATTACAGGATAAATTTGAAACTTATTTTATTTATACTCAAAATTTGATCAAAGAGAATGCCAAACTTAAATCAGAGGTAAAACAATTGCAACAAACCGTAAACCAGCTATCTAACACTAATCAACCAATTGCATACCAAATAAATCAGCTGGAGAAATCTAATAATAAATTAAAAACCAAATTAATGGAGGGGAGCTAGGGCTTCTCGGGTATTAGCCTCCAGACTTAGATCAATAAGATTTAGGGGAATGATAACCCAGCTTAGGCACCCCCAAACTAAACACCTCTTAACTAGCACTAAGCAAACCTTAGAGGGATTTAGACAATTTTATAATACTCTTTATAGCCAGGACCCAGAACCATCAGAAGATAAATACATGGCCTTTTTTCAGTCCTTGGGTCTACCTTGGCTAACTCCTCACCAAAAGGACCTTTTACTCTGACCAGTTACAGTGCAGGAGATACAGTGGGTGATTAAAAGGGCTAAGGCAGGGAAGAGTCCTGGTCAGGATGGGATCACCTCTGAATTCTATAAAAGATTTGGTAAAACCTTTCTCCCTACCCTACCCTACAGACACTATTTAATGACCTACAGTCCAAAGATTCACCCCGTCCCCCTTCTTGGCAGTCTGCGAATATATGAACAATTTTAAAGCCAGGAAAGGACCCTTTGAACTGTGAGTCCTACAGACCTATATCAGTCCTAAACCAAGATTATAAATTTTATGCAAGTATTTTAGCACATCGACTAGAGCCTCTTTTACCCAATATTATTAATAAAGACCAAACAGGCTTTGTCCCCACAAGAAGAACTACAGATAATATCAGAAGAACCTTACATTTGTTAGAAAGAGCGGAGGCGAGGTCTATTCCATTTTTATTATTGAGTATGGATGCCCAAAAGGCCTTTGACCGAGTGTCATGGAAATTTTTATACTATACCTTGGAGAGGTTTGGCTTCCCCCCTAGATTTCTACAATGGGTGCAGGATCTTTATTCATTCCCCCAAGCAGTAGTTAAAGCAAATGGCTCCTATTCTGAGCGATTCACTTTATATAGAGGAACATGACAAGGTTGCCCTTTATCCCCCCTTCTATTTGCCCTCTATGTGGAACCCATAGCAGAAGCAATACAAAAAGCTGAGGAGATATCCAGTCTATTAGAGGGTGAGGTAGAACATAAGACAGCATTTTACGCCAATGATTTACTGATCTACTGAACATCCCCAGGATCCTCTCTCCCCCGATTATTTATACTCCTATAAGATATAGAATCCTTATCTGGGTATAAAGTAAACACAGCCAAAACTGAGGTACTCAGCTCAAGATATGATCCAGACAACAGCACCAGATCATTATTCCCTTTAAAATGGGATACTAGAAATTTCCAGTACCTGGGAATTGTTATCCCCCGGGATCTTAAAAAGCTATATGATGTGAATCCCCCCCCCCAATCAAGACATTGAAGAATGATCTACAACATTGGCATGATCTTACAATACCTTTAACACAATGAATAGATTCTGTCAAAATGACGATGCTGCCTAGATTTCTTTATTTATTCCAGAACCTTCCTATCCGTCTCCCCCTGGAATGTATTAAAAGTTGGGATGGAATACTCTCCCAATATATATGGCATGGGAAAAGACCCAGGAAGGCTTATGCCTTGCTTCAACTCCCTAAGATTAAGGGCAGCCTGGCCCTTCCGAATTTGAAGACATATTATTTCTCAGCCCATATGGCGCATGCCCTACATTGGTGGGATGAGACTATAGTATCACACTGGAAAACCTTAGAGCTAAAAGATCAGCAGGAAGCCATAGAAAGAAGTGTGGGTTCCCCCTACACTCAATGGAATTATAGACTAGAAGGCATCCAATCAACTTATACTAAAGCTATACTTACTGTATGTCGGAGGCTATTAGGGAATTTAGATATTAACTAGTCTGCTCGAGTATTGTTGATCCCAGTATATGACCCATTATTTATTCCAGCCTTTACTGATATTACATATGATACCTGGAAAAGGCAGGGTCTGAAATTTATATACCAATGGTATGAGCAGGGATCTTTCATAACCTTTGTTCAAGCACAACAGGCATATCAGTTAGGGAGGAGGGAATTTTTCTGCTATCTTCAAATCCATCATTATATAACCCAGAGGTGTGGAACACATTGGGACCCAACTCAGGCTCACCCCTTGGTGCAAATAATAATATGCACCCAGACCAGACAGATCCCTGATCATATTATCTCAGAGTTGTACCGTGCTCTCCATCGGAAGGGACATAAATCCTTAGTGAAAACACAGAAGTCCTGGGAGGCAGATTTGGGACAAGAGATTCCTGAATCAGACTGGGATCAGATTTACAGCATACAGCATAAGATATCTAGATCCCATGTCTGGAAGGACTTTAGCTGGAAATGTATGGTTAAATTTTTTAATACGTCCATTATCACTGGAAAATATGGGACCAGGGGAGGAACTCACTGCTGGAGATTATGTGGAGAGACCCAGGCAGACCATATACATATATTTTGGAGATGCCCCGTACTTACTCAATACTGGGCACAAATAGAGCACGGTCATTTGTGAAAGTAACAATCGCAGGCTTGAGACATTTAAACAACTTTTTCCGGAGCTGCCACGCCTTACTCCTGGGTTAGCACTCCTACACTGGTTCCCCGAAGGGGTCAAGAATATACAGTCTAAGCAATTACTGGTAATATTACTTCTAGCAGCCAAAAAGGGGATCTCATGGAGGTGGTTACAGACAGCCCCCCAGTTGTAACAGACTGGGAGAACACAGTACAAGAGATTCATACAATGGAGAAAATAACAGCAATCTTACACAGGAGGGAGACTGTGACTAGGCTTTTCTGGAATAAGTGGATAATATGGCTTATGCCGCATAGACAGGATATTATTCCATGAATTAGACAATTTTAAGGCTGAGAGGCTCTTGTTGCAATTGTTTTACAAACTCTTGTGTCTGTCATGTATTGTACATTCTACTGACACTCCTTTCTGAAGCCAGTCTGATCTATATTGAAATCATGATTTTGTAATGTAAGCCTGTATACTGTGAGCTATACAAACTGATGTACTCCAATCTTTTTAATAAAAAATATAGTAACAAAAAAAAAAAATTATGGATTTTGAGACTAGGACCAAGAGAAACAATGTAAGAATATTGGGTGTGCCCAAAGCCTGGGATAGCACAATACGTTTGTGGGACACAGTTACAGTAAGCAAATTGCAGCCACCTATTTAGACACACTGACACCAATGAGATAAATGTTGAGATAGAGTTCACAGAGGACTTAAAACAAGAATGGACTAAGCTGGCCCACAAAGACCAATTATTTTGAATTTTTTTAAATCGGAGGACAAGGGACACTCTCATGGCGACAGTGTATTAAAAAAAAGAAATTGCAATTAATGGGCTCAAACATTTTGATCTATAATGATTTACCACCAGAACTGGCCCAGGAAAGAAAAAAGTATAACTTTACCAAGAATAAACTATGGTTAAATAAGATTAGCGCAACCAACATATTTCCTGCAAAATTGAAAGTAACAATTGTGGGCATGAGACATGTTTCTGAAAATCCACAAGAAGCTTTGAAAGATCTCCAGGAATGGCTACCCCATATTTTTCATTAATGGAAGGAACTGAGCTGTAAACAAAGGAAGAAAAGTTAATGTTGTAAAATATTGTAGTAATTGCTTGTGGGGGGTATGTCTCACAGCTGCATGCAAATGAACAGGAACGACAGCTCTTTTGAGCTGCACTATGCTACACTTGTTATAATGTTTATGTTTGTGTTTGTTAAATATTATACATTTTCTTTTGCAGGTGTGTGTTGGGGAAGGGGAAGAGTTATAAGCTGGGATGTTTACAAGGGAAGAATATGTGTAATGATGCCTCAAAGAAAGCTAACCTTGATTCAACATGTTTTAGTGCAATTTACTGTATCTCAGCAGATTATGATGACTAATCAATATGGTGTTAAAGTGGTTTCATTAAATGTTAATGGGATCAATTCCCCCCGTCAAGAGAGCAAGAATATTTTGACATACATTAAAAGGGTTATGCAAATTTAATTTGTATTCAGGAAACCCATTTAGAGAAAAAAGAAATGTTAAAAATAAAAAAGAACTGAATGTCACATCTGCTATTTAATCCAGGAACAAAAAAAAAAGTTGAGGAGTTGCAATACTTATCAAAAAAGGGACTGATGTTAAACCTTTGGAAGATTTTAAGGATCCCAATAGAAGAATTTTACTTAGCAAATTATTAATAAATAAGTTAGAAGTAATAATTGGTTCAGTTTATACACCTTTTTGTAAGTTATGATCCATTTTAGCCACTATTATAGAAGGACTATATAAACTTGTAGGAAAAAAATACAATAGCAGGTGACTTTAATGGACTCATAAACCCTTACTTGGATAAATGAACTCCAGTAAGAAGTGGGAACAAGCATATTACAAATAAGTTAAACAACTTTTTGGAATCTGAAAACCTGATAGATAGTTGGAGATACTTAAACCCACTTAAACAACAATATTCATGTTTTGATAAGAAAAATAAAACCTTTTCCCGGTTGGACTACATACTATTTTCAAAAGGACTAGCTAAACAAATACTATTAGCAGATATAAACTCAATAATAATATCAGATCACGGATTAATAAGTCTAACTATCAAGATAGTAAACCTTGATAGGATAATTAATAGACAATGGTATTTTAATGATTTTTTTGAAAGAGAATGACTTTATTTCCTTAATTAAAAATGCAATACATGAGTATTGTTTTTTTATGATGGACATACCTCAATAACTGATCTATTGGATGCCTTTAAGGCTACAATAAGGGGAGCAATAATAACATATCCTTTAAATTAAATAAAATTAGAAAAACAAGCCAACCCTGTGGCAGTGATGGTTGAGGTGCTGGATGCCACACCTCACTCCACACCAGTGATCCAGGTTCTGGCTCGAGCTCAGGGCACTGAGGGCAGCCGGGAGGGGGGGGAGCAATGAGCTGATTGAGCTGCCAGCTGACAGCTCTCCTCCTCGGGAGGGATCCAAGGATCTCCTCGGTGCTTGACTGCCTTCTGGTGGATGCTGGGTATTGGTGCCATGCATGAGGAGTCCTGGCACTAGGCCATGAGATGGTGGAAGGGGCTGTCACTGGAGCCACAGTGTACATGCGCACCTTCATGCGCATGCACTACCGCGTCCTGGGGCCTCGGAGTAACAGGGAGAAAATGTGGGAATGCGGTGTCCGCAGCAGGATGAAGCCTCTGGGCCAGCTCTCAGGGGCATGCTGGGACATGCAGAGCATTACAAGATCCCAAATGACCCCCGGAGTCTGGTGGGTTGGCCGATGCAAGGCAGTGGCCCACCGAGGAGGATGAAAATCAGGAAGAAAAAAAATTAAAAAACAAAAACTTCACAATTGATCAGAACTTAAAAAGACTGGACTTATTAATATTGCAAGATTACAATTCATATCTAGAAGAATGGAATGCTGTTAAATTACAGAAACAAGATATAATAAATCAAGAAACATAAAATGCCTATAAAGCAATAAAGAATGCTAAATACTTTCATATGGATAAAACTGGGAAGTTTTTAGCTAACTTTCTATGTAATTCAAAAGAACAAAATAATATAACAACAATAAAAGATGAACAAGGTAATAAAAGAACTAAAGATAAAGAAATTGCAGAAGTATTTAAAAACTACTATAAAATGTATACCAAAATAAAATAGAAGTGAATTTACAACTAAATGGATTTATAGAAAGAGCACATCTTTATCAAATCCAATTCTCAGAATTACACTTTTCACAAAAATAAATTATACAGGCAATAAAGGTCACTCCCTAGAAATAAACCCCAGGATTGGATGGTCTAACTAATGAGTTTCTGCAAGCTTTTGTAGAGGAAATAACTCTCTGGTTTTATCAGCTCCTAGAGGAACTAATAGAGAAAAGTGCTAAGATCCCCAAACATATGCAACAGACTAAGATAGTTCTAATTCATAAAGAAGGTAAGCAGAAAGAACTGGCAGAGAGCTATCGTCCTACAGCAATTCTTAATTCAGACTATAAATTGCTTGCTAAATTGATAAATAATCAAATACAGATATCCTTACATGAACTCATACATAACAAGCATTTGTCAACGCCGAATGTTGCTTGCTTGTATGTGCTGTTTAGGTATTTGGAAGTCATTGGAGTGCAAATATTGAAAATTCGTGAACTTACGAGCGTGAGTAGGAACTGCGCAACGCACACTCGTAAAACAGTCATTTTTAGGAATTTTTTCACCAAATTTTCAACATAGCCATTTTAAGACCTCTGCTCATGAGCAGTGTCACTGTGATTTTCTTAATGTGTCCCATACATTGATTTCTGACCACCGACTGCGCCATTGTGCGCTACATGTGCGGAAACACGTTTTGGGCAGGATGTGAAAAATGACAGCTGTACTGCTCATAAGGAGGTGTGGTAAAATGGCAATGTTGAAAATCTGGAGTGAAAATATTGAAAATTAACGAACTTACGAGCGTGCATAGGAACTGTGCAACGCACGCTCATAAAACAGTCATTTTTAGGAATTTTTTCACCAAATTTTCAAGATAGGCTTTTTGAGAGCCCACCTTATGAACACTGACATTGTCGTTTTGTTAATCAGATCCAAAAGGTGATTTAACGGGGACACCACAGGCATTACCCAGTCGGCCGCGTCACGCCACCTCACCTAATTCCTCAGCGCACTGCTGCCACATGCTGCGGAGTACGTTCATTTCCCCAGCACACCGGCAGAGCAGACAGCAAACATACAGGAGTTCCACTGGGTAGCACATATGCCTGGCATGCTAGGGGCAATAGACTGCACCCATGTGGCCATCTGCACACCACCTGGCCCTGAAGGTGCCGCATATATCAATCGGAAGTACTATGCAAGCATCAGCTGCCAGGTGGTGTGCGATGCCAGGGGGCACATAATCAATGTCTGTGCCACACACCCTGGGGGAGCACATGATGCCTTCATCTGGCACCAGTCGGCACTGTGCCACAGATTCGAGAGTGGGGACATCCCCACTGGCCACTTAGTGGGTGAGCATGCAAACCATGTAGAAAAACATAGAGCTTGAGAGGGGCATGGTCAGAGGTGACATAGGTATTGGCCTAGATGGCTCAAGGCAGGGCGACGCTGATCACCAAACTAACCTCCACCCTCTACACACAGGTGACAGTGGATACCCACTCCATCCCTGGCTGCTCACACCATACCGGCGGCCCGCGACCCCATCGCAGCAACGCTACAATGAGGCACATGCCACCACACGCAATATCATTGAGCGGGTGTTCGGGATGCTGAAGGCACGTTTCCGTTGCCTAGACACATCTGGCAGTGCCCTACAGTACAGTCCCTCAAAAGCCTGTGGGCTATTCCTGGCCTGTTGCATCCTGCACAACATGGCCAATGACTGTGGGATAGCCGTACAGGTTGAAGAGGGTGACAACAATGTAGACGATGAGGACGCTGGTGAAGATGGTGATGGGCAGCCCCCCCCTTGGGTGACAGGACCCCCGACTGATCCGGCTGGCACAGGTGCACCGGGACACCATCACAGAGGAGCACTTCAGCCAACGCAGGTAAGTCATGGGGCCATGTGCAACCACCAGTGGCAAAGGCACAACCCACAAACACGCATGGACAAACACCAGGGGTGCATGCTGTCAAGGGAAGTGGCCGAGCATGGAACCGCACACACTGCCAGGGTTGGGCAAGGTCTAACATGGCACGCTGTCATACACACACACACACCTCACAAGACATGCACAAAGGGTAGGAGGCACACCGACCCAGACTGCCACCCCTAGCCACACACATGTCCACAGACCACCAAACCCACTGCCTGTCATTGTGCATGTGTCAGACGCTGGGCACCATTGCACAGTGGCAGGCAGCACAATGCAGGCATCATCATGCACACGCCACAGCGGACAGCAGCCGGGAGGGTGTGCAAATGGAACGTGTGTGTGCGTGCAGGGCCAGGTACCCCACCCATGCATTGCATGCTGAACAACATAATGCACACAGGGCAGCATCAGACAGTAGCCATGCTGGGAGACAGATCAGTCACAAGCCACAGTGCCATGGCCACCACGGATGCGTGGGCGGCCCCACTGAGTCCCGCCAGCAGTGACAGGCTGACCAATGGCCTCATGGGATGGCACCGACGGTTCCCCAGGGGTTCCACTGTGTGAACACGACTGTGCTCGTGCATGGGTCTGCAGCACACCGAAGATGCCTGTGCCAGGCGTGCTCAGGATGCCCACAACTGAACCTGGTGTCAACAAGGAGGGTGTCACATGATGCCGGGAATGGGGGATGGACATTGCACTGCGCATGGGCAAATAACTGTATGCCCATTGTGGCCATGACAGCTGTGAATGCATGTGTCTGCCTGTCAATGGCAGCGGTCACATCCTCCCGCAACTGGTCCATCCCTGCCAGGAGCAGAACAGTGTCTCTGCTGCGCCACTCCTCTGCCTGGCGCAGAGCCACACTCAGTGCATCCACCGCCGTCACAAGCCGCATCTGCTGATTGACTGATGCTTGCAGAATGCGGGTGTGCTCATCTAAGAGGTCATCTGCCTGATCGGCATGCTGTCCCTCATGGTGTTTGCGGCCCTGATGGTCATCACCCCTTGAGGGTGGGCACTGCACACCAGGGCCAGGCCTGGGCATGTCCACAGGCAGTGCACTGACGCCGCCTCCTGACACTGTACCCCCCATGGCCATTGGCTGACTGCTGATACTGCCCCTCCGGCTGCTGCTCTCCAGGGCTCAATGGTGCTGCCGCAGTGGCTGCAACAGCCCCACTGTCCTGGACACACGCCAGTGCTGCCCCACTGGTGCAGACAGGCACAGGCTGGGACTATGATGTCATGCAGGCCTCCACGGCTGCACCACCCACAGCCATGGCCACGATGTCACCTGCTGTGTGGCCATCCTGTGGCCCACACATCTCACTGCCCATGATGTTAGCTCCATCATCTTCGGTGATGGATCCAGCACCAGCCTGAGTCTCAGCATGCTGGCACCCATGGACACTGGCACGTTGGGACATGGGAAGGGCCTCCTCCGCACCTGCTCCACCAACATCAGTCCGGACGTCCAGGTAGGCCCACCATTGCCCTGACCCCCGTATGCCTGTGGAGGTGGACAGGCTCTCCTCCATCTCCATGCTACTGCTTTCAGTGGAGAAGCCCACCACCGCTGACCCATGTAGATGCTCAGCAGCTGTAAGGGAAAAACAGCAGCATTAATGTATGTGACCTACCCTGTTCCCCCCCACCCCATTGACAGACCAGGACCTACCATGCAGTGACAGGCTACCACCCATCTGGAATCCACCACCCAGAACACCCTCGATGGTACAACGCTGCATACTGCCAGCAACCCGTTCTTCTTGTGGGGTCAGGCGTTGCACCTCTGGCTGTCCCCCAACGGTGGCAGACCATGCTGTCCTGATGGCAGCCACCTTCTCTTTAATTCTCTGCCTGTCTGTGCCCATCTTCTTTTTGCACTCCTGCACGGAGCGCTGGTGGCTGCCATGCAGGTTGACAGCATGCGCCACCTCCTCCCATGCAGCAGCACGGGCCTGTGGTGTTCCCTGGTGTCCACTGAGCAGCGGCTCCTGGTCGAGGTAGGCCTCAAACAGGGGCATCTGTCTCTGCCTTTGTGAAGTTTGGCCTCCTCTTCCTCCCACATCTCTGTTCCTCTTCTTCCACCTCACGATCGGTCATGATTCCTCCTGTGAGAATGACAGGTGTTACCTGTGACTGTGCAGTCCCATGCATGTCCCAAACACCACAGTCCACACTCCCAAACAGCATGCAACTCACTGCAATAGACTGCAGTAACCAGCTATGGCCAGTGCAGCCCAATGTCGCATTTTTATAGCGCAACCCATGCAAATGAGGCAAGGCACATTTTTAAGTGGATGCAAATGCAGTGTCTATGCCATTGAATGGCTGATTAGATGATTTGCATATGCTGGCTGAATAGCGCGCTGTTGCGCTTTGCGCAATTGTGTTGAACATGCTGAGCCAAGAGCTCAGTTCTGTGACATGCGCAGTACACACCTAACTGCGCATGCCCGGGTTGATGACGCAGGTGCCTGCCATGCTGCTGACATGCTGTGCGTGGGAGGCAATGCAGGGCATGGCCACCATTGTGCTAGTGGTGCTACAGCGCTGTTCACATATATGGCGCTGTGGCACTGGGGTGTCGTAGGTGCACTGGGGCAACAGCGCTGTAGGCCACTACAGGAGGTGGCACACAGGCACCCAATCATGCTACATGCATTGGGTTCCAATCGCGCTGTGGCTGTCCGTGTGCCAGAGATCCTTGACCCTGTGCCCGACCTTTGCCCCCTAGGAGCCATGCATCAGGCATGGGTGCACCACTATCGTGCTGTTTGGTGACAGCACGATACGGAATGGCAGCGCTGTACTGCGCAGCATCTGCACGTGGCAGGACCGCACTGCCGAGTGCCATTTTGAATCCACCACATTGATGAGATGGCGCGGAGAAGAGCAGTCATGTGGAGCCAGGTGGAGCTTGCCAACCTGGTGGCAATCGTAGATCTCCATGCTGCGGCTTTGTATGGAGATGCACCCCTGGACAGGGCCAGGAGTGAAATGTGGCAGAAGGTGGCCGATGCCCTCGAGGAGGCCACTGGTATGGGGTGCACAGCGGAGCAGTGTTGCCACTGTAACGGGGACCTCAGATGCAGGGACCCAGACCTGCTTGCCTGCCTGTGGGCACGTGCCAGGAGGTGCACGTTGCATGGCCAGGTAGGTGCCACATCCATACACTATTATCGTCCATACGGGTATCATGGTTGCATGTGTCCAGCACATGGGGGGTGCCGTCCAGTGTTGGCCGTGGTGGTGGTATCGGGGTGTGGGGTGGATGGGTACAGCCATGTGGGATTGCACGCATATGGGGGAGGGAGGATTTTGCAACCGGATTGTACTGATGTTCCTCTCTCCATGTTTGCACCTTAGGACCCGAAGAACGCAGACAGGCGAGGGAGTGGAGATGCCACCTGAAGGAGCAGCAGGGCAGGAGGGCTGAAGGTGTTCAGCGGTGCGTGGACCAGCCTGATGATGGTAAGTGCCTTACATCCATGATTACTATTGCATACTGTATAACTGGGTGGACAGTGGGGCATGGCCACCATCCATTGACACCATTGCCATGCACGCAACTTGTTACAGTCAGCACTGTCCAGTGGCACTGCATGTCTGGAAGTGCATCAATGGTGGTCCATGCGTGCACCGGGCACATGGCTGTGGCACTGTCTTCACACCGCATAGCCAAGTCACTGTATGGCCATGGTGGTGCTGTGCAGGACATGGGCGGTGGGTGTGTGCAGTGGTCCACAGGGCTGCTCCAGCTCACCCACGGTCAGCCGGCACCCAGCCAGCCACCGACCAAGACCAGGACACCCACCTGCAGCTACTTGGAAGCTGCTTGTCCCTGAACAGGGCTGCTCCAGCTCACCCACGGTTGGCCGGCACCCAGCCAGCCACCGACCAAGACCAGGACACCCACCTGCAGCTCCTTGGAAGCTGCTTGTCCCTGAACAGGGCTGCTCCAGCTCACCCATGGTCGGCCGGCACCCAGCCAGCCACCGACCAAGACCAGGACACCCACCTGCAGCTCCTTGGAAGGTACAGGACAGCGCAGCCAATCGGAACACGGGTGCTTCCAGCAAACCCACTCTGGTTGGCAGGAGTTTTCCCCTGCTAGAGACACCTGGCACTTTGTTAGATTTTCGATAGAACTAAGCACATTTCAACTGTGTTATTAGGAGTTTTTCAACTGTATTAGCTGGATTGTAATTTCTACTACTGTTTTAAAGTGCTTACACCTCTTCTGTCTGACTGCTCTTCCTGCAGCGCCCCCCATCCAAGCACTCTGCCTTGGTGCCGATAAGTCTAACTACGATAAGTCTAACTACCTTTTTTTTTTTAAGTGGCTAGTTTTCCATTAGCAGGTTATACAGACCTGCCACTAGAGGGATTCTTGGTCTTCTACATAAATCACTGTATTCATTCATGGGCAATATAGCCTGCATTATCATTCTACTTCTTTCCCGGTTCTGCTACAAGGGGACTTGAGTCTGAAGGGTGGATGGCCACTAACTAAGCTGCTCCTGCTTTCCTTGTTCCCCTCTCTGCTGTATTTTCTCATCTAGGTTTTAAGTGAGTACCTAGGTGGGCAAATTCTTACCTAGAAAATATTGCACTAATACAAATCATGAGACCACTCAATCTGGGACCATGGCTCTCCTTGTGTGTTTTATTGCTCCTAAGGTGCAGAGTTTTCAGCAATACAGTGCAATTGAAGTACCTCAATGCAATTCAGTTCTCCAATGTACCTTATCAATACCTAATGTTATAACAGTCTACTGTGCAGACACTATGTCATTCTCCTCTCCCCTTTTAGCCTATTCCCCCAGTTAGCCTACACCCCCTTGCTACTGTTCTCACCTATGTCCACCCAAGCACTTACATTGATCACGATCAACTGTCATTACAGTGGTGCCACCTCTTGCGCAGCATGATATAGGTTGCCTGAAGAAATAAAAAGCAGTCTCCATTCTTATAAGCTCCTTAAAGAAAGTTATACTTCTGCTTCTTCTCTGCTCAGGAATGTGGAGCTCAACCCTGCCCCCACAACTTACCTCGCCTATCGATTTTGCTGAGGCCACAGGTCTCAAAATGATGATGGTCAACATTTTAAGCCTGCCTAAAAAACTTGTACAGCTGCAAGCCTGGGCTGCACACGTTAACCCAGACCTTATCATAATTACTGAGTCGTGGTTAAAAAAGAAGAACACTGATCAACAAATATCACTGCAGGGCTACAATTTATTTAGAGCAGATAGAGAGTCTAGAGGCGGGGGTGTGGTTATCTATGCCAAATCTAAGTACTTGGTCACCAATATTAGTTGCAAATCTCTAGCCAAGGAATTTGAGTTAGTTTCGCTGAGCCTTCATCTCCCCTCCTCGGAATGTATCACTATCCTAGGTGGCTATAGACCCCCGTCTGGTGGTGATGAAGTCCTTAATCTTTTGAAATCCATGTTCGTAGATGCAAAAACTGAAACAATATTTCTAGGAGATCTAAATATGGACTGGCTGTCACCTAAATCACACGGCCTCAAATCCCTTTGTGATGAGCTAGGTCTTGGGCAATTAGTCAGTGAACCTACTAGGAACAACACTCTAAATACTGCCAACAGTTCCATTCTAGATGTGGTACTAACTTCCCATCCACACAAAATATCTCATTTGGCAGTGTTTCACAACAACATGAGCGATCATGGAATTGTTGCTTGCATAAGATCTCAAATTAAGGCCCGTCCGCAACCCATCTTTATAACAAAAAGATCCTTTCGCAAATTCAGTGCAGTAAACTTCCTATCTGACCTGAACATGATCAGATGGCAAGATCTTTACCTAGCCAAAGATGTCAACAAGGCAGCTTGCATCCTTAATGACAAACTCACTACAATAATAAATAAGCAAGCCCCTTTCATCAAAGTAAGGGTACGGAACAATTCCAACCCCTGGTTCACTTCGGATCTCAAGGCAGCCCTTATAGCTCGAGATAAGCTCTGGGCTAAAGCTAGACATTCCAAAGAATCTTTGGATTAGCAGGCCTTAGTACAGCCAGGAATAACTGTGTGCAAAACCTGCCTGCTAAAGCTAACTATTATATTTCTTCTCGAACAAGCTAAAGGTAACCCTCATAAAATATGGAAGACTATCAAAGCTATAGAAGGATGGCCCATGGCCCCTCTGTCCCAACAAAGATAGTTGTAAGTGGCAAGATTGGGGAAAACAAGTCCCTAATCCTGGAGGAACTTAACTCCCACTTTGCCACAGCTGGATTAGCTTTTTCGTCACCTTATGCGGTGCTGCGGTGAGCCAGCATACCCTCCGCCACATCTAGTCCTGCACCCAGCCCTTCAACTGCGCAAGATAACTATAAAGAAGTAGAAGATTCTCTTCTTAACTTAGACACCAAAAAGTGCAGGGACGATGGCTTGGAACCCTTTTTCTAAGGTCAGGCTACACCATCTCACTGCCCCAATTCTCCACATCTTCAATCTTTCCATTATATCTGCTACTGTGCCGTCCTGCTGGAAATCAGCACTATCCTCCTCTATTTAAATCTGGTGACCCATGCGATGTAAACAACTATAGGCCTATCTCCATATTGCCTATCCTTTCTAAAGTTCTCGAAAACTGATCCATATTCAGTTAAAATCTCACTCTGAAACCTTCTCTCATTAACCCAGCTCAATCTGGCTTCCGGCTAATCATAGCACAATCACTGCACTAGCAAAAGTAACCAATGATTGGATCTGCTATAGATGCTAAGAAGGTAACTGGTGCAGTCTTTTGGACCTCAACAAAGCTTTTGATACTGTTGATCACAAACTGTTAGTCAATTGCCTTGCAAAGTTGGATGCCACATACCATACCACCCAGTGGTTCTCTAGCTACCTAACTGGAAGATTCCAAAAAGAAAGGATGTGGAGGTTAGCCAAGTGCAAAAGATGGAGATTAGCGCCCAGGAGGTGGATAGGCAGAATAGGGGCAAAATTCAGCAGAAGGGCAGACAGCAAGGTGAACCAGAGATAAAGGACAACCAAGGAAGGGGCTGGAGTAGAACAGCGAAACAGTCTAGGGAGGTCAAATCATGGAAAGTCATGTGTGCAAATGCCAGGAGCCTTAGCAACAAGATGGAAGATCTGGAAGCTGTCATGGTGCATGTCAGACCTGGACATTGTGGCCATCACTGAAACCTGGTGTAATGATAACCACGACTGGGAGTTGGCCATACCTGGCTACAACATATTCAGAAGAGACAGGGCAGGCAGGAAGGGAGGAGGGTGGCACTGTATGTGAAAAATGACATAAGGGCCACAGAGATCCAGGAGGAACAAAATGGGGAGAGATACTGTGGGTTAAGCTGGAAAGGAAAATGGGGCCAGCCATCCGCACAGGTGTGGTCTATACCCACCAGCCCAGGAGGAAGAAACAGATAGGAGCTGATGCTAGCCATCCAGAGGATGGCAGACAAGGGTGAGTAGTACTGGTTGGAGACTTCAATATTCCAGACGTGGACTGGAGCATCCAGCAACAGCATCAACTAGGAGCAGATTTATCCTGGACTTCTTCAGGGTGCCTTCCTCAAGCAACTGGTCATGGAACCAACTCGGCAGAAGGCAATACTGGACCTTGTGCTCACAAACAGGGACAGTGTGATGGGGGTAAGAGTGGGGGAGCACCTGGGGAACAGTGACCACCAGTCGCTGTGGTTTGAAATCACAGAAAGAGCAGAACCAAACCACACAAAAACACGTATCCTGGATTTTAGGGGGGCAAACTTTGAGAAAATGGGGAGATACTTGAAAGAGGCATTAAGGAGAATGGGGCAGGAATCAGGGGTTGAGGAACAGTGGGAAGTATTTAAAATGGGGATTACAAGAGCAACAGAATTATGTATTAAGCAGGTTAGCAAGAGAAAAGGAAGAGGAGACCATTATGGTTTTCCAAAGAGGTAGCAAAGAAAGTGAAAGCCAAAAAGATTGCATTCAGGCAATACAAAAGACACAGGCAGAAGGGATAGGGAGAAGTACCAGGAGAAGCAAAGGGAGGCAGGAGGAGGTCAGTAAGGAAGCCAAAGCTCAGACAGAAGAACACATTGCAAAATCAGTGGGTAGAGGGACAAAACCTTTACAGGTACATAAGTGAAAAAGAAAGGCAAAGGGAGGGATAGTGAGACTGAAGGGAGGATGGGGCTGTGTGAGGATGACAACAGTAAAGCTGACATATTGAACAGGTATTTCTGCTCAGTCTTTACTGAGAAGAGGAGGTAATGGGTCTGAATGGAGTACAAGGGTGAGAATGGTGCAGAAATGGACACAAGTCCTTTTACACGAGAAAGGTCCTGAAGGAACTGGAAGTAATAAGAGTTGATAAAGCAATGGGGCCAGATGGGGTGCACCCCAGGGTCCTTAAAGAACTAAGAGAGGTGGTGGCTGAACCTCTTGCTATCCTGTTTAGCCGATCACTAGAAACAGGGTAGGTACCCAAAGACTGGAGGATAGCAGATGTAGTCCCCTTATACAAAAGTGGGAACAAAGAGGAAGCGGGGAACTACAGACCAGTCAGCCTCACCTCGGTAGTGGGGAAGATCATGGAAGCACTACTGAAGGAGAGATTGGTGGAACATCTGGTTGTCAATGGACTACAGGACCCAAGGCAGCATGGTTTCACCAGGGAAGGTCATGTCAGACCAACCTCATTGAATTTTTGACTGGGTGACTAGGAGGTGGATCAGGAGAGGGCAGTGGACATGGCCTATCTGGACTTCAGCAAGGCCTTTGCACCTGTGCCACATAGAAGACTATTGCACAAACTGGGGAATATGGGTGTGGGCAGGACAGTAGTGCAGTGGTAGGTAACTGGCTGGGCAGCAGGACACAGAGGGTGGTGGTAAATGGCTGTCACCCACAGAGGGAAGAGTGACCAGTGGGGTACCACAGGGATCAGTGCTGGGACGGTACTATTCAATATCTTCATCGGTGACATGCGTGAGGACCTAGAAGGCAGAATTTCACTATTAGCTGATGACACAAAGCTCTGTAACAGAGTAGACACACCAGAGGGTGTAGACAGAATGAGAAGGACCTGCAGAAACTTGAAGAATGGTCAGGGGTTTGGCAGTTGAAATTCAATGCAAGGAAGTGCAAGATAATGCATATGGGGCACAAAAACCCTGGCACAATATATCAGTTGGGGGTGAGGATATAGCATGCACCAAGCAGGAAAGGATCTTGGAGTTATCATCTCTGATGACCTCAAGGCAGGAAAACAGTGTGACAAGGCAGCAGGTAAAGCAAATAGGATGCTGGGATGCATAGGCAGGGCATCACCAGCAGGAAAAGGAGGTCATAATTCCACTATATAAGACACTAGTGAGGCCGCACCTGAGTACACTGTGCAGTTCTGGAGACCTTACACATAAGGACATAGACAGGGTAGAGAAGGTTCAGAGGAGGCAACAAAGATGGTGCATGGATTGCATCACAAGTCCTATGAGGACAGGTTGAGGCACTGACATGTACTCCCTGGAGGAGAGGAGGAGAGGATATGATAGAGACATACAAGTATCTTACAGGGAGGAACAGGGTGCAGGAATGCACTATTTTCAAGCGAAAAAGATGTTCCAGGACTAGAGGGCATGGGATGAAGTTGGAGGGAGACGATTCAGAGGAACGTGAGGAAGAATTTCTTCACAGAACGGGTGGTGGACAAGTGGAACACCCTGCCAGAGGAAGTGGTGGGGCTGAAACAATCACGGATTTAAGAATGCATGGGATAGACATAAAGGAATTCTGGAGGTCAGGGGTAGGGGCAACAGACTTCCTGGAAAACATAAACTGAACTTACAAACTTAAATGGGCAGACTGGGTGGGCCATAGGCCCTTATCTGCCGACACTGTCTATGTATCTATGTAAGGCGAAGGCTTTTTTATGCTGCCTTGCCAGTTGCAAGAGGAGTCCCCAAGGATCCATCTTAGGCCCTATCTTGTTTTCTCTGTACATTAATGACTTAGATGCTAACATATCTCGTCCAATCTGCACTTTTGCAGATGATACTGTGTTGTATACTTCTGGCTCATCGTTATCTGAAGTCAAGGGAGTGCTTCAAGCGGACTTCGCACAACAGGCATAATCTAATAAAGGCAAAGCTTCTGCTCAGTGCTAAGAAGACTAAAGCGATGATAGTCTCCGCAGTGCTGTCTCAGGCCCCCAATACCCTTGCCCAAGACTTCATTGTCACCACGCTAAACGAGCCTCTGGAAGTTGTAACCAAATTTAAATATCTAGGTATCTGGATCGACAATAAATTATCTTTCAGTGACCATGTCGAAGATGTCTCTAGAAGGTTAAAAGCAAGGTTAGGTTCTTCTACAGAAATAGGCCCCTTTTCACATTGAAACTGAAACAAGCTTGTACAGGCCACTTTTCTCCCCTGCTCGACTATGGCGATGTAATCTATTCCTCCACCACTCTTGCAAATCTAAGTAAACTGGACATCCTTTATCACTGTGCGTTATGGTTCATTACCAACTCCCCTCACCGTTCGCACCACTGTGACTTATGTGCAGCTGTTGGTTGGACGTCCCTTACTACTAGACCCCTGCTCCATGCTGGGCTATGGACTCTTAAACTGCTCTTGCAGAAATTGCCAAGCTATCTCTCTTCCCTTATTAGTATCTCACATAGTGCAAACTCGTTAAGAAAATCTGACTTTATTATGCTTGACATACCAAGGACGCGGAATTCCTTTGGTAAACATGCTATTGCATATGCCCTTCCCTCCATCTGGAACCAATTACAAACCGTACTGAAACTAACTAGCACAGTTTCAATAAACTTCTACAAATCGCTAAGTTCAGCCAAAATAAAAGACACCTGTAGCTGTCATTAAGTCTCTTCCTTCCCCATGTGTGCCATATTTATCCACTGGTAAGGTATAATTGATTTGTCACATTAACTGCTTTCCCTTCCCCTTCTACTCCTGGCTTTATCTTTGCTTACGCTCCACTGCTACTCTATGAAATCACTCCTCCACCCCATATCAGTTGTAGACTGTTGTTTGTTCTAGCTGCCAAAATACTGTATATGTATTGCACACACGTCATCATGTTTCATTTATCAGTATGCAACCTGTAATTCCTTCCCTGTCTCATATCAATGTTTACCACCTGCGGTCACCCTATGTGGTACCCTTGTATGTATATCCAGCCTGTATCATGTAACGTGCATTTCATGTATATACTGTTATTACCTATCTGTGTTTGTACTTTAAGTGTTTATGTCACAGGACCTCCTTGTGAATGAGCTTGCTCAATGGAGTTTTCCTGCAATAAACTTGAACTTGAACATGGCTGTGGCTGCCTGGGTAGGCAGGTCTTGTGGACACGGTCACTGTGGGTGGTCGCACACCATCACAGGGGCGTGGCACATGGCTGTATGCCATGCACAATGGGTGGGCTGCAGGGGGCTGGACAGTCACACTTATTGACTCTGCTCCCTTTTCCTAGCTGGACAGAGACTCCAGGTGCTGGAGAGAGGTGTGCGGGAGCTGCTCCAGGTGGCAAGGGTGACCCTGGAGCTCTTGCAGAGAATCGACTGCCATGGGGTGAGGAGGAGGTGGAGAAGAAGACGTAGGCACCATGTGGAGGAGGACTGGGGCACCTGTTGAAGACTCCATGCCCCTACTAACACCTTCCCCCCCCTTGACCCACCCTCACACCCCTTCTTCCCTCTCCCATATGTTCACCCCTGCCCCTTACCTGCCCCCACCTGTTATGTGGCCCCCCCCTTGTAAATAGTTGTAAATATTTTTTTGTTACTTCTTTTAAATATATGCATTTTGTTATGACAACTGTGGTGGTCTCTGATTTGCAGCAGGCTACAGGTGCTCAGCTGCAGTGGTGTGCATGGCGTCAGGGGTGGTGCATATGTGTGTGTGTGTGTGTGTGTGCAGAGGTGAACCGCCTATGGTGTGGGCAGGGGGATCAGTCACTGTCTGTGGTTTGTGTGTTGTACTCTGTGCACTGGATGCCTGTGTGCAGTGGTCCACGGGGCCTGCACTGTGTGCATGGCACCCCTGTCAGACCATCCATGGCCTGTGCAGCTGACACCCTTGCAAGTCTGTGATATGCATGGTCTGCTGGCGTGTCAGTGGTGGCTGTTCATCCTGGATAACAACTGCACCCGGCACAATGCCAGGTTGCCTTCCATCACCAGTTTGGTGCACGTCTGCCTCCGGTGGCACTGTGGCCTCTGCTGTTGTTGTCCCCCCTCCATGCTGTCACTTGTGTCTGTTGCAGGGGATGTGCTCCAGTGTCTGTCACCTGTGCTCCGGTGGCATGCTGATGGCATACAGCTTCATGGTGCCTGCGCTGGGTGGCTGGCACACCTGTGCAATGTAGGGGTGCTGGCAGTGTGTACACGTCAGCCATGGCCACACGCCAGTGGCTTTGTTGATTTGCTACTGTGTCCCTGTGTTGGTGTGCCCTTGGGTATGGGTGGGTGTTTGTCCATGCACTGTGTTGCATCCTGTGCAGTGCATGCTTCCATGCTACACTATGCGTGTCTGTGCTGGCTGTTGTGGCCAGTGCTGGGATGGGATGTGTCCTTGGGAGGGTGTGCAGGGTGCTGTACCGCTGGTGGTGGGGTCCGGGACATGCCCTGTCACATGTGGGGTACCTCATATGGCATCGCATGGTCAGTCTCTCAGCTGCCACCCACAGCAGGGTGCACATGGTGGGGATGCCTTGTATGGCTCCATGGTGCACAGGGTTGCATTGTCACAGTGGGGGTGGTGGCATGCATAGGGTGTCCTGCACTGTTGGGCGCTACTCCTGGGAAGGGTGTATGGTGATTGTGGTTCAGGGTGTGCTCTGCATAGGCGGGATGGTGTGGCATGGGTGGTTGGCCCTCGTTGTGTGCCAGTCACAGCTTGCCAGGGGGTTTGCTGGGGCACCATGGCCCAGCTGTGGGTTGGTTGCTGGTATCCATGGGCCGGTGGTTATTCCAGCACTTCCCCAGTTGTGCAGTGCATGGGGTGTGGGGACAATGTCTGTTCTGCTGTGTGCTTCTCTGCTCATCTGTGGCATGGGTGGTGGGCCCCTGCATCCCTGGTTGTGCTGTTGCATTGCTGCCCTGCTGCAGGGAGCATCCCTGGTTGCGCTATGGTGCATCTGGACTGCTCCACTGAGCATCCCTTGTTGCACTATGGTGCATCAGATATGCTCAGCTTCACATCCCTGGTTGCACTATGGTGCAAGTGGTGCGATATTCAGTCATCTGCTGTAGGCGCATCTTGGCCTGCGCAGTTTTTGAATATCGCGCTTCTTGCGTATGGGCGCAGCGGACTTGCGCTTGCTCCTGCTGTTGCGCACTTTTTGGGTACAGTCTGAATATCTGGACCATACAATATTATGCCATAATGTTTGATGCAAGCAAAGCATTTGATGTAATTGACAGTGCTTATATGTTAGAAGTACTGAAAGCTAGGAATCTTCTTTCTTTTTTGATAACATTAATATAGCAGATATACTTAGAAACTACTGTTAAACTTCAAATGAATGCCCACTTAACAGCAGATTTTATAACACTTAATGGTGTTCGTCAAGGATGTCCACTCTCCTCTATCATTTTTATTTTCTGCTTAGAGCCTTTCTTGCAAATTGTTCAGTCCAGTCAGGAAATCCAAGGTTTTGCATTACATGGTGAACAGATGAAATGAACATTTTTGCAGATGATATTTTATTGGTCCTGAAAAATATAAACTACTCTTTAAAAACGTTTTTGCAAGAAGTTGAAATATTTTCAGTACTATCAGGATTCAAACTGAATAGGAACAAAGCAGTAATTATGAACATTTCTCATAATAATTCACAATTGGGAGCAGAATTTGAAGAACTACTTTAAAATTGCGTAAACAATTAAATATTGGGTTATTATTATAACTGTTGATCAAAATAAAAATATAAAAATCAATTTTAACAAAGCTAAGCAGAAAATTCAAGATCTACTAACTAATTGGGGAAATCTCTCATTATCTTTATGGGGGACAGTGGACACCATCAAGATGATGGCTTTTCCACTTTTATTTATGTTATGCAGAATATAACTGAAACACTGTCTATGGCATGGTATGATACTTTTAAGAAAACTCTTGAAATATTCTTGTGTGTGTGGGGGGGCATGAGTAGCGTGGCCCATCTTGATTATCCCTAGGAAAGAAGGTGGTCTGGGCTGCCCAGACCCCCTTAAATCTACACAAGCACATGTGTTAACTGTGATTTGGAGATGGCCCTTTTTAAAAGAAGGTGATCCATAACTATTTGAGGAATTGCTAAACCATAATGGCATAGAGAAACAAAATGTATGTAACCCCCATGCCACTTATGGCAAATTGGCACCCCCATAAACAGAACTAGTACCCACATATGGCATACCATTTATGTTTAACAAAAATACTAAGAATGGACCACCCCTAGCTTTAGAGTATATACCAGGCTCATTATCTAGAGGAAAGGGGGTGGGGTTACAATTACCAGAATTAACCTTTGTAAACTACAACCAGGTCTAGGGGAAAGAATTCTACACATATGCTAGAACTAACTGCTGAGGGGGGCCCAATAAGTTCACACAGAAAGCAATGATTGGAATGCCCAGTGCAGCAGCTGGGACAATGCAGTATGGCTTTATTCACAGATATTACTAAAGCACCAGTGGACCCCCAAGGGTCGGTCATGGCAACAAGTACACTCTTTTTACAGAAATCTTTGCTAGGCAGTACAGTTCTCCACAGAAACATTTCTTCCCATTTTTTCCAAAGTGTTCATGGATGAACCACATTCTTGTGCTACTTTCAAATGCATTTCTAGTTCCCAAATTGGATGCTCGTAGCAATGCCACATTCTTGAGCCATATCCAACATTGTGACCTGAGTCACATATTCAAGTTTCATTCTGGGCATTGGCCTCTACCCAAGGGACCTTGGTACCTTTCTACAAACCAGTTAGCCCTGCCTTGTAGACTCCAGATAGCGTTCCTCCCACCCTTTGCCCCAACCTACAGTCTCTGCCATTCCTTCAGGGTTACACCAAAAGAAGCCTTCAATCCCCACTGAATTGCTAAAGACTCTGAGCTTTACTTCAAATTAATACACTTAGGTGAACAGCTGTCCTGGCCAGTGAGATCTAGCCTTATCTTGGGCACACACACACCCCAGACAACCTCCTAAACTGAGAACTTGTTTCCCATTCTGTACTCACAGATTAGTTGCTCTTTCCTTTAGGCATGGAAACAACCCAGAAAGCACCATTTGTCATGGTAGCTTATCAGAAATCTCACACAAAGTCCTTCTCAAGGGCAGCTGTACACACACTAGGACCTTCAGGGGATTGCCTCTTGGATCCACTGAACTAGCAGTCCCTCTCACTTCTCCTGGAGTGAAAATCAAGGAATCCTGCTGAAGAAAGGTCCCCACCACTTCACTGGCAAATAGAGATGTAATCCAAACTAGGGTGAGAAACACAGGGCTGTCTCTGACAGAGCCCCAACTGGCAGACCTTCTGCCACTCTGACTACCAAACTCAGGCTAACTGAACATTCCAAACTTCCCCTGAGCAGCTGACTCAAAAATGGTTATGCTGCTGCGAGAGTTCTAAATAATATAATCATCCTTCTGTCTGGCTAGCTGAGTAAACAATGATGTCATTATGTAAGCAGCCCCAAAATGAGCTCCTTACCAGCTGCCTTTTCTACCTGCCTAAGACTAGTACTGATGGGATTCTAG
This sequence comes from Neoceratodus forsteri, assembly GCA_016271365.2. Classification (NCBI taxonomy): domain Eukaryota; kingdom Metazoa; phylum Chordata; order Ceratodontiformes; family Ceratodontidae; genus Neoceratodus; species Neoceratodus forsteri. Next base: position 1,521,619,609 of record CM028130.1, on the reverse strand, counting down.
TGACCCCACAGGGGACTGGGTGGTTACATATAAAGTCACTGTTTATTGATTTTTTTCCCCTGTAGAATGGTCAAACATCCACTGGTGACATGGTTTCAGCTAATTAAAGGTACTATGAAAAATATATATAAAATGATAGAAATACCTTGGTTATATACTGATATCAGGCCTTGTAAGAAAATAAGGGAAAACTCAGAAGAAATTAACTACAAAATGACACAAGTTAATTATTATACAATATATCATAAATTTAAAAAGATCTGCAAGAGTTTTACATCAAATATGAAGGGCATAGCCAAAAGTATGAAAAATCATGATATATGCATTAAAAAGCGAACTGAGAAACTTGTGTCTAGTATATATTATCAAATAAGTCTGAAATATGCAAATAATAAAACCAATATAAATAAGAAATTGGATCAAGAGTAGAGATGCAGCGGATTTAAATTCCACCGGCGAAGTGAACGCGAAGTGGGCACTCCGCCTTGCCACTCCGCTACGTGGAGTGGGCAATGCAAAGTGCTCACTCCGCCTTGTCATTATCACTTCACATTAAGGTGGAATGGCAATGTGAAGTAATTGTTGTTTTTTTTATTTATTTATTCTCCTGTGACCACCCAAATGCTTCCCCGTAGCCTCACAGCCCTACCTATGGGAACGGCATAAATCGTCTCTACCGGGACTGCTGGCAAGTGACCCTGCGACTTACCCCTGCAGTGAGGTGGCAGGGATCCCCCTTACTCCCCAACCCAGCAGATCCAGTTTGGGTGCCAGCGCCCGGCGAACTCGCGGACAGCCATCAAGCCGCTTCGGGTGCCACCATTTTCCCCCGTACTAGTTCCCCCTGAGTTGGCGGCATGCCATGATGCCAGAGAGCATCAGCAAGCATACATCCACATGCGTCTCACCCAGGCATCTGCACTTGACTCTGCCCCCTTTGTACGGCGTGAGTCCCCAGCCCCCAGCCTCCGCCAGGGGGCAGTCGGACGCAGACCATTGTGAACTCCCCACCCCAGAGAGGGAGAGCAGTCCATCGGACACTCAATCCCTCTCCTACCCTGCCAGCCCCCGACGACCCATGCTCACTCCCGGGTCGCCGGTGTAGCGTGAGGTGTAGCGTCCAGCGCTTCAACCCTCAGTGCCACCGGGCCATCAAAATCATTGTTTTTAATGGACTTTGCGTTCCTCATTATGATTCTAAGTGACCCACTTGGTGTTTCAGATTAGGCAGCCTGCCCCCACATCACATGGCTTACACTACTGTAAGTCACATGCTCTTTAGCTAGGCAGGAAGAAAGTGAGTCATACAAGCAGACACTTTTACTTTCTCCTGTGCAGACGGAGAGAGAGTAGTGTGTTTTGTGACTGCTGATACTTTGAGATCAGAGTGAGGAGGAGATTTAAACTTTGATTTAGACTCAACAACTTTTTTTAAAAGCTACATTTTTTTGTCTTTTCTGTACTCTTTTTTACTTAATTTGCTCTTTCTGTAAATTTTATTTTTCTTACCTTTATAAGTAGTTAGTTGTTTGTCTGTGTCTGTGTGACTGTGTGTGTGTTTTCTGACAGTGTGAGTAGTGATTGCTCGGACTGAGGGAACTCAGTAGGAGAGATGAACCAGGGTGAGGGAATGTCTGGAACGGGGGCAGCTCTGGGAGAGTGTGGTAGTGGTAAGCGTTGTACCGTGCGCATGTGTGGAGGGCATGGGTGCCCATTCCTGTTGGAATGCTCAAAACTTGTGAGTGTCTCCCCCCCCACCAGAAGCAGGACCAGCATCACCTCCTGTCCTGACTCTGAGGCAGTTGAACCACTACCACCACCACCAAGTCCAGCACCAGGTCCTCTGGAGCAGGATGTGCCTGTTCCCTGGGCCCAGGTGTGGATCCCATCTCTGTTCAGCACCATGACCAGCCTGCTGCCAGTTCATCTGGCCATCCCCTGCCTATGCCTGGTCCTCCCCGCACCTCCATTGTTTGGCAGTTTTTTGACTGTGTCAGGGGGGACAGCAGTGTGGTCAAGTGCCGCCTATGTGAGATGGAGATGTGCCATGGCCCCTTGGGGACTCACCTGAGGACTGGAGGCCAGCCCACCCATATGCTCTATCACCAGCAGTTGGAGTGGCAGGCTGCCACAGAATGGACCATGCCTGCTTCTGCTGGCCATTCTGTGGCAGAGGGTGCAGCTGTGCATTATGGCATCCCTAAGAAGAGCAGGGCCACAGCAGCACCTGAAGCTCCACCAGCACCCCCACCACCACCACCACCACCACCAGCAAGTCAGCCTGTAGAACGTGTGGACCCCAGAGAACTGCATGTAACACAATCTGACTTGGCAGTTCTCTGGAGTGCTGTCGAGGATAACAACGAGAGGGTGAGTGCTGTGGAGCAGCGGCTGGATCACATAGGGGGACATCAGTTGCAAATTATGTCCATGCTGGAATTGCTACTGGATCACCATAGGATCCCACATAATTTTCTTTCCTCACACCATGTGCCCCCCCACACCTTCCTAGCTGTGTTATAAAATGTATTCCTCCACCGTCCCCGAACCTTGTATGTAATTATGCCTTTTTTTTGTTGTCTTCCATATGTGTGACACTTTGTATTCTGAGCAGTGCAAGTATACTGTACTAAACTGCATGTGTGCAGTCAGTCTTCTTTCCAGTCTTTGTATGTACTTCAGACACTGTCCAACTCTCTGACTTAAAAACAAACATTGAGTACAATGGTGGGGTGGTGAAGCATGGAGAGATGCTACAAAACAGGCTTACAATACATCCACGTAACTATTAAAAAAAATGAATGTTGTGATTCGTGACGTGATTGTGAATCATGACTTGTGACTGCATTTGTGACCGTGATGATGAAGAAACATGAATGCCTACCACTTATGGCAGTACTTCCCAGATGAGCTGTAGCTTAAAACTCCCAGACTTAAAAACACGTATCAGTGAGTACAATGGTGTGGTGGTGAAGCCTGGAGAGATACTACAAAACAGGCTTACAATACATCCAAGTAACTAGAAAAAAAATTCATGTTGTGATTCGTAACTTGTATGATCATGAATCGTGATTTGTGACTGCATTTGTGACCATGATGATGAAGAACATGATTTGTATCACGAGTGACTCGTGATGATGGTCCTGACTTACAAACGCATATTAATGAGTACAATGTTCATGCAGAATTATGCACTACACCTATCCAGTACTCTGAAGGGAAGCCAAAGAAACAACTGTGACTTAAGTTACAAATGGAGATTGGGCCCTAAAGAAATGCAAATGCACAGACAGATTAAGATTGCACTGTGCACTGAAGAGATGCAGACACAAAGGCACAACACGAAACCAGTGCTCACCATCAGAGATTCAAATCTGGAAAAGAATACCTTTGCCGGTTGGGACGGGCCGCGGGGGGGGGGCAGTGTACTGCACTGCTGCAGTAACAGTCACTAGTACTAGTACCAGTAAAGATACCACAAAAAAGTACAAAAATCACATAGCTGCAGTGGATAGCAGCTTCACATTGCTGAAATTATTATGTGGCACAATAAAAGGTGTCCGATTTGATGACACACATCATACATATACTCACACACACCAAGTAATGTATAGCAAATTGAAAACTTCAGTAATATAACCACATACAGTATTTTAAACAAACTAAAATTATGCACTGCGGCAGTAACAGTCACTAGTAGTAGTACCAGTAAAGATACCACAGAGAAATACAAAAATCACACAGCTGCAGTGGACAGCAGTTTCACATTGCTGAAATTATTATGTGGCACAATAAAAGGTGTCTGATTTGATGACATGCATCACACACATACTCACACACACACTAAGTAATGCATAGCAAATTGAAAACTTCAATAATATAACCACATATTTTAAACAAACTAAAATTATGCACTGCTGCACCACAACAATCAGCAAAAAAATGGCAAGAAATATTGAAAATATTACTGCGTACATTAACACAGTTATACAAGAAAAATATCACCAAAACAGAAAGCACTGTCTTTTTCTCCAAGTTAATCTACCTACACCACAGATACGCCCCTCCCTCAAAGCACACTTCCACTGTCTCTCAGCACACAGACTGAATGTTGTACATTAACATTCAAAATCCATACACAAACAATAAATGCTCGATGATATGAGCACAGGAGGGTTTCCTATAATTGATGAACTAAAGTTTCAGCAAAACAAATGACTCAAAAAGGCTTTTTTAACTGCTTTTTGAAGGTTTGAATCGAAGAGAGCTCTCAGAGCAGATTGTCTCCTACAGCTTCCTACATACACTACCCCAAACTGAGGCTGTGCAGAACAATCTAAAACCCATGTGACCTGAAATCCCATGAATCACTGCAAAATTTGCCTTTGGAGCTTAAAAACAAGGTGAAGTGAGGCTAAGTACATTGTTTTCAATGTACTTCGCCTTAAGAATTGGTGGAGCAGTGGTTTGGGAAGGCGGAGTAACATGAAGTCAGTGTTTTGAATGGACTTCGCGTTACCCATTAATAACATGAAGTACTCTGCTTCAAGTTGTGGAGCACTCCGCGAATTTGCCTTCGCTCTGCGAATCACTCCTCGGAGCGAATTGGGGCCACTTCGCCAATCACTAATCAAGAGTTACATTTGGAATTGACGAAACAACAATGGCCAAATCTTAGAAAACAAGCAAACAAAATATATGTCTCTGCTAGAAATAAAACAATACAAAGGAAAATAATAGAAAGAACATATTACACCCCTGTGCAAATTTCTTGAATATACCCGACATATTGTGAAACCTGTTGGCATCAATCTGGACGCAGGGGAACTTTACATCACTGTTTATGGTCATGCCCTCAAATATTGTACTCACTTAGTGGACCAAAGTTAAGGATATTTTAGAAACACTACTAGAAACAGATATAACATTAGTAGCTGGTCTATTTTATTTAATAACTTTAATGAATTATTCTCAAATAAAATTCAACGAAGAATATTTTCTCTAGCCACACTACTGTAGCTTTAAAAAGACTAATACTAAATAATTTGAATAATAATAAACTTCCAATTTTTGAAATAAATAAATGGTGAAACACTTTTAATCAAACCATGTCATTTGAAAAAATAATATTTACTTTAGATGAGACAGTGGATGACATATTTGGTAACACCTGGAAACAATTATAGGACCAAATATCATAGATTACTTAAGAAGATTCTTAGATGCTTAGAGGTATAATTTTTCTATTACTATTACCATATTACTATTGTGACTATAATAATAAAGCCTTGTTAAAAAATAGTATATTCATGATTCCCAGCAGTAAATAAGGGTGAAGGAGGTGGGGGTATAAATGTACATATAGGATAGTAACATTTAAGTATATATATATATATATATATATATATATATATATATGTATATCTATAGATACACACACAGAGCATACAAACGTATAGAAGAAATGTTAAATGTACCTGTGTTTTCAAGACGGAAAATGTTATTTTGTTATTGTTGACGGTTGTATGATTCATGGATGATATGTCCTGTATGCGTGGAAAATAAAGTATTTAAAAAAGGCCTGCCAGCCTTACTGGATTACCTTGTTCATCTTCAGGCACTAGGCCTTAAGACATCCACCCTTAGGGTGCGCCTGGCTGCAATCTCTGCTTACATCTCAGCAGGTCAGGATAAAACTGACCTCTCACCCCATGTTCAAAAAATTCATCAAAGATCGCCTTTACTTGTACCCACCCCTAGGAGAGCCTGTGCACCCTTGGGACCTTAATCTGTGCATAGCCAATCTCATGGAACCTCCTTTCAAATATATCGCTACTACTTACCTTAAGTATGTCACCTGGAAGACTGTCTTTCTGGTGGCCATTACCTCTGCAAGAAAGGTGTCAGAGCTTCAAGCCCTCTGTTCTGACCCAAACTACATCATCTTCCACAAGGACAAGGTAGTCCTCAGGATTAACAGAAAATTCCTCCCTACGGTGGTTTCTGAGTTCCACCTGAACTAATCCATTACCCTCCCTGTCTTTTTCACAGCTAACTTCAGCTCGGGTGAACTAAAGCTGCATAGCTTGGATGTCAAGTGGGCATTAGTGCACTACTTGGAGCTCACCATGGACCTCAGGTCAACCCACTCTACAGTTGTTTTGCACCTATGGTGTGATGTGGGTAAAGATGGAGCCAGCCTCAAGGAGGACTATCACTTATTGGATAGTCTCCTGCATACAGTTTTGCTATGGCAAAGCAAGCAAACAGCCACCTAAGGGTCTCAGAGCCCATTCCACCCATGCACAGCTGGCTCTGTGGCAGTGGCAAGGGATATTCCACTCTTGGAAATCTATAAAGCAGCTACCTAGAAAACAGTACACACCTTCACAAAGCACTACTGCCTGGATATACAGTCCAGAAGTGATGCTGGATTTGGCACTACAGTCTTGCAGAACTTTTTCCAAAATAGGCTCTGTACCCAGCCTTCCAGAGTACTGCTTCTTAGTCTGCATTAGTTAAGCATAATAAGAATTCCTGGGGTTTGAAGAACAAAATTACTTATCATAGTAATATTGTTTCTTCCAGGGGATCCCTCATTATGCTTAAACATCCCTCCCAGCCTCCCCTTCCAGATCCTGAAAGCTTCTCCAACCTGCAGTGCTACCTGAATTCTCCCTGCCTGGCACTGCCTACCGTTCACTAACAGTTCTTTTTGCCAGTTGTTGCCTGCCATATGTTGCCCACTTGGCCATATATTATTATTCTTTTCTTTTTTACTATAGTATTTATAGCTAGGATAGTTCTGGATAGTAAATAAGGGGCTACTGCCCACTTAGCTCAAAATGAATCTGAGGTACACTACCATTAGCAGCAGCACCTAGAGGCAAAGATTTGAACAACATTCTAAGTTCCACTGTAAAATTCTTTGGGTTTAACACAAAGAAATGCAAGATTATGCACACAGGGAAGAGAAACTTTGAAGCTACCTATAGGTTGGTAGGGGAGTTGCTGGCAATCACAAGGGAAGAAAGAAACTTGGACATCATCATCACAGATGACCTGAAATCACCCAAGCAGACCACTAAAGCAATAGGTAAGTCTAGAGGGATGTTGAGGTATATTAGTAGGGGTATCACAAGTCATAAGAGTGAGATAATAATCCCTCTTTACAAGACACTGATTAGGCCCCATCTGGAGTATTGCATGCAGTACTGGAGGCTGCACTTGCACAAGGACATTAACAAAATGGAGGCAGTCCAGAAAGGGCAACCAAAATGGTGCAGGGACTGATTAACGACTCAATATGTATACCCTAGAGCAAAGGAAGGAGAGAGGTGATATGATTGAAACCGAGGGCATTAACAAGGTGAAAGAGTCTAACATGTTTCAATATTAGAAAAATAGCAGGACAAGAGGACATAGCCTGAGATTAGAGGGAGACTGATTAAGGGGTGATGTGAGGAAGATCTTTTTCACAGAAAGGGTGGTGCATGCATAGAATGGCCTACCTCAGGAAGTGGTGGATATGAATACACTGCAGGGCTTCAAACAGGCATGGGATAGACATAAGGGAGCAATACAGATGAGTATGAGTAAATAGGCCATTGCCAGAGTAAAGGCCTATGGCACATTCATAAGGTAGAAAAAATGAGCAGACTTGATGGGCCTTGCGGTCCTTATCTGCCACCAACTTTTATGTTTCTATGTTTCATTTACATAAGTGCCAGTCTCCGGGGCAGTTGAACCTACTGGGCTAACTGCATTAGTTATGCATAATGAGGGATCCCCTGGAAGAAACAATATTACTATGAAAATTAATTTTTATAGCTGTGGGTGGAGCCTACAGCCATCCTGCTTTCACTTGAAAAAAGGTGTTTCTGTGGAACACATCTTTTAGGAATTTTCAGTGTATCCTTTCATTCTGAAAATCTCTATGGCAGTTAAAGAAATATTCCTTTCTGCTAAATTATTATTGCATTTCAGACAGCCTGCTTTGCGAAAATATTATGCTGAGACCAACATATGGTTTATATCTTGTGGCGCCTAATTTAACATCAGATCCCGAGTTATACCTTTGAAGTTGGCTGGCTGGAGTAGAATTTTATGACCGTAATTAATTGGTCAATTGCTAGTTCTTCTTAATGGCCTTCAAAGCAGTCCAGAGAGGGGTTTAAAAGGAAGCACTGTTCTTTTATGGAGCAACACTGGTAAAACTGAACATATATTATTAATCTTGACCACTCATTTGAAACAAAATATTGTTTTTAAACACAAAAAGGCAAGAAAAAGGCCGTATAGAAGATGTACACATGAATGCAAATTGCCCCCTCATTCACTTCTCTAAGCAAGCTTAAAATGTTGGTGGAAGAGGTTAGCTAAACAAAGACAGTCTCACAGGACCAAAAAGAAAAGGACTTTAGGCAGACTTAACCCTATGAGAACAGTACATTGTTAACAGGTGACTGTCTTCATTTTCATTTGCTTTCTCAAATGTTAACCTGTGTTTATTTTTAAATAAAGATTTCCCCTGCAGCAATATATTTTTCTAAAGCCGAATGAATTAAAGCCCAACAAATGCAACCATGAATGGTGCATTAATAAATATATACACTTATTGAAATAGTGTTTTCCTGACACCTCCACCCTGATTTTTGCTGTATTAAAAAGTCATATGGTTGGTACTGAAAATGAGATCCAGTAATGGTTTAATTTTGATATAAATGTAAAAAATGCCTTTGTAAAACAAGAAAATCATCACCTTTATAAGACCTTATAATCACTTTAATATTTTTTTAGCATGAATGACAAACAGAACTATATTTGCAGCACTTAATGTTACACACAATCTGATGCACTTATTTTCATTCAAATGTGGCTGCCTCCAATATCACTTTATTTGCCATCTTTCTTATGCATACCAGCTTCCTGGTATAACCCCAACAGATATATGGAAAGGAAAAGGGGAAATTGTTTAACCAGGAAAGGCACGCTAAGTCAAAGCTTGTTTCCAGGTGTAACCTGGGAGCACAGGGAAGTTAAGCAACTTGCTCACACAGTATGCAAGTGGGGGCTGATGGGGTTCAAACCCAACTCTGCAGGTTTGCAGCTTGATGCTCTTAACCACAACACTATACTGCCTACTTGCATAGACAATATACATTTTCTATTTTGGTTCAGACCGTATCCACAAAATGCAGCATTTCTCTTGCAAAAAGTGTTTTTTCTTCAGTTCACTATTACATTACATTAAGTCCTGAATGTCCAAACCAGAGCTGTTATTTATAGTCAAGCTTCATTTAGCAAGCCATTGTACAGTAAAGTGCCTTTTTGTCTGAATCTAAATGAAGTCACATTTGTTATAACAAAAGTAGTACAATGATATGGTATATGGGTGCCTTCTGCTGTACATGGATTTCAGCAACTGCTGAAATCTTGTTGTAGGGCAGTTCAAAGGTCAAAAAAGTTGTTGTACTATCATTCCAACATCACATCGATAGTACAACAATGTTTTACCATTGACCTGCCACCTGATTGGCTCTGCCGAGGGTCTCTGTAAAAAAATAAAAACAAACATGGCGGCACAAATTAGCGAGCACTGGGCAGCGGAGTCACTGACCTTGAATTCAGAGTCAGACACAGAGAGCCATACATGGCTCCCTTTTGGAAAAACAAATTCTTTTTTTTTTTCTAATTTTAAAACTAAACAGTGCAGAGAAGTGAAACTGAGAAGTGGGACTGGACCGGGCAGGAGTGGCAGTGGTGGGAACTGGAGAGAGCAGGAGCACCATTGGGATTGGAGCAGCACCCACAGCAAGTAACTTCAATAAAATAATGAGAAACAAAATAAAACAAAAAATATACTGTATAAAACAGTGGATGGCTGAACACCCACAACTAAGGCTGCGTTTCCATCTCGGGGAGTTCATGACATCAACAAGACCTCTTGAGCTTCACTCTCGAGGTCTCTATGATGTCATCAACTCCCTCAATGGAAACACAGCCTTGTTGTGGATGTTCGTCTATCCACTATTCTATATGTAAACATGCCCCTCCAGCAATGTCATGTTGTGCGATTGCTGGCAAGATTTAGGATAGCCTACTGTATTAATTTTCCCTAGGTCTTTATGCATTACTGGACTAGGGGCACCATGACTATTTCACACCTCAGAGTAAAAGTTCAAAGCATAGCTCATATTTGCTAAACACGTGTGTGTGTGTGTGTGTGTATATACACAGACAGACAGACAGATAGATTGTCTAGTTGAAATGCACCACCCAGTCTTCAGTGGAGTAATGCTTCTTATGTTATAAAATCTGAATTACAATTGAATGGTAATAATTTCACACTTTTAAAATCCGGAAGTTCCCATTTCTGCATATTTTTTCCATGGAATTATGTTATGGGTTTGTTCACTTAAAGCAGCAGTATTTGTTAATCAACATCAATTTTATTTTTTAGCAAAAGATGCATTGCATTCATAATCATTGTATTTCTAACTATCTCACATACTTAAAAGCAGATTTTATAACTATACAGTATTTGCAATTAATGGCTTAAGAAATTAGAAGGGCAGCCACTGGCAATACTTAATTTCTGTGGCTGACAGTATCTTATACTGTTGTATTATGGTGCATATTGAAAAATGGTTTATAAAAAATGTCCTTTATACCCTAGCAAATGCCTTTCCAATTTTCAGCACCCCCATCTAGTTCAGTCTTCTGGCACCCCTGTCTGTGAGCATTGCCGTCTGTCAGAGATGCTCTTCCAACGTAGAATTTCCCTGGTCGGCAACGGGTAGACTGAATTATGCTAAAATGTTTAGTGACTGCAGTGTACAATCAGAGGAGAGGTCTTCATCTCAGTTAGACTGCTGGAAGCCATGCAAAGATTTAAAAAAACCAAGCATTTGTCAGTGCTGAAGGTTCCCTTGCATGGTGTGTGTGGGATGGCATTCAGCGACGCTTCTGGCACTCATTACTTGGAGCTTCTTCAAGCTTGCCACAGCCATATCAGCTATGACTAAAACCTGCTTCTTCGGGAGCCTGCTTGCACCCTCCAATCTGTGCAGCTACAGAATGTGACCGAGAACTGGTTTTGCCATTTTTGAGTACTTTTTGACATTCTTGCCATGCTAATATTTTATGTTTTATAACCCTGGACCCGGGGTAGGATTTTTCCAAGTATCTGCCCAAGTCTTATCTGCAACTATTTTCAAAAGGGAAATCCATCCAAACTGTTAGATACTAGATTGTCTAACTGCAGCCAAATATTGCATCCAGAAAAAAGACACAATTCTGGCAAAACATGATGCAGATCACAATCTCGTCAATCATTTTACCCCAAATTGTGACTTTTTGTTGAGAATGAATGCATCATTTGAAAATAGCAGCAAGGCTACTTAGATGCATTTGGACAAACGCAGAAGCAGGTGCAACAGCAATTGTATTTACATCTGACAATTTTGAAACTCAGGCTCTATACCTTTGTAATTTACTGAACCTACTGTTACAGCATGGTGCACAGAAGTGCAGAGAGCTGAACTCAACATGGTCATGGCTATGGTCATGCAAAAGTCAGTGACTGTGGTTGGATTTGATCCTGTGATTTTTGGAGTCCACCATCTACAAAAGCTTGCAACAAGGAGCAATGAATAACAGGGAGGTCGTATCAGGTGACTTGCTAAATGTTATATAATGAGTGTCTCTGGTGGGATTATAAGCTGTGATTCTTTGGTGAAGTCCAGCATCTATGCAATTTTACAATAAGGAGGAATGATTAACAGGAAGGTCAGATCAGGGGACTAGCTTAATGTTATGCAGTGAGTCAGAAGCTGTAGTAGGATTTGAACATGTGATTTCTTGTTTCACACTGCTGTGCCAAAACCACTAGACAACACTGCCTTTATTTGTTAGTTTAGCATAGCTGCATGCCTCTCATCCTGTCACCACCCAAATGATGGACACTGTGCTTCAACAGGTGGGAAAATTAGCAAAATGTGGGACACCCACTGCCACATGTTAAAGACAGAAGGTTGAAAGACTGAAGGACTTTGTGTTTTCATGTTCATATAGTTCACAGCTGATTGAGCAACATAGATTAGCCCACAAGTGATTGGTTAGCTGAGGCCAGCCGATGTCTTGGGTAAAAGCCAAACACATTAGGCATTTAGAAATAAGCATTTCCTAGATATCATACTAGATGCTGAGCTGTGTGTAAATACAATGATTAACATCTTTCCAATATTATTAACAAAAGCAATCTGTTCTTTAGGACAGTATGGTGTACATGTAATCAGTAATAACAAGCATTTGTCAGTGCTGAATGTTGCTTGCTTATATGTGCTGTTTAGGTATTTGGAAGTGAAAGTACCGTGCCTAATAACTAAGAACCCCCCCCCAAGACATCCATTGTATTATTACAGCAATCATAACAGCATAGCTCAGTACTTAGCTCAGTTAAAGAAATAAACAGAACAACTAAATCTGTATTATTACAGCAATCCTAAAAGTATCCAATCATCGCTTTGTGTCCACTCCAGAGACCCTGCTGCAATATAAGACCACAGAAGACCCTGGGTGGGAGGGTGTGCAACTCTAAAGTCCCGGCAGAGCTCCATTTTGCAGAAGAAATAACTCTCCAGTTTTATCAGCTCCTAGAGGAACTAATAGAGAAAAGCGCCAGGATCCCAAAACCTATGCAACAGGCTAAGATAGTTCTAATTCATAATGCAGGAAAGCAGAAAGAACTGCCAGAGAGCTATCGTCCTATAGCAATTCTTAATTCAGACTATAAGTTGCTTGCTAAATTGATAAATAATTGAATACAGATATCCTTACATGAACTCATACATAAAAATCAATATGGTTTTATGAAAGGACGAGCCATCCCCCAAGCAACAAGGAGAGTACAGGCAATTTTTTATTTAACTCAACTTAGCAGTTCCAAAATGACACATACAGTATTCTGCCATAACGCTTGATGCAAGCAAAGCATTTGATGTAATTGACAGTGCTTATACGTTAGAAGTACTGAAAGCTTGGAATCTTCCTTCTTTTTTGATAACATTAATATAGCAGATATACCTAGAAACTACTGTTAAACTTCAAATGAATGCCCACTTAAAAGCAGATTTTATAACACTTAATGGTGTTCGTCAAGGATGTCCACTCTCCTCTATCATTTTTATTTTCTGCTTAGAGCCTTTCTTGCAAATTGTTCAGTCCAGTCAGGAAATCCAAGGTTTTTCATTACATGGTGAACAGATGAAATGAGCATTTTTGCAGATGATATTTTATTGGTCCTGAAAAATATAAACTACTCTTTAAAAACATTGCTGCAAGAAGTTGAAATATTTTCAGTACTATCAGGATTCAAACTGAATAGGAACAAAGCAGTAATTATGAACATTTCTCATAATAATTCACAGTTGGGAGCAGAATTTAAAAAAACTACTTTAAAATTGCATCAACAATTAAATATTGGGGTATTATTATAACTCCTGATCAAAATAAAAATATAAAAATCAATTTTGACAAAGCTAAGCAGAAAATTCAAGATCTACTAACTAACTGGGGAAATCTCTCATTATCTTTATGGGGGACAGTGGGCACCATCAAGATGATGGCTTTTCCTTTTTTATTTATGTTATGCAGAATATAACTGAAACACCGTCTATGGCATGGTATGATACTTTTAAGAAAACTCTTGAAATATTCTTGTGTGTGTGTGGGGGGGCATGAGTAGCGTGGCCTATCTTGATTATCCCTAGGAAAGAAGGTGGTCTGGGCTGCCCAGACCTCCTTAAATATACACAAGCACATGTGTTAACTGTGATTTGGAGATGGTCCTTTTTAAAAGAAGGTGATCCACAACTATTTGAGGAATTGCTAAACCATAATGGCATAGAGAAACAAAATATATGTACCCCCCCACGCCACTTATGGCAAATTGGCACCCCCATAAACAGAAATAATACCCACATATGGCATACCATTTATGTTTAACAGAAATACTAAGACTGGACCACCTCTAGCTTTAGAGTGTATACCAGGCTCATTATCTAGAGGAAAGGGGGTGTGGGTACAATTACCAAAATTAATCTTTGTAAACTACAACCAGGTCCAGGGGAGAGAATGCTAAGTGTATGCTAGACCTAACTGCTGAGGGGGCCCCAATAAGTTCACACAGAAAGCAATGATTGGAATGCCCAATGCAGCAGCTGGGACAGTGCAGTATGGCTTTATTCACAGATATTACTTAAGCACCAGTGGACCCCCAAGGGTCGGTCATGGCAACAAATACACTCTTTTTACAGAAATCTTTGCTAGGCAGTACAGTTCTCCACAGAAACATTTCTTCCCATTTTTTCCAAAGTGTTCATGGATAAACCACATTCTTGTGCTACTTTCAAATGCATTTCTAGTTCCCAAATTGGATGCTCGTGGCAATGCCACATTCTTGAGCCATATCCAACATTGTGACCTGAGTCACATATTCAAGTTTCATTCTGGGCATTGGCCTCTACCCAAGGGACCTTGGTACCTTTCTACAAACCAGTTAGCCCTGCCTTGTAGACTCCAGATAGCGTTCCTCCCACCCTTTGCCCCAACCTACAGTCTCTTCCATTCCTTCAGGGTTATACCAAAAGAAGCCTTCAATCCCCACTGAATTGCTAAAGACTCTGAGCTTTACTTCAAATTAATACACTTAGGTGAACAGGGGTCCTGGCCAGTGTGATCTAGCCTTATCTTGGGCACACACACACACACACCCCTGACAACCTCCTAAATTGAAAACTTGTCTCCCATTCTGTACTCACAGATTAGTTGCTCTTTCCTTTAGGCATGGAAACAACCCAGAAAGCACCATTTGTCATGGTAGCTTATTAGAAATCTCACACAAAGTCCTTCTCAAGGGCAGCTGTACACACACTAGGACCTTCAGGGGATTGCCTCTTGGATCCACTGAACTAGCAGTCCCTCTCACTTCTCCTGGAGTGAAAATCAAGGAATCCTGCTGAAGAAAGGTCCCACCACTTCACTGGCAAATAGAGATGTAATTCAAACTAGGGTGAGAAACACTGGGCTGTCTCTGATAGAGCCCCAGCTGGCAGACCTTCTGCCACTCTGACTGCCAAACTTAGGCTAACTGAACATTCTAAACTTCCCCTGAGCAGCTGACTCAAAAATGGTTATGCTGCTGCGAGAATTCTAAATGATATAATCATCCTTCTGTCTGGCTAGCTGAGTAAACAATGATGTCATTATGTAAGCAGCCCCAAAATGAGCTCCTTACCAGCTGCCTTTTCTACCTGCCTAAGACTAGTACTGATGGGATTCTAGTGACCCCACAGGGGACTGGGTGGTTACATATAAAGTCACTGTTTATTGATTTTTTTCCCCTGTATAATGGTCAAACATCCACTGGTGACATGGTTTCAGCTAATTAAAGGTATTATGAAAAATATATATAAAATGCTAGAAATACCTTGGTTGTATACTGATATCAGGCCTTGTAAGAAAATATGGGAAAACTCAAAAGAAATTAACTACAAAATGACACAAGTTAATTATTATACAATATATCATAAATGTAAAAAGATCTGCAAGAGTTTTACAACGGATACGAAGGGCATAGCCAAAAGTATGAAAAATCATGATATATGCATTAAAAAGTGAACTGAGAAACTTGTGTCTAGTATATATAATCAAATAAGTCTGAAATATGCAAATAATAAAACCAATATAAACAAGAAATTGAATCAAGAGTAGAGATGCAGCGAATTTAAATTCCACCGGCGAAGTGACCGCGAAGTGTGCACTTCTCATTGCCACTCCGCTACATGGAGTGGGCAATGCAAAGTGCTCACTCCGCCGTGTCATTACCACTTCACATTAAGGTGGAATGGCAATGCAAAGTAAGGTGAAGTCATTGTTTTCTAATTTTATTATTTATTTATTCTCCTGTGGCCACCCAGATGCTTCCCCGTAGCCTCGCAGCCCTACCTATGGGGATCCGTCCGCCGTCCATCTCTACTGGGACCGCTGGCACCCAGTAACCCTTGCGGCTTACTCCCCACAGTGGGGTGGCAAGGAGCCCCCTTACTCCCCACCCCAACAGATCCAGTTCGGATGCCAGCGCCCGGCGAACTCATGGACGGCCATCAAGTCGCGTCGGGTGCCACCATTTTCAACTGTACTATTTCCCCCTGAGTCGGCAGCATGCCATGATACCAGTGGGCATAAGCACGCATGCATCTGCATGCGTCTCACCAGGCATCTGCCCCTGACTCTACCTCAGGCCGGCATGTGGGCATCCCCAACCCCAGCTTCCACTCAGGGGCAGTTGGATGCCAACTGTTGAACCCTCCCAGAGAGGGAGAGCAGTCCATTGACGCTCAGTCCCTCTCCTTCACTGCCAGCCCCCATCAACCCGTGCTCGCTCCCCAACCCAGGTCGATGGCGTGGTGTGAGGTGTAGTGTCCAGTGCTTCAACCCTCAGCACCACTGGGCAGGCGAAGTCATTGCTTTTAATGGACTTCGAGTTCCTCATTATGATTCTAAGTGACCCACTTGGTGCTTCAGATTTGGCAGCCCCCCCACATCACATGGCTTATAGTACTGTAAGTCACATGCTCTTTAGCTAGGCAGGAAGAAAGTGAGTCATACAAGCAGACACTTTTACTTTCTCCTGTGCAGACGGAGAGAGAGTAGTGTGTTTTGTGACTGCTGATACTTTGAGATCAGAGTGAGGAGATTTAAACTTTGATTTAGACCCAACTGCTTTTTTTAAAAGCTACATTTTTTTTGTCTTTTCTGTACTCTTTTTTACTTAATTTGCTTTTTCTGTAAATTTTATTTTTCTTACCTTTATAAGTAGTTAGTTGTTTGTGTCTGTGTGACTGTGTGTGTGTTCTGTGACAGTGTGAGTAGTGATTGCTCGGACTGAGGGAGCTCAGTAGGAGAGATGGACCAGGGTGAGGGAATGTCTGGGGCCGGGGCAGCTCTGGGAGAGTGTGGTAGTGGTAAGCATCGTACCATGCGCATGTGTGGAGGGTATGGGTGCCCATTCCTCTTGGACCGCTCAAAACTTGTGAGTGTCTCCCCCTCCAGAAGCAGGACCAGCACCACCTCCTGTCCTGACTCTGAGGCAGTTGAACCTCTACCACCACCACTAAGTCCAGCACCAGGTCCTCTGGAGCAGGATGTGCCTGTTCCCTGGGCCCAGGTGTGGATCCCATCTCTGTTCAGCACCATGACCAGCCTGCTGCCAGTTCATCTGGCCATCCCCTGCCTGTGCCTGGTCCTCCCCACACCTCCATTGTTTGGCAGTTTTTTGACTGTGTCGGTTGGGGGACAGCAGTGTGGTCAAGTGCCACCTTGGTGAGGTGGAGGTGTGCCATGGCCCCGGAGGACCCACCTGAGGACTGGGGGCCAGCACACCCACATGCTCAATCATCAGCAGTTGGAGTGGCAGGCTGCCACAGAACGGACCATGCCTGCACCTGCTGGCCATTCTGTGGCAGAGGGTGCAGCTGTGCATTGTGGCATCCCTAAGAAGAGGAGGGCCACAGCAGCACCTGCTGCTCCACCAGCACCCCCCACCACCCGTGTACAGCGATTATGTCCCCGGACAATTCGCCGTGGTTTGAATGGTGCAGTGTAATTGCCATCAGGACAAAATAACATGGATCAGTAAGTTGCTGGCAGCACTGGTCTCTGGTATTTAATGCCGCATGTACTAATATGTCACCGGACAAATAGTCGTAATTGAAATCCGAAACGAATGGAAAGTGCAGGTTTAATTCAGTCCAAAACAAATGGAAAGTGCAATCGCAAGATAAAGTTTAATTACGTCACAAATTAATTGCTTATCAAGAGTTTAAGCACTTCACAGTCCAAAACGAACGGAAAGTGCAATCGAAAGGTAAAGTTTAATTACTTCACAGTCCAGAACGAACGGAAAGTGCAACTTTAATTCAGTCCAAAATGGATGAATTGACTGTGAAACGGAAAGTGCAAGTTTAATTCAGTCCAAAACGAATTAATTGACTGTGAAACGGAAAGTTCAAGTTTAATTCTTTATTAAAATACTTCACAGTCCAAAACAAATTAATTGATGTTTGGCAGTGCAATAGAAAGGCAAAGTGCAATTCTTTACTACATATTTTAAAATCTACATTACTTCACAGTGCACTGTGTACATTTGATCGTCTTCATGTGGGGCAACTGAAAATGTTCCATCGCAGAACCAATGCTCACTGTCATTAAGGACTTTAAGGTCGGAATCACTGGCGAATACTAACAAGTCACTTTCATTTATTCGTAAAAAGATCTCCCCATCAACAGTATTGGAATACAGATTAATATCAATATCGTTTGGGCCACCATGCTGCCTTTGGTGATGCACATCTCACCGCAGGGTTTCCTGTGATGGAAGCAGGTGAGCATGCCTAACGGATACTTCTTGCAGCCCAGTATGCACAACATTTCTTGTCAACTCTTCAGACTTGCTTGCTTTCTGTCGCATATGTGCATGGGCAGTGAGCACCTCAACCCTACCATGTGTTGGTGCATGGTTGTGCTCAGTAGGGGGAACGACAATGGAGTCCCCCTTAGTGTGTAACCATGCTCTGCATGTTCGGTTCTCACATTGCCAAATTATCTTTTGATCGGCTCCATCTTTTTCTTTGGTGTACAAATAGTTATCCATTGCAAGCTTCTGATGGCCCTTCTGTGTTGGCACGTACTCCGTTGAGGCAGAAATGTAATGCCATTGGAATTGCTTGCTTAAATAGCCCTGTAAGTGCTCAGGTAAATTCCTGTTCTACTCACCTGGTAATAATAAAGCTATGCTTAGTTCGAACACCAGAGGTCAGCAGAAATAGGTAAGCTTATAATTAGCCATGTACATTGCAGGACAGAATGTTGCGTATATATAGTTACTTGTTGACTGTTAGTGTCTGTGACTTATTGTCACAGCAACAACCTTAAATATCTATGCAGTGGCTGCTACTAATTGACCGCGACATTTAAAAATGCAATGAATCAACCGTATGCACCACCACCACCAGCAAGTCAGCCTGTAGAATGTGTGGACCCCAGAGAACTGCATGTAACACAGTCTGACTTGGCAGTTCTCTGGAGTGCTGTCGAGGATAACAGTGAGAGGGTGAGTGCTGTGGAGCAGCGACTGGATCACATAGAGGGACATCAGTTGCAAATTATGTCCATGCTGGAACTGCTGCAGGATCACCAAGGGATCCCACATTATTTTTTTTTCTTCACACCATGTGCCCCCCCCACACCTTCCTAGCTGTGTTATAAAATGTATTCCTCCACCGTCCCTGACCCTTGTATGTAATTATGCCATTTTTTGTTGTCTTCCATATGCGTGACACTTTGTATTCTGAGCAGTGCAAGTGTACTGTACTAAACTGCATGTGTGCAGTCGGTCTTCTTTCCAGTCTGTGTATGTACTGCAGACACTGTCCAACTCTCTGACTTAAAAACAAACATTAATGAGTACAATGGTGGGGTGGTGAAGCATGGAGAGATACTACAAAACAGGCTTACAATACATCCAAGTAACTATTAAAAAAAACAAATGTTGAGATTCGTGACGTGACTGTGAATCGTGACTTGTGACTGCATTTGTGACCGTGATGATGAAGAAACGTGAATGCATACCGCCTATGGCTGTACTTCCCCGATGAGCTGTAGCTTAAAACTCCCAGACTCAAAAACTCATATCAGTGAGTACAATGGTGTGGTTGTAAAGCCTGGAGATATACTACAAAACAGGCTTACGACACATCCAAGTAACTAGAAAAAAAATTAATGTTGTGATTCGTAACGTGAATGATCATGAATCGTGATTTGTGACTGCATTTGTGACCGTGATGATGAAGAATGTGATTTGTATCACGGGTGACTCGTGATGATGGTTCTGACTTAAAAACGCATATTGATGAGTACAATGTTCATGCAGAATTAAGCACCACACCTGTCCAATACTCTGAAGGGAAGCCAAAGAAACAACTGTGACTTAAGTTACAGATGGAGATTGGGCCCTAAAGAAATGCAAATGCACAGACAGATTAAGATTGTGCTGTGCACTGAAGAGATGCAGACACAAAGGCACAACACCTAACCAGTGCTCACCATCAGAGATTCAAATCTGGAAAAGAATACTTTGCTGTTGGGGTGGTACGGGGGGCAATGTACTGCACTGCTGCAGTAACAGTCACTTGTACTAGTACCAGTAAAGATACCACAAAGAAGTACAAAAATCACGCAGCTGCAGTGGATAGCAGCTTCCCATTGCTGAAATTATTATGTGGCACAATAAAAGGTGTCTGATTTAATGACACGCATCACACACATACTCACACACACCAAGTAATGTATAGCAAATTGAAAACTTCAGTAATAGAACCACATATTTTAAACAAACTAAAATTATGCACTGTGGCAGTAACAGTCACTAGTACTAGTACCAGTAAAGATACCACAGAGAAGTACAAAAATCACATAGCTGCAGTGGACAGCAGTTTCACATTGCTGAAATTATTATGTGGCACAATAAAAGGTGTCTGATTTGATGACATACATCACACACATACTCACACACACACTAAGTAATGCATAGCAAATTGAAAACTTCAGTAATATGACCACATATTTTAAACAAACTAAAATTATGCACTGCTGCACCACAACAATCAGCAAAAAATGGCAAGAAATATTGAAAATATTACTGTGTGCATTAACACAGTTACACAAGAAAAATATCACCAAAACAGAAAGCACTGTCTTTTTCTTCAAGTTAATCTACCTACACCACAGATATGCCCCTCCCCCAAAGCACACTTCCACTGTCTCTCAGTACACAGACTGAATGTTGTACATTAACATTCAAAATCCATACACAAACAATAAATGCTCAATGATATGAGCACAGGAGGGTTTCCTATAATCGATGAACTAAAGTTTCAGCAAAACAAATGACTCAAAAAGGCTTTTTTAACTGCTTTTTGAAGGTTTGAATCGCAGAGAGCTCTCAGAGCAGATTGTCTCCTACAGCTTCCTACACACACTACCCCAAACTGAGGCTGTGCAGAACAATCTAGAGCCCATGTGACCTGAAATCCCATGAATCACTGCAAAATTCACCTTTGGAGCTTAAAAACAAGGTGAAGTGAGGCGAAGTACGTTGTTTTCAATGTACTTCGCCTTAAGAATTGGTGGACCAGTGGTTTGGGAAGGTGGAGTAACATGAAGTCAGTGTTTTGAATGGACTTCACGTTACCCATTAATAACATGAAGTACTCTGCTTCACGTTGTGGAGCACTCCGCGAAATCGCTTTCACTCTGTGAATCACTCCGCGGAGCGAATTGGGGCCACTTCACCAATCACTAATCAAGAGTTACATTTGGAATTGACGAAACAACAATGGCCAAATCTTAGAAAACAAGCAAACAAAATATATGTCTCTGCTAGAAATAAAACAATACAAAGGAAAATAATAGAAAGAACATATTACACCCTGTGCAAATTTCTTGAATAAACCCGACATATAGTGAAACCTGTTGGGATCAATCTGGAGACGGGAAATTTATATCACTGTTTATGGTCATGCTCTCAAATACTGTATTCACTTAGTGGACCAAAGTTAAGGATATTGTAGAAACACTACTAGAAACAAATACAACATTAGTAACTGATCTATTTTTATTTAATAACTTTAATGAATTATTCCCAAATAAAATTCAACGAAGAATATTTTCTCTGGCTACACTAGCTTTAAAAAGACTAATACTAAATAATTTGAATAATAATAAACTTTCAATTTTTTAAATAAATAAATGGTGAAACACTTTTAATGAAACCATGTCATTTGAAAAAAATAATATTTCTTTAGATGAGACAGTGGATGACATATTTGGTAACACCTGGAAACAACTACAGGACCAATTATCATAGATTACTTAAGAAGATTCTTAGATGCTCACATGCATATTTTTCTATTACTATTACCATATTACTATTGTGACAATAATAATAAAGCCTTGTTAAAAAGTAGTATATTCATGATTCCCAGCAGTAAATAAGGGTGGAGGAGGTGGGGGTATAAATGTACATATAGGATAGTAACATTTTAAGTATATATATACACACACACACACAGCATACAAATGTATAGAAGAAATGTTAAATATACCTGTGTTTTCAAGATGGAAAATGTTATTTTGTTATTGTTGACGGTTGTATGATTCATGGATGATATGTCCTGTATGTGTGGAAAATAAAATATTTAAAAAATGCCTGCCAGCCTTACTGGACTACCTTGTTCATCTTCAGGCACTAGGGCTTAAGACATCCACCCTTAGGGTGCGCCTGGCTGCAATCTCTGCTTACATCTCAGCAGGTCAGGATAAAACTGACCTCTCACCCCATGTTCAAAAAATTCATCAAAGATCGCCTTTACTTGTACCCACCCCTAGGAGAGCCTGTGCACCCTTGGGACCTTAATCTGTGCATAGCCATGCTCATGGAACCTCCCTTTAAGTATATCACTACTACTTACCTTAAGTATGTCACCTGGAAGACTGCCTTTCTGTTGGCCATTACCTCTGCAAGAAAGGTGTCAGAGCTTCAAGCCCTCTGTACTGACCCAAACTATATAATCTTCCACAAGGACAAGGTAGTCCTCAGGATTAACAGAAAATTCCTCCCTACGGTGGTTTCTGAGTTCTACCTGAACCAATCCATTACCCTCCCTGTCTTTTTCACAGCTAACGCCAGCTCAGGAGAACTAAAGCTGCATAGCTTGGATGTCAAGTGGGCATTAGTGCACTACTTGGAGCTCACCATGGACCTCAGGTCAACCCACTCACAGTTGCTTTGCACCTATGGTGATGTGGGTAAGGGTAAGCCAGCCTCAAGGAGGACTATCACTTATTGGATTGTCTCCTGCATACAGTTTTGCTATTGCAAAGCAAGCAAACAGCCACCTAAGGGTATCAGAGTCCATTCCACCCATGCACAGCTGGCTCTGTGGCAGCTGCAAAGGATATTCCACTCTTAGAAATCTATAAAGCAGCTACCTAGAAAACAGTACACACCTTCACAAATCACTACTGCCTGGATATACAGTCCAGAAGTGATGCTAGATTTGGCACTGCAGTCTTGCAGAACCTTTTTCCAAAATAGGCTCTGTACTCAGCCTCCCAGAGTACTGCTTCTTAGTCTGCATTAGTTAAGCATAATGAAGAATTCCTGGGGTTTGAAGAAAAAAATTACTTATCATAGTAATATTGTTTCTTCCAGGAGATCCCTCATTATGCTTAAACATCCCTCCCAGCCTCCCCCTTCCAGATCCTGAAAGCTTCTCCAACCTGCAGTGCTACCTGAATTCTCCCTGCCTGGCACTGCCTACCGTTCACTACCAGTTCTTTTTGTCAGTTGTTGCCTGCAATATGTTGCCCACTTAGCCATTTATTATTATTCTTTTCCTTTTTACTATAGTATTTTTAGCTAGGATAGTTCTGGATAGTTTATAAGGGGCTACTGCCCACTTAGCTCAAAATGAATCTGAGGTACACTACCATTAGCAGCAGCACCTAGAGGCAACGATTTGAACATCATTCTAAGTTCCACTGTAAAATTCTTTGGGTTTAACACAAAGAAATGCAAGATCATGCACACAGGGAAGAGAAACTTTGAAGCTACCTATAGGTTGGTAGGGGAGTTGCTGGCAATCACAAGGGAAGGAAGAAACTTGGGCATCATTATCACAGATGACCTGAAATCATCCTCGCAGACCACTAAAGCAATAGGTAAGTCTAGAGGGATGTTGAGGTATATTAGTAGGGGTATCACAAGTCATAAGAGTGAGATAATAATCCCTCTTTACAAGACACTGATTAGGCCCCATCTGGAGTATTGCATGCAGTACTGGAGGCTGCACTTGCACATGGACATTAACAAAATGGAGGCAGTCCAGAGAAGGGCAACCAAAATGGTGCAGGGACTGATTAACGGAGCTCAATATGTATACCCTAGAGCAAAGGAAGGAGAGAGGTGATATGATTGAAACCGAGGGCATTAACAAGGTGAAAGAGTCTAACATGTTTCAATATTAGAAAAATAGCAGGACAAGAGGACATAGCCTGAGATTAGAGGGAGGCTGATTAAGGGGTGATGTGAGGAAGCTCTTTTTCACAGAAAGGGTGGTGTATGCATGGAATGGCCTACCTCAGGAAGTGGTGGATATGAACACACTGCAGGGCTTTAAACAGGCATGGGATAGACATAAGGGAGCAATACAGATGAGTATGAGTAAATAGGCCATTACCAGAGTAAAGGCCTATGGCACATTTATAAGGTAGAAAAAATGAGCAAACTTGATGGACCTTGCGGTCCTTATCTGCCACCAACTTTTATGTTTCTATGTTTCATTTACATAAGTTCCAGTCTCCGGGGCAGTTGAACCTACTGGGCTAACTGCATTAGTTATGCATAATGAGGGATCCCCTGGAAGAAACAATAATACTATGAAAAGTAATTTTTATAGCTGTGGGTGGAGCCTACAGCCGTCCTGCTTTCACTTGAAAAAAGGTGTTTCCGTGGAACACATCTTTTAGGAATTTTCAGTGTATCCTTTCATTCTGAAAATCTCTATGGCAGTTAAAGAAATATTACTTTCTGCTAAACTATTATTGCATTTCAGATAGCCTGCTTTGTGAAAATACTATGCTGAGACCAACATATGGTTTATATCTTGTCGTGCCTAATTTACAACAGATCCTGAGTTATACCTTTAAAATTGGCTGGCTGGAGTAGAATTTTATGACCGTAATTAATTAGTCAATTGCTAGTTCTTCTTAATGGCCTTCCAAGCAGTCCAGAGAGGGATTTAAAAGGAAGCACTGTTCTTTTATGGAGCAACACTGGTAAAACTGAACATATATTATCAATCTTGACCACTCATTTGAAACAAAATATTGTTTTTAAACACAAAAAGGCAAGAAAAAGACCGTATAAAAGATGTACACATGAATGCAAATTGCCCCCCCCCATTCACTTCTCTAAGCAAGCTTAAAATGTTGGTGGAAGAGGTTAGCTAAACAAAGACAGTCTCACAGGACCACAAAGAAAAGGACTTTAGGCAGACTTAACCCTATGAGAACAGTACATTGTTAACAGGTGACTGTCTTCATTTTCATTTGCTTTCTCAACTGTTAACCTGTGTTTATTTTTAAATAAAGATTTCCCCTGCAGCAACATATTTTTCTAAAGCCGAATGAATTAGAGCCCAACAAATGCAACCATGAATGGTGCATTAATAAATATATATACACTTATTGAAAGAGTATGTTTCTGACACCTCCACCTTGATTTTTGCTGTATTAAAAAGTCATATGGTTGGTACTGAAAATGAGATCCAGTGATGGTTTAAGTTTGATATAGATGTAAAAAATGCCTTTGTGAAACAAGAAAATCATCACCTTTATAAGACCTTGTAATCAATTTAATATTTTTTTTAGCATGAATGACAAACAGAACTATATTTGCAGCACTTAATGTCATACACAATCTGATGCACTTATTTTCATTCAAATGTGGCTGCCTCCAATATCACTTTATTTGAAATCTTTCTTATGCATACCAGCTTCCTGGTATAACCCCAACAGATATATGGAAAGGAAAAGAGGAAATTATTTAACCAGGAAAGGCACACTAAGCCAGAGCTTGTTTCCAGGTGTAACCTGGGAGCACAGGGAAGTTAAGTGACTTGCTCACATAGTATGCATGTGGGGGCTGATGGGGTTCAAACCCAACTCTGCAGGTTTGCAGCTTGATGCTCTTAACCACAACACTATACTGCCTACTTGTATAGACAATATACAGTTTCTATTTTGGTTCAGACTGTATCCACAAAATGCAGCATTTCTCTTGCAAAAAGTGTTTTTTTCTTCAATACACTATTACATTACATTAAGTCCTGAATGTCCAAACAAGAGCTCTTATTTATAGCCAAGCTTCATTTAGCAAGCCAATGTACAGTAAAGTGTCTTTTTGTCTGAATCTAAATGAAGTCACATTTGTTATAACAAAAATAGTACAATGATATAGTATATGGGTGCCTTCTGTTGTGCTTGGATTTCAGCAACTGCTGAAATCTTGTTGCAGGGCAGTTCAAAGGTCAAAAAAGCTGTTGTACTATCATTCTGACATCACATCGATAGTACAACAACTTTTTACCGTTGACCTGCCACCTGATTGGCTCTGCCGAGGGTCTCTGTAAAAAAAAAAAAAAACATGGCGGCACGATTTAGCGAGCACTGGGCAGCGGAGTCACTGACCTTTGAATTCAGAGTCAGGACACAGAGAGCCATACATGGCTCCCTTTTGGAAAAACAAATTCTTTTTTTTTTTCTAATTTTAAAACTAAACAGTGCGGAGAAGTGAAACTGAGAAGTGGGACTGGACCGGGCAGGAGTGGCAGTGGTGGGAACTGGAGAGAGCAGGAGCACCATTGGGATTGGAGCAGCACCCACAGCAAGTAACTTCAATAAAATAATGAGAAACAAAATAAAAAAAAAAATATACTGTATAAAACAGTGGATGGCTGAACACCCACAACTAAGGCTGCGTTTCCATCTCGGGGAGTTCATGACATCAACAAGACCTCTTGAGCTTCGCTCTCGAGGTCTCTATGATGTCATCAACTCCCTCAATGGAAACACAGCCTTGTTGTGGATGTTCATCTATCCACTATTCTATATGTAAACATGCCCCTCCAGCAATATCATGTTGTGCGATTGCTGGCAAGATTTAGGATAGCCTACTGTATTAATTTTCACTAGGTCTTTATGCGTTACTGGACTAGGGGCACCATGACTATTTCACACCTCAGAGTAAAAGTTCAAAGCATAGCTCATATTTGCTAAACGCGCGTATATGTGTGTGTGTATATACACAGACAGACAGACAGATAGATTGTCTAGTTGAAATGCACCACCCTGTCTTCAGTGGAGTAATGCTTCTTATGTTATAAAATCGGAATTACATTTGAATGGTAATAATTTCACACTTTTAAAATCTGGTAGTTCCCATTTCTGCATATTTCTTCCATGAAATTATGTTAGGGGTTTGTTCACTTAAAGCAGCAGTATTTGTTAATCAACATCAATTTTATTTTTTAGCAAACGATGCATTGCATTCATAATCTTTGTATTTCCAACTATCTCACATACTTAAAAGCAGATTTTATAACTATACAGTATTTGCAATTAAAGGCTTAAGACATTAGAATGGCTGCCACTGGCAATACTTAGTTTCTGTGGTTGACAGTATCTTATACTATTGTATTATGGTGTATATTGAAAAATGGTTTGTAAAAAATGCCCTTTATACCCTAACAAATGCCTTACCAATTTTCAGCACTCCCATCTAGTTCAATCTTCTGGCACCCCTGTCTGCGAGCATTGGCATCTGTCAGAGATGCTCTTCCAACGTAGAATTTCCCTGGTCAGCAATGGGTAGACTGGATTACATTCTAATATACAACACAGAGCAAGATGAATTATGCTAAAATGTTTAATGACTGCAGTGTACAATCAGTGGCGGAGCTAGGTTTGGAAGTGTTTGGGAGCCAGGGGGGGCCTTTCAGTCAAGCATGGGATCCACAATGGCCAATAAACAGTGAATAAAGATGGTGGTGGGGCACCACTACTCACACTGGAGCAGCCAGGAGGGGTGACCACCCCCCCAGCCCCCCCCCAGCTCTGCCACTGTTTACAATCAGAGATGTCTTCATCTCAGTTAGACTGCTGGAAGCCATGCAAATATTTAAAAAAATCAAGCATTTGTCAATGCTGAAGGTTCCCTTGCATGGTGTATGTGGGATGGCATTCAGTGGCGCTTCTGGCACTCATTACTTGGAGCTTCTTCAAGCTCGCCATAGCCATATTGGCTATGACTAAAACCTGTTTCTTTGGGAGCCTGCTTGCACCCTCCAATCTGTGCAGCTACAGAATGTGACAAGAGAATTGATTTTGCCATTTTTGAGTACTGTTTGACATTCTTGCCATGCAAATATTTTATGTTTTATAATCCTGGACCCGGGGTAGGATTCTTCCAAAGTATCTGCCCAAGTCTCATCTGCAACTATTTTCAAAAGGGAAATCCATCCAAACTGTTAGATACTAGATTGTCTAACTGCAGCCAAATATTGCATCCAGAAAAAAGAAACAATTGTGGCAAAACATGATGCAGATCACAATCTCGTCAATCATTTTACCCCAAATTGTGGCTTTTTGTTGAGAATGAATGCATCATTTGAAAATAGCAGCAAGGCTACTTAGATGCATTTGGACAAATGCAAAAGCAGGTGCAACAGCAATTGTATTTACATCTGACAATTTTGAAACTCAGGCTCTATACCTTTGTAATTTGCTAAACCTAATGTTACAGCATGGTGCACAGAAGTGCAGAGAGCTGAACTTAACATGGTCATGGCTATGGTCATGCAAAAGTCAGTGTCTGTGGTCGGATTTGATCCTGTGGTTTTTGGAGTCCACCATCTACAAAAGCTTACAACAAGGAGCAATGAATAACAGGGAGGTCATATCAGGTGACTTGCTAAATGTTATATAATGAGTCAGTGTCTCTAGTGGGATTTTAAGCTGTGACTCTTCGGTGAAGTCCAGCATCTATGCAATTTTACAATAAGGAGGAATAATTAACAGGAAGGTCAGATCAGGGGACTAGCTTAATGTTATGCAGTGAGTCAGAAGCTGTAGTAGGATTTGAACATGTGATTTCTTGTTTCACACTGCTGTGCCAAAACTAGGGTTGCCACCTATCAGGTTTTTTACCTGGTGATCAGGTTTTCAGGGTCCCTATCAGGTAATCCGGTTTTGCTCTGTGCTGGTCAGGTTTTTGAGCCATTTTGAGTGCTCACATATTTTTGAAACAGATTTTGTCATATCACTCATTATTTCAGCTACATGTCTAGGTTACAAACAAGTTCTGTTGTCAGTGTAGCCTTTTGTTTGTGAATGCAGTCACCCTGGGAGGTGTAAAGTTATGGCCATTAACACCATTAGCACTTACTTAAGCTAATCTTTCCACTGCATCTTAAAGTGGCATAGCAGCAAAGCTGCCCCCACCTTTGTAACAGTAATCAGAGCCAGCTGTCCTGCACTTTCATTTGCTGGCAAACATTTTCATCTCTAACAGAATTTAGGCATTTTTAAATGTTTTAAATTATTTTTTCCCACAAGAAAAAAGTATGATCACTTCTTTGGCTTTGAAATAGTACTGTGGACAAGAATAGGAAATGGAGGCAGAAAAAGATATAATGTATGTATACTGTTGTATGCTATTTACAGTATTTCCCTTACTCCCATCAGATAATATCTGTAAATGAGATTTCTTTTATCTCTGTATGTTTATCTGGTTAACCAATGTCAATCAATCAATAAATAAATAAATAGGAAGAACCTTGGAAAGTAACTTTAACAGGCACAGTACAGTATCTTAACATTTTTATTTCACTGCTGCTTTAAGTGTTGCCTTTTATTGGAGGAACAGTGCATGATGAGTCATGAAAAGGGGTGGGGCTAGAGGCGGAGCTTAGGATCCGGTTTTTGCCTTATCCAAAGGTGGCAACCCTGGCCAAAACCACTAGACAACACTGCCTTTATTTGTTAGTTTAGCATAGCTGCATGCCTCTCATCTTGTCACCACCCAAATGATGGACACTGTGCTTCAAAAGGTGGGAAAATTAACAAAATGTGGGACACCCACTGCCACATGTTAAAGATAGAATGTTGAAAGACTGAAGGACTTTGTGTTTTCATGTTCACACAGTTCACAGCTGATTGAGCAACATAGATTAGCCCACAAGTGATTGGTTAGCTGAGGCCAGCCGATGTCTTGGGTAAAAGCCAAACACATTAGGCATTTAGAAATAAGCATTTCCTAGATATCATTTCTAAATATCCTTCCTATACTAGATGCTGAGCTGTGTGTAAATACAATGATTAACATCTTTCCAATATTATTAACAAAAGCAATCTGTTCTTTAGGACAGTATAGTGTACTTGTAATCAATAATAACTTGCATTTGTCAGTGTCGAATGTTGCTTGCTTATATGTGCTGTTTAGGTATTTGGAAGTGAAAGTACCGTGCCTAAGAACTAAGAACCCCCCCAAGACATCCATTGTATTATTACAGCAATCATAACAGCATAGCTCAGTACTTAGCTCAGTTAAAGAAATAAGCAGAACAACTAAATCTGTATTATTACAGCAATCCCTAAAGTATCCAATCATTGCTTTGTGTCCACTTCAGAGACCCTACTGCAATATAGGACCACAGAGGACCCTGGGCGGGAAGGTGTGCAACTCTAAAGTCCCGGCAGAGCTCCATTGAGCTCGCTCACTCCCCCCCCTCCCCCCCTTGCTCGTTCTATTTCTCCCGATGCTGCAGGCTGCCCTTTTGTGCTGGGCTCCTGCTTGTGTTGGCACCTTTTTCTGCCCACAGAGAAATCTGCAGCAGTCCCGACAGAGCTACGTTAAGCTCCCTCACTCCCCGTCTCTCACACGTTCATTCTGTTTCTCCCAGAGCTGCAGGCTGCCCTTTTATACTGGGCTTCTGCCTGCATTGGCACCTTTTTTTGCCCACAAAGAAATCTGCAGCAGTCCCATCAGAGCTCTGTTGAGCTCACTCACTCCCCCCCCCGTCACTCAGTCGTTCTGTTTCTCCCAGCGCTGCAGGCTGCCCTTTTGTACTGGGCTCCTGCCTGTGTTGGCGCCTTTTGCTGCCCACAAAGACGTTCACAGCTGTCCTGATAGAGCTCCGTTGAGGTCGCTCACTCCCCCTCTCTCACTTACTCATTCTGTTTCTCCTGGTGCTGCAGGCTGCCCTTTTGCACTGGGCTCCTGCCTCCATTGGTGCCTTTTTCTGCCCACAAAGAAATCTGCAGCAGCCTCAACAGAGCTCCATTGAGCTCGCTCCCTCCCCCTCTCTCAGTCGCTTGTTCCATTTCTCCCGGCACTGCAGGCTGCCTTTTTGTACTGGGCTCCAGCCTGCATTGGTACCTTTTCCTGCACACAAAGAAATCTGCAGCAGTCCTGACAGAGCTCCACTGAGCTCACTCACTCCCCCTCTCTCACTCATTCGTTCCGTTTCTCCTGGCGCTGCAGGCTTCCCTTTTGTACTGGGCTCCTGCCTGCACTGATGCCCTTTTCTGCCCACAAAGAAATCTGCAGCAGTCCCAATAGAGCTCTGTTGAGCTCGCTCACTCCCCCTCTCTCACTCGATTGTTCTGTTTCTCCCGCCACTGCAGGCTGCCCTTTTGTACTGGTCACCTGCCTGCATTGACACCTTTTTCTGCCCACAAAGAAATCCGCAGCAGTCCCGACAGAGCTCCGTTGAGGTCGCTCACTCCCCCTCCTCACTTGCTCATTGTTTCTCCCAGTGTTGCAGGCTGCCCTTTCGTACTGGGCTCCTGCCTACATTGGCACCTTTTTCTGCACACAATGAAATCCACAGCAGTCCCGACAGAGCTCAGTTGAGCTTGGTCACTCACCTTCTCTCACTAGATTTTAAAATGCCCCAAACACTGATTTCCCAAAGTGACTGCGCTATTCTGCGCTGGAAGTATGAAAACTTATTTTGTCCTGGATGTGAAAAATGACAGCTGCACTGTTCATAAGAAGGTGTGAAAAAATGCCAGTGTTGAAAATCTGGCATGAAAATTTTACTAATTTGCGAAGTTACAAGGCTGCATGGAAACTGCGCAACGCACACTCGTAACACAGTCATTTTAGGGACTTTCATCACAGCATTTTTAACATAGGCATTTTAGAACTTCTGCTCATGAACAGTGTCACTCTGATTTTCTTAATGTGTCCCAAACACTAGATTTCCCACAGCGACCGCGCTATTCTGCACTGCAAGTGCGAAAACACATTTCATCCAAGATGTAAAAAATGGCAGTTATACGTTTCATAAGGAGGTGTGGAAAAATGGAAGTGTTGAAAATCTGGAGTGAAAATATTGCAAATTCGCGAAGTTACGAGTGTGCATACCAACTGTGCAATGCACGCTTGTAAAACAGTCATTTTTTTTATTTTTCCCACCAAATTTGCAACATAGACTTCTTGAGAGCCCACCTCATGAACACTAGCACTGTCCTTTCATTAATTCATCCCAAAAGGTGATTCCACGCAGTGACTGCAAAATCACCTTTCGGGACTGAATAACGCCATGACAGTGGCTGAATGCATGAGGATGGGTCCCAATAACCCCATGTTCAAAATTTGGTGCCAAAATTCCCAAACATCCCTGAGATATGCACCAAAGTTGAAAAAAACCCTATTTATGCCATTATACAGCTTACCGGCATTTTCTCAGTTCGCGGTCGGCTTTGAAGAGTGCAGGCGTGTTCCGGTCCTCTGATGATCATCACACTGGGCTCCGGAGGTAAGTATGGGGTGGGGGGTGGGGAGGCAGGACAAGCAAAGGGTGGGCGCAGGTTGGGGAGGGGGCAGGGAGACCATGAGGGACAGTTTTCTTTTTTTAATAGGTTTAAAAAAATCGCGGGACGGTTTTCTTTTTCAGGGGCATTTAGCACGCCAGGTGGGCTCCAGCTTGCCACCTGAGTGTTTTTTGGGAATCTGTAGCCAACGGGGATTGGACACCCCATCGGCACATACTGAAAGGGGGACACAAGACCCGAGGGGATTGGGCACCCACCTCGGCACAGAATAAGCGGGGGACTTATGCAGGGGTGGGCTCCCCATCGGCAAGGGGAAGGGGGCACTGAAGCCGATGGGGATTGGGCACCCCATCGGCAAGCTCTGCAATGAGGGGTCGCTCCCTCATTGCAGCAGATGATGCTGCAATGATGAGGCAGCCCCTGATTGCAGCGGCTAAAATGTTTCAAGGTGGTGGCATGCTGGCTGAACTAGTGTCAGCAGCAGCGTGCCACCCCATTGGGGAATGCAGGCGAAGCCTCCAAAGGCAGTGGGGGCATTGGCCACAACAGTGCCACACTGCCACAACCTGCTTCTGCAGCAAGCTGCTGCAACATGTTTCTTGCGCATGCACACAAGCAACATAACAAGGTACATTTGGTCTCATCTTAATATAAGCCTTGGGTTGCATGTGTTATTGTGTTCATGCTAGCACTTGCGCAGATCAAATATATTGCTGATAATGGATTTGAGAAGTGTGTCATTGCTGGTCCAATGCAGGGCTGTCTGCAGCGGGCTTGACAGTCTTGGATCAATCATCATCTAGGCTGATCATGATACTCTTCATGGCTTGCTGGGTGGAAACTTTGTGAAGTTCAAAGGAAAAAGCCACACGTATTACAGGGTGGCTCTTTGCTTTGGTCTGCATGACACCTCCCAGCAGACAGCTAATCAGTGTTATGATCAGCCTGTGCATTGTCCTCCCCACTGGCAATGCAACTCACTGCCCATAACCCCTACTGAACCTCTGTTTGCCCCTTTTAAACAATTCTTCCCTCTGCCAAGTATTCCTCCCACCTCCCTGTTGTTTCTTGTAACCTATTTAAACAATTCCACCATCTGCAGATAATCCCACCCACCTCCCCATTTGCTTCTTGTTCCCATGACCCTTTTAAAAAGATTCCACCCTCTACCAAGTATGCCTGCTACCTTCCCATCGCTTCCCGTGCCCCATAAATGTGAACCCAATACTAGGTTCCTCAATACCCAGTGCTGGCACCTGAAATAAAGAAAACAGTTCCTCAGTCCCTCAATGCCTCGGAACCCCAGCGGTCGCTCCCAGCTATCTGCCTGCCTGCCCTGCTTCCGCAAGCTCACTGCCAGAGCAGGTAGCGCCGCTGCCCAGGAACCTCCCACAGCCATCTAGAGACTCCTGCCAACCAGCCCAGCATCTAATCAGACCGTTGCCTGAGTGTTTAGCACCGCTGCCTCGGAACCCTGGTGACCACTCCCAGCTATCTGCCTGCCTGCCCTGCTTCCTCAAGCCTGCTACTGAAGAGGGTAGCTCTGCCACCCAGGAACCTCCGACGGCCATCCATAGACTCCTGCCTGCCAGCTCAGCATCTGATCAGATTGCTGCCTGAGTGGGTAGCGCAGCTGCCTCAGAACCCCGGCAGCCACTCCCAGCTATCTGTCCACCTGCCCTGCTTCCTCAAGCCTGCTGTCAGAGTGGGCAGCTCCACCATCCAGGAACCTCCGACAGCCATCCACAGACTTCTGCCCACCAACCCAGCATCTAATCAGGCACGCTCATCCTCCGAGGAGCTGGAGCTTGAATGCCATTAATTTGACTGGCTCCACTAGCTTGGAGCAGGCCTGTGATTGGACGCTTCCCCTCCTTGCCAGCCTGCCATTGGATGGGCTTGTCTCGGCGACTTTTTTTGGACTAGTGCGGTGCCTTTCTCTGCCATGCCTTCTATCTTTACTTGAACTGTATATTTTAGAACTGCATATCTTAGAACTGTATATTTGCTCTGCCTGATGTTAACACTAGCTGTGGTTAGATGAAGCTCTCTTCTTTCTTTTTGAAATGTGCGTAATGCTTACATGGCTAATTTGTTAGAGCCCAGCAGGATAGTTTAGATCTTAAGCATTTTGTGCTCTACACTGCTGTAACTCCCTTTTAGAACTTAAACATTAAAAAACAAAATGTTTTAAACCAATGCTCTGTTTTGCTGAAACTCCCTACTCTGCTTCTACCTAAACTGTCTACTCCTTTCTCTTCCCATTCTTGTCTCCTCTTGGTGCTGTGCCCTAACTGAAACTTTCAGCTCCAGCACTTTGCCCACTTGCTCTCTCCCTACCTAGCACACATTCTGCTCTTCATCTCACTCTCCCCTCTGCTGCACTCAGTGCCATCTCCCAGTTCCCCCTATTGAAACTCCTTGCTATCCCTGCTTCACAGTGCTTTACTTGGCTGTTTTTCCCCCCTTCTATTTCCTTTTCTCGTTGTACTGCTCCGATCCTCTGGCTCCTGTCCCAGACAACCCCCCTCCCCAAATTCTCTAAACACCCACTAGCTGCCCTCAGCTTAATCCTACGAATGCCCACTTTTGTCACTACCTGCCCCTAGCTTTGTTCACAGCCCCAAGACCTCCCACCAATTAAACTGAGGCGCTGACCCTAGCCCATATCTAACCAGACTTTGTCTTCTCTCTCCCCCTCTCTTCCAGACCACTGCCTGAGCGGGTAATGCTGCCAAATTGGAACCCTGGCAGCTGCTCCCAACTATTTGCCCACCTGCCCTGCTTCCTCAAGCCCGTTGCCAGAGCGGGTAGCCCTGCCACCCAGGAACCTCCGATGACCATCCACAGACTACTGCCCACCAGCCCAGCATCTAATCATGTATGCTTGTCCTCCGAGGAGCCATGGCTTGAATGCCACTGATTTGATTGGCTCTGCTAGCTTGGGGCAGGCCTGTGATTGGACGCTTCCCCTCCTTGCCAGCCTGCCATTGGATGGGCTTATCTTGGTGGCTTTTTTTTTTTGACTGTTGCATAGCCTTTCTCTGGCATGCCTGCTATCTTTACTTGTACTATATATTTTCTCCCACCCGTGCACCCCAACCCCGGCCTTTATTAAACACCCCATCTCCCCCCACACTCCTCCTCTGTTCATCCTTGCCTGGAGACAGCCACTGGCTCCTCCCTTAAGGGGCTGTCACTATCTCCCCTTAAAGGAGCTGAATCAACTCTCTTTGGTTTGAAGCACATATCATTCGACTGCTCTCCCTCTCTTCTGGATGAAACTCCTGTTCACTCCTGCCCAGCAAGTCAGATACTTGTCTAGCCTCCTATCCCTTCTCACCTCTTCCCACCTCAACCCCCCCAATTTCCTCCCACTGCACTACCATCATTCCCACTAGGCTAAAGCTGTCTCTGTTCCATAAACCTCTTCCCACCTCAACCTCTCCATTTCATCAAACTGCACTACCATCATCCCCACTTGGCTAAGTTCTCTCTGCTCTCTAAATCTCCTTTCAAGCAGGACCTAGCATACTGGCATCTAGCGGGCTCTGCAGCTTGCTCCCTATTAGTCTTATTTTCACTCACCATTTCCTCAAACCCGAGCTAAGCCCATCTGGGCTCTCCTACAGAGCGGCCACTTCTCCCACTTCAGGATCCCTTGGGAAGCCTTGATTTGGCTCTCCCCTCCAGGACCCACCTGCCCGAGTCTTCCAGCCGAGCGCCTCTGTGGCACAGCCACTGCAAACCTTGGCCGCCACCTCCAGCCAAGTGCTTCTATAGCGTGGCCACTGCAAACCTTGGCCATTGCCACCTGCAAGCTCCCCGGGGAAGCCCTGACCAGGCTCTCCCCACAGAAGACAGTGTCTACTTCCCCATTGGTATCCTAAATGTAGCTACCACTAGGGGCATCTCAGCCATCTGTACCTACTGCCCAGAGACATCTCAACTCAGCCATGACCTACGGCCTGAACCACCTTCACTGATAGAGCTGCTTAACCCTACCCATGAAAGGAAGCCCTACCTGCCGCCTACCCAAACACGGATACACGGCATCACTGTGTTTCCAATACTGGCACCCACTCCTACTAGAGCCTTGTAAAGCCTCATTTTAATTGCCATTATTGCCACCCAGGGAATTTATAGTGGGCCCAACAAATCCTACCTGATTACTCAGGAGAAGGTAATCTTAAATGTGTATGGAACTACAACCACATTGCCAATTGAAGAGTTCTGCAACCTTCATCAGCTACCATTCAATAAATCAGGGGTTGGGTCCCCAATGTATGATCCAGCCAAGGTGCCACTACTCAGCGGTCTCGTAATCCATGTAGAGTACACTAAAGCTAAAGCGACCAGCAAAAGGCAGCGACTCCTCTATAAAAAAAATAATTCAGGAGCATCTCCTCCATCTATTTATACTACTCCTACTACTGATGTCTGGCAATGTGAATCCCAACCCTGGCCCTACAACCAACTGCTACACTCATCCACAGAAAAGCCCTGGACTTGTGCTTGCCTCACTAAATATCTGCAGCTTTCTCCCCAAACTGGACTTCCTGAAGGCCTGGGTCACTCCGCATAACCCGTATGTGTTATCTGTCATGGAAACCTGGCTGTCCTCGAAGATACCTGACATGGCCATCTCTCTGCCTGGCTACACCCTATACAGACAGGACCGACAATCAAAAAGAGATGGGGGCTGTGTCATCTACACCAAAGACCACCTTCAGGGTCATGTAATACCCTCACTGTGTAGCAGTGACAACCTAAAAGCCCTGGCCAGCAAACTGCTAATAGGGGCCCACAACAGAGTTCTTACCCTACTCTCAGTTTATATTCTGCTGAAACTATCTCTGTCCAGTGCCAACAACCTGCTGGACTATATCAACACACTGAGCCTAAACACTTAAATAGTACTATTAGAAGACTTTAATATCAACTGGCTCTCACCTGCATCTACCGCCATCAAGGATACCCTTTCCACAACCCATTTCTCCCAAATGGTGGAGACCCAGACTAGATTCAACTATAAGACTGGCACCAGCACACTACTTAACTGGGTCCTCACAAACCACCCTGCGCATATCTCCGACCTTGCCATTCTCCCTGATGCCCAGAGCGACCATTCCCCTGTCAAATGTATATGGAACAAGAACTACTGTAAGCTCCCCACCAGAATTAAAAAGAAGGCTGCTCTTAAAGGGCCACCTGCCACAACTAAAAGCTAACCTCAAACTCCTTGACTGGTCAGACCTTGTAGAATCCAATGATGTGGATGCGACGCTTAACCTCTTTATTGCAAAACTTAACTCTGTCTGC
Source organism: Neoceratodus forsteri (assembly GCA_016271365.2). Classification (NCBI taxonomy): domain Eukaryota; kingdom Metazoa; phylum Chordata; order Ceratodontiformes; family Ceratodontidae; genus Neoceratodus; species Neoceratodus forsteri. The sequence goes on along the minus strand of CM028130.1, from coordinate 1,521,581,764 downwards.
GACAAACATGCACCTGTCAAAACAAGGAAAACCAAAGGACCTCTTAACCCCTGGATTACCCCTGAACTAATAGCACTGCTTGAAGTAAGACATCAATACTGACTAAAAGTTCGATCACAGGGCTCTGCAGCAGACATTCAGTGATATAAAAAGGCTTGTAATGACTGTACAAAAGCGATCAGACAGGCAAAGAGTAAATTTTACAAAGAAGCCCTCACCAACTCATGGAACAACAACAAGTCCTTCTAGGCAAACTTGCAGGATATTACAGGGAAAGATCCAAAAACACCACCTGCTGTGCTCACTGTCGATTGTGTCCCTACCTTAGACCCCCTACTCATTGCCAGCTCACTGAATCAGGCATTTACTGACCTCAGTAGTGTTCTCCTGATGGACTTCTTCAATGCCCCTAACCCAAGAGATACTGTAAGGGCGTCTACAGCACCTCCTCACTGACCACCTTTGTGCTTCAAGACAGTATCTGAGGCAGATGCAAGAAAATATGTAGAGAAGTTCCTAGGAAAATCAAGGCATAGTGGGGACTCACTGGACCTTAAATTTGTTCGCCTGACACTGGACAAAATAATTGGACCACTACAAAAATAATTAACCTCTTCCTCTGCCACTCTCAATTCCCTCAAAGATGGAAGTCTGCCACAGTAACTCCTGTATATAAAAGTGGGGACAGAACATTACACAACAATTACAGACCAATCTCCTTACTCCCGCCACTCTCCAAGGCACTGGAGCGGATTATGGCTGATCAGACGGTGGAGTATCTTAACCAATACAAGATCCTCTGCCCAGAGCAACATGGGTTCCAGGGAAGCCACAGTACCATCACAGCCCTTCTAGAATTCACCAAGTTCATCAACAATGCCTTGGACTAAGGACACCTAGTAAGGGCATCCTTCATTGACCTATCAATGGCTTTTGTTACAGTTCACCATGCCCTCTTTCTCGAGCAGCTTTCTGAAATTGGACTTGCAACAGAAACCATGGACTGGTTTAGCAGCTACCTGAGCCTCCACTCCCAGCAAGTTAGGATTGGGGAAGTTCTATCCGATAGCTGACCTGTCAGATATGGTATACCACAAGGGTTGATACTGGGACCGCTGTTATTCAGTGTCTTCTTAAACAACCTACTGGCCACTTGCTGATGCTGCATGCCCTTATACGCTAATGATGCAGTAATCTTTGCCAGCAACCTGTGCCTGGAACTCCTCAAAATAGATCTCCAAAGCGGCTTTGCATCAGCCAAAAAATGGTTCATAAAACAAAAGCTGGTCATGAATTATAAAAAGACCAAAACTACCCCTTGGCAATATGGAAAGACAGTGGCAGCACCCTGGAACTCATCCCACACTTCAAATACCTGGGGTTACAATTGACTCCTCCATGTCCTTCACACAGCACATCGACAATGCTGCTAAAGCCATCAACATCAGAATCGGCATCCTCTACCTACATAGGCATTGTCTCACCCATGAAGTGCTGAATCTGGCAATTAACAGTTCAATTGTATCCCTTATAGATTAAGGACTGGTAATATATGGATCTACAACTGACATGGTACTCCAGCGCATCTCAGTTGCCCTAAATAAAGCCTGCCACATGCTTACAAATGCACCTAAACTAACCCATACCTGCGAACTCTATATCTGTGCTGGCTGGCTCTGTCTTAATGACAGAATAAAAAAGCAAACCTGCTTTCTTGCCAAAAAAGACTATGCTAAACCAGCTTCCTCCTGGAGTACAGAACCTACTGTCCCTACTGCTAAACACCAGACAAACCAGGAGCTCCTCCACACAAACCTTCCATGTGCCCAGATGCCGCACATCCATGGCATAACTTAATTTCTCTTACATCACTCTGGACAAACACATTACCGCCTGATATCTCTGGTGCTACTACTCTTGGATCTTTCAAACTCAGACTGTGCCAACACCTTATTGACATGAGTACTTGCAAATGCTACCACTGAGACATCCCACACACTGGCTGACTACTACCAGCACTTCCCAGCCCCTATCCTTTGGGATAGGCAAACCTCGGCATTTAGCAATCCCCCTCAACTCCGTGTACCCTATCCTATCACAGTTGAACCCCTGCCTCTTCCCACACTGACCTGCTTAACCTGCCTCTCTTTCCCCTTCTTTCTCCTGTTCCTCCTACTGATGCAGGCATACTTTGTACAATGCCACAGCTTATCTGTTCCTGACTGGATTTTATGTACCTGTTATGTTTAATACTCTCACTGTCTGTTTGTTGTACTCTTGTTGTATTATCTGTATATTGCCCTCAGTTTTTTTTGCCCTGTTGTTTAATGTATTTGATATGGAACCTCTCAATGAGCATCTGCTCACAGGTGTATCCAAGATTTCAATAAATAAATAAAATAAAATAAAAAAGTCTATTTTTTTAAACACTATAAAAAAAGAAAATGGCCCATCAATGTGTATTGCTGCCTCCTGCCTGCTGGTGCCATTTTCCAAATCCCACCCAATCCTGTGACTCAAAACCCACCACCCCACACCCTCCCAACCCTTACTTACCTACCTACCTAGGGTCCGACTCTGTAATCCTCTCTGGACCGCAGATATGTCATCACTCTTCGGAACTGGACCAGGAATTGAGGAAATCAAGTATCTTGCAGTCAATGTATTGCAATGCATTTTGAACTAGTACTTACAACTTGGGTCATTTTTCAATATTTTTCCACCAAATTTTCAACTTGACCTTTTTGGGATCCCACCTCACGAACAAGGTAGGTGAACTTTTTAATATCCTACCTGAAAGGTGATTTCGCAGTCATGCCACAAAATCACCTCTTGAGCAGGATTTGAACATTTTCACCTACTTGTTTCATGAGGTGGGGTCATAAGAAGACTATGTTGAAAATTTTGAGTCAATTTTGCTGTCACCTGCAGTTTAATACCACTCCTAGCACTGCCTTACTCGTACAGTACTCCAATCTTGGTTGCTGTTTGCACTTCTTTTGCTTGCTGCTCTTCAGATGCTCTGTCTAGCCTAACTTGTTCATTTTTGTTTATACTTCACTGTTAATTTGTATTTTGATTTAAGTACTTGACTGTTGTACCTTATTGTTGTGTTCTCCCCATCCCCTCCCCCGACACTTCTGGAAATAAGCTATTTCATTTCAGTATGTCTTTCTGGTAAATCTTTTAAAATAAATATACAATATTTCAAACCCCAGGAATTTCTCACTTATGCTTAACAACTGCAATCATTCACCTGGAAAGAAATGCTCTGGAGTCTAGACGTTTATGCTAATTATAGAATCTTAGAATGAAATCCCAAACTCTGCAGTGTGGGCACACTTACACCTGCATTCTAAAGGCAGATAAATTTTTCCACATGAGGAAGCAATTTACCCTGAAGTCCCATCTTCACTTCTGAGCCAATCATGGTATATTTTGTTATTTTTATAGAGTTTAACCTATTTAGATACTTTATTGAAAGTCTGTATTGGGGAGTATTTGTGTGTTTTCTGGTGGTTTTGTCTGGTTCCATATCAGTTCCCAGGAACCAGAGAAGGTCATTTTGCAGTATGGTTCCTGTTATGGGAAACTGCTTCAAATTTCATTTAAAATTGCACTTTTGCATATAAATTTAAAATCTTTGCCCCCATTGCTCAAAGGTAGCCTTATTGCAGTGTCCATCAGAGTTCACTCTCAACTGTGGTCTTTTCTGAAATACAAGCACATTACAGATCTTTCTCAACCATAGTGGGGGAATCCAAATCTCACTATTGATGGTAAACCTCTTAACTTGAAATGGATCTCCCAATTGGGGGATCACCCCCCTCAACTTCTTTGTTTGGAAAGATGCCTCTTGGTTAACTTCCCCTGAAATTTTACATAAAGCCCATATTCTGAACTCTGTTATCTTTAAAATATTCCAATTGCACCACCTGATTGTGAAATCTTTTGGTTCTGTTCCACCCGTACCTTCAAGCCCATCCTGTATGATAAAATTGATTCCCCTTGCAGGCCTTCCCCATGCTGTCTCTAAAATGTATGGGATAATACACAACTGGAAATGGCCTGATTGTTTTGGCCCGACACAATTTTGGTCTTCTCTCTTTCCCCATCAGGAAATTAATAGGCCCTCCTTGTGGTTGAGTTGTCATAAATACGTTAGACAAGACAAACTCTGGTTAATACAGTTTAAAATCTTGCATAACTTCTATTATTCACCTCAGAAATTGGCTAGGTTGGGACTCCTATCTTCTTCCACATGCACCCATTGCCAGCAGGATGAGGGTAATCTACTGCATATTTTCTGGACATGTGCCAAGATAGTCCCCCTTTGGAATATGATCCAACAGAGGGCTGACCCTCTGTTAGGTTTATCCAACCTCTTTTCTCCCGAAATATGTGTATTGGGGGATCTTTCCTCTGTCACAGTCACTAACAGAAAATTTCACATAACCCTTATAGCTATGTCGGTCAAGAATCTGGTCTTGCATCATTGGAAAGATATGACTGACATTACTTATAGTGAGTGGTTACAGGAGTTACTGGCAAATCTGAGAATGGAAAAGACAATTGCTAGTCTACATGATCAATCTCAGAAATTTCATAAGGTTTGGGGCCCACTCGTGACATTGTATTTGCTCCAATCGCCATAAAGGTTTTCCTCTTTCCAGTTGGTAGCTTACCCTGTGTGAAGGAATGGGAAAAGGGAGAAAGGGATGGGGAGAGAGGGAGGGAGAGAGAGTTGATCTATTTACTAGTACATATTACTGTCTCATTTGTATATATGTATTTTTGGATCTTCTCTCTGTAACTGTATAAAAATAAATAAAAGTTTCAATTGCAAAAAAAAATCATTTAAAAAAAACTTATTCTGCATTTTAAATTGTACTGCTCTGCAATTGTTTCACTATCGTATTCCTGGTTCCTTGTTTGGGGAACCGAGATGACAATTTGTATTTACATTCAGTTCTGACACCATTTGGTGTTCTGTTTTTGGTGCAGTTCTATTTACAAATGAAATGGACTGCGTTTTTTGTGTTTTAACTAAAAAAAAAAAAAAAAAAGATTTTGTGAATAAGAATGTTTTTTCCAGGGTGATCGGTATTTGGCATAATTGCCAGGCCCAAGAAGAAGAAGACAGGACCCACAGACTTTGAAAATTATACAACTATTTTCAGCTCCTGGCTAAGGTAGTCTGCCATGAGTTGTGTTTGAGGTGCCTGGGTCCACATCTTGATTTTGTCAATTGTGAACTTTGTGTGAAGTTTTGCCCTAAAACACAAAAACAAAAATTAGAACACATTAACCCCCCCCAAAAAAATTAGAACACATTATGGCTTCTCAGTCTGCCTCCTTGTTACCTAAAGGCTCTGATGAGGGTCTAGCCCCTCTAAGTAAGCAACATAACAAGAAAAGGCTGCAAGAGATGGTTCATAAATCAGGGTGTCTCAACAGGGGAACCCTGAGTCCAGCAAAAGTAAAAAAGCCTGCGCAGACACCAGAGGCAGTGCCTGCTAAGAAAAAACAAAAATAAAAACATGTCACTGTCTCTCCTCCTGAAGAAGGAAAGGAGCCCTCCAGTAAACAAAAAATAGAATGCCCTCAGTACAGGATATGAAACAGGTACTTCTGGATGTGTTCCAGGCTAGTGCAGATGGTTGCTGAACCAACCTGGCTAGGTAATACGTTGAACCTGGTATTAGTAAATGGGGAGATGGTGAGGGAGCTACGGGTGAAGGACCCACTAGCAGGGATTGACCACCTGTCAGTGTGGTTCACTCTCAGCATCAGCAGGGAGGCTGTGGGGTCAGCAACAAAGGTAGTGGTCTTCAGATGGGCGGACTTTGGGAGGATGAGGGACATACTGAGGGGGCACGTTGAGGGGATTAGGTCAGAGATGGACTCACAAAAGAAGTGGGATATCATAAAGTCTTGGCTGAGGGAGGCTACTGAAGCATGCACCAGGACTCTGAGCAAGAAGGCCAGGGCTAATGTGCCATGCTGGATGACCAGGTATGTGTTGGAGGGGGTGGGACCAAGAGAGTGGCTTTTAGGAGACTGAAAAGAACCGGGAGGGAGGAGGACAGGGAAATGTATGTGAGGAGGACCAAGGAGTTAGTAAGAGAGGCCAAGGCCTCCAAGGAGCTGATGCTGGCTCAGGGCATCAGGGAGGGGGAGATGGAATTCTATAGATATGTAAGGGAGAAAAGGAACTGCAGGGACTGGATAGTCTGGATCAAGAAGGATTGGGGGGGTGGAGAAGTAGGAGGAGGAGGAACAGGCAGAAGTACTGAATGAATACTTCTGCTCTGTGTTCATGAGGGAGGTAGGAGGTCCACTACCTCCATGGACTGGGAGGGTGGGGGAGGAGGTGGGAAGAAGTGACTGACGGGGTGATTCTGGAAAGCAAGGTATTGGAAGGTCCGAAGGCACTTATGGTGGATAAGGCACCAGGTTCAGATGGCATTCACCATAGGGTGTTGAGGGAGATGGCAGAGGTGTTGGCTGGGCTGCTGAATGACCCATTCAACACCTCCCTGGACATGGGGTGCATGCCACAGGACTGGAGGTTGGCTCATGTGGTGTCTATCCACAAAAGTGGCCCAAAGGATGAGCCGGGTAACTACAGACCTGTCAGTCTCACTTCCATAGTGGGAAAACTTATGGAAGCAATCTTGAAGGAGAGACTAGTAGCCTTTCTGGAGGTCAGTGAGCTCCAGGATGGGCTGCAGCATGGATTTGTCTTTGGGAGATCATGCCAGACCATCCTAATAGAATACTACAACTGGGTCACAGGAAGTTGGATAAGGGCCATGCAGTGAATGTCCTATACCTAAATTTCAGCAGGACCTTTGATTTGGTCCCTCATCAGTGACTGGGGGAAAATCTGAAATACGTAGCGGTGGAGGCTAAGATGGCTAACTGGATCAAGAATTGGCTGGAAGACAGACTGCAACGGGTAGTTGTGGGGGGCAGACTCTCCTAGGCCAGTGATCAATGGTGTGCTGCAGGGCTCTGTGCTGGGGTCAGTGTTGTTTGGCCTGTTCATATTGGATATTGTACATGGAGTTGGGAGCAATATCAGTTTGTTCGCTGACAATGCCAAGATGTTGTGGATGACATAGAGGGGTGGCAGAAGCTACAGGGTGACTTTGCACTTCTTTGCGTTAAAACCCAATTACCACCTTGCTGACAACTCCTCAAGTCTGGTTCAAGACAAATCCATGCTGCAGCCCATCCTGGAGCTCACTGACTTCCAGGAAGGTTACTAGGCAGACTTGAGGAGTTGTCAGCAAGGTGGTAATTGGGTTTTAATGCAAAGAAGTGCAAAGTTATGCACTTCGAGGTGAAGAACTCGAGGAGGGAATATTGGTTGGGTGGGGTGCGGCTAGGTGTCACTGAGGAGGAAAAGGATCTAGGGGTCATAGTAATGGGGAGCATGAACAGCTCTGTTCAGTGCAGGAAGGCTGCAGCTAAGGCCAATAGGATGCTGGTGTGCATTGCGAGGGGGTTCTCATTCAGACACAAGGATGTGATCCTGCCCCTGTACAGATCCTCGGTCAGGCTGCATTTGGAGTACTGTGTGCAGTACTGGCATCCATATCTGATGAAGGAAATCAGGCTGCTTGAGGTGGTGCAGCATAGGGTGACAAAATTAATACAGGGGATGGAAGGCAAAACCTACGAAGAAAGGCTAAGACACTTGAGTTTGTACACACTGGAGAAGAGAAGTGATCGGGGGATATAATTGAAACTTTCAAATACTTGAAGGGGATCAACAAATCTGGCACAGAAGGGTTGTTTAAGCTCAGGAAGCAAAAGGACATGAGGGCACATGGGCTAAGACTGGAGGGTGGCAGATTCAAGAGGGAGATGAGGAGGCATCATTTCACTGAGAGAGTGGTGTCAAAATGGAGTGCTCTACCAGAGGAGGTGGTGGCATGCAGGACAGTGGGCAGTTTCAAAAGAGCATGGGATGGGACGGGGGGGCTAGGTAAACAACGCTGAGCAGTTTCTGAGGGTAAGAGGGTGGATGGGGGGTGGGGCAGCTGCAGTATAGGGATACTAGCTGTGCATTCAAGCAGACTTAATAGACCGTAAGGCCTGTTTCTGCTGGCAAGCTTCATATATTTGTATGTTTGTATGACAAGTTTAGTAGTTTATGTTTATTTGTTCGACTTTTTAAGTCATTATAAAGTTATCAATATAAAAAAAACTGAAATACAATACAGTACAGAATCCATAATTACATAGATCTTTAAAATAATGCAATCAGCCTTCAGTATTATAGCAGAAATAAACCGTTAATTAGTACATTTAATGTAAATCCATGCTATTTATGTGGGCATTAAATCATCAGATTCTATTAATCTCCTAAACTAAGTATGACCTCAGAGATTCTTTCTGGTGCAATTTATTATGTGTTTTCTGAGTCATACTTCTGAAACCACCATAGATTTCTGGCCACTAGAAATCCATATTTGTACTACAGCCCAACCAACAGGAGCACCAGTCCAGCTCTAAGGAAATTACTGTTGCAGGTGCCCAGTATTTGTATAAAAATTTCATTACACATACATATGTTACCCTGACACAATCTGCTCTCCTGTTACTGTTCCAGGGCATTTCATATTTTATAGGCACTAAGTACAATGCCTGCGGCTTCTGCTAAATTGGAGGCCTTGCAGCATCCCAATAGGACAAACTCCTTTTATTTTCATCCCATGAACAATAAAAACCTGCTTTGGGCAAAATACTGGACACCCCAAGGCAATAATGCCCAGGGTTACTTTCCAAGTGGGCCACCTGAGATCATAAATCATTGAACTTTAGAGAAGGAAACCTTGAGTTCCCAAAGGGCTAACTGAGCATAAGGCATCCTCTAGCCTTGTCTCAATATGCATGTTTCATACAGGTGTGTAGCCAGGGATTTCAGATCTGCACACCAAGTGGACTCACTGCTATCCCCCCCTCCCCCGTTAGGGTGAGCTACCCCCCCACCCAGGCTGTAGCCAGACAATATACAAATGTATACCAGGACCATGTTTGTTGCCTCATTTGGTACAATAAATACAACTTTTATATCTCATGACAGTGGTTTTGCCATGCATGGGTAAATACGAATGCCCAGAGCCTGTAAAGTTGTAATGTCCTTGGGATGCAAAGAGAGTATGAGTGACCAGTCCTTCTAGTTTGGGCTCCTATGAATACAATTACAGAAATGTTCAGTATTTTCTTTGTTAGTTTTCATGGAAAAAGGAAGCAGTTCAGATCCTATTAGCTACCCCCCTTAAATAAAACTGCACACCATGGAGTGCTTGGAGTATACCTGCCTACACCCATGGTTTCATATCCCAAAACATTACTTGCCCCACAATTTCAAGGCCTGGCAAATCATGTTAGTAACTTGTAATAGCCAACAGAAACTCTTTACCTTTTTGAACAGATTCACGACACAACCCTGGCCAGCATAAGCTGCTCCTGATGGAGACAGCTGCACCACAATTGGGGCTATAGCAAACCTAGCACTTGGTGGGCCTAGCGAAATAACAGGAGTCCAGATGATTGTAAGCAACATTACTTATACCTAATTAAATTAGACTTGTTCTTTAAGCTCTAGTCCCTTAGAATTTCAAACTCTAGATGAACTTGATTTATACATATAGAATACATTGAAAAGTAGTAAATAAAACACATTTCTTCTATCAGCTGGATGTTAAATAATGCTTTAAAAGTTTTAAACACTTTCTCTCCTTTTGAGAATTATCCTAAATTTTATACTTAAATTAAAAATAGAATAACGCCCAGACAAGCAGGAACTAAAAGGCTCCCTTTGATCACTGGAGTCTGTCAAATTATAAAATACCAGTATTATACATTTTTGAGAGTCCTTGCTCTATAAATGTTATTGTCCTATGTTACTTTCTTATTATATTTCCAGGATACCTAGATAGGGATATGAACTGAACAAATGGACAGTAATAATAGCTGCTTCACAATTATTACTTGCAAATGTAAAATTCATAAAAAATGTTTATCATTTTTGACATTTGTGCTCAAAGTATCCTGTTATGTAAGTGAAATGCTTTTTTTTTTTTATTTCACATTTTTTGGCCCCACCTGCCAGAAGGGCTCTTGTATTCTGGCCCTGTCTCCCTGTTCGGGGACCATTCAGCATGGCAATGGGGTGAGGGAGTTTGCTTAGTTATGTGAATGACTTTGCAATTCCTTGCCCACCATGAAGGCACCGGCACACAGGACCAAAGTCCAGGTGAGAAGTCGTGCAGAGACACGGCTTCCGCCAGGCTCCTAACAGCGTCCTCCCTTCCCAACATCATCCACTAACCAGATCGTTACCTAACCCTCCCCAGGAGAGGAGAGTTGTCAGATGACAGCTCAATCCAGCTCCTCCCTCCCTCTCCTGCCGATCCCTGACATCCTGGGCTCATTCTCGAACCCGGGTCATCAGCACAGTATGAGGCCTCAATCCTCAGTGCCACCAGGCCGGCAATTGAAATGCTTTTTAATAACTCAGTGACATCTCACTCGCCTCCATCTTCCTCTCCTTTAGTAGATAAAATGAGGGAATAAAAAGTCTGAAACCCAGTGACTCTCATGATAGTCACCCTCAAAACATTCAGCACAAACTGAAAACCAGCTTTATGGCCATAGGATAATAAAGGAGCCCAGAGCCATTCGTGGCACCAATGAAACTGTCAGGCATAGAAATACATGCAACAAAAGTTCAAGCTCCTTAACAAAAATCATAGGGAAATGCCGGAGTGCACAAACCCATTTTCTTCCTTTATTAATTTGTCTAGATATTAATCAGTAAGAATTCATTGCATAGGAGAAACCAGGTTTTAAAGTTTAAAATAGTTTATTTATTTAGTTATTTTTTATTTTAGTCTTTGGTAACCGGGTAAGGCCCACTAGGCACAAGTGCCTGTTTTCAGAGGTGACCTGGGAGCACTGGGCTGTTAAGTGACTTGCTCAGAGTTGCACAGTATGCAAGTGGAGGTTGTGAGAATCAAACTTAGGTCTGGGCTGCTGGATGTACCAAGCTCATTCACACCTCGTTCCTCTAACCTCTAGGCTATACTGCCAGCATACATAATAAATGAATACAGCAAGAATTCCGGTTCTGCGATGATAGTTCATGGAGTGGAGCCAAAGCCTTCAAACCCCAGTTTTATTAGTCTGGGCAATAAATCAACAACTGGAAAAAGATAGTGTCCCTTGGGAATTTATGAGGTCAGAATGCCAAAATGGCCCTACCATCTCCCAAAGTCAGCCCTCCATTGTTTGGAATCGAGTCACAATCAATTTTCATAGGTCAGAAAATTACCAAGCAAATGAGGACTGAACAAAAACCAAGTTAAGCCATTTTCCATCAATTTGAAAAATGACACCTCAGAATAGCTATTACAAATTCAGGACAATAATCATAACAAAGGGGTTGATAGCCATAATTTCAGCAGGTTAGCTCCATTTTTCCCATATTGGGGTTCATTGGATACCTTACTTTAGTTACAGATCATCTTTACTTCACCGGGAAATCCTTCATCCTTAATTAAACAACAATTCGTAGTTATCTCCACCTTCGTGTGCTTCTTTCCAGGGAATCAAGTAAAAATTAAAGCCCCTTTAAATTCAGACTCCTAAGTTGTATTTTCTTTTGTGCCGAGATCAATTGGTCCATCTGTAAAATAATGTAAAAAGAAATGCTCCACTGAGCGTAGTATTTTCTTGACTATTAAGAAACAATATCCTATCCCATTAGATAACATTGGCCTGACTTTTAGAATATAGAAAAACACCTCCAAGCGCCAATAGCATGAACAAGCTCACGGGCTCTCTCTCTCTCCTGGTATCAGATTATAGACAGGTACAGCGCCGATTCTGATTCCAGTTCGAACTCTGCAGTCCTCCAAATATCCTTCCAGCGTCAGACATCAGCCGGTCAAACCAACACTGGAGCATCTCAATATTCTCAGTATTCACCCCAAAATAAATAAAAATAGGAGGTTCAATGAGCCGTTTACTAAAACTCTCAGTAAGCTGTGAATATCACACAGCTCTCAGGGTGCCGAGACAAGAAAGTCCTGTCAAGTGCCACTATCCTTTGATGTCCTAGTAGCGTTTGATTTCTCCAAAATGAAAACACAACTTGACCAGACTAAAAAGCTGGGAACATTTAGAATGTAAAAGGACATCTTTAGGGTAAGAGTCCCAAAACTAAATTCTAAAATGTTAAAATGTAAAAAGACAAAAACAGGGAGCATCTGGGAGTGAAGCAGCAGCAGTGCGGCCATCTTGCCACTCATCTTGATGCTGCACCCCCCAACCTTGGTCACGGATATGACACAGGCATGGCAATTCCTCCAGGCTTTCCAGGTTATGGGAAATTTCATGAATATGCCTGCCACCCTCACCAGACACCTGTACTAATTCCAGTGACTGTAGAGGAAGAGGAAGAATTCTACTATGAGGAGGAGGAGGAATGAGAAACCATAGAGCCTGATGGTTCTCCTAAACAACAGTTTGGTTCCCCTCCTCATCCCACAGATGACTACACCTCACACTATACTTTTGTGAGACAAATGGTGAACACCCTCAACATCTCATCACAGGAGACTGCTGAAGATGAGGATGAGCTGGAATTTTTGGATATGATGGACTTAACTACCACAAAAAGGTTGCTATTGCCCACCCACAAATCCCTCAAAAAGGCCACTTATAAAATGTTATCAGGACCCACTTCAGCTGCTGGTATAGACAAGAAAATAGACAAAAAAAATAGGTGGACAAACAGGATGCTGAGTCCCTGTACTCCCACCCTGATCATGAGTGAGTGGTCCAGACTGGTGCCTGTGATAAGGCTAAAGTGCCCCTTTCCTCCCAGCCTCCTAAGAAAGATTCCAGGAAACTGAATAGTATGGGCAAACAAGTCTATACCTCAGCTTCCCTGCTCTTAAGGCAGGCAACATACTTGGCCTACACAACTCATTACCTAAAAGCCTTCTGGAATTTCATTCTGGCAACAAGTGAGAAAGCCACTGGTAATCTGGCATAAGATTTGGCTGACACAGCAAAGACTGTCATGGATACCACCAAATACCAGTTCTATATGGCAGTGGACACCAATGACACTGCATCCAGGGTCATGGCACATGCAGTGTCACTAAAAAGGTTTGCCTGGCTTAGAACCACAAACCTTTCCCAGTACATTGAAAAAAAGCAATGGATTTTCCCTGTGAGGAAAATTCCCTGTTTGCTGAAAAGACAGAGGCTTATATGAAAAAAGGGGGATGAATAGAAGACCACATACAAGTGCAACACTGAGAAAGAAAAGGCCTCCACATGCTATAGGTCTTCCAGAAGGGAAGGTACAGGTAGGGGATACTTTGCCCCTGCTTATCTTACATAAGACTGTTCCCCACAGAGGGGTTTCCTCAGGGGTAGAGGCAGAAATGGGTCCCAGGTGTGTGCATGCGATGCCAGTTCCCAAAGCCTAAGTGAAGCAAAACCCCTGACAAGTCTGCAGATGTGGTCCAACAGTAGGGGGAAGGCTGATTCACCATTTCAAGAAATGAGAAAGAATACCACAGACAAGAGTGCCCTGGAAATAGTGAGTCAGGGTCTGCCCTTGCAGTTCAAAAAATTTCTGAAACTGCAGGGTAACAAAGCCTTAAACCCTCATACTCCAGCAGAAAAGCTCTTGCCAGAGATAGAGGTTAAGATCTGCTACAAGCAAACACTGTGGGGGAAGTTCCCTCCTTACAGTTGTGGAAGGGACTTTACTCAAGATACTTCCTGACCCACAAGAAAAGTAGGGAGTGGCAGCCCATTTTAGACTTGATACCTGAACAAATATTATATTTAAAAAAGGCAAAGTTCAGTATGGTAATACTGGGATCAGTGATTCCATCACTGTAACAAGGAGATTGACTAGGGTCACTGAATCTGAAAGACACCAACTTTCACATACCAGTCACGCCCAGTCACAGAAAGTACTTCAGATTCAGGGTAGGGAACTGCCACTACCTGTTCACAGCCCTTCTTTTTCAGCCTATACTTAGCAACGCAGAGTGTTCACAAAGTGCCTCGCTGTAGTGGCAGCACATCTGAGGAAGCAAAGGTGGTGGTTTTTCTCTACCTGTACACCTGACTAGTCTCAGGAAAGTCACACCAGGACCTGGGTTTCCTGATGAATGCCCAAAAGTCACAAACAGAACCAGTTCAGGTCCTGGACCTTATAGGTGCAGAGTTAGATACCCACCAAGGGAAAACATGTCTTCCTTGGAAAACGGTGACAATCCTGATTGTACTTGCAAAATCCTTCAAGGCAGGTCAGCCCAGATCTGTGAGGGATTTCCTACAGTTGCTGGGGCACATGGCTTCATCCACTGCAGTGGTGCCAGGTGCCAGATTCCAAATGAGAGACATCCAGTATCATTTGGGGAAACCATTGTTCCAAGAGGTGGGATCCACTGTCAAAACTAGTGCTTGTCACAAAGTGTCTACTAAGGGAACTGGAGTGGTGGAAGGAAGAAGGCAACCTCAGAGAGGGGGGTTCCCTTTCTTCAGAAATCACCCACAGTTGTACTCACTACAGATGCCTCCCTCATGGGCTGGAGTGCCCACCTGGAGGACCTCACTGTAAGTGGTATGTGGAGCCCAATGGAGTCTCAGGAGCATATAAACCTCCTGGAACTCAGGGCAGTGTACCTGGCAATGCAAGTCTTTTCCTCCCACAGCAGGGATCAGCCCATCCAGATCAGGACAGACAACACCACCAATAAAAATTGTATAAACAAACAGGGAGGAACATAATCTTCTAAACTGTCCACAGGAGAAATGAAGATGTTGAACCTAGTGTACTCCCTGGAGGTTCAGCACTTGGCAATACACCTGCCAGGGAAAGGCAACATCCTGGCAGATTCCCTAAGCAGAATCAGCCAGGGAAACCATAAATGGACATTGAACAAGCAGGTTCTAACTACAGTGTTCAGAACATGGGGCACACAAGAGATAGATCTGTTTATATCCTGGGAAAACACCAGCTCCCATTGTTCTGTTGCAGACCCCCCCTTGATGGGTACAGTCCCAGAGGATGCTGTAGTCCTGGACTGGGCAGGGAAGTTTCTCTATGCCTTTCCACTGTTCCCGCTTTTACTGAGAGTGCTGCTGAAACTGAGAAGAAAGTCAGCAACAATGATCCTCATAGCTCCAGATTGGGCCAGGTAGATTTGGTACTCACTTCTCCTGTCCCTCCCTCTCCGTCAAGCTTTCCATCAACATTCCCTTGAGATACAAACAGGTGACTTTGTCTCAAGGCTGGATAACATTCCCAGATCCAAGAACTATGTGCCTCAGAGCATGGTACTTGAAGAGCTAGACTTTTCCAGACTAAACCTCTCTGAGAAGGTTTTGGTAGTGCTTAGGGTTTTCCGGAAACCATTAATTAGGGCTGTGCAAATATCTTTTCCCGAATATTCGGCCAAATATTTGGTATTTGGCAGCCAAATATTTGGGTATTCAATATTCAGCATTCATATTCAGCTGTTTAAAAAAAGAAAAAAAGAAAACGCTCCCTCCCTCCTCTCCCAACCCGAATCATGGAACCACCATTCTCCTACCCTCAAGTACAGTACCACCCTTCAGCACCCACAAGTTGTTGTTTTTTTCCTTTTTTAAGCATTTTTTAGATCATTGCCCCATGGGTGACCATGACTGACTCAACCCTCACGCCTCCATGGCCAGCCACCTCAATGTAAAGAGCTCTTTGCACTTACAGAAAATATAATTTAAGTCCCTTCCCCAGACAGCACCCAACCCTAGGCTTTCACCCACCCACCCACCAGTCCAGCAGCTACCAGTTCTCCAATATAAATACAGAAGGTGACCAGTTTTGCCCTCCCTCCTCCACTGCTGGTCACCTTCTCATGAATGAAAGTGCTCTGCTCATGCGCTTACCATAGTAAAACCAGCTGATCACATGATCGGCTGATTTTACTATGGCAAGCACATGAGCAGAGCACTATCATTCATGAGAAGGAGATCGGCCACAGAGGAGGGAGGGCTGAGTCGGTCACCTTCTGCATTTATATTGTAGAACTGGGTGCTGCTGGACTGGTGGGTGGGAGAAAGTGTAGGGTTGGGTGCTGTTCGAAGGGGGGGGAGAGACTTAAATTATATTTTCTGTAAGTGCAAAGAGTGCTTTACATTGAGGTGGCTGGCCGTGGATGGGGCGGGTTGAGCCAGTCGCCCGACTGGTGAGGATCTAAAAAATACTTAAAAGAAACCAACTTGTGGGTACATGGGGGGGTGGTATTGTACTTTTGTACTTTTAATAGAGGGTGGGAGGATGGGGGGTGGTTACAGATTTGGGCTAGCAGTGGAGGGAGAGGGTGGTTTCTTCTCCCCCCCCCGGGTGTCTGAATAAGGCATGAATAGTCCCCTATTCGGAAGCCCTACTATTTGTGGTATTTGGGAAATGATATTCAGCCCCTGCACAGCCCTACCAGCAAATAGGAAAACCTATGCCTCAAAGTGGAAAAGATTTTCCTTTTGGTGCCCATCAAGATAGATCAGCCCACTTTGTGCAAGCCTTCCTTCAATCCTGGACTAACTGGTCTGCCTGCAGTCCCTGGGCCTTAGGCCCTCAACCCTGAAAGTGCATCTGGCAGCAGTGTCAGCATATGCCTCAGCTGGCGAGGATAGATCAGTGGCCTTGCAGCCAGTTTTCAAAAGGTTCTTTAGAGGCCTCATTCACCTGTACCCTCCACTGAGGGATTCGCTCCCCCTCATGATACCAAAACCTATGTATCACTCAGCTGATAGAGGTTCCTTCAAGCCTATAGAAACTGCTGCCATAAAGTATGTTACCTGGAAAGCAGTTTTCCTGGTGGCACTCACATCTGCCAGAATGGTAAGTGAGTTTCAAGCCCTCTGCACTGATCCTAACCATATCATATTCTCAGGCAGAAGGTAGTCTTGACAACTAACAGAAAATTCCTGCCCACAGTGGTGTCTGAACTTCATCTGAGTCGGTCAACCACACTTCCAGTATTCTTTACAGCAACATCTCGCTCAGGGGAACAAACGCTCCACGGTCTGGATGTTAAGAGATCTCTGAGGTATTACTTGGACCACACAAAGGATGTCAGGTCCACTAATACTCAGTTGTTTGTCACTTACAGTGAAGTAGGACAAGGCCCTTAACCAGAATTTTATTAGTTCCATAACTAACGTCTAACAGTAGTGCTCCCCCTGGGCAGATATCAACTATATGGGTAATACTGAAATCAAACCCCTTAAACAAAATGCCCACCCCATCACAAATATCCATCCCCAGAGACCAAGAAGAAGCACCCATTGGCCATGCACAACTGACTTGGGAGATTTCAGATACAATCTTCAATCTTGTATCCTGAAGAAAGATAACATTGTCTGGCAAGTCTCGCAGGATCTGCAAAGTAGTCAGACACTTCTTGTACGACTTAATGCTACAAACATTCAGTGTCAGAGGGGAAATGCGTAAACCATCGGGCATATCAAAATTTTAGTGTTTCAAGTATCATCTGACTGTCCCTTGGGATAATTCTTAACTATTTTGGAGACAGAAGACTCAGTCTGAGAGTCAGATGAAATATCCAGCCGGGATGATGCAAATGAGGATGTATCTGAATCCTCCCCTATTCTTCAGTATCCCCCATTTTTCTTTTGTTTAACCAAAGCCTGAAAACATTTTTTAGTTACCACTTTAACTTAGGAGGCAACACTTTCCTTTCCTTTATCTCTCCCTCGTCTGGAAGATTTCATCACCTCTAACAGTGGATTAGGCTGGGTGGGGTGGGTGGAGGCATACTGTCATGGGGAGTGTTGGGGAATTACAGGTACCGGAGGAGTGGGCTCTGAGACCATGAGATTCAGGGTACAGTACCATCACAAAGGAAGAAGAAGCTTGCTCCTCCATGTTTGTAAGTCAGTAGGGATTGTAGTGACATTATCATTCTGGGCCTTTACTACTGGCTCCTCTAAAGAGGAAGAAGGACCAGCCTGCTGTGCCTGTGCCTCGGTAATGTTGCTCTTGGTCCTGTGGGGCACGAACCAGCCTATTATGATCTGCCCGGGGCACTGCCTATAAGAGTGCTGTACCTCATCAGAGAGGTTGCACTTAAAGGGGTTGGGGCATCTCAAACTGACATGCCCATATTCTAGGCACAGATTGCATCTGGTTGTGTCACAAATGGAGCCTAAGTGCATTCATGCTCCACATTTATGGCATGCCTTCGGCTGTCTTGGGTAAAAACAAAGCTCTCTGTCTCTCCCTATGTGAAAACTGCCTGGTAAATGTGTAATGCCTGTATTTGCCAGTTTTAACTGTACTTTCACCTTCCATCCTTCAGTCCAGACCAAGTCATCGTCAAGGATGGGGTCGGGGTGATCCATTATATCACATCGTTGTCTCAACCAGTATTGCAGGTTGGCAATACTAACTCCCTCATTCCTAAAGAGCAAGGTAATGGTCTTGACAGTTGGCTTTGTAAGAGGTATGCGGAAAAAAGGTGCCCACGAAGGGCTAACCTTAACCTGTGGGTATTTTTGCCAAACTCTTTCAAGTGTATGTACACTTTTAAAGCTCACATCATATATAGCTTCTCCCTTGATGTGAAAAAATGCAAACAGTTATGAGGCTGTAATGCCCATTGAGTTTAACATTTGATAAAGCACAACTTTCCTGTCTGGTGCCCCATTCACTTGTCCAGTGAATTTTAGGTGAACAGCATTTTGCCTTTGTACTGGTTCACCCACTTGGTGAAAAAGATCTGCCATTTGGAATGAATTTTGCTGAGCAGGTTTCCTGTCCAGTGTATCTGGGCCCAATTCTGTACCAGCATTGCTGTCTGTAGCAGCTGCACCTGACAATGAGTCAGAGTCAATGTGAGGTTTGGGTGTGAGAACCCCCCGTATGCTGTGACGGATTTGCGGTCTGTGTTGTCATGCCACCAGAGTCGGCACCTGGGTTTCCGTCTTTTCAAACAACAGTTACCCCTGCTGGCTCAATACTTTTTTTCATTCCCCTGGAGTGATGTTTTTCCCTAGGCAGCCACCTCTGTAATGCCGTGGCAGAATCTTCATGCCACTGATGTCCCTTTTCTTTCATAATGTCCTTTGCCCTTACCGGGCCTGGAGAAGTCCAATGCTTACTGTCCTGGGATTTCTGCCATCCAGCAGACCAAACTGCTGCTTCAGGACTCCAAAGGGTTTGCTGTTTGTCTGACGAACGTCCATGCTTGAGCCCCAAAGATGCCACAGGTGAGTCAGGTGCAGCAGTAGCAGGTTACTCCAGTATTGTAGTGTCTTTCTGGGAGGAACCGTCTGAAAACTGAGATGGAATTGACAGGGGGGTGTTCTGAGTAACTTGAGCTGTATTGGTGCCACTAGCAATCATTTCAGTAGTTTCTTCTTGCAAAACTTTAACAAAAAAACCTTATAATAATAATAATAATATTTTCTTCATTTATATGGCACCTTTCAACCACAAAGGTGCCTAACAAAATAATAAAAACTGGTAAATCGTACAGTCTTATATATTATAAATATTATAAAATACAGATAAAACAAATAAACAAAATTTTAGTCTTTCACTAAATGCTTGCTTCTATAAAAAAGTTTTGAGAGCCTGTTTAAATCCCTCCACGGTCATGCACTTCTGTAGTTGACAGGGTAGAGAATTCCAAAGGGTAGGGGCCGAGTGCATAAGTGCAGAAAATTTTAAACAGACCCTAGGAATCTCTAGCAACCCCTCGTCAGCCGAGCAGAGCGATCGCCCAGGACAATAAGAAACAAGAAGTTCTTTCAGGTAGTCTGGACCCTGTCTGTGTAGGACTTTATAAGTCAGAAGTCTGACTTTAAAGGTGATCCACCACTGTACTAGCAGCCAGTGCAGTTCGCGCAGCACCAGGGAAATATGAAAGAACCGGGGGCTTCCCACCAATAACCGGGCCGCAGCGTTCTGCACCAGCTGCAAGCGGCAGATATCTACCCCAGGTAGTCCTAGGTAGAGGGAACTGCAATAATCCAGGCGCAAGGTCACAAAGGCATGGATCAGCGTGGGAAGGTTGCCGGACGGAATGAGATGCTTAACTTCGGAGATAATCCTCAGATGTTAAAGAGAGGATTTGACAACAACTGACACCTGAGAATGTAGTGCCAGCTCTTCATCAAAAATGTCACTGAAGTTTTGCACCCATTCAGAGGTAGGGAGTGGTAAACCCTCACGAAAAAGTCTTGAGGGTAAAGTCACCCCCAACCCCCCTATCTGGTGCCCCAGGTCCACCACCAACACCTCAGTCTTTTCCGAGTTCAACCTCAACCAGCTGAAATTCATCCAGTGCTGGATTTCTGTGAGGCAGTTATTAAATACTGAGAGAGCTCTATTCTGGTCAGGTGCAAAAGAAAGGTAAAGCTCGGTATCATCAGCGTAGCAGTGAAACCTCATCCCATACCATCTTACAATGTTTCCGAGGGGTAGCATGTACACTGTGAACAACACGGGGACAAAATCAATCCCTGAGGAACCCCACAAAACAGAGGAACTGGGTCAGAGGAATGAATCCCCAACACCACCCTCTGAATTCTTCCTGTGAGGAAAGCTGTAAACTACCTGAGGACCGTGCCTGACAGACCACAGATATGTGTCTTCATTTCCCATCACAGCAGTTCTTCTTGGGGGTCAGGCACAGCGGCTGTCTTTTTCAGGCAGGGTTGCAATAATGGTGGCTACGTTAGGTAAATCAGTAACAGTTGTGACATCCATGAAAACAGCAACAGTGTCTCCTATGTCCTTTGAATTGACTTCAGGTGTATCGCACTCCATAGGTTCAAGTCCCAGTCCTGGTAAAAGCTGAATCCAATATTAACTGCTCACCCTTGCTCATTCACAAACTATAAATGAGATTTTAAATGAGGGGTACTACTGTGTATGACATACATCAACAAAAGCAAAAAGTCCGAGCACATCCTGACCCCCCCCCCATATAACAATAAACATATATATTTTTCCAGTCTAGACTGTCAACTTACTATTTTGATTTCAAAAGGAGTGGGGGTTTCTTAGTATCCACCTCAGGGTCCTGCAGTGAAGTCACCCAGCTACCAACGTTGAGGTAGACCACCCATCAGCTGGGTCCCTACTCTAAACTGCAACTGCCTCAAATGGCTTATGTTTATGGGGTGTATCAGCCCAAAATTTGCTTAATTAAGGTGTGGGCCAGCCAATGTGCAGGTAGCTTCTGGGGAGCTAGTTAAATGAAAACACCATGATTTCCCACTTACAAACCAAATCCAATATTAACTGCTCACCCTTGCTCATTCACAAACTATAAATGGGATTTTAAATGAAATTTGACTTCACTGCAGGACCCAGACGTGAATACTAAGAGACCCCACTCCTTTTGAAATCAAAATAGTATGTTGCCAGTCTAGGCTGGAAAAATATATATGTTTATTGTTATATGGGGGAGGGGCAGGGTGTGCTCTGACTTTTTGCTTTTGTTGAGGTATGCCATACACAGTAGAACCCCTCATTTAAAATCCCATTTATAGTTTGTGAATGAGCAAGGATGAACAGTCAATATTGGATTGGGCTTGTAAATGGAGAATTATGGCATTCTCATTTAACTAGCTCCCCAGCAGCTACCTGCACATTGGCTAGGCCCACACCTTAATTAAGCCAATTTTGGCTGATGCACCCTATAGACGAAAGCCATTTGAGGCAGTTGCAGTTTAGATTAGGGACCCAGCTGATGGGTGGTCTACCTCAACATTGGTGGCTGGGTGACTTCACTGCAAGGCCCTGTGGTAGATACTAAGAGACCCCCACCCCTTTTGAAATCAAAATAGTAAGTTGCCAATCTAGGCTGGAAAAAGATATATATACAGTATATGTTTATTGTTATATTGGGGGGGGGGGCAGGGTGTGCTCTGACTTTTTGCTTCTAGTAAAAGCTGGGCTGTTGACAAATTTTATGCATTGGACATCACCAGGGGTGTGACTGCTCCCATTCCCGCTGCTCCTCCAGCCACTGCCTCAGTATTGTTTGGAGCCATTGTTGCAATTTTACTGTAGCTCTCTAGTTTTCTAGAGCTGAATCCCTCAACTTCTCTTACTCCTCCTCCTCCACCATGCTCCATTCTGTCGGCTGTCCTGGAGATGGCTGACAAGGGGTGCCCCTTACTGGCAAGGGAAGGGGAATTTCCCCTGGTGTCCTGGCCAATATTCCCCTTCCCATAAAATTGGTTCATGCAATTGTCCAAGGCTGTGTGTGGGAGTTAATGTGCGATATGGCTGCCACTACATGTTCAGTCACTTCACTACCAGTCTCCTATTGCTTGTAAAGCACTTTGGGATACAATGTGTATGGACAGTGCTATATAAATGCTGATTCTTTATATTTGGGAGAGTTTTATTTTTTTAAGGCTTCGTTAAAGATTCTAAGTGATGGATAAATTGGCTGCGATTTGAAAGATTTTTAATGTGTGAATGTTCTGGGAAGCAAGTATATAAAATGTTGTAGCAAGAAAGCAGGCTGACTGATAATTTTGTAATGACAGAGCTCACCACAAACACATGACAACAAGGTATATTTATTTTCAATGAAGATTTTCGCTTCACCATGAATTTATTTAGATTCCCTTCCATCACTGGCCACCATGAATAAATATCCCCAACATTTTGCTGTGTACCTCGCAGCTTTTTCAAGGGATGTGTTCCTAGATTTAAACATTTAAAAAATACATGTTCAGTGCACTTTCTAACTAGCATTAATTATAGTCATAAGCTTATTGGGACAAATTCAAAGAGAAGAGACAATTTTCATTGTAAATGAATATGCCTTTTTTGGTGCTTTTGCAGCAAACCATGTGACAGCAAGACAATGTCCACTGACCCAAACCCCCGATCTGAGTCAGAGACACTAACATATCTTTTGGTAAAGGCTGTAGGGAAGTGAAATGACTTCTTGATG
The DNA here is from genome assembly GCA_016271365.2 of Neoceratodus forsteri. Classification (NCBI taxonomy): domain Eukaryota; kingdom Metazoa; phylum Chordata; order Ceratodontiformes; family Ceratodontidae; genus Neoceratodus; species Neoceratodus forsteri. The sequence continues at coordinate 1,521,558,725 of CM028130.1, read as the reverse complement.
GCGTTTTGATTGCTCAGTGTTTTGACTGCTCTTTTTGCAGTGTCATTGTGGGATTTACTGATTGGTAAAGACCCAAACCGACCAATTGGGTTGCAGGATTTTTCCTTCCACTTTCATAATCACACTGCTATGGGAATTAGTAGGTATAACAATGTTGTTGTGAGTAATGAGGCTGACTGATATTTTTGCAATCACAGAGGTCACCCCAAAAACACCATAACAAGGCATATTCATGTTTAGTGAAGATTGTTACTTCACCATGAATTATATTTCAGTTCCATTCTTTTTTAACGTATGCTTTATGCCCCCTACTCTCCTGCTCCTCCACTTCCAGTGGACCTCCAGGCACCTCCCAATCCTTTCCTACCCTCCAGCTGTGGCCACTTCCCTCCAATGAACTGTGGCTTTGCCCCCAGGTGGGGTTGGGGTGGGGGGCTACCCCCAGACATCAAGTTATGTCAGGCAATGGCATGCACAGTGGCAAGGCAAGGGAACCCAGATATTTTGGGTCAGACTTTGTTGTGGAGGCACTGGGGTCTGTGTCTTTTTCCCTGTTGCTGTCCTGAGATGTCATGTACAGTGACACTAAGGCAAGAACGTGCACAGTATGCATGCATCTTCCTGCCAGCATCCGTGACGTTCCCCCTCCCATTTTTCCATCCCTTCCTGCACTGCCACCTGTGGTCACCAGGTGTCAGTATTATAGTGGGAAATGGAATCGTCCCTCCTTGGCTGGACAAGAGCATCTCATAGGATACATAGTCCTCTAGCTCCCAGTAACCCGAGCTTATTCCCAAACTCAGGTTGCTGATGTCACAAGGAGTAGCACTACTGCTGCGTTGATGGGCTGGCAAATTTTTATTTCATTCCGTCACTGGCCACCATGAATATAAATATCCCCAGTGTTCATTCTGCAGAGTCTAGAGTTTGGCACAGCACTTCTAAATAGATCCCTGATCTCAAACACACACAAACATATATGAATTGTTTTTTTAAATCTAAATAAAAATTAAATAATTTATTCTGACAATACTGTACTTAATGACAATAATAAAGGTATACAGTGCCAAAGGGGTACACTGCAGAGAGACTGAGCATTACCTGCATCAGAGCTTGGAAAACAGGCTTGGTCATTTTCCTCATATACAGAATAATCAGGTATAATTTTCTGAACAATTCACATCAGGAACATTATTCATGATTTTCATTTTTGCAATAGAAGATGTCATCTGATGTGCCTCCAGTAGGGTGGGATACATAGAGATATAATGGATTGGCAACAGCATGTCTTTTTGTTTTCATACCAGAGATTTGTGATACCCCATAAACCACAAAAGCTAAATTGAGTGGTTTATAATGGTTTCACATACAAAGAGTGTGTTAAAAAACACATTTTCAATGTTACTAATTTTTTTTCTTTATAACTGGAGGTAACAGAAATGCATTTGGAAGATTATAGCAGAGCCAGTTGAAAACAAAAGTGCATTTGGCTGCAGCAGCTGGGTGTCATACTTGGTGCTGCGTATGGGAGGGAGGCAATTCTCCATTACACACACTTGTGTGTAATGTAGTGTGTATAACAGAGAATTTTAGGTACAGATTTTAGGTAGTAATCAAACCATAACCAGTAATTATATAGTGTTGGAATTAAACATTTTGAGCTTTGGGAGCTAGGGGTGCCCATAAGGGCATTATCTTTAAATTGATCCTTCCTTCCCATTATATGTCAATAGCAGTGATGTGTCAGCTACCAAGGCTCACTTCAGATCTGGGGGGGGGGGAGGAGGGGGGGTGAGGCTTGACAAGCCCCCCTACAGTTCCAACACTGATGGTATATATATTAAATTTCCTTGAACTCTGCAATAATAGGCCCTTGTAAACCTATAGATATATTACAAGCAGTTTATTATTGAACATGTGATTATCACTTTACAGTATATCATGACTTCTCATATATTATAAACCTTATGGAATATGTAGCATATAGGAGACTTGTTTTAATAGTAGTAATCAGGGGTCATCACCCAGCAGCAGTCTGTATCTCACTAGGTATGAATTGCAGATTGAAAACATAAACTGTTACCATAGAAACAATGACAAAGTCCCCTAATAGGGTTTTATGGGCCAGTCATCTAGTGCACCTGGGAAACTGGGTTCAAGTGGGAGCCCCAGAATCCTGCGCTGAGGTCAGCAGGGAGGCAACTGGCATTTGTGCACCTTTTGGTGGCCAGTTATGGAGTGGTGCCAGACCTGGCAGTGAAGGCAGCCCCTCTCCTGTCCCCCCCCCCCCGCTTGGAGGATGGGAGCAGCTATGGTGACCCTGGGCATAGGAGTGGGGGAAGGAAGAAATCCAAAAAGTGCAAGAACCAAGGACAAAACAAAGCAATAAAGAAAGAAATAGTTTTGCCTTTTGTTGTGGTTTACTTACCTAAAAGAATCAACTGAGTGCAACATCTTTTTTTATTTTGGTCCTGTTTCTACCTAATTTTACAGCAATGTGGACTGAAGCTCAAGATAGCCAGGTGGCTATGGTTACACAGTGATTCAGTGATTGCATGGGATCAGAACCTGTGATTGCTCAGCCAGACCCTGCTTCTACCCGATGTCACAGCATGGTGGACTGAGTCACCGGATGGTCACTTGATTTGCTGACATTCATACAGCGAGTTGGTGGTTGTGTGGGATCTGAGCCTTTAACTTTGCTCTGGGCTCCTGCTTTGATACAGTTTCCCAGCTGAGATGACTGACTCACAGGGAGATCAGGCAACCTGTTTAAGGTCAAACAGTGAGTCAGTGGCTGTGGTGGGATCAGAAACTGTGAGTCCCCCATTTCTCATTACACTACCCTAACCAGTAGATCTCATTACATTAACTACTACCTTACATTAAGCAGTACATACTGTACTACTAAATACAACAAATTCTTGTACTATCAAATAAGGGTTGCTTCAAATACTATCAAATGTATTCTTGTAATATTCAGTTAATTTACTTTGCATGTTTAGTTTGCTCTTATTTAAGTCTTTACATGTATTTGATTTTGTGCAACATGTACCTTTATGTATTCTTTTTGGGTTACACTTTAAGTGTCAGTTAACTACACTGTAGTTACAGTGTAACTGCACTGTAACTGCATTGCAATTGAAATGTAGTTGCCTGCAACAAAACATGTACCTACAGTGTAATTTCCCTGTTGCATGTAATTAGTGATTAGTTACATTGAAACAGGAACTCTGTTAGTGTGCACCTGGAAATCAGCTCACTTGAGTTCAGTGTGCCTTCCTGATCAGATTCTTTCAATAAACAGACAAGTGTAAGGGGGTAACACTGTGGGCTGGTCCCCCACCTTACACCACTATGGGGCTGCCAGAGACCTGGGGTTGGCCTTCTCAGTACTCTGTATGCACGGTGCCTCCACCCAGAGATGCTTGGTAGCAGGTTAGCCGACAGATTAGTCCAACATTCTGGGAAGTTGTAGCTGCACGCCTCCCTTGTAGAAGAAACACTCCCCTTCAACAACATACAGAGTAATTGTTTAGACCATAAGAATACCAAGTAGAATAAAGAATAGATTCACAGCCACACTAGCACCTGCAATTGGGAAAATGGGTTTGCACAGACTTTCTCTCAGACAGTGAAATCACCAGTGAGATGCCCACATAGACAGGGGTGCATATTAGCTTTATGCTGCTAGTTAGTCAAGCCCTTCTGGGTATACGGTGGAAAAATGCACTTTCAGCTGCCACTAACAAGTCCCAGCTAGGCTCAAATATCACTTTATTACCAGACACATCTGAACAATACCCCTACAAATGTAGCATCTTATACTGGAGGTCACTTTCCTCTTCCCTTGGTTCCAGACCCTTTAGTAATCTGAGGAGCTCCCACACAGCAGTCCCTGGGTACCCGGTGTTTAAACTTTGCTGGTCCCATGCTCTTAAATGTTGAAGCAATGGAGCAACAAACTTCTTAACACTTTCCCCCACAGACAATGCAAGTGCTAAGATGGCTCCCACACATGGGCCGGCCCGCCGGCACAGTGGTTGGATGTCCGCTTGCAATGCCAGCACCCCAGGTTCGGGAACAAACCCAGGTTGTCAGAGGGCCTGCCAGGGGAAAGAAGGACTGAGCATTCTCTTGACTGCTGTCCTTCTCCAGGGGGCTGGGTGGTGCACGTTCAGTGCAGAAGCGACACCTGGTGGAGGCTGGGTTTGTCGCCTTGCATTGACACCAGTTTCTCTCTGGGGCAGGGTGGACACTGGCTGTCATTGCACGCCTCTGCCTTAGCTTAAAGGGAGAAAATCCTGCTCTGGCCATCTGCGTGAAGCCCTGCCCCGGGCTTCAATTAGCCTCCTAGCTGGGTTCTTCTGACCAGTCATAGTTTCATGGCACTGGTAAGCCCGATGGTGCCATGACATCACCCTTTGGGGGACAAGCCAGGGGTGACTGGGAGAGCTCCGGTGATCTAGGAGGTGGAAGCATGAAGGGGCGCCATGACCAGGGTGGATGACATCATGGTCCAGAGCAGACAAAAAGTATAGTAAATAAAAATAAAAAAAGATGGCTACCACACCTTTTGAAAAAGGTATTTGTAATCTGAATCAATGGCCAACTCGAACAGCCCAAACTTGGAACTCTCTTGTTTAAGCAAAAGGGAACACTCCTCACTGTGCTCAGGAATGGCTCTGTAAGGCTGCAACCTTGCTTTCTTGCTTTTGTTCAGTGACCTCTGTGACTATTACAAAGAGCAAGGACCATGCAATTCAGTACAACAACAAGGCTTAGGACATTCCTCAAGGTTGTTGCTCAAAAATTGTACTACTGTACCAAGAGCTGTACACAGATCTTCAGATGTCATCTTCTGCATTGGCCAGCACAAATATATGCTGCATGAACTACTGCAACATCCTGACACAAGGCCCAGGATGACCTAATTTACCCACAGCCATTACACACCCTTTGCTTTCTTCTGTATCTCCTCCATATCTTACTTCTCCTGAGCCATCTACCTTATATTCAGGGCTCTGATCTGTGATACCAGTTATCTCATCATTTGAAAATCTCCTTCCTCAACTCCTAATTGTGTTTCAAAGAGCATCATCACAACTTCCCACCTTTCCCAGAGCCCTCACAGCAGTACTTGAGCGTGAAATGCTATTGCTTGACTGCCTCTGAGGTCAAGATGTCACAAGATGGCATCCCCCATACAGTGCAGTCTGTCCTTTCCCACACAACCACTAACCCCTGCCTCACATCAGGATCCCTGGGGTCTAATTCATTCAGACAATCTCAGTTCTGAAAGACAGGGGGGTTACACAAGTATAAACTTAAGACAGTACAGTACTAGCCTTTAAGATAAAGCAAGGCAAATATTTATATAGCACATTATCCAGAGATGAGTAGACATGAGGGACGTACAGTTGCTTGCAACATTAAATTAGTACTTTATTAATAAGGATGTGAGAGACATCTGTGACCTTGTTCTAATTCTGCCTCTGATCTTTTTAAAAAAAATGTATGATTTACTCTGGTTTGCCAAAACAGGTATATTTTACCAACAGGACCAGAACCGGGTCATAGGCAGATTTAGGCTGGCTTAAATGGAAGAGTTAGGTTGCCCCTACTTCTACTTAAATGCCTTTTTTTTATGTCATTTAATGTTTAAAGCAGTTATTTATGGGTGAGGGAGTCCTACCAATTCTTCATTTCCACCAGTAACCAAGCTCCAAAAGACATTACAGGGTATGGCCCGGATTGCTGTCCGATCTGAACCCAGTTAAATGTAGCTGATTCAAAAATTACTCTGATTCCCAGAGTTAGATTGAGGCAAGCCTGTCCAGGGTTGGTGGAGTGTGGTGGTAGGAGGTCTTTATCTGACCCAGAGCCTGTCCTGCCATCACTGATTACTATATATATATGTGTTAAGTATAGTATATACAGTAAACACAGCTTCCTTCATACAAAAGTTCAATGGTCAATGCAGCCAGTATTAAGTAAGGCTTGTGCAACTGTGTTACTTGGTTTTGGCCATTCGCACTCTTTATTCCAGAGAAATCACCACCTTGTAGAGGTACCAAAGGGAAGGAACCCTTGAAGAAAGTTCCACCCCTAGAGGTGCCATGGGACAATTCCCTTGGCTAAAGGTACCTTAGGAAGCATCCCAAGGAGAGAGGCGATGCTGCTGGAGGAGAAGGGGAGGTTGGTGGTACAAAGAAAAAGTGCTTGAGAGAGAGGCTCAGAGAAACTGCTTATGTAGCACAGAAAGGGGGAGTGGCTGTCTGTTTGTCCACTGAATGACAGGCATAACCTTCCAATGTAATGGCCTATGCAGCCAGTGTGATGTAATGCTTGTGTAACTGTGTTACTTTATTTTGGCCAATCGCTCTCTCCATTCCAGAGGAATTACCACCCTGTAGGGGTACCAAAGGCAATGAACCCTTGAAGAGGGTTCCACCCCTAGAGGCACCACTGGATGATTCCCTTGGTTAAAGGTACCTTAAGAAGCATCCCCCCAAAAAAAGTAGTAGTATGAAAGCGCATTAGCAATCAATAGCTGTGAGGCATAGTAGTAGATTAGGCACCATGCAGCTTGATAATGTAATGAGATGCACAGCTTAGGAATGGCATGAGTATGATGGATTGCACTGGAGATTGAGGGGGCCTCCTAAGGAAAGAGGGAATGGCAAGTAAGGACACCATCCACCTTCATCCAACAGCAGAACCTACCTAAAGGAACTAAGGAACACTAACTACGGCTAACTAACATTTATGATCCAAGCCACAGAGGAGAGAGAAAAAAAACCCTTTGAGGAGGAAATCTCTGGGAATCCAAGGCCTAGGTTGCCTTCCCTCCAGGCTTGGCATGTTTGTTAAGTGATGGCTCTGCTGCTGCAATTTAGAACCCTATTAAAAGGGGGATGAAAAATATTCCAAGTTAGAGGAAAGCTCTCACTCGATCCCTCTAATGGGAATGCCGTGGATGGTTGTGAGAGAGCTCTGCAACTTTGAGGGTAACCAAAGTGAGAGGAGGCGAGCAACGACTGCTGAAGCACTCACCCAGCTTACCCTCCCTAAAAACAAACCACGTGAACCAGAGGCAGTCATAGGGAGAATGCAGTGAATGTGCCTTTCTAGTAGAATACTAGAGCCAAAGGAGATTGCTGTAACCTTCCTTCATGGCTAGTCTTAAATTCTACACCAGAAGCTGCCGTTGAGTCTCGAATGGCTAAAGCCAGACTCAGAGTGAGGACATTCCCAGCTATGGGCCAGATGAGAAGTACCCTGTCCCAAGTCAGGCATGCTCAAGATGTGGAATTCCCAGGTGCACAGCGAGACTGTCAGCTGCAGGAAGGCCCTGCGCCAATGAATGGTTATGGCTGGCATGCATGAGAAAACAATTGAGGAGGAGCTGAATGAAGCATTGAGTGCTGGGACCCTCACGTAGGTCAGATATGGTAGTAGCGAGCATTGAGCAAATGAATTGCGTAAGCAATGAGTGGACCTGCCTATAGGTCAGTAAGCAGAGTAAGCAAATGGTCAAACTTGCACAGAGGTCAAAGGAGCAGCAAATATGAATAGTGGGGCAAGCCAGCCAGGCCATCAAGGAAGCCAATGAAAGGTGACAAAATCCTCTTAGTAGCGAAAGCAGTATTCGAACATGAGTTAATATGCCACATGGGGCCACGGCTCCTCAACAACACCTCCAGTCCCCTGCTGTAGGAAACATATGAAAATGATGGGAAGGCACCGTGGCCCACATGCAGATATTAAAACCAGTTTACAGCATCAGTGGTAGCTTAGCTGACCTCCAGAGTATAATAGCAGTGTGCAAACATAATAGAGCAGCATTAGTATTGAGTAATTATGAGTTGTAGGAGTAGGAATTCAAATGAACATAGACTGTAGGGAGGCAACACTCTGAAGCAGTAAATCAGCTAGGCAGTGCAGTGAAAACAGCAGCAATGAGGTACGTGGTATAAGTTCAGGATCAGGATTGAGCTGCATGGGCTAGGGTTCAGAGTGAGCCTCAAACAGGTGAAAACAATTAAGGTGCATAGCATGGAGAGGAGCAGCAGCAGGGAAGCAGCTTGAGCTGAAACACACAGATAACAATTGTAGTTGCATTGTGAATTAATGGGAGCAAGTATCATAAGCTTTGGATTAGCAAAAGACAAGAAGTGTAAAAACAGAACCCTCCTTCAAAAGAAAGGAAAACAAGAAACACACAAACACAGAAGAACAGAGAACAAGCACAAAGAAGCACACAGCCAGAGGCAGACAATACAAACCAAATGCAAGAGAACAGACAACAGAAGTCCAGCAGAAACCAGCAGAGCCAAAACACAGCAAGCCGGGGCAGGCCCCAGCAGGGTGCAAGGACAGATTGACAGAGCCTCCAGCTACAAAGAAAAAGTGGTTGAGAGAGAGGCTCTGAGGAACTGCTTATGTAGCAGAGGAAGTGGGAGTGGCTGGCTGCTTGTCCACTGAACCACAGGCATAACCTTCCAAGAGACAAAATGATTAAAAGGTTAAGAGGGGTGGATGAAAGCAAAACTAATAGCAGATAATCACAATATAGTTTATATTATAAAAGATAGTACTGTAAAATGTAAAACATTAAGCACTACTATTACTAGGGCTAAATAAGTACTTTTATGTTAAACTCCAGTTTCTGATCACTTATAGCTCAGCTGTCTTTTGACAGGACCTAAAGGTTGGCAAACACACCTTTTGTGGCAGGTGCTCCAAATCCAGAAAGTTTGATTACAATTAGTCAGCTAGTTTGTAACATGTTCTCGGAGAGTGACTCCATAGAGTTGTAATGCATTGGACTGTAATCCATTCATATCAGAACCTTGTGGGAAGAGTTTGCAAGGCAGGGCTACCCACGTCAACATGCCTACCTGCATATCAGTGGCACTCAACGTTGCCTACGTAATTTGGGTTGGCCCAAACCACTTCACTTCTTTTTACCCCACTACTGAGAGAGTGAAAGTCGGACCAGTGGAAGCAGTTATTTCTGTCATCATAGTTTTGTTGCTAAAGTTTCTTTTTCTTTGGTAGCTACTTTTTCGGGAATCATCTATTGCCGGTGTATGTCGTAGCTGAGTAAGGGGTTTTCTTGCCATTGTCACTGTGGAACCCAGTTCACCATGAGGATGCCCATTACTTATGTGTCTGTATTGTTTGGGCCTGTCCCATGACTTACGAAAACCTGTGACATTTGCCAGGATCTTTACAAGGCTACACAGAGATGCAGGCAAAATATTTTGGAGTTTTTTTTGGAAAAAATGGACTAAACTATTGCAATGCCTGCCAATTCATTTAGCTTGCCACCACCTATACTGGTAAAAAAGAAAATGATGCTGGAAAGGGGGTTCCTTGACGTCACTATGTAATCAATGCAGTGGCCACCATTAAGGGCCCTTGTCTCCAGTTAGATTATTCACTGTTTTCAATAGAGAGGCACTGGGGTTGACAAGAGTTGGGCTACTCATCCTCAGTGAGTCAAGATTGCTTCGCCATTATCAGCAGTCCAGATCCTTTATCTCTAGAGGGGATTGATAACTGAAAATATTTGTCCAGTTCACCAGCAAAACAGGCAAGGTCAGCCTCTGCAATGCCAGACCCCTGACCTGCAGAAAGCTGGGATGCAATATCCAAAGTACCTTAGCCTCCTTGTAGTGCACGTGGAACTATGGCATCCAGCACTCTCTCATTGATGCCATCACTGGGAATGTTTCCATTGTCACCAACAATAAGACCAGTCCTGTTGTTATTGATAACGTTGTCCTTTGTCACACTTCTGGGAGGAATTTTGTTAAGATTCACTGACAAAATAAAGAAATTACTGCCTAGTCTGCCACAGTCAATGACAAAGTTCACTTCATAGCCACTGTCTCCAGTGATGCTATGTGCCCCGCTATGCCTCCTCAGGCCCCTTCACCATGGTCTGTGACTTCTCAGTCTTCTTGCCTGGAAGAAGAGAAAGATGAGGAGTACAATCCTGACCTCCTCCATAAGGAGTAAGATCGGGGTGAGCAGGACCCTCATCTTTTCTACTAGGATTCAGCCTGGATAGAGCAGATTTTGGGACAGCTCCATAGACCGAATCCAAACACCAGCAGTAACATCTTGAGGATAACCTCATAGATGACTAGGAGAAAAAGGCAGAACTTATTCGGGTACAGTGCATTAAGTCTCATTCCTCCACTGGTGAACTCATCTTGCTAGGGGATTTCATTGTCAATTGGCTCTGTCCACAGGGAGTGTAGCTATATGTGTTCCTATGAAAAACACCTCAGACATTTCATTTTCATTTAATTTTACTTTACTTGGTTAGATTTTTTTATTCAGTAGACTGAGGAGCAAAATAATGGGCATTTTCACAAGCAACATGGACACACATAGCGTCATTTAACATTAAAGACTAAATAGTCCTCTTTGACTTCTTTGAGGTCTCAGCTCACTCAGAATGCTTTCCACTTCTGAACCAAACAGCTTTTTGCTTTTAAAGGAGGCATTCAGGGCTGACCGATGTACATCCTGGGCAAAACCTGCAACATGGAGCCAGGAGTTGCACTGTCAGGAAAGGAAATGGAAAAATGGGACTAACAACTTACTAACCATAACAAGCATTTGTCAATGCTGAATGTTGTTTCACTGGCATTGGTGCTGGTAGTGCAGGAGTTAGAGATGCATAATAGGAATGGCAGTGAAGTACTGAACTGATGCCAGCCTCACCCCCACCCTGCAGAGAGTGACAGCTGTTGGGGTGTGCCTTTGGGTCATCAGCTGTAATGTTCATGCCATTTCACCTCACCCTACCCTGTAGACACTGACAAGTGTTGTGGTGTGCTTTGGGCCTTATACTTACCCCATTCCATAAGGAAATACGCTAAGATGGGTGCAGTATAGAAGAATGGGGTGAACTTTGGGGCCAAAAACTGCAAGGCACACCTCGATACCTGTCACTGGCTGCAGGGTGGAGGTGGAGTGGAATGGCATGAGCATTACAGCCGATGTTCCCAAGTCACACCCCTGACGCCTGTCAGTCTATACAGGGTGGGGTGTTACAGTTGGAAGCCCTAGTGCTGTAGGCATTTGTTGGTATTTTCACTCCAAATTTTCAACAGTGGGCTTTTTGTGACCCCACCTCATGAAGAGCGGCACTATCAGATTGTTAGCAGAAAGGTGATTTTGTACAGTGACTGTGCCATTTGGCACCATAGGTACGAAAACACATTTTGGTCAGGATGTGAAAAATGACAACTATATTGTTCATGAGGAGGTGTAAAAAAATGGCAATGTTGAAAATCTGGAGTGAAACTATGAAAAATTGGTGAAGTCATGAGCATGAATAGAAAATGTGCAACACACATCCGTAACCCAATTATTTTTGGTATTTTGTTAACCACATTTTCAACATAGGCATTTTGGGACCTCCCCTCATGAACAGTGGCACTGTGATTTTGTTAATCGGTCCCAAAAGTAGATGTGAAAAATGACAGCTATACTGTTCATAAGGAGGTGTGAAAAAATGGCAGTGTTGAAAATCTGGCACGAAAATACTGAAAGTGCGTGGAAACTGGGCAACACATGCTTGTAACACAGTCATTTTATGGACTTTTGTCACCAGATTTTCAACACAGGCATTTTAGGACCTCTGCTCATGAACAGTGTCACAGTCATTTTCTCAAACTGTCCTGAAAACTGATTTCACACAGCGGCCGTGCTATTCTGTGCCGGACATGCGAAAACACATTTTGGCCAGGATATGTAAAATGACAGCTGTTCTGTTCATAAGGAGGTGTGGTAAAATGCCAATTTTGAAAATCTGGAATGAAAATATTACAAATTCATGAAGTTACAAGCGTGCGTGGAAACTGCACAATGCACGCTTGTAAAACAGCCATTTTTTGGATTTATTTCACCAAATTTGCAACTTAGGCTTTTTGAGAGCCCCCCTCATGAACAGTGGCACTGTCATTTCATTAATCCGTCCCAAAAGGTGATTCCACGCAGTGACCGCAAAATCACCTTTCGGGACCGAATAACATCATGACAGTGACTGAATTCAAGAGGAGGGGTTCCAATAACCCCATGTTGAAAATTTGGTGCCAAAATTCCCCAAGATATGCACCAAAGTTGAAAAAACCCTATTTATGCCATTATACAGCTTACCAGCATTTCTTCAGTTCACGGTCGGCTTTGAAGAGTGCAGACTTGTTCCTGTGCACTGAAGATCGCATGCCATGCTCCGGAGGTATGGCATGGGGTGGGTGGGGGAGGCAGGGTGTGCAGAGGGTGAGCACAGATTGGGGAGGGTCACCGGACTCGATGAGGGACCATTTTCTGGTTTGCAGGTTTCAACAAAACAAAAAACATCGCAGGACTTTTTTTTTTATAGGAACATTTGGCAAGCTGGGGTAGGCTCCCAGCGTGCCACCTAACTGTTTGGGGGCTGTAGCCAACGGGGATTGGGCACCCTCATTGGCACATACAAGTAGTGGGGGGGCAAGAGCCGAGGGGATTGGACAGCTACCACGGCACACAAGAAATGGGGGGGGCATTATGCCGACAGGGAGTGGGCTCCCCATTGGCAGATTGAACCAGGAACTGGGCGACTAAAGTTGACAGGGATTTGGTCCTCTATCCGCAAAGAAAGACTGTTGGGGGGGCGCATGATGCCGAGGGGGATTGGGCATGTCCCTCGGCACAGAATTTTAATGGGAAGGGGCCATTATGCAGATGGGGAGTGGACTCCCCCTTTGGCACATGAACTGAGTCGGGGGATGCCAACAGGGGGATTGGGCACCCCTAAAGTCGGCATTGTGGCAGGTGGCGACGACAGTCACTGCCGCCATGTTTATTGGACTGCTTCACCAGGAAGGGGATGTTGGGAGGCGTGTTCTGGTGCCGCTGCATGAGGAGCTTGCCTCTCATTGCAGCTGCACTTTTCTTAGATCTGGGGTCACTTTATGTATTGCTGGTGTGGTGCCTGCATGCTGGCTTATTGGGGAATGAGGGATGCACCTACTGATGTGTGCCCTGCATTCACTACAGTGACCGCATCTCCAAATCTGCTACTACTGCAATATGTAACTTTTTAGAGTAGGGTGAATGCTGTGGTATCTCAGCTATGTGTATATTAATAAAACATTTTTAACTGTGCCAAACAAGTGGTCCTTTTTAGGTTAGTAAACAGTTAGCCCCATTTTTGCCATTTCGTATGTCTTTCGTGTGGTGGCTCCAACTCTGTGGTTCTAGTGGCTGCCACTTTTTGTTTCATTGCCAGTAAATGCTAGAGGTGGCTGCCCTGGCTACAGCATCTGAGTTGGCCTATCTGGTGTACTGTCAACAATACCTTCCTCCACATGTGGATCTGATACTTGGTCAGGTACACCTGGTAACTGGCAATATGCAAGCTAGAGGAGGCTGAGGAAAAGGTATGCTTGTCATAATGTGCAGTTTTCTGAACTATTTACTTTAGTTCTGGTACTTATCTTCTGGTAGGCCTGGGACCTGTTTTGTGCAGCCATGATTACTAGTGAATCAGTATCTAGCTGGGTAAAACACTTTTGATCTATGAAGACTGAATTCTGCATGCCTACCTTCCTAAAGATGGCTGGCAAAGTACTGGGCTATCAAGCAGTCAGGGTAGCTCCTCTAGAGCAGCATGGATAGGAAGATCGACCACTCAGGAGTCAATTTCAACCCACAAGAAATTGCACAGATTTTGATTTGAAGAACGTTCTTTCTCCAAGAAGTTCAAAGTCTCCAGAATCTGCTTCATTAATTCCTTGCAAGATAGTCCAAGCACTCCATTACAGCCAATCTAAAAATGCACAAAACTCCACTTCTTTTTTGCAAATGCATAGTTTATTGTGCAATGTGGTCAGGTCTGTGACAAACTAAGGACAATTTTGAGCTCCTCCATGCCCTAAATGCCTTTGCACTTTGTGCATTAGCGCTTCAATAGGGGGTGAAGTTCTGGTGTGGGGTATTTCAATACCTGGGTCGACGACGAATCCTTGCTAGTTGGTTACAAACTCCTCCAGATGATGACATCTCTGGGCCTGACAAAGGAAGTTACCTCTACGACTCACCAACACGGCCATACCTTGGACTTGGTATTCTCACTGGGGCTTGATGTTACTGACATCAAGATTGATTGGATCATTTGGTCCAATCACTGTATGGTGGAGTTCTCACTTGGGGCCCCCTCCTGAGAGTCTTTCTCCTGTTGAGATGAACCACTATCACCCTTTAAGGTGTTTGTCCCCAGAGGGACTGTTGGTGGTACTAGGTTTTTCTGGCATGAGTGCTCCTAGTGCGATTGGCATAGGTGAGGCAGTGACAGCCTATAATGGGGCCGTTACCAAGACACCCAATGCCAATGCACCAATCCATATATGATCCAGATCTTCTCACTTGAGACCCCCATGGTTCAATGGGGCTCTCAAGGAGAAGAAAACCAGGGGTCAGAAGTTGTTGCATTACTGGCAGAAGACCCAGCCCATGGAGGACAAACTGGCACTGAGAAATCATTATGATTATCAGGGGGCAGTCAACTGTAAGAAGGCAGAATTTCTTTCTAGGAAGCTTGCTGCTGGGAAGAACAGACCTACTGAGCTATTTCAGACTGTGGATAGACTGTTACGTCCAGCCTGTTTACAGCTGAGAAAAGCATTTTCAACCGCATTGTGTGAGGAGTTTGCTCTGTTCTTCACAGACAGGGTGTCCTCCATTCAGGCTGGGATCTCCCCAGTGGGACAAAATGTGTCCTGCAGTGGTCAGCCTAGTTCAAGCAGAGGCATTCCAATTGTCTGGGGGGAGTTTTGACCAGTTGAGGTGGCTGAGGTTGTGGAAGTGATTTCAAAGCTGCAGCCCACGTGCTGTGAACTGGACCCTGGCCTGACTCATCTCCTAGTGGGGATAGGTTGGGTTCATTGGTCCAGTGTTCACCAGGATAGTCCAGTGTTTGCTTTCAGAGGGGTGCTTCCCCAGTGCCTTGAAGGAGGCACTGGTGAGGCCCCTTCTGAAATAACCATTGCTCGACCCTGACGTCCTGATGAATTATAGACCTGTCTTTAGGGAAAGTTGTTGAGAAAGTAGTGGCTCTGCAGCTCAAGGAACACCTTGCAACCTTTGACATCTATAAGCCATTCCAGTCTGGTTTCAGAGCCAGGCATAGCACAGAGATGCATTACTTCAGGGGCAGAATGACCTTTTCAGGGTGAGGAATAGAGGAGAATGGTCAATTCTCATCTTGCTTGATCTCTCTTCAGCATTTGTCTCCGTGGACCACAATGTGCTACTGGATTACATGAGAGTGTATTGTGGACTCACTGGAACAGTCATCAAATTATTTAAACCCTATATCTCCAACAGGAGGCAAAGAGTAGTGATGGGGAACTTCTCTTCCTCCTTGATACCCTGTCATGTGGAGTACCTCAAGGTTCGATCCTCTTGCTGATGTTGTTCACGGTGTACATGCAGCCCCTGGGGGAGCTCATTAGACAATACAGTCTGGGTTTTTTACTGCTATGCAGATGATACCCAGCTGTAAATGTCATTTACCCCTGGAGCTGGAAATGCCGTGAAGTGCTGAGTAAGTGCCTGGCCGAGATTCAGGACTGGATGTCCTCAAACTTGCTGAGGCTGAACCCTGATAAGACAGAAGTGCTAGTGAATGAGCCTGGTTGATGGCATGATGGGGAGGCCTCTGGAGTGATAAGGTTTGTCCTGGGATCCACCTCATTGATAGTCTCCCCCAGGGTGAGAAATCTGGTCATCATCCTTGATGACAGACTGACTCTGGAAGCCCGGGTGTCATCTGTTATCAAAAGTGGGTTTGATCATCTAAGGAATGCCGCCCGAATTAAACCCTTAATTCCACCTGAAGACTTGCCATCACTGGTACATGACTTTGTGACTTCCAGGTTGGACTACTGTAATGCTCTGTACTTTGGGGTCAATGGAGGGACACTGTGCCAACTGTATCTACTGCAGAATGCAGCAGACAGACTGCTGGCAGGCCTACCAAAGCCCTGCCATGTGACCTTGGTCCTATGGGACCTGCAGTGGTTGCCTGTCAGGTACAGGATCATCTTCAAGGTAGGCTTGCTCACCTATAAGGCCCTATATGGACTGGATCCTGGTTACCTGTCTGACCTCCTAACTCCAGCCATCCTGGTACGTTCCCTCCGCTTCTCCACCAACGGCCTCCTGGTAATTCTGAGGCCAGGCTGAAAACCCGAGGGATCATACCTTCGAGGTTGCCAGCCTGGCCCTCTGGAATTCACTGCCAAAATCCTTGAGGGAGGTCCCAACAGCAGAGGTTTTCAAAGGGGGCCTGAAGACCTATCTTTTCAACAAAGCATTTCAAGATAGTTTTTAGCTGTGATTTTACAGATACTTTGTTCTTAGTATTTAATATGATTTGTTGTATGATGTCTGTACCCTGCTGTGAATTGTAATGGTGCCCAGAACCTCCGGGATTGGGCACCACTATATCAATCAATCAATCAATCAATCAATCAGTCAAAATCTTTATTTATCCAGGCAGACATCATTGAGCAAATTCATTTACAAGATGGACCTGGTTTAATCCGGGCCAAGTGATCCAGTACATACAGAGGTATTTACAGTAGAGATAAATAATACAAATTTATACAATTACTGCACGTAAGTACTCCATGTTGCAACAGTTCATAACAGTACAAGGTGCTCCAGCTCATGGGAGGAGCTGGCGCATAGGCAAGTTTCGGAGGGGAGTGTGATCACACAGTTTTCCTAAGTTAACAATCTGAGCAGAAAGATAAGGATACTAACAGTCAGGATCATAGGGTCACATATATAAAGCCTTACTTTACTTACTCTTGTTCAGATAGATACGACCAGCCAATGAGCATGCAGTGTTACAACTTTAAACATTGTTGCAACATTTACCATCTTTAAACATATGACTTCATTTTTTTTAAACATGTACTTCAGACATAAGTTCATATTCAAAAGTTGATTGTTTGTAAACATCAATAGTGACTACTTATAAATAATGCTTTTTTCACAGTTCAGTGCTGGACATCTTAAACCATCAGAACCAGTCAGCAATGTATCTCATCTGGTAGCCACTGGTCACAGGGGGAGTCAAACATTTATTTTTTTCAGTTTAAATCACATTTTTAGTTTACAGACTGACCACCTATCCACCTACAGTTTCACTACAGTTCTGGGCTTTTATAGTACTTTTTAGTATGACTTATTTTTAGCTAATTTAATACTGTTGGATGTTAGTGCATTACCCAAGATGTTCTTTAATATCCTTTTATATCCTTTAATCTTGTCACCACAATTAAAAACATATGAATTGAACAAAAGTGAAATAAGCTGCAAATTAGAAACATGCTTGCTTCAGCGCAATCTCTGATACAGAGCTGATAGCAGTTTCATATTTGTGGCAAACTGATCACATAATTCTCTCATTCTAAAATACAATGCCTAGTGGCAGTCTGAGCAGTTACAATCATTCTACTTGCTCTGATCACCCACTCACTCCATCTCACTTATTCTGGAATAGCCTATCAGCCAAGGTGTTGAGTTCGAAAACAGTGATCAAGTTCAAGAATGCATGGGATATGCATAAGGGGATCTTAGTGAAAAGAAATGGGAGGCAGCAAAAAAGAGCTGGAGATAAGGTAGGGTCTACAGTGATACTGTAAGTAGGGAAAGATGGGCAGACTGGGTAGGACAAGCGGTCCTTATCTGCCGACAAATTCTATGTTCCTGTGTTTCAGTCCAGCTGTATTTGGAAAACATTTTATGCACCCTCTGCCTGATGGGGATCTTGGAAATCATTTTGTTGTTTCTGGTAATAAATACAGAAAGCACAATGAATTAATAGCATACTGGATTCCACTTAAAATTCATGGTTTACCCTCTAAATGTCAGCACTGAAGACACTGATAAATCTAACATTTACCAGTATTGTAGTTTTAACCACAAAACTGGACATTATAGAAACATAGACTTGGATGGCAGATAAGGACTGCTTGGCCCACCTAGTCTGCTCATTTCCTTACCTACTGGATAAGCTGCAGATTCTAGTTAACCAACAGCTTACTTCCTCGTACCCTTCACTATAATTGTCTTACCTGTCCCATGCATTCTTGAATTCCCCCACTGTTTTTGACCCCACAACCTCCTCAGGAAGGTGGTTCCATGCGTCCACCACCGTCTCCACGAAAAAAATCTTCCATGCGTTGCCCCTGAGCTGTCCCCCCTCTATCTTCAAATTGTGCCGTCTTGTTCTTGCACATCTCTTTTTCTGAAAGATGCTCCCATCTTGGATTTTGTTGATTCCCTTGAGGTACTTAAAAATTTCTATCATGTCCCCCCTCTCCCTCCTTCCTCAAGGGTATACATATTTAGCACTTTTAGTCTCTCTTCATATGGCTTCTGTTGCAGACCCTGCACCATTTTAGTTGTCCTCCTCTGGACTGCTTCCATCCTGTCTAGGTCCCTGTGGAGATGGGTCTCCAAAACTGGATGCAGTACTCCAGATGGGGTCTCACCAACTGTTTGTACAGAGGGATAACAACTTCCTGTTTTCTACTGGTGATGCCTCTCCCTATACATCCTAATATCCCCCAGCCCTCCTTATTGCCTTCTCATATTGCTTATCTACCTTAAGGTCATCTGATATGAATACGCCCAGGTCCCTTTCCATTTTTGTTATTGTTAGTACCTCCCTCCCCCACTGCGTATTCTTCCCCTGGGTTTTTGTTTCCCAGGTGCATTACTTTGCACTTTTGCATTGAATCTAAGCTGCCATATTTTTCACTCTTCCTCCAACCTAGTTAAGTCCCTTCTCATCCTTTCCACCCGCCTTGTGTATGAACCCTGTTGCAGATTTTTGTGTAATAATCCTTGGGGAATCCCAAAAAAAGGCTCACAACCAGTTTGGAACTCCTCTATCCCCCTGCTACCATACTGGCACTACAATTACTCCCTGCGCCTGTCCATTATGCTGGCAATCTATGATAAACTCGATAACCATGCAGCAGGATCATCACCCACTATATATTGGATCCCAAGAAAGAAGAAAAAACTGCCTGACTGCTCACTACTCCTATCACTTGGTGCCCTCATCAAGTTAATCTTCTTTCTGCTGGTCTGTGTTGGCACTGTGAAATCAACCCTGGACCCACTACAAGCTCGATCTCTCAACTGACCTAACCTCCATAAATGGATTGAGTTTTCTTCACTTCAATGCCTGCAGCCTCCTAAAAGTTCTCATCAATACAGGCCTGGGTTGCACACACCCTACCGGACTGTCTGGTTATATCTGAAACATGGCTCAAATCTGCAACAAAAGATAGTGAAATAAACCTTCCCAACTATCAGCTCTTCAGATCTGACCGTCTATCCAGGGGCGGTGGGGTAGCCATCTATGTCAAAGCAAATATCTCTGCATCCTGCCTCAATTCTACATCTCAACCAAAGGAATTCGAATGCTTGTCTATTAAAATAACCCTTCCCAACATCTTCCTTTCAACTGGTTGGTTGCTATAAGCCCCCTCTGCAGGCCTCAAACTCCTATCCCATTTAGGATCCATACTTAATCTGGGCCCTGAAGACACCATCATCTTAGGAGACATGAACTTAAATTGGCTGACTAATGCATCTGCACCCTGGTAACCTTCTGTGACACCTATGGATTCTCTCAATTAATCAAAGAACCAACAAGGATCAACCAAAGAATACTCTCAACAGCACACTCCTGGATATTATATTGGTAATAAACCTCATCATTATCCCTATGCAGGAGTACTTCTCAGTGACATAAGTGACCACTGTCCCATAGCTGCCATTAGATCAACAATCAAGCCACCCAATCCTGCAAAATTCCTCCCGAAGGTCAAAAGAACTTTAATATTACAGGATATCTCCATGATCTGTGCCACACCACGTTGGCAAGAATTCTATCTCACAGCCTCAATAGAGTCAGCTCTTCAAATCCTAAATGATATAATCATAAGTGCCCTCAATTCACATGCACCCTCACCAGTGTCGAAACAAACTCAAATCCTGTCGCTGGTTCTCTCCCGACAAATCCCACTGCTTGCCAGAGACAAACTCTGGAAAAGGGCAAGAAAGACAAAGGACCCAAATGACTGGCTCCAATTCAGAAAAGCCAGAAACTTCTGCACAAAACAAGTAAGAAAAGCCAAGGCAACCTTCTACACAGCTGAACTAGATGCCTCCTATAACAACCCTTCCATGTTCTGGGGTACCATAAAGGGCATCCTAGGTCAAACCTCTACCCTGTCTTACCATCCAAAATTCAATTAAATAATATTGAAATCACCGACAAACAAAATATCTTGAATGCCTTCAATGACCATTTCACTACAGCTGGCCTGCTTTCGACTCCTCTCCTGCAAACCTATTAAGATCATCTCTAAACCTACAATCTACTGAGAGTCAAAGGTTGCTTCCACATTCTCATTCAAACCAATATTGTTCAAAGAAGTAGAAGACCTCCTACTCCAACTAGATACCACCAAAAGTGCAGTGCAGACTCCCTGGATCCCTACTTTCTAAAAAGTAGCACTGTATGCCTTAACCGCCCCCCTCACCCACCTCTTCAATCTATCACTTGTCACTGGTACTATCCCCTCAATATGGAAAACAGCTCAAGTGTTTCCATTACTTAAGGCAGGTGATCCCATGGACCTCAATAATTATAGGCCCATCTCCATCTTACCAATACTATCCAAGATGCTTGAGAAGCTGGTAAACTCTCAGTTAACTGCCTACCTTGATACCAACAATCTCCTAAATCCAGCTCAATCTGGGTTTAGATCTATGCATAGCACCATCTCTGCACTAGCAAAAGTCACAAATGACTGGCAGACTGCCCGACAAAAAGAATAATACCTGTGCTGTGTTTCTGGATCTAAGCAAAGCCTTTGACACTGTGGATCATGATCTTCTAATCACCTCACTAAACTCCATAGGCCTTGACTCACTCTCTATTAAATGGTTCAGATGCTATCTCTCTGGAAGGCTACAACTGGTAAAGAATGATGGTGATCTATCTACCCTAAGCCACTCCTAAGAGGTGTACATAAGGCTCCATCCTGGGTCCCATCCTTTTGCCATTTACATCAACAATATTGACTCCAATCTCTGGCTTTCTAATATCCACCTTTTTGCAGATGACACTGTACTTTATGGAGGCGATCCTCACCATCAAAAGCCTGTGAGCTCCTACAGTCTCAATTCTCCCTCCTCCAGCATAACCTATTAAAAAGAAATTATTACTAAATGCTAAGAAAACCAAAGCTATGTTCTTTGCCCCAAGAACTGTTCTTCCACTATCCCATCATTCACCCTCCACAACTCTCTACCATCCTTGGTGAAAATCTGGATATATTGACAAATTCAAATACCTAGGGTATGGATAGACAATAAACTAGACTATACTACCCACGTTGAAGAGCTCCTGAAAAGCTAAGACAAAGACTTGGTCTATTCTATAGAATCAAACACTACCTGACCAAAGATTCCAAACAAAGATTAATCCTTGCATCATTCATGTCCCTCATTGATTATGCTGACTTCCTCTATGGTCATTGCTCCCTCTCCCATCTAAACAAACTAGACACCCTGTATCATAGAGCTATTAGATTCATTACTGACCTTCCCTCTAGCACCCATCATTGCTCTCTCTACAATGCAGTCAGCTGGACATCCCTGCAACATAGAAGAAGAAAAAATGCTGCTACCTGGATCTACAAAGCTCTGACAAACAAACTCCTTCCTACATCTCAGACTGCTTCAACCAGATCACATCCAGGCCCTACACCTTGAGGATCAACAAACTGATCCTGCTGAAGATTCCTATCACCTGCACCTGGTATGGAAGAGCTGCAATCAGTTATTCCTGGCACTTATCTGGAATTCTATCCAAAGACATCGAAAATGGAAACACTGATCCCCTTACATCCTTCAAAAGCTGTTACACCAGCCTAATCCCAGATTCATGCAATTGCTTCCACAAGGCCTAGTCCTCCCACCCCCCCACCCCACCCTCTCTCTCCCCACCCCCTTCTAAAGCTCCTCCTATTCTTCTATCATTCCTCTGGTCCTTTCCACATCTAACCTCAAACATATATGCCCACCCATGTACCATTATCCAAGCCTTATCCCTACCAGACTGTTTGTTTCTCACCTTTAATAGGTTTTTGGTTTACTGTCCTTTGCCTTGTATATATGTAAATATTTGTACATCTATCTCACTCATAAATGTTTGTATTTGTGCTATTTCAATATCATGTTTTTGTATACACTCTGTAACCTTTTTTGTTATGACCACTCAGGTCCATCTTGTAAATGAGCTATGCTCAATGATGTTCGCCTGAATAAATAAAGATTTTGATTGATTGATTGATTGATTGATTGATTGTGTCATCTGCAAAGAGGCATACTTTTCCTACTTTTCCTAAAGGTGTGCTTGCCTATTATGGCAAGCACACCTTTGTCTCTGCTTCCTTTGGCCTGCATACAGGTATTGTCAGTTACCTGATGTACCTAACCAAGTATCAGATCCGCATGTTGAGGGAGATAGGATGTACTTTTGAAAGTACTCCAGATGGGCCTCACAAATAAAAGCGCTCCACTGTATGCTCCAAAGCTCTGAAGCAGGTATGCATCTCCTGAGAGCTGTCTAGGATGCCTCAGATACTGCAGCCAGGGCAGACACATCTGGCAATTGCTGGCAGTGCATCTCCTGTCCTGGCTTCATGTTGCAGGTTTTGCCCAGGATGTGCAGCAGCTGGCCCTGATTGTCCCCCTCAAGAGCAACAAGCTGTTTGGTTCAGAAGAGGAAACCAATCTCAGCGGGCTTAAGACCTACAAGAAGTCAACGAAGATGATTCATTCTTTAATGTTAAATGATGCTAAGTGTGTCCATGCCACTAGTGAAAATCTGCACTGTTTTGCTCATCGGCTCACCAGAATAAAAAAAAAAATGTCAGAGGGTC
Source organism: Neoceratodus forsteri (assembly GCA_016271365.2). Lineage (NCBI taxonomy): Eukaryota > Metazoa > Chordata > Ceratodontiformes > Ceratodontidae > Neoceratodus > Neoceratodus forsteri. The sequence goes on along the minus strand of CM028130.1, from coordinate 1,521,535,674 downwards.
CTTTTATAGGAACACATGCACAGTTACACTCCCTGTGGTCGGGGACATAGCTATGTGCACAAGAAGATGCAGCAGGTCATTGGGTCCTCCAACTCACAGCCCAATCTGTCAATGGGTTCTTGAGATAAGGGGATCCAAAATTGGGAGAGTATACCAAAGTTACAATTGATCCCTAACTGTTGGAGTGCAACCACACTCCCATAATCAGCAGTGGCAATGGGGATTTAAAAGAAAATACAATCTGTTTCTCACTGCATTTCCTACTTTAAACCCCAAATGAAATGACAAGCCATAGTCTCAAGATGAATCATACATCATGCATGTCATGTACAGATCATGAGTGAGTTGAGTATGAACCATATCATTTTCTTAGGGAAAGTGCAACATTCTGGAAATTATCATATGGTTAACTCATTTGTTTTATTTGGCTGATCACTGGTGAGAGCTCTGCTGCTTTACATTCCTTTTTGTTATGAACATAAACCATGAGATACTGGCTTTCAACTTTACCATCAGATTGCTAATCAAGTGTTTTTTACTAATTTTGTTTTCCTCCATTTTCCCCACTCACAAGTCTGTTGTCCCCTAGAAGAAATCTCCAACTTCACGTACCTTGTAACGTGACTTGACTGATTGAAATCTGGACCTATCTGCCAACATCCACGGCATGCTTAAGCATCTCTGCCCCAAACTTGGTACACTATACCCCAATAAGGCCTATTTCTTCTGGTCAGCTATGAGATTATCCTTAAGATGATCCTGCCAGTGTTTGACCACATGGATGTGATCTACAGTGCTATCCCCAGTGCTATCTCCAAATCTAGGTTTGCCTGACTGAACCCTTTCTCAGTGTTTTTGTTATTTTGCTCTCAATTGCCCTCTCATACCCACCACTGAACCCTTTTCTTTAATCTTTCTCTCCCTTCTTTTCCTTCCTCCTCCTCCCCCCTCCCTCCCTTCCCTCCACTTCACCCTTCCCTCCCTCCCCTCCCCTTGCCTCATCTCCTCCTCCCTCTCCTCCTTTCCCTCTCTCTCCCTCCTCTCATTCTACTCCTGCCCTTACTCTGTCACCCATTCCTTATCTATCCTCCACTGCAAAACCTCTGCTGTGTAATTTGTTTTCTCCTTCTGCATCCCCTGCCACTGGAACAGCCTTCACCTCCTTACCCATTCCTCCTCCTCCTCCCTGTCTCCCAAGGCCCTCCTCCAAGATTATTTCCCCCCATGTCTTCACCTCATCCTTGCCTTTGCTCCCTTTTCTTTTCCTTCCACCCTGCTGTAATCTGAGCCACAGTCCTGCCTCCAGTAACTGCTGACCCTGCAGCATAATTTATTCCCCTTACTCATCCTCAACACTGTCATCCTTGTACCCCCCCACTCTCCTAACACCTCTCATTCCAGTCCCCTGGCTGCAACTTAATTTAAAATCAGCCTTTTTTTTCTATGGAGCTTTTTATCCCCTGGGTGCTGGCTGGGCTACCACCTCCTCCAGGACTCATCTGCCTCAGAAGTCTCCTGTGGCAGTGTCCATGGCAGGGTCAGGAGGGGGAGATCTCTCCTACCCTCGAGTCCGGATCCAAATTCCTTGGCAGGGACTTGGGTGATGGTGTGGGCTAGAGTATGTTAGCAGGGCTTCCTAATACACAGCCCCCAATTTCCCTATTTAGCACAGTGGCAGAGAACCAGGACAGTACTTTGTAGAGGGCTTGGGTTCGATTTCCAGTTGTGAACACTTTTTCCTTTTTGCTATAACTTATGTTGTTAGCATGCATCTCCCTTTACAGTAGAAACCTTCTGTCTCACTCTATAAAATTACAACACAGTAGCAGAGCACCAGTTCTGATTCCCAGTCATGAATGTGTTTTTATTTTCTGTACAATTTTTGTTATTAGCATTCATCTATTTTACGAGAGAAAGCATTAGATGCCATTGCTGATGTCTGTGGTAGGGCTTTCAGGGTTAGGAGTACATCTTCAGACCATGGAACTGTTACTGATCCAGTAACAAAGTACATAGAAAAAGTAACTGTCTCACTACGCTTAGATTATTCAGTGGAGGCTTATCAATCACACATTTCATAAGACATTTTAGTATTATTATTATTTTTTCACAAAAGACATGCTCATGCTGCTGCCCCTGGTTCATGCCCCTTGGACATCAGGAGCTGAGACTGGTGGGGAGGGAGTTAGACTGCCATTGGATGTTTCTTTCCTGGGGGAAGGGGACAGTGCTGGACCACTCATTAGGCAGCCCCTGGAGGTGACATGGGGAGGCATTCTAGGTGCCGTGGGCCTCCATATGCTGCTGAATGTCCCTGCCCCGAGCACCACTGTGGCAGTACAATTGTGAGAGGTGCGAGGGGCCCCAGAAAAGGAAATTCGCCTGCCCAACTGACCAGATGATAGCTGCCACCTGTGCCATTCAGCGTCTCATAGCCCTCTTTGATCCCCTTAACCCCCCCCAACATTCCAGGTAAATGAAGAGATCTCTTTCTCTGCTCCTCTGCTCCACCAGGGGAGGGGGCCCCCAGCAGAGATACAAGTGGTCTACTAGAAAATGGGACCAATAGGTATGAAGTAGATGGTGATGGAGATGGCCCAGCAGCTGGTGTGGCCCAAATGAGTGGCTGTTTGGGGGTATAATAGGAGCAAAAAAAAAAAAAGACATGCTGACTCCAGATGCCCTAGTGCAGGAAATGAACAAAAGTTCATAGTTCATGTATTGTGTGGGATATTTTGCGAGGTGTATGTGACTGCTTACATGCATGTGTGTGTCTATATTGTGCAGCATCTATGTGAACATTGTTTAGCATGTATATGTGGCTTGTACTATACAAAAATTACACAGCTATATCCGAGCGCCACTCAGTACTGTTGGCACTTTGATTGTATTTTGTGTCTCAATGTTAGTTTGCAATATCATTGTAAATTGTAATTTTGTTTTTTGCATCTTACTGTTCCTGCTCTCTTTTTTTTTTATTATTATTTATTTATTCTCCTGTGGCCACCCAGATGCTCCCCATAGCCTCGCTGCCCTACCTATGGGGATCCGACTGCTGTCCGTCTCTACCGGGACTGCTGGCACCCTGTAACCCCTGCGGTTTACCCCCCACAGTGGGGTGGCAGGCAGCCCCCTAACTCCCTACCCCAATGGATCCAGTTCAGATGCCATCGCCCGGCGAACTTGCAGATGGCTATCAAGCCGCGTCGGGTGCCACCATTTTCCCCTGTACTATTTCCCTCTGAGTTGGTGGCGTGCCATGACGCCAGCGGGCATAAGCGCACATGCATCTCCACATGTCTCACCCAGGCATCTGCCCCCAACTATACCCCCTTGTACGGCGTGCATCCCTAACCCCCAGCCTCTGGCAGGGGGCAGTCAGATGCCAACCATTATGAACCCCCCACCCCAGAGAGGGAGAGCAGTCCAACGGATGCTCAATCCTTCTCCTTCCCTGCCAGCTCCCGTTGACCCATGCTCGTTCCTGAACCCAGGTCGCCAGCATGGTGCGAAGTGTAGTGTCCAGCGCCTCAATCCTCAACACCACCGGTCCGGCATGTTCCTGTTCTCTTGCTGTAAATTGTGCTTTACAGTCTGCTTTTTTCTCCCTCACACAAACCCTCTACCTCAGGTCATACTTTGAAATGGGTTTCAGCTCAGTATGCCTTTTCTGGACAACAGTTTCAAATAAATAATTCAATGTGTTATACATAGCTTAGTGTGTGTGATACATAGGAGCTGGATGAGATATGGTTGGTGGTTAGATATGTTAAAGCTGTATTGGTACAAAGGTCAGTGCTTGTAGTAAATAGGAGCTGGATGAAACATGGTTGATGCTTAGATACGTTTGAGATGGATGAGATATAGTTGATATTAGAAACTTGATCTTTTTCCTTTCTCTATATCCCATCTTTGGCTGGATGCTAGATAAGTGTAGGATTGAAGGCCCAAAAAGAAAATTAATTACTGTTGTGATTACCTCCTCCAACTCTGGAGAGTGTGGCCAGTAGCACGCAGGAGAGGAAAAAACCCTTAGGGAGAAACCTCCAAGGAACCATGGCTACTGACCTGCCCGTCCTCTGGGCATACTATAGGAGAGTAATCCTATTTAGACTAAAGTACTGAATTGGTTATGTTAGTAATATATCCAGGTTATTGGTAGTAGAGGCATATCCTTGATTTCGATGATGAGCAGAATAATCCTGAAGGATGAGGTACTGGAGGATGAAGGTCCAACATGGAGATGATGGCATATGAAATTGGTTAATCCAAGTCCATGGTATCTATGGAGAAGAAGGCGAGGAGCATAGGATCCAGCAGAAAAGGTGAGACCCCTGTGTGGGTTGGCTGAGGTGATGATGAAATGCAGTTGAGCAAGCAGCAAGGCCCCCATGCGGGTGAATCAGTGATAATGATGGGACCCAATGTGGTCCGCTATTGTGTAAAGTCCTGTAGAAGAGGCGATACCTCCACAAGGGTCGGCCAAGGTAATGATGGAATGCATTTAAGCAAGCAGCCAGGCTCCTGTGTGGGGCGAAGCAGGATAATGGCGGGACCCCATGTGGCCCGCCATTGCATAGATTCCTGTAGAGAAGGGTGAGACCTCCACATAGGTTGGCTGTGGTGAGATGGAATGCAGTTGAACAGGCAACCAGGCCCCCCTTGTGGGGTGAAGCTGGGAACATGGCAGACCCACATGGTCCACCATTGGATAGGTTCTAGTAGAGACGGTGAGACCCCCATGTGGGTCAGCCGAGAAGAGATGTAATGTGGATGAGCAAGCAGCCAAGCCCTATTGCGAGGTGAAGCCAGATATATATTGTGGGACCACATGGCCTGCCAGTGAATAGGTTACAGTAAGAAGGTGAGACCCCCACATAGGTCAGCCGAGGTGAGAAGGAAAGCAGTTGAGCAGGCAACCAGGCCCCCCTTGTGGGGTGAAGCTGGGAACATGGAAGACCCACATGGTCCGCCATTGCATAGGTTCTAGTAGAGACAGTGAGACCCCCATGTGGGTCAGCCGAGAAGAGTTGTAAAGTGGATGAGCAAGCAGCCAGGCCCTATTGTGAGGTGAAGCCAGATATATATTGTGGGACCACATAGCCTGCCAATGCATAGGTTACAGTGAGAAGGTGAGACCCCCACATAGGTCGGCTGAGGTGAGAAGGAATGTATCGAGCAAGCACCAGGCCCCCTTGTGGGGTGAAACACTAATTAGAAAAAGTTCTCCCAGGACAATACTGAGACCATAGGCCATAGCAGTAGCCATCGTGTTGGAGACCCATATGGAGACAGATGCCCTCCGATGCTGTAGCAGAAGGCAAGTGGAGGTAGGATCAATAAATGATTTCCTTGACAGGAAGCAGAGCTAGGTTCGGTCTGGTGAGAAGGTAAGGCAGCTGTTAATGCACAGTAAATGTAGAAATGCAGGAGAAACTTGATGTCACTTGTAGAATTTCCAGTCCTGTTTTCAAAGTCCATGATGAGCAAGGAGTCAATGCTGAAGACGATGGTTCCGGAAGACAAAGATTCAGCTAGGAATGATGTCTGAATGAAGGACGATGGTTAATCCGTGACCAGGGTAGCAGTAAGCGAAGCAGTTGTAAAGTGTACATGTACAGTCAGCATAGTTAAGGAATGAGTGTCAACATAGCAAATAGTTTGAGAACGTAGAAATCATAGAGGAAGAAATGGTCGGAAGTGTTACCCAGCAGGGAACGATGATGAGGTAGGAGTCTATGTGATTGGGACGCTTGCATGGAACCGTAAATCCAATGAAACAGGTTGTGATTGAGTACTTTGTCAGAAAGGAGAATTGTCTCAGGACATCCAAGACTTGAGATATACTCTATGGAGATGTCTGGCATAGAAACTTGGCTGGAACTGGACCAGAAGAAGGTGGATTGCAGTAGACACATAACTGAATTATGAAGTAGAGTAGGCCCGGACATGGGCTAGCTGGAAGACCCTGCAGCACCCCACTGGTCACCCCCTCTCCCTAGACTGCACCCCATTTACCACCACTCTCTGCCTCCTGTCTGTTAGCCAGTTTCTAACCCAGTTTACCACCCTTTCCCCCATGCCCAGCCTACCCAGCTAGTTTATCAGCCTCCTATGTGGGATGGTGTCAAAGGCTTTGCTGAAATCAAGGTAAGCATTGTCCACTGCCCCACCCTGATTCACTTCCTTTGTCACCCAGTCAAAGAAGTCAACCAGATTTGTCTGACATGATGTCCCCACTGTGAATCCATGTTGTCTATGGTCCTGGGCTCCAATGGCTTCTAGATGCCCCACTATCCTTTCTTTAAGCAATGCCTCCATGATCTTCCTCACTACTGAGGTGAGGCTGAACGACCTATTGTTCCCTGCCTCCTCCCTGCTGCTGCATTTGTGTAGAGGGATCACATGTGCCCTCCTCCAGTTCACTCATGTTGAATGACTCAGTGAACATGGCTGTCAGAGGTACTGCTATCTCCCTTTGCAGTTCTCTTAATATCCTTGGGTGTATGCCATCTGGTTCTATCGCTTTGTCCACCTTCAATTTAGTGAGCTCCTGTAGGACTCTTTTGCCTTTGAATGGACTATTGTCCACCTCTTCACCCCCTTGGCAACTGCTGTACTGTTGTGGCCCTTTCCCCTCCCACTCTTCTGTGAATACTGAGCGGAAAGACACAGTGGAAGACTTGGGAAGAAGGCATGGAACTATCACTTCCAAATACCTAAACAGCACATACAAGCAAGCAACATTCGGCATTGACAAATGCTTGTTTTTAGCTTGGGACAGCTGTGCGGTTACAGACTCATCACCCCGCTGACAGGTTAGTTGTAGTAAGAGCAGGGTATCTCCTAATAGTTGTTTACATTCTTGGCATTGTTTCTTAAGTCGTGAGGCATACTATATGAGGTTCCCCCCTTAATACTGCTTTGACAGTGTCCCAGTACATTGCTGCTGAGCAATCCACTGGGGTATTATCTGACAGACTCTTCTCTATTTAATCTCTCACAAAAGTCTGAAATTGTGTGGACTTCAAGAGATATGGATTTAGTCGCCATCGGGCTGATTTTCTCTCGAGGCCCAGGTCCCAAAAGGTATTCATGGTTGCATGGTCAGAGAGGTAAATGACGCCCATAATGCTGTTATCAGCTCATGTCAGGTTTTCAATCCGTGTAAAATAGTAGTCTATTCTGGAATAGCTATAGCATGCCACTGAGTAATGGGTGCATCTATGGGCTCTGGGGTTCCGGGTGCACCACACATCCACTAAGCCCTCCTCCTTAATAAAGGCTTTGAAATATTTTTTGTGAAGCTGTCTGCCCTGTTAGATGAACATTCGAGGAGTCTAGTTGTGGGCTAAGTGTCATGTTAAAGCCACTGACTAGTGGAAGGATACCTTTAGTGCAGGTAACAACTGTGTCCGTTAAGGATTTAAGGTCCAGACTATTAATGCCTGGAAGCACATAGATGTTAGCTAAAGTAACGTTTAGCCTGTGCAGTGTACCTTGAACTATGATTAAGCACCCTTCTAGGTCCCTCCAAACCTGATGTTTCTCAAAATTGGTGTGTCAGGGAATTAAAATGGCCGCCTCATGTCTTCATCCAGAAAGGGAGGAAGAAGAGTATTCAGCTGTAATGTTAGGGGATCCCATTACTTAAGGGTAAGAGTCCTTATGACCCAGGCTCTCCCCCCACACAAGCTGCCTCCCCCTCCCACCTGAGTCATGTCTTGCCTTAGTAGTTGCAGAAAATGACCCTGCTGCCTTAAACTGTACCTGGGGGACTAGGAGGAATAATTAATTCTAAAAACTATTAACATAACAACATTACTAAATACTATCATTTCCTATGGGCCTAAGGAATCAGGAATGAGAGACAATAAACTTTCCTAGCTACTGGCTAGGTATATTTAAACCAGTGATCCAACTGGGACCTAAATTTAACTTGGCTTTCAAGGTAGGGGCCAGTCTGGGCCCTATTGCAGTCAAAACCTGAGTAAAGGTAAGTCCTCCAGTGAGGAAGGGCCTTCAGCCAGTCTGACTTAGGGAGAATAGTAGGGTAGGGTGTGGAAAAGATTGGACGTCATGTGTTCCATGGGGATTAGTTATTATACAGATAACTAATGGTGTAACAAATATGGTTTGATTAGTGCTGGTGTCTCAGCAAGGGGAGGTGCCATCCTGAGCTACTAGTCCTCTGTTCATTGCACCGCAGCAATCACAGATGGTGGGGTGCATCCTGCCACCCTTCGCTTGGCAGATCCACGAGGGGATATCTTTGGGGGGGCTCTCTTGCATAATAACTGTTGGGTGTATGGGGCAGAGAATAGAGAGAGAGAGATCGAGACACCGAACACAAAGAAAGGAAGAAGAGAAGGTAGACCCTCCTCTCCCTAAACCCCTGGAACAGAGTTGGTGAGGTCTGATGCATAACCATTGTTCCCACTACTGTGGGTATTTTAATTACCTCTCTATCTCCCTCACTCAGTTTATATTTTCCAAAGTAGGGAGGGCTGGCAGTAGTTAAAGATTACAGATTTGATAGTCCAGTGATTTTGTTACTCTGTTATATCCCTGTTGTATTCATTTGATCCAACTTATCCATTATACAGTTCTGTATCTGTGGAGCTTAATGTAAGATGCAATTATAATCAGTAAAGGACTGGAATCACTGGTATATACAACAGTAAGCTAGCAGTGAGAATATAGATGTTTACCATTAGGGTACTAAACCTCAATATAGTCACATGCCTGGAATCCTGATATCGTACCATGTCTTGAGAAAGTACTAAGATTAATATGCTCCATGTCTTAAAGAGCAGCTGATGCCTTCAGGAGAACTTAAAAAAAAATAATATTTACACACAGTTCAGCTTGTATTTCACATTAGTTCTGTATTTCTCATCTCCCATTTGTCTACTTGAGTGTTCTGCTTATCTGCTTTGGATGTCATTTGACCTTGAAAAGATTCTCAGTAGTAGCAAATTAATGGAATGCAGTTCATTCCATTTAAATCTGTGATTTTCTGAAATAGGTACTTTAAACGAATGAGAATTATTTCTGTTTTTTTTATGTACGATCTGTGTGTTAATAGAATGTGACTCTCTGAACAACTTTCCTAAGTCTCTGAGGAAGGACTTAGTTGGTCTGAAAGCTTAGACATTGTTTTCTTTTTGTAACATCTATGTTGGTTCAATAAAAGGTATCAAACCATTTGCTTCTGGATTTCCTTTTCATTATGTATTACTGATGTAATTTGCATGAAAACAAGATCTTTGCTCCTGAAGAGTTCATCTATTCCAGTTGCTTTCTCCCTACCTGAGGTAATAATGCAATGATTGGGACATCACAGTTACTCCCATGACAAATTGTGATGTCATGACAGAGGATTATGACATTAGGGAGTAAGCTATAGAGGCAGATGAACTCTGAGGTATAAATATCATGTATTCTTGCAAATTTCCTTAGTAATAAGTAATGTGCATGAGAAATATATCGAATATATATGGAATGCCAGCTGAATTGTACCTAAATATTATGTTTTTCAAAGTTTTCTTTGGCATGTCAGCAACTCTTTAAGATTAGCACTAAGACAAATTTCCTGAAGAACAGGTAGGAGAAGGGGATTGCTGAGCTTAATTAGTACTTCCCCCAAGTGTACAGAGTGATTTTATATCAAATAGAGCCCATTATAATCTACATCTGGGTATCCACCAGAAGCTCTGTGTGGGGGACATATGCCCTGGGGCGCTGGCATCCCAAGGTGCCATTCTAAAGCCTCAAGCTCGGGTTCCTCTCACCCCTTGCCATCAGTGTGCCTGAGTGGTCAGTGTCCTGCACCCATTATCAAGGAGATAAGTGAGGTTCCCTGAGGCTATAGTACCTCTTATGAAATTTTTAATACTGAGCACAACCCTCCACTTCCTAATAAGTGTTTTCCCCTGCACTCACAGCCATTACTGTGCTTAAGGTCCAAGCTTAGAAGGGAGGATGGCAGAGGCCCCAGCAACAATTTTGGACTACCTTGTTTTAACTATAAATACCCCCTTCCCCTCAGATCCCTAGCCCTAAAGAGTATTGGAGTGGGTCCAAGCAGCTTTCCCACTACCCTTGTGGGGTAATTATGTTTTGTTCTGTGGGGATAGGACATGAACCTGCAGTGCCTCCTGGGGAACTTGTATTTCTAGTGGACCTGGGTAATTAGTTGTACTTATATTTGTCAAATTACCAAGCTCCTGGACTGTGTGCATTTATTGGAGGAGTTCTGAAAACAAGGAGGGACCTTGTCATCGAGGCACAGGTCAGGAAGCATGGGAAGATCAGGAGCAGTTCTAAAATTCACAATGAGTATTTTATTATTAGTAACAACAGCAAAATAAAAAATAAAAATTTGTTCAGTATAACTATTTACAAAGGCAGTACAAACAGAGAAAGTAAAGTCCTTCTTCTGAGTGTTTCTTCTCAATTTCAAGTTTCAGTCTCTCAGTCTTTCACTGTCCTTCTTGCAAACATTGCTGCTCTTTTTATAACAAGTCTTTGCAGGGAGCTCATTAAGGAGACAGTGTTTTTTCACAGAACATTCTTGTCAGTTTCCAATGTTCTTGCAGGTGCAGCAAAAATAACATATTGACCCAGAATTGGCCTCTTGTTGCCAGCATCTCAGAAAGTTTGCAAACCAGCTTCTCAGGTTAACCGCTTGAGTTTCAAATAGCTTTCTACAATCATTTCCATTGTATAACTATATACAGTTTTAAACAAAGGGATCCCAATATCAGTAATATTTCCACATAAAGATTTACATATATTTTTATACCAGCAGAGATGCAAGGTGGGAGAAAAGACAGAAATAGCAAGAAAGGCAGGGAGACAGCAAGGGGCGGAGAATTGCGAAACTGTCGACGTTGTCAGTTCCTAGGTCTCACAAGAAAATTTGGTTACACAACCAGAGAAGAGACAGAAAAGGAGAGGACAGAACAGACACTTGTGTTTAAACTCTTTCTGCATAACAAATGGGATGGTACCTTATTCAGCCCTATGACAGACCCCCAAACCCCGAACCATGGGGGTAAAATTACACATAATGACTGAGAACAGTGGCTGCTCCCCACACCTGCCAGCCCTTCACTTCAAAATATGCAACAAGGAAAACAGTACTGAACACATTAAATGCAGTGTGAATACCCGCTGTGCCCCCCTCCACCCCAATAAATGAAAATGAAAAAGTCTGTGTCTGGGTCCTGGTGAGAGGTTGGCATGCACGTTCCCCTGCACAAGTATTTTGCATGTTAGCCTTAGTGCCATCCCCCTTTTAAGCCAAACAGAATCAAAGCTAAGCCAGTTTCAACCAAATGTTTCCACTCTGCACATAGGGACATTTCCCAAATGACTGACTAGAACCTGACGATGCCTGCGCTTGCTAACAACCTCACCCTTCCCATTATTAAGGGCTTGCCCCAGTCCCCAAGGTTAAACATAGAAACATAGAAATGTGACAGCAGAAAAGGGCCCCACTGACCCATCAAGTCTGCCCCTATAAGTCTGTAAATCGCTGGTCTCCGCTTCACCATCCCCCCCGTCTGGTGCCAGTTCCCTACCCTTCACGGTATTAACCCCAGGGGTAAACATACATCTATAGCCTGTCCAGAATCAAGTCCAAAAATACCTAAGCTGAGAGACCACTCCACACTGCATAAGTGCAGCTACTTTCTTCAGCTGTGAAATTTACATTCCTGTTGCTGGGAGTTTCCCTGATGACAACTTAAATTGACTAAACTACCAAATGTCCCCCTTCATTTGGGCATGTACAGTATTCTATCGACTTAATTTAATGTTTTGTTACCTGGGATCCAAACAGTCCTAGGGCACTACATGTGGGCTGACAGTAAAGTTATAATGGTCCCCTTGTGGCAAGGAATAGGCACAACCTTGAGCTAGCTGCCAGACTCTGGTAAACAGACTGATGTGGTGCCATGGGGACAGGTAGGGAACAATGAATCAAGACCACCTGGGGGTCGATCTCCCAACACTCAGCCATCTGGGGGCAAACACCAGACACCAATGATATTTAAATTACAAATTATATACAAAATGACCTCTGGGAAACTAGTTAGCTGCTCTTGACAGTAAGTAGGTAGTTATTATTTCTTTTGGGCTGTAACCAACAATGCCACAGACATACCTGAATGTTGACTTGGTTCTGGAGTCATTCCAAAAGTTATTGACATCCAGAATGAGTTCCTGGGGTCTCCTGGGAAGTTTTGAGGTATCTGAAAATGTCCTGAATGGCGTCCTTTGACTGCTGGCAGTGTGACTTGACAGTGCTCCTGGTTTCTCCTTGTACCTTCAATGCCTACTGTGAAGGCTTTGCAGCTAGGGTGTTAGTGGGTTTAGATTGAGGGACAATGTCCAGTCTGACCCTGTGGCTCTGTAGATCCTCCAACACTGCTGCAGCTGTGTTATAGGTCCTTGTCCCACCTCCTAGGTACAACACCAGCTGAGCAGGGTATGGCATGTTGAATTTTACCTTTTGCTTGGTCAGACTCCGTAGTATAGGAATATAGGTGCTCCTTTGGGCAGTAATGGCTGGGGAAATGTCATTATCAAAGAAAACATGGGTATCCTCATATTGCATGATCTTTTGCTGCCACGCATGATGAAGGACCATTTCGATACACATGCAATGCAGAAAATGGATCATGATTGAACAAGGGCAACTGTCCAGGGGTGGTTTTTGGCCTAGGGCTCGGTGAGCCTGATCAAGTTCAAGGGTAGCATCCTGCAGGAGTATCAATGCAGATTTCAGAAAATTTTTGACAAAGGCTACTACATCCTTTCCCTCTGCTCCTTCCAGAATATTATAGGCGTAGATTGTTCAAATCAAATCAAATTTTATTTCTAAAGCGCTTTTCAAAATAATCAAAGCGCATATACAATATAAAACAAGCATGCAATCAAAAAAGAAAATACACAAGACATAAAAGAATAAAAAGGCAGCAGTGATAAAACCAAATATTGTCCCCAAAACCTAACTCAAATAAATATGTTTTTGATGAGGACTTAAAAGTACCAGTGGACAGACACTCTCTAATCCGATGAGGAAGAGAGTTCTACAGGGTCGGGGCCACAAAAGAAAATGCCCTAACACCCGATGCCTGGAGACAGACCCTGGGAACCTCTAGCAATCTCTCATCGGCGGAGTGGGCAGTAGGCCCAGAGGAGGTCTTGCATGTAGCTCGGTCCCTGTCTGTGTAGGGTCTTATAGGTCAGCAAAGCTACCTAGAAGGTGAGCCTCCATCACATCAGTAGCCAGTGCAGTCCGCATAGCACAGGAGTGACATGGCTAGTTCTTGACAACCCTGTCAACAACCTGGCTACAGTGTTCTGCACTAGCTGCAGGCGACGGAGATCCACCCCCAGTAACCCCAGGTAAAGAGCATTACAGTAGTCAAGACGAGAGGACACAAAGGCGTAGACCAACACAGGAAGGTCTTCAGGTCGAACAAGGTGCTTTATCTGAGCGCTGTTCCTCAGATTATAAAACGAGGATTTGACAACTGCTGATTGCATTGTTCCTTCTTGTCTGACACTCCCCATCCTCTGCTCAATCCTGCAGTGTCTGGATGGTGTTATGCAGCTGGACTATGGCCCATTCTCTTGAATCGATCCTAGAGTCCTGCTTGGTTAGCTGTGTATCTGTTGTCATTATCTTGTTCTCAAGCTTGCTGATATCTTCTCCTAGGTTGGCAGTAGTGGACTTCATCTGCTGTTGGAAGCAACATATTTCTTTGAGCAAGATATCCATTTGCCGCTGTATTGTCTGGTGTAAATGTGCTGCTGAGCACCTCTGTGAGGACTGCATGGTCAGGGATGGGAGTGATCCCTCGTTGTCTGAATCCCCTTGCTTATATCCACCACCATCCAGCGACTCAGCTGGTGACAAATTCCTATCCGTTCTTGGCATTCTGGTTGTATCACCTTCTTTTCCAATAATAGTAAGCTCTGTTATTGTAAATGGTGAGTTTGAAGGTGATTTTTAGATCGTGGCCTCATGGGGCTGATGAGTCTCATAGCTTACTGGTGCATGATGTCACCAGAACGTCATGTTTTTTCAGCCTAAACAAAAATAAAGCAATCTTTATTCTGACAATCCTGTATTTCATTACATTAAAAATGGTATACAGTACCACAGGGATGCATTACAGAGAGCCTGAGCATTGCCCGGATCAGAGCTTGGAAAACAGGCTTGGTCATTTTCCTGAGATGCAGAATAATCAGGTACAATTGTTTGAATAATTCATATCAGCAAAATTATTCATGATTTTCATTTTTACAGTACATGGTGCCAGCTAATGTGCCTCCAGTAGGGTGGGATACATAGAGAAACAATGGATTGGCAGCAGTACCAGAGGTTTGTGTTACCCCATAAAAACCACATGAGCTAAATCGAGCAGTTTGTGATGGTTTCACATATGAAGAGTGTGTTTAAAAAAGCAAGTTTTCACTGCTGCCAGTTCTTTATTCTTTATTACTGCAGGTAACAGAACTGTGGTTGGCAGAGTATACCAGAGCCAGTTGAAAACAAAGAACATTTGGCTGCAGAGAAGCTGTGTTATGGTCAGTACTGAGTATAAGAGGGAGGCAACTGAGGAAGCTCTTCCAAAGTGAAGCACTGAGGCAGTGCATCATGGAATAAACTCTTCACCCTGTGTCCCTGACTGGAGAACAAATAAAGAAGATTTCTTGATACCTACTTCTTTGGTCTGGACTACTTATTCCAGCCAAGTGATTTAAACACTGTCACCCTTGGGAGCTTGTGCAAGTACTGTTCTGTCTTGGTGATATGTTTGGGTTGCAAGACCTGTACTTGCACCATTTCTACAAGCCTTAGGTGCATATTTCCTTTGTTATTAATTCTCCATTACACACACTTGTGTATAATGCAGTGTGTGGAACAGAAAACTTTGGGTACTGGTTTTGGATAGTAATAAACATAACCAGTAAGTATATACAGTGTTGGAATTACACTTTTTGAGCTTTGGGAGCTAAGGGGAACCATGAGCATCCCTTCCCATTACAAATCAGTAACAGTGACGTGTTAGCTACCGGGGCTCACTACAGAGCTGGGGGCCGAGCCTTGGCAAATCCCCCCTGCAATTCCAGCAACACGTGATTATCACTTTACAGTATATCATGACTTCTCACATATTATAAACTTCATGGAATATGGACCACATAGGAGACTTGTTTTAATAGTAATAATCAGTGGTCATCACCCAGCAGTCCTTATCTCACTAGGTATGAATTGTAGATTGAAAACATAAACTGTTACCATAGAAACAATGACAAACTCCACTAATAGGGTTTTATGGGCCAGTCATCTGGTGTACCTGGGAGACTGGGTTCAAGTGGGAGCCCCAGAATCCTGCGCTGAGGTCAGCAGGGAGGCAACTGGCATTTGTGCACCTTTTGGTGGCCAGTTATGGAGTGGTGCCAGTCTTGGCAGTGAAGGCAGCCCCTTTCCTGCCCCCCCCCCCGCTTGGAGGAAGGGAGCAGCTATGGTGACCCTGATCATAGGAGTGGGGGAAGGAAGAAATACAAAAAATACAAAAACTGAGGGCAAAACAAAATAAAAACATTTGTTTATTTTGGTTGTGTTTCTACCTAATTTTACAGCAATGTGGACTGAAGCTCAGGATAGCCAGGTGGCTATGGTTACACAGTGACTCAGAGATTGCATGGGATCAGAACCTGTGATTGCTCAGCCAGACCCTGCTTCTACCCAATGTCACAGCATGGTGGACTGAGTCACCAGATGGTCACTTGATTTGCTGACATTCATACAGTGAGTTGGTGGTTGTATGGGATCTGAGCCAGTAACTTTGCTCTGGGCTTCTGCTTTGAAACAGTTTCCCAGCTGAGAGGACTGAATTACAGGGAGCTCAGGCAACTTGCAACTTGCAGGCAACTCCAACAGTGAGTCAGTGGCTGTGGTGGGATCAAAAACTGTGAGTCTTCTGTTTCTCAGTACAGTACCCTAACCAGCAGATCTCAATACGTTAAACTGCTACTACCTTACACTAAGCAGTACATACTGTACTACTAAATACAACAAATACCTGTACTACCAAATAAGGATTGCTTCAAATATTATCAAATGTATTCCTGTAATATTCAGTTAATTTACTTTGCATGTTTAGTTTGCTCCTATTTAACTCTTCACATGTATTTGATTTTGTGCAACACATACCTTTATGTATTCATTTTGGGTTACACTTTAAGTGTCAGTTAACTACACTGTAGTTACAGTGTAACTGCACTGCAGTTCCAATGTAGTTGCATGCAACAAAACCTGCAACTATAGTGATTTCCCTGTTGCATGTAATTAATGATAAGTTACCTTGAAACAGACTGTTCAGCAGTTAGAGTGCACTTGGAAATCAACTGAATTTAGTTCAGTGTGCCTTCCTGGTCACATCCTTTCAACAAAGAAACAAGTTCAAGGGGGTAACACTGGGGGCTGAACCCTCGCCTTACACCAGCACCAGGTTGCCAGAGACCTGAGGTTGGCCTTCTCAGTACTCTGCATGCATGGTGCCTCCACCCAGAGATGCTTGGTAGTGGGTTAGCTGACAGATTGGTACAACATTCTAAGCAGCTGTAGCTAACCACCTCCCTCAAAGAGGAAACACAGTAAATGTTTAGAGCATGAGAACATCAAAGCAGAATAAAGCAGAGGTTCATAACCCTACTAGCACTTGCAAAGGGAAAATGGGTTAGCCCATACTTTCTCTCAGACAGTGTAATCACTAGTTAGATGCTCATATAAGCAGGGGTGCACACTAGTTCTACGCTACTAGTTAGTCAAACCCTTCTGGGTAAGCAGTGGAAAAATGCACCGTTGGTTGCCACTAACAAGGCTTAGCAAGGTACAGATCTCACTTCAGTACCAGACACATCTGAACAATACCTCTACAAATGTAACCTCCTATACAGGAGGTCACTACCATCTTCTCTTGGTACCAAACCCTTTGTAATCTGGGGAGCTCCCACACAGTAGTCCCTGGGTGCCCAGTGTTTAAATGTTGCTGGCCCAGTGCAATTAAATGTTGAAGCAATGATGCAACATGCTCCTTCACACTTCCCCCACAGGCCTTGCAAATGCTAAGATGGCTCCCCCACCTTTGAAAAGAGGTATTTGTAATCTAGATCAATAGCCAACTTCAAGAGCCCAAACCTGGAATTCTATTGCTTACGCAAAAGGGAACACTATGGACTATACTCATGGTTACCAGGAATGGCTCTGTAAGGTTACAACCTTGCTTGCTTTCTTTTGTTTAGTGACCTCTTTGACTTTTTGTTATAAGGACCAAGGACCATACAATTTGGTTCAACAACAAGGTGTAGGACATTCCTAAAGGTCATCACTCAAAGTTTGTATTCCTCTACCAAGAGCTGCACACTGATCTTCAGATACCATCCCTTGCTCAGGCCTGCACAATATATGCTGCTTGAACTACTGCTACTTACAGACACAAGACCCAGGATTTACTTTACTTGACACACTGCTTTCTTTCGGATGTCTTCCAGATCTGACTCCTTCTGAGCCATCTCCCTTATAGCAGAATAAAGCAGAGGTTCATAACTACACTAGCACCTACAGTGGGAAAATGGGTTAGCTCACACTTTCAGGGTTCTGATCGGTGATTCAAGTTGGTTTTGTCATTTGACACTCTCTTTCCTCAGCTCCTGATTGGGTTTCAGAGGGCACCATCACAATGTCCCATGTTTCACAGAGACCTCACAGCAGTGCTTGAGCCAAGAATGCTATTGCTTGTCTGCTCCTGTGGTTAAGATGTTACAAGACTTCAGCCCTCATACAGTCCAATCAATACATTTCCACAGCCACTAATCCCTGCCTCACATCAGAAGTCCTGGGGTCAGATTCATTCTGATAACAATCCCAATTCTGAAAGAGAGTGAGTTATACAAGTATAGACTTGAAAACAGCACTAGCCTTTAAGGTAAGTCTGGACACATTTCTTGCTTACCAAGGGAATTGCAGGTCTGGGGAATCAATATAAATGAGTGCATACCTACATACCATATGATTAGTACCTGCTGATAGGGGAGAAGAGCAGACATGATGGACCTAGAGTTCCTCCCAACCTTAGATTAGTATTTTGTTATTAGGGATGGGACAGCCATCTGTGACCTGGTTTTAATTCTAACTCTGATCTTTATCAAAAAAGTTCTGATTTACTCTGGTTTGCCAAAACAGGTATATTTTCCCCCAATAGGAACATAACTAGGTCATAGGCATATCCAGGCTTGCTGAAATGGAAGAGCTAGGTTGCTCCTACTCCTACTTAAGGACCCCTTTCATGATGTCATTTAATTTTTAAAACAGTTATCTTATGGGTGGGGGAGTACTACCATATTCTCATTTCCACCAGTAACAAAGCTCCAAAATGCACTACATGGTTTGGCCTGGATTATTGTCAGATCTGAATCCAGTCAAATATAGTTTACTCACAAATGACTCTGATTTCCACAGTCAAGTTGGGGCTAATTGGTCCAGCGATGGTGGGGTGTGATGGCAGATGGTCTTGATATGATCCAGAGACTGTTCTCTCATCCATGTTACTATGTACAGTACAGTATATGTTGTATACAGAATATACAGTAAGCATGGCATCTTTCATGCAGAAGGAGAAGACAGGCATAAAAGGTTAAGGAGTGTGGATGAGAAAAAAAAACTAGCAGCAGATAATCACAATATAAAATTATAAAAGACAATACTGTAAAATACGAAATATTAAGCACCACTGTTGGTAGGGCTAAGTAGGTATTATGTTAAACCTCAATTTCTAGTCCCTTACAGTTCAGCTTTCTTTTGACCTAGAGACCTAAAAGTTGGCAAACACAACTTTTGTGGCAGGTTCTCCAAATCCAGAAAGTTTGATTAAAATCAGTCAGCTAATTTATTAGATCTTCTTCGAGGGTGTCTCCATAGAGTCATAATGCATTGGACTATAATCCATTCATGTCAGAACCTCATGGGAAGCTTTTGCAGGACAGGACTACCCACTTTGACATGCCTACATGCATAATTTGCACAGATCCAAACCACTTACCCGGTTACCAAAGACTTCAATTCTTTTTACCCCACCACTGAGAGAGAGAGAGAGAGAGAGAGAGAGAGAGAGAGAGAGAGAGAGAGAGAGAGAGAGAGAGAGAGAGAGAGAGAGTTGGACCAGTGGAAGTCATTATTTCTGTCATCATAGTTTTGTTGCTAAAGTTTCTTTTTCTTTGGTAGCTACTTTTTCAGGAATCATTGATTGCCGGTGTATGTCGTAGCTGAGTAAGGGGTTTTCTTGCCATTGTCACTGTGGAACCCAGTTCACCATGAGGATACCCATTACTTATGTGTCTGTATTGTTTGGGCCTGTACCATGACTTATGAAAAACTGTGACATTTGCCAGGATCTAAACAAGGCTACACAGAGATGCAGGCAAGCTATTTTGTAGTGTTTTTGAAGGAACTGGACTAAACTATTGCAGTGCCTGCTAAATAATTCCACCTGCCACTGCCAATACTGGTAAAACAGAAGATGATGCTGGAAAAAGTGGGTGTCTTGACTGCGCCACGTAATCTATGCTGCGGTCACTGCTGAGGCCCCTTGTCCAGTTGGATTATTCACTATTGTTGATAGAGAGATACTGGGGTTGACATGAGTTTATCCACTCATCCTCAATGAGCCAACATTGTTCTACCACCTATCAACAGTCCAGAGCCTTGATCTCGATAAGGGATTGATAAGTCAAAATATGTGTCTGGTACACCAGCAAAACAGGCAAGTTCAGTCTCTGCAATGCCAGACCCCTGGCCTTCAGAAAGTTGGGATCAAATATCCAAAGTACTACAGCCTTCCTCTAGCACACCTGGAACTACATCATCCAGCACTATCTCATTGATACCATCACTGGGCATGGTCGCATTGTCTCTAACAATGGGACCAGTCCTGTTGCTATTGATGGCTTTATCCGTTGTCACTCTTCTGGGAGCAGTTTTGTTAGGAGTCACTGACTTGATGGCATCTTCCATTGTCACTGTTCTGGGAGCAGTTTTGTTAGGAGTCACTGACTTGATAAAGACATTACTACCTTCAGTACAAGTCGCATTAAACTGTCCCACCAATGAGTTGGTTTATAATTGTTTTTTAAGATTTAGCAATGTACTGGCAACTCATATCGCATTGTTTTTCAATGCTAAACGAGCTCAAGAGCAATGTTTGTAAAATGTTTTTGCAACATAGTTGGTATGCATCTGCAGTCCTATCACAGGGCCATCCAAAACTCCACTTTAACTCTTAAGAAATATTTTTGCAGGGCTTTGTGCTGGATCTAACAACACTAATGCCTGACCGTTGATAGATTCAAAATTGACTTAAAATGTATTTGTTCAATCTAGCCTTCCAAGACAAAATTAAATTTATTAATATGTTTATTATTTTAGAGTATATTTTTATGCTGTACATTGTATTTTAAGTGTGCAACACCTTGGTTTTGAAAGGCGCTATATAAATAAAGATTTGATTTATTGATTATGCAACTCGGTCAGAAATGTTAAAACAGCTCATTGAAGGAGCAGTTTAATGTGACTTGTACTGCAGTTTGTCACAGTCAGTGACACAGGTCACTTCTTAGCACCATCCCCACTAATGCTATGTGTCCCTATTGTACCTATTCAGGCCCATCCACCAAGGTCTGTTATTTCTCAGCCTTCCTGCCTGGAGGAAGAGAAAGATGAGGAGTGAAATCCTGACCTCCTCTATGAGGAGGAAGATCGAGGTGAGCAGGAACCAGCTCTTTTCTACTAGGATTCAGCCTGGCAAGAGCAGATTTTGGGACAGCACTGTAGACCACATCCAAACACCAGCAGTATCATCTTGAGGATAACCTCATAGATAACTAGGAGAAGGCAGCAGAACATATTGGGGTACAGTGCATCAAGTCTCATTCCTTCACTGGTGAACTCATCTTACTAGGGGATTTCAATGTCAATTGGCTCTGTCCACAGGTGTGTAGCTGTGTGTGTTCCTCTGAAAGGAGCCTCTGACATTTCATTTTCATTTAATTTTATTTTTAAGTTCACGTATGCATGTTGAACTCCTTGGGATGAATGACTTTTGAGAGGTATGACACTGTCTGTCCAATGCAGAGTGCTCTGCAAGGGGCTCGATAGTATCACACCAATCATCAGCCAGGCTGATCATGACACTGTTTTGCCTGAAGTGGTCTGCACTTGAAAAGAAAAAGCTGCACCTATCATGCAGTGGCTTTTTCCTTTCATCTGCGGGTCACTGCCTAGCAAACAGTTGTTTGCATCCCGATCAGACTGGCTGATGTCTCCATGCCCCCTCACCACCCCTTGGTCCCTTCCTTCTCCAGTCCCTGGCTGACAACTTAAGCCCTGTAGGGCATAAATAAATTTACAATGGTGCCTCTTGAGTGGCGATTCTGGAAGGTGGGAGGAGGTGCTTTCCTCCCCTACCTCCTCCACTTCCCTCTGACTCCTTGTGTTACTTTTCTCCCACCCTTGCGGAGTAGACCACAACCTAAGCTCCGTATGGGCCAGAAGTTTACATCACTCAAAGGCACTTCCACTTAAGCACAATCACACTAGTTGATAACCCCCTGCCGACATCAGGGTGCTCAATCCATGTGTCATCATGCATTCCCCTTCCCCATTAATATGGCACACTGGGAGCCCACCCCAGTGTGCCAAAAAAGTACCTCTTTGATGCCCACTCCTGGTGTCGGATGCACCTCCCCCACAATGCACCTATGTTCTCAGCCGACCTCGGGGTGTCCAATCACCAGGTCGGCATTGATCCTCCCCCCGTACTCTGACACACTGGGAGCCCACCCCAGTGTGCCAAAATCCATTTATTAATATTCCACCTGTAAAAACAAAACAGTCCGACAAGGTCTTTTTTTTTGTAAAGCTGAAAAAAAAAAAATCAGCGATTGCGTCATTCCAGCGGCCCCTCCCCAACTGCACCCTCCTCTGCACACCCCACCTCCCCACACCTCCCCTCACCCATACTTCCCTTTGGAGGTCAGGAGCAGTGATCTTCTGTGGACTGGGAACACGTCTGCATTATTCAAACACCAAATGGGAACTGAAGAAATTACAGAAAGCCCTATAATGCCAGTCAATGGGGAGTCAACTTAGGTTGATATGTCAGCACACTTTGGGAGTTTTGGTGCCAAAATTTTCAACATGGGGTTCTTGGGACCCCACCACATGAACACTGCTCTCTGTCCTGAAACGTGATTTTGTGGTCACTGCGCAGAATCACCTTTTGTGACCAGGTAATGAAATGACAGTGCCACTGTTCATGAGGTGGGGTGCCAAAAAGGCCTTGTTGCATATTTGGTGAAAAAGCTCCAAAACATGATTGTGTTATGAGTATCTGTTGCACAGTTTCTATGCACACTCGTATCTTCATCAATTTTTGATATTTTCACTCCAAATTTCCAACATTGTTATTTTTTTCATACCCTCTTATGAACAGTATAGCTGTCATTTTTTGCTTCCTTCCCAAAATGTGTTTTCACCCCTCTGGCACAGAATGGCACGGGCACTGTGTGAAATCAACTTTCGGGACACAGTAACGAAATCCCAGTGCCACTGTTCATGAGGGGAGGTCCCAAAAAAGCCATATTGAAAATTTGGTGAAAACATTCCAAAAATGACTGTGTCTTGTGCAGTTTCTATGCACACTCGTAACTTTGACACTTTTTCATATTTTCACTCCAGGTTTTCAACATTGCTGTTTCTTCATGCCTCCTCATGACCAGTACAGCTGTCATTTTTCACATCCAGCCCAAAATGTGTTTTCGCACGTGTGGCACCAAATGGCACACTTGCTGTGCAAAATCACCTTTTGGAATTGAGTAATGAAATGATACTGCCACTGTTCATGAGATGGGGTCCCAAAAAGCCCATTTTGAAAATTTGGAGCAAAAATATCTACAAATGCCCAGGGCATTTGGGTTTCCAACCATAATGCCTACCCTGTACAGACTGACAGGTGTCGGGGGTGTGACTTGGGGTCATTGGCCGTAATGCTCACCCCATTCCACCCCCACTCCCACTCTGCAGCCGCTGACAGGCATCAAAGTGTGCCTTGGGGTCTTTGGCCCTAACAGTCACGCCATTCTCCTATACTGCACCCATCTCAACTTATTTCCTTATGGAATGGGGTAAGCATAAGGGCCAAAGGCCTCAAGGCACACTGTGACACCTGTCAGTGTCTGCAGGGTGGGGTGAGGTGGAATGATATGAGTGTTATAGCTGATGACCCAAAGGCACACCCTCAGCGCCTGTCAGTCTCTGCAGGGTGGGGATGAGGGTTGGCATTACTTCAATACTTCGCTGCCATTCCTATTATGCATCTCTCTAACTCCTGCACTACCAATGGCAATACAAGCAAGCAGACATTCATCATTGAGAAATGCTTGTTTTTCTAATGAAGTGAACCAGTGCTGGAAGAAAATAAGAAATTTGTGTTGAGAGAGATGCCTTAAAATGCAAGGCAGAGGAATATACACAGAAAAAATATGGAGGGCATGCACAACAGCAATACCAGCAATGAACTTTCGTCATTAACGAATGCTTGTTACTCAGTAGGCTGCTGAGCAAAATAATGACCATTTTCCCTTGTGACATGGACATGCCTTGTGTCATTTAACATTAAAGACTGATTAGTGGCCCGGTGGTGCAGAGGGTTGAGGCACTGGACGCCACACCTTGAACCACGCTGGTGACCTGGGTTTGGGAACAGACTCGGATCGTCGGGGCTGGCCAGGGAAGGGAAGGAGAGGATTGAGTGTCCGGAGGACTGCTCTTCTCTTCTCGGGTGGGTTGGGTTGAAAGCCCTGCTCCTGTAGTGGCCCCCAGTGGAGACCAGGGGCACTACTAAGCAGTGGAGCAGGAGGGACAACCAGGAAAAGATGGAAAACAACTTTAGCACCTGCCCGATGATGGCCTCCTCATTCTCCACACCTCCAGAACCTACGGGAGCCTGCTCCTCCACAGCAGCACCCCAGAGTCAGTAAAGAAATAGAGCGCTGGGGTTTCTCCCTGCCCCGGTGCCTTCCCCCTCGGAGGAGGGGGATCCACCCAGAGATGGATTACTCTGGGATGACTTGGAGGGCTGGCTGCGATATGTGGTATGAGGGCAGCACTGGGGAGTGGAGATGCTAGGAGGGCCTGAAGGAGAGGCGGATGCTGGAGCGTCGCAGGAGATAAAGAAGATAATACCAAAAAAAGACTGAATAGTTCTCATTGAATATTTGGAGGTCTCCAGCTTACTGAAAATGGTTTCCACTTCCGAGCCAAAGTGCTTGTTGCTCTTAATGGTGGAATTCAGGGCTGACTGCTTCATGCCATGGGCAAAACCTGCAACATGGAGCCAGGATTTAAAATTTAAAATTTGATTTTCATATAAATGAGTTAGTAAAAAAGATAAATAAAGAAATAGGTGCTTTCTGGAGATCTGGTCACTTTATAAATCAGAAAATGAAAATGGATATTGTAAATCAACTAATTTTACCTTGTATAGAGTATGGAAGTCATATATATGATATTGTTTGTAAAACAAGCTTAAAAGTGATGCAAACATTATACAATCACCTGGCTAGATTCATCTAGAAATGTGAACATTGCACTCACCATTGCAATATGTTAATTGCACTACAATGGCCATCGTTGGAACAAAAAAAGGGAACTGAAATGGTTAAACCAGATACATGGGGCGTTACATGATAACACACCCAAGTACCTTACGGCAAAACTGAAATTGATTGAACATAGACATAATTACAACATTAGGAACAATAAAAGGAATACATTTGTGAAACCTAAGGTGGGTAACAGATTTACAGACGTGACCTTTGTAGTCAAAGTCATTCAATTTTGGGATCCCCTTAAAAATGAGTTAAAATAGATGCAACATTCAAAACGATTGATGAAGTCTGTTAAATATGATTTAAACATGAAATGTATGTGTAATGATTAAGCTGGGGTACATAGTCTTGCACGTCAAATTATTTTATCTGGGTATATGTTAATAGCTACTTGTAGGGATAGTCAGCCTTGTGACTTGAAATTTTATTCTGGGTATATGTAAGTTGTCACCGAGAGTATGTTTATCTGTAATATATTCAAAATTTTAAACTTTTCTGTAACAGATCCAGCTTGAAAATGGGTCTTTGACCCAGTGATGTGTTCTGTAAAATCTACCTGTATAAAAATACATTTTCTACTACTACTACTACTACTAATACTAGGAGTTGCACTGCCAACAAATGCCAGAGGTGGCTGCCCTGGCTGCAGCATCCGAGGTGTCACAGACAGATCTCATGAGATGCATAGTCACTTCAGAGCCCTGGGGCATACAGTGGAGGGCTTCTACTTCGTGAGGCCCATCTGGTGTACTATCAACAGTATGTCTCATCTCTCTCCATGTGCGGATCTGATACTTGGTCAGGTATAGCTGGTAACTGGCAATATGCAAGCCAAAGGAGGCTGAAGCAAAGATGTGCTTGCCATAATGTCTGGTTTTCTGAACTACGAACTTTAGGTCTGGTACTTATCCTCTGAGAGGCCTGAGACTTGTATTGTGCAGTCATGATTACTAGTGAATCAGTATGTAGCTGGGTAAAATACTTTTTATATCTGAAGACTAAATTCTTCATGCCTGCCTTCCTAAGGATGGCTAGCAAAGTACTGAGCCTGTGTCAGACGGTCAGGGTAGCTCCTCTAGAGCAGCATGAATAGGAGGATTGACCACTCAGGAGACATTTTCAACCAACAAGAAATTGCACACATTTTGATTTGAAGAAAGTTCTTTCTCCAAGAAGTTCAAAGTCTCCAGGATCTGCCTTATTCATTTTTGGCAAGCTAGGCAAAGCCCTCTATTACAGTCAGTCTATAGATGCACAAAACTATGCTTCTTTTTTGTAAATACATAATTTATTGTGCAATGTGGTCAGGTCTGTGACAAACTGAGGACAATTTTGAGCTCTTCCACACCCTAAACACTCTGGTGCTTCATGCATTAGAGCTTTGTCAGGGGGAGGAGCTCTGGTGTGTCACTCTTGTTTAAATTGACATGACCAACCAACGATGATGATGTGTTGCAACTTTAAACATTGTTGCAACATTTACCATCTTTAAACATACGACTTCAATTTTTTCAAATGTGTACTTCAGACATAAGTTCATATTCAAAAGCTGAACATTTGTAAACATCAATTGTGACTACTTATAAATAGTGCTTATTTCATCATTTAGTGCTGTACATCTTAAACCATCAGAAACAGTCAGCAATATAGCTCATCTGGTATCCAGTGGTCATGGGGGAGTCAAACATTTATTTTTTTCAGTTTAAATCACATTTTTACAGACTGACCACACACCTACCTACTGTTTTACTGCAGTTTTGGGCTGTTATAGTACTTTGTAATATGGCTTGCTTTTAGCTAATTTAATACTGTTGGATGCTAGTGCATTACCCAAGACAGTCATATCCTTTAATCTTGTGTCACCACAATTAAAAACACACAAACTGAACAAAAGAGTGAAATAAGCTGCAGGTTTGAAACATAATTGCTTCACTACAGTCTCTGATATAGAGCTGATACCAGTTTCATATTTGTGCCAAACTGATCACATGGAAACATAAAAACATATGGTAGATATAGACCACTTGACCCACCTAGTCTGCCCATTTTCCCTACCCACTGTATTACAGCAGACCCTACTTGATCCCCAGCTTTATCTCCCCTTTCTTAACCACTAAGGCTCCCTTATGCTTATCCCATGCATTTTTGAATTTCATTACCATGTTTTCCCCTTTCACGGCTGATAATAGACTATTCCATGCATCCACTATCCTTTCTGTGACCTTTCAGCGTCAGTGACTCAGTAGGTAGCACACTCGCCTCTAAGGCCGGGAGATCAGAGGGCTGTGGGTTCAGTTCCCACATCTGGCACTTGGGTTAATATCCCAGTACTGACACTGTAGTGCAGCATGAGAGGGGGTGCTGCACTTCTGAGGTGCCGTCTTTCGGATGTGACGTTAAACCGAGGTCCCATCTGCCTGGATTGGTGGTAGTTCAGGTGGATGTTAAAGTTCCCATGGCACTTATCAAAAAGAGTAGGGGACATTTTTATTGAAACAAAAATTGTACAAACGAGCCAACATAAAATACATCAATAAGTAATATACATGAAAACCCAACAACAAAAACGCTGCCTAAGTTCTTCAAGTTATAGCTGAGTCTGTATTTGTGATCCACGGGAGGGCTGTCCACAAGGCCAACAGAGACGAAGCCGAATACAATGTCCTTTCATGGTCGTATATTTCTTCAAGTCCACTAATATCTTTCCTTCAAGTTCCGAATAAGAACACAATTTTTGTTGTAAGGTAAACATACATCTTGACATCCAAATATTCCATTTAATAACAAGAAATACAAGGTTCAGAGTGTCACTGTGCCATCGAGACCAGGAAGAGGAAAAGACACCATACATAATATTTTGATATGTTACTGTGGAGAATATAGGAGCATCCCAAGAGTCGGCTAAATAGGGCCACCAATTCGCAATATAAGAGCAACCAAAAAAAACAAATGTGAAATAGTCTCCAGGGTAGCTATACAGAGAGGTCTAGAGCAAAATCGATCCTGAGACTGTTTATGTTTATGGTTTGCTTTCACATTTATTCGTTCATGACAGGATAACCAATGAAAGTCCCACATATGGCCAGGGATCCAAGAACAACGTAACAGGACTAGAAGCGAGGGTAGACAGCTGTCCAGACATTTTGGAAAAGGGGCTGGCACCATACAAACAGAGGACAAAAGTGTCCTGTACAGAGCCTTATGCAAATTCGAAAGAAGAGTCTGAGGCGACACTTGCCATTGTTTTAAATGAAGAAACATTTGCTTAATGTACACCGGGACATCCCCCATATTGTCGCAGCACACCCAAAGAATTATGTTCCCACGTGTGAAACTAATACCTACAGGAGTTGTAAAACCACGCTTCCCACCCTCTTTGGGTGTTCACCAGTAAAGGCCGTAGGTTAGCCGAAAGGAAAATGCTAGTAAAAAAAAGCAAAGGGTTAATCATCTGGACACCGCCTTCAAAAGTAGGCAAGTAATATTCTCTTGATCGGATTCAACCAACTGCCCCAAAGGGCTTGAAAATATGCTGAAAACCATCGCTTCCAGCTGTTTTGGAATAAGGAAAACATAACTCAAATACAAAAACAAAGGGAGAAGATAAGTTTTGATCAAAAAAACACGTTTTCTCTTCCCAATCTGACTCTTGTTCCAAGAGGTCACCATGCTTCTGCCCTGTTTCAGTTTCTCTTCCCAATTAAAAGAATCAGAATCTCTCATCCCAAAATAAACACCAAGTATACGGATTTGGCCGTCTATCACACGTAAAGGGCCAATATTGTCCGAAGAGCGGGAGGATGAACCCAACCAAATCCCCACACTTTTGCTAAAGTTTATACTTGCTCCAGATAATGCGCCAAAAGAGGAACATTCTTGGAGAGAGACAAGCGCCGAAGCCTCGTCAGCTACTAAGAAACACACATCATCCGCATATGCAATCGCTGTGAACGGTGATCGCAGTGCCGAACACGAAATGGCACGAATCTGGGGATGGGCATTAAGACGTCGGAGCAACGTATCCAGAAAAAAAACATATAATAGAGGGCTCAGTGGACAACCCTGACGGACTCCCCATTTCACCGGGATCATCGGGCCCGCCCAACCATTAATTAGCGGAACAACCGTCGCCGTCTTATAAAGTGTTTGAATCCAGCAAATCATCTTATCAGGAATGTGCAAGAAATGCAATCCGTTCCATAGAATATCATGGCTAATAGATTCGAAGGCAGCCTTTTGGTCTACTGAAACAATAAGCCCAGAGACAGAGTCCGATAAACCATGCGAAAATAGTTCACGGAGGAGAATCAAGTGATCAGAAATTCTCCTGTTAGGTAGAGAACAGGATTGGGCTGGGTGAAAAACCGCTTCAGCCAACCCAAGCAAACGCTGTGCAATAAGTTCCGTCAATATCTTAAAATCCGTGTTTAACATACAGAGGGGGCACCAGTTATCAAGAGACTTAATGTCACCTTTCCGTTTATAGACATAGATAAGTATGCCCTTAGTAAAGTCCAAGGGGATATGTTCAGAGGCAAGAAGGGAGGCAAACACAGTAGTCAATTCCGGAAGGAGGTGTTCCCCCAAAAATTTATACAAGGCAGAAGGGAGGCCATCCGGGCCAGGGGTCCGACGTAGGGGCAAGGAAGATATAGCTATCCGAAGTTCCCGTCCCGTAAAAGGTTGGCATGCAAGTTCTACACTCTGCAAGGAGGGAGAAGGAATTTCAAGTGCACCGTACAGTTGTCTCAGGTCCACAAACTCAGTAGGTAGAGGGGAAAACAATGCAGTGGTATGGTCAGTAACAATTTGACATAAGTCCGAATGAGAAGTACAAAGATCTCCATGTGAATTGATAAGACATGACATTGTTTTATGGGTAATTTGATGATAGTTAGATTCAAACGGGCAAACCACTTCCCGAGTACCTTTCACTGCATAGCTATGTTGGTGGTACAGTTGTTGTGACTGTTTAGACTGGAAATCCAACATATCCTTCCGCACTAATTGAATTTGCTGCATAAGATCCTGTCCCGTCAAGTGTGCTAGTGACAGTAAAGACTGAAAATGAGCCCTGTTCTGTAAATATACAAGATATTCAGACCTGCTTTTTGTACGACTATAGGATTTCAACATTCCAGTTAAAGAACGTTTAGTATCCATCCACCACTGAATTGGATCATCATACATAGGGTATACAGACTTACGAGCCTGAATAAATGACATAAGGGTTTGCTGAAATAATGGAACCTGTAATAAGGATACATTGAATTTCCAGAAACCCGGCCCTTTACCACAACTGGCAGGAGATCCAAAACTAACAGAGAGCAGCTTATGGTCAGAAAAGGCTACAGCCTGCACTACAGCCGAAGTAACTTCAAAAATACTAGAGGTAAAAACGAAATCAATGCATGTGGCCAGCCTACCCTTCTGGAATGTGGGAGTATGCTGTTTTGTGAAAGAAAGATAAGAGTCCGTCAAATGGGCAGTGCGAATCATGCATCCAAGCACTAGTGAATCACAGTACAGTTTCTTTGTAGTAGCAAAGGAACTCTTATCCCGAAGACTAAGGCCACAGTTAAAGTCACCAGAAAATATGATTCGGGAAGAAGAATGTAAATAAGGACGAATTAAATCAAAAAGAGCTATCTGCTCAGATTTCAGTTGGGGTGCATAGACATTTACCACCTGATACGGGCATTGCCCTAGCAAAAAATCCAAAATCAGAACTCTACCAGGGGCCAAATCAAACAGTTTTAAAAGCCGAAACTCAGGAATGTTAATTAAAATGCCAAGACCAGAACAAGAGTCTCGGCCTATCGACCAAAAGAAAGGACCCATAAGCCAATCTCGTTGAGCCAGGCGGATCTCCTGCACAGTATGGAATCTCATGATCCTGTAAAAGAAATATCCCAATTGGCAAAAGCCTCAAAAATGAAAACACCAGCTGCCTCTTGTCCACACGCTTCAAACTATTTACATTAACAGTGTGACATGTGAATTGTGACATGGCAGCTCGCATAAAGTAACCAGCACTATCAAGTTTTCTCTTTCCTGCTACCTTTGTCCCTTTCAGCCTAACCTTGGCCTTTCGTTTTTGTGAAAGGCCCGTGCTTAATGGTATTTCTGAGTCATCAATACCGTCAGGGAGGGAAGAAGCGATAGAGGAAGAGTCAGATTCGCCACCTGCATCGTCCGATATCGACTGAAGCACCTCAAAGGCATTCGATAGTGCAATAGAAGGTGCAGTACAAGCCTTCAGAGGAGACAATAGGGTGCGAGAACTAGATCGTAATGATCTGCGACATATTACTTTGGCAGGTTCACGAGGGGGAGGCATGGCACTAAAGCCCTGGACTTTGTCCACAACCTCTAGCTCCATAGGACATGCTGAAATCAGTACCTTCCTGGGGGATGGAGCCTAGTTGACTGACAAAGATACATCATTACGGGAGGCTTCCAAAGCCAGAGCTTTAGGGGGAGGGGGAGTCACCTCAATAGAGGGGGAATCCAATGTAGTACGGAAGGCGAGCTTTCTGGGCTTGAGTAATTACATAATGCTGATCCACACCTCCATCATGTGTTACCTTGGTATGTGCAGCCCAGGGACATGATTGAAATGTGTGACCCATCTCGTCACAAAGATTACACCTACAGTCGTTCAGACAATGCATACCTATATGACCCATTTCACCACAGTTATGACATTTGATCTTATCGCATGCACTGCTCAGATGTGAGGGATCCCCGCATCTGTAACACGCTTTAGGTCGGCCTGGTCGGCCTGGTAAAACAGAACTCCTCTATCCCGACCTAAAAAGGAATTTGGTAAGTGCACAGGTCCAGATTCAGAAACATTCAACATAACCTTAAATTTCCAACCCCTGTCCATATATTTTCAGAGTCCAAGATTGCCTCTGGCTGACCTTGTAAAGTGCAACGTTGTTTTAACCAATAAACAATATTAGAGACATCTACTCCCTCATTGCGAAACATAACAGTAACAATCTTGAAAGCAGGTTTTGAGAGGGGTATAGCCTGAAATGGGGTCCAAAGAGCAGTGTTACACAAGGTGTGATATTTTGACCAAAAACGGTCAAGGCCACGAGATGTCTGAAAACTAATGTCAAAAGTTAGTTCCCCTGATACATGTATCAGGGCATATATTTTGTGGGTGAAAAACTTCATGGAATCCTTTAACAGTGTTCTGGCCACATACACACGGTCAGGAGGGTCCGCTAGTCCACCTCTGTAAGAAAGCCTAACAGCGTTATGCCGCTTAGCTGCCAGAACCGGGAATTTAAACAAGGAAGAGAAGGACCTTGCTGGTCCAGTTCGAGGAAGGGGAGGTCGAACAGTAGCAGAGGTTCCTTCAGCCATAGGGTCAGAACCAGGAAAAGTCTGTATAGTAGGGGCCTTGTTGAGGCCCAGGACCAGATTCTGGGTCAGACGGAGCTCATCAGGAAGGTCCAGAGGGTCATTCATAGTTTGGGGAATCTGTTCTCCCCCCTTCCAACATCGTGTCTTGCACAGTTCTACGGGATCTTATTGGGGATGGCCCCGATACCCAGGAACCCACCTTGGGGTCGTGAACCCATCCTGCCGCCCTTAGCGCCGCGTCTACAGACCATGCAGGGGCGACAGTGGGGTTTGCCTTAGTAGGAGAGGACTGGGAAGGCAACTGATCATTCTGTGGTACAAAGGGCGGGCTCACTGCCGAAAGAGTACTTACTGAGTCCTCCACCGTGAAAAAGTTACCAGGAACAGTGTCTGTAGAGGGTAAACAAGGCTTTTTCTCAGGGACTCGTGACAGGTCATCAGGGACAGAGACAAAAGTACCCGCCATAACCAAAGGCACACCGTCTTGCTGCTCACTTCGTGGACTCTGTTGTAGGCATGTCTCAGTGGACGTACGATAGCAGTCCGCTTCCACTAAACAGTCGTGCGGTACAGGCACTTCCAGATTCAAAGGTTCCGGGTCGAAGGAAGTGTGCATCTCTTGCAGTCCCCCCTGAACAACCGAGCTGGAACTGATTAACCTCGGTACAACAAACCTCATCACAATGATCCTTCCGGGGTACAATAGGCACCTCCTGCAAATCATCTTCCGAAAATGAAGATACAGGTATTTTCTTTCCGGTTAACAGTCGTGGTCTCCTCAGGTACGGAGACAGGAGTCGAGACCAGGTCTCCTGTCTCCACAGCTCCAGCAACTGCGGACTGCAGTGCATCCTCCATCTTGGACAAGGAATCCTCTCTGACAGAGTAGGGGAATTTCCCTGGTGTCCTGGCCAAATTTCCCTCATTCACTAAAAATACCAACAACAGCTTAATCTGATTCAGGGTCAGTTGGCATTCATCTGTATCCCCTTCCCTGGGTCGTGCCTGAAAATAGGCAGAATTTGTCTAGTGCACTTACCCGGTCAACAAAAACTAAATAAAATAAAATAAAAATAAAAAGTGCTTTCTCATATTTCCCCTGAGTCTACCACCCTCTGGCTTCATAACGTGACCCCTTGTTATTGAACATCGTTTACTCTGAAAAATGCTTCCCTCTTGTACCTTATTTATACTCTTGGGGCATTTGAAAGTCTCTATCATATCCCCCTCTCATTTCTTTCCTCCAGGGTGTACATACTGAGGTTCTTTATTCTCTATCATATGGATTTTGGTCCAGACCCTGCACCATTTTAGTTGCCCTCCTCTGGACCACCTCCACTCTGTCTATGTCCTTTCAGAGATGTGGCCTCCTGAACTGAACACAGTACTGTAGATGAGGTCTCGCCAATGATTTGTACAGTGGTATCACCACCTCCTTCTTTCTGGTGGTGATACTCCTCCCTATGTACCCCAACATTCAACTGGCTCTCCCCACTCCCTTGTCACACTGCTTGGCCACTTTTGGGTCATCAGACACAATTACCCCCAGGTCCCATTCTACTTTGGTGGCAGTCAGCACCACCCTCCCCCATCATGTACCCCATCTCTGTGTTGCTGTGCCCCAGGTGCATGATTCTGCACTTCTTCACATCGAATGTTAGTTGCCACACTCGAACACTCCTCAAGCTTGCTTAGCTCCCTCCTCATTTTTGTGCCCCCGGAGTGTCAACCCTGTCGCATATCTTTGTGCCACCTGCAAAACTGCATACCTTCCCTTCTAACCCCTCTGTAAGGTTGGAAATAAAGACAGTAAAGAGGACCAGCCTCAGTACTGATCCCTGCGGCACCCCACTGGTCACCCTTCCCTCCATCCTCTGTCACCTATC
Source organism: Neoceratodus forsteri (assembly GCA_016271365.2). NCBI lineage: Eukaryota > Metazoa > Chordata > Ceratodontiformes > Ceratodontidae > Neoceratodus > Neoceratodus forsteri. The sequence continues at coordinate 1,521,501,658 of CM028130.1, read as the reverse complement.
CCAGAACCAATTTCTTACCCATTTTACCACCTTAGGACCCACTCCCAGGCTGCCTAGCTTTAGTACTAGTCTCCTAAGCAGAACTGTGTCGAAGGCCTTGCTGAAATTTAGGTAGGCCACATCCTCTGGTCCACCCTGATTCTGTCACTGTAGAATACAATGTTTAGTGGCAGTCTGAGAAATTACTATCATTCAGACTACTTAGATAGGTTCTACGTGTTCTGATCACCTACTCATTCCATCTCACTTATTCTAGAATAGTCTACCAGCCAAGGTGGTGGGGGTGAAAACAGTGATCAGTTTCAAGAATGCACATGATATGCAAAAGGAGATCTTAGTGAAAAGAAATGGAGGGAGGGGAAAAAGAGATGGTGCTCAAATAGGGTCTACAGTGATACTGTAGGTAGGGAAAGATATGCAGACTGGGTGGGACAAGTGGTCCTTATCTGCTGACAAATTCTATGTTTCTGTGTTTCTGTCCAGCTAAATTTGGAAAATATTTTGTGCACCCTCTGCCTAATGGGTATCTTGACCACAAATGTCTGCAACTTGTTGCTACTGCTGTGATCATTTTGTTGGTTCTTGGAATAAATACAGAAAACACAATGAATTAATAGCATACTGGATTCCATTTGAAATTCATGGTTTACCCTCTAAACAATGTCAGCACAGAAGACTAATAAATCTGACTTTTCCCAGTATTGTAGTTTTAACCACAAAACTGGACATTATAGGAAGCACACCTTTGCCCCGGCTTCCTTTGACAAGCATACAAGTATTGCCAGTTACCTGGTGTACCTAACCAAGTATCAGATCCACATATGGAGGGAGATAGGACGTACTTTGATAGTACCACAGATGGGCCTTACAAAGTAAAGCACTCCACTGTATGCTCCAGAGCTCTGAAGCAGGTATGCATCTCCTGAGAGCTCTCTGTGATGCCTCAGATGCTGCAGCCATGGCAGACACATCTGGCGATAGTTGGCAGTGCGACTCCTGGCTCCATGCTGCAGGTTTTGCCCAGGATGTGCAGCAGCTGGCCCTGGTTGTCCCTTTTAACAGCAACAAGCTGTTTGGGTCAGAAGAGGAACCCAATCGCAATGAACTCAAGACCTCCAAGAAGTCAATAAAGACGATTCATTCTTTAATGTTAAATGATACTAACTATGTCCATGTCGCTAGTGAAAATCGTTATTGTTTTGCTCATCAGCTCACCAGTACAAAAAATTAAATTAAATGAAAATATAATTTCAGAGGGTCCTTTTACAGGAACACACACACAGTTACACTCCTTGTGGTCAGGGACATAGTTATGTGCACAAGAAGCTGCAGCAGGTCATTGGGCCCCTCCAACTCACAGCCCAATCTGTCAATGGGTTCTTGAGATAAGGTAATGCAGTGGCAATGGGGATTTAAAAGAAAATACAATCTGTTTCTCACTGCATTTCCTACTTTAAACCCCAAATGAAATGACAAGCCATAGTCTCAAGATGAATCATACATCATGCATGTCATGTACAGATCATGAGTGAGCTGAGTATGAATCATATCATTTTCTTAGGGAAAGTGCAACATTCTGGAAATTATAATACAGTTAATTCATTTGTTTTACCTGGCTGATCACTGGTGAGAGCTCTGCTGCTTTACCTTCTTTTTTGTTATGAACATACACTATGAGATACTGGCTTTCAACTTTATCATCAGATTGCTAATCAAGAGGTTTTTTTACTAGTTTTGTTTTCCTCCATTTTCCCCACTCACAAGTCTGTTGTCCCCTAGAAGAAGTCTCCAACTTCATGTACCTTGGAGTGTGACTTGACTGATTGAAATCTGGACCTATCTGCCAACATCCATGCCATGTCTAAGCACCTCTGCCCCAAACATGGTACACTGTACCCAGATAAGGCCTACTTCTTCTCCAGGTCAGCTATGAGGTTATCCTTAAGATGATACTGCTGGTGTTTGTCCACATGGATGTGATCTACAGTGCTGCCACAAAATCAAGTTTTGCCTGGCTGAAACCTTTCTCAGTGTTTTTGTTATTTTGCTATTAATTACCCTCTTACACACCACTGAACCCTTTTTCCCTTCTTTTCCTTTCTCCTCCTTTCCTCTCTTCGCCTTCACCTTACCCTTCCCCCCTTTGTCTCCTCTCCTCTCATCTCCTTGCCTCTTCTCCTTTCCTTTCCTTTCCTGTCCTCTCCTCTTCCCTCCCCATCCCTCCCTCCCTCCTCCTCCTCCTCTCCTTCTCCTGCACTTATTTTGTCACCCATTCCTTGTATATCCTCCACTGCAAAACCTCTGCGATGTAATTTGCTTTCTTCTTCTGTATCCCCTGCCACTGGAGTAACATTCCCCTCCTTACCCATTCTTCCTCCTCCCTGTCTCCCAAGGCCCTCCTCCAGGATTATTTTGCCCCCCCATGCCTTTATCTCACCCTTACCTTTGTTCTCCTTTCTTTTCCTTCCATTCTTCAGGAATCTGAGCACCAGTCCTGCCCCCAGTAACTGCTGACCCTGCAGCATAATTTATTCCCCTTACTCATCCTCAACATTATCATCCTTGTATGCTCCCCCACTCTCCTAGCCCCTCTCATTCCAGTCCCTTGGCTGCAACTTAATTTAAAATCACCCCTTTTTTTCTATAGAGTTTTTTTATCCTCTGGGTGCTGGCTGGGCTCTCAGCCCCTACTCACTCTTCTGACTGGCTACCACCTCCTCCAGGACTCACCTGCCTCAGAAGTCTCTTGTGACTTCCCCCATGACAGGGCCAGGAGAGGGAGATCTCTCCTAACCCTGGAGTCTGGATCCAATTTCCTTGGCAGAGACCTGGGGTGATGGTGTGGGCTAAAGTATGTCAGCAGGACTTCCTAATAAACAGCCCTCAATTGCCCTATTTAGCACAGTGGCAGAGAACCAGGACAGTAGTTTGGAGAGGGCTTGGTTTTGATTCCCAGTTGTGAACTTTTTTTTTCTTGCTATAATTTATGCTGCTATCATGCATCTCTCTTTAAGAAACCTTCTGTCTCACTGTATTAAATAACAGTACAGTAGCAGAGCACTAGAACAGTAGTTGGGTGGGAGACTAGTTCTGATTCCCAGTTGTGAACATGTTTTTAATTTTCTCTACAGTTTTTGTTGTTAACATTCATCTATTCTATGACAGAAAGCATGATATGTCATTGCTGATGTTTGTGATGTGGCTTTCAGGGCTTGGAGTAGATTTTCAGACCATGGCACAGTTACTGACCCAGGGACAAAGAACATGGAAAAAGTAACTGTCCCACTACATTGAGACTAATCAGTGGAGGCTCATTAGTCACACATTTCATTATTATTATTTTACAACAGATGTGCTCACACTGGTGATCTGGGTTTGTGCCTAGATCGTCGATGTCAGGAGTTGAGACCAGTGGGGAGGGAGTTACAATGCCTTTGGATGCTTCCTTCCTGGGGGGGGGGCTGTGCTGGGCCACTTGTTATGCAGCCCCTGGAGGTGGCTTGGGGAGGTGTTGCAGGTGGCGTGTGCCTCCATATGCTGTGGAATGTCCCTGCCCCCAGTGCACCACTGCAGCAGTATGATTGTGAAATGTGGGAGGGGCCCCAGAAAAGTGGAAATTCATCCACCCAGCTAACCAGATAACAGCTGCCACATTCCCCCTGTGTCACTCAGCCTCTCATAGCTAAGGATGTAAGTGTGTCCTGGATGAGGTTTTTATAACTCATTGGTTGTTCATGAAATCATTAGTAAACGTTGTGGCACTGTCATCATTGCTACGTTTTGATGACAATAGTAAAACTCATGGAAGTGCTGAATAAAGACCAAACATCATGGAATCCATAATGTGTATGCCTACCATGACAAATTTACATCCCTACTCATAGCTCCTTTCAATCCCCTTTGCTCCCCCATCTCATGCCTGGTCAAGGCAGTGGAATTGTTTCTCTTCTCCTCTGCTCCATCTGGTGAGGGTGCCCCCAGCAGGAATATGAGGTGTCTACCAGAAAACGGGGCCAATGGGGATGAAGTAGATGGGGATGGGGATGGCCCAGAAGTTGGTGTAGCCCAAATGAGGGGGGCTGGTCGAGGGGAAGGGTAGGAGCAAGCAAAAAAAAAAAAATAGACGTGCTGACTCCAGATGCCCTAGTGCAGAAACTGAACAAAAGTTCATAGTTCATGTATCGTGTGGGATATTTTGGGAGATGTACTGTATGTGACTGCTTACATGCATGTGTGTGTCTATATTGTGCAGCATCTATGTGAACATTGCTTAGCATGTATATGTGGCTTGTACTACACAAAAATTACATCCATATCCGGGTGCTGCTTAGTACTGTTGGCACTTTGATTGTATTTTGTATCTCAGTGTTAGTTTGTGATATCATTGTAAATTGTATTTTTTTCCTTGCATCTTACTGTCATCTCTTGCTGTAAATTATGTTTTATGGTCTGTTGTTTTCTCTCTCATGCAAACCCTCTATATCATGTCATCACCTTGAAATGGGGTTCTGCTCAGTATGCCTTTTCTGGACAATAATTTTAACAATATAAGGAAAACAGTGGGGATCATGGCATCTGATCTCTGTTACATGGGTGTAGGCAGAAATTTATTTATTTATTATTTATTTAGTTTTTGTTGACCGGGTAAGTGCACTAGACAAATCTTGCCTATTTTTAGGCATGACCCGGGGGAGGGTGATACAGATGAATGCCAACTGACCTTGAACCAGATTAAGCTGTTGGTGGTATTTTTAGTGAATGGGGGAAATTTGGCCAGGACATCGGGGAAATTCCCCTACTCTTTTTGATAAGTGCCATGGGATCTTTAACATCCGCCTGAACTACCACCAATCCAGGCTCGGTTTAACGTCTCATCCGAAAGACGGCACCTCAGAAGTGCAGCACCCCTCTCATGCTGCACTACAGTGTCAGTACTGAGATATTAACCCAAGTGCCAGATGTGGGAACTGAACCCATAGCCCTCTGATCTCCCCACCTCAGAGGTGAGTGTGCTAGCTACTGAGTCACTGACATGTCCTGTGAGACCCTGCCATGTCTCACTTTTAACTCAGTTGCAAAGACCCCTGCAGACTGCTGCAGTCTAGCCCTTCTTCCCAATAAACTGATACATGTTTCTTGTGACTTGCTCACACTTCAGAGCAGCCTGGTGAATGTAAGAGCATAGATCACTCACAAGCTCAGGTCAGCTGTGTGGGAGTCCATCACCCTGCTGCTGAGTCACTGGGCCAGTCTTATGCTAAGTACATTTTAAATGTTTGTATTTGGATTTCAGGGACAGAGGTTGTCTTTGTTTTCAAATCCAAAATACAGAAGCAAGATTTTAGAGCCACAGCCCTGAAACTGCCCTTGGTCCACCATCAAGGAATGCTACTCCAAGGAAACAAACTCACAAGTCTCTGCAAAACAGATTAGTATGGATTATGTAACAGTCTACACTTCTTTCTTTACCAGATCCTAGACTGATATATTTCCTAGGGAATAACACCAGTTGTGAGGATGCTGATGTGCTTTGGGTCTTTAATCCCGGCAAGGACCCACACTCTTTGTTTTACTGCATTCCTTCTTTTCTTCCTGAAATGAAATTTAACTCTAGTCACATTGCTACACCCTTTTGTACTTTCTGTAATTGTGTATCCTGTGAATATTGTCCTGTATGTATTGTTACTTTTTCTCCTGCTGTATATGATGACTTGCTATTATATCATGTAAATATCACTTTGTATGTACTGCTACTTCTTCACCTGCTGTAAATGTATATGATGTCTGTATATACTACCACCCTTCCCACACTTTGTACTGTTTTTACCTGTGTATTTGTACCTGGGTCGTGCCTGAAAAAGGCTGCTACCGCCAGTGTACTTAACCAGTCAACAAAGTTCAATCAATCAATCAATCAATCAAATTAATTAATAAATAAATTATTTAAGATTGTTTAGGCCATTGAACTGCCCAGTTGTAAGGCCAGTATTACAAATGTAAGCCTAATCATTTAGGTAAGGTAAACTTAGGATTTAAAAAAAAATTTACACATGTACTGCTCTGAACTGCACCTGGCATTTTTCAAGGATTAACACCTCGTACAGTAACCAATCAGAGTATGTGTTTGCTTCATGCATAATTAATTAGACATGTAATTCTTTATCTAGATATGAATCCCCACATACTGAAAAAGTATATATATATATATATATATATATATATATATATATATATATATATATATATATATATATAGAATAATGTATAGAGAAGTGTAGTTTATGGAGATTTTATGCAACCCTGAGGTGTGTGATTCCCCATAAACCCCGAGGGCAAAGTCTGATGGGTTTATATAGGCATCACACATCAAGGGGGTGCAAACAATCCCCAGAGACCCACACTTCCCCATGTTTTATTTTTTATATTTATTGGTTTTTGGTGCTCTTTGGTTTAAATTGTCTTTTTTGTAACTTTGCAAGGGTTACTATTACTACTGACAAGCTTGTCTCACACTGAGTGACCGATTGTGTAGCGCTTATGAATGTCCAGTGTGAGGACAGCTTGTTCAGTGTTTTTTCTGGTGATGCTGTGGTACTGTCCTGCCTGCGGTTAATGGAGCTCCATAAACCACATATGTGGTTTATGGAACTGTTGGGCAGTCACTGGCAGTGGTTTATAACCACTAACCAGTAAATATTGTAACAATAACCAATGGAAGAAATCATTTTGCCAGCATGTCCAGCCTCCTGCTTTAAGTGGCACTTAAGGCAAAAATCACTCAGAACTTATTTTTATCATCTGAAATGAATTTATTTTCTTGCTTGAGTTTTGTATTGTTTTAAAACGTGCTCCCTAAATATGTTCTGAAATGCTCATGCAGTTTTTTAGTAATATAATATTTTTGGGTCAATGATATTATTAATCCACCAGCTGCATGGCAGTGACTATATAGAGAATAATGCATAGAGGACTGTGTGTTATGGATTTTGTTTTACACACCCAAGGTATGTGGCAACCAATAAACCTCAAGATCAAAGCTTGAGAGGTTTATGAGGTCATCACACACTGAGGGGGGTCTAAGTCAAGATTCATAGACACAAAGTCATCTATGTTTTATTGTTTATAATTAGTGGTGCAAGGAGGCCATGTCAGAGAAAGCGACAGTAGGCAGTTGTAACATGAAATTCAGCCTTACCTAATGCAAACAAGGCTCTGCAGAAAAAGACGACATTGAACACTTGCTTGGGAGACGAATAAGAATAAATGGCATTAATGACTCAGTGCTGGCTGGTTTTAGCCCTGTATGTTTCTACGTTTCATAGAGCTTTTTATCCTTATCATTGCCACCTTGTGCCTTTCATTGGGTCATTGTCCCGGGGTCCCAATGTCTTGTAATCTACTTCCCCAGCCAGTCCTACCAGCCTGGATCTGCATGGCGAGAGACACAAGCATCCCTGAGGGTCAGATTTGCAGTGATGGGGGACATGTTTTTTTCCCATTTTTCTCCCTTTTCTCCTGGGGCCTCAGCGACACAGAAGCACACATTCATGGAGGCATGCATGTACTCTGTAACTGGTGAACCCTCTCCATCCACCCGGCCTATGCCAGCCTCCCATTTGCTAGGTGCTACCACCTAGCCTCCACTTGGTGGCAGCCAAAAGCCAGTAAGGATTGTCTCCCCAATCTGGGAGAGTAAAGCTGCTTGCTGCCTGCTCAGTCCTCTTCCAGCCCACCCCCGGTTGACCCCATGCAACCTGAGCTCATTCCCAAACTTGGGTCACTGTTGCGATAAGAGGTAAGGTGTCCTTTGCCTCATCCTTCTACACCACTGGACTGGCTGCCCTGCTTTCTGAAAGCTTTCTTGCTCATAGATTGAAAGAAGCACAGTGGAACTGAAGATTGATTTTAAATAAAACACCACAATAACTGGCTACGACATCATACCCAGTTATTACGGCATTTGATAGGAGCTCATTATCTGATCATTAAAGGGAGTCACCAGTACTTGCACCCGGTTTCAATATGAAGTCTTGGGTACAGATCCAAGCTTCTCAGCTGTAGTGCTGCCGCAGCTTATGCTGTGTACCCTCGATACCTAGTCCTTCAGTACTTTGAAAGCTTGACAAGTGCTAGCTTCCACTATTTCATTAGGTTAGGCCTTTATTTACATCAGTATGAAGTAATGCTTTCTAAGGTTTCCCTTTTTTCTGTCTCCCCCAACCAAGTTTGAGTGCATGTCTTATTCTCTTATTCTGCCTAAACACATTAGTCCAAAGATCTGTGTGTACCTTACTCTGTCTATCCCCTTTAGTATTCTGCAGTCATGATCCCTTTTGGTCTTCTTTTCTTTAGGTTGAATAACGTTGGTATACCCAGTCTTTCCTTGCATCGCTTGCCTTCTGCATTGCTATCTGCTTGGTAGCCCTGTACTTGATCTTCTTGATGTCCTCCCAGTACAGCGGTGACCAGAACGGATTCCAGGTGTAATCTAAACTAGGACTTGTGCACAGGGTGGGTGATCTACTCCCCAGTCCTGCTCTTTACCCACTCTTAATGCAGCCCAACATTGTGTTTATCCTCTGGACCACTATAGTACACTGCCTGCCTACCTGCCTTCAGACTGTCCACAGTTATCCCTAGATCCATTTCCTTGGTTGTACTGTCCATCCTGGCCAAAGTTTCTTGAATAAATATAATAAAGAACTATGAACCCCGCACCAACCCATGGCACACTTTGCTCACAGCATTCCTCTAACCTGAACAGTGGCCATCCACCACATCTCTCTGCTTCTTACGTGCCCGTCAATTTGCTGCCCACCTCCTGTACAGTTTGTGGATTCCAAACTGTGTTAGGTCATTAATGAGTTTTCTTAGCAATACTGGTCTCATGTCCACTACCTCGGGTTCTTTGCCATTTTGGGAACTCGTGCATATCTGTGTTGTTAGTGTTATGAAAGGCATGTGCTAACAACTGTGACTGCCTTCCTGCTCTCACAAACAAGGTAGTCACATTCTGCATGAATGAAATGATTACGTTTATGATCCTGGCTCACTCAAGACTAAATTGTTGATCTAATAAATCAAATATGTTTATTAGGGAATATCTACCACTTGATTAATTGGGAAGAGGGTCTCGTCCTTCTTTTCTTCTCACCATATAAAATGATTCCAAGGTTTTGTTTACAATATTCAGTATTACAAATGAAGAGAAGTATGTGCATTGTTCTTGTAACTGCTGATGTCTTAATTTAACCACAGATGGTTATTTTTGAGCATCTGATCTCTGATGGAAATCCCCACCTCACACACACACACACACACACACACACACACACATATATAAATGCTTCACTCCTCGTAACTTGAATCAGTAACATACTGGCTCCTGACTTTTTGAAGCATTATTTCATAGCTACAGGAAAATGCATAATTTATTTTTCTTGATGAATCTTTCCAATACTACGCTGAATGAAACTACGGACAATGCCTCCTGGATAACAGATGTAGTTATACCTTGTACTTTCCTTACTATTTGTATTTTTGTTGGAGTCCCAGGAAATGCACTAGTCATCTGGACTATACTTGCTAAAATGAAGCAACGTTCCATCACAGTTGTGCTAATCCTAAACCTGGCCTTTGCGGATTTCATTGCCTTATTCACTCTGCCACTTTGGATACACGCTCTGATTGACACTTGGATCTATGGTCTCCTGGTCTGTAAACTTCTCACGTATCTAATTTATTTTAGCATGTACTGCAGTGTGTTCTTTATCACCTTGATGAGTATTAATCGGTTTCTGGCTGTGATCTTGCCATTTGCTAGTCAAAGATTCCACAAGAAAGTGGTTCTGTATCCACTGGTGGCTGCTGTTTGGGTTGCAGCCCTGCTGTTCGCCATCCCGGTCCTAATGTTTCGCTCAACTGTGGAAAGCAATGGAAATGTAAAATGTTGTTCTTGGAACTATTCGTCTGACCAACAGAAAAGTACAGTACTGCTCTTGGAGACATTAATTGGTTTTTTGATCCCTCTGTCTGTGCTGTTAGTCTGTTATACCTTAGTTTTGAAACGAATTAAACAAATGACATTTCAAGGAAAGGACAAATCTGAAAAACTGATAGCATGTGTAGTGATTGCATTTGTTGTTTGCTGGCTTCCATTTCATTTTCTGAATCTACTGACAGTGTGTGCCATAAACTTGTCAGATCCCTCTCTGGCGAAAACTCTAGACAACTTTCTTGACAAGGGCAGCAGTGTCACGGGAGCACTGGCCTTTTTTAGTAACAGTATTAATCCTATTCTTTATGCATTTGCTGCTCGGAGTATTCGTGATGACTTGAACACATCCAGGTTTGCAAAACTGTTTGGGCAGCTCAATCAAAATTCTAGAGAAAAATCCAGCAAGGATTCTTATGAAACTAGTCGAAAAATGATGCAGAGAAATAGCCTGTTCTTGTGATTACACATTGTGAAACAGAAGATTACAGGTTTGAACCCCACGATAATCATCAGCTGACTGTGTTACCTTGCACAAATAATTTAACCTCCATTTACATTACTTAAACGTTATACCGGTTTCTGTGTAGCTGCACTGCCCCTGCTGCCCCACCGACCTTTGTGCTGCTAAGACATTTACTACTGATGCCTGTTTGCACATCACTGACAGTATCATCTCTTTGTTACTGCTAGTAACTGAGACGCCCCCTATTAGTCACTTTCAGTAACACCAGACTGCTTCATAATTCCTACCTGTTATGCTGACCCCACCAATTAGCTGCAGTGGCAGGGTCACTGTGGGGGGGCTATCGGGCTATTTAAATCATAACAGGACACGGTCTTTCAAATGGTGATGGCTGAGTCTGTTGGCTGTGTATGATAGCAGAACATGGTTAAAGAGTGGCAGTCCCCATTTTGTTTCTCTGGCCATGCATATCCTGAGTAGTACTTACATCAAGTCTTGTCTGTAAAGTCAGCCCCCCCTCTTATCCTGTGCCTGACTACGTCGGGAGGTGGGCTGTTAAAGTACTGCTCAGAACTGCTCAGACTGTGCCATCCTGCTGTCCCTAGGCATTATGAAGTATTGCCTGTGCTCAAGTGCCTTATTATCTCAGGGGTCTTCATCTAACAGAGCTGCCTGACGATAAATCTGCTGGCCTGAGAGACTGAAAGATGGATACCTGCTTTCTGTGTTGTTGCACTGTTCCGTTGTTCACTGCTGCCCCCAACCAGTGTGCTGCTAAGACTTTTACCATTATTGCCTGTTTGCACATTAGTGACTGTACCATCTCTTCATTGCTGCTAGTGACTGAGACATCCCTTTTCAGTCACCTCCAATAACACCAGACTGCTTCAGAGTTCCTGCCAGTTACCCTGTGCCCACCAATCAGCTGCAGTGGCAGGGCCACTGTGGGTAGGCTATTGGACTATTTAAATCATAACGTAAGATGCAGCAGCATCTCTCATGTGGCAGTGGCTGATTCCAGTGGCTGAGTATGACATCAGAGTATGGAAGCTGCTGTAGTCAGTCAGTAGAAACTGGTGCTGGGGCCAGCCTCTTTCAGTTTTTGTCCAGGGTAGGAACTTCAATATCTAAACTTATTATCATTCTGTAATACAAGGTAACCGAACGTGCATTTTAATATGTTAGAGTATAGTCTGTTGGGGAGCCTGGCCTTATTGCTTTTGAGTGAATTGGTACTGTATTATTAAATTTTGAAGAAGTCTCTGAGTATGGCCTAGTTCTTCCACCAAAGTATTGCATTACTGATGATTATGTACTGAATTGTATCTAATTAGAGGATCTTAAAATGTGTTATATTTATCTATGCAGATAATATATTACTAATTAAGATGTTATTTCTAGTCGGCCCGGTGGCACTGAGGTTTGAGGCACTGGACACCACACCTCATGCTATGCTGGCGACATGGGTTCTGGAACAAGCCCGGGTCAGCACTGGAGGGGGAGAGGATTACACATCTTATGGACTACTCTCCTCTCCCTGGGTGGGAACCAGGGTGCACTTGGTGCAGAAGGGACCTCTGGTGGAGACCAGGGATACCACTAGCACTGGGCCATACAAGGGGGCGGAGTGGTGGCAGACATCAATGACTTGATCATGTGGACATAACTGCATGTTCACACTCTGAGGGAAAACTGCACAAGGAAAAAACCCGTCCTCAGAGATAGACGATGACACCTCTGCCCCAGGCCACACTCCCAACATCAGGCACTCTCCCCTCCAGGCTGCTCACCCAGCCCGGCGCTCTAGATAGAGTGCCCTGGGCTCATAGGGCAGCCCCACCTTGGGGGTTCAGAGCTGGGGGGTATGTCGGGCTGGTGCAAGGAGTAGGAGGTGTCTCAGGTGGAAGGTAGAGTCCAGAGGTAAGAGGATGCAGAAGACAGTTCCCTGAGGTTGGTGAAGAAATAGAATTGAAAAAAAAAAGATGTTAGTTTTGGCATTTCAAACGAGGCAAGGGAATTATTTTGCTAAGGTTAAATTTTATAATTTGACTATAGGGAGATTTGGTACCTATTTAAATCGGGGAATATCTGGTGAGGATCTACAGTAATTAGCTTAGATGGGTGAGACTTAAATCATTTAGTGGTCTACTCTGGGGGGGGGGTATTCAACGTAACCTAGGTCCAGAAGAAGGCTCCCAGCCACTAAAACTACAAGGCAAAAAGGGGTTGTTTTTTGTGCATTTTCATAAGAGAAGTCTAGTCCCTAAGACAGATGTAATGCCTAAGAGCTTCTCAGACCACTAAGGTGCCTTTTGCAAAATGAAGTGAAAAAAGTTAAAAAAACAAGAACCAAATTTTTACTCCACAATTTTTAAAGGGCTTGATTACCATTATTTTATGGGTGATGTGTATAGAACAAATTGGGACACATTAAGGATTATTCCATCTGATGGTGAGGACTGGAATTATTTCCAGTTTGAATTTGGTGAGGTCTGTGATAGACAGGCCTTGACAATGTGCTGGAAAGGTAGATATGCTAAATCCCCGTACTATAACAGGGAACTGTTTCAGCTGCAAAAGTGATGAAATAAGTAGTGGGAAAAGGCAAATTTGCTAAACGATATTACAACTTAGAATGATTTTAGAGCCTTGAGAAATAAACATGTTAAAGAGGTAAGAAGGGTAAAAAATAACTTCTTTAAAAAGAAACTTGAAGAGTGACAGAACCTCAGCCAGGCAACTTTTAAAAAACACTTAAGGAGTTAACTGGTAATAAAGGAAGTGAAATGCCGTAATCTTTTAAAATGCCTTTAATGACCTGTTTCTGGCAGCAGGTAAATGTTTCCGAGATGTACCCCAAGTAGTAAGCAACTTATCAGAAGGTGGGCTTCCAAATTTTTGGAACTGTGAATCTGAGCTCAGAGAAATTGAAGACAATGTGGTCCTTAGAGAACTCCTTAACTTAATTATTTATTGATTACGACTCATTAAATATTCATGAGCCTAATGAAGCTCCTGATTGGCTACTGGATCAGTCATTAACATGTTAGAAATGACTGATTCAGCTGCCAGCTGACACTGCGGCATGCATGGCTCATACCACTCTGTTTAAAACCTAATTTAAGTTAGAAATACATGGGAAAAAAAAGAAAATTGTTACTGTGATTAGACTTATAATTGCAATAACAACCTCAAAGCCAGTTATTTCCTTGGATTAATAACCAGATGGAGGGAGGTGGCCCTCGGCTGTGCCTTGAGCCACCCATCCCCCAACCAGTCATTAATACTTTGGAAATGACCAGCTTCTCGGTCACTATAGCTTAGTTGATTGATTTATTGATTTTTTTAAAGTGGGTAGGCTCACTGAGGCAGACATCCCTTTATCAGGAGTGACCTGGAGTTAGTTACATTCAGCAGGAGAATATAGTTCAATTATACAGAAAATATATACTTCAGCAAAAATAAATAGTGATGACAAGTAACACAACAATAGTATTGTAGTTACTGAAATACACATAGATTAAAATCACATCAAGCAAAGTCCAATGTGACATAATTATGTGTCTCTAACATATTAGACACTTTTAGGGCTCCTAATTAGGAGGAGGGAAATGAGGGGGAAGTAGCTATCACGCATTGTTCAGTGGGTGCAGGTACATACATTTGTAGGGGAGAGTGCTCTTTGATCAGGCCTTTGAAAAACAGTAATGAGGCACTTTCACAGATAGTGAGGGGTAGCTCATTCCAGGGCCTAGAGGCTTTATGTGAAAAGGATCACTGGCCAGTAAGTGTCTTGACTATGGGGCTTCCAGGACAGGTTAGGTAGAGGAGCACAGAAGTCTCCTGTAGGATCTCTGTACCACTATGTCCTTGAGGCTAGGGAAGTGCTCACACAGGATTTTGTATGTGCGACAGAGCAGAAGATAGTTGAGTCTCTCTTGAAGGATGAGGGAGGCTAGGACAGCCCAGTGGTGTTCCCTGCTCTCAGCATATTGCACAAACTTGCCTATCCTATAATAGAGTTGTTTGAGCTTGTTTAGTTCAGTTTCTCTAAGTAAGGAGAGAATAGGAACTCCACAGAGAAGTGCTGAGAGTAGTGCAGAGCAAGCAGTGGATACACAGGCCTCATTTGTTAGGTAATCACTGAGTCTGTAAAGTAAGCCAAGTACCTGAGATGCTAGTCTGGTAGTACATTCTATGTGGGGCCTGCAGGAGAGCTCTTGGTCTATTAGGACACCTAGATATTTTATGTTGTCAACTACCCCCAGTAGTGTTCCCCTAGGGGTGACAATGCTGAGAGACTCAGTTCTATCTATGCCCACTTTTCTGGATCCAAAAGTGTGGTCTTGGGTTTCTCAGCATTTAAGACAAGGTGATTAGTCATAAACCCCATTTCCAGAAGCACAAGGTCTTCACATAGTCCAGTTTTTATTGTTCTGAGGTTGGAGGCAGTTCTATTAAGCACAACATCATCTGCATACATTAATGCTTTACTCTTATGCAGTTAGAGGGCAGTTCATTAATAAATAGGGAAAAGATTAAGGGCCCTAGAATGGAGCCTTGAGGTACACCATCAGATTATCTCTTATCTTGAGGAGAAGCCGGATCCCCATGTAACAGATTGTTTACAGCTCACAAGATAACTTCTGAACCAGGTAGAGGATAGGTATATGGGATAGCCCCAGACTCACAAGTTAAACATTTAAAAACTTAAAAAAAAAAAATTAGCAACTTAAAAATTAATAAAGCCAGTAGGCTGGATAATTTGAGTAGTAAATTATTAAAATATGCAGCTCTGGAATTTGCAACCCTAACTTATTTGTTTAATTTTTGAGGGGCAACTATTCTCCAACTTGTCAAGCTGGATGTACTGTAATTCTCAGTCATATGGCAAGGTTTGTGACTGTGCCCCATTTAGAACCCATTTGTGTGTCCTATGCTACCTGGCAGGATGGACATCTCTCAGAATTAGAAGGAAAATATACACTTTTAAACTGTTGTGTTTTGAGTTTAAAATGTAAAGTACCAACCTAAATATCTGACCTTTCACAGGTAAGGCCAACCAGGTTGCAATTAAGGTCTGCAGGGGGTGCAGAATTTGTGGTCCCATGTGCCGCCACTGTTAATTGAAGAGCAAAGTTCCAAGATAGCACCCCACATTTTGGAATTCTACCACAGTGTCGCTGAGTCCTCACTTTGGTGATCTTGTCCCGTTCAGTACTGTTTTACAGTGGTTGGTAACTATGGAGCAAAAGACTTGTGGCTATGAGATCCAATTGAATGTTATTTGATCTGATGTTAATAACTGTGAATTTTTGTTTTTTACTTTTAGCTTTTTTTATCTTTTGTATATTATGTTGTAATTCAGTAGTACTGAATCAGCTTATATGGTGGTCAAAAATATATGTTTGTTTTCTGTTATTAACTATTTATTATTATGCAACACTGATTGTATGCCAAGGATCTCATTGTAAATGAGCGTGATAGCTCATATGACCAAACATCATCCTGTTTATTATTCTTTTAATAAACACAAGTTAAATGAATGAATACATTTACTTTAGTTATCTCAGCTATGAAATTTGGGTATAAACAAGACTTCAATACACAAGAAATGTTGCATCTGAATTAGACTGTCCGGAGTCAATAAATTATAAACTAAAATGTAGAAGTCTTCAAGGAACTCTGAAGATACTGAAGTGTCTGATAGTGTCTGATGCTGAACTCTGAAGAAAATATATTTGCCATGTTTTATCCACATGGAATTTATATATAAACATGGAAGTATTTAATTTTTTCATATAGAACTGTTGTCATTACACAGCAAATGAGATCATTCAGATTTCTAAAACTGAAGATTTATCAGGTCACCAATTCAGTTACCAGGATTTTGGAAGCATTACCAATTCAGTTACCATGATTTGGGAAGCATTATAAGCCCAATAATTCATAAAGCATCTCAAATTAAACTGGCAAAATTAATATTTTTCCACTTTCCGTTGTTCAGAAAAATGTGACAGTCTTGTTAGTCTATTCAAAGATACAGGTAAGAAAACAACAACTAAATTCAGGTGATACCTTTTTATTCAACTAACAAAATTGATTTTGAGACTAGCCTTTGAGAGAAATACTCTCTTCATCCAGTTGAAGGAAAATAGCTGAATGCCGTGCCAGACATACAAGTTGGATTTTAATTCAGATGACGTACATTCTGTCTCATTTGAATCAACATCCAACTTGTATATCTGGCATGGCATTCAGCTCTGTTTTCATTGACCTGAAGCAGTCAATATATCTCTCAAAAACTATCCTCAAAAACAATTTATTTGTTCAATAAGATGTATCACTTGCAATATAGTTGTTTTTCCCCTTCATTTTTTAATTTTAAGGATTAGAGTTCAGAACACTTTTCCACTATCAAAACTGTGAAATACTTTCAAACTTAGGCTTTGAGGAATAATAGGATTCCAATGAAGGTGTATCTGAAGTCTTCCCAGGTGAACCTCATGGGTAAAAACATAGTGGAATTCCAAGTTTTCTTTTTTCACATATATTTTTAATATCTGGAGGCGTAAACATGTACTTGAAAATATATTTACTAGCACTGGTGTTTTTTAAAATATTTATAACATGTTAGAATTTATAGCTGTGAAGGTGGCATGCTCTTTTTTTTTTACTAACCACAACAAGGGGTACATATTCCCTAATTTGAAGAGTTCCAGCAGTGAGTTTATGTGGAGTGTCCTTCACAGCCAAATTTGTACCACTATTCAATATAAATTAAACTTGTGCTCTTATAGATCACCAGGTTGAAATACAAAAATGACTTGTACCACTGTTATTAAAGTGCCATGAAACTGGACAAAAAAACTTGACCTTACCTTTTTTACAATAAAAGATTTTATGCATCTTCCAGTTTTATTTGGTGGGAACATGTTCTAGTTCCAACAAAATCTGAGTATTTTATAAATGTTTTAATTTGAATTTTTCTCAAGAAAAAAAGATGGCCACCACATTTGACGTAGAAATTCAATTGTAAACTTGGTAAGGGTTAGGACTGAGGGAAAAATCATCCCATCGGTAATGACTCACTTGATCCCTGCCTTTTACGTCAGGTCCTGGATCAGGTCCTCTCACCTACTACGTGCATTTTCAACAAATCACTCTGTCTCGGACAATTCCCCTCTGCCTGGAAGATTGCCACAGTTACCCCTGTCCATAAAGGTGGTGATAGGACTCTTCCGGTAACTACCCACCCATCTCAATCCTCTCCCCCTCTCTCTGACGGTTAGGGAAAATTGTGGCGTCCCAAGTCTCTGACTACCTCTGTGGCACATGTTCTCTGCCCTGAACAACACGGGTTCAGAGCAGGTCATAGTACCAATACAGCACTCCTGGAATTTTCCAACTTCCTCCATGCCTCCTTGGACTCTGGTGCCCTGGCTGGCGCTATATTCATTGACCTGTCTAAAGCATTCAATACCGTTTTGCATCCTCTTTTGCTCTCCACCCTTGACCTAATAGGCTTTGCCTCAGGACCTGTTTCCTGGTGCACCAGCTATCTCTCTGCCCACTCCCAATGTGTGAAAGTCAACGGTACTCTCTCTGAAACATGCCCCATTCGCTCTGGGGTGCCGCAGGGCTCAATTCTTGGACCTCTACTATTCTCACTCTTTCTTAACTCCCTATCCAGCAGTTGTACAGGTAAGATGCTTCTCTATGCTGATGATGCTGTTCTCGTTGCCTCCCACAATGACCCCATGCTGCTACAGAACTCCCTCCAACTAGTCTTTGACTCTGCAGCTACCTGGTTCACTGAGCACCGACTTGTTATCAACCTTAAGAAAACAAAACGATGCTCTTCTCCACCCCAAAATAAGTACAGCAAGTTTCCTTAGCTGTCCACTCCACACCCAATCTCGTCATTGACCAGGTGCAGTCCTATAAATATCTTGGTATAACCTTTGACCCTGCACTTTCATTCCATGGACATATATCTGCCCTAAATTCTGTCGCCAACTCATGGCTAGGCATTCTTTACCGGCACAAGAAATGCCTCCCTCCTGATGCCCTCCGCCTGGCTGTCACCTCCTCTGTCATGTCTCTCATTGACTATGGTCTTCCGGTCTATGGCTCAGCAGATCAGACTGCCCTCAACAAGGTTCGCCTCACAGTTAATAAGGCCTGCAGACTTATCACTGGTGCTCCCAGACTCACTCACACATGTGAGCTGTACACCCTGGCTACCCTACTCAACCTGGAAGAGCGACTCATGTATCAGACATGCCAGCTCACCTTTAAAGCCCTGCGTGGCCTATCCCCCATAGGCCTATCCAACTCCATTCACCGTACTGCACCGACCCTGATCACACGCAGCTCGTCAAGAGCTACCCTAGTTATTCCGAGAGCCAGGACCTCTCAAGGTCAGAGGGCATTCCCCTACGTGCCCCACTGGTATAACTCCCTCCCTGCCAGTGTCTCAAACTCACTAACCTTAGCTTGCTTTAAGTCCAGGCTCAGAAACTTCCTGCTTAGCTCTCGTAAATGCAACTGCCGCTAGCCTAGTGTAAAATATATATATATATATATATATATATATATATATACTCTTTTGACAATGCTCACTGAGCGGCTCCCCCTTCCTTTCCCTACTAATTCCTCCTCCCTATCTCCCCTCCTCCTCCCTTCTACTTCCACCAGCTTTCCCCCGACCATAAGTTTTGCACCTTTTGTTATGTTTTGCTTCGTTGGAGATTGTATTCTATTGTAACAAAATTGTAATTGAACTGTAACTTTTTTATTTGTAAGTACTGTGTCCCTTGTACTACTGTTCTGATGTCCTCTTTGTGATGAGGTACCTTTGTAAATGAGCCTCTGGCTCAAAGGTTTCTAAACTGATGTTTAACTAAATAAATAAATAAAATGGTGTGCAGTATAGGAGGTGCCTAGAAAAGAAGATTTGACAGATATGCTAATATTGTTATTATCTATAGCTGAAAATTTTTTTTTTGAAAAATATGATTGCACTGTTGTTTTAACTTTTTAACCATATTGTAGGAAGCATGGGGTACAGGGTTTAGTAGTTAAGCAGAAACTCTTCAGTGCTCTTTTTGCTTACTTGCAGAAGTTTTTTTTTTCCTTCTAATACTTCTAAGTATTTTCCTTATTGTACATTTGTGACTTATGTATTTTTCTCTATGGGGTCCAATCCCCATTTTCCCCTTGTTACCCCTTTCTGAGTTCACATAGTCTTTTGCCTGGGATACTTATTCATGTGTTTGTTGTTTTAAAATTTGGTGACCAGTATAGACTGAGCCAAAGCATATACCCAGGTGTGACATGGGGTTGGGGGAGTACAGGATGACACAGAATACTACATATTGATTGCAGCATGTACTGTATAGAGTGGTGAAAACAAGAAAGAGTGCAAGAAAAAAAAAGTACCATAGGTGTGGTGACAAAATACTGAAAAACTAGACTCATGTGCAACTAATGTAGAATGGAGAGTCTGCGTTTTAAATGCTTTCGAGAATTTCTTTTGAATTCTGCAGAATTCCAAAAATAATTTCTGTCTAAACCAAGGAATAATTTTCTGCAGATTACATACATTGCAGAATAATTTTCAGTGGATTGTAAAAAAGGAATCCACAGTTTTTGTAAACAACAAATTACTAATCCATCGAAAACATTCTGCTTTTGAAATTTCAGAATTCTGCTACAGACAGAATTACACAAATTTATTTGAAGTTCCACAGAATTCTCTTCCATAGGACTTTAAAAATTCCTTACAGTGCCCAGTGGCACTGAGGGTTGAGGCGCTGAATGCCACACCTCTCTCCACACCGATGACCTGGGGTTGAGAGCAACCTTGGGTGTTGGAGGGTGGGCCTGGGGAAGGAGAATTGAGCATCCCAGGGACTGCTCTCCTCCTCCTCCAGGGAGGGAGGGGTGGGATTACCATGGTTGTGCTGGCTTCTGGTGGTGACTGGGGGTTGGTGCAGGCAGTCGGTTCACTGAGGGGATGGCAGAGATGGCATTGGATGTACAGTGCATGGAAGCGCTCATGGCAGCGTCACTGATGCCTTGCACATCCGTGCCATGGGGTGGGGATCCAAAATGTGCAGAAAATCCTCCAGTGCACAGCGTGACATCCGATCCATCAGCACTGCACCACTCCGACTCAGGATAGCTCCTCCTGGATCCGGACCCTCGACCTTCTGCGGTGGTGGGGTACGCACCCACCGTGAAGTAGCTGGTGAGAGGAAAGGAGGAGGGGGTCAAGCTCAAGTACTGGGAGTGGTGCGGGGCCACGGATCTGGACTGATGGGGGGATCCATAGGTAACACCCTCCCCAGCTGAGGAGGGAATAAAGAAACCAACAAAAAAAAAAAAAGAAAATTCCTTACTGCAGTAACAAAACCAAAGGTGTGCACAAATTACAATTAGAAAATTGCTTTACCTAATGCTACACTCTGATTAGCTCAGACAGCCAACCAACCACTCAGTCTGGTATCAGGCAACAGAGACCAGGAAATAATAAGTCCCAGTCTGTATCTGTTTACACATATTACTATGTCATGGAATTTTAAGCATCAGAGTAGCTGCAATTTTTTACTCCTGTTTACTGAGACCAAGTTACTGAGTCCCCTCCCCCCCGCTGTCCTCTTTACAATGCCTTCCTTGCAGTTGCAAATAAAA
This sequence comes from Neoceratodus forsteri, assembly GCA_016271365.2. Taxonomy (NCBI): domain Eukaryota; kingdom Metazoa; phylum Chordata; order Ceratodontiformes; family Ceratodontidae; genus Neoceratodus; species Neoceratodus forsteri. The sequence continues at coordinate 1,521,480,500 of CM028130.1, read as the reverse complement.
AGAATATATATTTTACTCAGCATAGTGCTGTCATATAGCACAATAATACTTACCATCAGCTCACCCGCTCATCATCCCCATACCTCCCAACTGTCTCTAATTATGAGAGACATCCCTCATTTTACTCCTCAAAATTGCTCTTTCCCTCATCTGTTCCTCATAGAAAATGTGCTGCCCACATGCTAAAGATGCTGTAAATTCAGACTTTAAAGCAGAAATTCATAATGTTTTAACATGTTAAATCAAACCGAAACTTTCTACAAGTAAAGACAATGATCTCCACAGTGTTCTGAACTTGTATCACCATGTTTGAAGATGTGTCCCTCATTATGAGTGTCAGTGTTCCACATTGTTCCTCATTTTAAATTGCTGTGTCCCTCATTTCAGTGACAAAAGGTTGAGAGGTATGATCATGCCCCCCCCCCTTTCTGTCTCTCCAGCAGTCCACTGAAATACCTGTGGCAAACTGGCAGTGCGTCACCATCTGGGGAGACAGACCCATACAAAACAGTGCTCTCATTGTAGCATTGATACTACAGTGTCGCAGTCCCCCGCTCGGTTGTTGCTTAACCATTCTGCGAAAATACAGTACAGTAGTTTCCACCCACCCATCAAAATGACATACTTCTGTGTTTCCAACTGCCAGATCACTGATGCTATGCCACCTCTCAGCACCGCTCTTACTCCTGATCCGAGGTCCCAATCACATGTTAGGTAATGACCAAATGTATTGACCACGCTAAAAAGGCAAAATGCTAGACAGTGATGTGATGTTGCAAGCTGCAAGAAGAGACATTTAGAAAACCTCAACATGTTTGGGCCAAGGGCAAGTGGGAATGAGGACAAAAACAAGTGGACTCTGCTGTTGGGGGGAAGAGAGAACCTTCAACAGACTGGCACAACACAAAATGCAACAGTGCCCTCTAGTGCCAATTACAGAAGTACAGGAACTACTTTACATAAAATATTTTTATTCATTAAAATTAATTATTTACAGTAATGTTTTTACATTTAAAAAATTGTTTTTCTAATATTTAGCCTAAATACCATTTTCTAAGCACAATGATACCCTCCATGGTGGGGGGGCGGTATGGACTATACCAAACCTTCCAGGGGCTATAAGATCGTCTGCCTGTGGCGTCAGGCTTTTTCCAACCCTGGGTGGTCTGGTATAACCCAATACTGCCCACCCTGTGGAGTATTGTTTCCTACATGTAAGCAAAATAAAAAAGTAAGGAATATGGACAAGCAGCGGTATTATTTCTTACATGATTATTTATTTATGTACGTGTTTGTAACCGGGTTAGTGCATTGATCCAAAGATCTTTTTCAGGCATGGCCCGGGCTAGATATTGGCACATACAATGGTAAGAATACAGTGTGAACAACAGCAGGGAATCATACAAGGATCATAAACAGGAAATCCAGTGCAAGTCAGGCTAAAAATACGGAGGCAGTGAAAATAAATACAAGTAAACAGCCAAGTACATCAACAAGGTGGGTGTAACAAGATGTATGTACACAGTAAACAGGGCCATGTAGCAACATCCTCTAACAACAGAATGGATAAACATCAGCAGAGCCAGCAACATCAGGTAATACCTAGAGTCCAACAGAAAATACGTACAGGTAGAAACACAGCCATCAATCAGGACAAAAATATGGTCAGTGAGCCAGTATTCAGGGCAGGAGAGGAGGGCTACTAGTGGGGGGAGGAGGCAAGTGGGGGCTGTATAGGAGGCATAGCAGTTCTATTGGCCTGTGGACAAACACAGGTCGAGGAGGACAAGAAGTGGGTTTTTAATAGGGTATTTAGATTTAGACGGGGGTCAGGGGAATGCAGTGATGGGGGGGGATATAAACTCCTCTGAGAGACACAAGATGTAATCCAGGAGCTTGGAATTCCCTGAGAAACACAAACTGCAACCCAATGCCCTGGAACCATCTGATACACAAACTATAACTCATGGACCCTAAAACCCTCTTGAGACAAAGGGCCCTGAAGCCATCTAAAAGACACTAACCATAACTCAGGGGCTGTACATCTCTCTGAGAAACGCAAACTGGAATTCAGGGAACCTAACTCCCTCTGTGAGAAACAAACTTTAACCAAGGGAACCTGGATCCTTTTGAGGACCCCCAACTAGTTTCAGTTTATTTTTCATACTGGAAAGGCATGTGAGAAAAACTGCCCGTTTTCATAAACGTTCAGTTGCATACAATAGAAAAAGTAGGAACTACATTCCAATTATGGGACATTAACAAAAGACATCAGTTGTAATCCAGGGACCCTGAACTCTTCTGAGAGACACAAACTGAAACTGTGGGGCCCTAAACCCACCTAAGAGAGACAAACTGTAATCCAGGGGCCCCAAATCCCATCTGAAAGACACACTCTTTAACCCAAGGGCCTTAAATCCATCTAAGAGACACAAATAAAACCCAGGGTCCTCCATTCACTACTCTTAGAGATGCAAACAGAAACCCAAGGGCCCTGAACCAATCTGAGAGGCACAAACTGTGTCCCCTGGGCGCTGAAACAATCTGAAAGACACAAGCTGTAACCCAGGGGCCATACTGCACTCTGAAAGATGCAAACTATAAGCCAGTTGCCTTGAATTCTTCTGTTCAGGGCAACTGGAGCAAAATGAAAAAGAAAGGAATATGGACAAGCAACTATCTTTATAACTGGTTCCAATGCTGCTTTGTAAGAGAGTGTGGTTGCAGCTGAGCTGCAGTCTCCCTCCATGGTACCTCATCTCTGTGACTGGCCTGCTTCCCTGCTGGTCTGGTGAGGGTTATCCAACTTCACTCATTAACTCAGGTCTCCCAGATGGCAATGCACAGTACTGCCACCATGGCAGCAACGTTTAGATTGTAAGCACTCTATATAGGAATATGTTCATATACAGCATAACACAAAAACAATAAGATGAAGACTCACCTAGCCCAAAATATAAAGAGTCTTTTTCTCTTTCTATGTAGTTTGTAGGCATGCACAATGATTGCCTCTATTGCACCCTCATAATTTCATCAGTATTTAAGTATAAATGAAGGTACTTAAGTCTGGTGTGAAATCCTGCTTGACTCCATTGCAAAGGTCATGACCTGACTCATATAAGGCATCCTGGAATTTTATGATGTTTTGGTGCTAAATCCTGCTGTAGTTATGTGCGTTGCTGTCCTCTGCAGTTCCTATGTTCTTATCTTATGCTGGCCATTAAACTTTTCAAGGCATAGTAAGTGCCCTGCTGTTTTCTGTAGTTTAAAGTGTATCTGAGTTAAAAAAAAATGCTTCTAGAGAATACAGGGACTTCACAAGACATGTAACTGAACTAAATGAAAGTACAACTTCTGCTGAGTTGTGCACAGGGCTGTTGCCAGGATTTTTGCTGGGGGTTATGTTGTGCACATAGTGCATGAAGAATGTTAGTAAAAAGACAGGCTTTTAGGTGCTCTGTGGTGCATTTTAAGGCTTATATTGATGACAGAACAAAATTATGTTAGGTCTCCCCCGTCCTTTACTCCAAGGAAAAAAATATATAATTCTATGACTGGTCTCAGGTACCGACAGGTTCCAAAACAAAATGAAAAACAAATATTATACTGTCTTCTAAAACTCAATGGTTGGGGATTATTTTCAAAGGATACTATCACTGTCCTGTATCCTGTTTAAAATTAAACATTAAAACTGATGAACAGGCCACCACAGTTATACCCACCTCCTTTGGCCTGACAGCAAACAACTGTACATTTACTTAATAACCATTTCTGAGTGGGCTTCTAGGAAGGATTTAAGATTCTCTGCATTACCCAGTTGGAAAAGATGGGTTCCAGTGAGTGTCTGTACACTGTATCACCGCACCCCATCATTTCCACCATCACATCACATCTGCCCCCTCTGCTCCTCATCCAGAACCAAGCTAGCAAAAGAGATTCCCTAGAGAGAGTCTTATTCCATGTTCAGCATAAGTCTTCTGAAGGGTAGCTAGCTAACCCACAGTGCCTGGTTTCTTCCCTTGTTATGCTTGCCCATCACCAATAAAAATCACCCATTTCTCTGTGCAACTGTCCCATTCCACTGTCTCAGCTCACTACTGCTGTGCACTAGCAGTTACCACATTAGCTTTCCAAAGGTTGCCAATCCACTTATACAAATAAATAAAAATGCATCTTGTTTAAATAAATATAGTAAGATAAACCTAAAAAACGATGAATTGTAAAAATGATTTAGTTTTAGTCTGTTTTTAAGATGACATTATACTCATTAGGCCGGTAATGTTACAAAGTTCTAAAACTGCTTTTCTTTAGTAATTTGTCTTTAACTCATTTTGTCAAATGCATCACAGTGACACCTGCTGGTCTCAGCATCTCATCACAGCCAATGCTGCACTAGAACTAATCTGACTATGGACTCTCCTTTGAGCATTACAGGGTTTTATTTAACTCTAGAAATTGATTAGCATTTTGCTCATAAAAGTTCTAAAACATTGTGAAAATGCATAGCACTTGCCTCAATGTGTTTAACAAACATAACACTTCTAGAAAACCTATATAAATACTTTCTGTACAGTTAGTATTGTCCCAAGAAAAAAACTGCTAATCAATTATTTAAAACCCTGTATTACCTTTTTCCTTCCATTCTGTTTGGAGTAAACCTCAAAGTAAGCAGCCCATGTGACTGGCATTACTACATCCTCATTACTTTAATTCCATCTTCAGTGACTGCGGTGGGGGTCGGGAGGAGGGGTTGTGCCCATGCTCCACATCTTCCACTTGTGAAGATTCAACACATGAGCACAGTAAGGCGCTGAGCCAATTAAGTAAAAGGGTGCCTTCCTTTTAACAAAAATAAGAGGGGGAGGCAGGGATGAATGATGAAGCTAAACTTTGTATACTGCTGGGGGAAGAACGGATGTAGCAGAAATAGTTGCAAACTACACAGCTTCCTGCCGCCAGCTTGGTAATACAACATAGATTTATTAAAGTGCATTGTAGTTTGTTTACGCCTTATGAACAGTTTGATGTATAAACTTTGGCAATACCTGTATATCTTGTCATGCAAATTAAGCTATTTTGAATTCAGAGGCAGAAAAACAGAGACAGCTCATTTGATGAATCAAGCTGTTACATGGCTTCTTCCAGAAGTAACCCATGGAGGATGGAGCCACAGTAATTTTCTAACCATCATCAGTAATCTTTCTAATATAACCCCCCCCCCCCGCCAGCACACACAAAAGGCAAGTCACAGAAATAACTCCGTTAGTACAGTTAGGCAGTCTCACTAGGTAGGCTTTCTGTGCCATTCTCCAAGTAACAACAAAAGCACTTGCCTAACTGCATGGAATGTTTCTACGGTGGTGTTTTAGGACCTTATTGTTACCACATTGCTGATTCCCTTGGGGTAGGCAGACCAAAGTAGCATCATTTCAGGGATGGGAAGAAGCTGCATGCAGTTACTACTGGGGGGGGGTCACATTCACAAGATGATGATGATGTTTGTTTGGGGGGCATTCACAAAATGTTGTGATTGTGGCCTGTGGGGTGGTCAGTTTCTCCATAGGGTTTACTGAGGTGTTTAACTCAGTCACCAAAGGGAACTGCTCTCCTGACGTTTACAGGAGTTAGCCTTATAAGCAGGACAGGTAAAGGGTCAAGGGTCAGAAACTGCTTGAGACATTACTGTGAGCCCTGAAAACCTGCATGCCTGTCCCATATCAAGCAACAACTTATTTGCTCTAATGGTACCTGCCCATGTCCTGGCAGGATGGTTTAAAGTACAGCACAGCCACAGATGCAGCACTGTGCCATCTGAGACATGACCACTAGTGAGTTTTATGGTAATGTTGTGTTGTTCATCAGCAATGCAGGCCACCAGGAGAGAACGGGACACTCATTTGTAACTTAATCCCTGATGTACTGTTTTAAAGGTATACACGTTTGCACATCTGGCCTTTGAGTAGGGATAGGGTAGTCATAGAAGCATGAAAGAGATTTAACAGAATTCTGCCCTGCAATTTAAAATCACTTAGAATGGTTAATATCCCAGAAACAGATCTGATCTCCACATGGGGGATGCTAGTCAGGCTGCTCATATTATAACTTGCACAAATGTGTATAACTTTTAATGGGTAAATGGGTCATGTGCCTAAATTAGGTACTACAACATTTTTATACCTTCGGTTTGGTAGAAAACAGTGGTACATATGAACTTTTAACAGCCTTTTCTTGATAGCTGACACTTGCCCACTGGGATCTGGAATGGTATCAAATGTGTGAAGCTGGACTCATGAATAAATGAAACTAATCCATTTTTTTCCAGGAAACTTAAAAAAAGACCAACCTCTATCTAGCCTGTCAATTATTTTTATTTATTTATCTATTGAAATGTTTCACCAGGAAGGCACTCGTCTCCCGGTGCGACCTGGGGGGAAGGGGTACAATAGGAATGAGACACTAAACATTCAAGTTACAAGATCAATATTAACATACAGTTGTAAGGCAGGAGTACAAGCAGTGTTACAACAGTGTTGCACATAACAGGTAGAAGAGTAGACAATAATAAGTGCCGGGTTAATAAGTAAACAAGTGCTTACAAGAAAGAAAAGTAGGGAAAGGAGAGGGAGGGGTGAGGAGGGGGGAGGGGGAAGATTCGAGTTCAAGTTATATTCAAGGTACAAGATCAACATTAATGTACAGAACGCCGTATTATACATGGGATTATGACTTTGTGCCTGTGAACTGGTGTACTTATGTTTGACAACAGTCAAGTAAAATGCTAAAGTTCTCACATCTCACCCCAGCTTGTAGCAACAAACTGCGCTGAATTTGTGGTTTCTTGCACCCGTAACACACCTAGAGCAGCAGTAGCAAGCAGACATTGCACTATGTATTCAGCTCTGTTCAGCCTTGTCAGGGTCCGGGAGCACCATACACTTTTTAAACATGGAAGCTTACCCAAGCCGGTCTTTGAAAATCTGTGTACTGTCCGCTTTTTTTTTCCCTGCTGCGTCTCCAACCATCCACATCATCTCCTTGGCCACCATTCATCCAGTTCCTAGTCAGGGTAGTGTCTCTCACTTATTGCCTGCAACACATCCTTGGCATCCTCTCAGTCTGTGGCTGCAACACATGTGCAGCTCTGACATAGGGGCCAGTCAGCATGAGTCATGGACATCAACTGTATACTGATTGGGCAATTGTGGCTGGGGAGGGGGTGCACTGGAAAGATGAGGAAGGTTACGGTACCATCATGTGCACACAACTGCAGTGGCTGGCGGGGGGGGGGGTTAAAGGGACACAGTTACACAGGTAAAACACAAAGCAACCACAAAAAAAGGAGGTTAATGGAAGGGGGGTTCATTCAAACCTGATGAACCCCAGTTGGCAACTGCCCTGGTGCACATATGCATCCTCAACTGCCATGATGCCGTGCATGAGTGGAGTCATGACCTTTGGAATGGAGACAAACAGGTGTTCACACCAGGCCAAAACAGAGTGAAGCAACTTTATTTATATTAACTACTAAAAAGCCAGCAGAATAGGCCAAATGGTCTGTCTTGTCTGCTAGAAAGTCAGCAACCTAATGGCTGCTCATCTCACCACCCCCCAGCCCCCAAGAGTGTCTTCTCTAGATTCAGTTTCCCCTTGAACCTATCCCACCTTTTCTTGAAGCCCACCACTGTGCCCTCCTTCTACAGCCTCCCAGGAAGTGCATTCCACGGCTCCACCACCCTCTCAGTGAAAAAATGCCTCCTATGTTCCACCCCTGCAATTTCCCCCCTCCAACTTCCACCCATGGCCTCTGGTCACTGCCCCCTTTTTCAGCTTAAACAACTCCCTGGTTCCACTCCTAATTATTCCCTTTACATACTTGAAAACCTCTATCATGTCTCCCCTATCCCTTCTCTCCTCCAGTGAGTAAAGCCCAAGCTCTTCCAGTCTCTCCTCTGGACCCTCTCTAGCAGTGCTATGTCCTTTTTCAGATGGGGTCTCCAGAACCGTACACAGTACTCAAGCTGCGGCCTGACCAAGGCATTATATAGAGGGAGGATCACTTCCGTGCTGCTGGACGTAATTCCCCTGGTTATGCAACCCAATATCCTGTTTGCCTTGGCTGCAATTTTTCTACAATTTTCAGAATTATTCATTTTAACATCTACCACCGCCCCTATCTCCCAATGTTACTTGCAGTGTGACCCCCCCCCGGGCATATACATGGCCCGGGTTATTGAACCTCAAATGAAGTACCTTACATTTCCCGGCATTACATTTCAGTCCCCACCTCCTTGACCACCCCTCCAGGGTATCCATTTCCCCCTGGACTGTCTCCCTCACTTCCTCACTATCTGCCAGTGCTCCCAATTTTGAATCATCCGCAAAGAGACTCAACCTATTCCTAACCCCCTCTCCCTATATCTGAGAAGTAGGCATTGAACAAAAGTGGCCCCAATACTGAACCTTGATGGACTCCGCTGATTACCTTCCTGGGGAGGATATTATCCCACCCACCATTACCCTCTGTAAATGCCCCAAAAGCCAATTTTCAACCCAGTTTAGCTTCTGTCCACCCACCCCCATCTCCCCCATTTTTGTTATCAGTCCATTATGAGGTACTGAATCAAACGCCTTGCTGAAATCTAGGTATAGGACATCCACTGGCCTATGTCTATCCAAGGACCCGTCACCCAATCATAAAACTCTACAAGGTTGGTCTTATACGATCTCCCCGGGAAAAAGCCATACTGTTTATCATCCTGGTGCCCTAACCTTTCCATCTGCCTCCCAAGCCTCTCCTTGATAAAGCCCTCCATTACTTTGCCCACTACAGACGTTAGACTGACCGGCCTATAGTTCTCCATCTCCTCTCTAGACACCCCTTATGTATAGGCACTACATTAGCCACCCTCCAGTCTTGTGGCACCCATCCCATCTGCAGAGAGATGTTAAATAGTGTAGCCAGTGGGGTTACCAGCACATCCGCCAGTTCTTTCATAACCCTCGGATGTATTCCATCCGGCCCCGGCGCCTTATCAGTTTTCAGATTCCGAAGGGCCTCCCTCACTCTATTCACTGTAATTTCTCCCCCGCAATCCACTCCCTCATGCAACCTTCCTACACCATCTTAGTCTGGTCTAGCCTGTGCCCTAGTCTCATGCCATCCTATGGTCTCAGACTGAGACTGACCTCTCACTTTTACTGACTCCTCATCTCTCCCATCAGGCTGTAGCGATCCCTTGTCACCCACTGCAAATACTGAGGCAAAGAACTCATTTAGCACCTCTGCCTGTTCCCCTGCTTCCTGAGCCCATCCCTCCACAACCTTAATCCTGTTGACCTGTGTCCTCTCTTTTCTCTTCTGTCTTATCTATCTATAGAATCCCCCCCCCCCGGATATCCCTAGCCAGGTTTTTTTCCATCCCAGCCTTAGTGACCCTCACCACTCTGGTGACCTTTCTGGCCAATAGTACATACTCCCTTCATTTCTTATGCCTCCTAGAATGTTTGAAACGTACATAGGCAGCCTTTTTATCCCTCACCGCCTCCTGCACCTCCCTGGTCCACCAACATGGCTTGCTGGTTCTACCATGCTTACGCCTTATTTTAGTACAGGACCTAGTAGCCTCCTGTACCCCTTCTTTAATGGTCTCCCACAATCTTCCAGCATCCATATCCATCCAACCATGTCCAACCTCTCCCTTAGAATCCCACCCATGCCCACAAAGTCTGCTCCCCTGAAATCAACCACTACTGTATGAGTGCGGTTTTCCTCCCCCCCAAATACAGCAGGAACCAAACCATGGCATGGTCTCCACCTGCCAGTGGACTGCACACCTCCAGTCCCCTAATTTGTTCACTGTCTGCTAGCACAACATCCAATATCCGCCCCTCCCTAGTAGGTTCCCCTACCTGCTGGACCAGGAAAGCATCCTGAAAGACATCCATCAGTCTCTGTTCCCTGGCTACAGAGGATGTCATGGTGTCCCAATCCGCCCCCGGCATATTAAGATCACCCATGACAACCAACCTTCCCTTTCCAAGGTCACATTGAGCCTTGATGTTCTCCACCAACTTATCCTCCAGAGCCTCCTCTATTGCAGGGGCCTGTATACCACCCCTATCTTCAATTTCTTCCCTCCCCTCATTTGCAGTTTTACCCAAATTGCCTCTACACCCCCTCCAGCATTCTCCACTCCACTAACCATTATATCATTTCTGACTATCAGAGCAACCCCTCCCCCCTTCCCACTTCCATATCTTCCCTGAATATCTTGTAGTCCTCTAAGTTTAGGTCCCACTCATTTCTCTGAGTGGCCCATGTCTCTGTAATTGCTGCCACATCCACTGTTTCCTCAGTCAACATAGCTTGGAGTTCAGGCATTTTATTGCTCATTCTCCTAGCGTTGATCAGGACTATCCTCCACCCCAACTTCTCCTCTCTCTCCAGTCCCCTCAACCCTGCACAGTCCCTTTTCTGCCTAGTTTACCTAGAATTCTTAACACAGTCTCTCCCACTCCTCATGTGCTCTAGACCTGGACCCTCAAACAGCCCCCCCGGGGTCTTTTTATTAATATTAGACACCCCCCTTTACAAGTTTAAACCCCACCTCTCGGCTGTAAAACCAGCAAGTTTTAATTTTAAGATTTCTCTCCCCTCCATATTGAAGTATAACCTATCCCTGGCATATAGCCCCTTATCCTCCCAAATATCCCCCCAGTCCCCTACCAGCCCATACGCCTCTGCCCTTCACCAGCCCCTGAGCCACTTATTTACCTCTCTAAGTTTTAGCTTAGTCTGAGCAGATGCCCTAGGTACTGGCAGAATCTCAGAGAAAGAAATGTTACTTCCTATAGAGTGACAAACCCTTGCCACCTCCCTGAATCTAGCCTGTATTTCTAGCACACTATTCCCTTCCAAATCATTTGTCCCCAAATGTACTAGGAAGTCTGGGGATCCCCCACAATCCAATGCCAATGAGTATAGGTGGAATTTGACCTTGTGTATGGATAGACCTGGCATACATTTAGCCTTGACAGGTCTGCTATTATTCTCCCCCTCCCCCTACCCCTCCCATTGAATACCCCTGATCATGAAATCCCCCAGCAATATCACCTTCACTTCACCACACTCTTTACTAGCCCTCTTTAGTCCTTCCAACATCAGACCCTTGCTTGCTTCTACCTCTCCCATCAACCTAAGGGTCTTTATTAGCCCGTTTAATACTATCCAGGCTCCTCCTTCTGTCAACAACCCCTGCTTGTTCCTCCCCTCCCCTCCCCTCCCCATCATCTGGTGGGCCACCCTCATTTGCGTGCCCTACCATACTCCGTTTACCTGCAACTGCCAGTTTATTCCTTTCCCCCCAATCTCCTGGGTGTCCAGAGTTTGCCCTCGCAGATCCATCCCCATCTGCCTTTTTTGATCTAAAAAACTCCAATCCCCCACCCGAATAACCTCCCACTGCTTCCCCATCCTCCATTGGATTTGCACTTCCCACCCCATCAGCTATATTCCTCCCTACCCTAATCTCCACCTCACCTGGCAATACATGTCTGAAATCTGACCTAACTAGGGAACTCCCTACCGCCCCCCTCCTCATTGATTAAATTCCCCAACCTGGTCACCGGCCTATTTCCAATCTTACCTCCTTCCACCCTATCCTCTCTCAGTGCCCCCCCATCTATCACATTACCCTCCAACACAGGCTCACGTCCCTCCATCCTCCGTTCTTTCCTTTAGTTCAAGCTCCGTCCTCTGTCACCCTCCCCCCTCTGCCTACTGATCAAATTCTCCCTATCCACTTGCTCCCCCCCTCCCACCATCTTCCTCCACTTCATCACCCGGGTATAGTATGGTGAAACGGTTTGTAAGTTTGATGCTTGCCCCCATTTTGCTCACTCCTAACTCACCCTCCCTCATCCTCTCCCACTGAGCAGTCTGCTGGAGTTACCAGCTGAGTTAATTATTATTATTTGTTAACTTAGTAGTAGGTTAGGGGGAGAAATAAAATGACAGTAATGGAAAAGCAATGTCTATATAAGGAAAAAAAATATAATATGCTATGGTTGATATGGTAAAATGCTATTGTATGTACATTTACAGAATCAGAATGGAAAACTTGGATTGTCAAATGAAAACTGTCACTTAATAAATATAGAAAAAAAAACAAGGACATTTTTGATAGAGGAGAAAGCTAGGTTTAGAGATTTGGGGATAATTTTGGATACGACCATAATGAAGGCTGTTAAAGGAGTAGTAGTCCTCATATCTTATAAATGCTATTTGTTTTCTTGTCAACAGACAACTCTTTTCATGTGGCTGTTGGGGATAGATATGTTTGCTTTAGTTTGTTTTTACAGTTCACACCAGTCCCTGTAAATAGCCTGGGGGTCTCCATTTTCTGGTTGTTGAAATCTCATTGTCCTGACAGCTGCATTAGTATATCAGAATACGCTCTGTCAGCACCCTTTAGACTCCATAATATGCCTGACTGCTTACTTAGAGTTCAACAAAACAAGCTGCATCAAGGTGTAAAATGCCACATTTACCTTCAATTAGCTTTACAAACTGTCTTACATGTAATACAAGGTTTGTTTTCCTTAAACTGCACTCTGTGTGTTTCTAGAGAGTGTTTTCAGGTTATGTCTTCTTTCAGCATAGAGATACATGATGTAAATGGGTGCTATGGCATCATGTTCTCATAAACGAATCCCAGGAACAGTGAGATTTCAACAACCAAAAAATGGACACACCTTCCCCCCCCCGGCTAGTTACAGGAGCTGGTGTGAACTGTGAAAACAAACTAAAGCAAATTCATACATCTCCGACAACTACACAAAAAGAGTTATCTATTGACAAGGAAACAAATAACAATTACAAGATATGAGGGTGTAGCACTCCTTTAATTTGCAGCCTAAGTGTAAGGAGAAAAAACTTTGGGCACACAAGAAACAATCTGATAGTAAGTCAGGAAAGGGGAAACTACAGAAGAAGTCAAATATTATTGATAAACATCAAACTCATATAACAGAATTTTGAAACCAGTAAAAACTATCCATTCAATAATGGAAGAGAGCGGCAATACTTTAGTCAAAATAGCAATTACATCGGGAGAAGAAAGCAAAAGGGTGTCAGAATAAATATTAAAGTTATATTGGATGACTCCTCCATGAAAGAATCTGAAAATTACAGTGACATGACAATAGTTTTATGTAGCTAAGAGGATGAAGACTACTCTAACACAGCTATTGAATTAGATTCTGACTGACTGCAACAACATTTCAATAAAACATAAAAGTTTTATTAGCTGGAATGTTTCTGGCCTAGCAACAAAAATAGAGGACAGAAGGGGGATAAAACTGATAATCATTTTTCATATTATCCAGCTCCAGGAACCATGGCCCTTTAGCAAGCAAGCTGCTACTGAGGGATATTCATGTTGGTCATATAATGCAGGAAAAAATAAACACGTTTGTCAGTGCCAAAGGTGGATTGGTAACACCGGTTGCAACAGATGGTTTCTATGATAATAAGAATTGAAATATCGTGTTTCCATTTTTTCTGTATGTGGCAATATCATCTAAAAAAGAGGGCAATTATAATTGTTATTGCATATATACCATCTGTCTCCAAGAATCATAATGTAGATGCTCTCATTTGCACACAGAACCTGATAACATCCCTACAAACAGATTATGCTGGTATGCCCCTTATACCAATGGGAGACTTAAATGCTCAAATTGGACAAAAAACAGGAGATTTATTCTCAAGACTGGCAGATCAATGATTCCCAGATTACTTTATTCCCACCCTCTCCTCTCCCAGGCGAAGGATAGTATTCTACAGAAGTGGGACACCACTTATAACAACATTTGTAGATTTGCCTTATCGACCCCTCACCTCACCTCACACACCATTGCCTTCTCTATTCAACCCTTCACTGACTATCTCCTAAGTCACATCAACATTAATCTCTAGTGGTGTTTCATTGACTCCATGACAGGATGCCCTCACCCGGGTTCTCTGGCCAACATGTTTAAACCTGTGAGTCTCTCCCGAACGCTTAGGTCCTCAACCACTGCACAGTTTTCAGTGCCTCACTGCTCATCTAAAATGGGTGAACAAGCATTTTCTCATTTCGCCCCTAAATTCAGGAATTCCCTTCCCCCTAGTTTAAAGTGTCACTTATCCCACTCCGCCTTCAAGTCTGCACTTTTCTCTCACCTCTATGCAGCAGATACATGTAACTGTACCTGTCACATTTGACCTAACTGTCTTGAACTTGGTGTTTAAATTTGCTAAATTGTTTTAATCTGCCTTTATACATCCCTGCATGGATTGTCCTTCACACATGAGTTAGAATTGGCTGTCCCTGCGTGGACAACTGCTAAGGATTGTTATGACTGCATTTATGTACTTGCATATGTAATGTCTGTTTACTGTATTCACCCGGGTTGTGTTTCAAAATAGGCAGGACTAATGCCTAATGCTCCTACATGGTTACCAAAAGCTAATAAATAAATAAATATAATCTTGCTCTAAGAAATTCTAAAGATGATAAAATTAACAAAAGAGGTTCACAACATTTTGAATATATTGGCAATTTTTTTTTTTTGTGAGTTGTGAATGGAAGAGCTCCAGGAGATAGATTGGGAAAGATCACTTTCCCAACACCTTATAGTGGAGATGTACTTGATTTATGTAAAATGGATATTTTCACTTTCAGTAAAATAATAACATTTGCTATTTGTAACATTTGGAAAAATGATCACGTACCATTAACCCTGTTCGTGGCTCTAGATGGTAAAGAGAATATTGTCTCAGGAGTAAAGAGCAAAGCTGATGCAGACATGATCATCCAAAACAAAAAGGTTATCGAATGGGTGTCATTTGTCAACGAAAAAATATGCAATATTTTAGAGCATTTGAACAAAGGTGAGTTGGTTAAATTGTGACAGTCAGAGGAGAATGTTATCGCTCCTTAAGAGAGCTATGATAACATTGTTGAGGCCCTTTAAAAATAATTAACTTATGAGGACAGAGTATATGATTTTATTAACAGAACAAATAACAAGCAATGGTTTGACAGTGATTGTTGAAATCTTAAGGCAACGATATACCAAGCTGGGAAAACAGCAAGCATATCCTGGAATTAGCACCAAGAAAGGCACTTATTAAATTAAAAAAAAACAATATGCTAACTTAATTACATATAAGAAAAAAGTATATAAAATCACTCTATAGGAAAAATTACATGATGCCATAAGTGAAAAAGACTATAAGGGACTTCGGGATCTCGTAGCTTTTGGGACAAACAATAAGCAGACCAACACTTAATCTATTAATAGCAGCAAACTCTGGTTTGATTTTTTCCAGGAGAAATATAATATAGACAAATGGGAAGACTGCGCCAATCAATTATCAGTACCTACTTTTGGGAACTACTTACCATTGATATTCACTGATAGTGAAGTTCTTGATGCAATCAGAGCACAAAAAATAAATAAGGCTTCGAACCTGGATGGGCTTGCAGTTGAGTTTTTTTTTTTATCAATATATTTTTATTTAGTTTAAAAGTTTCAAACATTACATATAAACCATACATTAACAACACCAGTGGAGTTATTCCTTACTACAGTAACCCAGTCTGGTGGTCTAAAGCACTGACACCACTGTTTAATGCAATAAATGTACCATTACGATTATCACAAGGATGGGATAAAGGTTTAATTATTCTTATACACAAAAAAAGGCCTCCTACTGATCTTAACCATTATAGACCTATAACTTTACAATGCATTGGACTTAAGATTTATACTCATGTACTACTTTCCTATTTAGATACCTGTCTTAAGGAAAAACATGTTATTTCATACTCTCAGGTGGTTCCAAGGGAGGCGTATAGCATCATGGATAATATTTTTGTTTTAAATTTCTTGGCAGAAAAATACACTCAAATCAGAAAGGGTTCACTTTATGCTGCTTGTTTAGATTTATGTTCAGCTTTTGGTTCTCTTAACAGGTCTATTTTATGGAATATATTATTGGATAACGGCATTGACAGACATTTGTTAGAATGACTAAAGTTAGTATTCAAGACTACTAGTAGTCAAGTAAGAATTCTGAAAATATGACCTTAACTCAGACCCCATTATCATAATTAAGGGTGTCACGCAGGGTTGCCTACTTACACCGTTATTATTTAACATATATATGGAGACTACTCAGTTGGCTTTAGGCACTATTGATACACAACACTTAAATTCTGTGATTAAAAAATGTTCCAGACTTAGTAATTGTTTATTTAGAAACATTAAAAGCAGAGAGCCATCAATTATGGTCCCCCTTTATACTAGTATTATAAGAGCAAATTTTGATTACTGTTCTTCGTTTTGTGCTCCCACACAGAGGGGTGATATAATATCTAGGGAGAAGGTGCAAAAAAGGTTTATTAGGAATATTGCAGGAATGGGACACTTGTCTTATGAGGAAAGACTTAAACGACTTAATTTGTACAGTATGGAATATAGATCAATACATGGGGATCTTTGTTTGCTCTACAAAGCGTCTAGAGATGAATACCTATTTGATACACTCCATTTGAAATGGAATTCTACTACAGTCTCAACCCGCTCGCATAATTTAAAATTATTTTTACCAATTAATCGAACTACTAAAAGAACACAACTTTTTACTCAACGAATAGTTTCAATTTGGAACTCACTCCCTTATGAGGTGGTAAATTGTGTAAGTTTGTCACAATTTAAAATTCATTTAGACATATATATGAATGATTCTAAATTTGTTACCCACTTAGCTTAAGTGGCATGATCTTAATGGGCTAGTCCCTCGATCGTGTAATTTACCTATGAACCTATGAACCTATTTCTCCAAAGATGATGGACAGAGAAATCCATATGTTAATGTACGTGGATGATCGTTGTTGTGTTCTCAGACTCCTCTAGGCCTAAAAGGAGCTCTGTGCCATACTTTGGCACACTTGAAAAAACAAAATCTCAAGCTCAATCCAGAAAAATCAAAAGTATAAATATTTGGCAAGAAGACCAGATCCGATTCTGTACAGTTTAAACAGTATTTTTCTTTAGAAATTGTTAATTGTTACAAATATCTGGGGCTAAATGTTGGTACATCATTAACATGGAAAGATCATATTACGAAAGTTAAAAATGATAGAATACAAGCCTCAAGAGGTATTATTTGTTTTAGTAAAAACAGTAAAAGTTTTGCTGGAAATTCATATAAGGCATTAAAGCAGTCATATGAGGCAAATGTAAATAATATGTTACTCTATGGATCTGGGACCCCATATTCAGAGCCGGGTGTCTGCGTGCACAAAATGGTGCACTGCACAAAAAACAAAAAGGGGCCAGCCAGCTCTGGTGCCATATTCAAACAGACTGCACAATCTGAACAGACCACTCAATCTGTCTGAGTATCGGACTCTGGATGTGTTCTGCACAGCAGGGGGTCATCATGTTCCACAAAGCACAACCAGAGTGTGAGGATGATGATTGCCCATAAAGGTACTACATGGCACACACTGGTGTGCACTGCAGCCCCCATGGATAATATTCAGCCCAAATATGCATATGAACTCATTGGGCATGCACGGCACAATGGGACCATTTGCATGCCCATTATGGTCTCATCTGCATGCCTGCGCAGCAGTGATGTGCACTGGGCCAGTTTCCCCAGCCCCAATCCATAGTATAATAATAAAGTCTCTGCTCATGTATCCCTGGTAGTCTAATGTTTCCCCCTCCCCAGCCCTACTCTTCATAATAATGAATAATAACCCCATTTACCTGCTAGTATAGTGGTTCCCCTCTCTCCAGCCCCGATCTTCATAATAATGAATAATATCCCCATTGACCCTGGCAGTCTGATGGTCTCCCCCATCGATCTGTAAAACATTAAAAATGCCCAGTCCCTAGTAGTCAAACGCCCTCCAACCTTCCGCACCCCATTAGCAGTGATCCACTGTCCTGCCCCCAACCCGACTGGAGCTGATGACCTGACACAGCCCGCCCACTGGTCAATGACCAGCCAGTTGTCGACTGAACTGTACAGGAGCGTGAGAGTAGTGGTGACAGTACATGCCCACAACCAATGGGCATGTACCGTCTACTACACGTGAAACTCCTGTACAGTTCTCAGTCAGTGGCTGACTGGTCTGGTGAGGTGGCTGTGCCAGTCGCCGGCTCTGGTCAGTTTGGGGGGGAGTGGGGTTGTGGGTCAGTGCCTCATAGGGTGGTGGGCCACTTGACTACCAGGGACTGAGCACTTTTTTATGTTTTTATGAATCAAAGCTGGGGAGGGAGAACCACTAGACTACCAGGGACAACAGGAATGTTATTCATTATTATGATGATTGGGGCTGGGGAAGGGGCACAACTAGACTACCAGGGACAATGGGGATATTATTCATTATTTTGAAGATCGGGGCTGGAAGGGGGGTAACACTAGCCTACCAGGGATATGGGGAGCAGGAGGGGGTTTTACTATCAGGCTACGGAACGACCACTGTACCATCAAGGATCCCTGCCCTTACTAGTGTGCAGCCAGGTCTGTGCACTAGTTAGGGCAGGGTTTCAGAAGCATAAATCTGCACCACTGCTGGGGGCTGATTTGTGCTTCTGAAACTTTTTAATATTGTGCTGCACCGCATATGCATGGGAGACACCTCATTTGCATAGGCACAGCACAATATTGTGCATGTCAGCACTGTCGGGGGTGCACTGTGCATCAGTGTTCTCCGAATATGGGCATGCCCCCAACAGCTGGCAAATTTCCAGGTATGCATGGTACATCAAAGGTTACACCCACCCATCCACTTTGAATATGAGGGTCCTGAAATCTAGGCCTTAGCAATTACAGTAAAGAACCTGAATCTGTGCAAAATTGTTTTTTAAACAAATTTTACATATTCCAATGGACCTACCAACTGCACTACTTAAGAGTGAACTAATTTGAAATCAATGAACTTGATTTTCAAAGCCCTGTGAATGCCACGAGCCCTTGGTGTACTGATCATTTGGTGCATGGGACTTATGGCACTCTCCTGGCCAGCAATTATGATTTTCAATCCTGATGGCCAAATGCTGCAAGTTAGACTAGCTTTTCCCTGGTCTGACTTGTGCCATTGGGGTGACCCTTTTTATGGGGCTTGTGCCAAATATTTGATGCCAGCTGCCATAGTGTGTGGAAACTGTCACAACTGCACCCGATGTACTAAAATCAGGTGCAGCTGCATGAAAGGAGTTTGGCGCAGCTGTGCCAAAGAATAGGGTTGATGCAGGGCCCCTTTGAGAATCAAGCCCAGTATCTCTTCTTGCTCAGATCAAGGCCGTCAAATTCTGGGGAAAGACAATCAGTCCGGAGGAAGAAATATCTCTTTCTATGTGCTGGAAGGAAAGTTATAACAGTAAGACTGGCACACTGTGGTTTCAAAATTTGAATAAAGCTTTAAAAAGGGTTGGTATTCCTGACATAGGGGATCCATATGTTGTTATGTTGAAACATATGTTTCTATGGTAGCATAGCACCTAAAAGATAATTTTATTCAATCTGAATTTTCAAAACTACCAAATATTGGCTATTTAAATGTCTACTGAAGTTCAAAAAACCCTGGTATAGATGAAAAATATCTGTTTTTTTGTGAGAGAGAGAAACAGTAGAGGTACTTTTTGTAAGCTTTGTGTTGGTTTTATTTTTGGCTGTATTTTGGGAGGTAGACTTACCATAAATATGATCCATTAACCCTGATAACTACAGAACATTTAATCTTTGAGTGTACTATTTAAAATCTGTAAGGAGATAAACGGTTGCTTCCAATTTGGACAGATTTAAATGCTTCTTGAAGTAGGGATTCCAGACTAAAAATACTAGAATATGTTGTTCTGCGAAGCTGACTGGCATATTTTTGCCACTGCCAGGTTTTTACATTGTGCTTTGCTTCTCACCGCTGGTAGATAAAAAATTACATATGCAATTCTATATTTTTTACACAAAGGAGGACCTAATTTTTTACTATTTTTAACCAATTTTTGTACATGATAAACTGTTGTTGTTATATGTACTTTTTGAATAAAACTTGAAACTTGACACTTGGAAATGGAGCTAAACAAATAAAATGTGCCTTGCCTTGAAGAATTCAGCTGAAAAATCCACTTAACTTTCTTTTGGAGCAATGGCCATGTTCAACTCCTCCCCATACAGAAAATGGCAAACATTTGATGGCAGTGAACATGCATGTACTGGGGATCCTTGCTATGCAAGTCTAAGAAATGGGCACAAGTTGCACTCTGTATGGTGCTGTTTCTTATAGCTCTGATGTGTTCTTGTATCCTGGAGTTCAGCTTTGGTATGATGCGGCATGCATAAAAATTACATTACAGAGCAGTCCCTTCCACCCCACTGCTCAGCAACAAGAAACCAGCCATGAAATATGTGAGTTTTGATAATCTATGATTCTTTTTGTTAAGATTTAGTGGGTGATATTTTCTTTCTTACCAGATTTCACTTGGGAAGATAAAACAATAAGATAATTACTTGTTCATCAATATCACAAATATCATAGATTGACAATAACATTAATGACATAAAAGCTGCATTTTTTATTAAAACAAGTGTCAGTTTTTTTGAAAAAGATAGAAAATAGAGAATACTATTTTTTCCTTTATACCAGGGGATCTGACATCACTTCCCCAAAAGGGCAAAGGACATGCACCTGTCATAGCAGAATCAGACACCCAGGAAAGGAACAGCAGCGAGTGAAGAGGTGACTGCTATCTCGGTGGAAGAGAAATAACTGCAAATCAAGGAGCTTTCATTGTTACTTCTTTGCATTGCTACTTGCATTGTGGAAAGGAGGAGTAGGAGTTTGAAGAAGGTTGTGCAACAGTTACTTAAAGTCTCTTTTTGGGTGTGGACAGGAAGGATAGGAATGTAAAAAGCAGTTGCTCAATCTATCTAGATGTGTACGACAAGGGGGTAAGGGAAATTAAGACAAGGAGAATGTTTTGCACTGATAGCGGGGGGAGAGGGGAGACTTGGGGAGTGTTTGGTATCCTTCATCTAGAAGGGTGGGGGGGTCGCTGGTGGGCAACGACAGCAATGGGTAGGGTGGTAGGCTGCAACAACTGTAGTGCACCAATCTTTCTAAAAATTGCCTGGAGGGTGGGGGGGATGTTTAGTGTACAACCACACAAAGAAACTTAGAAAGGAGATCAAGGGTCTGCAGGAGGAACTAAGACAGGCAAGACGGACTGGAGGCGGGTTTAGCCCTATACTTGAGGGAGGGAGGAGGGGAGATGAGGGAGGGCAATTTGAGCCAACAGTGGGGAGGAGAGGGTCAGAAGAAGGGAAGCAGAGACAAAGAGCCCAGGCCAAGAAGAATGATTGCTGAGGAAGCCAGGTCAGGAGACAAAAGACAAATGAAAGGAGGAGACAGGGACTTGTGAGGGGAGGAGGAGAAGAAGTGGCAACAGTCATGGAATGGAAAGGAGGGAACAGCGTACTATGAAGACAGAGGAAGCGGGCATTTGTGAAGGGTCTTCAGAAAATAGTTTTGCACTGCTAAAGGGGAAGAAGGAGGAGTGAGGTGATGCAATTGGAGGAGTAATTAATAAATGCTTGTACCAAACTGGAGTGGGGGGAAGTTTTGCTGGGAGAATTGCAACAGGAGCAAAAGGGGAAAATAATGTGCAGGAGGAAGTAGAGGAGCTGGGAATGAGAGATGGAGATGAATGGAAGCAAGCAGGGAGTAAGAGGGGTGGAATCTTAGTGCTGAGGGACTCAATACTAAGAGGACTCAGGTGGGGTAGCAAGGGGGAACAGCATAGTCACATTTGGGTGGAGGCCATGCCAGGAATGACAGCGGAAAGGGTGGGACAATCTGTTCTGAAATATGCTAGAAGTGGTAGGGACAAACCTCATTTAATTATACATCTTGGGACGAACGACTTGGCTGACAAGACAGTAGATATAGACCAGAGGAGGTTTGAGGAACTAGGACAATTATGTGAGGGGGAAGGAAGATCAGTAACTTTTTCAGAGATACTTCCAGTGCCAAGGCAAGCACAACAAGAAAGCTGAGAATAGAGGAATTTAACGGATGGCTAAGAACCTGGAGTCATGCTAAAGGGTATGGGCTGTTGGGGGGGTGGAGAGGGACTTGGGAGGACAGTAGTGTCTATGCGAAGGCAGACTGTACCTGAGTGGGGAGGGAAAGAAAGTGTTGAAATAGAGGATGGAGGAGTACACAAAGGAAGTTGGGAATTTAAACTAGGAGCGGGGGGTGGCAAGTGGGCAAGAGACGTGCAGAGACCACAGGTTGGGAAACCATATGAGCTTACCCCACATAACAGTGACAAAGGACAAATGGCCAGTACTATTGGTAATGCTAGTAAAGGAGGGGCAGGATGAGGGGGGGGCAAGGGTGGAAGGTGGTTACCCTTAATACTAGGAGCTTTGGGAGGAAAACTGCAGAGTTACAGGTGTTCATGGCAGAGGGAGAGGTGGACATTGCAGCCATCACAGAACATGGGCCACCCAATACAATGACTGAAACCTGTCTGTACCAGCATACAGGTTATTTCATAGGGACAGGGTGATTGGGAAGGGGGGGTGGCATTATATGTGAAGGAAGGACTGAAATGTATAAGGGACGAAGGGGAGGAGGGTAGTACAGAGTCACTTTGGTTGTAAATCCAGGATTCCAAGAATAGATTCTCATAATGGGAGTGGTGTACAGGCTGCCCTCTCAGATGGAGGAGTTAGACAGGGAACTAGCAGGACAGATCAGGACGACCTGCAAGAATAGTAGTGTGGTGATTGTGGGGGACTTCAACATGCCAGGAGTGGACTGGAGTACCCCAACAACCAGGAATAGAAAGGAGCAGGTACTGCTGGATGCCTTCCAGGACAGCTTCCTGCTGCAAATGGTCAGTGAACCAACCAGGTTAGGGAATACTCTTGACCTTGTGCTGGCAAATTGGGAGTTTGTGAGAGAACTTACGGTGGAAGAACCGCTGTCAGGAAGTGACCACCGCTTAGTATGGCTCACATTGAATATGGGCAAGGAAGGAGTGGAATCTGGCACAAGAGTGCTGGACTTCAGAAGGGCTGACTTTGGGAGGATGGGGAAGTGGTAAAAGGGTACCTGGCCAGAATTCAACCTAGTATGGTCACTAACTAGAGGTGGGAACTCATAAAGCTGGGGATAGTGGAGGCAACCAAAACCTGCTGCAAGACCCAGTGCAAGAAGGCTAGGGCTAAGAAACTGAGCTGGTTGAGCAAGGAAGTCATGGAAAAGGTAAGGAAAAAAGAGCTGCCTTTAGGAGGTACAAGAAAACAGGGAGGGGGGAGGGCAGGGAGGCATACCTGATGGAATCGAAGGAGGTGACATGGGCAGTAAGGGGAGCCAAGGCATCCATGGAGCTCAGGCTGGCACAAGGCATTAAGAAGGGGGGGTGGAGGAAGACTCCTTTAGGTACATCAGGGAGAAAAGGAGCTGTAAGGACCACATAGTAAGGATTAGGAAGGAGGGGGGTTGGGTGGAAGCAGGGTGCGATAAGGCAGAAGCGCTAAATGATTACTTCTGCTCGGTATTTACTAAGGAGAAGAGAGGGGTGATGCCCAAGGGGGGAGGAATGGCAGAAACAGCACATCACCCCTTTTCATCGACACCCCGACGGCGAAACATGGAAAAAGACCATTATGGCGACATTTGCAGTAATGGTCCTTTTTCCACGTTTTGCCTACCCCCAATGTTCCATCCCCTCCCCAGACCAACTCCAATCTGGAGTTGGAATCCTAGAGTCTGGGGAGTGTGGGGGGCAGTGACAGCCCCCCACAGAAAACACCCATTTAAGAGGCAGCACAATATCTGCATTGGTATTGTGCCATCGCTGTTGTGGAGGTCGGCATTCTCGCTGACGTGAAAACTTGGTGCATCCCAGAAACAGGGGGGATGGGGTGACAGATGGGGAAATCATGGAGGGCAGAGTTCAGGAAGGTTTGAAGGCACTGAGGGTTGACAAGGCACCAGGCCCAGATGGCATCCACCCCAGGGTACTAAAAGAGCCGGCAGAGGTCCCTGCAGGACCTTTGGCAGACCTATTTAATGCCTCACAACACTCAGGGTGTGTGCCTCAGGATTAGAGGCTGGCTTATGTGATGCCCCACCACAAGAGTGGCCCCAAGGATGAACCAGGGAACTACAGACTGGTGAGTCTCACATCCATCATGGGTAAGCTGATGGAGACTATAATGAAGGAGAGGTTGTTCACCCTCCTAGAGGCCAAAGGACTACAGGACAGCAGACAGCATGGCTTCATACATGGCAGATCCTGCCAAACCAACCTGGTGGAGTTCTATGACTGGGTAACTAGGCAACTGGACAGGGGCCATGTAGTGGATGTACTGTATCTGGACTTCAGTAAGGCATTTGACACGGTGCCGCATGGGAGGCTGGGAAGTAAGTTAGAAGGCACAGGGGCGGGTGCAAAGCTAGTGAGATGGGTAGGGAACTGGCTTCAGAGAAGGCAACAGAGGGTGGTGGTAGATGGGGAGCTCTCATACCCAAGGGTAGTGATGAGCGGTGTTCCATAGTGTTCAGCGTTGGGACCAGTGTTGTTTGGATATTCATTGCAGACATATCATTGGACATCAAGAGCAAGATCAGTCTGTTTGCTGATGATACCAAGGTAGGCGCAGTGGTGGATGACCTAGGGGGATGGCAGGGGCTGCAGGATGGTCTGGCAAAGCTTGAAAGCTGGTCAGACACCTGGCAACTGGGGTTTAATGCTAAAAAGTGCAAGGTGCTGCATTTTTGGGGTGAAGAACCCAAGGAGGAGTCACCAGCTGGGGGGAGTGCAGCTAGCTCAGACAGAGGAGGAGAAGGATCTGGGGGTGCTCATTACAGGGTCAATAAACAACTCGACACAGTATAGGAAGGCAGCTGCAAAGGCCAACAAAATGCTGGGTTGCATTGCAAGGGGTATATGCTTGAGGAGGTGATTCTGCCACTGTATAGGTCATTAGTTAGACCGCATCTGGTGTACTGCATGCAGTACTGGCACCCATATCTGAAGAGGGACATTAAGTTACTGAAGGAGGTGCAGCACAGGGCAACAAAGATGATCAAGGGGCTGGGGGACTTATCATACGAAAGGAGGCTGAGGGAGTTCAACATGTACTCGCTGGAGAAGAGGAGAGACAGGGGGGGCATGACTGAAACCTTGAAGTGCATGAAAGGAATAAACAAGACAGGTACAGAGGAGCTGTTCAAAGTAAGGGAAGGGAGGGACACCAGGGGCCATGATATGAGACTGGAGGGAGGAAGGTTCAGGAGGGAGATGAGGAGACACTTTTTTACAGAGAGGGTGGTGGCTGGGTGGAATGCATTACTTGCAGAAGTGGTATCCAGTAGAACAATAGACTGCTTCAAAAGGGGATGGGACAGGCCAAGGGGGAGGGTCAATGGAGGGGAAGGGTGGAAGGGAGGTGCAGCTGCAGAATAAGAGGTGCTAGCTGCCCATTTGAGCAGACTTGATAGACCTCTATCTTCTGGCAAATTTCATATGCTCGTATGTTCGTAACCATGCACAACCAGTCTGTGCTGCCACTGAGAGGTACAGATTACAACAGGCCTCAAGAGCGAAGATCAAGAGGTTCCTTGTCTGAACCCCGATGTGCCAGCTCAGGCTGGCCGGCCATGGTTTTGCCCAACCAATACTTTATATAGAGTATAGATCAAAAATTACAGTGTTTCCCACACAAATCTCACACGTTACAAGCTTCTAATGTTAAAGTTGATTACAAACACATTCAAATACTGTTTAAACTGCTGTCCTGTTCTTGGGCCATTCTCCTGTTTTTAGGCACAAGAGTTTGTTGACATGGAGAAACAGATGACTTTATTTAAAAATCAGGTTAAGTAAGATAACGTCTATAGAAAGATTTAATTTATTAGTGTTTTATTGAAAAAGGAGCACAGACCACATTGCTGTCTTCTGCTTTTTGGTAGCTGCTGGTAGAGAAATAAACAAAGAGTAAAATAGCTTACTTTCTCTTGATTTCAGCATTTATTGTTTGGGTTTTCTTTACTCTGTAATCAAATTTTTCAATAGGCATCTGACGTTCTCGGCTCTCCTGTCCGTCCCTTCTCTTTTCATTACTTTATATACTAAACTCGCACTGCAGCACAGAGCACCCTCTGCTACCCTTGTAATCTGGTATTTGAATGTGCTGTGCCGCGTCTCTTGTTATTTAGTACACAAACCTGCACTCCCAGCCTCAACCTACTTCACAGTGGTGTGTTTGCAATGACTTACTTTAGTCACTGTCTGAGGAGTGAATTACTAGAACTCTGCGTTTTGGGGGGGTTTCTCCACCTTAGACAATCTTAAAGGAGAAGACTCCTGTATATTTCTGATTTGGATATGTCTGATGTATTTATTATACATTACATCAAGTACTATACAGATGTCAATAAGAGATCAGTCATTTCTTCTATTGCAACACATATCTAGAGTCTGAGGCTCTAACACAAGGTAGTACAATGTCAAGCAAGCCTCCATTTACATGCAAATGAGTCACTTGTAATATAGCTCCTCCCATTCCCTGATGTCACTGCAGCTACAGAGCAGCAGAAAACATAGGGGTAGCAATGCTGTCTATCTCGATTTTAGTTTAAGTTTGCAATGGCTTAAGATAGTTCTGTCATGCAACTCACATAGGCAGCAGTACTTGTAGCCTTAATACCGTATGTGTAGAGCAAATAATACATTTAATAGTATGCCATTCACAGTAAGCAGAATCTGTTTCTGTGTACTGCTCATTTCTCTCTGTGAGACAGTTGCAACATGTTGTGGAGAGTAGTAGACTGAATCAGACAAGCAAGCAGTCAGTCAGTCAATCTGTATTGAACCAGGTGAACACCTTTGAGAAGATTCATTTACAAGGTAGGCCTGGGCAGTTTCCCAAAGGATCACACAAGACTGAATTCCTCCTTTGCACAAATTATACACCCCCCTTTCAGCAGCCTGAAAGTGGAGAGCTAGATCACTTACTTTATAAAGTGTATTGTTTTACATTTCAAATGCTCTTTAAATCTGAGTTTCTGACTGGAAATACCAAGACACAGAATGCATATGACGTGGGAGGAGTGAGCTAAGCAAATACAGAGCACTACAAGCACTGAGACTGATTAGTTTCTTTACCTACAACAGCTGAAGTGTAGCATCTGATTTGTGAGGGACATCCTACTTCAAATGCTGGCATTACAAAACGGGGGGGGGCGCTGCCACAGCTTGTTCTCAGTACCTTCAAAGTGAAGTGCTGTAGCTCTCACATCACTGCTAATGATTTATAATGGGAATGGGGGAACTTTTAAAGTCATGGACCTGAGGGGCCATCACAGTTCCCAAGGACGTTAGGGGAACTTGTTAAGGGTTAGAGAGTAAGGGACTTTAGTGGGATTTGAACCAGAGTCTCTCAATTCTTGTGCCTGTGCTTTAACCACTAGATTACCTTTCTTCCATATGCTGCAGCTGATGCTGTCATGGTAACCTATTCCCTGTTATAGCTGAACTCTTTATTGCCTTACAGCAGCCATCCAATCTCTGACTGCCTAGTTACAAAGGGAAAGGGGCATATTTGCAAGATTGTTTCTCACTGCTGGTGTCAATCAAAACAGAAAATGCTAACACACACAGAACATAATACAACAGCTGTATAATACCACTTAAAACTCTTGTTGTACCCAGAGTCATTTATTGGGTAAATAGGGGATATGTGATGGACTTCTGTGGGATACATCATTTATTTGAACGAGCAGTGAGTGACCTCGGTTAACCTCACGAGTGCCAGAGCCATGAGTGAGGTACCAAGGTCACACACTGTGAGTTCAAATAAATTATGTATCCCACAGAAGCCCATCACATGTGCAATTTATGCAATAGGCTCAGTTTGCATTTTTTTGTGTTTTATTTTACGGTTTTTAAAGGTTTTTAGAGGGAGTATTTGTGATGCTGTTGCTTGGTTTCGAGGAAGTTTACTTTATGAGTTGTTAGGTGGTGTGTAATTTGTGATTGGTTGATTTGTGTGAATGAAGGAGGTTATGGTATTTCATTGGCTGGTTGGAGCATTGGAACATGGCTGTGATTGGTCAAGGGGTGTGATGTCAGGCTAGTGATTGGGGTTTCCCATTATGATGCCGTTTCAGTGCAGTCGGCGAGGTGCCTCTGAAAGGGAATGTTGTGGAGCGGATCTTCGTGGTGGATTTAGCCTAGTTTGCTGTTCGAGGAGTGGATGGAGGAGTTATACGGTGCCACTGTGTGAGGGATTATTCGGGGATGTAGTTAGAGGCGTGGCGGCAGAGATTTCAGTGGATGTTGGCTATGTAGGAAGGATTGTGAGCAGAGCTTTGTGAAGGAACTGGATGACTCTTTTTGTTCTTTGGTGGATTTGGGGCAACAGAAGAGCCCGAAGTCTGTATGATTTGGACTTTTTCCCCTGTATATGCTGTGTGTGGAGAGAGCAGACAGTTTTGATGGAACCAGCAGGAAGAGACTACGGAGGTTTGCAGAAATGATCCGTAATGTGGTAGCTGAGGTGAGTGGGCTGGGGAATGCTTTTGGATTTCAGCAAGCAAAGTTAAAAATGTCAGGGTGCTAGTTTTGAGGGTGAAATGCTGCTGTTTTAATGGTAGCTGGTTGTCTTACTTTTCATATGTTTATTTGGTATGAGAGAGGTGGCTGACATAATAAAATAGAAAATTATGGGTTTGTGAAAGTAGTGCCAGCAGGAGGGGGAATGATTGATGGAAGAGTGTGGGATAAATGGTGGTTGATTGATGGCAGGGTGTGGGATAAATATTAGAATCATTGTTTATCCCAAGGCAGTGAGAATAAATGAATTTATTCCACTGTTTATCTGTCCACATACATTGCATAAACTGTTTTTGCTAACAGAAACAGTAACACAACACATACAGGCACTTCCTTATATGAATACTGTATATACCGCAAATCAGTGCTGCATCACACTCACATGGTCCTAGTCCCTATTAGACCTGCACTTCAGGATGTGCACAACACTTAAAGGGTTCCCCCATTACTCAAGTGGGGAACCAAACATTGTGGGTTTGGTTTACTGGTGGAACTGCATTTAGTGCAGCAGCATTATCTGTTGCTCTGATGACATCATCCTCCAGCAGCATTGATGGTAACATGGAGGACAAACACATTGATAATTTCTGGGGGCTGTATGTTTTTATTTATAATCTAGATTTGGACAGCAATAAGTCTGCTGGCAACTGGAGGAGGCAGACAACAGTTTCACATATGGAGTTGGGAAAATATTGGTGTGAAACTATTGGAGACTTCCCCTTTGATTTTGACTGCCTGTTGGACTATACAGTGGTCCTCAAGCAAGGTTAGTGATTTAAGACTTCCTTGCATATTTGATTGTAGGTTCCATGCCATGCAGGAGGTTAATGGTTCTGGTGCCATAGATGTAGTTGCTTCTAGGTATGCAGGAGTGCTTTCTTGGTTTGATGCTGCTGCTCAGATAGAAGGACTGGTGACTAAAATCATGGCATGTCTCCTGTATTTCTCTTCTGATAAAGCATAAAATTGTTGATTGATTACAGATGCTGATGTCTGGAAACCTGTGCCACTTCTACTGGGAGCACATTATTATCGATAAGCCTTTGAAATTATGTCTTTCCTGTCGAGTGACTGATAGTCTTTTTTTCCTTTGGAAGGCCAGCATTAGTTTTCATTTGCTTCATCTGTGACCGGAGTCTGTTTTCACCCACAGTCATAGCACAGTACCATAAGGATCCAGATTTACCAGGGATATAGTTTAGAATGGTGGCAAGGTAGAAAGGAAAGTTGGCATGTTTCATTTCTAATGGTTTCTGTGAGCCATAGTTAATGTAAACTGCAGCTGAGTCTCTCACAGTATTTTCAGTGTTTTGATAGATACAAGATTGCACAGGCTTGACATCATGGGGGTTTTTACCTGAGCAAGTTTTCATTTGCCATTCATTATACAGTACTAGAGATATGTCTTGCCATATCAGCCCTGTACTAGCTGTAAATCACCCCATTTTAAGTTATAGTGCCCACTGGTTCTGAGGGCAAAATAGAGGCTGATATTGAAAACAGCATATGTAATAATGTGGGTGGATACTGAATGTCTCTACTGTACAAGAGATCTATGTCTTCATTTGTAAGGGACTGTGCTTTATTAAATTTTTATATTTAAATATATTTTTGTTTGGCCACTAAAGTGTTCAGGCATGCTTTGAAGTTCTGTACTTTTGCCATGAAACACATAGGGCCCAATTCCAGAATGGTTATGCATGGCTCAAAGTGACTTGTGCCAAAAGAAATGTTGCAAGTAGCACTTTGCGCCATGAGTAACAACAACTGGTATTCCAGAATGCAGCCTGCACCATGTCACAGGCTGCCTGCACCAAAATGGTCCTATGCCACAGTGTACACTATAAACCCCCTGTGACATGGCACAAGGGGGTTTACGGCAGCAGTTGCACCCTATTCTGGGAGGGTGGTTGCTGGAACAGCACATTTGCTATTCCAAGAGAACCCCTGGAGGGCATTGGGCAAAGTACAGTTAGACCAGCTATTAGCTGGTCTAAGTGTACTTTGTGTCCACCAGTGGTGTACCACTGTGCCATGTGTACCCAACAGCCACCCCCCCATGATCCCACATAAGCCCCCCCCACTCATTCCTCATTGTGAGATACAAATATACACCCTCTGTGGGATGCTGGCACCCCCAAACCCCAATCCCCAAGTAATGCCCCTCAGGGCTATTCATGCACACCCCCCCAAGCCCTGATCCCCGATCGGCAGCTTGCCAGTAATTGTAAAATGTTCAAATAATAGCACAACCTGTTATCCCTGGTATTCTGGTGGCCCCCACCCGGCAGTGACAGTCCACCCCCAACCCATTCCCAGTCAGTGACTGGCACATCCAACTTCTCGCCTCCATGGCCACTGCTGACTGAGCTCCCTCTGAGCACGTACTACTGTATACAGTATGCACCCAATGAATGTCAGCTCATTCACTGAATGCGTACTATATACAGTAGTATGCGCTCAGGGGGAGCTCAGTCGGCGGCTGGCCATAGAGGTGTGAGGTTTGATGTGCCAGTCGCTGACTGGGAATGGGTGTGGGGGGGGTGGATTGACACTGCTGGGTGGGGAGGTAGGGGCCACTAGACTACCAAGGATAACGGGATGTGATTTTATTCGGACATTTTATAATTACCGGCGAGCTGGCTATCGGGGCTTGGGGGGGCTTGTACCCTGTCAGTGGGCATTTACTGCAGCTTGCAGCACCCTGTTCAGGTGCACCCTTCCTTTGACACAATGCTTGGGTTGCCGCAAGTCACAGGACATAGCCTCCGGGACCCTGGCTGTTCTGGCATCGGGCACAGGGTCCACGGTGCATCAGCATTTGGTGCAAGTTGCAATTGTCGGTGACTTGCGCCATGCCTTCTGGAATCAGGCCCCATAATGTTTGCAGTGATTCCTTATCAGGTGATGATCGATGCTACACAGGAAGCCACAAAGAGCTGTAGTCTCATACTCTGAACCGTTGATTTGTTTATTTTTAAAGCTGAAGTCAGCAAGCAAGAAATCTATTTTTTCTAGGCAGGTTTCATGAATTGGTTGGTGTTCATCAGTGTCAGGAAAGAAAAAAGTTAAAATTTTTATATAATATACTGTTTTCTGTAATGTTCATTTATTTCAATTTTCTTCTATGAATTTTTGATGCTCCTTACTGACCTTTAGAAAAAAATGCTATGGCCATCCCGTATACAGTTGTGCTGGAGGCAGCATTGTGCAGTGGGTTAAGGCTCTGAGCTGCAGATCTGGAGACCTGGGTTTGAATCCCACGGCTGCCTAGGTGCATACTGTGTGTCCTTGGGCAAGTCACTTAACTTCCTTGTGATCCCAGGTCGCATCTGGAAACAAGCTTCGGCTTAGTGTGCTACTCCTGGTTAAACAATTTCCCTGATGCATGAAAGTGTGCACAATGGTTTTTACAGCTGTGCCTTTATTACAGATGGCTGTGTGGACATTATAATCAGCTGGAACACTGTTGTACCACAGAAGGGTACAACTGCATTCCATGACCTTTGCACTGTGGTACAACAGCATTTCGGGAGAGATAGGAAAGCATATACAACAAACATGCTCTATACGCTATTAAATCAATAGTTTCTCACTGAAATACTTTGTGCTGCTTAGTGGTTGGGATTTTCTGACAGAACAATACCAGAGTTCTTTAGAATTCTTTTTTCTAGCAGTTCGAAAGGTATAGGTGAAGACTCACTAGTTTCATTGCAGATAAAATTGATTATAAAAGTAAAATGCCTTTGATTGACGCATTAAACAACAATTAGATAGACAGTTGCCTATTTAATAGAAATAAACATCTGGGGCCTGATTCCAGAATGCCTTACACATGTCGCAAGGCAATTTATGCCAGACCCTATGGCATAAATCGCATCTTGCGCCATTCGTTCTGCCACTCGCAATTCCAGGAGGCAGCTTGTGCCATGCCATATACGGGTTGCATCAAAGGTGGACTACGCCACCCACTAGGCCTGCAACCTGCTGCAGCATGGAGCAAGGGTGGGTTACAGCAGCAACTGTGCCTTATTTTGTAAGGGCAGCTGCCGTAACCCACTTACGCAATTCTGAGACCCACTTTGGCGCTGCGGAGTTGGACCAACATGGAGGTGGTCTAAGGGGCATCCATCCTGGCAAAATGATGGATGCCCCCACTACAGTGCCACAGGAAGCACAGTGCCCTGCTCCACACACCCCCAGCAAAATCATGCCCCCCACCCCCCGAATGTTGGTGACCCCACAGGTCCACTTTCTCCATTGTCCCCATGCACTCCATGTTACTCATTGAAGCCCCCGCAGCCCCAGGTGATTTTAGCTGATTACCAGGGAGCATTTTAGGGTGGGGGGCTCTCGGGGGCAGTTAAAAGCGGACCGCGACTTGTTGCTCCCAGGTCCATTGCACCATTCCTGTGGTGCAAGCCTGCAGTTGCTGCAAGTCGCGGGTTGTAGGTGCCGGGGACTCTGCCTGTCATGGAATATGGCACAGGGTCCCTGGCATAGATCCTCATGGTGCAGCTCGCATACGCCTGCGCCATGCACTTCTCTTTGATTGGCTCCTGTTGGTTCACAAGTGGAGGCACATTTGGCAAAGTGGGTGACCACGTGCCACTGTGTGTCTTTCCCAGGATGCCAGGAGTGTGCAGCCATCATGTGGGAGGGGGGAGGGAGGGAGAAAATGAAAAATGGACCATCCTGCAGTGCTGGATGGCAGCCCCCCCAGTGGAGTTCACTATGCAGCCATCAGACCAGTGCACCATCCTCACCCCCCAGTCCATCGGCCCCGGTGTCAAAGGCACTTCTCCACTGGTAGCAGCATGGCCCCCTCAGCAGGAATAAGCTGGACCATTGGGGGTGTTGGCGAGTCCAGAAGTGAGTGATGGCAACAGCATTGAAGATGGTCAGTCAAGGGGCCAAAACTGGGTGGAGCAAAAAAAAAAAATGCTCCCTTCCCCCACTGTGCATAATTTCCCTCCCACCCCAGGCATATTTTATAATATCTCTCCCATCTTGCCGCTAGCACCCCCCTCCCCCACCATACCAAAACATTTATATGTTCCCTTCCTCTATTTCCTCACTACAACCCACTCCTCCCACCTCCTCCACCCAACCAAATCCCAATAGTTTATATTAGGAACACCCACCCAGCACCCATCTGGCCCCCACCACCTTCTTCCCCCCCACCAGCTTCCGAAAGAATCCATTTCCAAATGCCTTGTAAACTAAGAAAACCCTCCTCCAGTGCAGAGTGTCTGCTCTGTTCAGTGTCTGTATCAGTAATGGCATGAATAAATGGTGACGTCTTTGCCCCTAGTAAAACCTGATTGGCTGACTTTCAGCCAGTCAAGTTTTACTAGGAACAAAGACACCACTGTTTTCATGCCATTACTGATAAAATGGACCTGGGTCTGGTGAGGTAGGGGAGATGAGGAGTGTGTTTTCGCATGTGTGGGGGGAAGAGAAAGCATGTTTAATAGAAATTTGCCAGGATGGTGGGAGGAGGATGCTAGCTGGGGGACAGGAAGGGAATTTATTATAAAATATTTCTGGGAGGTAGGAGTAGGTAGGACAGTGGGACGGAGGATTTTACTCATTTGGAGTTTTTATAAAAGAAAAATAAATGACTGGAAAAGTTGGAGTGATTCCAGGAAATTGGTGATGATTTGTTAATTGCAAATTTCCCAGATTCTAGCTAACTGTGGTGGTGAATTAAAACTTTGCTGCATCTCTACAGTTGATTTAGATGTGAATATCTATTTACTGCTGACATCTAAGGTACAGGTAAACCTAATATTGTCTTGTTTAAAATAATTTTTAATAAGCTTTTATTTTTTTTATCACATCTCTATTTTCTGCTCCTTCCTGCAGAGCAAATCCCTCATGATCTCCGGCCGCTGACACCCATGCCCCCTGGGCCCGGTCTGGCACCCCCACAGGGCTGGCCGTTAATCGCTCACACACCCTGTATGCAGGATCCTCTCGGGTACTGGGACACACCGGGTGCGGCCATCAGCTGCAGAGATCACGCTCCGCTATTTTCTGCCTGTTTTTTTTTCCCCCGAGAGCCAGACGTGCAATGGCGTCAAGGCACTACGTACCGACGCCGGCCGCGCTCTCCCCCTTATTTCTGCTGCCCACTGCTGAACCGCTGGCCTCCACCAGCTGTCACTACAGTGTGCTGCAGTGCCCCAACCCTCCCCAGAGGAAGGAGAGCAGTCGTGGGATGCTCAATCCTTCCTCTCCCCTGCCAACCCCCGGTGGCCCAAGTCCATTCCTGAACCCAGGTCACCGGCATGGTGCGAGGTGTGGCGTCCAGCGCCTCAACCCTCAGCACCACCAGGCCGGCTTTAATAAGCTTTTAGATTTCAATTAGTTTAAAAACTTTACTTCCCCTTTATGGTAATTGTCTTTGACATTTGTCAGTCTGTCAACCTCTCCCCACTATGATGTAAACAACAGTTGCTCAGCCATGCAACATCCCCCCCCAAAAAAACCATGGCTGAACAGCAGGATATCCTATTGCTGGGCCAGAGTACTGGAGCATTGCTTTGGAAATTTGCGATGCTCCAACATACCAGTTGCTGGTTCCACTCCTCTACTAGGGTGAAACACCAGTGGCATGGACAGTAATTAATGTTATTTACAGTAGCCTAAGGAGCAGTGGGAAACTAGTAAGTGGTGTACTGATGCAAAGCTCAAAGTCAACTTTTGTTTGTAGGATTCATATATTCATAGTAAATACATGATGAATTACTTGGTCCCATTTAGAGCATGTTGTTTTTATTTATTTTGTAGTGTTCTGTTTTTTATGCCACCTGTCAACAACTGTTTCTACAGAAGGCATGCACTTCCTCCCTATCAGTCAGACAGGGGCTGGCCAGGTGGTGAGCAGAGAGCCTGGCTGGACACTGTCTCCTAGATCCCTTGGACTGCATGGGTGAGTAAGAGGGCTATTGGGGTGGGATGGGGTGAGGTGTGGTGGAGGGGTCAGAGTGGGCTGGATGGGGAACAGGATCAGACTGGATATAAGGGAGTGTATGTGGGGGGGATCCGATTAGCAATCAGGAGACAGGGTGACCACTGTATGCCAGTGATAATAAACTCACATTTTTAAGGGCATATTTACAGGGATGGGGAGACCATTGGATGTCATGGATGATAAACTCACATATTTAAAGGATATATTTACAGTGATTGAAGGACCACTGAACACCAGGGATAATATAATCACATATTTAAGTGAACTACTGACATTTTTGGGGATGGAAGGGGATGCTGGCAGGGACTGACAGCTCCTGCCATGCTGTCAGTCCCAGCCAGCATCTGCTACCTGGCACTTGGCAGGGAAGGGGTGTTTGTGCACCACTATGCACAGTGATGAGTATGGTTTTGAAAGTATTATACAGTTCTGTAATGGAGACTGTGTAGTGCTATCAAAGCCTTTTAATATACTCCTGCACCCTATATGTAAGAGGATCCCTCATTTGTCATGAGGGATTCCTTTGTATGAGGGATAGTAGTACCCTGGATGGCAATTAGATCCTGGGGACTGATAGGGAACCACCCGCAGACAGGATGCACCATCAGTCTTTTTCTGCCTGCATTGTTTCTTTGTTTCTATTTGCATGGGCACTGCATAATATTGTGTGCACCCAGGCTATATTCCGGAGTAGTGTGGAGCTAATAAGGAAAAGGGGAAATTGTTTAACCAGGAAAGGCACACTAGAAACACAAGAAAGTTAAGAGACTTGCTCAGGGTCACACAGTATGCAAGTGGGGGATGATGGGATTCAAACCCAGGTCTCCAGGTTTACAGCTCAATGCCCTTAACCACTATGCAATATTGCCTCCTAATGTGGATTATGCAGTGCTAACCTTTTGAAAATGGAAGCCCGTGAGTCAACAACCCAGAAAAAGAGAAGAACAAATCCAGATCAATTGGAATTTGAAAATCAACGCTATATGAGAGAACAAGAGTACTTCTCAGATGCTGTATCAGATGGTTCCATCACTGTGAGGAGGGAGAGAGATGAAACAGGAAGGTGATCAGATTGAAAGAGCTAGGAATGGCCTTACAAGGGAGAAAGAAGCATTATTCGCCTTCTTAAGGATTGGTGCTTGTCTCACTGTTCCTTCTGCCTTGTCAAATACTGATTCTCTTTGTGAGGAAGATAACCATGTCCACATCTGATGTGTTATATACTACCAGATCTGCACTGTTGCCAGCAGTGCAGAAGAGTTGACCCAGTGCAAATCTAGAAGTGTAAACAGTTGCCTTAAGAACTGAAAGCTGCTCCATTGTGGCACAGAGAGTTCCCTGTTTTTGTGGGAATGTGTACCATTACAGCTGTTTTTATCTATCGTGTAAACAAGTTGATCCACCTGCATTGGTGCACTCCTGCGGGACTCCGCACCTTGTCAGGATGCTTGCTTCCTCTGCAGTGCTCTGAATGTACCAGTCTCCATTTCTCAAACTGCAGTTTCATGGCATTCTGCTTTTCCACTGCACACCATGGTGTGCTACAGCTGGTCTTTCCATAACTGTCAGGGCAAGGCTCTGCCATGGGGTTCCCCCCTCCCCACTAACCTTGATCAGAGTTTAACTTCTGTACCCCTGAATTTCAGAAACAGTGATTCTGCCCTACCACATCACTGGCATGTTCCCTTTGCTGCATGCTAGCAAGGGGTGCAGTCACCCAGTACATTGCCCCAGTGGAACTGTGATTGAAACACAGGAAATGCTGTCTGCCACCCTGCAACAGTGCACCAATCTCCTCTTGTAAATGGAGGTTGATAGCGGTGTGAGTGGAGTGGAGGGTGAGCAGCACAGATTGAAGTGCAACTGCCAGCTACATGTAAACACACCTATTGTGGACCCAGCATAAGCTGGCTTATGTTACACTAACTCAAATTTGTACATCTTTTATTTTGGAAGCCAAATATGTGGGAGAACCAACCTTATTTCATTTTTTACCTAGCCCAAGAGTCAATCTTATTCCACAGTTTTTGACCTCACATACTGTATCTCACAGTCTTGAGTTTTTGGGTGTGAGAATAAATAAAGAAGTAAAATGTTATCTCTACTACGGGCTGAAAGCAATGTTACATTCAGCTATATTTATTAAAGCATTATAGAAGTACATATATTATATGTATGTTGTTAGCAAGCTAAAGGTCTCTATCCAATGAACGGTACTAACATTCTCATGTTAACAACCAGTCACAGTGTCAGCAGTCTGTGTCCTCCCCCTTTGGGGGTGTACTGGAAAAGCTGGATTCTTTAAACTGTCTCTTTTTAACTCGTACTTTCACAATGGCTGTCTTGACTTCAGCTTGGCACATAGCCTGTCCAGATTATTTATTTATTTATTTAGTTTTTGTTAACCGAGTAAGTGCACTGGACAAATTCTGCCTATTTTCAGGCATGACCCAGGGGGAAGGCGATACAGATGAATGCCAACTGACCTTGAACCAGATTAAGCTGTTGGTGGTACTTTTAGTGAATGGGGGAAAATTTGGCCACTACACTGGGGAAATTCCCCTACACTTTTTGAGAAGTCCCATGGGATCTTTAACATCCACCTGAACTACCACCAGAACAGGTTGATGGGATCTCAGTTAAACGTCTCATCTGAAAGACAGCACCTCAGGAGTGCAGCACCCCCCTCATGCTGCACTGCAGTGTCAGTACTGGGATATTAATCCAAGTGCCTGGGGTAGGGTCAGCTTTATACTTCTCAGTGACAGTTTTTGTGCAGATGGTGATAATCGCTTTTGCAATATGTTTCTGATCACTCTAACCACGTGATTAACCCTCAGCCCTCAGGTAAAACCTCGTTACCAGTTATTTTATTCACTTGCCAAAGACAAGATGTTAAATAGCAGTACTAGCGTTTGGCAGTGGCTTGCAATCACTTAAGAAGGAGTTGTTGTTTTGGTTTGTTTTTTTTGCTAGTTATTCTTTTTTTCCCCATGCACCAACCGGCCCCCATATTCTGGTCTTCCCAGGCCTCTCTCCCCGACATCCTTCAGGAGTTACTTTTGTTTGACTTGTTCCCCCAGGGTGTACCTCCCTGGCGGGGTCAGTGGGGTCCCTCAAACCTCAATCAAAATGGGTCCAGAGAATGTGGGTTCCCTCCCTTATGAAGATGTGTATACGTTCGGGGGCTGGTGGGAGAAATCACTGAAGCAAAGAAAAGAATTGTGCCAGCCACTACAATAATATTTTCAACAAAGTTCTTGTTTATTTTTCCTTTTTTGAAATAGATCCTCCTAAACCAATGATGTTTCACCAATTAAGGCTTCTTCAAGGTCAAGGATCTAATTTTAAATATAGTTAAACAGCCTGTTTAGTACTAGTTTTACAGGGATTTCAAGGTTATATACATTTAAAAAAAATGTTATATGTCACTCATACCACTAGGTGGCGAGTGCACACCATTAGAGTATAACATCTAGACTCAACAAATCTGTCTCTTTCCCATGAAGACATTAATGTCTGTGCTGGTAAGTAGTTATAATGACCTCCCCATGTCACTGTCCTATAGCCAGCTGCATAGGGTACAACTAAAGCTTTAAGATTCTTCTTTCTTCTCTGTAACAATATGTTTCATCTTTTAAATATCACATATTTTGTGCCCATTTATTACATTTTTATTTTATCTAACAGTTATCAAACTATCAATGTGGGCACAAGTCATTATGTAGTAATGAATGCTTAGACCATGCAAACTTGTTTTTGAATAATGCATGAGTATTGCTGCTGTAAGGCTTGTAGACAGTGCTCTGTAACTTAACCACTCACATTCAAATGTTTAAACTATTAGAAATACCTCACTAAGAGATGTGAGTATGGAACAGATGTTTATAAAACAAAAGAGAATTATCAATTAAAATCCTATAAACTAAGGGGTTCCAAAGTATTGAACTGTAATGTAAGGGTGTATAACTATAATATTAACTGAAATGAAGAGACATTATATATGTAGGAGAGTTGATGTGTGCAAATGAGGAATCAGAAACCTAAACATTTGAATTTGTGTGATTAAGTTACAGAGCACGGTCTACAAGCCTTACAGCAGCAATACTCATGCATTATTCAAAAAAAAGTTTGCATGGTCTAAGCATTCATTACTACATAACAATTTGTGCTCACCTTGATAGTTAGGTAACTGTTAGATAAAATAAAAATGTAATAAAAAGATACAAAATATTGATATTTAAAAGATGAAACATATTGTTACAGAGAAGAAAGAAGAATCTTAAAGCTTTAGTTTTACCATATGCAGCTGGTTGTAGGAGAGTGACCGGGGAGGTTATTATAACTACTTACAAAATAGACTTTTTATTTGGAGGCATCTGATTGGCTGGTATCCACTCCACAGGGGTACATTAACTTTCAATAGATGCCCACCAAATAAAAAGCCTCAGCACATACCTGTCTCATACCCAGGCAAGAATCCTAGTGCCCAGCCTGCTTCTCCATTGGCTGAAGCACTGAGCACACAAATTCAAACTGCCGCCATTTTTTTCTCATTGCTTAGCGAGACCCGTCATGTCAGCCACACTCAACCCCACAAGAAATTTGCCATTTTCTGTTTTGGTTTTCCCCCCACAACAATAAGCACATATCTTAAATTTATTTTATTTACTATTTACTGCTCATTTAAGGAGCAACGGGCACAATCTCCATGATCCACCCCAAAGAGTTGCCTGGCAGCAGCTAACAGCTGTAAGGTTCCTGCCACAAAAGTCAGCAAGTTAACTAAACTAAAACATCCTACGGCTGCCAGCCTTCTCAGCTTTCTCCCACAGTATTCAACCGTCAATCCATTTAGATATAAACTTGTACCTCGGTACGTGATGCCCCGTGAGCTGCGGTGTTCTGATACTTTGTCCCTCTCAGTGAACTCGTGATCATCCCGCTATGGCGAGATTTGGGAAAATCCTATGACCGACCGCCCTCTCAGCTGTCTCCAAAAGTTTTCCCATCAGTCTCTTTATTTTCAAACAGAAACTCGCACCTGATTAGATGATGACTGGAGAGCTCCTGATGTTTCACTTCCTCATCACTCTCAGTGCACTTGCAGTCTTCCCACTACCACAACCCTAGCATGGCAGGCAAAATAAAACAAAAAAAATAGAGAAACCACAAGCAACAGAACACACTTTCCCTTTCAGCTAATGTCGTATACACTTCGCAAACACCAGCTGTACCGATGATACTGTGCTCTGTTGTGGGGGCGGTGAGCAGCGTGGCAGCTCACACACACACACACACACACACACACACACACACACGGAGGAGTAACCATGACAACCAGGACAAGGATAGTGTTAACGGAGGAACTATTTTATTTAAAAAAATATCTTAAACTAATATTCTACAATCATGTTTTTACTAAACTAATTTTATTCTACAGTGCCCATTTTCTAAGTGCAATAATACCCTCCAGGGTGAGCGGTATGGGCAATACCAGACCTTCCAGAGGCTATAAGGCCCTCTGCTTGCGGCATCAGGCCTCATTATGCCCCTGGGCAGTCTGGTATTGCCCAATACTGCCCACCCTGTCAGGTATTATTGCTTGCTTACCAGCACAGACATTAATGTCTTCATGGGAAAGAGACAGATATATAAAAGAATGATAATGAGTTACCGGGTTGTTGAGTC
Organism: Neoceratodus forsteri; assembly: GCA_016271365.2. Lineage (NCBI taxonomy): Eukaryota > Metazoa > Chordata > Ceratodontiformes > Ceratodontidae > Neoceratodus > Neoceratodus forsteri. The sequence continues at coordinate 1,521,439,135 of CM028130.1, read as the reverse complement.
TAGATGTTATACTCTAATGGTGTGCACTTGCCACCTAGTGGTATGAGTGACATATAACAATTTTTTTAACTGTATATAACCATGAAAGCCATGTAAAACTAGTACTAAACATGCTGTTTAACTATGTTTAAAATTAGATCCTTGACCCTGAAGAAGCCTTAATTGGTGAAATGCTGGTTTAGGAGGATCTGTTTGAAAAAAGAAAAATAAACAAGAACTTTGTTAAAAATATTATTGCAGTGGCTGGCACAATTCCTTTCTTTGCATCCCTCAAACTTTACCAGATATAGCGTCCAGTTAGCTTGAATGACACCTGGATAGCTGGGTGCAGGGCCTGTGGAAGACCAATTGGCACTTGGATTTTCCCTGTTCTGTGCCCCTCAGGAGGTGCAAACATGCAATGCTGTCATAATGCATGCAGCACTCTTCAGTGCGATGCGTATTGATGGCCACCACACTTTCCATGCATCCTGATAGCCCAGCATGCCCAAACCATGGTATCTGCCAGATGTCAAGTGAGCACCAGGACCTGTGTCACCCACCCCCCTGGAGAAGGAGAGCAGTCTGTCAGATGCTTGATCCTCCTCCCTCCGGCTAGCCCTTCAACCCCTGAGTTCTTTACCAAACTTGGATCATTGGTGTTGCAAGCGGTAGCACTACTGCTGTGCTAGTGGGTCAGCAAGAAGCAGTTGTTCTTATCTGAGTTCCAGAGTTGGGTGGGGAGGCTTCCAGTCTGTGATACTAACTGGTACTGTCTTGAACAATGGTCTGATTCATTGTTAGATGTATTGAGCTGGTGGGTATTGCTAATGGCTGGTTTATCTTGTCTTACTAAAGAATTTGAATCTCTATGCTGAAAACCCTTGTAACTCTCATCCAATGTCAAACTTACCCATGCTGGGAAAAATTATGTCAAAAAAATGGTCACTGCACAATTACTAAATTATTTCCAGGCCAATAATCTTCTAGAAAGCTACCAGTCAGGTTTCAGAATAAACCACAGCAGCAAAACAGCTTTGGTGAAGGCCACCAGTGATGTGTTTTTAAATGGTAGCAAAGGAGTCTGCACTGTTCTGGTCCTACTGGACCTATCTGCAGCCTTGGATATTGTAGAACATGTGATCATGTTAATTAGGCTAAGGTCCCTGGGTCTTTCTGATTGTGCTCTTATTTGGCCCTACCTCACTCCTACTTTACACCATGGCTATTTCTTGTAAAGATTGGCTAGCACAAGTCAAATACTAGAACTTTCTTATCAGGAGTCCCACAGGGGTCAATACTTGGACCAATTTTATTCAATATTTGCATCCTCCCCATTCAAAAAAAATGATCAATTAAACAAGATGAACTAATGATTATGCAGATGATACCCAGCTCTACTTTCTAGTTGATTCTTGACACTGTAACACTTCATCAAAACTTGTAACACGTCTAGAAGAATTAAAATCTTTGTTGTTGGTAAACTTCTAAGGAATATAACATGTAGATGTAGGAAGGTTTTATTGTCCCTGTTTAGGTCTTTGGTGAGGCCCCACATTGAATACTGTATTCAGTTCTGGGCCCCTCAAGCTGTGAGAGTCATTAAGGTCTTGGAGGGGGTACAGAGGAGGGCAATGAGAATGGCGAGGGGTATGAGGGGAGACTGAGTGAGCTCAATATGTGTAGTTTAAAGCTAAGAATAAGAGATGATATGTGCCTTGTCTTTTGGGGCATTCCAAAACAGGGACTTGTGGGATTGTTTAGGCCTGGAAGCAAGAGACTGCATGTACAGTACAAAAGTAGAAAGCATAATATCCAGTTGAAATTAGAAACATATAAGACTACCAGACGGGGTCACTGATTGAATTTAAGGGTGAGAGGGATATGGATTATGTTCCCAGAATCTGTGGTGCCAAGTTAGTCAATAACCACGTTTAAAAAAGAATTTGGATATGTATTTGAAAGCAAGTGCCATAGCTGGTTATTACCATTGCATTAATGGCGAGCATATTAAGGATTTCATTAGTCTTGCTTTGCTTGTAATGCTTCCTGTGAGTAGCTGTCAGCGTGGCTCAGTTGGCAGCACATCTGCCTCTGGACCAGAAGGTCGTGGGTTCTTGTCCCACACCGGGATTGAACTTGCACCTAAAAATCGCTGGCATCTGAGTGCAGTATTGGGGGTTGCTGTACTGCTGGGGTGTGCTGTCCTTTGGATGAGACGTTAAACCGAGGTCCCTTCTGCCCATCCTGGTGTTGTCCTGGTGGGTGTCCAGGTGGAAGTAAAAGAACCCAGGGCATTCTTCACAAAGAGCAGGGAACATTCCCAGTGTCCTGGCCAACATTCCCCTTCCCATAAACCGGTTCATGCAATTATCCAGGCTGTGTGTGGGTGATGGTTTGCGATATGGCCGTCAGTCACTTCACTATCAGTCTAGCATTGCTTGTAAAAGCACTTTGGGATACTGTGTATGAAAAGTGCTATATAAATGCTGATTCTTCTTCCTCTTATGATTCTTACAGCTGAACCTGAAAAAGACAGATGTCATGATCTTTTTAACTAGGGGTCTCCTGTCTAAATGACTGATTGTCAACACAAAACTTACTGGTTTTAGTTGCTACTTAAAATACATATCATCCATGAACCTTCTTGGTGTCCTTGATACAAATCTAATATAGTATATGGTTAGGGCTTATAATGAATAGAAAGCCGTGGCTTTCAAAATCTTGTTGTAGGACAGTTCAAAGGTCAAAAAAAGTTGTACTATCAGTCTGACGTCACATCGATAGTACAACAACTTTTTTGCCTTGCCCTGCCACCTGATTGGCTTACTTAACAACGCTCTGAGAAGAAAAAAATGTGGAACATGGCGGCGCGATTAAGTGAGTGCCGGTCGGGGGACCCTCGTCTTTTTGACACAGAGAGCCTCACAAGGCTCTGTGTCACTAAAGTGAAACACTGTTTTTTGTTAATTTTTAAACTAAGTGGTGCCGAGCTAGCGGGACAGGGTGAAGCCGACCTGAGAGCAGGACGAGTCAGAGCGGGAGCAGCATAACATTACAAAGGTAATCGTCAACATGGGGGAAAAATGAAAAAAGACACACAAGCCAGGAACCATATACTATAAAAAAATAATGGATGGTTAACCATCCACAACTATGACTGTGTTTCCATCTCGGTTGTTGAAGACATCATGGAGACCTCCTGAGCTTTGTTCTCGAGGTCTCCATGATGTCATCAACAACCTCAATGGAAACATAGCCTTGTTGTGGATGGTCACCCATCCGCTATTCTATATGTTTTAAAACCACACAAATGTAGTTCATAAGGCAGTGTTTTTCATGTAAGAAAAATAGCAAAACTCACAATGTTGTATATGTTTAACATCTTGAAAGGTTGATCCACGCCTTTATAATCTCAAGAACTGATTACTGCAATTCCTTACTATCTAGACTCCCTAACACACCTTCTGTGCTAACTGCAGAAAGCCATAAAAGCAGCAACCATATTAGTTTCTGGTACCCCTTGTCATAGCCACATCACTTCCATTCTTTAGAGTCTTCATTGGTTACCCATCATATACAGATGTCAGCTCAAGGTGCTCCTTTTAACCAACAACAGTCTTAATGTTCTGGCCTCTAAGTAGAGCATCTTTTGGATTTCATTTTGGAGTACGTCCTTCCAGATTATTAAGCTCATGAAATACGGCACTTATCAACCTTCCAAATTTCAAATCAGAATCTGCTGGGGGGAAAACCTTTTCTGTTAGGGATCCTATGTTATGAAATACTTTACTGGTTCACATTCATCAAGCAGGCTTGTTTGAACTATTTAAGTCATTGTTAAAAGACATCTCTAGAACCTAACCACTCTCACTTCACATCTCCCCTGCTCTTTACCCCTTACTTACTCCCCTCTTGGTCTGCCCCCTTCAATTACCTGCCACTTCGTATCCACCACACCCCCACCTCGTTCTACTTATGCCTTCCCCATGGTCCCTGTTTCTCTTTATAGTAAGCTGAAACTGCTTCATTTGACAATGTCTATGTACTTGGCTGCTCTTTTTCCTTTGCAGGTTGGTATCTGAACTCCTGGTATATTATTGTAACAACTTCTTAACTTACCACTTGTCAGGTACTTACTGATGGCTGTGTATTTGTGAGTCTATGTCTCTGTGATTTGTAACAATGTAATTGTCTTTTATTACTGACGTGGAACCTTTGTAAATGAGCACCTTGCTCAAAGATTGTTTCTGAAGAATTAAATAAATAAATAAAAAAATCCCCATGCCTATCTAACCTCATGAGCACCCAAATATTATTAAATGCTGTATCTCTGTACTTTTCCCTGTTGTACATGGTCCCAAGCCTATTGAGAGAGGTGCATTATAAAAATATAAGTGATTAGTTCTGTTGCATGCTAGACGACACAGGAGTCTATACGTTGACTTCTGCAGACGGTCCCATAGATGGGTGATCATCATGACAATGCCTTAGATGTTTCAAGGTATCGTAATTACTGTATATCATTACAGGATGTCAAAAGATACTGTACTGATAGTACCTACAGTAGAGGTTTAAAAGATGCCATGCCCTGGTGATGTCACGTTGATGTTTTAAAGATACCATACATCTCTTGAAAAATGTCTGTGTTTGTTACACAATCTAATAGATTTCTTTGACTGGGTGACCAAATTAGTAGATCAGGGAGGGGCTGTGGACATGGCCTACCTAGACTTTAGCAAGACTTTTGACACAGTCCCACACAAAAGATTAATATACAAGTTAGCCAGCCTTGGAGTGGGTCCCAAGATGGTAGCCTGGGTAAAACATTGGCTGGAGAACAGGACACAGAGGGTAACAGTAAACAGAGTCCACTCTGAAGACAGGGGGTTACTAGTGGGGTGCCGTAGGGTTCAGTACTAGGATCGGTCCTCTTCAATGTCTTTATAAGTGACATTGCAGAGGGACTGGAAGGAAAAGTATGTCTCTTTGCAGACGACACAAAGATCTGCAACAGGGTTGATATACAAGGTGGGGTGGAAAGGACGAGAAGGGACTTGGCAAGGTTGGAGGAATGGTCAAATGTATGGCAGCTTAGATTCAATGCTAAGAAGTGCAAGTAATGCACCTGGGAAACAAAAACCCAGGGAAAGAGTACACAGTGGGGGGGTGAGATACTAACAACAACAAAAATGGAAAGGGACCTGGGGGTAGTCATATCAGATGACTTAAAGGTGGGAAAGCAATGTGAGAGGGTAGTAAGGAGGGCTGTGTGGATACTGGGATGCATAGGGAGAGGCATCACCAGTTGAAAACAGGAAGTTGTTATCCCTCTGTACAGACAGATGGTGAGACCCCATCTGGAGTACTGCATGCAGTTCTGGAGAGCCAATGTCCATAAAGACATAGACATGATGGAGGCAGTCCAGAGGAGGGCAACTAAAATGGTGCAGGGTCTGCACTAGAAGACATATGAAGAGAGACCTAAGGAGCTTAATATTCATAGCCTCGAGGAAAGGAGGGTATCTGTTCTGTCTCTGGGGGCACAATCAATTAACAGGACCACTGTAAATAGTTGTGGGGAAGGGGGAGTTGGGATATATTTGGGGTGGGGTACTTAACAAAACGTTTTCACTGGTTTACATCATGTTAATCAGTGGTGGGGGAGGGGAGAGACCATTACCTTTCTATTGGGGTTTGGGGGGAGGGTGAACATTTTAGCATGACTAAACTCTCTAGATTACAGGGGTTACTTATTGCCTCTCTGCATCTGACAAAAGTGCTGTTTGGGGGGAAAAGGGGAGAGTGGGTTGGGGGGGAAGGAGTGTATTTTGTTGATATTGATTCTGTTATATGCCAATTTCTGTGCTATAATAATGGTTAGCAACCTAATTAAATTTTCAACATGGAATGTTAGAGGAATCAGAGAACAACTCAAAGGATACCAAGTTCTCAAACATATTTCCTCACATTATGCTCATATCACGTTTTTTCAGGAGACGCACCTTCTCCCCAAGGAGGCAAACAAGCTCCACCATCAGGGTATTGGTGAGGTGTTTGCTGCTGGTGACTCATCCTCAAGCAATGGGGTTGCAGTGTTAGTAAGCCATAAAATTTCCCTTCAGGTAGACCAAATTATCTCCAATGTATTGGGGAGATATATTTTTGTTAAAGGCCTCCTTGATCGCAGAGAATTGATTCTGGACAGTGTTTACTGGGCCAGTAGGAGGTGACCCAGCTTTCTTTATGGAAATAGCTGACAAGTTAGCCCCATATCTCTCTCTCTACCTTTGATTATAGGTGATGACTGGAACCTTCCTCCCACCCAGGACCTTGATAGGTCCAATTACCTCCTCGAACCTCTCTCGCCTGCACAATGTGCTCTTCAGGAGTTTATGGATTTAATAGGTCTCTAACCCCTGGAGGGTCCTCAATCCACTGTCCCGCTCATATTCCTTTTATTCTATGGTACACCACACCTCCTCTAGACTCAGTTATCTTCTCAGCAGCCTTTCGCTTCTTCCCGGTCTGTACAATGCAGGTTTAGAACCCATTGTGCTCTCCGATCAAGCGGCAGCTTGGATTTTACTTACTCCTAAAGTCGATTTACAGAGGGATACCTCGTGGAGACTTAATACTCAGCTTCTTAAGGAAGATTATGTAGTTTCCAGGATATCCACTCTCATTCAGTCCTTCACCTCTTTTAATCAGAACATAATACCAAGAGTTAACCACGAATGGTGTGCCTTAAAATGCTTTTTATGGAGAGAGTTTATTCGTCTGGCCTCCACTCAGAAGCGTCATAGGGAATCAGAAGTTCTTTCTTTACTTACCCAAATTCATTCCCTGGAACAATCTCTTTCTGCTACCTCCTCTTCAGACTCTTTACAGGCACTGTTTTCCCTTTGGGACAAATACTTCACTATTTTGCGAGAAAAGGCAGAACATGCTATCCTGAAGACACAATCCAAATATACTGAGCAGGGAGAAAAGGTAGGGCAGCTACTTGCTCTTCGTTTAAGGAAGCTTGAGGCCTCAAGACTCATACCTTCTATCTCTGCCCCAGATGGGTCCATGAAAACCCTCCCTAGAGAGATTGTATCATTTTTTGAACACTTTTACTCTAATCTATATGGTAGGTGCCTGTTTCTGCCAACCACCGAAGAAATCTCCTCCTACCTCGAGTCTGCTCCACTACCCTGTCTTCTAGATCATCACTGTACATTCCTCTCCACTCATATTTCCCTAGCAGAAGTGGAAGTTGCCATTAACAGTCTGACCCTAGATAAGGCTCCTGGCCCAGATGACTTTCCATCAAACTTCTATTAACTCTTTCTGAAAGACCTTTCCCCTCTCCTGCTCCGTCTTTACCAATTTATATTTTCAACTGACTCATTAGATCCTTCACTCTTCGAAGCCACCATTGTTCTTTTGCTCAAGCCAGATAAACCCCCCTCCCAACCTGCAAGCTACTGGACCATTTCCCTATTAAACTGCAATATTAAAATTTTAACTAAAATTTTAGTGATGAGAATTAGGAAGGTCGGGTCATGCTTACTTAGTCCTGAACAAGTTAGCTTTGTTCTGGGGAGATCTTCTGCAGACTGTCTTTGTAAGATAGGCCACTTCTTCCAAGTAGCCAATGGTTCTCCTCTCCCTATGGCCCTGATCTCTCTTGATGCCGAAAAGGCTTTTGATAGAGTCGGCTGGACTTTTTTATGGTTAACCTTATGTAAGATGGGTTCCCCCCCCCCATTCTAACAGTGGCTTCAAGTGATCTATTCTTCCCCATCGACTAAGATCTACTGCAATGGTGTTTTTTCCTCCTCGTTCCCCCTCCATACAGGTACTTATCAAGGCTGCTCTCTTTCTCTCCCTTTCTTTTTAACTTATACTTGATACCATTTATTAGATGCCTCAAATCCTCTCACAACACATGAAGCATTCCAATTGATAATTTTACTCCATCTCTATCGGTATATGTGAATGACATCCTACTACATCTCTCTAACCCTGTTTCTTCTCTTATGGAGGCCTTGAAAGTGATTGACCAGTTCAGTCGTTACACTAACTATAAATTGAGTCTTAACAAAACTGAAATATACCCCCTTAACCACCTTGTTTGCAGTCAGGAACTTAATTCCTTTGGTATGAGATGGTACCCCCGATCCATCAAGTACTCCAGAATATTTCTTACTACAGATCTTTCTCTAATGCAGAAGTTAAACTTAGAGGATCTCCTGGCTGTCATACAACATGATTTATCATGATGGAAGGATATTCTAATCTTGCTGTGGGGTAGAATTAATATCATTAAGATGAATATTCTTCCTAGACTTTTCTACCCCTCAAATATGCTCAGTATCTGTCTTCCTTTATCCTTTTTTAAACGTATCCACTCACTTATTACCTCTTTTATTTGGTTAGGAAAATCCCCTAGGCATTCCTTCCTCAAACTGGGGCTCCCTAAAGAATCAGGAGGTCTTAGGCTACCCAATTTCTTATTCTATTATTGGGCCAGCCACCTTTATAAATGTGGTAGATGGCTCTCTACTTCTCATGCCCTACCTGATGATACCTATACTCCTATCTGGTTACTGATAGAATACCACCTGATTTCTGCTCACAATCTCTGTCCCGCCACTATTCTTTTTTCTCCTTGGAAATCCCTCCCAGCTTACTAACATACTAAAATGACAGCAGAATAGACCTAATGGTCTTTTGTGTCTGCTTGTTTGGTCAGCCCCTACCCTGGGAGCTGACCTTGCTGCCCCCCTCTCCCTCTCTGGCTTCTCCCTTCCCAGTCACAGATATTCTCGCTGCACTGGTTTTTGCTTCCAGAACCCTTCCCCTGTACCTGTCCCACCCCCTCTTGAACCCCTCCACCATTTCTGCATCCACCAGCCCCCTGGGTAGCGCATTCCATGGCTCCACCATCCTCTCAGTGAAGTAGCACCTCCTCCTTTCTCCCCTGAATTCCCCTCCAGCTTCCACCCATGCCCTCTAGTTGCCCCCCCTTCCTTCGGAGCACCCTGACTGCTTCTCCCCTATTTATCCCCTTCATGTACCTGAAGACCTCTATCATGTCCCCCCGGTCCCTTCTCTCTTCCAATGTGTACATATTTATCTCTTCAAACCTCTCCCCATAGGTCCTATCCCCCAAGCCCCAAATCATTTTGGTTGCCCTCCTCTGGACCCTCTCCAGGAGTTCAATATCCCTCTTTAAATGTGGCCTCCAAAACTGCACGCAGTACTCGAGGTGCGGCCTCACCAAGCACTAAGCAGCTTCACTGGGTTCATCTCCAATTCGCATCTCCATTAAAGTTTTCTCACAAATTTGTGCCTCCTTCAGGGCATCCCCTAGTAAAGAGTTCTCACAACCCCTCTTTTTTAATTTAAATAACAAGATTGGGGAGCGTCCATTGACTACTGGTTGGCTTCCTATCCCTCAGGAGCTAATAGTGTCATGTTTCTATTCCCAGACCTCTCTTCTTACTTCACCAGAATTACTGGTGAAATTCTGATTAGGCCCAACAAGCATCTTCAAAATTTATCAACTACACCATCTGATACTGAAGCTGTTTGGACCTTCTTTAAAATCCTTCGCACTCAGTGACCTCCTTAATCAGATCCAAGATCTAGCGCTCAAACCCCATGGCATCTCTGGTTTATATCTATTTCTGCTTACCACCTCTCATTCCTCATCTCCAGCTGGTTCAAAGGCACGCAAATATTTGATGCTTGATTTCACCTTCAACTGGTCACGCCTTTGGAAGGACTTCTACACCTATTTGACTGAGGACCAGTTAAGGCTCATTCAATGTAATATTTTAAATAATATGTACTATACCCTGGTCAAGTTGGCTAAGATGGGTCGCCTCCCCTTCCTTGCCTGCACCAGATGTGGTAAAACCGGTGGAACCCTGTTACATATTTTTTGGTCTTGTGACAAGGTCTCTCCCTTATGGGCATGCATTCAGGAACAAATTGATCCCCTACTAGGGCTAGAAGGTCTCTTTTCACCTGAGGTATGCATCATCGGTGATTACTCCCAGATACCGGTCAAAAAGAGAAGAGATATCATATGGCTGTCTTCTCCCTGGCTGTTAAAAAATTGCTTCTTAGGCACTGGTTGGATCAGTTATCTATCTCATACTGTGAATGGTTACATGAGTTTTCCTTCTCTTTCCGAACTGAACACCTGATTGCCAGTTCCTGACATCATCTACCCCTTTTTAACAAGAAATGGGGCAAACTTTATGCCCTTTACCTGAATTAACTCCTTTTGGACTTTCTCTGGTTTCTCATCATAGACTGTTGTAACACAAGGTTCCTTTTAATGTCTTACCCTTTGGATTATATAGTTGCTGGAAGGGGATACACACTCCGTAGGGGGAGAGGGGATGGGGTAGAGGGGTTGAGGGAAGGGATGGGGGGGTTTGGCTTCCTTGCCCATTGTTCTGTATTAGAATTCTGTTGATGGATGTAATATTCTTTAACACTATAAAGTTGATTCAATTAAAAAAAAAAAATATACTTCTTTTTTTATTTAGCTTTTGTTGCTCAGGTAAGCATACTAGACAAATATATGCCTATTTTCAGGTATGACCCAGGAGATTACAAAGAATATAAAGACAATGCACAGGTTTAACAATGAGAAGGCAGCAATACAATAAAAAGTAACAAGGAATAAGCACATAACAAAGTTCACAACATGATACAATTAAGTTATAACTTTACTCAAACAGGGCTCTAGATGGAGACCAGACTGAATGATAAAGTGCACCATTTGTAAGAGGGAGGACATCAGAAATTAGGTACAGTTGCAGGCAGAGGTCGACTTCAAATGAGCTCAGAGGGACCTTCTAAAACTGTGGTGAGAGGTGGCACAGCAAGCATGTACTGGGAGAGAGTTCCATAGCCTAGGTGCGCAGACAGCAAAGGCTCTATCACCCATCAAAGTACAGGTTTTAGGAACAAGGAACACAGATGAGTTGTTGGACGTAAGTAGGTATGTTGGGTTTACAGGGTTAAATAGTTCCGCCAAGGCTGATGGGGTAGAAGAAGTTGCCTTGCAACAATGCAATATATCAGAATGTTCCACAAGCTGTAATATAGGAGCTTCCTCTTGGTATTTCTTTATGGAGACAGATTAATACATCATGCAAAAACTGTCATAATTATTTATTTTCTATGTAGATATCCCCCCCCTTTCCCTGACATTGTGAGGGATTAACTCTGTTCCCAGGGATATACCCTATTCAGGCCATGCTGTCATGCAGACAGCAGGGTAATCTTTTTCTCAACATTTTTCTCCATTATTCTTCCCTCCTTCACTCAGTGTGAGATGTGGTTTGAATCCTCAGCAGTGTAGTCTGCTCCTGAGGAGGGGTAAGCTCAGCTCAATGGCCCACCCATACTGGGGTCGCTATGTGTAAGAACAAGCCACCAACCCTCCCCGGATGAGAAACGTTGCCCTTTGGCAGACCCCCTTACCTGTCCCTGGTGCAATGACCAAAGTCTGCTGCTGAACTCAGGTTGTTGACACAGCAGCATGAGGCCCTGCTACAGGGCCACCAGGGCAGCCTGTCTTAGAAACATAAACTTTGATGGCAGATAAACACTGCTTGGCCCACCTAGTCTGCCCATTTCCCTACCTACTGGATAAGCTGCAGATCCTAGTTAACGAACAGCCCATTTATTCCTACCCCCCACAAGAATTGCCTTATGTCTGTCCCGTGCATTCTTGAATTATCCCACAGTTTTAGACCTCACAATCTCCTCAGGAAGGTGGTTCCATGCATCTACCACCCTCTCTGTGAAAAAATACTTCCTCACATTGCCCCTGTGCCTCTATCTTCAAATTGTGTCCCCTTGTTCTTGCACATCTCTTTTTCTGAAAGATGCTAACCTCTTGGACTTTGATTCTTCTGAGGTACTTAAAAGTTTCAATCATGTCCCCCTTCTCCCTCCTTTCCTCAAGGGTATACATATTAAGCTCATTTAATGTCTCCTCATATGGCTTCTTTAGTTGCCCTCCTCTGGAATGCCTTCATCCTGTCTATGTCCTTCCGGAGATGGGGTCCCCAGAACTGGATGCAGTACTCTAGATGGGGTCTCACCAACTGTCTGTACAGAGGGATAACAACTTCCTGTTTTCTGCTGGTGATGCCTCTCCCTATACATCCCAGTATCCCCCAGCCCTCCCTACTGACTTTCACGTTGCTTGCTAACCTTAAGGTCATCTGATACGATTACCCCCAGGTCCCTTTCCATTTTTGTTGTTGTTACTACCTTCTCCCCTCATGGTGTACTCTTCCCCTGGGTTTTTGTTTCCCAGGTGCATTATTTTGCACTTCTTTGCATTGAATCCAAGCTGCCATACTTCTGATCATTCCTCCAACCTTGCCAAGTCCCTTCTCATCCTTTCCACCCCCCCTTGTGTATCAACCTTGTTGCAGATCTTTGTGTCATCTACAAAGAGGCATACTTTTCCTTCCAGTCCCTCTGCAATGTCACACATAAAAACATTAAAAAGGACTGGACTCAGTGCTGAACCCTGCAGTACCCCACTAGTAACCCCCCTTTCTTCTGAGTGGACTCCATTTACCATTACCTTCTGTGTCCTGTTCTCCAGCCAATGTTTTACCCAGGCTACCACCCTGGGACCCACTCCAAGGCTGGATAATTTGTTTATTAATCTTTTGTGTGAGCCTGTGTCAAATGCCTTGCGAAAGTCTAGGTAGGCCATGACCACAGCCCCTCCCTGGTCTACTACTTTGGTCACCCAGTCAAAGAAATCAATTAGATTCATCTCACAGGACCTTCCCGCTGTGAATCCATGCTGCCTTGGGTCCTGTGCCCCACTGGCCTCTAGGTACTCAACAGTTCTTTCCTTTAGAAGTGATTCCATCATTTTCCCTACCACTGAGGTCAAACTGACAGGTCTGTAGTTTCCTGCCTCTGTCTTGCTCCCACTTTTGTGAAGGGGAATCACATCCACCTTTCTCCAGTCCTCAGGTACCACACCATCATCCCATGATTTGTTAAAAAGGATAGTAAGTGGTGTCACTAGTTCTCCCCTTAATTTTTTTAGAATTCTGGAGTGAATCCCATCAGACCCCATTGCTTTGTCCACCTTCAGTTTTAGGAGTTCTTTCAGAACCCTTTCTTCAGTGAAAGGACTGGGATCAACCCCCCCCATCCAGAGTGCTTCTGTTAATTGGATTAGATACCTCTCCCTCCTCCTCTTTTGTGAATACTGAACAGAAGTATTCGTTTAGTATCCCTGCATTTTCACTGTCCCTCTCTGCCCATGCACCGTCCATTCTATTCAGCCTCACTGTCCCTCCTTTTGTCTTTCTACACTCCCCAGTGTACCTATAAAAGGTTTTATCCCCCTTCTTAACCAAGTTGGTTATCTTTTCCGAGTTTGGGCCTTTGCTATTCTGACTGCCTTCCCTGCTTCCTTCTGCCTTAACTGGTACAGTTCTCTGTCCTGCTCTTTCTGTGTTTCCTTATACTTAGTGTGAGGTGTGTCTTAATTATTTTAAAACTGTTTTTAACAATCTTTTCACATATTCATTTTATAGCATGGCCGCTAAAGGCAGTGTCACAGACCATAGGTGTGTAACCTTGCCAGCATCTGTCCCACTGGTCATTAAAGTCAGAACCGCTACCCCTTTTATTAAAGTCACAATGTCAACACACTTATATTGTGTCTTATTGAATGTATTTCTTAGTAGTGTTTCATTTTCTTTTGCTTTTTCTTTACATCAAAAAATTCAAAAAAACAGGTTTCATTATAGGTTAACGTTTCAGGACTCTGTTCTGTTCCCTTCCTCAGAACCTGAAAGCTACAAGATACATAAAGTGTCCCCTGTCTTATTATTCAGGTAATTCCTGTTTGTAGTATTTCTCAATTACTGTGGCCCCACAATGATAGCTTCTTTTTCCGCGGCTTGCCTTAAGAAAAGTGAGCCATACTAAGATCAAGGATCCGTTAAAGGCTTTTGCACTTAAGTGCTATTTAAAGTCCTGTGGTAATCCTTATTTTATTATTCACTGGTTCCAGTGATGTCATCACACTGCATCCCACAGCATGAAAACCATGGCTTGGCCTCTTCCAAAGTTGCACAGAAAAGCAGCGCACTTGCAAGTTGAAAGAAACGCTGAACTTGCATCCGTATGTAATGGCAGCGGACAGTGCGGTACTAAAATAAGGATTACACACAGGAATTTAAATAGCACTTCAGTGTGAAAGCCTTAAGCGGATCCTCGATTTTAGTATGGCTCACTTTTCTTAAGGGAAGCCACAGAAAAAGAAGCTATCATTGTGGGGGCCACAGTAATTGAGAGATATTACAAACAGGAATTACCTGAATAATAAGACGGGGACACTTTATGTTATATTTTAGCTTTCAGGTTCTGAGGAAGGGAACAGAATAGAGTCCTGAAATGTTAACCTATAATGAAGCCTATTTTTTTTTTTATTGTTTTTGGTGTAAAGAAAAAGAAACACTTCTAAGAAATAAATTCAATAAGACACAATAAAAGTGTGTTGACATTGTGACTTTAATAAAAGGAGTAGAGGTACTGACTTTAATGAACATTGCTAATCACCGGTTTCAAGTAACACCCCCTCTAAAACAAGAAAACTCAGGAAACATTCTTTGGAACACAGGGTGTGGATAGCTCCATTGTGTGGTTTAGCATCTCTCTTTCATACCATCTTATCACAGACCTCCCCTCTAGTTCATTCTGTTCTTCATCTGACACCTGGAAAAATGGGCCCAGCCACCAGTCCCCTTAGATCAAGCCAAGAGCAAATGCTCAAATCTCAGACTGAGTGCAGTCTTGTTTTCACACTCTTTACTTTATCAGTTTCCAGTATTAGGAAGGATTACTTAGCTCAGATTAGCATGGCTCTTCAACAGGACGGATAGCTCAAAGATATGACAGAAATCCCTTTCACAACACACAGCCAGTGACATACATACTAATAACAAACAGTACTATTTAATTTACAAGATACATTCCAAAGTAACAAAGGTTAAATAGTACACTCATGTTAGAGGTAGAAATGTTACATTAAATAAATTAGAAACAGGTGAGTATTTCTTACCACTGGAGTGCAGAATAAAAACATTACTATGCACCAGCCCTATCTTTCTCTCTGTGGAGTAACCTGACAATTCAGATGTTTTCCCCAACAGACACAGACAGCCCTTAGAGTAGCTCATTGATTTGCACAGATCAAAATTAAGTTCCCATGCTAAAAATTATCGATGAGTTTGAAAGTAGGAAAGTTGATATTAGACTTCCTCTCCTAGGACCCCATAGGGTGACAGTAAAACAATTTTGGACCCCAGAACACCTATCATCTTGCCAGTGTACAGATTACAGCTCATCGGCCCTTCATTAAAATTCACACTTTAAAACATTTTGCTTGTTGGAGAGGCTCAGGTGTCGAACACAGCATTAAAACAAAGGCATATGATTAGAACTTCTCTAAATAATAACTGCCCATGTATGCTACAGTTCCCTTCCCAAGTCTGATGTCATCGCTTTGTGGTAGTGCCGTATTGCATTTACAGAGGGCCATACTGCACTATCTGATGGCACAGTTCATAAAAATGTTTGCTCTGGGAACTCTTGGGATGCTGGATGCTCATACTGTACTCCTTCAGTGCTAAACAGTAGCACATTAACTTGGTGTTCTCACTGCTTGCATGCTGTAGCCACGTTACCCCAGTAAATTCTCTGCATACAAGTATGGCTGCAATTTCTGTATAGCCTAAATAACACCAAAGTGCTTCTTTTCAATAGAGGTGTATACTGTACCATGTCCTTTGGCAGACGGTTCTGCCCCAAGTAAACTATTGGATGTTATTCACCTTTGAAATTAACTTGGCTCGGTACTACCTACTCAAACATGTGATGTATCCATGTGCACAATAATCTTAGACTATAGCCAGAACTGACTACTTCTAGAGCCAGGCATAGGGCCTGCTTCATGTGACAGAAGTCCCTTTCACAGCGTTCTGTCTGACGCTCCTTCTCAGGCTTTCTCTTTTTTGTTTGATCACTGAAGGGAGCTGCAATTGTGTTAAAACTTGCAACAAACAAACCTCTTTTTTAATTTAAAATTTATTGAAAGTTTAACAAATACAATGGACAGGGCCAAGACATCCAGCACATTTAAACATATAACAGAACAGGTTACTTGACCCTGCCCCCACCCCCCCCCACCACCCCGACACAGTCCTCCCCACCCACACAGTCCAGAGGCTTGATAGTGCATAATAGCTAGTAGTCTGAAAATTAAATATTAAATAGTATATAACGTATGAAGCGCAGCCCAAATCCGTTCATATTTGGATTTGTTATTATTAATACTCGAGATAGTCTTCTCCACTCGGAGATTAAATAAAAACTCGCTTAGCCATTCAGAATAAGAGATAAGCTCAGTACTCTTCCAATACTTAAGGACCAATTTTTTAACTGACATAGAAATCAAGGCAATATGAAACTTACGCTTGTTGACAGAAATCTGGGAATAATCTCTGAGGATGCAAACCTCTGGGGTGAACAGATCCCTCAGCCCAAGGAGTGGATCAACTTTGTCCTTTATAGCCTTCCAAAGGGGTAATATCTTGGGACAATCCCAAAAAAATGTGAATTATGGAGCCTTCTCCTTGGGCACACCTAGTGCATATATTGGAGGGGACCATTCCCCATTTGACCAGTTTCTAGGGATAATGATAAAGGTTGTGGAGAATATAGAACTTCATTAGGTGTAACCTATCTTGTGTTACAAAGTGATGGCAGTTATTCCAAATAACCATCCAGTCTCTATCCCAGTGCGGAAAGAGATCAGACCAAAACTGTGTAGGACCAAACAGGTCCGGAAAACACCAGTCATACGAGATATTATACATTTTAGAAATACTCTGGGGGGTATTAGCAAGCGGGCCCAATTCCGACAGGAAAACAAATTTATAAGATAGAGGGATGCATCTCCAAACTTTTTATTGAGGAGGTGCCTAAGCTGAAGTACCCTAAAATAATCACTACCCTTAAGGCTGAATTTTACCACTATATCTACAGCAGATAACCAGGTACCATCCTCCTTAAGAAATGAAGACACCCTTCCATCCCCCAATCTAGGTAACCATCTAGGAGATAACATTTTATTATCTATTTTAAAGGTAGGAGAGTTCCAAATCGATTGCTCCTCATCCAACCAATTTTTATATTTTAGAAATCTGCACAACTGTGAGTGGATCTTGATAGAAATTCTAATTGTGGTATCTTTTAATTCCTTTGGTATAGAGGCGGTATTAAGGAACAGTAATACTGGGAGGGATATATTTGCCAGGCGAATCCTTTCCAGCTCTATTTTAAGCCATGCGGGAAGATAAGCAGAGGGATTCGGGTCCAACCACCTTAGATATTTAGCCGCACTACAGGCCCAGTAGTACATACATATGTATGGAAGCCGTAAACCACCTTTAAACTTGGGCGCTATGAGCTTATAAAAGGCTAACCTCGGCTTCTTTTTGGACTATATGAAATTACCTATCGAACTCTGGGCTTTTTTAAACCATCCATTTAGTAAACAATATTGAGTAGCTGAAGAGGATATAATAAGTGTGGGAGAACGTTCATCTTAACCAAGTTAACTCTTCCCCACAGAGAGAGATAGGCAGAACCGACCATCTGGCCAAGTCTAAGGCCACAGTAGACACTAACGCCTCCAGATTGTACTTAATGGTACTCTGCATATCCCTCATTAACACAATGCCCAGATATCTCAAGGAATCTTTGGACCAGGCTAGGTCTAGGGCAGTAATATCATTCTTAAAAACGTTGTGATTTAAAGGAAAAACAATCGATTTCCCTACATTTAATTTATAATTTGATAATTGACTGAATTGCTCAATAATGTCCAACATGGCCGGGACAGATGACTCTGGATAAGAAAGGTGTAAGAGGAAGTCATCCGCATATGCAGCAACTTTAAGCTCAATCCCAAGAATAGTAATCCCCTGAACCTTCGGGGATGAAATAAACTTACGGATTAATGGTTCCAGGTAGAGATTAAAAAGTAAAGAAGAAAGAGGACAACCCTGCCTGGTTCCAGAGTGTATGGTAAAGGGCTTGGAAATTACACCATTCTCCGAAATCCTAGCAGTCGGATTCTAGTAAAAGGCCCTTATCCAAGATTGGAATTGTTGGGGGAATCCAAAGGAGTTTAATGTTTGAAGTAAAAAACTCCAGTTGACTCTGTCGAAAGCCTTCTCGGCGTCCAGAGAGACCAATGCTACTGGAAAGGTGGCATCCCTGGACACTGAGAAGACATGTGAGAGAGTCCGGAGATGATCTGCGGAAAATCTACCTTTCATAAAGCCCACCTGGTGTGATCCAATTAGGTCAGAAGAACCAGACTGAGCCTCTCCACCAATATTTTTGTTAAAATTTTTATATCCTGGTTCAACAGTGATATGGGTCTATAACTCTCAACATATTCTAAATCTTTATCCACTTTTGGAAGAAGCACAATAAGTGCCTTGAATAGAGAAGGGTCAGTTTGCACACCTGATAGGATATAATGAAAAAGAGAAAGGAGATGAGGGGTAATTTGTTCTTTAAAACACTTATAGAAATTTGCAGTAAAACCATCTAATCCAGGTGATTTATCTAAAGGCAGACCCTTTATTGCTTCCAGGACTTCCAATTCCATGATAGGAGCTACCAGTGCCCTACATTGAGACTCCGAAAGACAAGGTAAATGGGCTTCCACAAGATAGGAGGAAAGAGTAGAGGCAGAAGGAGGATTAGGCATTTAACCATAAAGATATTCATAATAACTGACAAACTCTGAAACAATCTCGTGAGGATTGGATTTAAGAGCTCCGTCAGTTCTAAAGCAGATCAGGGGGATGAAGCAGGCAGACTCGAGTTGTTTAATTCTCTGGACCAAGAGTTTACCCGTTTTTTTCCCCGTGGTCTATGTAAGAGGCTTTTATACATAGGATAGCAAATTCCACTCTCTCATTAAGCATAGTTAAATAGGAGTCCCGCAGCTTTGCCAGTTCTTGTTTAATCTCATCAAGTGGATTAGATTGTAAATTAACCTCCAACATTCTAATCCAGGTTAACACTTCCCTCTGCCTCACCTCCCACCTCCTTTTCCTTGCCACGGCCATCCCAATTAGAATGCCCCAGGGATATGCTTTAAAGGCACACCATAACACATCAGGCCTGGAGTCCTGTGTAGCATTCAAGTCAAAAAATTGTGTAATATGTTCCCTAACACGATCTCTGCTCTTGGGGTCCTTGAGCAGTTGGCCATTCAATTTACACCTAGTCTGACGCTTAGGCAAGGAAGTAAGGGCCAACTTGCAGAGCACAACAGAGTGATCAGAAGGCGAGCATGACTGGATAGTAGAGCTTGTCACACCCGGTAACAAAGCCTGAGACAGTAGGAGGTAATCGATGCAGGATGAGGATCTGTGAACAAGGGACACAAAAGTCTTTTCCCTGTTCATGGGGTGTAAAACCCTCCATATATCACACAGTCCCAACCTGTCTGTCAGCTCATGTATTGCCTGTTGTGCCGGGGAAAGAGGAACCGAGAGAAAGCTAGTGCGGTCTTTACCAGGATCCATCACTAAGTTCCAGTCCCCCCTCTAAAATTATTGTGGAGGGTAACAAGGAGAGAATATTGTTGAGAAGTCTCATGAAAAAAAGAGGGTCATCTTTATTAGGGCCATAGATGCTTCCTAAAACAACATCCATGGAATATAAAGTGGCCTTAACCAGAATAAATCTCCCATAGGGGTCTTTGATTTCCTGGATAACCTGAAAAGGGATACCCTTGTTAACGAGAATTAAAACCCCACAGCTACTAGAAGTTCCTTGGGCTGAAAAGACCTGTCCAATCTGCATCCGTCTCATCTGAATGGCTTCCGAGTCAAGTACATGAGGTTCTTGAATAAAAACGATATTAGCACATAGAATGTCTAAGTGCTTCAGTATCTTATATTGTTTAATTTTTTTACGGGCCCCTTTAACATTCCATGTTGATAAACAAAGTTCCTTAGCCATTATACCATTTCAATGAATAAGAACAACACCTGAAATCACCGACTACCATAACTACAAACCTCAACCAGCCTACAATGGACTGGTAGACCCCCAAACATTCCTAAGAACCCCACCCCACCTCCACCCCACCACCAACCTCCCTTAAGCTAAGCAACAAAGACAGGACCCAAAATACTAAACCCTAATACCCCCAACCTCCCATCCCCCATTATGCCTCGCATCGCTAATGCAGCACTCCTCCAAGAACCACTCCCCACCCACCCCATCCGAACTACCTCATAAAACCCAGCAATGAGGGAATAAAGGGACAAGACCAATTCAGTGCATTTATGTACCATGCAAACAACTAAGCCATCTGTGAAAACCCCCTTTTAAAAACGGCGGGTGACACTCACACATATCACAAGTCCTGTCCATTATTCTACACCTTTCGATAATGGATAACTTTCCTAAAACTGTATATCACCATACAGGATACCTCCCCTCCATCACCTCCCCTCGAGACCACAAAGCCAGAAACAGTAAATTTCACCACCCCCATATACAAACAACAGCGAGTTTCTTCACTTACAACAAACAAGAAAGGGAGTGAGAATAAAAGGAAAGAAAGAGAGGGGAATAATACTAACAAGAATAAGGAGTACTAAAAGTCGAGAGGCTCCCGGTGGCGAACCGGAATTTCCACAATCCTAAGGAGCAATACTGCACCTGTCCAACCTTAGGAAAGATGTGTTAGAGAAAAGCCTACTCCATCCTAAAGCACACACTGTGCAACTGGCATCGATATGTATCCCAGCTACCACCAACTCTGCCTTGCAAGAACATCCCTCCTAATAAAACTACCAACAGTCCAACAACTATTTGGATGAATACCAGGGTAATGCTCCCCTCTAGCAGCCACCAATCGCAAGAACTACAACTCCACCTTCCCCAAACACAAACCCTGTGTTTCCTCATAAAGCTATAGAAGGCTAAAAAAAAAAAAAACCCGGTAAGATCCATTACGACATTTATAATCAGGGCCCCTACTTTTCTGCAGCACAGTGGGACCAAATTCTGCGGCAAGACTACCATTTGTTGCAGAACTTCTGAGGCAGTGGCTTGTAATTTCTACGGAATTTCTGCAGCACTAACAAACTACCACGTCACAGTGTCAGCTTGTCATCCTGACTTCACGTTCATGGCAGTGGTTATAGCAATCAGGATGGTGGAAAGCACAGTAACACTAGTTAAAAAAATAACAGACTTATAAAAATAATGTTATGCCTAAAAAGGCAAAACAAATATCTCTCCCTTAAGGTCCTAGCCTGTTGCATAAATGACATATGCAGAGGGGATCTTATGTGATAAATAAGGTATTTCTATATGCATGCTATCTATCCCACTAATGAGGTTTGCACTGTCTATCACATATATTTGTATGTGCTTTCTACACCACTCATGGAGGTTCCCACTGTTCGCTGATGACGCAAAGCTCTGTAACAGAGTAGACACACCAGAGGGTGTAGACAGAATGAGAAGTGACCTGCAGAAGCTTGAAGAATGGCCAGGGGTTTGGCAGTTGAAATTCAATGCAAGGAAGTGCAAAATAATGCATATGGGGCACAAAAACCCTGGCACAATATATCAGTTGGGGGGGGGTGAGGATATAGCATGCACCAAGCAGGAAAGGAATCTTGGGGTTATCATCTCTGATGACCTCAAGGTAGGGAAACAGTGTGACAAGGCAGCAGGTAAAGCAAATATGATGCTGGGATGTATAGGCAGGGGCATCACCAACAGGAAAAGGGAGGTCATAATTCCGCTATACAAGACACTAGTGAGGCTCCACCTGGAGTACAGTGTACAGTTCTGGAGACCATACCTACGTAAGGACATAAACAGGGTAGAGAAGGTTCATAGGAGGGCAACAAAGATGGTGCATGGATTGCATCACAAGTCCTATAAAGACAGGTTGAAGGAACTGAACATGTACTCCCTGGAGGAGAAGAGGGAGAGATGGGATATGATAGAGACATACAAGTATCTTACAGGGAGGAACAGGGTGCAGGAATACACTATTTTTAAGCGAAAAAGATGTTCCAGGACTAGAGGGCATGGGATGAAGTTGGAGGGAGGACGATTCAGAGGAAACATGAGGAAGAATTTCTTCACAGAACGGGTGGTGGACAAGTGGAACACCCTGCCAGAGGAAGTGGTGGGGGCCGAAACAATCACGGGATTTAAGAATGCATGGGATAGACATAAATGAATTCTGGAGGTCAGGGGTAAGGGGCAACAGACTTCTAGGAAAACAAACTGAACTTACAAGCTCAAATGGGCAGACTGGGTGGGCCATAGGCCCTTATCTGCCGACATTGTCTATGTATCTATGTGTCTATGTACTGTGTATCACTTGTATATTTATATGCATTCTGTAACATACATACAGATATGTGCGCTCGCGTGTGTGTGTGTGTGGTGAGAGAGACAGAGATACTGTGTGTGTGTGTGTGTGTGTGTGTGTGTGTGTGTGTGTGTGTGTGTATATATATATATATATATATATATATATATATATGTATATATATATTATTTATTTTTTTAATTTCCATGAACTTGCATCCTCATTCATACATGTCCCATTGGAAATGGAATAGAGGAGTTATTGCAAAAGTCATTTTTCGTATCAACCTGCTTTCCCTGACACACTGCGTGACACCATCAGGCCATGACATACATGTGAACCAATTGTGAGATACAGCTCTCCGGCCCATCACAATGTGTCCACCATGTGACAGAACACTGCACCATACCTTCCCAGCCTCCGAGCAGTGATGTGTTCCACCAATCCTTGTGCTGCCCAGCCAGCTCCCAGAGCTAATCTCTGAACCTGAGTTGCTGGCACGGAAACACAGCATTCTGCCCTCTGGCCCAACAGCTGTCCCTGCACATAACATTTCTCAATAACTTTTAGGTGATTCTATCAACCAATAACAATACGTAATCAACAACCCTGGCAAAAATGCGTACAGTGCAATTATTTATTTAACAGGTCTATTCTTTCAACAGGTCTACACATTATTATATTTCACTTTTCTGGGCATAATTACTTTATTTTTCTTAAAAATTTAGACAGTTTAATTCATTTTACCAGTTATTCATTTCAGATAGCGTCACTATACCTTAAAGGCACAAATAGGTTTGTACAAAGTGAGGTATGGACTAAACAGGTCTATGTTATTGACAAGGTTTTGTTTAAGTTGGCCCTAGTGCAACAATGTAAGACTGAAAATTGTATTAGGCTGTAGTGCAGGTTGAGCAAATATCACCATGCATGATGTGATGTGCCACCGTCTCTCGCAGTGGGAGCTGTGGAAGATAAGTGACTGTTCATTCCTATTGCAGAAGGCAGCCATTTGATTAGCTAATGTATGATGTTATAGCAATGATAACATCACATTCTAAACATATGGGGGGTTTTGGATATAAAAAGAGGGTAAGGGAACCAGATTCTATGTATAAACAGAAATATTAATAAAAAATCACCAAGAAGAGTGAATTCTGTGGCACCGCAGAAGTTCTGCGGTAGATTGCAAGTTCTGCACAAAATTCTGCGGCCGCAGAATTCTAGGGGCCTTGTTTATAATCCTTGAAATACCCCAAATGTATCAGCATCAGTCACAAGCCGGTCACCTGATCTCCCCTGACCAGGACCAACGACCGAAAAAGAGCTCCTGCTCACCGACCACAGAGAAAGAAGGGAGAGACAAAGCAGTACTCACGTATTGTAAAAGCAAAATACAAACACCGACTTACCCTGTGGCTTGATACGAACACGCTGGACCTCTATTACGGGAAGCTCAATCCAGAAATGCCCCATTGAACCATAAGGACCTCCATGATCCCCAAAGTAGTGCCCCTGAACAATCCCAAGCACCACCCCCTAATACCACTAACCGCAGGTATCCCAACTGTACCCCTTACCAATCTCCTCATGAGTTCAAAATAAACCTAATTATCTGAAACTGTAAGGTACAGCTACTTTCCCCTCATAGAGCCAAAATAGAAAAACAATCAGTAAATGTCACTTCTGGACCAGTAAGCAATATAAACAATATGTCCATATAGTACATTACATCTCGAACTTCCCGAATAGTCCCCACGGATAACCCCCGTGATATTTAGGAACCTTTAAAGAGATCTGGCATATCTTTCTTTAGTCCGTCTGATGCTGAATCATGATCCTCATATGAATGCCACTGCCCAGATATCTGCACCTGTAACTTGGAGGGATACAGCATTCTAAATTTGAGACCAACTGCCAGGAGCTTCTTAACCACCGGGTAATAAGCAGCTCTACGCTGTCTGACAGTGGTAAGTCCTGAGTAACTCTAACTCTAATTCTCACTCCTTCCCACTGAAGATCTTGAATGGTCTTCAATTTAGCAAAGAAATGCTGTTTCTCGAGATAATTGAGAAAGCGAAAGATTAACGGTCTAGGAGGGGTCCCGCTGGAGGCTTAGATTGGAGAGCTCTGTGGGCCCACTCTATAATATAGAGGGGGCCATAAGGAGAGTGCCCTGTGATCTTCTCAATGAATTTTCGAACAAACAAGACAGCATCTTGTCCTTCCTCCATCTCCGGTAATCCAATAATAACAGCGTTATTTCTGCGGCTTCGCCCTTCATGGTCCTCAAGCTTTTGCTCCATCTTGGTAATTTCTTGCCTAAGAATAGCCACTTCGGGATTCTGCTTGTCTACGTTCCGCTCCAATGAGGTAATACGAGCCTCAGCATCTGATGTTCTCATTGCTATATCTTCGATAGCTTGTGAAAGGGCTTTAAATTCTGAGGTAAGATTTCTGAGCTCCTCTTTGAATGGCTGAAATTTGGCCAGGAAACCAGCCAGCGTTCATGGCTCTTGCTCTGGGCTGGAGTGTGCTGTTGCCTGCGCCATACCTGTGATACCAGCTCATGGCTTTTTAGCGGCCTTCTCAGGGGTGACTGGGGGTGTGTGTGTTTGGGCTGGGGCTTCTTCATTTCAGCCTCCATTCTTTGCCGATCACACCAAAATCACTTCTCAGGCACTTCCCACACCAGATAAAGGCTTTAGACAGGCTCTCAATGTTATTGGACTCAGGAAATTATGTAAAAAAGACAGTGGTGGGCAGGAGAGAACGGGAAAGCATCTTCTCAGGCCTGCTGCATCACGTGATCCCTCAAAATACCCCACAATCCCCAAAAAGGCTTGCACTTGTTTCTTGACTGTGGGCTTGGGCCATCTCTGCCCTTCTCAATTCTCTTGTCTATGGCTATAGTGGTAGAGATAGCATGGATTTCTTTAGAAGCAAGGTTAAATGCCTTATGGATGGGTACTGACATTCTTCTTGCTTAGTCAAACTTGGCATACTCCTAACTCCTGTTTCCTCTACAAACACTTTTGTTTCTGTGGCATGCAGTGTCAGCATGTCAGCCATTGGCTTTAAAAGTAATGCCATTTGCCCATAGGGAGCAGTTCCTCATTGGCAGTATCCTCCTGGGAAATCAGTTCCTCCTCTTCCTTTTCAAATGCATTTCCAGGAGGAAGATTAGAGGACACATCTAAAGCAGGCTCTTCAAAAGTTTGTAGTGTTTTGAAAAACTACCATATATGTACAATGCCCTCTAAAGAGGGCATGTCTTTTTTACTTTTCAGGCAGAGGGACCCACAGATGCTTTCTCTTCCCAGCCATTATGCTGGGCTGATGTTCAGAATGTCTTTTTATTCCATCACAGCAATCCCAGCTGGGAGCCTTCACTCTTTGCTATAAGAATGTATTGCAGCCTTTTTTGTTCTCTCATTGGGTGCCAGAGACATCTGCCCTTTACCACCAGAGTCCTTTGCAGCATTTGTAAGTCTCCTTGGGCACCCGAGACTGCTGCAGAGAAAAGATCCAGAGCCATGCAAAGTGTACTTTCTATCTTCAGTGTTACCTTTCTTCATATTTATTTTCTAAACCTGTTTTATACTTGAGTTCTCCAGTGATGATGTGGAAGTTGATGTAGACTGAAACTGCCAATAACCTGCCCTTTTTATGACTGTGGGCATAGCCCGGCAGGTGTTTTGCATTCAGAAAAGGGCTGATGTCATTTTTGCTACCAAACAAGATGATACAGTGTTAAAAATAGATTCCTCTGC
Source organism: Neoceratodus forsteri (assembly GCA_016271365.2). Taxonomy (NCBI): domain Eukaryota; kingdom Metazoa; phylum Chordata; order Ceratodontiformes; family Ceratodontidae; genus Neoceratodus; species Neoceratodus forsteri. The sequence continues at coordinate 1,521,412,885 of CM028130.1, read as the reverse complement.
TGAAGCCTCATTCCTAGGCTGCCTATGTGTGTATAGGAAGCTGTAGAGCACTATTTTTCCTCTGGCTTGAGGAGTTAATTGAGCACACAGAAAGTTAACTACTGAACCATACGTCCAAACTCTCTGGTAAAAATGAAGTTATCATTCTCAGATATATTAACCTGAACTGGTTAGGGAAGTGCAAAGCCTCATCCGTCTCCAAAATTCAGAGCCATAATCTGCATCAGCTGATCACTACACCCATTAGAGTTGCTCCTCACTCAATCTCTAGTACCCTGATCGACTAGGTACTAGCAAATCGTACCAAACACCTTCAAGCTGCTGGCACACTCGCAGATGCTATCACTGACCATTCCCCTATCTTCTATATCTGGGGCTTGGCTGTACCCCCTCTTCACAACCTCGTTACATCACTTTCTGGATTATGCTCAGATATACAGCAATTTCTATGTGACATATCTAACATTGACTGGTCCAGTCTTTACAGTGCCAATGATGTACAGTCTGCCTTCAGCATTTGTCTGACAGAATTCATGGCACTGCAGGACCTACACTCCCCTCTCATTACCCATAGAATTAAGGGGAAACAAACCAGATGGCTAAAAAGGGAACTACTTGCTAAGCTAAGAGCAAGTGACAAGAGGTGGAGCCACTTTAAGTCTTCTGGTCTGCCAACAGATTATAACACCTACAGGCAGCAGCAGAATGCCTGCAAAAAAGAAATAAAAACAGCCAAAGGCTCATACTGCAAAAGCTTACTAGTGAATGCTTTGGGTGACCCCCCAAAATTCTGGTCACACATAAAAACCTTCCTGGGGTCTACCCGCTTCACCACCCTAAATGACACTGGTCCTCAACGGTACTCACTGTAACAATCCTCAGACCATAGCTAACTTTTTTAACAATCAATTCTCAGATCTAAATAAATACACATCCTCCTTCCATGCCTCACAACACCACTGCCCTCCTGCAACTTCCTGCCAAGAAGTCATTGGCCCCCTCCTTCTACTTTAAGGCTATCACTCGACAGGAAGTCTCTAAACTACTTAGCTCAATCTCAGACAGCTCAGCCACAAGCTGGGACAGTCTTGAACCCAGACTACTAAAAATAGCAGCCCCACTCATTGCTGCTCCCTTAGACAACATTTTCACACTCTCTGTATGTCATAATAGTGTCCCTGATATATGGAAAATAGCCACGGTCACTCCTGTCTTCAAAAAGGGTGACCCAAAAGACCCATCTAACTACAGATCCATTGCCATTCTCTCGGTTCTGAGCAAAATTCTGAAAAAATTCGTTGCTGCTCAAACCATCAAATTCCTTCTCAAAAATGACATTCTTACAACTGACCAGCACGGTGTCTGCAAGGCCATAGCACCTCCATGGCCCTGCTTAAGTTTACTAGTGACACACTCACTGCTTTGGACTCAGGTCTTCTAATTGGAGCTGTTTTCATAGACATGACAAAGGCCTTCAACTTGGTGAACCACTCCATTCTCCTTGCCACCCTGAAGTCTTTGGGCTTCGTGTATAATGTTGTCAACTGGTTCAATAGTTACCTGTGAAACAGGGTCCAAGCTGTAAAACACAATTCAGCCTAGTCTGACCTGTCAACAGTAAATATTGGTGTACCACAAGGCTCAATTTTTGAACCACTGCTATTTTTTTATATTTATCAATAACATCACCTCCAATCTTACTGCCACCTCCTCCCTCCTCTATGCTGACGATATAGTCCTATATATCAGAGCGAAAAACATCTCTGACATCAATCTGTGGCTCTCCACTGACTTTAAGCACAAGCAAGCCTGGTTCTCACATCACAAACTAGTCCTTAATGAGGCCAAAATCCAATCCATGCTATCTGGGACAAATTTTAAACTCAAAACCTGCCAAAATAATTTCATGGTCTTGTGCCTGGATGGCTCCCCTATTGGTTCAGTGACTTCATTTAAGTACCTAGGGATAACACTGGACTAATCCCTAAACTTTGATTTTCACATCCAGAACTCATGTAAATCTAGCAACTCTAAATTAGGTATAGCGTACCGGACCAGATATGCACTAACCCCTGCAGCGAGGCTTGCCATTGCTCATGGTATTTTACTGCCCACCCTTACATATGGAGTTGTGACCTGTGCTACCATACCTAAATCCAATCTCCATAGATGGGACATCACCTATAATATCTGTCACTATACCTCCTCCTCCCATCGGTGGAAGCACCACTGCCTCCTCTGTTCAGATCTAAACTGACTGTCACCAAATGCTGCTAGACTTACTCCCATGGGTCGACTGATGACAGTATTATGCGGTCTCAAACTCCAAAAACCTTAGCTGATCTACTTGTTCCTCAGATGTCGGCTATGACCTACGCTCAGCTGAAAATTCCCTTCTATGTGTCCCGAAAAGTAACACCACCAAAGGCACCAATGCTTTTGCCCACCATGCTCCTCAGCTATGGAACTCCCTTCCTGTAGTGAACTGCCAAGCACCCTCACATAACGCCTTTAAAAAGCAGCTCTGTAGCTACCTCATCTCCTCTAATCAATGCCTTTGCTTCAACCCCTCCTTAGCACCTCTCCTTCTCTCACCACTGTGCACTTGATCTGCTCTCTACCTACTGCCTTACACTTAATCCTCCCCTGCCTGTCTACTTGTCTTCCCTCCCAACTTGATGTGCTTCTCCTCTTTGGCTTGTTATCTCAGATCCTTTGCCTTGTCCTACTATAACTAATTCTCTACTCCTTTGATCTTTGTAATCATGGTCAAAAAGCTCCTACTTGCAATACTCTGTGCCTTATCTCCCAAACCATGTGAATATGTTTCTCCCCTAAGGATCTGCCTATCATATGTTGTTTTGTAATTTTCCCAGCTCATTATACCTGATAGTTCCTTGCAAGTATGTGGTTGTTTGTTTTCAATGAACCTCTCGCCGAACTTTGCTTCATGATAATTCCTTGCAAATATGTGATCTTTATCCTGCACCTGCCAACAAATTGCCTTAATGCAAGTTTTGTCATGAATCACACTGTTTCACACTTTGCTCTCATTGCCTTGCTTGTATTTTAACTGTGAAACCTTGTCTTATTTCTGTGTTTTATGTAATTCCACTCTGTAACATCCTGGATTGTGCCTGAAAATAGTCATTTCTATGGCTAGCGCACCTACCCAGTAAACAAAAACAGAATGAATGAATAAATAAATAAATTAATTAAAAGTTATCTTCTGGCAGTCATTCTGTGTTAGATTACCAGTGGACATTACTGACATAATAGAAAGCTATTGGAAGTAGAATGGGTTAAACACTTCCTGGCGCTTTCTGCATAACAAATAAGCTCTGTTGTTCCCCAAAGCCCCTATGAACATCTCATTAAGCCATTTGACACCACCATCCTAGCAGCAGTCATTCTGCTACTTTGCAGGACATTCTATAGTAAGAGTCCCAGTGTTGCGTGTTTCCAAATAATACACAAACTTCATTTTCTCAGGCAGGCAGTTCTGGGCTACTGTTTATATTCTACTGAATGTTCTTAACTTGCAACTTGTGACTATAGGTATCTACAATTGAATGATAATAACCACATTTGCTTCACTTGCACATACGTAGGCATGTGTGTGTCTAATTTTTGTTTGACTTATGTTACACATAGAATCTGATCAGTTTATAACATGCCATATTGTGATTAAATGAAGTGATAAATGGGGGCTTTGATTTCTTTTACAAATTAATTTTTTGTGACCATGGATATACTAAAATACAAATTTCTCAATAAAATGTTTAAAAATAAGGAGTTTAACAATAATTTAGTTGATGCGTTGTAAAGAGCTGCTCCCTGGAACATTACATGGTTTGGTGGAGGGCTGCCACAAGCAAAATGGGACTTTATGGATGGGGAGCCCATGGCAGCAGAAGAGGCATGATGGCATTAAAAGCTTAATGGTGTGGGTGTAGAGGCACCAATATTTAGGCATGACTTTGGTAGAGGACTAAGTGTGACTTGGGGGTTGGGGAGTGAGTCTTGGTATTTTTAGCATAATGATTTTTTGAAACTTCAATCTTCAATGGGTTAGACTCTGCATCCATCTGTACAGTATGTCACTAAGCCACATGCAGTGGGGTATGGGTAAAAACCAGATCACCAAACCTGGACCAGAGCTGTAAAATCTGGGCTGGGCACAGCTTGTACAAATATTGCAGATTCACTCACTCCAGATGATCTGATCTGGCTTTTACCTATTTGATCTGGTCCTGATGGTTCCATTTTCAATCATGTCAAGGAAAGGTTGAAAAACAGACTTCAAGGAGCAGACCAGATACGTAAAAGTCAGACTAAACAGTGCAACCAGAGTGACTGGACCAGTAGCGTTTGTACAAGTTGCACCCAGTATGGCCAGTTTGGATTTTTACAGAACTGCTGTGGTTGAGGTCTGTCAGTCCAGATTTTAATCAATCAGTCTTTATTTTAGACTGAAAGGTACGTGAGCAAAAATGCCCACTTACACAAATGTTTAGTTTAGCATGAAAAGAGAACAGAACACCAGGTCAAACAATTACATAGTAAAACACAGTATAAACAGGTCTAATACAGAGATGTCTCAGAACAGGACAATCAGGAGCTTAAAGGGCACACAGGCAGAAAGTAAGGAGAGAGAGAAAAAAAACAGAGGAAAGAGTAAGGATTGCAAACAGTTAAAGGGCCAGAAATAAGACATGATTGGAGTGGTGCAGTGCAGTGGCTGTGGAGCAGCAGTCTTCTGGGAGATGTTCTGGAGGATGCGGTGTTGTCCCATCTGAAGGCACCTCTCTGGGCTGAGGGAGGAGGTTGCTCATCTCCAGGCTGAGTTGGCCAGGATTTGTGGGACCTCCTCTTCCATCCAGGGACCACCAGTGCCGCTGCCGTTGCCTCAGAGGTTGCCAAGAAAGAGGAGCGGTTGGACCACAGTGGGCTCAGGGAGGGTGAGGGTGGTGGAACAGAGGCACATCCCTCCAGTTGTACCTCTCCACAATTCCTATGCTATTCTGGCAAAATGTGGTTCCTCTATGGAGGCACCCACAGTGGAGACCAAGGAGGATGCTGGGAACCTCCACAAAGGAGACCCACAGGAGGGTGGCAGGGGACCCTGCAGGGGAAGGAAACAACTCCTGGTGGGGGACTCCATGGTTAGGAAGGTAGAACTGGGGGAGGAAGGGGAGAGGGAGGTAAGGTGCCTGCCTGGTGCCATGGCTTGGAGGGACAGGGAGCGAATCCTCAGGATTGCCGGAGCAGCTGCACAGGGGAGGGAGCTGGATGTCATTATCCACCTAGGGACAAATGACCTGGCCAAGAAAGGGATTAGAGAAGTGCAGGAAGAGTTTGTGGAATTGGGGAGGGGCCTTAGTCAAGTAGCACGCACGGTAACCTTCTCGGAGGTGCTACCCACCTATGGCATAGGAGATGCTAGGGTGTTCTGCACCAAGGGATTCAATCAGTGGTTGAAAAACTGGTGTGGAGCTCAGGGATTTGGCTTCATTGGGGACTGGGGGTCCACCTGGAGTGATGCAAGCCTATACTGGCATGATGGGCTGCATCTGTCCAGGAGGGGAACCAGGATCCTAGGTGTTAGGTTTAAATGCTTCATTGCAGCTTTTAAACTAGCCAAGGGAGGCACTGGAAAGGAGCAGGAAAATCCTAGCCCCCCCAAATAATCACGGTAGTAAGTGCAGCAAACACCAACATAGAGGTGTCGATAGGGATAAGGGCAGGGTAAATGGAGAAAGTGACAAAGGCAAGAAGGACAGGGATGGGGCAAAGGGAGTAAGGCCATCAGGAAATGGAGGTAATGAGTACCAATGCCCGTAGTCTGGGCAACAAGCTCCCTGAGCTGATGGCCTTAATGGAAGAGGATGCCTGTATATCATAGCAGTCACAGAAACATGGTACACAGAGAACCATGACTGGGATGTTAACATACCAGGGTACATAACCTACAGGAGAGACAGGCAGGGAGAAGAGGGAGGAGTAGCTCTCATGTAAAGGAAGGGATAAAAGCAACTGAACAAAAGAGTAAACAAGGAGGAGAGGAGGCACTGTGGGTCACCTTGGAGACTGGAAAGGGCACCACAATCCGCACAGGGGTTGTGTACAGACCCCCATGTCAGGGGGAAGGAATGGACAAGGATATGATAGAAGGCATTCTTAGAATGGCAGATAAAGGGGAGATACTGTTGATGGGAGACCTGAATATGCCAGATGTTAACTGGAGCACATTTGCTGCAGCCACATCCAAGAGCAGGGCCATTCTTGATGCCCTACAGGTGGCAGGCATTAGACAGCTAGTTTCAGAACCTACTCGTGAGGGAGCAATCTTAGACCTCATACTTTCAAACGGGGGCAGTGAGAGGATCTCAGATCCAAAAGTGGGTTGCCATCTGGGGACAAGTGACCATCAAACAGTGTGGTTCACGTTAAACTCAGCTACAGAGTCAAGCCATACAAAAGTGAGGGTACTGGACTTTAGGAGGGCTGACTTTGGCAAGATGGGAGAGTGCCTCAGAAAAGCACTAGCAAACAGGCTAGAAGGAGGTGTGGAGCAACAATGGGAATTATCAAAACTGCCATCACAGAGGCAACAAGCCTTTGTGTGAAGCAAATAAACAAATCAAAATGAAAGAAAAAGCCACTATGGTTCTCAAAAGGTGGCTGTGAAAATCAGGAAGAAAAGATAGCATTCCGGAAGTATAAGGAAACACAGAAGGAGCAGGACAGAGCTGTACCAGTTAAGGCAGAAGGAAGCAGGAGGGAAGTCAGAATAGCAAAGGCCCAAACTTGAGGAAAGATAGCCAACTCAGTTAAGAAGGGATAAAACCTTTTATAGGTACATCAGCGACGAGAAAGACAAAGGGAGGGATAGTGAGGCTGAATAGAATGAGAAGGTGGGTGGGCAGAGGGACAGTGAAAAGCAGGAATACTGAACGAATATTTCTGCTCAGTATTCACAAAAGAGGGGAAGTGCCTCATCCAATTAACAGAAGCACTCTTGATAGGGGGTCGATCCCAGTCCTTTCACAGAAGAAAGGGTTCTGCAAGAACTCCTAAAACTGAAGGTGGACAAAGCAATGGGTCCTGATGGAATTCACCCAGAATTCTAAAAGAATTAAGGGGAACTAGATGAAACCACTGGCTACTCTTTTAATAAATCATGGGAGGATGGTGTGGTACCCGAGGACTGGAGGAAGGCGGATGTGATTCCCTTCACAAAAGTGGGACCAAGAAGAAGCGAGGAAACTACAGACCTGTCAGTCTGACCTCTGTGGTAGGGAAAGTGATGGAGTCACTTCTGAAGGAAAGAATAGTTGAGTACCTAGAGGCCAGTGGAGCACAGGACCCAAGGCAGCATGGGTTCACAGCAGGAAGGTCATGTCAGACAGATCTAATAGATTTCTTTGACTGGGTGACCAAAGTAGTAGACCAGGGAGGGGCTGTGGACATGGCCTACCTAGACTTTAGCAAGGCATTTGACAGTCCCACACAAAGATTAATAGTCAAATTAACCAGCCTGGGAGTGGGACCCAGGGTGGTAGCCTGGGTAAAACATTGGCTGGACAACAGGACACAGAAGGTAATTGTAAATGGAGTCCATTCTGAAGAAGGGGGTTACTAGTGGGGTACAAGGAGTTCAGTATTGGGTCCAGTCCTTTTTAATGTCTTCATCAGTGACATTGCAGAGGGACTGGAAGAAAAGTATGCCTTTTGCAGATGACACAAAGATCTGCAACAGGGTTGGATACAGAGGCGTGGAAAGGATGAAAAGGGACTTGGCAAGGTTGGAGGAATGGTCAGAAGTATGGCAGCTAGGATTCAATGCAAAGAAGTGCAAAATAATTCACCTAGGAAACAAGAACCCAGGGAAGAATACACAATGGGTGGGAGGTAGTAACAACAACAAAAAAGAAAGGGACCTGGGGTAATCATATCAGATGACCTTAAGGTTAGCAAGCAATGTGAGAAGGCAGTAGGGAGGGCTGGGGTATACTGGGATGTATAGGAGAGGCATCAGCAGCAGAAAACAGGAAGTTGTTATCCCTCTGTACAGACAGTTGGTGAGACCCCATCTGGAGTACTGTGTCCAGTTCTGTAGACCCCATCTCCGCAAGTACATAGACAGGATAGAGGCAGTCCAGAGGAGGGCAACTAAAATGGTGCAGGGTGTGCAAGAGAAGCCGTATGAGGAGAGACTGCAAAGCCCAGAGCAAGAAGGCTAGGGCTAAGAAACCGAGCTGGTTGAGCAAGGAGGTCATGGAAAAGGTAAGGAGGAAAAGAGCTGCCTTTAGGAAATACAAGAAAACAGGGAGGGGGGAGGACAGAGAGGAGTACTTGACAGAATCGAAGGAGGTGACAAGGGCAGTAAGGGGAGCCAAAGCATCTACGGAACTCAGGCTGGCACAAGGCATTAAGAAGGGGGAGAAGGACTTCTTTAAGTACATCAGGGAGAAAAGGAGCTATAAGGTCCACATAGTAAGGATTAGGAAGGAGGGGGGTTGGGTGGAAGCAGGGTGCGATAAGGCGGAAGTACTAAATGAGTACTTCTGCTCAGTATTTACTAAAGAGAAGAGGGGTGACACCCAAGATGGGAGAAATGGCAGACCGGGGAAGTGGTGACAGATGGGGAAATCATGGAGGGCAGAGTTCGAGAGGGTTTGAAGGCACTGAGGGTGGACAAGGCGCCAGGCCCAGATGGCATCCACCCAGGGTACTGAAGGAGCTGGCAGAGGTCCTTGCAGGACCTTTTGAACCTATTTAATGCCTCACTACATTCGGGATGTGTACCTCAGGACTGGAGGATGGCTCATGTGGTGCCCCTCCACAAGAGTGGCCCCAAGGATGAACCGGGAAACTACAGACCAGTGAGCCTCACATCCATCGTGGGTAGCTAATGGAGACTATCCTGAAGGAGAGGCTGGTGGCCCTCTTAGAGGCCAAGGACTACAGGACAGCAGACAGCATGGCTTCATCGTTGCCGATCCTGCCAAACCAACCTGGTCGAGTTCTATGACTGGGTAACTGAGGCAACTGGACAGGGACATGCAGTGGATGTCCCTGTATCCGGACTTCAGTAAGGCATTTGACTCCAGTGCCACATGGAAGGCTGGTAAGGAAGTTAGTAGGCACAGGGCGAGGTGCAATGCTGGTGAGATGGGTAGGAAACTGGCTGCAGGGAAGGCAACAGAGGGTGGTGGTGGGTGGGAGCTCTCACACCCAAGGGCAGTGACAGTGTTGTCCCACAGGGCTCGGTGTTGGGACCAGTGTTGTTTGGGATATTCATTGCAGACATATCATGGGACATCAAGAGCAAGATCAGTCTGTTTGCTGATGATACCAAGGTTGGGCGGTGGTGGATGACCTAGGGGATGGCAGGGGTTGCAGGATTATCTGGCAAGCTTGAAACCTGGTCAGACACCTGGCAACTGGGCTTTAATGCCAAAAGTGCAAGGTGATGCATTTTGGGATGAAGAACCCAAGGAGGACTTACCAGCTAGGGGAGTGCAGCTAGCCCAGACAGAGGAGAGAAGGATCTGGGTGTGCTCATCATAGGGTCAATGAACAACTCGGCACAGTGTAGGAAGGCAGCTGCAAAGGCCAACAAAATGCTGGGTTGTATTGCAAGGGGTATATCTCGAGGAGGAGGAGGTGATTCTGCCACTGTATAGGTCATTAGTTAGACCACACCTGAGTACTGTGTGCAGTACTGGCGATCCGTATCTGAAGAGGGACATTAAGTTACTGGAGGAGTGCAGCGAGGGCGACAAAGATGATCAAGGGTCTGGGGACTTATCATATGAGAGGAGGTTGAAGGAGTTGAACATGTACTCACTGGAGGAGAGGAGAGCGGGGGACATGATTGAAACCTTTAAATACATGAAAGGAATAAACAAGACAGGTACAGAGGGGCTGTTCAAAGTAAGGAGGGAGGGCCACCAGGGGCCATGATATGAGACTGGGTGAGGAAGGTTCAGGAGGGAGATGAGGAGACACTTTTTACAGAGGGTGGTGGCTGGGTGGAATGCGTTACCTGCAGAAGTGGTATGCAGTAGAACAGTGGACTGCTTCAAACGAGGATGGGACAGGACAAGGGGAGGGTTAATGAAGGGAAGGGTGGAAGGAGGGGCAGCTGCAGAGATAAGGGGTGCTAGCTGCACATTCGAGCAGACTGATGAACCTCTAGGCCTTTATCTGCTGGCAAATTTCGTATGTTCAGATGTTCGTATGTTCAGAGACTAAAGGAGCTTAACATGTATACCCTTGAGGAAAGAAGGGAGAAGGGGACATGATAGAAACTTTAGTCACCTCCAGTGGAATCAACAAAGTCCAAGAGAGTAGCATCTTTCAGAAAAGAGACTTGCAAGAACAAGGGGACACAATTTAAAAGATAGAAGGAGGCGATTCAGGGCAATGTGAGGAAGTATTATTTCACAGAGAGGTAGTGGATGATGGAACAGCCTTCCTGAGGAGGCTGTGGGGTCTAAAACTGTGGGAGAATTCAAGAATGCATGGGACAGACATAAGGCAATTCTTGTGGGGGGTAGGAAGAAATAGGCTGTTGGTTAACTAGGATCTGCGGCCTATCCTGTAGGTAGGGAAATGGGCAGACTAGATGGGCCTAGCAGTCCTTATCTGCCGTCAAAGTCTATGTTTCTATGTTTCTATGATATACAGTAGAAAGGGGAAGCAAATAAATAACAGTGATCAATTTATAGCATGGGATATAGTTGGAGGTACAATTCAGGAATATGAACAGTTGGGTGATGTGTCAAAAAGAAGTGCAAGTCCTGTTGCACCCAGATCCTGCATGCTGACCTAGCATTCCTAATGCATGATCTGCCACAGCCCCAAACACCAGATCAAGGTTTGTGCACCCTGGCAGTCCTTCAACCAGGCCACACAGATTAGGCACCAGAAGAAGCTCGAAGCCCACTTGCTGGAGAAGTGGCTAGCTTTGATGGAAAAGGAGCTGCAGAATCTGCAGGAAAAATCTTCTTCTCCAACACCAGAACCCAAAAGGAAGAAAAAGGACAAGGAGAGGCACAGAGACTGGGATAGGTCTCCATCCACTTGGTAGCAATCATTGGGCACCACAGACACTGGAGGGACCTCCACTTTGGTAAGTACCCTTACTGCCAGGTCTCCTACTGCTCCAGTGGATCAGACCACAGCCTCCCTGCCTGCTTTACTCACAGTGCAGTCAGGGCTCTTCTTGGATGATGGAACCCCTGTTGTGCTCCCTAGGTCCATGTCTTCTTCAGGGTCTATTGCCAGCAGCCAGGCAACAAGTCACTCCCCAGCCCCACTGAGCAGCACACAGTCACAGATGGTAAACCAGACTCCAACTCCGCTGTTGTCTGCATGGCCCAGACCGATACATTGGATGTTAGCTCTTCTGATGTCTGCACTGCCTTGGCTAACACATCACTCCCTGGTTCCTCTTGGGACCCCACAGCTGGGGCTCTCCCATTGGGGTCTCAGTTTACCCCAGACGTCAAGGTAAGCCAGCTGCTGAACTTGCAACAGTCTTTTGAGTGTTCCTCACTCCCACTGACACAACCAGACCCTCCAGGCTTACCTGAAGATCAAGAGCCAGAGATGGGCACTAATCTGGAGGTCCCCCCCAACCAGGTCAGCCTCTTCCCGATTCGCCCACTGGGTCTATTGTTAACAACTCCAGGGACCTTCCATCGGGACCTCCTCAACCCAAGCCCCTTTTGGACAAGCAAGTTCCACCATCTTGGACTCTGGTTCTCCAGACGATGGTGAGTCTTCTGTCAGGTTCTATTCACACACCAACGTCAACTGACCCTTCACCATGTTACCCTTCACCAGATCAGGGTATATCTGGCACTCCAGACATTCCTCAAATACTGGACGGCCTTTCTTCAGGCCCCCAGGCATGGAATCTTCCAGTGCTGAACATTCCTGTGCCTGATCCAGTGCCAGCCCCTTCAAATGTCCCTACAGGGCAGTTGCCTGGTCCTTCTGGACCTTCTGCTGGGCCTTTGGCCCCACCTTCTGCCAGGCTTTCAGCTCCACTTCCAGCTGGACCTATGGGCAATGTTTCAGGCTATCTAGACCCACAATACCCAATGTACCCTTTGCTGGAGTATCCAACACCTGGTCATCAACCCCATTATGTACTGGGGTACCAGACACTGGGCTATGTCTAATCAAGAGTATACTCCTTCTGGCTTTCACTACTCATATCAGGCTTATGGATACTCTCAATATCAGATGCCAGGCTATCCATTATACCAGCCTCCTCCTCCATTACCTTCTCCTCAGCCTCAGCCTTTGCCTCCACAGCAGCCTCAGGCTGATATCCAGGCAGTGTTTCAGAGCCTGATTCAGGAGGACAGGACTCAATTAGCCTTAGCACTTGACTGCAGGAAACCAGTGGCAGCTTTTACTGCTGCCTCCTTTCTGACCCCTCGATAAGCCTCTCCTGTGGATTCCCACCTTTCTGGAGAAGGCTTCTCTAGACACCAAGTCAGGGATGAAAGTAAGTAAAAGTAAGTGAAACTTTATTTATTGAGCACCTTTCCAAAACTAAGGCCCTTTACAATCATAAAATCACATTATTTTCAAACAGTTTAAAAATCATAACATCCATAGACAGCTGCAGATCTTAAAAACTGTTAGAGAATGCTAAACAAAAGAGGTGGGTTTTAAACTCAGATTTTAAATTTGAGATGGTCAGGCATTCCCTTAACTGACAAGGTAGAGAATTCCACAGGGTAGGGACAGCAAAAGAAAAAGCATGTGCACCCGATGTTTTTAACCGAACCCTGGGTCTCTCTAGCAATCTCTCATTGGTGGATTGGAGTGAGCGGGAGGGGTAGTAGGGAGTCCGAAGATCTTGCAGATAATGGGGTACCTGTTCATGTGGGCTTTATAGGTCAGTAAATCAACCTTAAAGGTGATCTGCCACTGTACAGGCAGCCAGTGCAGCTCACGCAGCACAGGCATAATATGATTAGTCCCGGATATACCAGTCAGAAGCCTGGCTGCTGCATTGTGCACTAGCCTCAAGCAATAGATATCAAGCCCCAGAAGCCCTAGGTAGAGGGCATTGCAGTAATCAAGGCAGGCGGTCATGAAGGCGTGGACCAATGTAGGAAGGTCACCCCGGAGGAACCAAGTGTTTCAACCAGGCAATATTCCTCAGATGATAAAATGAGGATTTGACAACAGCAGATACCTGAGATTTCAGGGTCAAACCGCTATCAAAAATTACGCCCAGGTTACGCACGCGGTCTGAGGTAGTGAGCTGGATGCCATCAAGCCATAAGCTTGAGACCTGTGCAGCTCCCATACCCACCTCTGGGTGGACCGGGTCCACAACCAACACCTCAGTCTTATCCGGATTCTACCTCAGCCAGCTGGTGCTCATCCAGTCTTTGATCTCAGCTAGACAGTAGTCAAGCACTGAGACCGCATCATCCCGTCTGGGCATAAAGGACATATACAGTTGAGTATCATCTGCTTAACAGTGAAAACTCAAACTGTATTGCCTAATGATATCTCCTAATGGCAGCATATACACTGCAAACAACATGGGTGACAATATGGAACCCTGTGGCACCCTGCAGGACGGGGGAGGGCATCAGATGAATAAATTCCAGTGACAACCCTCTGAGACTTGCTCACAAGAAATGATCAAAACCAACTTAAGACTGCCCCAGACAGTCCACAGAGGAGCTGCAGGCACTCCGAAAGCACACCATGGTCCACAGTGTCAAATGCCACAGAGAGATCAATAAGGACTAAGATAGTTCGAGCCTTTTGATCTCTCACAATTAGGAGATCATTTAAAATCCAGACAAGGGCAGTCTCAGTGCTATGTCTCTTCCTAAACCCAGACTGGATAGCATCATAGACATTGTGGGTTACAAGGCGGTCATCCAGCTGCAACACAACCACCTTCTCAATAACCTTACCCACAAAGGGTTGGCTAGAGACAGGCCTGTTGTTAGCTAGACAGTCTGGACCCAAGGAGGATTTTTAAGGAGTGGTCATATGACCACCTCCTTGAGGGGATCAGGAAAGACCCCCTTCTCCAAAGAACTCCAAGCAATTTCATCAAGAATCGGGCAGATGACCTCTATGCAACCTACCAAGAGGCGCGTAGGGCCCTGATCCAAACTACAGCTGGTTGGGCACAAAGTCTGGACAAGCCTCACAATGCCCACAAATTCTGGCTGGCTAAATTTAGTCCAGAAAGAGAGGGTGCTCGTCACTTCCCACTGATCTCCAAGGTCCCTCATAGAGAGAATCAGACTGATACCCAACCTGATGTTGGCATCCTTATCTGTGAAGAAGCTCATCACACTTCATCTGTGAAAAATCTCCTCCAGACTGAAGACAGATTGGATTGCACAATCTGTCTACAGTCCAGAAGAGCTGAGCTGGTCAATTTCTGCACTGCAGCAATCTCCTCGGACAGGAATTCTGCCATCATATGGGTGATTGCTGATTGATAACCCTTATAATGTTCCATCAATCTAAGTCTGTCAATCTCCAGGCCGGACCTCTGCCAGGCTCTCTCTAGCCTTTGATCAACTCTCCTCAACTCCTTCAAGGACCCATCAAACCAAGGAGTCCTTGGACGAAGGGTGAATAGTCAAACATGAACAGGAGCAATTTAGTCCAGGGCATCTCTCACCACCTTATTATAGGCAAGTATCAAATCCCCTGGACTTATGCATTCAACTGACAAACCCGATAGGTCCAGAACCACTGATAGATCCTCTGGGGTAACTCCTCTTAAAGAGCGGAATTGGATCATCTCTGTAGTGGTAGGCCCATTGGGGGAGCCCTGAAACTAAGCCTTATGGTTTGGTGGTCTGACTAACTGACTGGTTCCACCCCCAAGTCCGTGATGTCCATCCCCAGGAAGAACATGAGATCCGATAAGCGATCCCCTATATGGGTAGCGGAGGTAACCACCTGTGAAAAGCCCACCATAGTCATAAGCTGGAGGAGATTTTGACCAAATTGCGAGAGTTCATCATCAACCCAGGCAATGAAGTCCCCCAGAATAAACCATCTAGGGTCTCCAGTGCCACATCAGCAGTGAAGTCCGCAAGCTCCCTCAGAAATTCTCCACCATCATTGGGTGGACGGTAGATGAGGAGTATCCTGTACACTACACCCGCTCCCAGGATACACTCAAAGGATCCTGTGAACCCAACTAGCACATCAGTAAGGCCCAGTTCCATCTTAAAAATAATGACTACATCCTCGCCCCTATGATCCAACCTCAGGCGGTGTATTACTGAGAACCCAGCTGGAACAGCAGAAGCCAATATGGCACCTGCATTCTTGTCCAGCCAGGTCTCAGTGATACATGCCAGATCTGGTGTCCCAACAAGATCAGCTATAATAGCTGTCTTGTTCTTGATCGATCTGGCATTGCACAACACTGTCCGGGTTGGATGGGTTGTCGAAGAAGATCCTGAGGCCTGCCCATTTATTGTGGAGCCCTTGGGTAGGGGAACCAGATAGGGAACACCCCTTTCCAGGCCCCATTTTGCCCCAGGGCATCTCCTGGCCCCCACTACCTCTATCCATCCATCCACCCCTCTTCCTACCCCCACCAGGCCTAGCTCTCCCCTTTTTCCCTCAACTCCTGACTATCTCCAAAGCTTTACATATCATATACATCTCTGATGACAAAGGGGGACAGTCAAAGGGGCGTAAATCCCTAAGCCTGGTGGGGGAATAATGCCTGACCCAGGACACTCCTCTAAAATGGATTCAAGCCCCCAGCAGGCACTCTTTAGACTCTGACTTCAACTTGTCCTCCAACTTTGGTACACATACACCTACAGAGCCTCAGCCTAAGGAGTCCCCAAAGTCCCCTCCGGAGGAACTTTCCTTTGCAGAACTCCTCATAACTATACAAAATGCCCATGGCTGGGCTAGCCAGGAACAGGATCCAAAGCTGAAAAGGCTTGCAGAGTATCTAGACATGACTGACACTGCTCCTATGCCCATACTGCCTTGGACTGGGCCCCATGAAGTCCTGATGTCCACTATCTGGCAACAGCCTTCCTCCATTCCGGCTGTTTCCAAAAAGGCAGACAGGGTGTATCATCCCCCCAGATGGGGTCATACACCTTACTGGCCATCCTAATGCAGACTCTGTTGTTATCACGGCTGCTGATGACCGGTCCTGAAACCTAAAACTTGAGCATGGCTTCTCCTGATAAGGAGTCTAAGCAGCAGGACAGTTTCAGTCGCAATATCCATTCCTCCTCCACTTGTGCCCTCAGGTCCCTTAATTATGTGGCTCATATGGTTTCCTACCAGACATCTTCCCTGGCCTCACTCGAGTCAAAGATGGAAGCTATCCAGGACCAGGAGCTTAAGGCTGAGATTGCCAAGACAGTGAGGATGGCTACAATCTTCTGTCGTCATGCCCTTCGGATCACTTATGGCACAGTAGACTCAGTTGCATACACCACAGCCACTGCTGTCTGCATTAGGTGACATTCATGGCTCAGGATTGCTAGCTTGGCACAAGATGTCCAGATCTCCATCTTAGATGCACCTTTCAGGAGAGCTGTGTTATTTGGAGGTGAAACTAAGGAAGGATATTATCACTGTATTGCAGGACCAAGGTAAATCCATCCATGACATCTGCTTCATGTACCAAGGGGGTTACAAAGGCAAACAGCCTTTTCTTCGGCAACAAAGACACCAGACCAAAGAGGCCCCTGCCAAATACCAGGCCAGATGCTGGTATCCAGCATAAGGAACCCCTACTGCCTCCCTGCCAGGTCCCAGCAATGCCCCAGAGGAGCAGCCAACTCCCTCCCCTCAGTTTCCTGACTTGTGGGGGAACCCCTTCCTCCTCCAGATCCTCTAAAGGAACCCGTGGGGGAGAAGATTTGCCCTCCACCTTCTGGGGTGGCAGGACGTAACCATGGACTCTTGGGTCCTTCGCTTAATAGCAAGAGGTCACACCATAGAGTTCCTAGACAGGCCACCGGACAACCCCCCAGGCCTCTTCCATTATCCTCCAAAGCACCTGTCTCTGATAGGGGATGAGATCCAGGCTGTTCTGCAAAAGTCAGCCATAGAACCCGTGCCTCCAGCACAGATAGGAAGAGGGTACTACTTCCATTTCTTCCTAGTGCCAAAAAACATGGGTGGCCTAAGACCCATCTTGGACCTCAGCATGCTCTTCGAGTACAAGAGGTTCTGCATGCTCACCATCCAGGGACTTCTACCCCTGCTCCATAAGAGCCATTGGCTTTGTGCGCTGGACATGCAGGATGCTTACCTGCACATCCCTGTCTTCCAGGCCCACTGCTACTTTCTTCAGTTTGCCTTCCAGGGGGAACATTACCAGTTCAAGGCTCTCCCTTTTGGCCTATCCTCAGCACCTTGTGTTTTTACCAAGTGTCTATCAGTGGTGGCTGTGGCCCTATGCCACAAAGGAATCTAATTGTGCCTGTATCTGAATTATTGGCTTCTATCAGCCCCATCAAGAAGTAGTCTGAGGGAGTCACTCTCCTTCACCCTGGACCTTCTTTGCAGACTTGGAATAACTGTCAACTATCCCAAGTCCCACCTTTCCCTTCCCAGCACCTACAATTTATTTGTGACAGTGCTGGATACGGTCCAGAGCAGGGTCTTCCTCCCATCAGACAGAGCGGAGACCTTGCAGGAAAAGGCCAGGTTAGTGGGCAACTCACTCTGGACCACAGAATGATTAATCCTCCATCTTCTCAGGCTGATGACAGCTGCAATCTCTACAGTTCCTCTAGCCACACTGCATATGAGGGTGACCCAATGGACTCTTCTTGTTCAATGGGATCAGCAGCTAGACAACCTGGACCACAGGGTCCTAGTGTCCTGGTACATGAAGAAGGATCTTTTTTGGTGGTAGGAGTTGTCCAATCTCTCCATGGGGTTCCCCTTTCAACCTCCTGCTCCTACCAATACTATGGATGCTTTGTGTCAAGGCTGGGGAGCCCACCTAGGAGACCATCAGACCCAGGGAACATGGTCTTAGCTGGAAGCATCTCTGCACATTAATGTGTTAGAAATGAAGGCCGTACAGTACGTCCTCTTGGTCTTCCAGCCTCTTCTATGTCCATGGACACTCCTGATTCAGACCAACAATATGTCTGTGGTCTGGTACCTGAACAAACAGGGAGGCACTTGCTCGTACCCTCTATGCTTAAGGTGATGCAAGTGTGGTACTGGGCAGTCCAGCATGACCTCTGCCTGACTGCTGTCCATGTGCCGGGCTTCAGCAACATCCTGGCAGACAGTCTCAGCCACACCACTGTCAGATCTCATGAGTGGGAGTGAAATGAAGAGGTGGTTGAAAGCTTATTTGACCATGGGGTCAGCTGGAGATCAATCTCTTCACCTCCCCATCCAATGAAAAACTACCCAATTTTTACTCACTTGTTCCCAGGCATGGTGTTTTCTGGTGAGATGCACTGTCTTTTTGCTGGACAGGGAGGTTCTTGTGCTTCTTTCCTCCCTTCCCATTGCTTCAGAGGGTTCTCCTGAAGCTACAGGTGGAAATGGCTCACATGATTCTAATAGCCCCTCTGCTTCAACAACTATCAGTGGAACCCCAGTACCTTTGCCTCTCTACCATGATCTTCTGACTCAGGAGCAGGGCAGACTGGTGCATCTGGGCCTCAAATCCCTCCACCTGCATGCATGGCCCAGGATGGTGACACCATTACAACATAAATGTCAATGCCAACAACATCAATGTTTTTGCTGTAAAGGACCACCCAAGACCCCAGCACACTCTCTCCTGGTCCTGTACCCCCTTCCCGATCCAACTCTAACTCGAAGTTGGAATCCTAGAGATTGGGGGGTGTGGTGGGCAGAGAACCCTGCATGGGGGGTTCGGGATGTGAAGCCCCCCTGATGAAAAAACAGCCGGGGTCTCAAGTCAGATTTATGTCAACCACAAGTTGCAGTCGACATAAATCCATTGCTGTGATGGCGGTCGAAAACTTAGTTGTTGAATAGGCATTGTAGATCCCATGGCAATTATGGACATATGTGGAATAACTCCCATTGTTATTGTTTTTTTGCAAAAATTGTCAACTATGCAGACACATTTGTAAAAATGTATTATAATAGTGAGACTTTTTGAAACGTTATTTGACTTACCATACTCACGCCTTTTTACCCACTTAGTCTCCTACTTGTTTCTGTCCTTGTATTAATTAATTCCTGTTGCTTCATATCAAGGGGTTGTTGATTTTTATATTGTGTGTGCCTGAGGTGGAGCAGCAATAAAGGATAATCTTTGCAATACCCTCAATAACGCACCTATCTCAGTTTACTTTCACGTAATGCCGATTTTTAGGACTTGTACAGCAAGATCTTCTTTCAAGAAAACAGCTTGTAATGAAATGTGTAAGATATATTTTGACATTTGGGTATATGCACTTTTATATCATACTAATTATGTGTGTGAACTGTATAACAATCTCTAAAAAAAATCAATTAAACAGATCAAATTCTTCAAAAACATGTCTCAACACTGTGTTTATTTTCCACTTTGTCACAACATATAGTTGCCTCAGCAGTGTTTGCAATTAAGGTACAGTACCTTCACATATATGATGACCCAGTTCTGTTGAGCTGATTGCTATAACAGTGCATAGAATAAAATGTGAAACATATAGGTAACTGTAATACAGATTGTGGCAATATTGTGCTGCTTGCTCGCATGTGCAAGAAACACATTGCTTTCAGCAGTTAGGGAGAATGCCTCAATGAGTCAGGAAAGTCAGGCCACATCACCATGCAATCAGCTGTTTAGGTGCATAACAAGGTACCAAAACAGCTGATTAGTGTCACTATGGTGACGGCTTCTCCGTCGGCCTCTCACAGTCCCCAAGAAGCCTACAGAAAGCTGCCGCCCACTGTTCAGTGTGCCTTTCTGGTGAAACATTTCAATAAAAAAAAAATATGACGGGGTTCCCAACCCCCCTGTCAGCATGACCCCTTCTAGTTCAATTTGCCAATGGGGGAGCCCATTTCCCATCGGCATAATGTCCCCCCCTCCCAAATTTGTTGTGTGCCGAGGGTTGCCCAATCCCCCTCAACTCTTGCCACCCCCCTGCACTTATATGTGCTGATAGGGGTGCCCAATACTCCTGTCAGCATGCCCCCTTCCTGGTAATTTTGTAGACAGGGGAGCCCACTCCCCGTTGGCATAATACTCCCCCCCAATTTCTTGTGTGCTGAGGGGGGTGCCCAATCCCCCTCGGCTCTTGTTCCCCACCCAGCACTTGGTATGCGCTGACGGGGTGCCCAATCCCCCATCGGCTACAGCTCCCCCAACACTCAGGTGGCATGCTGGGAGCCCACCCCAGTGTGCCAAAATTAAATGTCCCTGCAAAAAAGAAAACCTTCCCACAAATGTTTTTTTTTTTTGTTAAATAAACCTGTAAACTAGAAAACGGTCCCTCGTTGATTCTGGTGGTCCTTCCCCCAACTCACACCCACCTCTGTGTACCCCACCTCCCCACACACACACCATCACCCCATACTTACCTCCAAAGCCCGGCGTGAGGATCTTCTGTGGACTAGGAACACATCTGCCCTCTTCAAAGCCAACTGCGAACTGAAGAAATGCCGGTTAGCTGTATAATGGCATAAATGGGTTTATGCAATAGATATGGACTCAGAAGCTGTTGAATAAATCCATTTATCTTCACAGCCATTGAATAAATAAAATTATACAATGGCAAGAAAAAATCCTGGACTCTGATTGGTCAGTCTTGGACTGGAGCCATGATGTTATCCCAGTACAACATCACAGGTCTAGTCTCAGCCTCACTGTGAACCTCTTGATGATTTTTTGGACCTAGAGCTCTTTTTTGGCATCTCCTCTTAAGGGAAAAAAAATATATATTTTTCCACACTAATAAAAACATTCTTTAAAATGTTATTTTTATTTTATATTTAACAGCGAGCCACTGTATACTAGCAATAATGCCCTCCAGGGTGTGTGTCATTTGGGATAACGTCACGCCTCAGTTGTAGAATGCCCCAACCACCTGAGGCATGACGTTATCCCAGTATGACACACACCCTGTCGGACATTATTGCTTAATTTATCCATATAGTAGCTATGTCACAATCGCTCTGGAACTCATTTAGAATGTTCGGCCTCAGTAGCAGTACTATCCATATTCAAATGCAAATAACTTTAAAATGAAAAACGATAGCATGGTACTGTGAGCATGAAAGTTGTTCAGCACAAAATTATCTACAAAATGAGTGGTGTTTCATTTATAGACACCTTATAGATGTTTTTATAATTAGCAAAAAAAGCTATTTTTGTTCACTTTTTTGACAAACATATGCAAAAAGAGATAAGCAATCAAAGGCAAATGCCCCTGCATTGACAGAACACATCCCTATCACATAAATGAAATATACAATGGTGGGCTGTCAGATAAATGATTAATCTACACTTGTGCTGTTTGGCTTTGGACACCTCACTCATGGCATATGCCACTCGTGAGGTTACCCGAGGTCAAACAGCACTTGTGTAGATAAGTCATTTATCTGACAGTTCTCCATTGTATATCCCATATTTTTTTCAACTTTGGTGCATATCTCAGCCATTTTTGGGAATTTTTTCACCAAATTTTCAACATGGGGTTCTTGGGACCCCACCTCATGAACTCAGTCACTGTCATTTTGTTATTCAGTCCCGAAAGGTGATTTCGTGGTCACTGCATGGAACCACCTTTCAGGACCAATTAATGAAACAACTGTGTCACAGTTCATGAGGTAGGCCCCAAAACCCTATGTGAAAATTTAGAGAAAAATTCAAAAATTACTGTTTTGTTTAGATGCAGCAAGTAGTTCTACATGTCATTGTAACTTCGAGCATTTTTAATATTTTCAATCCAGCTTTTCAACATTGCCATTTTACCACACCTTCTTAGGAACAGTACAGCTGTCATTTTTCACATCTCACCTGAAATGTGTTTTCACACATGTAGTGCACAATGGCGCAGTTGGTGTGCGAAATCAATGTTCAGGACAGATTAAGAATATTACAGTGACACTGTTCAGGAAGTAGGCCCCCAAAAACTGTATGTTGAAAATTTGGTGAAAAAATTTCCCCAAATTACTGTTGTATGAGCGTGCATTTCACAGTTCCTACACATGCTCGTAACTTCAATAATTTTTAATATTTTCACACCAGATTTTCAGCATTGCCATTTTACCACACCTCCTTATGAATAGTACAACTGTCATTTTTCATATCTCACCCAAAATGTGTTTTCACACATGTAGCACACAGTGGCGTGGTCTGTGTGCAAAATCAATGTTCGGGAGAGATTAAGAAAATTACAGTGACACTGTTCATAAGCAGAAGTCTTAAACTGGTTATTTTGAAAATTTGGCGACAAAAGTCAATAAAATGACTGTATTATGAGCGTGAATTGTGCAATTTCAGTTGTCAGTATCAGTGCAATTGGCAGTGTCAGTGGCTCAGTAGGAAGCACACTCGCCTCTGAGGCCGGGAGATCAGAGGGCTGTGGGTTCAGTTCCCACATCTGGCACTTGGGTTAATATCCCAGTACTGACACTGTAGTGTAGCATGAGAGGGGTGCTGCATTTCTAAGGTGCCGTCTTTCGGATGAGACATTAAACCGAGTTCCCATCTGCCTAGATTGGTGGTAGTTCAGGTGAATGTTAAAGATCCCATGGCACTTATCGAAAAGAGTAAGGGAATTTTCCCGGTGTCCTGGCCAAATTTCCCTCATTCACTAAAAAAAAAAAATACCACCAACAGCTTAATCTGGTTCAAGGTCAGTTGGCATTCATCTGTATTCACCTCCCCCGGGTCGTGCCTGAAAATAGGCAGGATTTGTCTAGTGCACTTACCTGGTCAACAAAAACTAAATAAAATAAAAAAATTAATAAATACAATAAATTTCCATGCACCCTTGCAAGTTCACAATTTCGTAATCTTTTCAGTCCAGATTTTCAACATTGGCATTTTTCCACATCTCCTTATGAACAGTACAGCAGTCATTTTTCACACCCTGTCCGAAATGTGTTTTTGCACTTCCGGTGCAGGATAGCATGGTCACTGTGGGAAATCAGCGTTCGGGATAGAGTAAGAAAATCACTGTAACACTGTTTATGAGCGAAGATCCCAAAATGCCTATGTTGAAAATCTGCTGTAAAAAATCCCAAAACTAATTACATTACGGGTGTGTGTTGCGCAATTTCTACGCACACTCGTGACTTCACCAGTTTTTTAATATTTTCACTCCAGATTTTCAACATTGTCATTTTTTACACCTCCTCATGAACAGTACGGTTGTCATTTTTCACATTCTGTTCAAAATGTGTTTTCACACCTGCTGTGCCAAATTGAGCAGTTGCTGTGCAAAATCACCTTTCAGCTAATGAACTGATAGTGTCACTGTTCATGTGGTGGGATCGCAAAAAGCCGATGTTGAAAACTTGGAGTAAAAATACCAAGAAATGCCCAGGGTGTTAGGGTTTTCGACCATAATGCCCTACCCTGTAGGGAATGACGTGTCAGGGGTGTGACTTAGGACTGTCGACAGTAATGCTCATGCCATTCCACCCCCACCCTGCAGCCAGTGGCAGGCATCGAGGTGTGCCTTGGACCCTTTGGCCCCAGAGTTCACCCCATTCTCCTATACTGCACCCATTTCAGTGTATTTTCTTATGGAATTAGGTGAGTGTAAAGCCAGAACACTTCAAAGCACACCTCGACATTTGTAAGTGTCTGCAGGGTAGGGTGAGGTGAAATGTTGTGACCATTATGGGCGACGACCCAAAGGCACACCCCAATGCCTGTCCATCTCTGCAGGGTGGGGGTGGAGTTGGCATCAGTTCAATACTTCACTGCCATTCCTATACTGCATCTGTTTAACTCCTGCACTTCCACTGCTAATGACAGCAAGCAACACTTGACATTGACAAATGCTTGTTTTTATATCTGCACTTTCTCAATGTACTGTACTTTGATTCAGTTAGTGTATGCAATAGCAATTCATGTTTATGTTTAAGCCCATGAAACACCCTTTTCTAGTTAATGCCTTCCCACTGCCTTACCTTCATAGCCAAGTACTGGTTGGTTCTCTTCCTTCGTACCTCGCCTTCCTCCTCACTCTGGCTTCTCTCTCTCCCTATAACTTGCGGTCTGGTTGCCCGCTCCTTTTCTCTCCCTCATACCTGCACCTCAGCTGGCAAGCTCTCCTTCTCCTACAAATTTCCCTCCCTTTGGAATAACTCCTACCCAACCTATCTCTCTCCCTTCTTCTCCTCTCTCAAGCACTCACTCAGACCATCTCCTGTCACCTCCTGCATCTGTTCTCCCTCCTAGTCCTCTACTGACCACACCTTGCAGCAAACCCCTCTGGATTGTAAACCACTGTTTTGAACCTGCCCGCTTAATTGTATTTATTGCATATAGCTTCCTGTTTTATATCTTGTGTGTACATTGTTTCCTAAACTGCTTTGGACTTTAGTATTTTGTGTACTTAATATCGTACCGTCAGCCATCTGTACCCTTGTCCCTTCCCCCGGGTCACACCTGGAAATGAGCTTCTGCTCATGGTGCCTTGATTCTATGCGATAATGGCGAAAGGCTAAAGAGAATCACCATTATCGCGAAGCCAGAGGGCTGAAAATCAATTTCGGCACTCTGACTCCCGGCACACAGCAAAACAGCACCGGGGACTTGTTTTTTAAATGTTTTATGTGGGTGGCATACATAAATAAAAATGCATTCGCAGTCGTAGTGGCTCTGCCAGACTTTGTTTTGTTTGGTCTGAGGCTAGAACTTGACAGATCTCACAATATTTCAAAATCAGGCTTTGGGCCCAATTTAAAGCAAAGGCAGTGGCCAGCTACTGTAGCAAACCAATGGTTACAGGATATACGCTGTTAAAATCCTGTAGCCCTGTTTTTTGTTCAGGCTTTCCTGTCATGCCAATTCAACAGGAGACAAAAGAACAGTATACTTGTGTAATTGTACTGTAGAAAATTAAAAACTTGTTTTAAAATAAAGCCACATTTTAGGAAAAAGTATTTTTTGGGGGGCATAAGTGGAAGAACAAGGACCCTACTGTGGAAATTATGTGAATGCCATACCATGATAATTGCATACTGTACTTTGTCCCAAGCTCTGGCTACCCATTTACAGGGGTTGGGGAGAAGCCTCCATACAACAAGGCTTCACCCCCCAAGATTTTCTTAAATTGGGTAGCAAGTCAGTTTTCTCCACTATGATATTGTAGCACAGCATGTCCATCTACTGACTTCCCATAGTACTACCCTAGAACTAATAGACACTCTGTTAGTTCTATGAGTACTACTGGACTGGTTGTGTAGCTGTATGCTGAACAACTAGTGGGGCCCCTTAGTCCTCCACTTGCACCTATTTTTGTTTGATTAGAAATGGAGGACCCGGAATCAGGAACCAGGAAAATTGCTGTTCCCCCAGAACAGGGAACCTACTGGGAAGTAGAAAACAATGGAAAAAAAAAACTACAATTAAGCTAAACGAATGTAGAGTATTGAATAAATTGATAAATAGGGAGGTATCCTAAAAGGGAAAATCAGTTGCCCTATTTTGCATGTGCTGTGCTGTGGGAAGCCTGTTGTTCCAAGCAATGCAAACGTTATAGCTACTGCTCTGGATGCATTGTCATTTCCCTTAACAGCTATCTGAAACTGGTAGTTAGCAGCTTCTAAGCTTCCAAACCAGTCTTGCCTGTGTGGGCTAGACTGATTTTCTTTTGTAATGGCAAACTTTCACAGGGAGACAACCTTCATTGCACAGTGTCTGCTGATAATGGGTAGAGGAACTTTAGTAGCTCTGCCAGGTGGTACTGCGGAGAAATTAGCTTTCTCACATGTAGCAGCCTGCATAACACAAAGCCCTCCCTGGGTACCACATATTTTTTCTTGATTCTCTTGTCTACGGCTATAGTGGTTGTAGACATAGCAAGGACCTATTTAGAAGCAATGTTAAATGCCTTTTGGACGGCTATTGACACTCCTCTTGTTAAGTCAAACTTTGCATACTCATAAATTTAGCTTCTTCTATGTGCACTTTTGTTTTGTGGTATGCAACGTCAGCATGTGGGCCATTGACCTCAACAGTGATGCAATTTACTGGGTGGGGAGGGGGCAACTCTTCATTGGCAATATTCTCCCAAAAAATCAGTTCCTCTTGTTCCTCATCCTCAAATGCATTCTCAAGAGGGAGATTAGGAGACACATCAGAAGTAGGTTTAGAGTACCTTACCTAGCCTCTTCTGTGACCTCCATATGTGTGTATACACCACACCCTTGTGTATGAAAATGTAATTATCAGTGCAGCACCAGGTTGTGCATTAGAGAAAGAGTTACGTGCTTCTGAGAGTCCCAGGTTTCTTGTTGCCTTGGTGGCACAGCTGGTAGTGCAACCGGAATGGTATTCCATGCAGCTTGGGTTCAAATCCCAGCTAAGGCACTCCTTTCTCTTGCTCGTCTGCTTGTTTGGGTTCTATATATGTGCACACCACACCCTTGTGTTTGAAAACAATAATGCCGTCACACAAGCCTCACACTTCTACCTGAACCATGTTTATTTAGACATCAATAGTTTAGATATTCAATGGAAAGAAAAAATGCCTGCTACTGCCTGTTTTACAGACGTGACTATTGAAAAGGTGACCGTATTTCCAAGATTCTATAGACATAATATACCAATGGGATTGGAATAATTAAACTCCACCCATCCCACCTGTCCATCCACATAATTGTTTTAATGGTGAATTGCTGTTAACAGAGGAAAGATCCTCCAAATTAATTCTCTCTGAATTACTTTAAGTGTGCAAAACATAGTGCGATACAGTTCATTAGAGCAGGACGTATGTGATTACATGAGGAGGCTCATGAGAATAACACAAGTGTATACAATGCTCTATTTATGTTATACCATTTTATGATACCGCTGCCTCTGTATACACCTTTTAGTCCTGTATTTGCTGTGCTGACTCTGATTTGTATTTGTAACCAGTCTTCTTACAACCCCTTCCCCGGATCACATCCAGGAATGAGCCTTGGCTCAGTGTGCATTTCCTGGTTATTAACTTTTAAATTAATTAATTAATTAATACAAGAATGACTTAATTAATTGTCGAGTATTATCACAAGTAGACTAATCCTGTATAGGAACTGTGTTTAAATAAATTGTGTTTTAAGTTATTTTTGTAATCATATTGTTTCATTTGTTTGTGTATTGCCATTCCTATGTAAAAACAATAAAAACTGATTATTACATTTTTTTCACATTCTTTCACCTGTTGCATAAATGGTTCAATTACTAGGGTCAACGTTAATGTAACATGATACATTCCTGGTACAATCTATTTGATAAAGCATCAAACCCAAGTTAATTCTGTCAATTTATATTGCTCACTAAGGGCAAATTAAAGGAATAATGCACAACGGGGTGGGTGTCATGCTGGAATAACACCACACCTGGGGTGGTTGGACATGAGGCCGCAGGCTGAGTGTGTCCAATGCCTCGGGTGCGGCATTATCCCAGCATGACACACACCCTGGCGTGCATTATTCCTTTTATGCAATGGCTTATCTTGTAGTAAAAGAAAAAAAATAAAAGTAAATATGTTTTAGAGCAGTTTTTCACTTGATTTTGTGCGTGGAAGAATACTTTTTTGGAAAGGAGATCATTTACCCTATTTGTCCTGTAGGTGGAGCTGTGTGGCCAGTAGCTGGATTTGTTTTCTGTTTTGCATCTGTTTGGCAGTGTGGCATATGGTTTCTTTTATTTTACTTTCTGTGTCCCCCCAACCCTAGTATGTTCTGCTTAGCTTTCTGTGGTACACTTTTCTGCAGTGTTGAAATATTGTCTGTGCAACCTTTTCAAAATGGGACATTTCCTGTCAACAATCACGGTTTGGAGCTCCCGCCCCATCCTTGCTGCTGCCACCTGCTCGCTGCCACTGCTGTGAAATCCCTAAAGGAAGAGGAGAGGACCTATGGTGATGGTAGAAAGAATGTTTTTTTCAGTGGTTTTTAAATGGCACAGAAGACAAATGAAGTTACCGAGGTGGAGCGAGTGAGCATTATGAAAGGAGCCGCATGCTGCTGTTTTCTTAAATCACTCACTCTCCATTTTTCATACCGCAGGCAAACAAAAAAAGGGAAAGGGCAGAAGTATGTTTGCAGATTGTTTTGTGACTTTTGGGGAAGGGGGCACACTATTATTTGGTGGGAGGGAGTTTTCTTGTTTTACTTATGTATGGCTGTTTGCTGGGTTGAAGTGAGGAGTGGGGCACAGTGAAGCGGGCTGGTGAATGGTCAGTGAAGCTGACCACACTGACGGCTGCGTGATTTGTTTTACATTATTAACGTGGTCATTTGTGAGGTGGGACTAGATCCGTGGTGTTATGTCAGAATAACACCATGGGCCCAGTCCCACATTGACCAATCAGTGCTCAAGATTCTTTCTTGCCATTGTATAATAAAGATTACATAACACGTTTCAAAATAAAAAAAAATGTACTGTAAAACAACAGGAGATGTCCCCAGTGTCCTGGCTGAGAACCTTTCTCTCCATGAATCTGGCTGTAATGAAATTGTCCAAGATTAGTTTGAGAATGTTTGGGAGAACAGAATGGCTGTTCTGTTTGTCTGCATGTAGCCACTTCCCTAATGGTATGTAAGCGTTGCCTTCTTCAGAGCATCAGCATACCGCAGCATGAAAAAATTCTATGTAAAAGAATGCTCTTCAGTTTCTGATGAATGTTAAAGTTCTTTCTCTTAAACTGCACTACTTTTGGCTTTGTGGTTTACAGGAGAAGTTGATTCTATATCTGTAATTATCAAACTGGCAAGTTCCTCATTACAGGTTTTTAAATTCTTATCTGAGCAGCACTGATAAATGACGTTATCCTGTTGTTTATCATGGATCCATTTAAAACTGCAACTGACCCTTACAATGAATACCTGGGTAGAGGAGGAAGTTTTACCTAGCATGTTCCTTGGCAATTGTTTCCTTATCGGAATCCCTGGGAATGCACTGGTAATCTGACCTATTCTTTTCAAGATCAAACAGTGTTCCATCGCTGTTCTGGTGATTGTTAACCTGGCTATTGCAGATGAATGTTGCCTTGTTCACTTTGCCTCTTTGGATACATTCTCATCTTGATGCCTGGCACTATGGTCTGGCTTTCTGCAGATTTATGACGTACCGCATTTACTACATCATGTATTCCAGTGTGTTTCTCATCACACTGATGAGTGTTGATCGGTTTATTGCTGTAATATTTCCTTTATTAGTAGCCTTTATTAGTAGTTGGTTAAACCCAGTCCTGTATGCTTTTGCTGCTCGGAGATTATGTGGAAGTTTAAATACATCTTTTCTTCAACTTTTTGGGCTATTGGCTTATACTTCTAAGGCAAATCCCTTCAAGGATGCTTCCACATCCCTTCAATCAACTTCTTGGCCATGCTTCCTTACCACCAGACAGCCCATCCAGCAGCACCACTTCTAGTACTTTGCATATCAATAGGAACAGGACTTAAAGTCTCTGACACTTTCCAGCTGGCTCACCTTCACCTGAGATGCGCCTAGGAATACATCAGGGTGGAGAGGGCAGGCAATATTCACACTCATGGAGCCATCCCCTCACACCATGCAGTCGACTTCAGATTACAGACTCTGCCTCACTGCACCCAAATCACATCCTGAACCTCAAACTGGCAGAGCTTGCCCTCCACTCAGCTTCTTGGCCACACCTTCACACCTCCTGACAGCCAATGCAGTGATGCCACCTCTAGCCCTTTACATCCTCTATTTCCTACTCTTAAGGGCCTATTTATCTAGTGGTCCTCCTCACTGAGGTTTTCCATACAAAGGGCCACAATGCAAAGGGCATCGAAGAGTCTGCCAGAGTCAGTCATGAAGCAGCTATCAGCTGG
This sequence comes from Neoceratodus forsteri, assembly GCA_016271365.2. Classification (NCBI taxonomy): domain Eukaryota; kingdom Metazoa; phylum Chordata; order Ceratodontiformes; family Ceratodontidae; genus Neoceratodus; species Neoceratodus forsteri. The sequence continues at coordinate 1,521,382,855 of CM028130.1, read as the reverse complement.
GTACTCTGCCCCTCTGCTCCTACATCTGCAAACCTCCAACAGTATTACTACAGGGACTGCTCCTCCATCTGCAAGACAAAAACTATAAGTTGCTACCTCCCCTTGAGACTATGGGACTGCGGCACCTATTGGTGTTGCCTGTAGGCATCTAAGGAATCAGAGAAAGGTAAGTGGTTATGTCTAAGCATTGTAGGGTATCTCTAGGGTTAGAACAGCATTGCAGAATGCAAATGGAGTGGGTTAGGGAAGAGCACACTAGAGGGTGGGGGATCTAGTGGTGGTGGTTGGGGATGACGCAGGAGGGGGTTGCATAGGGGGCAGCAGGATGCTAGGGGGCCAACATGGGTAGAATTGTGGGATGCAATTTATGTGGGGCAGCGGTTTGGATGAACATACTGTGGAGGTTAGGAGATTGTCCAATCTGTAACAAGTTGAAGAGTCTGGAGGAGGAAGTGCTGTGGCTTGGTAGAGAGTTTAAGATGATGGGGGTGGAACAGGAGGCAGGAAAGTCTCATCTGGGGAATAGCATGAGGACACCACATGGTAGGAATGGCAGTTCAAGGGAGGGGCCGGGGAAGGAGTGCAGGAGCAGAACGAACAAGAGACCTAGCATTGGTGGGAAGGCTAAAGTCAGGGGGAAGGAGCCAATGCACAGCAAGACAGAGAGGGGAAGAAATAGATTTGCTGTGCTGGTGACACTCGTAGAGGAGGAGGGGTTGGGTGGTATCCGGTAGGGGGCAGTAGAGGGAATGGGAGGGGAGTCTGCAAGGGACAGCAGTCGGACAGTGGAGGGAGACAGGAGTGAAGGGGAGAGAAGCACTGCTGGTGGGGAGGACAACAGGGACATAGCGGGGGGAATGGGCGGAGGGATGACATATGGAGGATAGCAAGGGAGCAGTGAAGGGGGTGGGAACAGGACAGGAGTGGGGGGAGCTGAAGGGGGATAGGTAGAGTTAGAACAGTGGCAGCCTCTAGTAATGGGTACCTTGGGAAAAGGGTTGGGGTGGGGATAAGGAAGGAAGAGGGCTGTGCTAGTGCTGGGTGATTCCATACTAAAAGGGATCAGGTGGGGCAGCAAGGGGGAAGGCATAGTTGCATATGGGTGGAGTTTATACCTGGGCTAACAACCCACCGGGTGGGGCAGGCAATTCTTAGTGCAAGGAGGATCAGGAAGAAACCACATGTCTCATGGTGCATGTGGGCACTAATGACCTGGTGGGAGACTGTAGGCAGCAGTGAGGAAGAGGTTTGAAGAACTAGGAGGGTTATGTGAGGAAGTAGGATATCCATGGCCTTCTCAGAGGTGCTCCCAGTACCTTGCTTGAGTAAGGAAGGAAAGGAGGATTGGGGAGTTCAACACTTGACTGGGGGAATGGTGTTGATCCAAGAGGTACAGGATAGTGGGGGTCTGGGGCAGAACCTGGGACAGTAATAATCTATATGCAGGGCACAGGCTACACTTGAGCGGGGAAGGATAGGGAGTACTAAAGCAGAGGTTTGAGAGGTACATAGCATCAAGGGTAGATTTAAACTAGGTGGGGGTGGCGTGAAGACAGCTGGTAGGCAGGGATCCCAGAGAGGGGAGCTAAGTGAGTTCACCCCCAAGCTATCGGGGAGGGATGTTTGGTAGGGGCACAAGGAAGGGTTAGGAGGGGGAAAACCAGTGAGGGGGGAAGGAACAGGTTGGATGGTGGTCTTACTGAATGCATGAAGTTCAGGTAACAAATCAGCCTACCTATAGGCTCTCTTGGCAGTGGGGAGGGTGGACATTGCAGCTGTCACAGAAACGTGGGCCACCCAGTACCAGGACCGGGATATGATGATCCCAAGGTACAGGATATTCAGGAAGGACAGGGCTAAGGGGAAGGGGGCATGGTGATCTATGTGAGGGAGAGGATAAGGTGTAAAAGGGAGGAGGGTCAGGAAGGTAAGACAAAGGCTCTATGGGTGCAGTTTCAAGACTCCAAAAGAAGGACACTGAGGGTGGGGGTTTTGTACAGGCCACCAGCTTAGGGGATGACCTGGACAGCATGTTGACTGAGCAGATTAGAAGGGTCTGTAGGAAGGGGAACACAGTGATGGTGGGGGACTTCAACCTACCTGGGTTGGACTGGAGCACCCCAACCACCACAAATGCAAAGGAGCAGGTATTATTAGAGGCATTTCAGGACAGCTTCCTGGTGCAATTAGTCAGAGAGTCGACTAGGGTGGAATGGACTCTGGACCCGGTACTAACAAACGGGAGGCTGTAAGGGATCTGGGAATGTAGGACCCCCTGATTGGGAGTGACCATCACTCAGTGTGCTTCACACTCAGTATGGGCAGGGAAACAGGAGGTTTGGGTACCAGGGTGATTGAATTTAAGGTGGCAAACTTTAAAAGGATGGGGGAAATTTTGATTAGACATCTGGTGGGAATTCAGACATGCATGGATGCTGGCCAAAAATAGAATATTATTAAAAAAAAAGCTAGCAGAGGCCACTGAGACTTGTACCATAACACGGAGCAAGAAGGGTATGGCAAAGAAGCTCAGGTGGATGACTCGAGAGATCATGGAAGAGGTGAGGGCCAAAAGAAAAACATTCCAGAGACTTAGCAAATCTGGAGGGCAAGGGGACAAGGATGGGTACACAAAGAAGTCCAGGGAGGTTACCAGGCTAGTCAGAGCGGCCAAGGCTTCCTGAGAGCTGACTCTGGCACAGGAAATTAAGGACGGGGAAAAGGACTTCTTCAGATACATTGGTGAGAGAAGGAGAAACAAAGACCAGGTTGTGAGGATTAGGAAGGATGAGGGAGGGGGTTGGGTAGAGAAGGGGGAGGACCAGGCAGAGGCACTGAAAGAGTACTTCTGCTCTGTGCTCATGAAAGAAAAGGAGGGGCAGATACCTCGTGGAAGGGGTGGGGCTGGTGGGGAGAGGGGGGGACTGATATCAGAATTACAGAGGACAGGGTACTGGAAGGACTAAGGGCACTGAGGGTGGACAAGACACCTGGACCAGATGGCACTCACCCTAGGGTACTTAGGGAGCTAGCGGAGATCCTGGCGGGACCACTGGCAGACCTGTTCAGTACTTCACTGGACACAGGATGCATGCCACAAGACCGGAGAATGGCCCATGTGGTGCCCATTCACAAAAGTGGCCCGAAGGATGAACCAGGCAACTGCAGACCGGTGAGCCTCACTTTAATCATGGGGAAGCTCATGGAGATAATCCTAAAAGAGAGACTGGCGACCTTTTTGGAGGACAGTGCTCTCCAAAATGGTCAACATGTGGGTTTGTCAAACGCAGATCCTGCCAGATAAATCTAGTTGGATATTATGACTGCGTAACCAGGGAACAGGACAAGAGCCATTCAGTGGATGTCTTGTATTTGGATGTCAGCAAGGCCTTTGACTCTGTGCCACATGGGAGGCTGGGAGGAAGCCGAAAAATATAGGGATAGGAACAAAGATGGTCAATTGGATCACCAACTTGCTGAGGGGTAGGCAGCAAATTGTGGTGGTGGTGGTGGTGGGGGAACTCTCATCACAGAGGGACATAATGAGGAGGGTACTGCAGGGATCGGTACTGGAACCAGTGCCGTTTGGGATATTTATAGCTGATATCTCACACAGGATCCAGAGTAAGGGGAGCATAGGGAGATAGGGATAGGGAGCATGCCATGGATTTACTCTGCTTCGACTTCCACAAGGCTTTCAACTCAGTGCCTCATGGAAGAATGCTGAAGAAGGTGGAGGATTTGGGTGAAGCTAGGGACATAGTAAGATGGGTAGGTAACTAGCTAAAGGGGAGGCAGCAGTGGGCTGTGGTTAACTCGGTCAAATTAGAAGAGAGGGAGGTCATGGGTGCGATACTACAGTGATCTGTCCTGGGCCCGGTCCTCTTCAGTATGCTCATGAGCAACATTAGAGAAGGAATGTTGGGCAGGTTGTGCCTCTTTGTAGGGGACACTAAGTGCTGTGGGAGGGTGGAGAGTGACGAGGGAATCGAGGAAATGTAGAGTGACCTGTAATGACTAGAGAGGTGGTCCAAGGTTTGGCAATTGAAATTCAGCAATAAAAAGTACAATGTGATGCATCTAGGGAACAAGAACCCTAGGACAGAGTAGAGTACTAGATGGTGGGGTAAGACTTAGCACTACAGCTTAGGAATGGGATCTAGGAGTTATCCTTATTCTGTCCCTCAAACAATTAAGCCAGTGCAACAAGTCCTATAGTAAGGCAAATAGGATGCTGGGATGTATCGGGAGGGGTATTGACACTGGAAAAAAAAGGTAATACAACCTCTTTATAGATCTTTGTTGAGACTACACCTGGAGTACTGTGACAAGTTCTGAAGTTCTCACCCCAGGAAAGATAAGGACAGGCTGGAGATGGTGCAGTGAAGGATGATGATGTATTTGGTGGTCGAAAATAAGTACCTTAGACAGATCAGGGTCTTGGTAATAAGAAAACTTATTACACTGAAATCTAGGCCTTCTCTGTTTACTTCCATTCAGCACAGACACAAGGGGAAACTTATCTCAACACACATAGGAAGATTCACAGGCTCACAGAAAGTACATTTCTTAAAGCTGCACTGTCTAACATTTCTTAGAGCTACACTATAGATAACAATCACTCCTGAATTAGCTAGAAAGTACATAAATAAATAATACAGAAAATAGTATGAAGCTATTAAAGTTATTACTGCAATGCCCCTTTAGTCAGTCTATGTCATTAGGCTATATCTCTACAAGTCCGTTCCCTTTGGTGAACATCTTATACACCCTGACTGACGTAGTAGGACTGGAGGCTGTTGCTCTGGAATCTGATTAGCATCAGCCACATCTTGTCTCAGTTGCTGTGGTTCCACTATCTCTTCCTGTTCTTGTTCTGGAAGAAATAATGCTGGATAACTACCTTGACTCTGGGTATCCCTTTTTTGCTCTGTCTCAATTCTAGTACATAATTGGACCACATGTTTTTTTCACTCTCCTCTCGTTAGTCAGTCAAACAGTATAGACACCATTTCCAAACTTTTCTTCCACCACATCTTATATCCATCTCTTCGGGCCTGCATACATCCTAACCCACACAAGATCATTGGGTTTGAAGGATCCAGTGTTAGGAAACATTTCAGTTACTGTCTTATAGCCTAGAGGGTGAAGAAGGTCCAATTGAGTTCAAATATGACGTCCAAACAACAATTTTGCAGGTGATATTCCCGTGACACAATGTGGTGTTGTTCAGTACATCGCAAGAAAGTCCAAAAGGGCTATTTGTATTGCCGTCGGTGTAGTAAGATTAGCTTTGTCCGTATTTCTTTTAAAAGTCTGAATCAGGTATTCTGTTTCGCCATTTGAACTTAGATGGTAGGGAGGTGAGAAAATATGGTGGATACCACATTGCTGGCAAAAATGCTTGGAATTCAATAGACGTGAACTGTGGTCCGTTATCCGAGACAATCACTTGTGGAAAACAGTGGGTAGCAAAGATAGATTTCAGCACTTGAATGGTACTCTCAGTAGTTGTTGCAGACATTTGATGAATTTCTGGCCATTTACTATAAGCATCAGTTAAGAGTGACCACATGGAATTTAAATAAGGTCCTGCAAAATCAATATGCACCCTTTGCCAGGGTTTGTCAGGTCATTCCCAATGGTGAACTGGAGCTCTTGCTGGATTTCCCATCAATACAGCACAACCTTCGCATCTTTGCACAACCTGGTGTAGGTCTCTGTCAGTAGAAGGCTACCATACGTGAAGTCTGGCTAGGGATTTCATTTAGGAATGCCTGGATGGCCTGCATGCAAAAGAGTCAACACATTTGAGTGATAACATTGGAGTACTGTGACATGCAATCCCCATAGAAGACACCCCTCAGGAATGGACAACTGCTATCTCTTTGTATAGTAAGGTTATAGTTCAGCTGAACAAGTAGTGCCTTGCAGCCAACCCTCAAGCGTATACTGATTCACTTATTTCAAAATTACATCTTGACTAGTCACTTTTGCAATGTACTTGGCTAGCACTGGAAGCTGATCTAACTGTTGTAGCTCCATTGCACACACAAGAGTAGAGTCCTCCATATCTTTGAATTGCACTGGAAAACTATCTGGCCCTCCTGGCATACTAATGGCTCCTCTTTAAGTCCCATATAGAACTCCATTTCTCTGGATACTGGTAACCTCGACAAGGCATCCGCATTTCCATGCTGGTCACTTGGTTGGTATGTGACTTTGAAATTATAGGCAGACAAAATTAATGCCTATCGCTGAAGTTGGTTACCGACTGTTTCTGGAATTCCTTTTTCTGGACTGAAAATTGTCACTGGTGGCTTGTGATCCATCTTCAAGTGAAACTTGCAACCTAGAAAGTATTGGCGAAATTTCTTGACTTCAAACTCAATCACTACTGCTTCTCTCTGAATCTGGGCTTAATTCCTTTCAGCTGCAGTGAGTCTGCATGAAGCATGGGTTATCGGCTTCTCCACTCCTTCTGGATCTGTATTGAAAAGGACAGCTCCTATGCCCACAGGACTAGCATCACAGGCCAATGTGATAGGTAAGTTAGGGTCATTATGAGTTAAATTATTCCCATCGGTTTGAGAGAGCTTGATGGCTTGAACTGCCTTACGGTGGCCCTTGGTCCACTTCCATGGAGTACCTTTATGTAACAGTGCATTTAGGATAGCACATTTAGTGGCTGAGCCCGGTATGAAATGGTCATAGTAGCACACCATATCCAAGAATAAGTGTAACTCTGAAACATTTTGTGGTTCAAGCATGTGCACAATGGCTTCCACCTTTTCACCATTCAGACAAATTCCATCTTTGTTAATAGTGTGACCTAAGTACATGACACTTGGTTGACAAAATTGGCATTTTTATCTGCTGAGTCCAAATCCACTCTGTTGCAGTCTCTCTAAAGTATTTTGTAAGTTAAGTAAATGATCTATTTCTGTTGTGCCCATGATAATGATGTCATCCAAAATACAAGCAACACCTGGTATATCACCCACCATTTGCTCAATCACTTTTTGGAAAATAGTAGGTGCAAAACTAAGGCCAAAACATAACCATTTGTACTTGTACAGTCCTTGGTGTGTATTAATCACCACCAATCTCTGAGAGTCTGTATCCAACTGCACTTGAAGGTATGCATCAATGAGGTCCAGTTTAGAGAACCCCACACCACCATTCAGTCTGTGAAAAAGTTCCTCTGGTAAGGGTAAAGAAAATATATCTGTGCTAAGTACTGGATTAAGTGTCACCTTTAAATCTCCACATATTCAAACCTTACCATCTGGTTTAGATACCACCACAATTGATGTAGCCCCAATCTGAACTTGAAACCTTTTCTAGCACACCCACTTTTTCCAGTCTGTCCAATTCTTCCCCAACCACCGGTTTTAAGGCAAAAGGAAGTTTCTGTGGTTTACAAAACTTAGGGACTGCATTAAGCTTTGTAACTAGCTTGGCTTTAGCGTTTGTGCAACATCCCAGTCCTTTTCACAACTCTGGATACATGTCTAAAATCTCCCCAAGCTTAGGCAGATTACTGCTTTGTAGTACCTGGATGGCAGCATATAGGCCACAATCTGCTGGATCAATATGAATGCTTAGAAGAACCTGAGCATCTCTGCCCAAAATGTTGACACCCTTTTTTGAAACCAGAAAAGTTAAAGGTGTACCAGGCTTGAGAGAATCAGTTCTGCTTACCAAAGTGGTAAATAAGCCCAGTGGCTGAATTCTTTGCCCTTCAAATGCACGTAGCAACTTATTACAAGGAGACAATGGTGACTTATCCAGATTTGACCATGTTTGATGGTTAATAAAAGTAACTGGGGAAGCAGAGTCTACCATTAAATGCAACTGACGTCTCAGTTGTGGCAATTCAAGTAACACATAGAAAGGAGGAACATCTTTAGTCTGCATTTGTGGTACAATAGGAACCACTGCACTGTCTTTGCTCTCTGAAGTGACCACTGCAGTTCTCCTCCTTCTGCAAACCTTAGCAATATGCCCCTGATGTTTACATGCATGACACTGAACTTCTCTGAATTTGCACTGGTCCCTGCTATGCTGAGAAGACCCACATGATGCACATTTGTACTGGCCATACAGTCTGGGTGGAGAGTTCAAACTTTTCCTTGAAAACAGTGGTTTAGACTTAGGTTTGAGCTGTTTCAATTTGGGGTTTACTGCAGTTAGTTGTACCTCATTTTTAGTGTTCATCTTAGCATGTGCTTCATTTTCTGCAGCCTCATACATTTGCGCCAACTGTAAAAGTTCATCAGCAGACTTCTTGACGCTTACAGAAAGTAATCGCTGAATACAATGTTCATTATTCATCCCCATAACACACTTATCAGCTAAATTAGATTCAAGATGCTCCCTGCTGCACTCACATGTGAGAGCTAAGCTTTTGATCTCAGCCAAATAAGATTGTAATGACTGACCTGGTTTCTGGCAGCAACTGTAGAATTTATACCGTTCAGCCCTTGGGAAAGTTGTTAAACTGTATTGTGCATTCAACTTAGCCTTTAGCTCTTGATATGACAAATCTTCCAGCTGATCCGGTGCACACAGACTCCATAAAGATTTGAAGGTTTCACTTCCCAAGAAAGTACAAAAAGCAGCTTGAATAAGTTTATCCTGCGGCTCATCAGTAGCAGATTATATGGCAGGATTACGTAATAACCACTGATCAAACCATCTGCACCATTTATCCCAGTCTGTTCCTGTAAAAATCTCAAAGCTGGCTGAAGTTTCCATGATACTGTACGGTTCCAAATTGCTTACTTGCCTCCAATGCAGAAAGTCACAAAATGGTATAATTCAGTAAGCTGGAGCTATGAAAATTTTTGCCATCCTTGTTGCCAGTTTGTTGTATTTGGGGGGCCAAAAATAAGAACCTTGAACACATCAGGGTCTTGGTAATAAGAAAACACATCACACTGAAATCTAGTCCTTCTCTGTTTACTTCCATTCAGCACAGACACAAGGGGACAACGTATCTCAACACACACAGGAAGGTTCATAGGCTCACAGGAAGTACATTTCTTAAAGCTATACTGTCTAATATTTCTTAAAGCTGCACTACACGTAACAGGTGACAAAGATGATTTATGGCTAACAGGACAGGTCTTGCAAGGATCACTTCAAGGCACTGAACATATACACACTGGAGATAAGATGGGAATGGGGAGATATGGTAGAGACCTTCAAAATCCTGAAAGGGATAAACAAGGTGAAATGTGAGTAGCTATTTAGCATGAGTAACAGCTCAAGTTCACAAGGGCATGAGTGGAAACTGACAAGAGGGAGATTCAAGAAGGATATGAGAAAGTATTTTCTTACAGGATATGGAATAAGGAATCATGGAACAGTCTACCCGCCGAGGTGGTGGTTCCCCAAATTATAAATGGTTTCAAGCACAGTTGGGACTGAGCGAAGGGTATAGTGTTTACTCAGGGTGACAGCAACAGGGTGGAGAATAAAGGGTGGATAGGGAGGACTAGTACCCTGTATGAACAATAGTCTCAGGTTTAAATAGGGAACCATGGGCAGACTGGCAGAACCATTGGTCTTTTTCAGTCATCATTGTCTATGTTTCTATCCAAATAAGGAATGCAGTGTCACTGAAAGTCCACTAGTCTTAGAGAACCTCTAGGCTTTTCGTCAACATAACAATTGCAACTCATGTTTTCTGAAAAATACAATTTTTTTAATCAAATTTTATTGCAAATGTTCACACTTAACAACCACATTTACACTCAGGCAGCAAAAAACAGAATGTAATATATCCAATATTCTTAAAAAGAAAATGAGAAAAATACCTATTTTAGCTCAAGACATTTTTTCATCTCTGTTGTTTCTAACAAAACAAGTAGCTCCCTTCCTGCTATTCACTTTAACAAACTTGTTGTTTTACACTGATAGGATACAGATGCTTATAGCATGGTTTTATGAGCATCACCACCACAGGGGTGAGAGGGATGTTTGCTTGTTTGTTTTGTTTATTTTCTAGACCAGTTACTGTTTATGCTTGAATTTTCAAAACTAGTTTTAAAATGTTGTACTTGAAATAATAAATTGGACTAATTATAACAAATGTGACTTAGGAGGAAGTTCTTAAACACATATGGCTGCTAGACACAAACATTTCAAAGCAATGTTCGTTTTGTTCTGGCATCTCACAATCAATAGATACAGTACTTGCCTGATTAAAAAGCACATTTTAAATCTGTATCCAAGATGTATAACTGAATATGGAGGGCATGAATGCTGGTTTCAGCTTGATCTGAGGCAGGAGCAGAAAACAGTTTTATTGGGGGGGGGGGGAGTGGTATCACCTCTAAGGTTGCATGCAATGGGAGCCTCTTATAAACAGCACAGCATAGAGATATCAGAAAACTATTTTTAAGACACTGTCCTAAATGAAAAGTGCATACATTTTTATTTACATAGAATTTACATAGAATTTCTCTAATTTTATAATTTTAACTAAATATTAAAATTGTATATGGTTGTGTGATATTTATTCTGCAGTAAAATAATACTTAATGGATATTTTCTCACTGTATGCAGATTTATTTAGAAACATTTTGTTTCTCTGCAACATTATAATATAATCAGTCCATGGCCTCCTTAACCCCCAACCCCTCTCATCATTTGCCAGGGACCAGACTACTGCTAGCTCCATGTTAGCAGTTGAAGATTTTAATCAGTACTTTACTAAGGCCCAGAGGGCTCTAATCCCCCACTCCTGTTCCAACTGGAATCACCAGTCCCACTCAACTGGCAATTCCCACTTCTAGGCAGTCTCAGCTGATGAGGTGTACAAAGGGCTCTCTGTATTGAACATTTCATCCAAATGTGGGGATGATGGCATCTCTCCCAAGTTCCTGAGCATAGGTGCCCCAGAAATAATGACTCCCATTGCCCACATCATTAACTGGTCCCTCACAGCTGACTCGTTCCCCCAAAACTGGATGCATATGCTAGTTTTCCCTATCCACAAAGGTGGTTCTACAGATGCTCCCTTCAATTTCTGACCAATGTCCCTCCTACCACTCCTTTCCAGCGTCTTTGAAAGGCTAGTGAGCAGGCAACTTGTTAGCTTCTATTCCAGCTCAGGCATTTTGACCCTGTACCAGTCTGGCTTCTGTCCTAACATCTCCACCTCCCTCCCTCCCTCATTGGTGTCACCAATCATTCATTCCATTATATGGGCAAGGGCATCAGTACAGGGGCCATCTTTATTGATCTTGCCAAGACCTTCGACACCGTAGACCACAGTCTCCTCCTGGAAAAACTAACAGCATCTGGCATCTCTCCTCCCTTCTCTAGAAAGGTTTTGTTCCTAACTAACCAGGAGAGGTTGAGGGCACTGGACATGTACTTTCTGGGAAACAGGAGGGAGAAAGGGGACATGATTGAGACCTTCAAGTACTTGAAAGGGATAAAGAATGTGGATAAGGAGGGTTTCTTTAAGCTAAGTGGCAGCCATAACACGAGGGGACACAGTGTTAAGCTGAAGTGGGGGAGATTTAGAAGGAAGGTCAGGAAGCACTTCTTCATGGAGAGCGCAGTGGCCTGTTGGAATGCACTGCCTGAAAAGGTAGTGTTGTTGAAGGTGATGGGCAGCTTCAATAGAGGCTGGGATAGACATGGGGAAGGTAAAGGCTATGGATAGGGAAGATGGAAAGGATGGTAGGAGTAGGGGCATGGGTCAGAAGCTCAAGGTGTGGACCCTGTAGTTCAGGCAGACTAGATAGGCCATATGGCCTTCTTCTGTTGGCAATTTCGTATGTTCTTATATAACTAACTGAGCAAATCAGACAAGCTACCTGGAACCATGTTGCCCCTTTACTGGTCACCCTTGGGGTCACCCAATGTGCTTTCCTGGGCTCTTTGTTGTTCAGTCTTCATAAATAATCTCCCCAAATCTCTCTCCTCCTGTGACATACACGTGTATACTGATGACACAGTTGTCTATGCATCTGGCCCTTTTGTCCCCTGTACTGAGGAGTTCCTCCAAAAAGACATCTCCATTGTTCAAAAATGGTTTCAGGATAACCAACTAGTTATGAACCGGAACAAAACAGTATCAGTGTTGTTTAGTTCTAGTTGCTGGTTAAGCACAGCTCCTAATTCCATAAGCCTATGCTTCTTCCAAGGGGAATGCCTTGTCTCGGTGTTCTCATACAAATGTCTAGGCATGCACCTAGACCAACATTTCTATTATACTGGCCACATATCCCAAGAAACAGCTAAACGTTATGCAAAGCATAGTGTCCTTTGAAGGGTGAAAAGATGCCTTCAGCCACACATTAAGAAGCTGGTGGTTGAGCGCTCCATATTCCTCCGATAAGACTATGGGGAATCTGTCTATAGAGGTACCAATCCCTCTGTCTTGTCTAAACTGTCAGCACTATTCAATGCCCTTTGCAGATTCATACTGGCCTGTCCACCTAGAACACACCACTGTATAATGTACTGCAAATTCGGGTGGCTACCATCCCTGAAGAGTCGCCCTCTGCACATCACTTTAGCAGAGGCTAGGTACTGGACAGGAAAACGTCCTGGTTAAGTCTTGGATCTTTTCACACTGGCTACAAACCACACTTACTCCCTCAGTTCTGAGGACGATTGTCATTTCCAGGTCACGTGTTGCAGGAGAAACCTAGGGCAAGCCTCAATCACCTATAGGCATCCCTCCGTTTGGAATAATTTGCCTGCCAAAATCACCTCAGACAGTCTCTTTCCATCATGAAGTTGGAAATCAAGGCTCATCATGTCTCCTTAATCTCTTGCACCAGCATCCCAGAAACACTACCTCTGGTTGCAACCGTCATAGGCCTGACGCTACACTTCCAAAACCCAAGCCCATTTGGCACACTGCTGTTGTATTCTACTTAGGTAACATCCTCAGTAGATAAAGAGTCTCTGTTGTAAAGACTCCAATTGCCCCTGCCTAATTATGACACCTCGTGTGTATTTGCATTGTATCTTACATTATGTACTGCTGCTGTTTTGTATTTGCATTGTATCTTATGCTACATACCACTGCTGTTTTTATTTGCATTGTACTTATATTATTTACTACTGCTGTTGTTTTTTTGCATTGTATGTTATATTTAGTACTGCTGCTGTTTTTATTTGCATTGTATGTTATATTACATACTACTGCTGTGTTGTATTTGCTCTGTATCTTATGTTACAAACTGTTGCTGTTTTGTATTTGCATTGTGTCTTATACTACGTACTGCTACTGTTTTTATTTGCATTGTATCTTATATAATGTATTGCTGCTTTTTTTTGCATTGTATCTTATATTACGTACTGCTGCTGTTTTTATTTGGGTTGTATCTTATATCATGTACTGCTGCTGTTTTTATTTGGATTGTATCTTATATTACATACTGTTGCTGTTTTTATTTGCATTGTATCTTATATTACGTACTGCTACTGTTTTTTTGCGTTGTATCTTATATTACGTACTGCTGCTGTTTTTATTTGCATTGTATCTTATATTACGTACTGTTGCTGTTTTTATTTGGATTGTATCTTATATTACCTACTGCTGCTGTTTTTATTTGCATTGTATCTTATATTACGCACTGCTGCTGTTTTTAGTTGCATTGTATCTTATATTACATTCTGTTGTTTTTATTTGGATTGTATCTCATATTACATACTGCTGCTATTTTTATTTGCATTGTATCATATTACGTACTGCTGCTGTTTTTATTTGCATTGTATTTTATATTACATACTGTTGCTGTTTTTATTTGCACTGTATCTTATATTATGTACTGCTGCTGTTTTTTTTGTATTGTATCTTATATTACATACTGTTGCTGTTTTTAGTTGGATTGTATCTTATATTACATACTGCTGCTGTTTTGTATTTGCATTTTATCTTACACTACATACTGTTACTGTTTTTATTTGCATTGTATCTTATATTATGTACTGCTGCTGTTTTGTATTTGCATTTTATCTTACACTACGTACTGCTACTGTTTCTATTTGCATTGTATCTTATATTATGTACTGCTGCTGTTTTTTTTGCATTGTATCTTATATTACATACTGCTGCTGTTTTTATTTGCATTGTATCTTAAATTACATACTGCTGCTGTTTTGTATTTGCATTTTATCTTACACTACGTACTGCTACTGTTTCTATTTGCATTGTATCTTATATTATGTACTGCTGCTGTTTTTTTGCATTGTATCTTATATTACATACTGCTGCTGTTTTTATTTGCATTGTATCTTATATTACATACTGTTGTTGTTTTGTATTTGCATTGTATCTTACACTACGTACTGCTGCTGTTTTTATTTGCATTGTATCTTATATTATGTACTGCTGCTGTTTTTTGCATTTTATCTTATATTACACACTGCTGCTGTTTTTATTTACATTGTATGTTATATTTAGTACTGCTGCTGGTTTTATTTGCATTGTATCTTATTTTACATACTGCTGCTGTTTTTATTTGCATTGTATCTTATATTACGAACTGCTGCTGTTTTTATAAGGTCCCTAATGGTAGAATGTATTCCTCTATTTTTTTGTAGTTTTGGCACTTGTACTTTTTCTGCTTTCAAGACCCCTTGTGAGTAAATGTATTCTTCCTTACAATCTTCCTACCCCTTCCCCTCTCCCCCGGTCACAACTGGAAATTAATCTTCTGGGCTCTTCTTGTTTACCTGGTAAAACATATATAAGTAAACAATAAAAGTTATTGTTAATATAGGATTTTTCTAGTTTTACACATTGCAAGTCTACCTGTAGTAAATAAAAAAAAATCACAATACTAAGATGGCTATTCGTTGTGCTGATTCCACTCCATGTCTCACTTTCTCTACTGTCTTCAGCCTTATACACAAAAAGGTCCTGATTCTAAATAAGAGGTGTGAACCCCAAAATGTTTATAGTATCAGAACCCAAACTGGAGTGGGCTCTGACAACTGTAGTTTTTGTGGTGCCTCAATCAGAAAAGCGTTGTCAGTTAGCTAGCATGTGGTCTAAGCCTGCTAACAGCTAGCTTTTCTATTTGATTGGGAACGGCACTTTATCTTTAGTCTGCCAATGGTCAGCATTTCTATGGGACTGTGAAACAGCTCAGCAAGTATTTACTTTGTTAACTAGCACTTTGTGAACTCTGTGCCCCCCATCCTGACTGGTGAGAGCTGCCTGGCCTGGAAAGGAGCAACACCTTAGAGAAGGAGGGGGTGCTGCATTTAAAAGTAAGCTCTGTGGGATTGTAAGCTGTGCCTCAATCAGAAAAGCTTTGTTAGTTAGCCAGCATTTGGTCTACAGCCTGCTAATAGCTAGCATTTCTACAGGACTGTGAACTGTACTTTGTCTTCAGTCTATCTAACTGCCAGCATTTTCAGTTTGCTAACAGCTAGCATTTCTGCAGGACTGTGAACTGTACCATGTCTTCAGTCTGCTAAAAGCATTTTTCTCATCATATGAACTCTCCCTCCCACCCCACCCTGTGCTCTGTCTTTCTATTTATGGACTTGGACTTGATTGATAATAATTTAGGGATGCTACTGGATGTTTAAGGTGATGCCTGTGGGTGTTTTTTATGCTTGCTTGTGCGCACGTGCAAGAAACATTATGTGACAGCTTAGGAGAGAAGCAGATTAGGGATGTGCAGCAGTGTAGCAGCCAAGGGAGGCACAGCATTTTGGGGCTTGGCCATGGTACACCAATGGAGGCACAGTGTGCTGATGACACTGGCTTCCAGAAGCTGCACCAAGTTGTAATGTTTTTGCTGCAGCAATCACGGGCCACCTCGTCATTGCAGCGTCAGCAATTTGCTGCAATGAGGGAGCGACCCATCATTGCTGGGTGGAACGTTGCTGCTGTAATATTGTTTGAGAACATGGTGGCATGTTGCCACCCTGTTCATGAACAATATTACTGTGGCCCCAGTGCCGAGGGGGTGCCCAATCAACCTCAGCAACATGTGCCATGCAAACGGTCTTTGTCTCCCGACAGGGGAGCCCACTCCCCATCGCCATGATGTAACCCCCCTGGTTTTGTTGTCTGCCAATGAGGAAGCCCACTCCCTGTTGGCATGATGTCCCCCCCATTTTTTTGGGTGCCAATGGGGGTGCCCAATCGTCCAATCCCCATCGGCATAATGGCACCCCCTCCGCTCTTTTTTGCCAACGGGGGAGCCCAATCCCCCATCGGCTACAGCTGCCCCCTCAGAACACTTCCTTGGCATGCTGGGAGCCCACCCCAGCATGCCAAATGCTGCTGTAAAGTAAAAACCGTCCAGCGTTGTCTTTTTTTTTTTTGCACCTGAAAAGAAGAAAACGGTCCCTCGTGGTCTCTGGGGCCCCCCTCCCACAACCCGCACCCACCCCTCTGTGCATCCTGCCTCCCCACACCCCCTCATCCCACACTTACCTCCGGAGTCTGGCGCGACTATCTTCGGTCGAGCGGGAACACGTCTGCACTCTTCAAAGCCGACCGCGAACTGAGAAAATGCTGGTAAGCTGTATAATGGGATAGATAGGGTTTTTTCAACTTTGGTGCATATCTCGGGCATTTTTTAGAATTTTGGCACCACATTTTCAACATGGGGTTTTTGGAACCCCTCCTCATGAATTATGTCACTATCATGGCGTTAATCAGGCCCAAAGGCTGATTTCGTGGTCACTGCATGGAATCACCTTTCAGGACAAATTAACAAAATGACAGTGCCAGTGTTCATGAGGTGGGCTCTCAAAAAGACTATGTTGCAAATTTGGTGAAAAAATTCCTAAAAATAACTGTTTTACGAGCGTGCATTGCGCAGTTCCTACGCACGCTTGTAAGTTCACAAATTTGTAACATTTGCTCTCCAGATTTTCAACATTGCCATGTTATCACACCTACTTATGAGCAGTACAGCTGTCATTTTTCACATCTTGCCCAAAATGTGTTTCCACGCATGTAGCGCACAATGGCGCAGTCGGTGTGCGAAATCAATGTTTGGGGCAGATTTAGAAAATCACAGTGACACTGTTCATGAGCAGAGGCCTTGAAATGGCTATGTTGAAAATTTGGTGAACAAATTCCTCAAAATGACTGTTTTACGAGCGTGCGTTGCGCAGATCCTACGCATGTTCGTAAGTACGCAAATTTTTTAATATTTAAAGTCCAGATTTTCAACATTGACATTTTATCACACCTACTTATGAGCAGTACAGCTGTCATTTTTCACATCTCACCTAAAATGTGTTTCCGCACATGTAGCGCACAAAGGCGCATTCGGTGTGTGAAATCAATGTTTGGGACAGATTAAGAAAATCACAGTGACACTGTTCATTAGCAGAGGTCCTAAAATGTCTATGTTGAAAATTTGGTGAGAAAAGTTCATAAAATGAGTGTGCTATGAGCGTGTATTGCGCAGTTCCTACGCACGCTTGTACCTTCGCACATTTGCAATATTTTCACTCCAGATTGTCAGCATTGCCATTTTTCCAGCACTTCCTCATGAACAGTGCACCTGTCATTTTTCACATCCTGGCTGAAATGTGTTTTTGCACTTCCAGCACAGAATGGCGCAGTCGCTGTGGGAAGTCACTGTTTAGGACACATAACAAAAATCACAGTGACTCTGTTCATGACCACAGGTCGTTAAATGCCTATGTTGAAAATATGGTGATGAAACTCCATAAAATGACTGTGTTACGCACATGCATTGTGCAGTTTCCACGTATGCTTGGAAGTGCAAGCATTTTTAATATTCCCACAACACATTTCCAACATTGCCATCTCTTCATACCCCCCTATGGATGGTACAGCTGTCATTCTTCACATCCTGCCCAATCTGTGTTTTCGTACATGTGGTGCAGAATGCCACTGTCACTGTTGGAAGTCAGTTTTCAGGACACATTGACAAAATCATACTGCCACTGTTCATGACAAGAGGTCCCAAACGCTTTCATGAGGTGGGGTCACAAAAAGGTCATGTTCAAAATTTGTACTGTGAATACCAACAAACGGCCAAGGTATTATGGTTTCTAACCATAATGTCCTACCTTGTACAGATAGACAGGCATCAAGGTGTGCCTTTGGATTGACAACTGTACTGCTCATGCTATCCCACCCCCACCCCCAGCCACTGACAGGCATCGAGGTGTACCTTGGACTCTTGGTCCCAAGACTTCACCCCATTCTCCTATGCTGCACCCATTTCAATGTATGTCCTTATGGAATGGGGTGACTGTAAAGCCAAACACCCTAAGGCACAGCTCAACACATGTCAGTGTCTGCAGAATATGGTGAGGTGACATGGCTTGACCATCATGGGTGACGACCCAAAAACTTACGCCAAATCCTGTCCATCTCTACAGGATGGAGGTGGGGTTCATGTGAAGTTCAGTACTTCACTGCCATTCCTATTCTGCATCTGCCTAACTGCTGCATTTCTAATGGTAATACCAGCAAGCAAACATTCGGCATTGACAAATGCTTGTTCTTAATTACTTCTACTACTCTACTCTTCACTCTTTTATTAGTGAAGATAGATTAGTTAGTTTTTATTTCTGATATAGGATTCTTATCTTTTTAATATTTTATTTGTATGTTACATTTTGGTTTTTAAATTATGATTTTTTTAAATTAGGATGTTACTGAGAGCAAAGCATTGATTATGTTTTTCTCATTTGCATCTATTTATCAGTTTTATACGTAAGTAGGGGCTAATTGGAGGAATTATAAATATTGCATTTGCTGTGCAAAGATTATTCTGCAAATTATGTATTTTAACTTATTTACTGGGCAAAGTGCAACAGCGTTATTCACATGCACTAGAGTACATTTAAGGTATCTGTATTTATAGATTATATATTATTGTCATTATTACTGTTTCTGTATATCAATTATTATTATGGTTAGCACAAGGAGCAATAAAAATAAGATGCTATCCACAGTACAGTCCTTATCAATTACAAAAAGTGGAAAAAAAAAAAAGGATGGTGAAAGATGGTTAAAAACAATTCCACCTAAAACAATATCTTACGAGGGACTAAGGAGGTTGGTCTGGCTCAGCCTAGGATTACTGAGTTTTTGGACAGTCCCGTTTCCACTCCCACAGCCCTCTTTACACCTATAATGAAGGATCAAAGTGTCTCTCTTAGGCAAAAAAAAAGGGAAACCATGTTGACTGAGAACATATCTATAGATCTAAACACTGAAAGAATTTCCCTCTTACCACCAAATTTAAGCTTTGACCTGAATTTTCCTTGCTCCAATTTAATAGCTACTTATACTAATGATACACAAGAGTCTCATTCTATTTTATTCTCCCCTCAGAGCTCTTCTTTAAATAGTCAACTAAATAACTCTCAAGTTTTTCAGTTTCCAACCCCAGTGGGTTTGACACCAGAAAAAGTACCTGTCTCAAATACTATTCATGCACCAAGTGAATTGGAATCTGTAATGCAGGAGCTTGGTCATACTATTTCAGGCCTTAAAAAACTAGTCATGGCCAACTCTACTAATGCAGCAGTTAGAGACAAATTGTCTGTAACACCAGAAATGCTCCCTACTAATGTTGCTGAACCTAATTAGGATCAAGCTATATCTAATGGGATTTCTTCTTTCCCAGACTACGGACATTTTATTGATGAGGGAAATTTCTTCTCTTCCTCCTCTACCTCTAAACAATTTTTAGAAATGATTAAAAACCCTTATTATGCAAATGTAGTTATTCTTGAAAATGTGGACTATTAAGGAAGAACTAGTAAGTTTTAGATCTGATGTTATTCAAAAGCAAGTCCTGATATCACAGTTAAAAGATGTGAATAGAGGTAACCAATTCTATGCACAAAATAATTCTGAACGCAACATAGGGGAACCTCCTAGTCTCAAAGAAAATAAGTGTATTCAAGTTAATTTTCCTCCTCCATTTTCCAGAGAGGATTCTCTTATAATTGTTGATTCATCAGACACGAAGGCTTACAGAAGCAAAAACAAAATCAAAACTAGAAAGACGGAACAACAATGAGCCAACAAAGGTTGCTAAAAAAGGGAAGCTATTAAAGTCAAAAATGAAGGAATTTCCATAGATCAATTTATAGATTTTGCTTCCAGCCATGATACCTGAGCTTCTTCTCTCCCCAGATCTATCAGAGAAATGGAACCTTGGGGAACAGACAATAATCCTAAAGTATCTTCCTTAATGGGGCAATCGACATTAGAAACAGGAAAGAAAGCATCAATACATCTATTCTATAACCTAAAAGTGGTGCAAATAATTACCCTTTGATTTTTTTGGACCTGGGTAGTAATAAAAATAATACTAAAATACTGATTGAAATATATGGTGTCAAGAAACTGAAAGCCAAAATGCCAGAGAAGTTGAGAAATTGAGTCTGCTATCTCATTCACAATTCTGCCAACATTGAGGAAATATTTGTTTGGTGTCCTCCAAAAATCTTCAATTTACTGATTGTGCACTTATGTATTTTGCTTCTCAAGATTTAGTAACACATATTTGGTCCAAAGGTTCATATCAAAATCAAATGGCATAAATTTCCTCTTTCCACAAAAAGTCCCGAAGTATTTTGAAGAACAATTGTCTTATGACTTCAATAGGGAAAGAGAGGCCGATAGAAACAGGGTTAACAGAGTAACTGCTGTAATAAACAAATATGTTACAGATCATGAGAAGTTTTAGAGAGAACTCTTTCCATTTTTGGTTTGGAAGGTCTCTGCTAAAGAAACAATAGGAAAAATAAAGAAGGGCATAGCAGCAGGAGATGATTCGGGAGAGGACTGAATTGAATGTATTACACTATATAAAGGTGCTTCTGATAGTCCCCAAATAGATATTATCTTTAGGAATTCCCAGCTATCAGCTTCAATTTTAGAAACCTCTTCCATCATTGTTAGTCTTGGTATCTTTTTAGTAGATATGAATAATTTAGTAGTAGTAGGCCTTGTACAGTAATATTTTCCTTCAAGAATACAACTTGTAATGAAATGTGTAAGATTTACTTTGACATTTGAGTATACGCACTTTTATATTATACTAATTATGTGTGTGAACTGTAAAAAAATCTCTAAAAAAATTAAACACATCAAATTTCTTCAAAAACATGTCTCAACACTGTGTTTATCTTCCACATTGTCACAACATATAGTTGTCTCTGCAGTGCTTGCAATTAAGGTACAGTACCTTCACATATACGATGGCCCAGTTCTGTTGAGCTGATTGCTATAACAGTACATAGAATAAAATCTGAAACATATACAGTAGGTAACTGTAATACAGACGGTGGCATTATTTTTATAGCTGCCCTTTCTCTCAATGTACTATACTTTGATTCAGTTAGTGTATGCAACAGCAATTCATGTTTATGTTTAAGCCCATGAAACACCCTTATCTGGTTAATGCCCTCCCACTGCTTCACCTTCATAGCTAAGTGCTGATTGGTTCTCTTCCTTCATACTGCACCTTCCTCCTCACTCCAGCTTCCCTCTCTCCCTACAACTTGCGATCTAGTTGCCCACTCCTTTTCTCTCCCTCATACCTGCACCTCAGCTCGCAAGTTCTCCTTCTCCTACAAATTTCCCTCCCTCTGGAATAGCACCCCCAACCTGTCTCTCTCCCTCCTTGTCCTCTTTCAAGTGCTCACTCAGTCTGTCTCTTGTCACCTCCTGCATCTGTTCTCCCTCCTAGTCCTCTACTGACCACACCTTGCTGCAAACCCCCTCTGGATTGTAAACCACTATGTTGAACCTGCCCACTTAATTGTATTTATTGTATATAGCTTCCTGTTTTGTATCTTGTGTGTACATTGTTTCCTAAGCTGCTTTGGACTTCAGTATTTTGTGTACTTAATATTGTACCATCAGCCTCATGTACCCCTCCCCCTTCCCCCGGATCACACCTGGAAATTAGCTTCTGCTCATGGTGCCTTGGTTCTATGTGATAACGGCAAAAGCCTAAAGACAATCACCGTTATTGCGAAGCCAGAGTGCTGAAAATTAATTTAGGCACTCTGACTCCCCAGCACACAGCAAAATGGCACCGGGGACTTGTTTTTTAAATGTTTTATGCGGGGGGCATAAATAAATAAAAATGCATTTACAGTCGTAGTGGCTCTGCCAAAGCTTGTTTTGTTTGGTCTGAGGCTAGAACTTGGCAGATTTCACAATATTCCAAAATCAGGCTTTGGGCCTAATTTAAAGCAAAGGCAGTGGCCAGCTACTGTAGCAAACCAGTAGTTATAGGATATATGCTGTTAAAATCCTGTAGCCCTGTTTTCTGTTCAGGCTTTCCTGTCTTGCCAATTCAACAGGAGACAAAAGAACAGTATACTTGTGTAATTATACTATAGAAAATGAACAACTTGTTTTAAAATAAAGCCAAATTTTAGGAAAAAGTATTTTTTGGTGGGCATAAGTGGAAGAATAAGGACCTTACTGTGGAAATTATGTGAATGCCATACCACGATAATTGCATACTGCACTCCGTCCCAAGCTCTGGCTACCCATTTACAGGGGTTGGGGAGAAGCCCCCATACAACAAGATTTTTTTTAATTGGGTAGCTAGTCAATTTTCTCCACTATGATATTATAGCACAGCATGTGCATTCACTGACTTCCCATAGTACTACCCTATAACTAATAGACACTCTGTTAGTTCTATGAGTACTATAGGATTGGTTGTGTAGCTGTATGCTGAACAACTAGTGGGGCCCCTTAGTCCTCCACTTACACCTATTTTTTTTATTAGAAATGGGGGACCCAGAACCAGGAACCAGGATAACTGCTGTTCCCCCAGACCAGGGAACCTACTGGGAATTAGAAAACAATGCAAAAAAAATACAATAAAGCTAAACGAATGTAGAGTACTGAATAAATTGATAAATAGGGAGGTATCCTAAAAGGGGAAATCAGTTGCCCTATTTTGTATATGCTGTGGCAAGCTTGTTGTTCCAAGCAATGCCAACGTCATAGCTACTGCTCTGGATGCATTGTTATTTCCCTTAACAGTGATCTGAAACTGGTAGTTAGCAGCTTCTGAGCTTTGAAACCAGTCTTCCTGTGTGGGCTACACTGATTTTCTCTTGTAATGGCAAACTCTCACAGGGAGACAACCTTCATTGCACAGTGTCTGCTGATAATGGGTAGAGGAACTTTAGTAGCTCTGCCAGGTGGTACTGCAGAGAAATTAGCTTTCTCACATGTAGCAGCCTGCGTAAGTCAAAGCCCTCCCTGGGTACCACATATTTTTTCTTGTTTCTCTTGTCTATGGCTATAGTGGTTGTAGACATAGCAAGGACCTATTTAGAAGCAATGTTAAATGCCTTATGGATGGGTATTGGCACTCCTCTTGTTAAGCCAAACTTGGCATACTCATAAATTTAGCTTCTTCTATGTGCACTTTGTTTTGTGGTATGCAACGTCAGCATGTGGGCCACTGACCTCTAAAGTATGTCATTTACTGGGTGGGGGGCAACTCTTCATTGTCAGTATCCTCTTGAAAGATCAGTTCCTCCTCTCCCTCCTCCTCAAATGCATTCTCAAAAGAGAGATTGGGAGACACATCGGAAGTAGGTCTAGAGTACTGTACCTTACTTAGACTCTTCTGTGACCTCCATATGTGTGTACGCACCACACCCTTGTGTATGAAAATGTAATTGTCAGTGCAGCACAAGGCTGTGCATTAAATAAAGAGTTGCATGTTTCTGAGACTCCCTGGTTTCTTGTTGCCTTGGTGGCACAGCTAGTAGTGCAACCGGAATGGTATTCCATGCAGCTTGGGTTCAAATCCCAGCTAAGGCACTTCTTTCTCTTGCTCGTCTGCTTGTTTGGGTTCTATATATGTGCACACCACACCCTTGTGTTTGAAAACAGTAATGATGTCACACAAGCCTCACACTTCTACCTGAACCATGTTTATTTGGACATCAATAGTTTAGATATTCAATGGAAAGAAACAGTGCCTGCTACTGCCTGTTTTACAGACGTGACTATTGAAAAGGTGACTGCATTTCCAAGATTCTATAGACATAATGTACCAATAGGATTGGAATAATTTAACTCCACCCATCCCACCTGTCCATCCACATAATTGTTTTAATGGTGAATTGTTGTTAACAGAGGAAAGATCCTCCAAATGAACTCTCTCTGGATTACTTTACGTGTGCAAAACATAGTGCGATACAGTTAATTAGAGCAGGAAGTATGTGATTTATGTGAGGAGGCCCATGAAAATAACACAAGTGTATACAATGCTGTATTTATGTTATGCCATTTTATGATACCTTTGCCTCTGTATACACCTTTTATTCCTGTATTTGCTATGCTGACTCTGATTTGTATTTGTAACCAGTCTCCTAACAACCCGTTCTACTTTAAAATTAATTAATTAATACAAGAATTACTTAATTAATTGTAGAAAATTATCACAAGTAGACTAATACTGTATAGGAATTGTGTTTAAATAAATTGTGTTTTAAGTTATTTTTGTAATCATATTGTTTCTTTAGTTTGTGTATTGCCATTCATATGTAAAAACAATAAAAATTGATTATTACTTTTTTTTTCACATTCTTTCACCTGTTGCATAAATCGTTCAATTACTAGGGTCAACGTTAATGTAACATGATACATTCCTAGTACAATCCATTTGATAAAGCATCAAACCCAAGTTAGTTCTGTCAATTTATATTGCTCACTCAGGGGAAATTAAAGGAATAATGCACAACAGGGTGGGTGTCATGCTGGTATAACGCCACACCTGGGGTGGTTGGGCACAAGGCTGCAGGCTGAGTGTGTCCAATGTCTCAGGTGCGGCATTATCCCAGCATGACACACACCATGGAGTGCATTATTCCTGTTATGCAATGGCTAATCTTTTAGTAAAAGAAAAAAAAATAAAAGTAAATATGTTTTAGAGCAGTTTTTCACTTGATTTTGTTTGTGGAAGAATACTTTTTTGTAAAGGAGATAATTTACCCTGTTAGTCCTGTAGGTGGAGCTATGTGGCCAGTAGCTGGATTTGTTTTCTGTTTTGCATCTGCTTGGCAGTGTGGCATATGGCTTTTTTTATTTTAGTTTCTGTGCCCCCGTATGTTCGGCTTAGGTATCTGTGGTACAGTTTTCTGCAGTGCTGAAATATTGTATGTGCAACCTTTTCAAAATGGGACATTTCCTGTCAACAATCACAGTTTGGAGTGCCTGCCCCATCCTTGCTGCTGCCAGCTGCTCACTGCCACTGCTGTGAAATCCCTAAAGGAAGAGGAGAGGACCTATGGTGATGGTAGAAAGAATGATTTTTTCAGTGTTTTTTAAATGGCACAGAAAACAAATGAAGTTACCGAGGTGGAGCAAGTGAGCATTATGAAAGGAGCCGCATGCTGCTGTTTTCTTAAATCACTCACTCTCTGTTTTTCATACTGCAGGCAAACAAAAAAAGGGAAAGGGCAGAAGTATATTTGTAGATTGTTTTGTGACCTTTGGGGAAGGGGGCACACTATTATTTGGTGGGAGGGAGTTTTCTTGTTTTACTTATATATGGTTATTTGCTTGGTTGAAGTGAGGAGTGGGGCACAGTGAAGCAGGCTGGTGAATGGTCAGTGAAGCTGACCACACTGATGGTTGCATGATTTGTTTTATGTTATTAACGTGGTCATTTGTGAGGTGGGACTAGATCCGTGGTGTTATGCCAGGATAACACCATGGGCCCAGTACCACACTAACCAATCAGAGCTCAAGATTCTTTCTTGCCATTGTATAATAAAGATTACATAACACTTTTCAAAATGAAAAAAATGTACTGTAAAACAACAGGCAATCTCCCCAGTGTCCTGGCTGAGAACCTTTCTCTCCATGAATCTGGCTCTAATGAAATTGTCCAAGATTAGTTTGAGAATGTTTGGGAGAACAGAATGGCTGTTCTGTTTGTCTGCATGTAGCCACTTCCCTAATGGTATGTAAGCCTTGCCTTCTTGAAAGCATCAGCATACTGCAGCATGAAAAAATCCTTTGTAATAGAATGCTCTTCGGTTTCTGATGAATGTTAAAGTTCTTTCTCTTAAACTGCACTAATTTTGGCTTCGTGGTTTACAGGGGAAGTTGATTCTATATCTGTAGTTATCAAACTGGCAAGTTCCTCATCACAGGTTTTTAAATTCTTATCTGAGCAGCACTGATAAATGATGTTATCCTGTTGTTTATCATGGATCCATTTAAAACTGCAACTGACTCTTACAATGAATACCTGGGTAGAGGAAGAACTTTTACCTTGGCAATTGTTTCCTTATTGGAATCCCTGGGAATGCACTGATAATCTGGCCTATTCTTTTCAAGATCAAACAGTGTTCCATCGCTGTTCTGGTGATTGTTAACCTGGCTATTGCAGATGAATGTTGCCTTGTTCACTTTGCCTCTTTGGATACATTCTCTTCTTGATGCCTGGCACTATGGTCCGGCTTTCTGCAGATTTCTGACGAAACGCATTTACTACATCATGTATTCCAGTGTGTTTCTCATCACACTGATAAGCATTGGTTGGTTTATTGCTGTAATATTTCCTTTATTAGTATTTGCTTAAACCCAGTCCTGTATGCTTTTGCTGCTCGGAGATTACATGGAAGTTTAAAGACATCTTTCCTCAACTTTTTAGGCTATTGGCTTATACTTCTAAGGCAAATCCCTTCAAGGATGCTTCCACATCCCTTCAATCAACTTCTTGGCCATGCTTCCTTACCACCAGACAGCCAATCCAGTAACACCACTTCTAGTCCTTTGCATATCAATAGGAACAGGACTTAAAGTCTCTGACACTTTCCAGCTGGCTCACCTTCACCTGAGATGCACCTAGGGAGACATCGGGGTGGAGATGGCAGGCTGTATTCACACTCATGGAGCCATTCCTTCACACCATGCAGCCGACTTCAGACTACAAATTCTGTCTCACTGCACCCAAATCACTTCCTGAACCTCAAACTGGCAGAGCTTGCCCTCCAATCAGCTTCTTGGCCACACCTTCACACCTCCTGATAGCCAATGCAGTGATGCCACCTCTAGCCCTTTACATCCTCTATTTCCTACTCTTAAGGGCCTATTTATCTAGTGGTCCTCCTCACTGAGGTTTTCTTTACAAAGGGCCACAGTGCAAAGGGCATTGAAGAGTCTGCCAGAGTCAGTCATGAAGCAGCTATCAGCTGGGTACTCTGCCCCTCTGCTCCTACATCTGCAAACCTCCAACAGTATTACTACAGGGACTGCTGCTCCATCTGCAAGACAAAAACTATAAGTTGCTACCTCCCCTTGAGTCTGTGGGACTGCATCACCTATAGGTGTTACCTGTAGGCATCTAAGGAATCAGAGGAAGGTAAGGGGTTATGTCTAACCATTGTCGAATATCTCTAGGCTTAGAACAGTATTGCAGAATGCAAGTGGAGTGGGTTAGGGAAGAGCACACTAGAGGGTGGGGGGATCTAGTGGTGGCGGTTGAGGATGACGCAGGAGGGGGTTGCATAGGGGGCAGCAGGATGCTAGGGGGCCAACATGGGTAGAATTGTGGGATGCAATTTATGTGGGGCAGCGGTTTGGATGAACATACTGTGGAGGTTAGGAGATTGTCCAATCTGTAACAAGTTGAAGAGTCTGGAGGAGGAAGTGCTGTGGCTTGGTAGAGAGTTTAAGATGATGGGGGTGGAACAGGAGGCAGGAAAGTCTCATCTGGGGAATAGCATGAGGACACCACATGGTAGGAATGGCAGTTCAAGGGAGGGGCAGGAAGGTGCAGGAGCAGAACAGACAAGAGACCTAGCATTGGTGGGAAGGCTAAAGTCAGGGGAAGGAGCCAATGCACAGCAAGACAGAGAGGGGAAGAAATAGATTTGCTGTGCTGGTGACACTCGTGGAGGAGGAGGGAATGGGTGGTATCTAGTAGGAGACAGGAGACAGAATGGGAGGGGAGTCTGCAAGGGACAGCAGTCGGTCAGAGGAGGGAGACAGGAGTGAAGGGGAGAGAAGCACTGCTGGTGGGGAGGACAACAGGGACACAGCAGGCAGGAATGGGTGGAGGGAAGGGATATGGAGGATAGTGAGGGAGCAGTGAAGGGGTGGGGAACAGGACAGGGGTGGGGGGCCGAAGGGGATGGGTAGAGTTAGAACAGTGGCAGGCTCTAATAACGGGTACCTTTGGAAAAGGGTGGGGTGGGGATAAGGAAGGAAGAGGAGGCTGTGCTAGTGCTGGGTGATTCCATACTAAAAGGGATCAGGTGGGGCAGCAAGGGGGAAGGCATAGTTGCATATGGGTGGAGTTTATACCTGGGCTAACAACCCACCGGGTGGGGCAGGCAATTCTTAAGTGTGCAAGGAGGAGCAGGAAGAAACCACATGTCATGGTGCATGTGGGCACTAATGACCTGGTGGGGGAGACTGTGGCAGCAGTGAGGAAGAGGTTTGAAGAACTAGGAGGGTTATGTGAGGAAGTAGGATATCCATGGCCTTCTCAGAGGTGCTCCCAGTACCTTGCTTGAGTACAGGAAGGAAAGGGAGGATTGGGGATTTCAACACTTGACTGGGGGAATGGTGTTGATCCAAGAGGTACAGGATAGTGGGGGGCTGGGGCAGAACCTGGGACAGTAATAATCTATATGCAGGGCACAGGCTACACTTGAGCGGGGAAGGGTAGGGAGTACTAAAGCAGAGGTCTGAGGGGTACACAGCATCAAGGGTAGATTTAAACTAGGTGGTGGGGTAGCATGAGGACAGCTGGTAGGCAGGGATCCCAGAGAGGTGAGCCAAGTGAGTTCACCCCAAGCTATCGGGGAGGGATGTTTTGTAGGGGCACAAGGAGGGGTTAAGAGGGGGGAAACTTGGGAGGGGGGGAAGGAACAAGCTGGAGGGTGGTCTCACTGAATGCATGAAGCTTAGGTAACAAATCAGCCTACCTACCTACCTACAGGCTCTCTTGTCAGTGGGGAGGGTGGACATTGCGCCCATCACAGAAACATGGGCCACCCAGTACCCGGACTGGGATATGATGATCCCAGGGTAAAGGATATTCAGGAAGGACAGGGCTAAGGGGAAGGGGGCATGGCGATCTATGTGAGGGAGAGGATAAGGTGTAAAAGGGAGGAGGGTGAAGAAGGCAAGACAGAGGCTCTATGGGTGCAATTTCAAGATTCCAAAAGAAGGACACTGAGAGTGGGGGTAGTGTACAGGCCACCAGCATAGGGGATGACCTAGACAGGGTGTTTGCTGAGCAGATTAGAAGGGTCTGTAGGAAGGGGAACACACTGATGGTGGGGGACTTCAACCTACCTGGGTTGGACTGGAGCACCCCAACCACCACAAATGCAAAGGAGCAGGTATTATTAGAGGCATTTCAGGACAGCTTCCTAGTGCAATTAGTCAGAGAGTCGACTAGGGTGGAATGGACTCTGGACCTTGTACTAACAAACGGGCAGGCTGTAAGGGATCTGGGAGTGTAGGACCCCCTGACTGGGAGTGACCATCACTCAATGTGGTTCACACTCAATATGGGCAGGGAAACAGGAGGTTTGGGTACCAGGGTGATTGAATTTAAGGGGGCAAACTTTAAAAGGATGGGGGGAAATTTTGGTTAGACATCTGGTGGGAATTCAGACATGCATGGATGCTGGCCAAAAATGGAATATTATTAAAAAAAAAGTCAGCAGAGGCCACTGAGACTTGTACCATAACACGGAGCAAGAAGGGTAGGACAAAGAAGCCCAGCTGGATGACTCAAGAGATCATGGAAGAGGTGAGGGCCAAAAGAAAAACATTCCAGGGACTTAGGAAATCAGGAGGCAAGGGGACAAGCATGAATACACAAGAGTCCAGGAACAGGCTAGTCAGAGCAGCCAAGGCCTTGAGAGCTGACTCTGGGCACAGGAATTAAGCACTGGGAAAGGACTTCTTCAGATACATTTGAGAGAGAAGGGAAACAAAGACCAGATTGTGATTAGGAAGGACAAGGGGGGCGGGGTAGAGAAGGGGAAGACCAGGCAGAGGCACTGAATGAGTATTTCTGCTCTGTGCTCATGAAAGAAAAGGAGGGGCAGATACCTCATGGAAGGGGTGGAGTTGGTGGGGAGAGGGGGGACTGATATCAGAATTACAGAGGACAGGGCACTAGAAGGATTAAGGGCACTGAGGGTGGACAAGGCACCGGGACCAGATGGCATTCACCCTAAGGTACTTAGGGAGCTATCGGAGATCCTGGTGGGATCACTGGCAGACCTGTTCAATACGTCACTGGACACAGGATGCATGCCACAAGACTGGAGGATGGCCCATGTGGTGCCCATTCACAAAAGTGGCCCGAAGGATGAACCAGGCAACTACAGACCGGTGACCCTCACTTTAATCATGGGGAAGCTCATGGAGATAATCCTAAAAGAGAGACTGGTGACCTATTTGGAGGACAATGCTCTCCAAAATGGTCAACAATGTGGGTTTGTCTTGGGGAGATCCTGCCAGATAAATCTAGTTGGATACTATGACTGGGTAACCAGGGAACAGGACAAGGGCCATTCAGTGGATGTCTTGTATTTGGATTTCAGCAAGGCCTTTGACTCTGTGCCACATGGGAGGCTGGGGGGGGAAGCCGAAAAATATAGAGATGGGAACAAAGATGGTGAATTGGATCACCAACTTGCTGAGGGGTAGGCAGAAAATGGTGGTGGTTGTGGGGGAACTCTCATCACCGAGGGGCATAATGAGCAGGGTACTGCAGGGATCGGTACTGGAACCAGTGCTGTTTGGGTTATTCATAGCTGATATCTCACATGGGATCCAGAGTAAGGTCAGTCTGTTTGCAGAAGATACCAAGATGGGAGCTGTGGTAGATGACATGGAGTGGTGGAGGGCGCTGCAGGAGGACTTGACCAAACTGCAGGAGTGGTCAGAAACATGGCAGTTGGTGGTCAATGCAAAGAAGTGCAAGGTCCTGCACTTTGGAGCTAGAAACCAGGAGAGAGAGAATATCAGCTGGGAGGGGTACAGTTGGAAAGCACCATGGAGGAAAAGGATCTAGAGGTGCTTATAATGGGGAGTATGAACCACTCAGCTCAGCGCAGGAAGGTGGCTGCAAAGGCCAACAAGATGCTGGGGTGTATTGCTAGGGGAAGATCCTCCAGGAACAGGGGAGGTGATCCTCCTCCTGTACAGGACACTGGTCAAGCCGCACCTGGAATACTGCATGCAGTACTGGCATCCATTACTGAAGAAGGACATCAGGTTGTTGGAGGGGGTGCAGCATGGGGCAATGAAGATGATCCAGGGGCTGGGGGGAAAATCCTATGAGGAAAGGCTAGGGGAGCTGAACATATATTCCCTGGAGAAGAGGACTAGGGGATATATGATCTAAACCTTTAAATACTTAAAGGGAATAAACAAGATCAATACAAAATGGAGGGAGATCAGGAGACACTTTTTCATGGAAAGGGTAGTGGACAAGTGGAATACTCTGCCCGAAGAAGTGGTATCTTGTAGAATGGTGGGCAGATTTAAGAGGGGGTGGGACAGAATGGAGGGGGTGTTCATGAAGATGGGAAGGTGGGGAAGCTGCAAGTTGAGAGGCTAGCTGCACAAATGAGCAGACTCAGTGGACCATGAGGCCTGTTTCTGCTGGCATTTTCATAGGTTCGTATGTTAAGACTCTAATTAGTAAACTGGGTAATCAAACTGCTTCCCATCTGGGTATACCCATGTTTCTAGGTTCTGTGCTACCTACTTATGGGACTGTGGAACTGCTTTAACTATGGGCATGCATAGTAACCTCTAACTAATTAGTATATATGGGTAACCTAGCTATACCCTATCTGGGTAGTACCTTTTTTTAGTTTCAGCACAAAAGCTTTAATTATAGCATTTATCTGTTGTACTGGCGTAGAGCTCTATTACTGTTAGACTGCTTTTACCTAGTGAGGGGTCCTGTTTAGGTAACAAATTAGGTATCTTAGCTATGCCTTATCTGGGTATACTCTTATTTCTATTTCTAGTTATAGACATAGAGCAGGATTCACAAAACTTCTGAAATTCCCACAGCTGTGAGAAAAACCTGGCACAAGTGGGTTGCCACTTGTGGATCTGCAGGTTTCTGATGTTTTCCCACAGCTGTGGGTATTCACAAAGGTGGAGCTAGATTACGACTGGCTCCACGATCTATGGCAGCTTGTGGGTGGTGTTGCCAGGGAAATCTCTGCTGCTGCTGCTGAAAACTGTTACGGCCAGTGGGAACAGCCGTAACATCGCTTGCAACTGCTGCCCTCTGCATAGCAATCTTTGCTGCTGCAGAGATTTCGGTTTGCAAATGGAGTTGCGGCACTGGACTTAGTCCCATGATGCTTTGTGAATCCAGCCCATAGTTTTTTTTAGTATTGATCAATTGTATTAATTTAGTATTCGCTTGTTGCTACTGCCAAAACCAGCTAGGTATACCCATATTCTTATGTTCTGTACAACTAATGAGTACACTCTCAAGACTGGTGAAACCTTTATCAGATGCCCCCCCTTTTTTTCAATAGAAATGTTTCTATTAAAGCACCTTTAAAAGCACATGATACCAAGCAACATGGACTGTAATGTAAATAGGTATGAATTTCATGTTTTGTCACAGCTGTTTATCTGTAGTCTCTATGTCATAAATGAGCTGAGACATAGCAAATGCTGTACTCTTACAACTAATATCAGCTATTGACAGTCATGCAAACAGTGCTATCTGCTGTAAAACAGAGTGGTTGTACTGAAGCTATGTTTTGGTGGCAAACATTTTTATTAAATTATATTTGAAAAAAATTAATATGTTCTGTATAGATATGGGGTACAGAGGGGGGTCAGTTGAGGTGTCTATGGGACACTGTTCTCT
This sequence comes from Neoceratodus forsteri, assembly GCA_016271365.2. Taxonomy (NCBI): domain Eukaryota; kingdom Metazoa; phylum Chordata; order Ceratodontiformes; family Ceratodontidae; genus Neoceratodus; species Neoceratodus forsteri. The sequence continues at coordinate 1,521,349,976 of CM028130.1, read as the reverse complement.
AGGGAAATGCCCTGGAGGAGGGGCACTGCTCCATTTTCAGGACCTTGGAGGAGCTCCATGCTTAGCTGGTGACAGCAAGAGAAGAAATGCCTCAGCTACATCACCAGCTCAGCTGAGGCTCATGCCCCACATCTCCACTATCCCAGGGGCTCACTAATCGGGGGGGGGAGTGGTGGGGGGGGAGAGGCAGGGTTAGCCACAGAGAAGTTGTCCAGTCCAACACCATCCAGATAGGAACAGCTTTGCACCCCTAGAGGAGGCTCAGTTATCTGACTCCGCTGGTGGGATGAACAGGAACAAATCTAGCAGGAGAGACTTAGTTGTCAGGGACTCAATCATTAAGGGAGTTGAGAGGGTGGTGGGGGGGCTGGACAGGAGGGGGTGGTTAGGTGTCTTTCTGGTGCATCGGACATCTGGGATTTAAACAGGATAGGGAGGATGGGGGGGCTGGGGGTTGATACACCCGAGTCCAATGATCTGGTGAACCAGTCAGTGGAGATGGTGACATGAATCTTTTTGCAGATTGGTGGACAGACTGATGGCAATCTCAGCCTTCCTCGCCTTTCTGAGGTCCCCCTGTGTGGGGCAGGGAGGGGAAGAAGGATTGAATAAGGAGGGATGTGACAGAGACGTTTAACAGGCGGCTTAAGGATGGTGTCAGGAGAAGGGGTACCACTTTGTAGGGGACTGGAGGGACTTCTGGCACATGAGACTCTTTAAGGGTAAAGGACCCCACCTAACTAGAGAAAGGGCCAGTGCACTGGGGTAGAAGTTTGGAGCCTATTTTAGACAGTTAAACTGACAACTGACTGTGGGAGAGACTGAGGAACCGCAGTGTAAGAGAGGGGAAGGGAAACTAGCAAGTACTCCCTCATATCAGGGGGCTTGTAGCATCACAGAGGGTAACAAGCATTTGTCAATGCTGAATGTTGTCTTGCTGGCATTGTCTTTGGTAGTGCCAGAGGTAGAGATGCATAATAGGAATGGCAGTGAAGTATTGAAGTGATGCCAACCCCACCCTCACCCTGTAGAGAGCGACAGGCATTGTGGTGTGCCTTTGGGTTATCAGCTATAACGCTCATGCCATTGTATGTCACCCTACCCTGTAGACTCTGACAAGTGCCGTGGTGTGCTTTGGGGTCTTTGGGCATTATACTTTCCCCATTCCATAAGGAAATATGCTGATGTGGGTGCAGTATAGGAGAATGGGGTGAATTTTGTGGCCAAACAGTATAAGGCACACCACAATGCCTGTCAGTGGCTGCAGGGTGGTGGTGGGGGTGCAATGGCATGAGCATTACATACGGTGATCCCAAGTCACAGCCCTGGTGCCTGTTGGTCTGTACTGGGCAGCTGCTATGGTTGGAAACCTTAACACCATAGGGGGGCGGTGGTATTTTCTCTCCAGATTTTCAACATGGGCTGTTTGTGAGGCCACCTCATGAGAAGTGGCACAATCAGTTTGTGAGCTGAAAGGTGATTTTGCACAGCGGCTATGCCATTTGGCGACACAGGGGCAAAAACACTTCTGGGGCAAGATGTGGAGAATGGTAACTGTATTGTTCATAAGGAAGTGTAAAAAATGGCAACGTTAATAATGTGGAGTGAAAATATGAAAAATTGGTGAAGTCATTAGCATGCATAGAAACTGCGCAACACATGGCCGCAACTCAATTATTTGTGGGAGCTTGTTAGCCACATTTTTAACATAGGCATTTTGGGATCTCCTCTCATGAACAGTGACGCTGTGATTTTGTTAATCAGTCCCAAAAGTTGATTTCTGACAGCGACCATGCCATTGTGGGCCACAGGTGTGAAAACACATTTTGGGCAGGAAGTGAAAAGTGACAGCTGTACTGTTGATAAGGAGGTGTGAAAAAATGCCAGTGTTGAAAATTTTGCATGGAAATAGTGCAAATTTGGCAAGTTACAAGAGTGCGTGGAAACTGCGCAACTCATGCTTCCAACACAGTCATTTTACCGATTTTCGGCAGCAAATTTTCAACATAGGGATTTTAGGACCTCTGCTCATGAACAGTGTCACTGTCATTTCCTCACACTGTCCCGAAAATCGACTGCACACAGCGATCGTGCACTTCTGCACCGGACATGCGAAAATACATTTCAGCCAGGATATGTAAAATGACAGCTGTACTGTTCATAAGGAGTTGTGGAAAAATGCCAATTTTGAAAATCTGGAGTGAATATGTTACAGATTCATGAAGTTATGAGTGTGCATGCAAACTGCGTAATGCACACTCAGAAAACACTCATTTTATGGACTTTCGTCACCAAATTTTCAACATAGGCATTTTAGGACCTCTGCTAATGAACAGTGTCACTGTCATTTTCTTTCATAAGGTGTTCAACACGATTTCCTCTAATAGCTTAACATGTTGTTCTGTGCCTGAACTGCAAAATGCATTTTGGCCAGGATGTGAAACATGACAGCTGTACTCTTCATAAGGAGGTGCAGAACAATGGCAATGTTGAAAATCTGGAGTGAAAATATTACAAATTCGCGAACTTACGAGCATGTGTGCAAGCTGTGCAACGCACGCTTGTAACACAGTCATTTTATGGAGTATCGTCACCAAATTTTCAACATAGGGATTTTAGGACCTCTGCTCATGAACAGTGTCACTGTCATTTTTGTAATCTGTCCCAAACACTGACTTCCTACGGTGACTGCACTATTCTGCGCCGGAAGTGCGAAAACACATTTTGGCCAGAATTGAAAAATGACAGCTATACTGTTCACAAGGAGGTGTGTAAAATGCCAATATTAAAAATATGGCATGAAAATATTACAAATTCGTGAAAGTTACCAATGTTACGTAGCAACTAGCACTTGCGCTCATAGTCAGTCATTTTTTGGATTTTTCCACCAAATTTGCAACATAGGCTTTTTAAGAGCCCATCTCTTGAACACTGGCACTGTCATTTCGTTAATCGGTCCAGAAAGGTGATTCTGTGCAGTGACCGCAAAATCACCTTTCTGGGCCGAATAACGCCATAACAGTGACAGAATGCATGAGGAGGGGTCCCAAAAACCCCATGTTGAAAATTTGGTGCCAAAACTCCAAAAAATGCCTGCGATATGCATCAAAGTTGAAAAAAACCCTATTCATTCCATTATACAGCTTACCAGCATTTCCTCAGTTCGCGGTCGGCTTTGAAGAGTACAGACGTGTTCCCGGTCCACCGAAGATCGTCGCGCCAGGCTCTGAATGTAAGCATGGGGTGAGGGGGTGTGGGGAGGCAGGGTGCACAGTGGGTGGGTGTGGGTTGCGGTGGGGGGCAGGGAGACCACCGAGGGACCGTTTTTGTTTTACATGGTTTAAAAAAAAAAAAAAGACGTCACGGGACAGTTTTCATGTTCCAGGTGGGATTTGGCACGCTGGGATGGGCTCCTAGTGTGCCACCTCAGTGTTTGTGGGTGGGAGGTGCTTTAGCCGATGGGGGATTGGGCACCCCCGTCAGCACATAACAAATGGGGGGGTGCATCATGCCGAGGGGGATTGGGCACCCCCCTCAGCAATCAACAAAAGGGGGGGGGCACATTATGCCAACAGGGAGTGGGCTCCCCCGTCGGCAGTGTGACAGGCAGCAGCGGCAGCAGTCACTGCCGCCATGTTGCCTGCACCAAGGGAGGCATGTAATGGTCACACTGCATGAGAGCTTCGCTCTCATTGCAGCGGACCTTTTCTTTGTTGTGATGGCCACATTAGGCATGCATGAGGTCAGTGCCTCCTGCTGCCTGATTTGGGAATGAGGGACGCACCTTCACAGTGAATGCACCTCCAAATCTGCTACTATCACAATATGTTGCCTGCACAAGTGCGAGCCGACATAAATAAATAGGGTTGAGGTTTAAACCAGGCTAGGGGAATGGACAAAAAGGATGGGGGACACAAAGTGCACTATCACCACAAAACATAAGAAACTAAGAAGAGCAGGGAAGAATAAGTAGGTTCAGGAATTAAATAGAAGGGGGTCTGCCTTAATGCCAGGAGCCTGGGTAATAAAATCAGAGAGCTCCAGTCAACGATGGCAGACACTGAGATGGACTTTGTGACCATCACAGAAACTTGGACTTTAGAAAATGATGACTGGAACCTGACATTCCCTGGGTACACAATGTTAAGGAAGGACAGAAGAAAAGGTAGTGGGGGAGGTGTAGCCATTAATGTCAGGGGTGACACTGAGTTTGTGGAAGATGGGTGCATCAGGGATAGTAATGGGGATGCAGAGTCACTGTGAGTGCAGCTCATTGTGACCTCAGGCAAGAAATAATGGTTGGGGGATGATCTATATACCACTAGGGCAAGGGGAAGAGAGGGACAGGGAGCTTGGAGAAGAACTAGAAAGGGGAGTAGCAAAGGGGGAAGTAGTGGTAGTGGGTGATCTGAACCAGAGGAATATCCATTGGGATGTTCCGACGGCTAGGAGTACCAGACGTCCAGCTTTGCTGGGTACGTTCCAGGACTGTCTGCTGGTACAGCTAATTAAGGAACCCACCAGGCAGGCTGCCATACTCGATGTGGTGCTCTTCAACTCAGAGAAACATAGAAACATAGAAACACAGAATTTGACAACAGATAAGGATTGCAAGGCCCATCCAGTCTTCCCATTTCTTTTTCTACCTTATGAATGTGCCATAGGCCTTTACTCTGTCAATGGTCTATCTGTTCATGCTGATCTGTATTGCTCCCTTATGCCTAACCCATGCCTGTTTGAAGCCCTGCACTGTATTCATATCCACCACTTCCTGAGGTAGGCTGTTCCATGCATCCACCACCTTTTCTGTGAAAAAGAACTTCCTCACATTACCCCTTAATCGGCCTCCCTCTAATCTCATGATGTGTCCTGTTGTCCTGCTATTTTTCTTATATTGAAACATGTTAGACTCTTTCACCTTGTTAATACCCTTAAGGTGATTTAATGTTTCGATCATATCACCTCTCTCCCTCCTTTGCTCTAGGGTATACATATTGAGCTCCGTTAATCTGTCTTCATATGTTTTCTGATGCAGTCCCTACTTCATTTTGGTTGTCCTTCTCTGGACTGCCTCAATTTGGTTATTGTCCTTGTGAAGATGCAGTACTCCAGATGGGGCCTAACCAGTGTCTTGTAAAGAGGGATTATTATCTCCCTCTTCCTACTTGTGATACCCCTGCTAATGCACTCTAACATCCCCCTAGCCTTACCTACTGCTTTAGTGGTCTGCGTGGATGATTTTAGTTCATCTGTGATGATGATGCCCAAGTCTCTTTCTTCCCTTGTGACTGCCAGCAACTCCCCTCCCAGCCTATAGGTGGCTTCAGGGTTTCTCTTCCCTATGTGCATGATCTTGCACTTCTTTGCATTAAACCCCAGTTGCTACTCTTCTGACCATTTTGCTGGTTTATCCAGATCGCTTCTCATTCTTTCCACCCCATCTGGATCATCTACTCTGTTGCAGATCTTGGTATCATCTGCAAACAGACAAACCTTACCCTCCAGTCCATCTGCAATGTCATTGATGAAGATATTGAAGATGACTGGCCCCAGGAATGATCCCTGAGGTACCGCACTTGTGACTTGCATCTCTTCTGACTGTATACTGTTTACCACCACTCTCTGTTTCTGCCCGTCAAACAGTTTGCCACCCAGTTAACTAACTTCTGACCCACCCCAAGTGTACCCAGCTTATTAATCAATCTTCTATGTGGAACAGTATCGAAAGCTTTGCTGAAGTCAAGGTAGGCAACATCAACTGCTCCCCCTTGGTCAACCACTCTGGTTACCCAGTCAAAGAAATCTATGAGATTAGTTTGACAGGACCTTCCTTTTGTAAACCCATGCTGTCTTGGATCATGTGCTCCTATGGATGCCAGGTATTGCACTATCCTTTCCTTAAGGAGTGCCTCCATAATCTTGCCCACTACTGCAGTAAGACTGACTGGTCTGTAGTTCCCTGCCTCCTCCCTGCTACCACTCTTGTGGATTGGGATCACATGAGCCCTTCTCCAGTCTTCTGGGACCTCTCCTGTGCTCAGAGACTCACTAAACAGTTCTGATAATAGCTCTGTTAGTTCCACCCTTAACTCCTTTAGTACCCTGGGATGTATGCCATCAAGTCCCATTGCCTTGTCCACCCTGAACTTATCGAGCTCTTGTAGGATCATTTCTTTTGTGAAGGGACTAGTACTCACCTCCATCCCCCTGTGTCCATGGTGCTGAGCTGTGGGCCCTGCCCTACCTTCTCGTCAGTAAATACTGAGCAGAAGTATCTATTTAGGATAGTTGATTTTACATGGTCCTCCTCACACGCCCCCTTATCTCCTTTGATCTTAGCAATACCCCCTCTAGACTTTCTCCTTTCACTAATGTATCTATAGAAAGTTGTGTCACCTTCTTTTACTGTTTGTGCTAGTGTTTCCTCGGTCTGGGCCTTTGCCTGCCTTACTGTCTTCCCTGCTTCCCTTAGGGAAGTTTGGTATGCCTCCGTATCTTCATCCTGCTGTGTTCCCTTATATTTCCTGAAGGCCAGCCTTTTGGCTCTGACCTTTTCTGCTACTGTTTTTGAGAACTAAAGTGGTTTCCTTCTACTTTTGCACTTTCTTTTCTCTCTAACACAATGGGATGTTGCTTCAAGTATTGCATCCTTAATGTTTGCCCACTTTGCCTGTACCCCCTCACCTCTATTTCTTTTTGCCAGGGCTAGCTTAACTCTGTTGGCCATCTTATCAAAGTCAGCTCCTCTGAAGTCCCATATTTTTGCCTCGGAATGGGATGATTTAGTTGTAATGGCCAAACTGAACCATACCATGTGATGGTCACTGGCCCCCAGGTGACCTTCTGCCTGGAGATCTGTGATCCTTTCCCTGTTAGTCAGTACTAGATCTAGGATAGCCCTGTCTCTTGTGGGTTGTTGTACCAGTTGTTGGAGGCCCTCTTCCTGCAGGGAATCCACCATGTGTCTAGTTCTGGCAGATGTTCCTGCTTGTATTGACCAATCTGTATCTGGCATGTTGAAGTCTTCCATTATCAGAACCTCCCCTTTAGCTGTCATGTTTTGTACATCTTCTAACAGTAATGTGTCTATGTCCTCCCCTTGGTCTGGGGGCCTGTAGACAGCCCCGGTTCTTATGGCTGTCCCATTTCCTGTTTCCAGGGTGACCCACAGTTCTTCTGGCTACTTACGTGTATTCTGAATTTCTGTAGCTTTGATATTTTCATTGACATACAGAGCCACTCCACCCCCCCCCCTTTTTGCATCTCGGTCTATTCTGAGCAGTACATAGCCAGGTACTGAAGTCTCCCAAGTGTGGTTACTGGTAAACCATGTCTCACTAATTGCTACTATGTCCAGTTTAGCCTCTGTCATTATTGCCTGCAGGTCTGGGATCTTGTTTGCCAGACTAGAGAACGTTGTGACATGATTTTCCATTGGCCAGATTTCAGTGTGTTAGTTGCTGGGTGAGGGTCTGTTGTTGTTTCCCTGTCTTGGCCGTATGGGAGCGGACCTTTTTCCTTACCTGATGATGCAAATGAACTGCATACATGCTGAACTCCTGTTTGGCCACTAGCTAAGGGGGGAGGGGTGTTCTTCCCATTCTATGTATGGGGTGCTGCACCTCTCTCCCCATTTGCTAGTTTAAATATTCTGCAAAGACATCAAACTTCTGCCCCAATGCAATGACTCCCTCCTTAGTCAGATGCAGTCCATCAAATTTAAAGAACTTTCGCTCCCAAAACTATTGCCAGTTCCCTACAAATCTGTGTCCTTTTTCCTGGCACCAGCCCTTGAGCCACATGTTTTGCTCTCCTATCTCCCCTTCTGTGACCTTCCGTCCATCTGCTCCCCTCTCCCAGACTAGTAGGATCTCAGAGAAGGAGATAACGGATGAAATGGATGATAGTTTGTTACCCAGCCTGGTCAGGTGTTCCTTGGTCTCCACAACTGACCGGCTGGTGAGCTCATTAGTCCCTATGTGTACCAGTACATCAATGTTTTCCCCCTGCTTCCTGAACAATTTTAGCAATGTGGTCAATGTCTCTCCATGCTGATGTACCTAGGAGACATCTGACCATTACCCCTTGCTGGAGACAGGTATCAACTCCCCGAATCATGGAGTCTTCTATGATCAGAAGTTTTTTGGATTTCCTTTTTGCTTGTTTTGTTTTGGTTCTTGTTTTGGGCAAATTTTGTTGTGTTAGCTCCTGTGCTGCAGTGTCCTCTGCCCCTTTGTTTGATTTCAGCGATAGAAGCAGATACCTGTTTGTAGTTTTTATATGGTTTGTGGAGGTAATATGTTGGAGAGCACCGAGTGATGGGGCACCTGATTTGCTCCTCCTAACCGTCTGCAACCTCCCTGACCCATAGGAGCCAACTTTTATTTTTCCCGTGGGGGGGGGGGAGGCTAAAGAAATGGCCTGGGGTCTGTGGGATGCCAAGGCCCCCAGAAGCTCTAAAGTTTTTGGTGCTCTGTGGTGCATTTGGGGGGGTTTTACTGACAAGATAGCACAGCATAACAAACACTATTTCAGTACCAGTGCATTATACAAATTTGCTTCTTTGTAGTAGTTACCACCACCTTGACCTACTGCCCAGCAAGTGGTGGTGTCACTCACCTACTTTGCTCCCTCCCCAGCTACTGGCGGAGCCTCTGATGGTGTCACTCACCAACCTTGACACTCCTAAGTAAGAGTTGCAGACACTGGTGTGGAGAAGTCTCTCTCTCTCTCTCTCTCTCTAGTTTCCCGATCACAATGACAGAGTTGTAGACTGTGACTGTAACAGGCACATACATTATTATTACCTCTCAAGTCCTACCAAAGTGACATGCAGACACAGACAGATCAAGAAAGCTTCCCACATCAGAGTGACTGGCAAGTCCCACATTAGTAGTGGTGCATACAGTATGCCCTACTGTGACAGACAAGCCACATATAAATGGTGACTGCACATCGGTGTGAATGACGAGCCTCACAGTACAGTTACAACTTCCCCAGATACAGTATGTATGACTTCCACGGCCCCCATCCTAAGTGCTCCCCAGATCTGAGTGCTTAGCAAGTCCCACATCTCCTCTGTCTCCCATATCTAAATGACTGACAGGCAAGCCCTACATCACCATGGCTTTCCACATCTAAATGACTGAGTGACAACTCGCCATCGGGTGCTTCCACTCACTAGGCAGCTTATATTTGTATTGTACTACAGTGCTACTATTTCAAAGAGAATGAGGGAACTGAGATAAAAAGAGCGAATGCAAATATAAGTTCCTATGTCATTTTATACTGTAGGTGAACAGAATAGAGGAACAAATGTGAACAAAACTGATATACAATAATACAACTTGAGCAAGTCTATAGTCTGAAAAAAATGACTTCTGTTCTAACTCTTCTTCCTACTAGTTCCATGCACTTATTAGGTGATAATCTACAACTATTATCTTCTCTCATTCCTCCATTCTTTTCTCTACTACTTTTCTCCATTTCTTACCTACACAGTTACTAGTCATTTAGCCCTGAGCTGCTATATATTTTAGCTCAATAATGTGAAGTACATCCTTCTTTGGGAAGCGGAGCTTATTATATTCACATTTTAGTCGACACATATTTATTTCCTTTTCTTTCCTTTCCCAAGTGACTAATTAGTCTCAGGTCATAGTCACATCCAGACAGTGATCCAGATCAAAACAGTTATGAAAGCCAAGGCCTTAACCAGCTGGAATACAAGCTAAAGCTTTCCTGTATTTCAGTCCTTCCTACTATGAATGCTTACTTACTTACCAGCAGAAACAGGCCACATGGTCTATCAAGTCTGCTCAAGTGCGCAGCCTGCACCACACTTTCTGCAGCTACCCCTCTGCCAATTACAGACACACACACACACACTCACAGATGAATGCTGACTAACCTTGAACCAGGTTAAGCTTGCTTGTTCCCATTCATTAAGTAACTGACCAGTCACCGGTCCAGTACTCAATTGCATGAGTCCGAGTATACCAAATATCTTCATCACCAAGGGGGCAGGACAATACTTGCGTGGCACAGCCGCACATAAATTATGCAAGTCCTAACCCCACACAAGTGATGATAAGTGGCATATTCTGACTCAGGCTATTTTGTGACAGATTTGTGTAATGTATCTAAAATTGTAAATCTTTTAACTTAGTTCTTTATATGAAGTTTTAACTGCTTTTGGTTGATTGAACTGCAGTGCTTTTGAACATGGATCCATGCTGGTGGGACATGTAACTGGCATGGCGGCTGCAGGCATCGGTGCGCCACATTTTCAAAATCTGCAGGGGCTATGACAGACAGACAGATGTTCATCTGTTGTGATGGGTACCATGGCTGCAGGGGGCTATATCCTGGAGGCTTCTGGGGGTCTCCATGCTCTCCTACTGGAATGACCATGGTGAGGTGTGAAGCCTGGCAGTGCCTGCAGTAGTGGTGTAGAAAAAAATGATTGCAACTGCATTAGAGAGGAAGAAATGGATGTTGAATTTACTGCTGAAGTGGCAAGCAAAGGAATAAATGGATGTTGAATTTCCTGAAGATACAATACAAACATTCCAGATATGTGAGCAGCAGCAGAGAACAGAACTTCACATAATGAAGTAACACTTGTTAAAACTGCTTGTAGAGCATGAAGAGATGTTCCAAAAGGAAAGCAGACTTAAAATCTAAGAAAACAAAAAAATAACAGTGCAAGTTGTGCAACACATCATTCTTAAACATTTAAATAAAATTCACTGGTGCAAGAAAAACAAAGGAATAGCAGGTCAGTGACATCACATAATCAAAGCTGCTCCAGTGCTCTCAGAGTCCACACAGCCACATGGCCTACCTGTAGGAAGTCTAGTTTCTCAATGTCCTGTCCTCCGCGGCTTTCTGACCGCCTAACAGGCCTCTAAAGAGATGGATGATGGCCCGCTAATTCCCCTCCACTCTCTGGCACTCACTGGCACTGCGCCTGATGTCTTCAACCCCATTTTTAGTCGTGTGGTTGTGCTGCTGCTCGCCTTCCTCACCTTCTGATCCCTGGTCCCACTTGCAGGCTGCAGCTTGTGCTTATGGGGGTGACATGATGCCGGTGATGATGATGACAGGGTCCATGTTGTCTGCCTCGGCTCCCGAGAGTGACAGTCAGTGTGAAGCGAGTGAGGGACCTGACCACCCTGAGCTGACATGAAGGAACTGCACTTATCTGTGCTGCGCAAATAAGAGAACCAACCAACTCCTCGCAAAGCAACGCCAACACGAATCCCGCCAAAATGGCATGGCATCATGTGATCACGTCCACATCAGTGTCACTGCCTGTAATCCAAGTCAGAACACTGTGATTGATTCTGTTGGTCCTCGTTCATCCTGTTACAAATTGTACACACCACGCAGATTGGTTGAACTGATGGAGAGTTGCACTAAATGGAAAGGGGAAATTGTTTAACCAGGCAAGTGTCTGCTGCTAAAAGTGCAGCTGGTGGCTGTCTGTCTGAGTGTCTGATGAGGTGGAACAGCATTCCAGACCGTTCTACCTTATTTTAACCCCTGCTGTAAATCTGTAAATTCAGGGGGGCCAGAGCTCCTACCTATTCTATTCCAGGGGGGGCTTCAGCCCCTCAGCCCCCCCGTAGTCAGCGCCTATGCCTGCGGTCGAGGTGCTTTTGTGTGATGTTGGGGAAATGGTGTGTGGTTCTTATAATATATTATCTCTTGAATATGAAATTTGGGGTATGCAGTCTCTGCCCATGCTGCCTGGAGCTGAGTCCTAAGATCTCCAATGGCCCAGCATGTAAGACAGTGTCCTAAATCCTGTAAAACTGCCCTTCTGAAAAGTGTTCTGCAGAGCCTGCAGTTAATGATATCCATTCCAGAGAATTTGCTGGGTTTATAACCTGGTCAGAGTTATTAGAAGGAAGAAAATGAAAGCAAAAGTTTGATTTTGTGTTTTATTTGTTTGTTTTTGTATAACTTGTTGTAACAAGTTAAATTACTAGTGCCCCTGTAAATGAGGTCACCGTGTGGATACCCCAATGATCCGCCCCTTCCTGCTTTGCCACAGAAAATGTCACAACTGTGCTACCCTATAAAAGGAGTGTAGTGTGGGGTGGTTGGGGATGGATGTGGGTGGCTGGGCTCTTCCCCTGCCAAAAAAAGAACCACAGATGAAAGAAAAAGGAGGTAAGAGCAGAAGCAATTAGTCAGCAATAAATGCAGTAACCCTGAAAGCTTATCCTAATGATAGATAAAACTGCAAAACCTGTAAAGCACCACCTGTAATAATTTCACAGAAGATAAACCCTGTAAGAAACACTTTGCTACAGAGAAAAATAAAGCAGTAACAGAAGATATACCTTGCAAAAGACAGTTTGAATCAGAAGATTACAGCATTAATCTGTTAGCACACACCTGTAGGCACACCATGGAATAATGCAGCAGAATGTATACCCAGCAACAGTACTTGGAATTAGAGAAAAATAAAGCAATAAAATGTTAGCAACAAGAAGTAACAATCCCTGTGAGTACAAAATAAAAATAACAACACACAGTAAATCTGCCTAGCCAAATGAAGTCTTTCCCTTGCTCTGGTAAGATTCTTTGCTCTGTCCTTTCAAGCAACCTAGAAGGAAAGAGCTTGGGTGAAGCTAGGAGCCTTGGCCAGCAAACCTAGTCTTCCACCTCCAGAGACAGTAGGAGCTGTGAGAGTAGGGGAGCCACTAGGGAATAGCAACCACAACTCCATTTAATTTGAACTGGCCCCTGTGACCTGATAACCCCAATCAAGAGCTGAGGTCTTTTATTTCAGAACAGCAGACTTCAACACATTGAGGGAGTTGGTCCAGGACACGTTTGTTGGGGTAGATAGCATAAGAGGTGTGGAAGAGAGGTAGGGAGCAATAAAGAGGGCCATTCTTAAGGCATCTAAGTTATGCATGAGAACAGTAACCAAACGTTATACATACAAGAGACCACTGTGGCTCTTTGTAAGGGTATGAAATCACTGAAGCCCCCCCTAAAAAACGCTTCACCAGGTACAAAGAAAAGTGTGTGGGGGGGAGGAATGGGGAGGATATACTATTAAGAAATAAGGAGGCAAAGAGGGAAGTAATAATGCCTTACTTAGTATATGCTTCCTTCTGCCCTCCTTGATGCGCTAGGAACCCAAGTGTCCCTCCCCCAATAGGGGTGTACTACTTGCCATAATCTACTCACTGACCCTACTCTGGGTAGACAGGCTCATAGACCCATTCTCCCCAGAACCAGTGAGCAATCTACATAATATCCCCCTACACGACTTCCTTAGCAGCTATCCTATCTCAAGTATATCTAGTCTCTTAATAGAGCATGAGATCATAAAAAAGGGGTGTATGTTATGACCTGCTTTACTATATTAGCAGGACGCGTCGAAGACACCTCATCTCAATACCTAGCACTAAACTGCTTCAGGTTACTAGTCTTGCTACTTCTCCTATCAGGTGATATCCAACTAACCCTGGCCCATACCTACCCAATACCTTGGTAGCATCCCCCCAGGACCATCAATGGGCAGCCACCAAGGGTCTGAAGATAGCACATATGAACATATGTAGTCTTAGATGAAAAATACACAAAGTCCAGGCCTGGTTGGACCTCTACAAACCGGACTTACTAGCCATCTCTGAAACCTGGCTAAAAGCCCACATCCATGACCACAAGATTCAGGTCATGGGCTACAATAGTTACCGCAATGACAGAGAAACCAAAAAAGGGGGTGGGGTCCAAATCTATGCTAAGGATGACCTCTCCGTGTCACCTCTACCCCAGCAGACTAATCCTACTGCTGAGGGAGAGAGCATATACATCCGGATAACCCTGGGGCACGCCAAACAACTAACAATTGGCTGCATCTACCACCTACCAAAATCAGTCCTCAAATCCCTTGAAGCCAAAACAAATGATACAGCTACAAAGGTAACAACAAACAACTAATCCTGGGTGACTTCAACATTAACTGGGCCGGGACCCTGGTCATGCCTCAAGTCACTTACCCATGAAGCAGGTCTGACGGGTCATCTCTCTGAACCGACCAGACTTAATTACAAAACTGGGAACCACACCACCCTTGACTGGGCTCTGGTGTCTAGCCCACTAATATACAGAGTGTGGGCACAATGGCAGACTCCCTGAGTGACCATTCCCCAATCTTCTGTATATGGAAAAACAAACCACCCAAGGTCCAACCTAGAATTCTCTCCGTCCGTGACTTCTCCAAGTTCTCTGAACTACAATACAGTCGCTACCTAGGTAGTCTGGACTGGAACCCCATAAATCTTCTCCCTACTCTTACTGAGGCTGTGCAATACTTCCAGGATGAACTAACCACAGCAGCCAACCTCTTTGCTCCAATGGAGAGAATGAGGACTAAAGGCAGCTGCTACAAGTGGATCTCTTCCTCCCTCAAAGCCCTAATGGCTACTCGGGAAAAAGCCTGGAAAACGTTTAAGCTCTCCTCCCTCCTGGCAGATCTCGCTGAATACAAAGCCCTGAGGAACAAAGCCAAGAGAGCCATAAAACTCGCTAAGAGAAATTACTTAACACACCTCCAGAAAACCAGCCTGGGCAACCCCAAGCAATTCTGGAATCATATCAATAACCTGATCAAGGGCAGCAAAAAGCCTGAGTCCTGTCCCATGGAGATTAACGGTCAGCTCACAACTGACCCTTCTCAAATATCAGCTGCCCTTAACAGGCACTTCTCAGACCTCGAGGTCTACAAGACCTGCCTGTCTCCCCAGACTCTCCCCCCTACCTCAGATGAACCACCTCACATGGAAAGATCCCCATTTCACCTGAGACTGGCTAAACACACTGAAGTACTAAACCTCCTGAGGAACCTGAAACCGAAAGGGTCAGGGGGACCCGACGGTATCAACCCTCAGCTACTCAAGGCAGGAGCTACCTCCTTAGCCTGGTCTATAACCATGCTCCTCAATCGATCACTAAGGGAAGAAGCAGTCCCTGACCCATGGAAACATGCCAATGTTGTCCCTATTCACAAAGGGGGACTCAGGGAAAAACTCAACAACTACAGGCCCATCTCCCTCCTCTGCTCACTTGCTAAGGTGCAAGAAAGAATTATCTACAATCAACTCAGGGACTACCTGGAAGCTCATCAGCTCCTTGCCCCCTCCCAAAATGGATTTAGAACAAATCATGGTACTGACACTGCCCTCAATAGCTTCACGGATGAAGTTCTCGGGGCAATGGACAAAGGGATACCCACTGGTGCAGTCTTTATAGACTTATCCAAGGCGTTCGACCTCATCGACCACAACTTGCTGCTACAGAAGCTGCAAAATATAGGCCTAGACAATCATGCCCTGAAGTGGTTTGGGAGCTACTTATCAGGCAGGGCACAGAGGGTCTCATGGAAAGAGACCATGTCTGACCTCTACCCCTAAACCAGGGTGTACCTCAGGGCTCAATTCTAGGCCCCCTCCTGTTTTTCTTGTTTACCAATGACCTGGGTACCCACTGCGGGGAGAGCTCTGTTGTGCAGTACGCTGATGATACTGTCATCTTCCGACTCCTGTGTGATGTGGTTTCCCTAGGCCCTCTACTCCAAAAGGATCTCACTTCACTAGAGACTTGGCTATGTAAGAACAGAATGGTACTAAATGCTGACAAGACCCAGGCAATGCTATTCGGGGCCAAGATCCCTGGGATTTGACAGGTTCTCATCCCTGTCCTTAACCTCACTCTCTGGTAAAGCCATTAACGTAGTCCCCTCCCTTAAATACTTAGGCCTCACGTTGGATCAGAATATCACATACAAGGAACACGTGGACCAGGTCACCGGGACCCTACATCGGAAACTTGGCACCCTGTACCGGCTCAGGGACCAACTCATCCCTGAAGCCAGGCTTTCCATAACTACCAGTGTCCTTCTACCCAACCTGACCTTTGCGGCCCCTATTATACAGGGCATGGCTAAACAAGAGATTACCAGGATGCAAACCCTATATAATAAAATAGCTCATTTCGCAACCTTAGACCACCCGAGACGTCACCACTGTTGACACTTTGGCCAATCTTCGTTGGCCCACATTGGTCACCCGCCTCCAACATCCCTTGCTTGTCCAGGCCTACAAGCTTCTCAAACCCCACGCTCCACCAAGCATTGCCAGGACCATAACCCTCAAACACAACCCAAGGAACCTAAGGACCTCAGATAGAACGCTATTAGAAGTCCCTAGGGTAAGGACAAACGCTGGCGGAAGATCCTTTTCCTCCCAAGCAGCCTGCCAATGGAACAAGATCCCTCCCCAGGTCCAGGCCTCGTCCTCACTCATGAACTTCCGCACCAGGTTAAGTCCCATCTGCTGACCTCAAGCGCATGCCACTGTCATGGCACTTAAAGCTCCTAAGGTGCTCCCCTCCTCTCCAACTCCCATCTCCTTGCTTAACCTTCCTACTACCTGCCTTATACAGGCTGCTCGCCAGAGGCCATGTGTGTAACCCCTGAATAAACTATATGCAAAGTACTACCAATTGCTTACATGTCATGATGATAACCATGCCTGTACCCATGCCTGCATCCACTGCTTTTCTTTTACCGTGCCTGTAAGCCATGTCTGTATCCACTGCTTTTCTTTTACCATGCCTGTAACCATGCCTGTGTCCACTATTTTTCTTTACTGTAACCACCTCATGATGTGACTCACAATGCCTCAAATGTTCCTTATGTCCTTGTTCATTCTTATAACTTATATTGTTATCCCGGGTCGCCCCTGAAAAAGGGACCTTCAGGGCTCAGTGGGCCTACCTGGCCACCAAAATTTAATAAATAAATAGGTGATGGAGGCAAAAACAGAGCTGCATATCATTGAGGGCATCAAGAAAGAAGAAAAACTATTCTTCCAGCATCTTAGAGAAAAAAGGAAGAAAGGTTAGGGAATTGTATGGCTATCTAAGGGAGTAGGGTGATAGAGGAGGATGTGGAAAGGAGGCTGGGGTGGGCAGTGGTCTAGAAGGGTCGGGAGCTGAGCCTTGGGGCAAGGGCAACAACAATAAAAACAATGATTACTTTTTCTCTGACTTCACAAGGAAAGGCAGCAGGCCCTTGCCAGAAAGTGGTATCAAAGTGGCCACAAAGGTGGTCTTGGAGATGAAGCATCCAGTATTTCCATGCAAAATAGACTGGAAAGGGCTAGCAACCTTAAAGAATGATAAGGCCTCAGGACAGCAAGGCTTTCAACTGAGTGCCTCATGGAAAATTGCTGAAGAAGGTGGAGAATTTGGGTGCAGCTAGGAACATAGTAAGATGGGTAGGTAACTGGCTAAAGGGGGAGGCAGCAGTAGGTTGTGGTTAACTCGGTCAAATTAGAAGAGAGGGAGGTCAAGGGTGCGATACTACAGTGATCTATCCTGGGTCCAGTCCTCTTCAATATGTTCATGAGCAACATTACAGAAGGAATCTTGGGCAGGTTGTGCCTCTTTGTAGGGGGACACTAAGCTCTGTGGGAGGGTGGAGAGTGACGAGGGAATTGAGGAAATGTAGAGTGACCTGCAAAGACTAGAGAGGTGGTCAAAGGTTTGGCAATTGAAATTCAGCAATAAAAAGTACAGTGTGATGTATCTAGGGAACAAGAACCCTAGGACAGAGTAGAGTACTAGATGGTGGGGTAAGACTTAGCACTACAGCTTCGGAATGGGACCTAGGAGTTATCCTTATTCTCTCCCTCAAACAATTAAGCCAGTACAACAAGTCCTATAGTAAGGCAAAATGGATGCTGGGATGTATCGGGAGGGGTATTGACACTGGAAAAAAGGTAATACAACCTCTTTATTGATCTTTGTTGAGACTACACCTGGAGTACTGTGCCAAGTTCTGAAGTTCTCACCTCAGGAAAGATAAGGACAGGCTGGAGATGGTGCAGTGAAGGATGATGTTGTATTTGGTGGCCAAAAATAAGTACCTTAAACAGATCAGGGTCTTGGTAATAAGAAAACATATTACACTGAAATCTAGTCCTCCTCTGTTTACTTCCATTCAGCACAGACACAAGGGGAAATTTATCTCAACACACACAGGAAGAGTCACAAGCTCACAGGAAGTTCATTTCTTAAAGCTGTACAGTCTAACATTTCTTAAAGCTACACTACACATAACAATCCCTCCTGACTTAGCTAAAAAGTACGTAAGTATATAATTCAGAAAATAGTATGACGCTATTAAAGTTATTACTGCAATGTCCCTTTTAGTCAGTCTATGTCATTAGGCTATATCTCTGCAAGTCCATTCTCTTTGGTGGACGTCTTATACGCCCTGACTGACGTAGTAGGACTGGAGGCTGTTGTTCTAGAATCTGATTAGCATCAGCCACATCTTGTTTAAGTTGCTGTGGTTCCACTATCTCTTCCTGTTCTTGTTCTGGAAGAAATAATGCTGGATAACTACCCCGACTCTGGGTGTCCCTTTTTTGCTCTGTCTCAGTTCTAGTACGTAATTGGACCACATGTTTTTTCAATCTCCTCTGGTTATTCAGTTGAACAGAATAGACAACATTTCTGAACTTTTTTCCACCACGCCTTCTATCCATCTCTTTGGGCCTGCATATACCCTAACCAAATAAGAGCATTAGGTTTGAAGGATCTAGTGTCAGGAAACATCTCAGTTACTGACTTAAAGCCTAGAGGGTGAAGAAGGTCCAACTGAGTTCAAATCTGATGTCCAAACAAGAATTCCGCATGGGATATTCCCCTTGACACAATGTGGTGTTGGTCAAATCATCACAAGAAAGTCCAAAAGGGCTATTTATATTGCCATTGGCATAGTAGGATTAGCTTTGTCCATACTTCTTTTAAAAGTCTGAGCCAGGTGTTCTGGTTCGCCATTTGAACTTGGAATGGTAGGGAGGTGAGAAAATATGGCGGATACCACATTGTTGGCAAAATGCTTGGAATTCAACAGACGTGAACTGTGGTCCATTATCCAAGACCATCACTTGTGGAAAACCATGGGTAGCAAAGATACCGATTTCAGCACTTGAATGGTACTCTCAGTAGTTGTTGCAGACATTTGATGAATTTCTGGCCATTTACTATAAGCATCAGCTAAGAGTGACCACATGGAATTTAAATAAGGTCCTGCAAAATCAGTATAGAACCTTTGCCAGGGTTTGTCAGGTCATTCCTAATGGTGAACTGGAGCTCTTGCTGGATTTCCCATCAATACAGCACAACCGTCACATCTTTGCACAACCTGGTGTAGGTCTCTGTCAATAGAAGGCCACCATACATGAAGTCTGGCTAGGAATTTCATTTTAGCAATGCCTGGATGGCCCGCATACGAAACAGTCAACACATTTGAATGATAATATTGGAGTACTATGATACGCAATCCCCATAGAAGACACCCCTCAACAATGGACAACTGCTGTCTCTTTGTATAGTAAGGCTGTAGTTCAGCTGAACAAGTAGTGCCTTGCAGCCAACCCTCAAGCATATACTGATACACTTGTTTCAAAATTACATCTTGACTGGTTGCTTTTGCAATGTCCTTGGCAAGTACTGGAAGCTGATCTAATTGTTGTAGCACCATGCACACACAACAGTAAAGTCCTCCATATCTTTGAATTGCACTGGAAAACTGTCTGGCCCCACCTGGAATACTAATGGCTCCTCTTTAAGTCTCATATGGAACTCCATTTCTCTGGATACCAGTAACCTCGACAAGGCATCTGCATTTCTATGCTGGTCAATTGCTTGGTATGTGACTTTGAAATTATAGGCAGACAAAATTAATGCCCATCGTTGAAGACAGCTAGCAACTATTCCTGGAATTCCCTTTTCTAGACTGAAAATTGTCAGTAGTTGCTTGTGATCCATCTTCAGCTGAAACTTGCAACCTAGAAAGTATTGGCAAAATTTCTGGACTCGAAACTCAATCACTGATGCTTCTCTCTGAATCTGGGCATAATTCCTTTCAGCTGCAGTGAGTTTGCGTGAAGCATGGGCTATCAGCTTCTCCACTCTTTCTGGATCTGTATGGAAAAGGACAGCTCCTATACCCACAGGACTAGCATCACAGGCCAATGTGAAAAGGTAAGTTAGGGTCATAATGAGTTAAATTATTTACATCAGTTAGAGAGAGCTTGAAGGCTTGAACTGCCTTACTGTGGCCCTTGGTCCACTTCCACGGAGTACTTTTATGTAACAGTTCATTTAGGATAGTGCATTTAGTGGCTAAACCAGGTATGAAATGGTCATAGTACTGCACCATACCTAAGAATGAGCATAACTCTGAAACATTTTGTGGTTCAGGCATGTGCACAATGACTTCCACCTTTTCATCATTCAGATGAATTCCATCTTTGTCAATAGTGTGACCTAAGTACGTGACACTTGGTTGACAAAATTGGCATTTTTATCTCCTGAGCCTGAATCCACTCTGTTTCAGTCTCTCTAAAGTATTTTGTAAGTTGAGAAAATGTTCTGCTTCTGTCTTGCCCATGACAATGATGTCATCCAAAATACAAGCAACACCTGGTGTATCATCCACTGTTTGCTCAATCACTTTTTAAAAAAAAGCAGGTTGCATAACTAAGGCCAAAACATAACTGTTTGTACTTGTACAGTCCTTCATCTGTATTAATCACTACCAATTTCTGAGAGTCTGTATCCAACTCCACTTGAAGGTATGCATCAGCGAGGTCCAGTTTAGAGAACCCCACACCATCATTCAGTCTGTGAAAAAGTTCCTCTGGTAAGGGTGAAGGAAATACATCTGTGCTAAGTACTGGATTAAGTGTCACCTTAAAATCTCCACATATTTGAACCTTGCCACCTGGTTTAGATACCACCACAATCGGGGTAGCCCCAATCTGAACTTGAAACCTTTTCTAGCACACCCGCTTTTTCCAGTCTGTCCAGTTCTGCCCCAACCACCAGTTTTAAGGCAAAAGGAAGTTTCCATGGTTTACAAAATTTAGGGACTGCATTAGGCTTTGTAACTAGCTTGGCTTTAGCTGTTGTGCAACATCCCAGGCCTTTTTACAACTCTGGATACATGTCTAAAATCTCCCCAAGCTTGGGTGGATTACTGCTTTGTAGTACCTGGATGGCAGCAAGTAGGCCAAAATCTGCTGGATCAATATGAATATTTAGAAGAACCTGAGCATCCCTGCCCAAAATGTTGACACCCTTTTTTGAAAACAGAAAAATTAAAGGTGTACCAGGCTTGAGAGAATCAGTTCTGCGTACCAAAGTGGTAAACGAGCCCAGTGGCTGAATTGGTTGCCCTTCAAATGCACGTAGCAACTTATTACAAGGAGACAACGGTAGCTTTTCCAGATCCAGCCATGTTTGATGGTTAATAATAGTAACTGGGGAAGCAGAGTCTACCATTAAACACAACTGACTCCTCAGTTGTGGCAATTCAAGTAACGCATATAAAGGAGGAACATCTTTAATCTGCATTTGTTGTGCAATAGGAACCACTGCACTGTCTGTACTCTCTGAACTGACTGCTGCAGTTCTCCTCCTTTTACAAACCTTAGCAATATGCCCCTGACATTTAGATGCATGACACTGAACTTCTCTGAATTTGCACTGGTCCCTGCTATGCTGAGAAGACCCACATGATGCACATTTCTACTGGCCATACAGTTTGGGTGGAGTGTTTGAATTTTTCTTGAAAACAGTGGTTTAGACTTAGGTTTGAGCTGTTTCAATTTGGGGTTTACTGCAGTTACTTGTACCTCATTTTTAGTGTTCATCTTAGCATGTTCCTCATTTTCTGCAGCCTCATACATTTGTGCCAACTGTAAAAGTTCATCAGCAGACTTCTTGATACTTACAAAAAGTAATTGCTGAATATGATGTTCATTATTCAACCCCATAACAAACTTATCAGATAAATTAGATTCAAGATGCTCCCTGCTCTACTCACATGTGAGAACTAAGCTGTTGAGCTCAGCCAAATAAGATTGTAATGACTGACCTGGTTTCTGGCAGCAACTGTAGAATTTATACCGTTCAGCTCTTGGGAAAGTTGTTAAACTGTATTGTGCATTCAGCTTAGACTTTAGCTCTTGATATGACAAATCCTCCAGCTGGTCCGAAGCACACAGACTGCGTAAAAGTTTGAAGGGTTCACTTCCCAAGAAAGTACAAAAAGCAGATCAAATAAGTTTATCTTGTAGCTCATCAGTAGCAACTTGTATGGCAGGATTAAATAATAACCACTGATCAAACCGTCTGCACCATGTATCCCAGTCTGTTCCTGTAAAAATCTCAAAGCAGGCTGAAGTTTCCATGATACTGTACAGTTCCAAATTGCTTACTTGCCTCCAATGCAGAAAGTCACAAAATGGTATAGTTCAGTAAGCTGGAGCTATGAAAATTTTCACCATCCTTGTTGCCAGTTTGTTGTATTTGGGGGCCGAAAATAAGTACCTTAAACACTTCAGGGTCTTGGTAATAAGAAAACACATCACACTGAAATCTAGGCCTTCTCTGTTTACTTTCATTCAGCACAGACACAAAGGGACAACTTATCTCAGTACACACAGGAAGGTTCACAGGCTTACAGGAATTACATTTCTTAAAGCTGTACTGTCTAACATTTCTTAAAGCTGCACTACACATAATAGGTAACAAAGATGATTTATGGCCAACAGGGCAGGTCTTACTAGGATCACTTCAAGGCACTGAACATATACACACTGGAGACAAGATGGGAATGGGGAGATATGGTAAAAGCCTTCAAAATCCTGAAAGGAATAAACAAGGTGAAATGTAAGTAGCTATGTAGCATGAGTAACAGCTCAAGTTCACAGGGGCATGAGTGGAAACTGGCAGGAGGGAGGGTTCAAGAAGAATATGAGAAAGTATTATCTTACAGAATATGGAATATGGAATCATGGAACAGTCTACCCGCCGAGGTGGTGGGTCCCCAAATTATAAATGGTTTCAAGCACAGTTGGGACTGAGTGAAGGGTATAGTGCTTACTCAGGGTGACATCAACAGAGTGGAGAATAAAGGGTGGATAGGGAAGGCTAGTACCCTGTATGAACAATAGTCCCAGGTTTAAGTAGGGAACCATGAGCAGACTGGCGGAACCATTGGTCATTTTCAGTCATCATTGTCTGTGTTTCTATCCCAATAAGGAATGCAGTGTCGTTGAAAGTCCACTAGCCATAGAGAACCTCTAGGCTTTACGTCAACATAACAATCGCAACTCATGTTTTCTGAAAAATACCATTTTTTTAAATTGATATTTATTGAAAATGCTCATGCTTAACAACCACACTTATACTCAGACAACAAAAAACACAATGTAATATATCCAATATTCTTAAAAAGAAAATGAGAAAAACACCTATTTTAGCTCAAGACATTTTTTGTCACTATTGTTTCTAACAAAACAAGTAGCTCCCTGCCTGCTATTCACTTTAACAAACTTGTTGTTTTACACTGATAGGATACAGATGCTTATAGCATGGTTTTATGAGCATCACCACCACAGGGGTGGGAAGGATGTTTGCTTGTTTGTTTTGTTTATTTACTAGACCAGTTACTATTTATGCTTGAATTTTCAAAACTAGTTTTAAAGTGTTGTGCTTGAAATAATAAATTAGACTAATTATAAAAAAATGTGACTTAGGTGGAAGTTCTTAAACACATACGGCTGCTAGGCACAAACATTTCACAGCAATGTTCATTTTGTTCTGGCATCTCACAATCAGTAGATACAGTACTTGCCTGATTAAAAAGCACATTCTAAATCTGTATCCAAGATGTATAACTGAATATGGAGGGCATGAAATCTGGTTTCAGTTTGATCTGAGGCAGGGGCAGGAACCAGTTTTATTGGGGGGTGGTGGCATCTAGGCATCATCTCTGAGGTTGCATGCAATGGGAGCCTCTTGTAAACAGCACAGCAAAGAGATATCAGAAAACTATTTTTAAGACACTGTCCTAAATGAAAAGTTTTTACATTTTTATTTACATAGAATTTACATAGAATTTCTCTATTTTTGTAAATGTAACTAAACATTAAAATTGTATATGGTTGTGTGATATTTATTCTGCAGTAAATTAATACTTAATGGATATTTTCTCACTGTATGCAGATTTATTTAGAAGTATTTTGTTTCTCTGCAACATTATAATATAATCCATCCATGACCTCCTTAACCCCCAACCCCTCCCATCATTTGCCAGGGACCAGACTAATCCTAGCTCCACGTTGACAGCTAAGATTTTAATCAGTACTTTACTAAGGCCCAGAGGGCTCTAATCCCCCACTCCTGTTCCAACTGGAATCACCAGTCCCACCCAACTGGCAACTCACTTAACTTCCCTGTGCTCCCAGGTCGCACCTGTAAAAAAGCTTTCAGCTTACTGTGCTACTCTTGGTTAAACAACTAAAAAAAATTCCCACTTCTAGGCAATCCCAGCTGATGAGGTATACAAAGGGCTCTCTGTGTTGAACATTTCATCCATATGTGGGAATGATGGCATCTCCCCCAAGTACCTGAGCATAGGTGCCCCTGCAATAGCAACTCCCATTGCCCACATCATTAACTGGTCCCTTGCAACTGACTCATTCCCCCAAAACTGGAAGCATATGCTAGTTGTCCCTATCCACAAAGGTGTTCTACAGATGCTCCCTTCAATTTCTGACTATTGTCCCTTTTACCAGTCCTTTCCAGTGTCTTTGAAAGGCTAGTGAGCAGGCAACTTGTTAACTTCTATTCCAGCTCAGGCTTTTTGACCCTGTACCAGTCTGACTTCTGCCCTAACATCTCCACCCCCACCTCCCTCCCTCCCTCATTGGTGTCACCAATCACATTCATTCCAACATGGGCAAGGGCATCAGTACAGGGGCCATCTTTATTGATCTTGCCAAGACCTTCGACACCATAGACCACAGTCTACTCCTGGAAAAACTGACAGCATCTGACATCTCTCCTCCCTGCTGTAGAAAGGTCCTATTCCTACCTAACCAGGAGAAGTTGAGGGCACTGGACATGTACCTTCTGGGGAACAGGAGGGAGAAAGGGGACGTGACTGAGACCTTCAAGTACTTGAAAGGGATAAAGAATGTGGATAAGGAGGGTTTCTTTAAGCTAAGTGGCAGCCATAACACAAGGGGACACAGTGTTAAGATGAAGGGGGGAGATTTAGAAGGGAGGTCAGGAAGCACTTCTTCATGGAGACGGCAGTGGCCTGTTGGAATGCGCTGCCTGAAGAGGTGGTCTTGTTGAAGATGATGGGCAGCTTCAATAGAGGCTGGGATAGACATGGGGGAAGGTAAAGGCCATGGGTGGGGAAGATGGAAAGGATGGTAGGAGTAGGCGGATGGGTCAGAAGCTCAAGGTGTGGACCCTGTAGTTCAAGCAGACTAGATAGGCCATATGGCCTTCTTCTGTTGGCAGTTTTGTATGTTCATGTATAACCAACTGAGCAAATCATACAAGCTACCTGGAACCACATTGCCCCCTCTACTGGTCACCCTTTGGGTCACCCAATGTGCTTTTCTGGGCTCTTTGTTATTCAGTCTTCATAAATAATCTCCTCAAATCTCTCTCCTCCTGTGACATACAGGTGTATGCTGATGACACAGTTGTCTATGCATCTGGCCCTTTTGTCCCCTCTACTGAGGAGTCCCTCCAAAAGGACATCTCCGTTGTTCAAAAATGGTTTCAGGATAACCAACTAGTTATGAACCGGAACAAAACAGTATCAGTGTTGTTTAGTTCCAAGTGCTGGTTAAGTACAGCTCCTGACTCCGTAAGCATATGCTTCTTCCAAGGGGAACGCCCTGACTCGGTGTTCTCATACAAATGTCTAGGCATGCACCTAGACCAACTTTTCGATTACACTGGCCACATAACCCAAGAAACAGCAAAGTGTTATGCAAAGCATGGTGCCCTTTGAAGGATGAAAAGCTGTCTTCAGCCACACACTAAGAAGCTGGTGGTTGAGCGCTCCATCTTCCCCTTATAGACTACGGGCAATCTGTCTATAGAGGTGCCAACCCCTCTGCCTTGTCCAAACTGTCAGCACTATTCAATGCCCTTTGCAGATTCATACTGGCCTGTCCACCTAGAACACACCACTGTATAATGTGCTGCAAACTCAGGTGGCTACCGTCCCTGAAGAGGCACTCTCTGCACATCACTTTAGCAGAGGCTAGGTACTGGACAGGAAAACTTCCTGCTTAACTCTTGGATCTTTTCACACTGGCTACAAATCACACTTACTCCCTCAGTTCTGAGGATGGTTGTCATTTCCAGATCACATGTTGCAGAAGAAACCTAGGGCAAGCCTCAATCACCTATAGGCTTCCCTCCATTTGGAATAATTTGCTTGCCAAAATCACCTCAGACATTCTCTTTCCATCATGAAGTGGGAAATCAAGGCTCATCATGTCTCCTTAATCTCATGCACCAGCATCCCAGAAACACTACCTCTGGTTGCAACCGTCATAGGCCTGACACTACACTTCCAAAACCCAAGCCCATTTGGCACACTGCCTGTTGTATTCTACTTAGGTAACATCTTCTGTAGATAAAGAGTCTCTGTTGTAAAGACTCCAATTGCACCTGCCTAATGATGACACCTTGTGTGTATTTGCATTGTATCTTATATTATGTACTGCTGCTGTTTTGTATTTGCGTTGTAGCTTATACTACGTACCACTGCTGTTTTTATTTGCATTGTACTTCTATTATTTACTGCTGCTGTTTTTTTGCATTGTATCTTGTATTACATACTGCTGCTGTTTTTATTTGCATTGTATCTTATATTACATACTGCTGCTGTTTTGTATTTGCATTGTATCTTATAATGAGTACTGCTGCTGTTTTTGTTTTTTTTTGCATTGTATCATGTTACATACTGCTGCTGTTTTTATTTGCATTGTATCTTATATTAAGTACTGCTGCTGTTTTGTAGTTGCATTGTGTCTTATATTGAGTATTGCTGCTGTTTTTATAAGGTCCCTAATGGTGGAATGTATTCCTTTATTTTTTTGTAGTTTTGTCACCTGTACTTGTTCTGCTTTCAAGACCCCTTGTGGGTGAATATATTCTTCCTTTCAACCTTCCTAACCCTCCCCCCCGGTCACAACTGGAAATTAGTCTTCTGGGCTCTGCTTGTTTACCTGGTAAAACATGTTTAAGGAAATAATAAATGTTATTGTTAATACAGCATTTTTCTAGCTTTACACATTTCAATTCTACCTGTAGTAAATTAAAAAAAAATCACAATACTAAGATGGCTATTCTTTGTGCTGATTCCATTCCATGTCTCAGTTTCTCTACTGTCTTCAACCTTATACAGTACACAAAAGGGTCCTCGTTCTAAATAAGAGGTGTGAACCCCAAAATGTTCATACTACCAGAACCCAAACTGGAGTGGGCTCTGACAACTGTAGTTTTTGTGGTGCCTCAATCAGAAAAGCTTTGCCAGTTAGCTAGCATTTGGTCTAAACCTGCTAACAGCTAGCTTTTCTATTTGACTGGGAACGGCACTTTATCTTTAGTCTGCCAATGGTCAACATTTCTGTGGGACTGTGAAACAGCTCAGCAAGTATTTACTTTGTTAACTAGCACTTTGTGAACTCTGTGCCCCCTCTTCCTGTCCTGATTGGTGAGAGCAGCCTGGCCTGGAAAGAAGCGACACCTTAGAGAAGGAGGGGTTGCTGCACTTAAATGTAAGCTCTGTGGGATTGTGAGTTGTGCCTCAATCAGAAAAGCTTTGTTAGTTAGCCAGCATTTGGTCTACAGCTCCTAGCTCCCTCTAAAATCACCAAGTACAGTGGTTAACTGGACAGACTGTCTTTGGCACCAGTGTATCAGGCTTGATGACAGAATCAAGCTGCCACGTCCCCTATCAAAGGGTGCTATCTACTTCTGCTACTTGCTACCTGGCTTGGTACAGCTGGCACCAGATGACCAGCTGAGCCACTGCTACCCCCCTCCGAACCACTGCTGGGTAGTGCTTGGCTGTCAAACACACCTGCAGAAACTGCCGCACTTGGCTGTAGGCAGCGGCTCACTCGGCCTTACCTTCAAACATGGGTGGCCATATGCCCTTCCCTCGCATAGGGGTAGTAGTGGTTAGCTATACCCTAACAGTTAAACCAGTGTCCAACCACCTGAATCATCTGAAGCCTCGGCGGTGGAAGGTACAAGCCAAATTTAGCATAAACCTTTCTTCCAGAAAAGTCATCTTTATGTTCCTGCTCCTCTCTGGCAACATTCACTCAAACCCAGGCCCACTCACTTCAGTGGGCACTGGTGTTCATAAGGTTAAAGGCCTAAAAAATATCCTCACTGAACATCTGCAGTTTAACTGCAAAATTTGACCAACTTCAGGCATGGATGGCCCTTCGTACCCCTGACATCCTCTGCCTAAAGGAGACTTGGTTTACCAGTAGGATTAAAGATAGCAAAGTTGCCCTCAAAGGCTTCCAAGCATACAGGATTGATAGAATAGGCAAGAGAGGTGGGGGATGCTTCATCTATGCCAGGGACTATCTGCAGTGCACTGTCCTCCCTGGAACCAGAGTGGCTGAGGACCATGAGATAATAGTGATAAAGGCACAGGTAGATCAGAATGGCAAAACTCTCATCCTTGCCACAATCTACCTACCCCCCAAGAAAGCCACAGCAGGCTTTCCCACAATTAGAGATGCAGCAAATTTAAAATCCGCCGGCGAAATGAATGCAAAGTGGCCACTTCGCGTTGGCATTTCGCTACGAGGAGTGCCCCATAGGAAAGGCTCACTTCATCCAGAAGGCCATTACATCTTAGTGAGGGGAATGATCCACACCAGGGAAATTGTGTTATGTAGCATTTACGGTCCCAATAGTTACACACCTGGCTTCTTTATGCAGCTTCTACATGTTCTTACCCCATTCTTACACATCCCACTTATCATAAGTGATGACTTTAACCTTATTTTTGACCCATACATGGATCACTCAGGTAAATGACACAAAGGGGCTCTCTCCAGCACAGAGGGCACTTAGAGACTTGTTAGATGGAGCTGGGTTATCAGATATTTGGCATACCCTCCATCCCTCAGATAGAGAGTATACATTCACATCTCCAGTTCACCACTCATCTTCCCATATTGATTACCTGCTTATCTCTCAGTCTTTAATTCCCGGGGTGTTAGATTCATCCATACCCTCAGGACCACTCTCAGATCACTCCCCAGTTTCCTGTTTGATCTCTCTTACATCTTTCCCCAAAGCAGGAGGGAGATGGAAGATCAATAACCAACTGCTTAAAGACCTGAATAATGTGCAATATATAACTGAACACATTGCCACATTTACTGCCATTAATGTAAACTCTACTGGAAAACCTGACATTGAGTGGTGTTCCCTGAAAGTGTATCTCAGAGGGCTGCTGATTGGATTGGCTGCCAAGAGAAAAAGAACCCAGGAAGAACAGCTTAAAATTTTATTATCCCAAATTCGCGTTATAGAACATAATCTGTCTCCCCAGTCATTGGATCAAACAAGGGAAAGACTGGTGAAATTAAAGGATTCATACTTGAACCTATTAAGGGAAAAGGCCGAATTTACTATTTTGAAAACCAAGGTTCTCCACTTAGAACAAAGAGAAAAAGCAGGTCGTCTCTTGGCCCTCAAACTTAAACAACTTGAATCCCATAGATTAATTGCCGTGGTTCATTCCCAGAATGATGACACTCTGAGAACCTCTCCATCGGATATAGCCTCTGAATTTAGAAGTTATTATGTGAAACTGTATAGTCCTATGGACGACCCCCCCCGTCTTTATCACAATTAAAATCCTATTTAGAACACTCTTCGTTACCTTCACTTTCAGATTCACAGAAAGCTTCCCTAGTTGCCCCCTTTACTGTGGGGGAAATAATTGGCATTATCAAAGATTTACCCTCGGACAAAACACCTGGTCCGGATGGATTCTCTTCAAATTTTTATAAAGTCTTCACCCAACAACTAGCGCCACTCCTTCTCTTCTTATTTCAATATATTCTCTCTGGACAAAGTTCAGATAGCTCTTTGTTCAAAGCTTTAATTACTTTAGTACTCAAAGAAGGTAAATCCTCTGATAGGGTCCAAAGTTATAGGCCGATCTCCCTCCTGAATCAAGACCTTAAAATTTTGACGAAACTCCTTGCGGATCGGCTAAGTCTTATCATGTCGGATATTATAAGCCCAGAACAGGTTGGATTCATGAAGGGCAGATCCTCAGTTGATCACCTCAGAACCCTCTTGCATGTCTTCTCGGCTTCCAGGGATGCTGATTTTCCCGCTACATTGGTCTCCCTTGATGCCGAGAAGGTATTTGATAGGGTTGATTGGAATTTTCTGTTTCATTCACTGGCAGCATTTGGTTCCCCCCTCTGTTCATAAAATGGATAAGAGTTTTATATAAATCTCCAACAGCGCATGTTATCTGTAATGGTTCAATGTCTGATTCCTTCACGTTACATGCTGGGACTAGACAGGGCTGTCCTTTATCCCCTCTCTTGTTTAACCTTTATTTGGAACCCCTTATTCGGAGGATTATGGAGAACCCGGAGATCAGAGGTATTAATGTCCACCACCAAATAGTTAAAGTTTCGGCCTACGCGGACGATTTGCTTCTTCAACTATCTCACCCCGACAGGTCTATACATTGCTCTGCTTTGCTCATTGTCTTGGACGAATTTAGCTCCTTGTACAATTATAAATTAAATAGAGACAAGACAGTGGTCTTCCACTTGAATCATAAAGCAATGAAGATAGCTGCCTCAGTGGTGGGTTTCTCTTGGCCGACTAATTCCGTGAGATACTTAGGAATTAACCTGTCTAGAGATCCGAATAAATTTATCAAGTTGAATCTGGACCATTAATCTTGGTTATCAAGCAGGACCTAAAAAGATGGACGCTATTACCTTTCTCTGTCTGGGGAAAAATTAATATAATTAAAATGAACATCTTCCCACGGTTATTTTATCCAATAAATCTTTCCAATGGCTGGTTACCTTTGGTGTGGTTTAAAAAGATACATCAGATACTATCAGACTTTATCTGGAATGGTAAGAAACCCCGGATAGCTTATGATAAGCTCTCGGTGCCAAAAATGAAAGGAGGATTACAGCTTCCACACCTCAGTCTCTATTACTGGGCCAGCCATGCAAGTAAGTACTTGAGATGGCTAACCCCAGACCCTCTCCTATCTTCAACTGCTTTCACTCTCATATGGCTTAAAATAGAACGCTTCCTTATACGAATGCATGGACTATCTCCTCCTGCTCTCTTATATGTTAATTCAAAATCTTTGCCTCCAGTATTCAAAGACAACCCCATTACATTATCAATCAGAATCCATGCTCAGCTTTGTTCTTTTTTGAAATATAAGCATACTATAGATTCATCTCAGCCTTGGTGGGGAAACCTGAATCTCACAATAGATGGTAAACCTCTTCAGTTACGCTGGATCCCACAATTAGGGGATCAACCCCTTACCTTTTTTCTGAAGACTGACGGCTCATGCCTAACTTCATCAGAACTTTTAAATAAAGCCCATATCCTGAATTCTGCTGTTTTTAAAATATATTAATCAACGACACTTAATAAAATGTTTTGGTACAACCTTACCTATAGACACCAGGTTGTCTCATCTGACAGAGCTGATTCCCCTTGCGGGCCTTTCCCAAGTGGTTTCCAAGATGTATGGAATAATCCACAACTGGAAATGGCCCAACAGCTTTGGCCCAACTCACTTTTGGGTTTCCCTTTTCCCCAATCAAGAAATCATCTGGCCCTCTCTGTGGCAAAGTTGTCACAAATTCATCATACAAGACAGGCTCCGATTAACACAATTCAAAATCCTGCATAACCTCTATTATACACCCCAGAAAATGGCTAAATTGGGACTCCTTCCTTCACCCACATGTACTCATTGTCTTCAGAATGAAGGCAATTTACTGCATATTTTTTGGGCCTATCCCAAGATAACCCCCGCTTGGGAGGTCATCAGACAGAGGGTTGATCCTCTATTGGGTCTATCAGATCTAGTTACTGCTGAGATCTGCATATTGGGGAACCTTTCTTCTGTTGTTGTTACTAATAGAAAATATCACATAACTCTCATTGCCATGTCAGTTAAGAAACTGGTCTTGAGACACTGGAAGGATAAGGCTGACATCTCTTATAATGAATGGTTACAAGAATTGTTGACCAATCTTAGAATGGAAAGGACAATTGCTGGGTTACATAATCAATCCCAGAAATTTTATAAAATTTGGGGCCCTCTTGTTACTCTATATTCTCTCCAGAAGTCCTAAAGGTTTTTCTCCCTTTCCTGATAGATAATTTTGCATGATGTAATTGTGCTTTGTGTGAATTGGGGAATAGGGTGGGATGGGGGGAGAGTTGATCTCACTGTTGTAATACGTATCTTTGTATTTCTACCTGTAACAATAGATCTTCTCTCTGTAATGGTATAAAACTGAATAAAAGTTGAATTGAAAAAAATGAAAGGCTCACTTCACCTTGTTATTATTACTTCACGTTGTCATTTCACCTCAAACGCGAAGTAAGCCGGAGTGACAACAATATTGGCAGTGTCCCACCTACACGGTCACCAGAATGAATGTGCATCCCCAAAGTGCTACCGGCTTGTATCCAGAAAACTCCACAGTGCTGATGAAGTGAAATGAGAGTGTAACAAGAAATGAAAAGTCTCCCAGAATTAATGCCGCACTCAGTCATTTGCGCAGTGGTCAGGTCACACACAGTCACCAGAATTAATGTGCATCCCCAAAATGCTACTGTATTGTGTCCAGAAAATTCTTCGGTACTGACGAAGTGAAATGAGAGCGTAACAAGAAATGCAGTCTCCAGAATTAATGGTGCCATGCAAACGCACAGACAGATTAAGATTGCGTTGCACACTCAAGGGATGCATGTGAAAAGGCACATCACCTAACCAGTGCTCACAAGTCAAAAATCCAAATCTAGAAGGGAATACAGTTTGCCAGTTGGGGGATTAGTGCATGGCAGTAACAATCCACTACCAGTACAGATACCACAAAGCAGTATAAAAAATTCATGCAGGTGCGGAGGATAGCAGGTTCACACTGCTGCAATTACTCTGTTACACAATAAAAGGTGTCTGATTTAATTAAGCAATAATGCCCAACAGGGGCAGTGTGTTGTGCTGGGTTAACATCACACCTCAGGTGGTTGGGAACGAGGCCACAGGCCGAGTACGTCCAACAACTGTGGCTTGATGTTATCCCAAACGACACACAACCTGGAGGGCATTATTGCTATTATACAATGGCTCGTTGTTATATATAAAATAAAAAAATAATTTTAAAGAATGTTTTTATTAGTGTGGAAAAATATTTTTGTTTCTTAAGAGGAGTTGCAAAAAAAGAGGGCAGCCATAATGTCCATGATGATGAGAGTAGATCCGTGATGTTGTGCTGGGATAACATCACGTTTCCAGCCCAAGACTGACCAATCAGAGCCCAGGATTTTTTCTTGCTATTGTATAATGGCACGCATCACACACACACTCAAGTAATGTGTAGCAAATTGAAAATCTGTAGTAATATAACCAAATGTTTTAAACAGACAAATTGTACACTGATGCACCACAACAATCAGCAAAAAAATGTCAAGAAGTACTGAAAATATTACTGTGTATACATTAACACAGTTATACAAGAAAAATATAACCAAAACTGAAAGACTGCCTTTTTCTCCCAGATAATCTGCCTACACCACAAATACGTCCCTCCCCAAAGCACACTTCACAGTACACAGACTGACTGTTCTAAATTAACATTCAAAATCCACACACAACAATGAACACTCGACATGAGCACAGAAGGGTTTCCTACAATCGATGTACTAAATTTTGAGCAAAAAATATTACTCAAAAAGTCATTTTAAACAGCTTTTAGAGGTTTTGAATTGCAGAGCTCTGAGAGTAAACTGTCTCCAGCTACCACTGCACACACTACCCAGGCCAGAACTGAGGCTGTGCCGAACAATCTAAAGCCCATGTGACCTGCAATCCCATGAATAACTGCAGAATTTCATTTGAAGCTCAATTACAGGGTGAAGTGAGGTGAATTACATTGATTTCAATGTACTTTGCCTTAAATTCGTGGAGAAGTGGTTTGGGGAAGGCGGAATAATGCAAAGTCATTGGTTTCAATGATCTTCGCGTTCTTCATTATGAAGCAAAGTACTCTGCTTCACATTGTGGAGTTCTCAGCGGATTCCACGTTACTCAGTGAATCACTTCATGGAGCAAATTGAGGCCACTTCGACCACCACTACTTACAGTACTGTAACTCACATGCTGTACGGGAAGGAACGCGAATGCCTATGGCTGTACTTCCCTGATGGGCTGTAGCACAAAACTCCCAGACTTAAAAAATGCTTATTAATGAGTACAATGGTGGAGTGGTGGAGTGGTGAAGCCTGGAGAAATACTACAAAACATGCTTATAATACATCCAAGTAACTAATAAAAAAGAATGTTGTGATTCGTGATGTGATCGTGAATCATGATTTGTGGCTGCATTTATGACCGTGATGATGAAGAACATGGTTCGATGTCGACGGTGTGAGATTAACAATATGTAACTGTACTGGAACACGAATGCCTATGGCTGTACTTCCCTGATGAGCTGTAGCACAAACTTCCTGACTTAAAAATGCTCATTAATGAGTACAGTGGCGGGGTGGTGAAGCCTGGAGAGATACTACAAAATAGGCTTACAATATATTCAAGTAACTAGAAAAAAAATTAATGTTGTGATTCGTGACATGATCACGAATAGTGATTTGTGACTGCATTTGTGACCGTGATGATGAAGAACGTGATTTGTGTCACGAGTTACTCGTGATGATGGTCCTGACTTAAAAACGCATATTAATGAGTACAATGTTCATGCAGAATTATGCACTACACCTGTCCAGTACTCTGAAGGGAAGCCAAAGAAACAAATGTGACTTAAGTTATAGATGGAAATTGGGCCCTAAAGAGATGCAAATGCACAGATTAAGATTGTGCTGCGCACTGAAGAGATGCAAATGCAAAGGCACAACACCTAACCATTGCTCACCATCAGAAATTCAAATCTGGAAAAGAATACCTTTGCTGGTTGGGGCGAGCCTCGGGGGTGGGGAAGCAGTGTACTACACTGCTGCAGTAACAGTCACTAGTACTAGTACCAGTAAAGATATCACAAAGAAGTACAAAAATCACACAGCTGCAGTGGTTATCAGGTTCACATTGCTGAAATTATTATGTGGCACAATAAAAGTTGTCTGATTTGATGACACGCATCACACACATACTCACACACACTAAGTAATGTGTAGCAAATTGAAAGCTTCAGTAATATAACCACATATTTTAAACAAACTAAAATTATGCACTGCTGCACCACAACAATCAGCAAAAAAAATGGCAAGAATTATTGAAAATTTTACTGTGTGTACATTAACACAGTTATGCAAGAAAAATTTCATCAAAACAGAAAGCACGGTCTTTTTCTCCAAGTTAATCTACCTACACCACAGCTACACCCCTTCCCCAAAGCACACTTCCACTGTCTCTCAGTACACAGACTGAATGTTGTACATTAACATTCAAAATCCACACACAAACTATAAACGCTCGATGATATGAGCACAGGAGGGTTTCCTATAATCGATGCACTAAAGTTTCAGCAAAAATAATGGCTCAAAAAGGCTTTTTTAACGGCTTTTAGAAGGTTTGAATCACAGAGAGCTCTCAGAGCAGATTGTCTCCTACAGCTTCCTACACACCCTACCCCAAACTGAGGCTGTGCAGAACAAACTAGAGCCCATGTGACCTGAAATGATGAATCACTGCAAACTTCGCCTTTGGAGCTTAAAAACAAGGTGAAGTGAGGTGAAGTACATTGTTTTCAATGTACTTTGCCTTAAGAATCGGTGGAGTAGTGGTTTGGGAAGGCGGAGTAATGCAAAGTCATTGTTTTCAATGGACTTCGCGTTACCTACGATAATGCAAAATACTCCACTTCACGTTGCGGAACACTCCGTGAATTTGCCTTCACTCCGTGAATCACTTCGCAGAGCGAATTGAGGCCACATTGCCCATCTCTACCCACAATTATGGATGTTATCAGCACCCTTCCAATGGGGATGGAGCTTGTCATTACTTGGGACTTTAACATAAACTGGGATGGAAAGGAGGCTGCCCCTTTCAGGGATCTGATAGCCACCTCCAACCTGACACAACTTGTCACCTGCCTCACCAGGCAGAACTATAAGATAGGAAACAGTACCCTCCTTGACTGGGTCCTAGCAAGCTCACCATCCCAGATCTCTGAGATCAAGGTTCTCCCAGACCTGCTAAGTGACCACTCCCCAATCACCTTCCTGTGGTCTAATAAATTTACCAAAAGCCCACCCATCCTCATTGAAAGCAGGGTCTTGAGGAAGGGTAAACTTGGAGCCTTCAAATCAGCCCTTGCCCTGTATGACTGGACTCCTATTGACCTGGTGCCTACCCTTGATTAGACCCTCAGGTACTTCATTAATGGCTTTAGCTCCATCTGTGACATCTATGCTCTGCTCACCAAAAGAAAAATCCAAGGGCATGCAAATGGCTGGATTGATGGGGAACTCCTCTCCCACCTGAAAGAAAGGGACATTCTCTGGGAGAAGGCCAGAAACACAGGTAGCAAGCACGACTACCAGTGCTACAGAACAGCCAAGAACCACTGCACCAAGCTAATCTGGCTTGTCAAAGCCAACTATCATAAGGCCCAGCTTTGCAATTCTTGGGGTGATGGGAAAAGATTCTGGGATAACATCAAAAGCATCCTTCGAAAGGAGGACAAGAAGCACCCTAAGCTACTCAGTATCAACAACACCCCCACTACAGACCCTCTAGCTATTGCAGAAGCCTTCAATAAGGCCTTCACTGATCTTACCCTGGTGCTACCACCTGCCTATTTTCAGCCTGATTTGAACCACTCTAATGACATACCTACCGAGTGTTCTCACCTGACCTTCTACTTTAAAAGGGTGATGATGAAGGAGGCCCTTACTATGGTCAAGAAAATACTAGGTAAGACCAGACTGAGCAGTGACGGGATAGACATGAAACTTCTATCCCTCACCCTGGACATTCTTATAGTACCCATTACCATGCTGTACAATAAGTCCCTGGCTCTGGACCAATTCCCGGCAGTTTGGAAGCAGGCCCTAGTTACGCCAGTGCATAAAGGAGGTGACAAGTCTCTGGTAGCCAATTACAGACCCATCTCAATCCTCTTCCCCATCCAAGGCACTGGAAAAGATTGTGGTGGGCCAACTTATTGACTACCTCAATAAGTATAATCTACTATGCCTCGACCAACATGGCTTCAGACAAAATCACCGTACCACCACTGCCCTGCTGGATTACACAAACTATGCACATAAGGCCCTGGATGAAGGCAAACTGGTGGGGTCTGTCTTTATTAACCTCACCAAAGCCTTCGATACGGTCAACCACCCCCTGTTACTGACCCAACTGCAAAACATGGGTGTGGCACCCAATGCCCTTTGCTGGTTCCAAGACTACCTATTATGGAGAAATCAATGTGTCAGAATTGGGCAAACAGTATCCAGCGCAAGAGATGTATCATTAGGGCTACCCCTGGGATCAATACTGGGGCCCCTACTCTTCAGCCTCTTCTTAAATGACCTTCCCACAGCCTGTGACACCAAACTCATACTATATGCAGATGATGCTGTGCTCCTGAGCAGCAGCACGTCTCAGGCTGCCCTACAATCTGAGCTGTAGAACTCCTTCTCCAAACTCGAGGACTGGTTCTGTAGTCATAAGTTGCTACTAAACTACAAGAAGACCAAGACCATGCTTATGTCCAGCCTCCAGAACAAAAATAAGCACCACCCCCTCATCATCTCCAACTCATGCAGTGAGCCACTGGAACGAGTTCACTTGTTCAAGTATCTGAGGGTCATAATAGATGATACCATTACATTTGCACACCATATTGACTCTTTGGTCAAGACAGTCAATACCAAGATTGGTGTCCTGTACAGGCACAGGCAAAACCTCTCTCCCGGGGGCCCTCTGCCTCTCAGTTCACAGTTCAATTATATCTACTATTGACTATGGACTAGTGGTCTATGAGGTGGCAATGGATACAGCACTCAAAAGGGTTCAGACTGTGCTCAACAAAGCCTGTAGGCTCACCCTGGATGCTGAGCATTGCACTCACACCTGTACACTGTACAAACGTGCAAACTGGCTGTCATTAAGAAACAGGGTCAAATTCCAGACTTGCATCCTAGGGAAGAAGGCTCCATTGGGTAAAACACCACCTTGTGTAGGCAATTTGATCAAGGTGGCCAACTCGTTACAGGTCACCAGAGGGAGGACTAAAGGGGCCTTGGCTATCCCATTCCATCACACCTCACTTGGGCAATGTGCATTTGCCTACCGGGCCCCCCTGTGGATGAATGAACTTCCCTGGGCACCTCTTGGCCACCAATTGTCTGACACAATTCAAAACTGACCTCAAGCAGCACCTAATAACACTCTCTAAGTGCACCTGCCCCTGAGTCCAGCCACAACTGCTCTCTCTGCCCACCAGCAAGCACTAGGCAGGCCTCAGTTACCCCTCTCTCTGTCCCTTCTCATGACTTGCCTCAGCAATCAGTCTGCATCATGCTCCTTCGGCACCCGCCACCCCACCCTTCCCCAACTCACAGTCCCGTGAGTTTCCCCTAACAGTCACTACTAATGCAGGCTGCCTGACCATGCCCTCTCACACCCCACAATTTACTTTAGCATGCTTTCTCCACTCAGCCCCTCCTCACCACACCATTTATCCCTATACCTTATAGTCCTTCTTCCCCCACCCTTCACCTCCACCGCATTACATACCTCTCTCTCATACCTCCTTTCTTCGCCCCACTGCCAGCTATTCCTGTCCCTCTGAACTACTGACAAGGCACTCTGTGGCTGCTTATCCCCCCACCCTCATAAAGTGTTTTTCCTTGTCATTTTAACTTGTATGTATGTTTTGAGTTATTCAAAATGTAAGAAACAAAAACAAGCCTCTGCGTCAGCATGTGGTCTAAAAGCAAAACAAAACGGTTATATTAAATGCACACTGAAAATAGAAAATAGAGTTAAAAATCTATGTTTCAACCTTAGGTCTTCTTCAGGAAATATCTAAAAGAGAAAAAAAAAACAAAGCTTTTTTTTTTTCTCTTTTAGATATTTCCTGAAGAAGACCTACAGTCGAAACGTAGATTTTTAACTCTATTTTCTATTTTCAGCATGCATTTAATATAACCATTTTGTTTTGCTTTTGAGTTATTCTGTAAGTTCTGAATCCAAGCTGTATCGTTCATTTTAATGTACCCTTGCTTTCTCCTATTGTACTTTGTTTTGCAATCTATGACGTGGAACCTTTGTAAAAGAGCTTGTGCTCAAAGGTCTTTTCCGAATCACTAAATAAATAAAAATAAATAAATAAACAGCCTGCTAATAGCTAGCATTTCTGCAGGACTGTGAACTGCACTTTGTCTTCGGTCTAATTAACAGCCAGCATTTTCAGTTTGCTAACAGCTAGCATTTCTACAGGACTGTGAGCTGTACCGTGGGGGGTTGCAGGAAGTAGGCTGTTGGTTAACTAGAATCTGCAGCTTATCCAATAGGAAGGGAAATGGGCAGACTGGGTGGGCCAAGTGGTCCTTATCTGCTGTCAAAGTCTATGTTTCTATATTTCTATGTCTTTAGTCTACTAATAGCATTTTTCTCATTGTATGAACTCTCTCTCTCCCACCCCACCCCAGTGCTCCGTCTTTCTGTTTATAGACTTGAACTTAATTGATAATAATTTAGGGATTGCTACTGGATGTCTAAGGTGATGCCTGTGGGTGTTTTTTCTTAATTACTTCTACTACTCTACTCGTCATTCTTTTATTAGTGAAGATAGATTAGTTAGTTGTTATTTCTGATATATGATTCTTACCTTTTTAATAACTTTTATAATATTTTATTTGTATATTACATTTTGGTTTTTAAATTATGATTTTTTAAATCAGGACGTTATTGAGAACAAAGCATTGATTATATTTTTCTCATTTGCATCTATTCATCAGTTTTATACATAAGTAGGGGCTAATTGGAGGAATTATAAATATTGCATTTGCTGTGTTAAGATTATTCTGCAAATTATGTATTTTAACTTATTTATTGGACAAAGTGCAACAGTGTTATTCACGTGCACTAGAGTAAGTTTAAGGTATCTGTATTTATAGATGATATATTATTGTCATTATTACTGTTTCTGTATATCAATTATTATTATGGTTAGCACAAGGAGCAATAAAAATAAGGTGCTATCCCCAGTACAGTCCTTATCATTTATAAAAAGTAAAAAAAAAAAAAGAATGGGGAAAGATGGTTAAAAACAATTCCACCTAAAACAATATTTTATGCGGGATTAAGGAGGTAGATCTGGCTCATCCTAGGATTACTGCGTTCTTGGATTGTCCCGTTTCCACTCCTATAGCCCTCTTTACACCTATAATGGAGGATCAAAGTGTGTCTCTTAAGCGAAAAAAGGGAAACCATGTTGACTGAGAACATATCTATAGATCTAAATACTGAAGGGATTTCCCTTTTATCACCAAATTTAAGATTTGACCTGAATTTTTCTTGCTTCAATTTAATATCTACTTATACTAATGATACACAAGAGTCTCATTCTATTTTATTCTCCCCTCAGAGCTCCTCTTTAAATAGTCCACTAAAAAACTCAAGTTTTTCAGTTTCCAACCCCTATGGGTTTGCCACCAGAAAAAGGTACCTATTTCAAATACTATTCATGCACCAAGTGAATTGGCATCAGTAATGCAGGAGCTTAGTCATACTATTTCAGGCTTTGAAAAACTAGTCATGGCCAACTCTACTAATGCAGCAGTTAGAGATGAATTGTCTGTAACACCAGAACTGCTCCCTACTAATGTTGCTGAACTTAATTGGGATCAATCTATATGTAATGGGATTTCTTCTTTCCCAGACTATGGACATTTTCTTGATGAGGGAAATTTCTTTTCTTCCTCCTCTACCTCTAAACAATTTTTAGAAATGATTAAAAACCCTTATTATGCAAATGTAGTTATTCTTGAAAATGTGGGCTATTAAGGAATAATTAGTAAGTCCTAGATCTGATGTTATTCAAAAGCAAGTCCTGATATCACAGTTAAAAGAGGTGAATATAGGTAACCAATTCTATGCACAAAATAATTCTGAACGCAACATAGGGGAACCTACTAGTCTCAAAGAAAATAAGTGTATCCAAGTTAATCTTCCTCCTCCATTTTCCAGAGAGGATTCTCTTAGAATTGTTGATTCATCAGACACGAAGGCTTACAGAAGCAAAAACAAAATCAAAACTAGAAAGACTAACAATAATGAGCCAAATAAGGTTGCTAAAAAAGGAACGCTATTAAAGTCAAAAATAAAGGAATTTCCATAGATCAATTTATAGATTTTGCTCCCAGCCATGATACCTGTGATTCTTCTCTCCCCAGATCTATCAGAGGAATGGAACCTTGAGGAACAGACAATAATCCTAAAGTATCTTCCTTAATGGTGCAATCGACATTAGAAACAAGAAAGGAAGCATCAATACAGCTATTCTACAACCTAAGAGTGGTGCAACAATTACCCTTTGACTTTTTTGGACCCGGGGCAGTAATAAAAATAATACTAAAATACTGATTGAAATATACTGTATGGTATCAAGAAACTGGAAGCCAAAATGCCAGAGAAGTTGAGAAATTGAGTCTGCTGTCTCATTCACAGTTCCGCTAAAATTGAGGAAATATTTGTTTGGTGTCCTCCAAAAGTCTTCAGTTTGCTGATTGTGTACTTATGTATTTTGTTTCTCAAGATTTAGTAGCACATATTTGGTCCAAAGGTTCATATCAAAATCAAATGGCATAAATTTCCTCCTTCCACAAAAAGTCCCAAAGTATTTTGAAGAACAATTGTCTTATGACTTCAATAGAGAAAAGAGAGGCCGATAGAAACAGGGTTAACAGAGTAACTGCTGTAATAAATAAATATGTTACAGATCATGAGAAGTTTTAGAGAGACAGAGCTCTTTCCATTTTTGGTTTGGAAGGCCTCTGCTAAAGAAACAACGAGAAAAATCAAGAAGGACATAGCAGCATTTCTTTATCATACTCTTGAAGATGATTCAGGAGAGGAGTAAATTGAATGTATTACGCTATATAAAGGTGCTTCTGATAGTCCCCAAATAGATGTTATCTTTAGGAATTCCCAGCTATCAGCTTCAATTTTAGAAACCTCTTCCATCATTGTTAGTCTTCGTATATTTTTAGTAGATATGAATAATTTAGTAGTAGTAGTAAAAATTTTATTCTGAAATTTTTCAGAAAAGGATAGCCCAATTGAGCTGGAGCTCATTTTCAGTGGGGTCCTAAAGTGTAAAATGTAAAAATAATTACACAAAGTATATACATTAGCACAAATGTGACATATACAATATTAAAGATGTATCAAGTAAAATAAAATGCATAACAAGAATTACATATTTTTCAGTTAATTATAACATACTTTAGGCATTTCGAGACTTTTTATAAGCCAAGTTCTTATATGATTCCAAGATGGAAGAGATATTGATTTTCTCAAGTGACCAGGCAAACTGGGGAGAGTTTGTAATCTAAGGTATCCAGGTCCATACAGAGTGGAGTCTAATTGCACTACTGAAAACTTAAAATTACTCTCCTGTTAACATTTTGAGATTGCAATCCATAACAGGTTTTCCTTGTTACATGAACATCCTGTCAGTTGACCAGAACCTCATCAAACTGTAGCTCAACAGGTATTAACTAATGATCCAAATTAAATTTTCTTTCTTGGAACATTGAAGGACTAGTTGCCAAATTGACAGATCATGAGGTTTATAATTTCCTCACTTCTTTTGATATTTTTTGTCTTCAAGAAATGTGGTGGCATGATGTCACCCCTCCCATGATACCTGGCTACTCTCTTTACATTATGCCCACTATAAAAAACCAAAGATTTGGCAGGTACCAAGCTGGTCTGGCCATTTTTCTTAGAACCTCCTTGGACTTCCTGATTTCTGAAATTAACTATAATCAGTCTTTGATACTAATATTTAACTTAGAGACTAACAATATCAAAATCATTTTAGTTAATGTATAAACATATATACCCCCTAGGACTATCAATATGTATGATTCTCTTATTTGGCAAAATGTAAGAGAAATATTGGAAGAACTGACATCCACGTTTGAGAATTATTCAGTTTTAATTATTGGTGATTTTAATGCTAGGATCCCTAGATTGACAGGTTCTAATGAATCTGAGGATAAGCTAGACCTAAGGCTTAGTCTGATAAATCCAGAAATGAACATAGGAAGGAAGTCCAATGATACTAAATTTAATCAACAAGCACAATTACTTAATGAAATAATGACCAACTCAGACTTTTTTCTTGTGAATGGCAGGACTGAGAGAGATTTAGAGGGAGAATTTACTTTTATGAGTCCTGTGGATTCTTCAACTATAGATTTGGCTTGGATTAACCAATGTGCTCTTAAAAACCTGCCAGACTTTAAAGTTCTGGACTGGTCTGACTCGGCACATTCACCTGTCCTCATTATTTTTTGTTGCCCAAATCTCAATAGGAAGACAGATTCTGAGCTTCCTATTATTAACACATTCGAGGTAATACATACTAAGAGATTAAGATGGCATAATGATGTGGTAAACACATTCTCCATGATACTTACCTCAGACCCTGTATCTACCTGAGATTGGGAATAGTCTCTAGTACAGATAAAGGTAACACAAATGCAATTGATACGTGGTTGAACATCAATAACTTCCTAAAGCCATTATTCAGAATAAATAAGACAAATAGATTCATTAAACAGCCTTGGTTTAAATCAAAATGCAGAGCTGCTAAATTAGGAATACACAGACTTATGAGGAATACTAAGAAGCATAGGACAAGAGAACATTTCAGGTGCTTATACAAATGCAGGAAAGATTATAAAAAACTTCTTGAGATAGAAAAAGAGAAGTATTGGACTAGGATAATGAATAAATTAAAGGCAGTGTTGGATCAGGATATCCAAACTTTTTGGACACTAATCGGTCTCAGCTATAGTCAATATACCACCAAGATTGAAGCCTATATGATGCCTCAGACTTGAGTTGCTCAGTTAGAGGCATTGTATTTTTCACCAGTAGAAGAACAAAGGCATACAAACTCAGTTGAGCTATATGATTTATCAGACTGTATACATTGCCCAGACCAGTTATCTTTTCTACTAAAGATATTATGCAAGCATTTCTTTCAATCAAAGCCAATAAAGCTCCAGACACTGACC
Source organism: Neoceratodus forsteri (assembly GCA_016271365.2). Classification (NCBI taxonomy): domain Eukaryota; kingdom Metazoa; phylum Chordata; order Ceratodontiformes; family Ceratodontidae; genus Neoceratodus; species Neoceratodus forsteri. Next base: position 1,521,305,498 of record CM028130.1, on the reverse strand, counting down.
ACATTTTAACAGATATTTAGAAAGCATTTCCAGATAGCTTTTTGTATGGTGAGGACTTTCCTGGTTCCTGGCAGGGCAGTATTATACACCCAGTTTACAAAAAATGTCTAGTCGTGGATCCCAGTGTGTACAGACCCATTAGTCTTCTAAATGCCTCACAAAATATATTTTCCAAAATCATACTCCAGAAACTCGAGCTTTGGGTGTGTGAAAATCATCTTTTGGATAAGGCACAGCACGGTTTTTAGATGTAATAGATCCACCATACAACATTGTTATGTGCTATCTCATCTTATTTACAAATATACTTCTGTTAAAAAAAGTGAAGCTCTACTGATGTTTTGTGGACCTTAAGGCAGCTTTTGACAGCATTAGCCATAAATTGTTATGGCAAAAACTTCAGGCATTAGGGATAGATCCTTTCTTTGCTGGATCTCTTAATAAGGCTTCTTCATAATACCTGGGTGCAGGTACAGTACAATCAATCTGATAATTTTGCTCAACGTGTAAGATTTTATTATTTTTAAAGTTTTTAGAACAATAGTACAGTAAATACATGATCATATATTGAGGATAAAAGCAAAACAGTCACAGTAGTTCATACATTACATGACATGCATTGATATCCTTCAGATTACACATGTGACCTTAAAATATTGTTCACATAATAGTTTAAATGCCTTTTGATAAGTCCACTGAGCTAGCAGTATTTTACTTGGATCTTACCCATCTTCCAGGGGTGGGTTTTTGGGGAGGGGGGCAAAGATACTGAGCACAAGGGCGATTTCAGGTACCTGCCCCATTTTTATAAGTAGATAGCTGGCCACCTGATGAGTATGAAAATCTCTTGAAAGTGGTTAATTTGGCCATTGCTGTGTGCCATGTCAGTAGGGACGGTGGGATGGGTTATCGCCATTTAATTAAGAAGGCTCTTTTTGCTTCCATAAGTGCTGTCAGTAACCAGTTTGTTTCTTGGGTTGAGTTTCTCAATATCAGAGATGGGTCCCTCAGAAGGATTAGAGAGGGTAGATGTGGCACTTGCTGGCCCATAATCCTGGAGCAGTCCTTCAGAACCCTTGACCAAAAGGATTTCAAGTTTGTGCATTGCCAAAGCACGTGCAACATGTTTACAATGGGTGCATGACATCTCCAGCACTCAAAGTGGGGTAGTAAACCTCTCTGACACAGGAATGCAGGGATGCAGTACCATCTGAGTAGTATTTTTATTTGAATTAATTGTTCTTTGGAATCACAGCATGCCATATGGGCATTCGTAAGGCATTGCTCCGAATTATCTAGATGGATGACTACTTGTAATTCCTGTACCCAGCTAGCCCTACATGTATCTGCGGTACCAGACTGCACTTTCAGAAGGATATGACACAATTACCCCGCAATATCCTTTGCCTTACTAGGTTTGTGTAGATGTTGTAACCATTGCTATTCTTTCGGGGTTGGGGGCTTTGTCCAATTAGTAGAAACCTCCAGACGTCTGCTCTCGGTATGTCAAATTTGTCTTGGATTTGCTGGAAGGATATGGTTTTTTCCAGATCTGAGACATAAAGGTCAGAGATGTGCCTAATCCCTTCCTGTTCCCAACTTTAATTACAGTACCTCCAATCTGGATAAATGGGTTGTTCCATATGCATGTGTATCATGTAGGTGATGTCATGGATGTGACTGGACAATGAGACTCCCTTATATACTTATCCCAAGCTTTCTGAGTTTCACTGATAATTAGGTCTGTGGTCATACTCATTTTATTTTTGTTTCCTAGTAGTATACCTAGCTAAGGGACATCAGTCTGGTCTAATTTAAGGGTGTCCCAGGAAGATGTGTCCACACTGAAGGGGAGGAGCTACTTTTTAGCCTGTTCTACTCTATAGGCCCACAGGTAACCTTGAAACCATAGGAGACCCATACCCCCTTTCTTCCAATGTGCTCGCATTTTTGCCCTGATAATTCTGGGCACCTTCCTTTCTCAGATCAAATGTGCTATAAGCTTGTCTGTCTTGTGGAATATTTTGTCCTGGATTGTAATGGGAAGATTTTGAAATATGTAAGATAGTCTGGGAAGTGCAAACATATGGATGGCCCCCACCTTCCCTTTAAGAAATTATCAAAGCTTGAGCCATCTCTGTATATCAGAATCCAGGACCCTTAGCAGTGTTTGAAAATTAGCCCCCCACCATGTCCGAACAATTGGTTGTGATCTGTACCCCTAGATATGAGAAGTCTGCTGGTGCCCAAACCACTCGTGTGCCTTTGGTACAGTCTCGGTGACAGGATAGGTTTAAAGGGGAGATAGTAGTTTTGTCCCAGTTTATTGCCAATCCTACGGTACCTGCAAACTGGTTGAGTATGTTCATTAAGGGTTATACTGATTGTGCCAAGCTAGCAATGGCGAGGAGCAGGTCATCAGTGTAGGTATTAACCAAATACGTTTTGCCTTGAACCTGAATTCCTTGCACTTCTAGTGTGCATATTAAGTTGCAGGTGAGAGGACCCAGAGCTATCAGGAAGAGCAATGATGATAAGGGACATCCTTGCCATGTACCCCTGTGGAGGTCAAAGGGCCTAGAAATGTTGTGGTTGGTGAGTATGGACACCTTAGGATTATAATAAAGGGTGGAGATCCAACTTAGAAAGTATGGGCTGAATCTGTAAGCTTGAAAGGTAGAATGTAGATAATGCCATTCTACCGAATTAAATGCTTTATGGAAGCCCACTGCCATTGCTGCCATGCTGGAGGTGGAGTGACTCATGTGCCACTTGAGGTGCAGGACCATGTGAATGTTGTCTGCACCTGTTCTACCTTTCCGAAAACCAACCTGAGATGGATGGATTGTAGAGGGGAGTACCTGTTCCACCCTATTTGCTTGGGCCTTAGCCACTATTTTGGTATCTGTGGAGACAAGAGATATAGGCCTAAAATTAACACAGTCTAGGGGGTTGGATGTTTTCTTAGGCAGTAGTGTTATCACTGCTTCCTTTATTGTGGATTGGAGGGTGCTGTTGTTTCTAGCCATGTGTAAGGCTTTTAAGAGATGGAGAATAATAATACATGGTAAGTGTTGATATAGTTCTGTTATGCTATCTGTGCTTGGCACTTTCTCTTGGGATAGCTGTTTTAGTGTTTCCTGAAGGTCTTTGGCAGTGAGGGGCTTGTCTATCCCTAGGTAAACAGTAGGGTCTAGTTGGGGTACAGAGGTCTCTCTCAAAAAGGCATGGGCTGGTAATGAGCCTTCGGTCTCTACTACCTGCAATCAGTATAGTTGTTGGTAGTACTGTTTCATTACCTTTTTATGTCCTTAGTGTTAGTAACTACCTGCCCTTTGTGATTTTGTAGAGCTGGAATCTGGGAATGTGCTTTCTATTTTTGAAGATAGTATGCTAATAACTTTCCACTTTTGTCCCTGGACTCCCAGAGTTTGTGTTTTGCGCACATCATACATCACCCAGCCTTGTGATGTAAGATAGTGTTAATTTTATATTTAAGGCCAACTATAGAGGCAATGAGCTCAGGGGGAGGGTGATGAAGGCCTTTGAATTGTGTTTCTTTAGTTTTAAGATCTTGGTTTAGAAGGTTTAAGTCCACATTTCTCTTTTTGTTTTGGCCTGCAGTGTATGAAATTATGCCTTCCCTAAGAAAGGCTTTAAAGGCCTCCCACACTGTTCCCATGGACATTTCACCTGTGGCACTGAGCTCAAAATGTGACTCCTCCTCAGCAGGGATTCATACACAAAAGTCTGGGTCTTTAAGGAGGAGGGGATTGTATCTCCATCTGGGTGACCTGCTTTATTTTCCTGGTGGTGCAAATGAGATGCTGATTGAGGCATGATCTGCAATAAGTATAGAATCGATCACTAGAGTGTGTGCTTCTTGGTATGTGACTTTGTGTACCAGCCATAGGTCTATATGGCTGTGTGTCCCATGAACACTAGAGTTGACGGTGTAGTCCCATCTGTCTGGATTGGATTGTCTCATCTCCACAGATCTATCAAGCCCCATTCCTCTGTCATTGTTGACAGAGCAGCTTGGGCCTTTGGATGTGTGTCCTGAATAATCTGGGTTCAGGTCTGGGCATAGCACCGTGACTGCGCTGTTGTGGGTGCCAAATGATCTTCTAATGGTGAGGGATAGGAGAGAGCATACCATCTTAGTCCTCCTTGATCTCTCGATGGGGTTTGACACCATGGATCACAAGGTGCTGTTGGGTTGCCAGCGGAACTGGGCTGGACTAATTTGAACAGTCATCAACTGGTTTAGGTCCTTCCTCACAGACAGAGTGCAAAGAGTGATGATGGGGTTAGTTTCATCTCGCCCGATGTCACTGTCCTGTGGTGTTCCCCAGGGGTCAGTCTTATCACCCTTGCTGTTCACATTGTACATGCTTCCATTGGGAGACATTATCAGGTGGCATGGGCTGTGTTTTGTGTGATGATACCCAGCTATCCTGTCCTGTACACCCAGAAACAAGATAGTGGACTAATTAACAACTGCTTGGAAGAGATCTTTCAGAGACTGCATCAGAAAACATATGAGGACAGGTTAATGGAGCTCAATATGTATACCCTAAAGCAAAGGAGGGAGAGAGGTGATATGATAGAAACATTCAAACAACTCAAGGGCATTAACAAGGTGAAAGAGTCTAAAGTATTTCAATATAAGAAAAATAGCGGGACAAGAGGACACAGCATGAGATGGGAGGCCAATTAAGAGGTAATGTGAGGAAGTTCTTTTTCACAAAAAGGGTGGTGGATGCATGGAACTGCCTACCTCAGGAAATGGTAGATATAAATACAGTGCATGGCTTCAAACAGGCATGGGACAGGCATAAGGGAGCAATACAGATGAGGATGAATAGATAGCCCATTGACAGACTACAGGCTGATGGCACATTTATAAGGCAGACAAAATGGGCAGACTGGATGGGCCTTGCGGTCCTTATCTGCCGTCAACTTCTGTGTTTCTATGTTAGAACTGGATGATGTACAACTGTTTGTGAGTCAACCTGAACAAGATGGAGGCACTAGTGGCAGAGCCAGGTCATCGTTGTGATGGAAGGGATTTGGGAATCCCCCTGGGCTAGTCTTAGGGGGTGTTCCCCTGGTTCCCTCTACTCAGGTGAAGGATCTGGGCATGGTCCTGGATGATGGCCTGAAACTTGAAGCTCAGGAGTCAGCTGTCATTAAGAATGGTTTCTATCACTTGCAGAACATTGCCCGGCTCTGAGCCCTGATACCATCTGATGACCTGCCCACCCTGGTGCATGCCTTCGTTACGTCCAGACTGGATTACTGCAATGTCCTGTACCTGGGGCTATCTGGAGGCAACCTTCACCAACTGCAGCTAGTACAGAATGCAGCAGTGAGGTTGTTGACTGGTATTTCAAAATGTTACCATGTCACACCTTTCCTCTGTGGACTGCACTGGCTGTCAGTAAAGTAGAGGATTGCCTTCAAGGTTGGGTTGCTGACCTGTAAAGCCCTGCATGGGTGGGGGACCAGCCTACCTGCAAGACCTGATTCTTCACTGCCCATCTCAGGCTCTCCATTCCACTGAGGGTTGCCTCCTGGTGGTTCCTAGGGCTAGGCAGCGGCAATCCAGGGACTGGGCTTTCTCGGTTGCCACGCCAACCCCGTGGAACTCATTACCTTAACATCTGTGGGAGGCAACCTCAGCAGAAACCTTTAAAATATGCCTAAAAATGATTAGCTCTTGCTTCACTGTGCTTAACAAACACAGCACTTCTAGAAAATCTATATAAATACTTTCTGTACAGTTAGTATCATTCCAAGAAAAAAACTGCTAATCAATTATTTAAAACCCTGTGCTAGATGGCAGGGAAATCAGTCTGACAGGGATTCTCCCTACATTCGTTACAGAACACTAGTCCCTGGATGATTCTGAGGTAAAAAACTACAAAGCTTCCCATTTGAGGCCTGCCATACCATCCCCATCACCCTATATCATTTGTGGCTTACCTTGGCAGGTATGCTTTAGTATTTTCTCTAGACTTGCACATTGTAGGCTGAGGCAGGGTGTAAGGGTGGTATATTTAGCAAATTAGCTAGGCCAAGGTGGCCGACTCTCCTAGTTATCCCTCCCATTATAGCAGTCCTTAGTCAAAGAGTTGTGTCTTGTTGGGGGGGAGGGGGGATTTATTTAAATATGTTTGTTAACCCTCATTGTGATTGTTCCTGGCCATGGGTTCCCTGTTCATTTCATAAAGGGTTTACCAGTAATCTCCTTACTAGTGGGAGAGTGCAAAGGGTCTGCCTCTAGCCTACCTATATCCCACGGGGCGGGGGGGGGGCTAGGTGCTGTCATGCTTTCCCCTCCCACAAAGGCATGCAGAATATGCTTTTATTTTGTATGCTTGTTAATATTCAAGGTGGGGGAGACAAATTACTTTACTGCTATTCTGAGTTATTCCATATTTAAACAGTGCTGAAATGGCACATTTACGCTTAAGACACAGTGGTGATAGAGGTCACTGGCAAGGCCGCATCTAGAGTATGGAGTTTAGTGCCAGTGCCCAAAACCTCAAAAAGGACATTAACCTGCTGGAAAAGGTCCAGAGGAAGGCTACAAAGATGATAGCTGGTCAGCAGGATAAGGCATACGAGGAGAGGTTGAGGGCACTGAACATGTACTCCCTGGAAGACAGGAGGGAGAGAGAGAGAGCGGGGACATGACTGGGACCTTCAAGTACTTGAAAGGGATAAATAAGGTTGATAAGGACAGTCTCTTTAAGCTGAGTGGCAACCATAACATGAGGGGGGCACAGTCTTAAGCTGGAGGTTGGGAGGTTTAGGAGGGAGATCAGGAAGCACTTCTTCACAAAGAGGGTGGTGAACACTTGAAATGCCCTGCTGGAAGAGGTCATCTCATTGAAGACAGTGGGCAGCTTTAAGAGAGGCTGGGATAGGCATGGAGAAGGTAAGGATCATGGGTAGGGAGGATGGGAGAAGTGGGGAGGGAGGGCAGGGACATTAGCTCAAGCTGTGGACCCTGCAATATGAGCAAACTTGATAGACTATGTGGCCTTCTTCTGCTGGCTTCTTTGTGTGTTTGTATGTCTGTAAGACCCACAGGACAGCATATGCTAACATGGTCATGCCTCCCCCCCCTCCATGTCTGATTTGGAGATGGATTATGCACCTCCACTGCTCACGTATGATGGAACGCTGTTCCACACAGAAACCCATGGTGGAACAGCATTGTTGTGCTGCACTCAGTGCGTCATGGTCTTGTTGTGCTGCACTGAGTACATAATCGGTGCAGCACAACAAGATCGAACGCATTCGCGCATGCGCGATGTTGGGTCGTGGTGGTGAAAACGGGTGTGGAACGGAGAGAAGAAGCAGCGCTCGAATAAACCATGCCAAGAAGGCACTTCACAGACTTTTAAAAACTTGCCTGGACTCACCATACACTATAAAAGATTGGCTATGGTGAGGACATACAGGATTATCTATGGGGATTCATTCACAACAAGAATATTCTCGATCTCAAGGTCTCCATGTCAATGGCTGACCTCTTGAGCTTCGCTCTCGAGGTCTAGCACTGCCATGGAGACCTCTCGATCGAGAATATTCTTGTTGTGAATGACTCCCCATAGATAATCCTGTATGTCCTAGCTGCTCTTTGCCCTTTATTTGTATGTCTTACTAGTAGTAGGAAAGTGGTAATATCCAAGACATAACTTTTACTGCACTGTTGTTATAGAGTATCCATTTGACTACTACCTCCCTGCCATTACACTGATCCACGAGAGCAGATTAATTTTTGGAAGTTGTGGCATTACCTGTTTCCTGTGAGCTTTCTCCACTGCCCTTCATCCTTCTGGCACAGTAGTGCCCCATGCAGTCCCCCTATGCACCCCTTCCACATTCTTATTAAGCTAATAGTTAAAAGTTCCAACCATAAAATGAAAGATAGCCAGAGCTACCTACCCCAGTTTCAAGGCATGCTTGGGGAATAATCAGCGTCTCTTGAAGTGTCTTTCATGTTGGAGCTGCGGCTGCTACCTCTGCAAAGGAGCAATGACCAGGTTGCAGTGTCAACTCTGCAGTTTTCAGTGTGTCCATTTCTATCAGTTCTGTGGCTTCATTGGCCCACAAATTGTTGTCTTCCGATAGTTCCCTGTACAGTTTGCAATCTAGAGCAGGGGACCTCTTGGATGTGCTGTTGTTCCTAGAGGAATCTTGGACCAGTTTTGCTGGTGGTATAAAGGGCTCCATCAGGGATCTGTACACCCTCTGTGATCTGCTTTTGGAGTGCTGTCAGTATCTTTGTAATCTGAGGGTCCTTTGGTCTCCATGTCCTCTCTTGTAATCCACCTTCTTATTCTCCCTCTGTTGCATCTGACTGGTACTTGCGATATCAGTGGATGCCACCAAGTTGAGTTCAGAAGAGTGCTGAGTATTGCCGTTCCCTTTCCCACCACGATCATTTGGATTATTCCTGGTGTTTCCAGTCAGACGAGGTTGTGCCTCCCATAGCCTTCTGGGAACTGTAGTTCCAATCTTAATGTCCAGCCAATGGTGTCGTATCCATAAGGCTGTCTTGTGGGACGTACAGCTCTCAAAATCTTGTCTATTACTGCTTACTTTTAAATTAGCAAGTCCCCTGAAATGATATCTGATTCCTGCTTCTCTGAGGGCAACTTTGAGAGGGTTGACAACTTTTTGTTTTTGTACAATCTCTTGTGAGTAGTCTTGATACAAAGAGATTTTTGCCTCCCTCTAATATAAGTCCCAGATTTCTTTCACTGCCTACGGTAGCTTTTCTTTTATTGAATATCTTAATGAATAAGCAATTATGAGCTGAGGGTTATTAACGTGTTGAGCTGGGGGCCCCATATGCAGTGGGCTCTCTCTACTTCCACGTCGCCTCGCCATTGCAGTCCCATAAGTTGAGATAATAATTTGCTTAGGAATGTCTCCATGTTGCTGCCTTCTGATCTTTCAGGGACACCTAAAATTATGATAGTATTACAGTGTCCCCCTTTTTCCTGGCCCTAAGCCCTCTCCCACAATCTCTGTAGCCTCTGTTCACGATCTTCTACCCACTGGAGAATCCAGTGCTGTGAATCTTCCATGTCCTCTGTTCTCTGTTTGGTCACGTGAATTCTGTCCTTTCGATTCTGCAGTTCTTCTGATGTGGATGTGGATGATATTGTTATCTCAACCATGTCTTCCACTAGAGTTTTCAAAAATTTAGTTATGTAGGCTAGTGAAGGTGGTTTAGGGGTGGCAGTTATCTCCTTTGCAGTTCCTGACATTCTTGTTTGACTTGCCTCATGAGAGTTGCAAGGCAGGAGAAGTACCTGTCTTGCCTTGTGGTGGCCCTGCTACCCAGTTATTTTCTTACAGCCTATGCAATTGCCACTGGCAACTCCACTTAAAATTATATTTTCCAACTCCAGGTATATTCAACCATCACCAGATATGATAAATTGGTGGCAAAAACTGGTCTGCTTTGTTTAAAAACTTATGTTACGGCTTGGGTTGAGATGGAGCAAAGGACTCACATAGCCATTTTGGCTAAATAGGCAGACTATTATATAAATAGGTGGCTAAACCCTGCCCATGGCAGGTGATGCTGAAACCTGGGCTGGTCAGAGGAGCAAGGACCGGGGAGAGAGAGAGAGAGAGAGTGCAGCGGGCAGCAGGAGTCGTGTATGTAAAAGCTGTAGCCATAACTCCGGCCATGCACATTAGTGTCAGCTCTAATGCGCATGCCCAGAGTTATGGCACCAGAAAGAAATGAAGTGCTCTCTCATTGGAGCAGTTCATTTCTTTCAACTACAGAACATGCAGTGTCAGCAAGCAGAACAACCACCATGACCAGAGTGCCTGGTCATGGGTGTACACTGCTAAGCCCATTGCGGTTTCAGCTGTAATTGGCTTGGCAGAGACACACCTCTAAAATGCCATGGTTAGCCATAAAGGAATGCTGCCCAGCCTAACATTTAACATCTAGTTGTGAGCACTTCTAGCATATTTTTACCCTGTTCTATGTGATGCCATGAGGAAGCCAATCTAGAAAACATCCACTATATTGGCCTTCCAGACTATGCTCTTTATTATAAAGCATGTTGAGCAGGGGCATCATTTAGGGGTAGCAGTCGAGAGCCCTATGATTTCTTTGCAACCCCTATGATGTCCACTGCAACCCCCTAGAAACCCCTAAAACAAGGTTTCTCTCGCATTTATGTATATAAAATATGGGGATTTGTGGAACTTTGCAACCCCTATGATTCTGCTGAAATGACGCCACTGATATTGAGAGATCACACATTCCTTCATTGTGTAAATTCTCAGGTATTCAAAGAGAACTGTCATTGCACATCTGCCTCTCTTTTCTCCCTTTTCAATCAACAGGACAATTGCTTCCCAGCAAGGGCCACTTTATAGGCAGCTCTCCTGATGCAGTTCTGTTTAGATTTGCTCACTGTTTCCCCAGTTTTTGGGTTGGTGTCCATTCATTCCACATTCATCTTGGGCATGATCTCCCCAAAAGGTTCAGACATTGTGCCAGATGTACCTTCCTTTCTGTCATTTGGCTCCAGGCAGTGATCCATTAAAAGTAAACCTAGGCAAGGTCTGGTCTTCTACTCAGGCATCAAATGCCATAGAAAGGCATTTGGGTGATGATGTTGACTGTTGGTAATGGGTACTCAGGAGACCAGTGCTTGGAAAGGAGCATGCTGCCCCTGAACCCAGACCGGCACTATCAGCACCAGATCTGGTATGCCCTCTTGACAGCTCATGGTCACAGGCTAAGCACTCCTGCACCACCCTCACTTAGACTGTCTCTGCTTCCTGGCATCTCCAACTTACACTCCTCCTACCTGGTGCCCCTCTTTTATAAACCTGTGTAAGTCACTGTCAGTCAGGATGGTACTAAAAATTAACCCTTACGTACCTGAAACTGAGGATGGGGTTAAACACAGCTAAAGAGACCTAAACTTGGTTGTCACTTTGTAATATACTGTATATCTTTGAAATGAAGGTGTTCTATTATGCTATGTGTGTTTGTAACTGTGGCTTGAATTAGAGGGCAGCTTCTATTCAAACAGCCACACTTCTGACTTTGTTTATCCCAAAAGAGAGAGAGAGAGAGAACAAGATGATTCAGACTGTCATTGAGTGGAGAGATATGGGGTTTGAGCAAGTATGTTTGTGGTCAGGCTGACAGAAACTGTGCTAGGTGGAGAGAGGTCTGTGCAGTGTCAGGCAGAGAGAGAGAGAAGAGGAGTGAGAAGCGGGAATAGTGTGGCAGCAGCAGGAGCCACCAATGTATAAATATATGTGGTGGCTAGTTCAAAAGGTGGGGGGGAGAATGAAGACCCGGGAGAGAGAGTACAATGGTGGCAGGAGCCCCCAATATGTAAAGCCATGAGGCGAGAAGAGGAGCAAGTACAGGGAAGAGTGTGGCAGAACTACTAATGTATAAATCTGCACAGTGAGAAGAGGAATGAGGACCAGAAAGAGTGTGGAAGTGGCAGGAGCTACCAATGTATAAAGCTGCTATTGCAAAAGCCACGTGGGAAGAGGGCCCGAGAGAGAGAGAGTGCAACAGTGGCAGCAGGAGCCGCCAATATGTAAAGCCAGCTAGCGAGTAGAGGAGCAAGGACCCGGAAGAGTGCAGTAGCAGCAAGAGCTGCCAATGTATAAAGCTGTGCAGTGGCTATTGCTGAAGCTGGGGTGGGGGGGAGCGAGGACCTGAGAGAGAGAGACAGCGGCAGTGGCAGGAGCCGCCACTATGTAAAGCTGCGTGGCAAGAAGAGGAGTGAGGAACAGGAACAGTGTGGAGGTGGCAAAAGCCGCCAATGTATAAAGCCGGTGGCGGCTACTGCAGAAGCTTGGGGGGGTTCTTGTAGGATGATGGCAGTGGGGAACAGGGGCAGAGCTGTTTGCTGGCCTTTATACAAATGAAAGGAATGAAGCACTCTCTCACACACACACACACACACACACACACGGAGCTTCATTTCTTGCAACAAGAGAACAGATTCCAGCTGTAAAACTGTGACTAGTCTGGTTGCATTCTCATTGATCTGTGAGAGATGAGCCCACTGTAGAGTGCTCTGCATTGGACTCATCCCTGACACACCCCTAAATGTCATTGTACCACAAGATGTTCCTGAAACGTAAATAATATTTTTTTGCTGTGCAGGACAATAGCTTAAGTTATTCGAGTAGCTCTGTGAAGCAACAATCATTAGCACCTCAGTGCTTTGGAAGATTACTTTTGTGCATGTATGTATGTATGTTTTTATTTATTTTTAGTAAAGGCACACTAAGCAGATAGCTTTTTTCCAGGGATGTTCTTTGGAGCTAGGGATGGGGTACATGGATTTGTTTTATTGGCAAGGGAAATGTTGGTCATAAACTTGGGGAAACTCCCATATTCTTCTTAGATAAGTGCCAGGGTATCTTTACTTTCCTCCTGGACAATGACCTGGAATATACAGAAGGGACCTTAATTTAATGTCTCCTTCAAAGGATGGTGTCTCAACAGTGCAATACTCCATCATACTGCACTGCAGTGTCAATTGTTGGTACTAACCAAAGTACTTTGTTTGGGGCTACAACCCATGTTCTTCTGATCTTCATGCCCAAGAGGCAAGCATGCCCCATTAAGCTACTAACATTTGTATTTCAATTATAAATATTATAGATTATTTAGAAATTAAATATTACAGAAAAAAACTTCTGGAGTTGTGCCAGGCAAGTCGTATTTACCTATGTAAGTATGTGATGTTAATGTTCTGGGCAGCACAGACGTTAGGCAGAGCACCTATTTGTTTGTAAAGTATAAATACAGTATTATAGCGAAAAAAAACAAAACTTGGGGGCTCTGCCAGACAAGTGGCTGATATATTTTAATAGGTGTGTGGTGCAACAGTCCCTGGAACCTCAGTAGTTAAGCAGTTAGAAAACAGGAAGTTATTATCCCTCTGTACAGACAGCTGGTGAGACCCCATCTGGAGTACTGTGTGCAGTTCTGGAGACCCAATCTCCGCAAAGACATAGACAGGATGGAAGCTGTCCAGAGGAGGGCAACTAAAATGGTGCAGGGTCTGCACCGAAGACATATGAAGAGACTTATGGAGCTTAATATGTATAGCCTCGAGGAAAGGAGGGAGAGGGGACATGATAGAAACTTTTAAGTACCTCAAGGAATCAACAAAGTCCAAGAGGTAGCATCTTTCAAAAAAAGAGGTGTGCAAGAACAAGAGGGCACAATTTGAAGATAGAGGGGGGGGCGGCTCAGAGGTAATTTAAGGAAGTATTTTTTCACAGAGAGGGTTGTGGATGCATGGAACGGCTTCCCGGAGGAGGTTGTGGAGACAAACTCAGTGGTGGAATTTAAGCATGCATGGGATAGTCATAAGGCAATTCTGGGGGGTGGGGGTAGGAAGAAGTAGGCTGCTGGTTAACTAGAATCTGCAGCTTATCCAGTAGGTATGGAAATGGGCAGACTGGGTGGGCCAAGCGGTCCTTATCTGCCTTCAAATTCTATGTTTCTAAGATCCCCCTATTTGTTTTCAGAATATAAACATTATGCAAAACATTTTTGTGCCAAACAAAAGTCCTAGTTATTTGCACAATAGATCTGCGAAGTAACAGTCCACTGTTTCTCAATGCTTAGGCAGGGTACCTTTTTGGTTTTGCAAGAATAGTGACACACTGGGTATCTTCAATTGAAAAATTCAATGTCCAGTATTGTTTTGGGCTGATATGGGTGAGAATCTAAGACTACAGAAAAAAAATCTGCAACAAAGAAAAGCTTTCTGTTAAAGTTACAGTTCTTTTTATTTCATCCACAACTACCGCCACCCCCAAGCCCAACATTTCAGGTGGTTCTTCAAGCGGTATTCAGCACTCTCTGCAACCATGGAATGGCATCAACACTGGTGGTGAGCACTGAAAGCAGACAGGAACACACAGGAGTTTTTTCAGTAGTGCGATGTATATTAAGGAAATCAGACCTGCAACAGTAGGAATATGGAAGATTAGTGCTGCTGGATACCACCTGAAGAACCAACATTCCCTGAAGAGGCATAGCAGGGCAAAACACTGGGGGTAGAGTTGGTGATACTTATGGATGAACTAATAAAAAGAACTGGAACTTTGACAAGAAGATTTTCTGTGTGGCTGATTTGTTTTTCCGCAGTCCCACATTCTTCTTTTGATATATAAATATTACATTAAATGTATGCAGTATGTGATGGTACATGGTAAGGTGTGCTTGAGGAAAGGATAGAGGTGGGAAAGGTAAGGGCAATGGAGTTCAGCACGAGGATGAGGAGAAGGAAAAGCAGAGCTCATCACCACTAGATGTGATAGGTCCCAGGACCACCTCTTACCCAGAGCTGGTATAAAAACTGGTTATGTGTGTACTGGCTCTGTCCTATTGTTGTCATGCCCATCTGCACAGAGGAATCACCTTAATTTTGGTGTGGCCACAACACAAGTCTTTTTCCATTAAAGGAATTATGTTACATAGAAACATAGAAACATAGAATTTGACGGCAGATAAGGACCGCTTGGCCCACCCAGTCTGCCCATTTCCCTACCTACTGGATAAGCTGCAGATCCTAGTTAACCAGCAGCCTACTTCTTCCTACCCCCAACCCCCAGAATTGCCTTATGACTATCCCATGCATGCTTGAATTCCACCACTGATTTAGACTCCACAACCTCCTCCGGAAGGCCGTTCCATGCATCTACAACCCTCTCTGTGAAAAATACTTCTTAAATTACCTCTGAGCCACCCCATCTTCAAATTGTGCCCTCTTGTTCTTGCACCTCTTTTTGAAAGATGCTACCCTCTTGGACTTTGTTGCTTCCCTTGAGGTACTTGAAAGTTTCTATCATGACCCCCTTTCCTCGAGGCTATACATATTAAGCTCCTTAAGTCTCTCTTCATATGTCTTCTGGTGCAGACTCTGCACCATTTTAGTTGCCCTTCTCTGGACAGCTTCCATCCTGTCTATCCAAAAAAAGCCATTAGCTCAAAAGACTTCTGCTATTAACACCTACTTGTTCTCCCTCCCAGCAGATTTGAAAGACTAATTTCAGTTCCTGCCTTCCACATGAGTTAAAATATGATACAGACAACTTAACTAATAAAATAAGAAAAACAAAGCATTTCCTGGGAGTTACATCTGTTACATCTCCATCCCTCGAAGGAATGAAGGGGTATCTTTTAATGGCACTAAACAATTTTTTTTATGTTAACAGGTTTGCTCTACTAGTTATGCCACAGCGCTCTCTCTCTAGTTTAACAATGTATCTAATGCTTTAAGGCACCCATTTCTTTACTGAGCCACTGGTTATTGTCTTCACAAACCATCTGCATTGACATGCCGCAATCCACTGTGATATATAACGTTCATGTTATAGACTTGCAACACCAAGTTCCATCTTAACAATTTGGATTTTTGCCCAGTGGTCCTGTGAAGTCTTGCGAGAGGGCTGTGGATGGTGACTATTGTGAACACCCTCCCATACAGATATATCTGCAGCTTTTGCAGAGCCCAGACTACAACCAGACACTCATTCTCAGCTGTGGCACAGTCCTCCTCTCTGGTCAGCAGCTTTCTGCCCAGGTACACGATTGGGTGTTCCTCCCCCAATGTGTGCATGACCTGATTCAGAACTGCCCCAAGCCCATGGTCAAATGCATCCATGTGCACAATGAACTTTAGAGAATAGTCAGGGCTTGTGAGCACAGGTGCCCGACGTACTACCTCCTTCAGCTGGTAACACTGTCTCACAGCAATCTATCCATTGAATGTTTCTGGCATTTTTGTTCTAGTGAGATCAGACAAAGGATTTGGCCATACTACTGAAATCTGGCATACATTTTCAATAGTACTCTGCCATCCCAAGGAAGGCTGTACTTTCCTCTTTGTGGTGGGTGTGGCCTGTCCCTGTATGGCCTCTATTTTTACTGACTCAGGC
Organism: Neoceratodus forsteri; assembly: GCA_016271365.2. Classification (NCBI taxonomy): domain Eukaryota; kingdom Metazoa; phylum Chordata; order Ceratodontiformes; family Ceratodontidae; genus Neoceratodus; species Neoceratodus forsteri. The sequence continues at coordinate 1,521,289,508 of CM028130.1, read as the reverse complement.
CAGATGTACCTACTCCCTACCCTGTGCCCAAGGTAGGACACCACTGCCACATGTATCTGGCACTTCTCTGCCTTAACTGGTAGCTTCCCAGCCTTCAGTCAGTGGAGCATGTCAGCCATGGGTACTAGGTCAAAACAGTGAATAAAAACAGCTACATTAATAATAGTGAGTACAATATAGCGACAGTAAGGACAGCAATAAGGAAAACACAGAATGGTCAAAACAGTGAAATCCCCAGCATAATAACACCTATTCCATAGAAAACCACACACTCCGGATAAAAACAGAACCTTCAATCCAACATTTATAGCAGGGGGCTCTGCCCCCCCCCGGACCCTCCTCAATAAATATAAACATACTCCATATTGCACAACATAGAATACAGCACTCAAATAGACAGTGCTGTTGTTCCACAGTCGCTAATTTCACAAGAGCCGTTCTGACCTCCTAAAATTGCCACGCTATTATTCCCACTGTATTTTCCCCTGACACTTCAGTCTTGTACCTGACGTGATCTTTCCATGTCTGGCTGTAAATGGCAATGTTGTTAATGTATGCCAGTGCAGAGTCACTTGCTCCAGACAGAATTCAGTCCATGAGTTTTTGAAAGGATGCTGGCAAAGTATTCATTCCAAATGGCATTACTTAAAGCTCGAATAGGTCAGATAGAGTGATGGAGGAAAACTTCTGTCTGGCTTCAAGAGTCAGGGGTACCTGCCAATAGCCCTTTGTCATGTCTATGAAGATCAGGTACATGGATCCCACACATCTCTCTAGGACCTCACCAGTAATGGGCATGGGATTTGTGTCCAACTCTGTACAGCTGTTGAGCCTGCAGTAGTCGATGTAGAACCCCATAATTCCATCCTTCTTTGGAATCAGTACTACCGGAGATGCCCAGGGATTACTAGACTCCAGGATTACCCTAAGAGCCAGCATTTCCTTGATCTATCCCTCAGTTGCTTGTTTTACTCCCATAAGGACTCTGTAGGAAGGCTTTCTCAGCAGAACCTGGGACCCTGTATCCACAGGGTGCTTCGCCGATCTGGTATGCCCCGGTTTCCCTGTGAACATTTCTCCACATATCTGTAGCACCCAGCACATTTTAGCAGCTTGTGCCAGTGTGAGCTAATCTAAGATGGTTCTAGCATCCACTTAGGATTCTCTCATAACCTTTCCAAGGAGATCAGTCAGCAGGTCTGGTTCTACCTCCTCTTCCTCCAGATAACTGCACACAGCCAGGACAATCTCACTTTAGTCAAAGTAGGGCTTCATCAAGATTATGTGGTAGATTCACAGCGTGTGCCTCCTGACAGCTAGCTCCACCAAGCAATTAACATCATTTACCCTCCTGACCACTGAGTAAAGAACCTCCCAAGCCACCTGCACTTTATTCTGTTGGATAGGAATGGGTACCATTAACCATTACTTGACTTCATTCTCCCAGGCTGTGGCCCCACGGTCATACTACATCTTCTGTCTCTGTTGTGCAATGGCTAAGTGCTTCTGGGTGAACCCCATGAACTCCCTGAGCTGGGACCTATCATTCAGGATGTGCCCCACAACAGATTCTCCTTGGAGATTACGCTCACCCTCCCATTCACCCCTTACCCTATGGGACCCCTTACCCTGTGGCCAAACAGAAGCTCAAAGGGTGAGAACCCTGTGGACTCCTGGATGACTTTCATATATGCTAGTAAGTATGCATGTCTCCATGCTGCTTGTCCACTAGGTATTTTTAGAATATGTAGAAATTGTTTCTATTTTGTAAACCACGCATTTTGCAGTAGAAATTAATGATATGAGTTCCTGCTTTTAAATCAAATTGAACATACTCAAATAGGTATTTCTATGCTGGTAATGTTGTATAGTGTATACTGAGGCTTTGGTCATGGAACATTACTATATTCTTCTGTGGTACAGTACAACAACATTCCAGCTGACTCAGCTCTATCTTGCTGATCAGGGGTTCTTAATGGCATGTGGCCAAACAGTGTCAGATCAACAATTTAAAAAAAAATCTCTCACAGCAAGAATGAATGTGGACAGAATTAAACAGGCTGGGCTGTCACCGTGCAGGCAGAATGCTTCTATATCTGTTATCTTGTACTGAACATGACAGCGCTGGGTTGAAAACCATAGTACAGTTATTTATTTTTCTTTTGTTAAAAATACATTTTAGTATATTGGACTTCTTATACGTGATTTAAATGTCAAAAAAGGGTTCGGCTGCAGGCTCTTCAGTAATACTGGAGCCACCACTGTGGCTAAATGCACATGCCAGTCTGTTTATAGAATCTTTTTTTCTTATTTACTAAACAGTGACCATCCATTTAGTCCCCCCTGTAGCTGATCTCCTTTTTTTTTGTTATAAAATCTGTGTCTGTGTGTTTGTGTGTGTGCATGCTGGGGTTGAGCTGAAAGAAATAGGGTTTCCATATGCTTTGAAGCTGTACCCCATTGTAAATGAGATTTATAAAATGGGCAAAGGATTTCAAGCAATCAAATTGGTTGTTAGCTGTGCTTTAGAAGTGTTTAACACATGGCTTAAACTAGAAACCCCATTTAGAATACACAGACCCATTTTATAAGCGCAGTAAGACACTCCAGGGATGTGCATTAGAAAGTTCTAATGCACGACTAGGGGACTGTATGCACTCGGCCTGCAGCCTTGTGCCTCACTACAATTCCTAGCCATGCGTTAGAACTGTCTAATGCACACCCCATCATGTCTTATTGCTTACATGGCATCTCATTTGGGTTGTTCTGAGGAAACTATGGTTTTTACCACTCACAAGAAACCCTGTTTGTGAATTTAGTATTTTTGATAATGATGGTCTATTAATTGAGTATGTTAAAAAGTTCAAATATCTGGGGATAATATTGGATCCTTCTTTTTAATTTGAAGCCCATATTGTGGACTTAATTAACAGACTTCATAAAAGATTGGGTCTTCTTTTTCGGGTGAGAAAATATCTTACTGTAGAGACCAGAACCATGCTTACCCACAGTCTCCTTTTCTCTATTATTGGCTATGGGTCGATAGTTTATTCCTATACTTCAGGAAGATTGTTAAGCAAACTCCAGGTAACCTATCATTGAGCTATATGCTTTGCAACTGGACAATTGAGAACGACTCACCGTTGTTTATTATACAATTCATTTAAATGTCTCTCACTTATTGAGAGATTTAACAGTAGGTCCCTTACTTTTCTTGCATAAAATTAAGTTGGGACTTCTTCCTAACAGCATCTCAAGTCTGTTTCCAGTTATTCCCATGATTTCAAACACTCATCTACAAAGTAAACACTCTTTTCAGATTCCATTTTTTCATACTGTATTTGCCCAAAAGTCTATGACTTTTGTAGCGCCAAAGCTCTACAATGACTTACCCTGTAATGTTGTAAGTTGTCAAAAACTTTCTACATTTAAGACAGTACTTAGAAAAAATTTGTATGTAAGCTCTTTGTAGGTGTTTTACTTAGTTTCAATTATGATGTAATTGTTTTATATTGTCCTGGCTATATCTTTAATATTTAAATGTGTTTGTATTTTGCAATGCCTTTATATGTATAATGTATTGAAACTGGACGTCTGTGAAAATGGGCATTGCCCACAGACCTTTTCAGTATAAATAAAAATGAAATGAAACTAAACTGCATAAAAAATGTATCTCTCAAACACTGGGAAGCAGTACTGTAGCACTGTAGATAGGAGCATCTACCTGTGAAATTGGAGACATAACTTCCTCATGTGTCAGTCCATTCAACTGTGGAACAAATTTAGGCAGACACAGGCTCTTTTTTATTTATTGTGTTTGCTGCGCACATGTGCAAAACAAACATATCGATGGTGCTTTGGCAGCATAGGGGCTTTGGAGGTATGTACTATATTTGCCAACAGATGTAGAAATGCAGTAGACTGAGTACTTAAAAGCCAATGCTAAGAAGGCTGAGGATGACAGTGTTCAGCTGGCTGGTGGGCATAAACTTAGTGTAGTTCAAAGGATGTGGCTCCACCAAGCACACTGGTTTTCTGTTTATTAGCCTGCTAACAGATAGCATCATCAGGCTTTGAAGATTAACATCAAGTCTCGCAGTCTGTGGCTGTGCATGTTTCTTTATCACATATAGTAGTTTAACTTAATTACAAACAGGAGTCTGGAGAGTGTCTCTTTAACACTTTGGCTGCCATTGGTGTTCTGCTGAGAATTACAGTAATGCAAACTACACGTGTACATAGTTCCCTGTGTTCTGGGAGGTACCGATGAATCTAGATATCTTCAATTCCAGCACGTTGCCTTTTTTTTGTAATGACATCATCAGGCCAGGTGATGATCGCTGAGTGAGTACCAAGGGGGAAGGTCCACCATCAGCACTCACGACTCTCTGGCCCACCTGGGTGGCTTCTGCTGAGCTGGCCAATGGGTGCTCTTTGTTTAGGCAACTTCTGCATTGACTGGTAACATTCCCTTTCTGCTTTCCAAAGTTGTGCACCGTGTGTGTGTGTCCATCATGAAGATGACTGACGTTGACAGCCACTGTGTTTTGGCACCATTCACTTGCCAGTAATCTGGTGGCCTATTGTACTTGATGTTTTCTTTATGCGAGTTGAAGGTAGCAGGACTTGGGACAGACTGCAGACTGGGTGACTGAGATTAAGGAGTGCAAGTGGGGGAAGGGAGGCATCAGCAGTCAGCCCAGGCAGTGCTCACTTTTAGCAGCAGACAGACACAGCGGTTGACCATTTATTATCAGGAGGAAGAAGCAGATCCAAACAGTGTTCATAGTAACTGGAAGAGAGGAAGCTGTAGAAGGACCCACCAGTGATGCATCAGTCAGAGGAAAGGGAGCATAAATGAAGTCTGCATGGCCACCATGGTGGGCTTTGAGTGACAGCTCCAGGCCAGACCAGAGTCAGAAACAGCAGCGTCACGTCTGTCTGTGGTGGGTTCTGTTTGGGGAGGAGGGGAGGCATTAGGTGTCAGCCAGGGTCAACTTCAGGTTGATAATAAGGAGTAGGGGACCTCTGTGTGTCAGACCCAAGGGAGGGACACAGATTATCAAGGGAGGGAGGCGAGTAGAACATGTCAGACTGTATTTTCACAGTGTCCTTGTGATAGAATGCGTGAAATGTGTAATAAAATCATAACACTTACACAGTAACACAGCCTGCTCCAAAACTGTGTGACATCTCAAATCATGGAAACAAACATTCTTGAACTGATACTGAGGGTAAACTGGTGTGTGGTCTGAGTGTGGTACTACTCTGGCACTAAGTGGGGCAAAGTCTGTGTGGTGTATTACTCTAGCACTGGGAGTAAAGTGGTGTTTGGTCTGAGTGGGGTATTACTCTGGCATGGAGTAAAACTGGGTTCAGGCTGTGTAGGGTATTACTCTGGCAATGGGGGTAAAGTGGGGCTTGGTCTGAGTGATGTATTACTGTGGCATGGAGTAAAGTGGTTCCCAATCTGTGGGGACTGTTACTCTGACAGTGAGGTAAAGTGGGGTTTGGTCTGAGTGGGGTATTACTCTGGCACAGGGTAGAGTGGGTCCAGGCTGGTGGTATTACTCTGACACTGAGTAAAGTGGAGTTTCATCTGAGTGGGGCATTAGTCTGGCATGGAGTAAAACTGGGTCCAGGCTGTGGTGGTATTACTCTGGCAATGGGGTAAAGTGGGGCTTGGTCTGAGTGATGCATTACTCTGGCATGGAAAAAAGTGGGTCCAGGCTGCATAGATTATTACTCTGGCAATGGTGGTAAAATAGGGCTTGGTCTGAGTGGGGTATTACTCTGGCATGGAGTAAAGTGGGTATAGGCTGACTGTGGTATTACTCTGGCATGGAATAATCTAGTCCCCAGTCTGTGGTGGTATTACTCTGACACTGAGTAAAGTGGAGTTTGGTCTGAGTGGGGTGTTACTCTGGTATGTAATAAAATGGGTCCAGGCTATGTAGGGTATTACCCTGCCACTGGGGGAGGGGGTCTTGGTCTCAGTGGGGTATTACTCTGGCATGGAGAAAAGTGGGGCCAGGCTCTGTAAGGTATTACTCTAGCACTGGAGGTAAAGTGGGATTTGGTCTGAGTGGTGTATTAATCTGGCACTAAGTAAAGTGGGGACTAGTGCATGTGGGTATCACCCAAACTGGGTTGAGGCCGGGCTTGTTTTTTAGACTGTTTGAGGATCAAAGCTTGGAATTCATAGTACCTGATTTCAAATTCCAAGAGCCACTATTTCCTGACTTGGTACACTCTGTATATAATTAGTGTTTGGTTTGTTTATACAGAATTGTTGTCAAGCGTTATTGTCAGGATTATTGTTCCCATGTTGCACTTTAATGTATGTTAAGTTTACTCTCCTATGTTCTTCAGCTCCATGCTCGCTGTACATGCCTTCATTGTATAAGTTGCATTACTGCTTTATTATGTATGATTATATTGTGTTGCTGTTGACTGTGTGTTTAGTCCCCCTGTCCCCTTTCTAGCAGGACACATCGTGAGATGAGCAAACTGTTGTTCAGTGTGCCTTTCCTGTGAAACATTTCAATAAGTAAATAAAATAATTGCCAGAGTTTAACATGATAATACCATGCAAAAGCTGGCCCATAGAACAGTGATGCTGTGTTATCTAGTGCAAATGTAGGCTTTAGTAGAGGTCAGAATTGCGTCTGCAGTGAAGCATAGCGGGGAGCAGAGGATGCATGATCAGCGGTGTGACTTTAAGTAGAGGGGACTGGGAGAGACTCATTGGAGGTTGATGAGGGCCTACACGTATTTATCTGGCTCCAAAATTGAGTGGATAGATCATGGAGTGGAAAGGAGAGAACAGGTTACTATGCAGAGAGAGGGAGCGGGCATTTGTGAAGGGCCTTCAGAAAATAGTTTTGCACTGCTAGAGAGGAAGAAGGTGGAGGAGGGAAATGATGAAATTAGAGGAGTAATTGATAAATGCTTAGACCAAACTGGAACAAGGGAAGTTCTGCTGGGAGAATTGCAACAGGGGCAAAAGGGGGAAATAATGTGCAGGAGGAAGAAGAGGAGCTGGAAATGAGAGGGAGCGGAATAGAAGCAAGCAGGGAGTAAGAGTGGTGGACTCTTAGTGCTGAGGGACTCAATACTAAGAGGAGTCAGGTGGGGTAGCAAGGGGGAGAGGCATAGTCGCATTTGGGTGGAGGCCATGCCAGGAATGACAGCGGAAAGGGTGGGACAATCTGTTTTGAAATATGATAGAAGGGGTAGGGACAAGCCTCATTTAATCATACATCTTGGGACAAACGACCTGGCTGACAAGGCAGTAGATATAGTCCAGAGGAGGTTTGAGGAACTAGCACATTTATGTGAGGGGGCAGGAAGATCAGTAACTTTTTCAGAGATGCTTCCAGTGCCCAAGGCAAGCACAACAAGAAAGCTAAGAATAGAGGAATTTAACAGATGGCTAAGAACCTGGTGTTGTGCTAAAGGGTAAGGGCTGTTGGGGGGGTGGGGCGGAACCTGGGAGGACAGTAGTATCTATATCAAGGACAGACTACACTTGAGTGAGGAGGGAAAGAAAGTGTTGAAACAGAGGATGGAGGACTACATAGAGGAAGCTGAGAATGTAAACTAGGAGTGGGGGGTGGCAATTGGGCAAGAGATATGCAGAGACCACAGGTTGGGAAACCCTATGAGCTTACCCCCCATAACAGTGACAAAGGACAAATGGCAAGTACTATTGGTGATGCTAGGAAAGGAGGGCAGGATGGGGGGGAAGGGTGGAAGGTGGTTACCCTTAATGCTAGGAGCCTTGGGAGTAAAACTGCAGAGTTACAGGTGCTCATGGCAGAGGGAGAGCTGGACATTGCAGCCATCACAGAAACATGGGCCACCCAATACAATGACTGGGACCTGTCTGTACCAGGGTACAGGTTATTTGTAGGGACAGGGTGATTGGGAAAGGAAGGGGTGTGGCACTATATGTGAAGGAAGGACTGAAGTGTGTAAGGGAGGAAGGGGAGTAGAGTAGTACAGAGTCACTTTGGATGCAAATCCAGGATTCCAAGAATAGGATTCTTAGAATGGGAGTGGTGTACAGGCCACCATCTCAGATGGAGGAGTTAGACAGGGAACTAGCAGAAGAGATCAGGAGGACCTGCGAGAAGGGTAGTGTGGTGATTGTGGGGGACTTCAACATGCCAGAAGTGGACTGGAGTACCCCAACAACCAGGAACAGAAGGAGCAGGTACTGCTGGATGCCTTCAGGACAGCTTCCTGCTGCAAATGGTCAGTGAACCAACCAGGTTAGGAAATACCTTGACCTTGTGCTGGCAAATGGGGACTTTGTGAGAGAACTTACAGTCGAGGAACTGCTGTCAGGAGTGACCACCACTCAGTATAGCTCACATTGGATATGGGCAAGGAAGGAGTGGAATCAGGCACAAGTGCTGGACTTCAGGAGGCCGACTTTGGGAGGGTGGGGAAGTGGTAAAGGGTACCTGGCCAGAATTCAATCTAGTATGAACACTAACCAGAGGTGGGAGCTCATAAAGCTGGGGATAGTGAGGCAACCAAAACCTGCTGCAAGGCCCAGAGCAAGAAGGCTAGGGCTAAGAAACCGAGCTGGTTGAGCAAGGAGATCGTGGAAAAGGTAAGGAGAAAAAGAGATGCCTTTAGGAAGTACAAGAAAACAGGGAGGGGGGAGGACAGGGAGAAGTACTTGACAGAATCAAAGGAGGTGACAAGGGCAGTTAGGGGAGCCAAAGCATCTACTGAACTCAGGCTGGCACAAGGCATTAAGAAGGGGGAGAAGGACTTCTTTAGGTACATCAGGGAGAAAAGGAGCTGTAAGGACCACATAGTATGGATTAGGAAGGTGGGGAGTTGGGTGGAAGCAGGGTGTGATAAGGTAGAAGCACTAAATGAGTACTTCTGCTCAGTATTTACTAAAGAGAAGAGGGAAATGGCAGAAATGGGGGAGAGGTGAGAGATGGGAAAATCACGGAGGGCAGAGTTCGGGAGGGTTTGAAGGCACTGAAGGTGGACAAGGCACCAAGCCCAGATGGCATCCACCCCAGGGTACTGAAGGAGCTAGCAGAGGTCCTTGCAGGACCTTTGGCAGGCCTATTTAATGCCTCACTGCATTCAGGGTGTGTACCTCAGGACTGGTGGATGGCTCATGTGGTGCCCCTCCACAAGAGTGGCCCCAAGGATGAACCGGGAAACTACAGACCAGTGAGCCTCATCCATCGTGGGTAAGCTAATGGAGACTATGCTGAAGGAGAGGCTGGTGGCCTCCTAGAGGCCAAAGGACTACAGGACAGCAGACAGCATGGCTTCATATGGGGCAGATCCTGCCAAACCAACCTGGTGGAGTTCTATGACTGGGTAACTAGGCAACTGGACAGGGGCCATGCAGTGGATGTCCTGTATCTGGACTTCAGTAAGGCATTCGACTCGGTGCTGCATGGAAGGCTGGGAAGTAAGTTAGTAGGCACAGTAGTGGGTGCAAATCTGGTGAGATAGGTAGGAAATTGGCTTCAGAGAAGGCAACAGAGGGTGGTGGTGGGTGGGGAGCTCTCACACCCAAGGGTAGTGATGAGTGGTGTTCCACAGGGCTCGGTGTTGGGACCAGTGTTGTTTGGGATATTCATTGCAGACATATCATGGGACATCAAGAGCAAGATCAGTCTGTTTGCTGATGATACCAAGGTAGGAGCCATGGTGGATGACCTAGGGGGATGGCAGGGGTTGCAGGATGATCTGGCAAAGCTTGAAACCTGGTCAGACACCTGGCAACTGGGGTTTAATGCCAAAAAGTGCAAGGTGCTGCATTTTGGGATAAAGAACCCAAGGAGGAGTTACCAGCTGGGGGGAGTGCAGCTAGCCCAGACAGAGGAGGAGAAGGATTTGGGGGTGCTCATTGCAGAGTCAATGAACAACTTGGCACAATGTAGGAAGGCAGCTGCAAAGGCCAACAAAATACTGGGTTGTATTGCAAGAGGTATATCCTCGAGGAGGGAGAAGGTGATTCTGCCACTGTATAGGTCATTAGTTAGACCGCACCTGGATTGCTATGTGCAGTACTGGTGCCCGTATCTGAAGAGGGACATTAAGTTACTGGAGGGGGTGCAGCGCAGGGCGACAAAGATGATCAAGGGGCTGGGGGACTTACCATACGAGAGGAGGCTGAGGGAGTTGAACAAGTACTCAGTGGAGGACAGGAGGGACGGGGGGACATGATTGAAACCTTTAAATACGTGAAAGGAATAAACAAGACAGGTATAGAGGGGCTGTTCAAAGTGAGGGAGGGGAGGGACACCAGGGGCCAGGATATGAGACTGGAGGGAAGAAGGTTCAGGAGGGAGATGAGGAGACACTTTTTTACAGAGTTGGCTGGTTGGAATGCATTACCTGCAGAAGTGGTATCCAGTAGAACTGTGGACTGCATCAAACGAGGATGGGACAGGACAAGAGGGAGGGTTAATGAAGGGGAAGGGTGGAAGGGAGGGGCAGCTGCAGAATAAGGGGTGCTAGCTGCACATTCGAGCAGACTTGATAGACCTCTAGGCCTTTATCTGCTGGCAAATTTTGTATGTTTGTATGTTCGTAGAAAAACAAAAAGGAAGTGAAAACTGTTTTTTTTCACTGTAGCTTCTGCTTACTTAGCTTCTAACATAAAATAACAGCATGATCAAATACGAAACAAAAAACAGTCAGCTCAGCAGTAGCAGGCGCAGCTCACAATTAGTTATGGTCTGGATTGGCATTTGTCGTTGTTGGAGAAGGCAATTTCATTGTTCAACTGCCCTGCCAGTACTTTTTAATGTATTTCAGTCCAAACGTTTTTTTTTTGTTTTTTTTTTTAAGTTAAGTGGTTGATGTGGTGTGCAGGATATGTGTGTGTGTGTATGTGTGTCTACATGTGCGGACGTGTGTGCATGCACACACCTGTGTGTGTGTGTGTGTGTAACTATCTGCAGCACTAATTTTAGTGCTCCATGCCACCACTGTGTGACTGCCACACATACAAGTAACTGACTCTATTGCTGCCAGTACTTCCCATTGTGTTGTGGTCATAATCAGTGCACCTTGTCAGACAGACTTTATTGTTTAAAAAAATGATTTGATCGGACTTGAAAGGGTACCACAAAGGTTCGTCCATTCCAGCTATGCGATGACATGGCTGGGGGGAGTGCTGGCCAGGGGTAGTGGCAGGCACATGGTTATTACTATGAAAAGGGCCCATGAAAATGTAAATCTGGCCCTGCCATAGGCATTCTATTCTGTTTAAAAGGATACTGTAAACAAAGTGTAATATCTCAAAATGTAGGTCAGCGGGTGGGTGGGGAAGAAGATTGAGTGTCTCAGGGACTGCTCTTCTCTTCCAGGTAAGGGTGGGCAGCCATCTAGGCCTTCAACTGCCACCTGGTGTATGCCCAGGGTAGTGCAGGTAGTGAGTGACTCAATTGGAGGTACCGTGGTTCTGTAGTGCATGTGTGTGCCCCCCCACATGCTCCTGTGCTGCTGTGGCTAGGGGGCTGGGCAGAAAATGGAAAAGGGGTTAGGGTAGGCTTCATGAAGTAATGCCTACGCTTCTCAATCCCACACCACCACCTGGCAGACGGCATCTAGCTATGTTGTACCACGGGGAGGATGACCCTCCCCCTCCTGGCACCACTATGAGGGGCAATCTGTAGGGGAATTACCAGTGGCTGGGGGAGGCAGAGTGAGGATCAGAGAGAGCAGTGTGGGATACTGCCCACCTGCAACCCATGGAGAAAAACCTATATGAAAAAAAAAAGTAAAAATGACAGAAGAAGTATTAGCAGGAAATTTGTCTCGCTGTTCATTGGCTAACAGATGGTATGTGTAGTTTCAGCATATTCCATGCTTTGGAAGAAGGTGAAAGTATTATACAGCATATGTCATGACTTTTAAATGGACACAAAATAAAAAATAAAATAGTTTCCATCAAACAAATCCTCCTTACTGATAAACCATGTGGTTTATGAAAAAATGATCAACCTGTAGAATGTTTGCAAAGGTCTCAGTAATGAAATGAGGTACTAATCACTTGTCTCTGATGAAATACAGTATACTAGTTCTACTCAGTGTGATATTACTTGGTACACATGAAATGTTTTTGTAAATATGATAATTTTTATCAAACATTTCTAAATCTCCTTTATGATAAACGGCAGAGATTTAGAAAGTTTTGTCATGGACATATGGCCAGTACCTCATTTTGTAGCTAGGATCTTCAAAACATTTTTCATATTATTTCATGATACATATTGTTTAGAAACAGTGATGGTTTGTTTGAAAAGAGCTGTATGTTATTTCTTTTTAAACTGTGAGTGCATTTTCAGGATTGTAACACCTTCAAAAGCATGAAATAGCGTCAACCAGCATATACCACCAGATAGCCAGTGAACTGAAGAACAATTTAACGAGTGACACTTCTCTTATCACTTTTAATTTTTGCCTATTACAGTGTATAGGTTTGTTTGTTTGTTCTTCGCTCACCTTCTTGGAACCTCTGAGAATCACACAGTGACTTAATACAACCTTCTGCATGCATGCTTATCAAATGGGTTGGGAGTTTTCTGCACCCTGATTGGCTAAGATGTTCCTTTGGTTGTGTCCTTATCAGGGCATATTGTGCCAACCGGTACTTCTTTAGCCAGACCAGGACACAGTGTATGTAGTCAGAGATCTGTGCATGTCATAAAGTTTGGGAAATGTATAGCAGCCATGTTAGTACTATAAAAACAGTACTTGCCATTGTGACGTGGACAGCCAGTTCTGAGTGCTGTATCATTTTTTTGTAATATAAAATTGTGTATGGACTGTCTCCCATGAGAAATGCTGTAACAGCATGGGAGATCACACACACACACACACACACACACACAGGTTTTAGATACAAGGTGTTACATGGAAGGCTCAAAGCTAATTACAGACTTCAACTAAGTTAATTAGCTGTAGTTGCTAAGAGGGAAGATCATAAACTTGTATAATGCTTAGAGGAGGAAGATCAGGGTATGACGTTTTAGTGCTAAGTCATAAAAGATGCTTTCATGTTCAGGAAGGGGGAAGCTCATCATAAGATCAAAGAGAGTAATTTGAAGAACTTGAGTTTTGCTGAGGTTGCAGAATTTAATACTTGGAAAAGACATCCTGTTTTTATATAGATATATTTTTTATGTATTCTAACAGGGAGGAGCTAGGTGACTTCATGCAAATAGACGGGGGGGGAGGAACAGCTTTTAAACATTGTTCTGTTTTCCTTGAGACACTTCTATCTAGACTCTGACAAAGAAACATCTGTGAGCACTTTAAGCAGGTATTTTGAGAGAGAGAGACAACTCAAAGTACTGTAGTAAGAATTACACTGTTAAAACCTGTTTTGTTTAAGAGATCTGTATATCTTGTGATATAATAGTTCTGTATTTTATGTGTTACATATTTTTTTTTATCTATTTTAGTAAAACTCTATTTTTAGAGCTTACTTGGTCTGTCTTTGATTTCTTTCCTTTACGAGTAGAATATATATGGTTAAAGCAGACACTGTCCATAAGCTTGAATGGTGATACCAAACTGGAAAAAGGTAAGCGTTTTAAATCTGAGGTCTTTTATTACAGTTTTTAAGGGTTCATTTCTGTACACCTGGTTAGGTGCCTCTAGGCAAAGACATCTGGCCTCACAAAGACAGAGTTATCAGAGCCTGTACATTGGGTACGCTAACAAGAGGTTCACAGTTTAAATCCCTCCAGAACTTGAGACCAAAGGTTGACTCGAATCCACAAAAACAGACCAGAGGGTTACCTTGTTCTGTTAACTGTTCACAAGACTGCGCTAGAAGGTTTGCACTTTATGAGAAGAGGGCTGACCTGCTAAGTGGGATTGCGACAGATTGGTTGGCAGCGGTGTGGATAATTTTGGTATCACAAGCTTTTATTGTTCATTGTGTCAGCTGAGACCATAAGCTCACTTGCAAAGAAAGAAAAAGGCAGAGTTTAATTTTTTAAAAAGGAAACAGAACTATATCACTTGGCATACAGTCAAGTTCCTACCTGTTTTATTTTTTGTTTCTAAAGTGCAAGTCAGAGTAGCAGTAGTTAGGAAAGATGGCTTCCAACTACAGCAGGCACACTGTAGACTACTTAAGGCAGTTGTGCGGGGACAGAGGAGTCCCGTTCGAGGTGAAAGCCAGCAAGCAGAACCTCATAGATGCCCTGATGACAGCAGATTCCCAGGGCACCAAGTGACAAACCATGACTGAAAAGGACCAAACCTCAAGTGTGTCAGGATTAGCAGCCAGTGCAGTGTCCAGATCCAATGAGGAGGACAACAGGGCCACTGTCAGTGAAGGGCCACAGCAGCAGGGGAAGGTCACCAGTAACCTGAATCCAGAAGTACTCAGGCTGCAAATTGAGTTGCACAGGATGGTGCTGGAGTTCCAGGAGAAGAGAGAATGAGAGAGATGAAAGGTAGACCATGAGGAACGTGAGTGCCAGCGAGCTGCAGAACAGAAGAGGGAGCAAAAATGCCTAGAGGCAGAGCGAGAACAGAGGGAAGCACACTATGAGGAGCATGAGTGCCAGCGAGCTGCAGAGGAGAAGAGAGAGGAGTGCCACAGGCAACATGAACTGGAGAAGCTACGACTCCGACCAGCGGCACCAGAGCAGGTAAGTGGCTTGGGTTTACCTGGGACTGCAGGACTGGGTTACAAATTGAATTCCAAATTAATAGCTGAGTTTAAAGAGGGGGAGAATATGGATGCCTTTTTAAATTCTTTTGAAAAAGTTTGTATTCAGGCTAAAATTCCTAGAGAGTCCTGAAGCTTCCAGTTATCCCTTCTACTTATCGGGAAAGCTCAGAATGCATTGGATCAAATGGACAATGAGGACAGTGATGATTACAGCAAACTTAAAGCTGCACTGTTAGAAAAGTTTGAATTACCTGCTGAATCATACAGAGCTAAATTCAGTAAGCTCAGGAGAAGCCCTGACATGAGCTATGAGGAGCTAGCCACGAAACAATGTCAGTTTTTAAAATCCTGAGTGCCCTGATGCTAGTGCTAGGGACCTTAGTTTAGTCACAGAAGGGGAACTGTCCCATGCCTTGGGACTGTGTGAGGGGTTTGCAGCTGCTCAGAGGAGTGACCCTAGTTTAGAGAAGTTGAGGGCTTGGGCAGACTCTGACGGAGCACAGGGAGGTGATGGCAGACATAAGGTTTATTGGGAAAATGGACTTATATATATTAAGGCAGTACAGACAGAGGGAGGGATGCTAGCAGGCAGCTTGTCATTCCCCAGGGGTATCGTGAGCAGTTGCTCAAAATTGCACATGATATTCCCTTGTCTGGTCATCTGGGAATCGAGTGCACCACACAGTGTTTAGCCCAGAATTTCTACTGGCCTAACTTCACCCAGCAGGTGAAGGAGTATTGCAGATCTTGTCACCGGTGCCAAGAAATAGGGAAGGCTGGCAAGAAAACCCAAGCTGCCCTGATTCCCTTGCCCATAGTGGAGGGGCCATTCCAGAAGGTGGGAATGGATATCGTGGGGCCTTTAAATACCCCCAGCTCCTCAGGGAAGAGATTCATCCTGACTGTGGTGGATTATGCCACCCGGTACCCAGAGGCAGTCGCCCTATCCTCACTGAGGATGGACAAATTTGCAGATGCCTTACTTGGGATTTTCTCCCATGTTGGGTTTCTGCAGGAGGTAATTACTGATCGAGGAGGTTTCTTCATGTTGGACCTGATGAAATGTTTATGGAAGAGGTGTGGGGTGGTGCAGAGATGCATGACACCTTATCACCCACAAGCCAATGGGCTTGTGGAGTGATTCAATGGTACCCTAAAGTCAATGCTCCAGGCATTTGTTGAACAGCATGGGAGGGACTAGAAGAAATACCTTCCCCACCTGTTGTTTGCATACAAGGAGGTGCCCCAAGAGTCTACAGGATTTTCCCCCTTCAAACTCTTATATGGACGCCGGGTACGTGGGCCCCTAGACTTGATCCGAGAGGACTGGGAAGGCAAGCACACCACCCAGGGAACTCCCATTGTGGATTATGTCCTCAGGTTTAGGAAAAGGCTAAAGGAGCTTATGGGGACAGCCCAGAGCAACCTGGCAGCTGCCCAACAGAAACAAAAAGTGTGGTATGACTGCAGAGCCAGAGCTTGCTCATACATGGTTGGTCAGGAAGTCATGGTCCTTATTCCGGTCCAGAAAGACAAGCTGCAGGCTGAGTGGGCAGGACCATACAAAGTGGTTAGAAAGGTAAATGACATGAACTACATTGTGGAGTTACCTGACAGAAGACAGACAGAAAGGATGTACCATGTCAACATGATGAAGCCATATGCAAATAGGGCTACATGGTGTTTGCAGTGTGTAGTCCTGGGGAGGGGACGGATGAAGGAGACCCCCTTCAGGACTTGCTGGAAGAAAGTAAGTGGGAGTCCTCTATGGAGGCAGTAAAATTGTCTCCCCAGCTGGCCCCAGACCAGATCCAGAAAGTAAGGGAGGTTTTAGCAGACTTTGCCCCGTTGTTTAGCGCCAAGCCTGAACTAACCTCCTTCGTGTCACACGATGTGGAGACAGGGACACAGATGCCCATACGGCGGACAGCATATCGGGTGTCAGAGGCTGTCCTAAAGGACATTAGGAGAGAAGTGGAGGAGATGCTGGATTTAGGGGTAATCCAGAGATCCCACAGCCCCTGGGCCTCACCCGTAGTCCTTGTGCCCAAGCCAGATGGCTCAACTTGTTTCTGAGTGGACTATCATGGACTGAATGCATGAAGTCAGACACCCACCTGATGCCCTGGATGGATGAAATCCTGGACAAGTTGAGGGGGGAGACCTACATTATGACCATTGACCTGACAAAGGGGTATTGGCAGGTAGAGTTGACAGACAGAGCTAGGGAGAGGTCGGCCTTCATCACTCTGATAGGCTTATTTGAGTTTAAAGTAATGCCTTTTGGAATGAAAAACACCCCAGCCACTTTCCAAGGGTTGGTGAACCAGGTGTTAAATGGTGCTGAGGAGTATGCCGTGGCATACCTGGATGACATTACCATCTTTAGTACCAGCTGGGAGGAACACCTATCCAACCTTAGGGAAGTGCTGGGCAGGATACAGAGGGTCAGGCTCACTGTCAAAGCTGAGAAGTGCCAGGTGGCCATGGGAGAAGTGGCATGCCTCAGGCATGTGGTAGGCTGGGGACAGCTCTGTCCTAATCAAATAAAGGTAGAGGTAATCCAGGTGTGGCCCAGACCAGAAACACAGAAGCAGGTTAGCAGTTTTCTAGGGACAGCAAGGTACTACAGAAAATTTGTACCCAGTTACAGTGCACTGGCTGCTCACCTATCTGACCTGACAAAGAAAAGAATGCCCAAGAAAATGACCTGGGGCCCAGCCTGTGAGGAAGTCTTTTCCAAACTAAAGGAGGCACTGTGCAGTACTCCTGTTTTGACAAGTCCTGACTATAGCAAAACCTTTATAGTTCAGACTGATGCCTCAGACGTGGGTATTGTGGCAGTACTGAGTCAGACATCCAGCCAAGGGACAGATCATCCATTAGCATACCTGACTAGGAAGTTACTTCCCAAGGAGCAAGCATGCTCCACAGTGGAAAAGGAGAGTCTTGCCATAGTGTGGGCCCTAAAAAATTAGAGCCATACTTATATGGGCAGCATTTTGTGGTGCAGACTGACCACAACCCCCTGGTTTGACTGATGCAGATGGGAAAGACTAATAGTAGATTGCTAAGATGGAGTCTTGCTTTGCAAGGGTATGACATGACCATTCTACATAGGACTGTGGCGTCCAATCAGAACTCAGATGGGCTGTCTAGGGTCTATGAGAAGTGAACTGATTTGGGAAGCTCATCCCATGCAGGGGATAGAGCCTCCAAATTCAGTCTAGGTGGGGAGGATTGTGACATGGACAGCCAGTTCTGAGTGCTGTATCATTTTTTGTAATATAAAAATGTGTATGGACTGTCTCCCATGAGAAATGCTGGAACAGCATGTGAGAGCACACACATACACACACACACACACACACACACACAGGTTTTAGATACAAGGTGTTACCTGGAAGGCCCGAAGCTAATTACAGACTTTAACTAAGTTAATTAGCTGTAGTTGCTAATAGAAAAAATCATAAACTTATATAACGCTTAGAAGAAGAAGAGCAGGGTATGATGTTTTAGTGTGAAGTCATAAAAGATGCTTTCATGTTCTGGAAGGGGGAAGCTTATCATAAGATCAAAGAGAGTCATTTGAAGAACATAAGTTATGCTGAGGTTGCAGAATTTAATGCTTGGAAAAGACATCCTGTTTTCATATAGATATATTTTTTATATATTCCGACAGGGAGGAGCTAGGTGACCTCATGCAAATAGGTGGGGAAAAACAGCTTTTAAACATTGTTCTGTTTTCCTTGAGACACTTCTATCTAGACTCTGACAAAGAAACATCTGTGAGCACTTTAAGAAGGTATTTAGAGAGAGAGACAAATCTAAGTACTGTAGTAAGAACTGCACTGTTAAAACCTGTTTTGTTTAAGAGATTTGTGTGTCTTGTGATATAATAGTTCTGTATTTTATGTGTTACATATTTTTTTATCTATTTTAGTAAAACTCTATTTTTAGAGCTTACTTGGTCTGTCTTTGATTTCTTTCCTTTACGAGTAGAGTATATATGGTTAGAGCAGACACTGTCTATAAGCTTGAATGGTGATACCAAACTGGAAAAAGGTAAGCATTTTAAATCTGAGGTCTTTTATTACAGTTTTTAAGGGTTCATTTCTGTACACCTGGTTAGGAGCCCATAGGCAAAGATATCTGGCCCCCTGAAGACAGAATTATCAGAGCCTGTACATTGGGTACGCTAACAAGAGGTTCACAGTTTGAATCCCTCCAGAACTTGAGACCAAAGGTTGATTCGAATCCACAAAAACAGACCAGAGGGTTACCTTGTTCTGTTAACTGTTCACAAGACTGCGCTCGGAGGTTTGCACTTTGGGAGTAGAGGGTCGACCTGCTGAGTGGGTTTGTGACAGCTCTAACAGTGGAAAATATCATTTTTCCATGAACTAAACACTCCCAAGCAGTATAATACATGATCAATCTCAATTTCATTCGCAGACCCTTCTAACCCATTCTGACTTGTTTCGAAACATTTCCTGCAGGCCGCTCATCCACAGATCTCCCACTGAATGTTGTCAGCTGCTCTTCCACAGCATGCCCCATCCACGCTGCAGCACTGGCTGTTACATTCCTTCAACTGTCCAGTCCTCCCTTCGTTCCTTATCCCCCCCCGCAGTGACCATAACTGAGTGA
The DNA here is from genome assembly GCA_016271365.2 of Neoceratodus forsteri. Lineage (NCBI taxonomy): Eukaryota > Metazoa > Chordata > Ceratodontiformes > Ceratodontidae > Neoceratodus > Neoceratodus forsteri. The sequence goes on along the minus strand of CM028130.1, from coordinate 1,521,270,169 downwards.
TGAGCTGCAGCCCATTTCTGTTTCCTGATCAGTTTCTCGCCCCCTGCTGCCCCTCACAGACCATGACCTGAAGTATAAAATACAACATTGGAGAGATGAGGTGCAGCTCCTCCTCAGTAGCTTCCTTCTGAAAGATGCACTGAAAAGGAAAGACACTCTGCACTATATAGTGGCTTAAGTGGGACACGCTCATTTCCTGTGAAACTTCCTGTTAGTGTGAAACTGCTCCTGTCAGTTTTTGTCAACAAGAAGATCTGGGGAAAGCAAAGTGGAGGGGGGGCCTAACCTGTGCACTGTGTGTGTGTGTGTGTGTGTGTGTGTGTGTGTGTGTGTGTGTGTGTGTGTGGTGCAGGGTCTGCAAGAGATGCCATATGGGGAGAGACTAAAGGAGCTTAATATGTATACCCTGGAGGAAAGGAGGGAGAGGGGGGACATGATAGAAACTTTTAAGTACCTAAGTGGAATCAACAAAGTCCAAGAGAGTAGCATCTTTCAGAAAAAGAGATGTGCAAGAGCAAGGGGACACAATATGAAGATAGAGGGGGGCGGCTCAGTGGCAATGTGAGGAAGTATTTTTTCACAGAGAGGGTGGTGGACACATGGAACAGCCTTCCTGACGAGGTTTACCTCACATTACCTCTGAGCCATTCTCCCTTTCTATCTTCATATTGTGTCCCCTTGCTCTTCTCTGCTCTTTTCTGAAAGATGCTACCTTTGGACTTTTTAATTCCCTTGAGGTATTTGAAAGTTTCTATTATGTCCCCCCCTCCCTCCTTTCCTCGAGGCTATCCATCTTTAGTTGCTTTAGTCTTTCTTCATATGTCTTCTGATGCAGACCCTGCATCATTTTTGTTGCCCTCCTCTGGACAGCCTCCACCCTGTCTATATCTTTGCGGAGATGGGGTCTCCAGAACTGTGCACAGTACTTCAGATGTGGTCTTACCAACTGTCTGTACAGAGGGCCAACAACTTCCTGTTTTCTACTGGTGATGCCTGTCCCTATGCATCCCAGTATCCCCCCAGCCTTCCTTACTGCCTCCTCACATTGCTGGCCCACCTTTAGGTCATCTGATATGACTACCCCCAGGTCCCTTTCCATTTTTGTTGCTGTCAGTATCTCACCCCCCATTGTGTACTTTTCCCCTGGGTTTTTGTTTCCCAGGTGCATTACTTTGCACTTCTTTGCATTGAATCTAAGCTGCCATACATTTGACCATTCCTCCAATCTTGCCAAATCCATTTTCATCCTTTCCACCCCACCTTGTGTATCAACCCTGTTGCAGAACTTTGTGTCATCTGCAAAGAGACATACTTTCCCTTCCAGTCCCTCTGCAATGTCACTTATAAAGACAGTAAAAAGGACCGGCCCCAGTACTGAACCCTGCAGTACCCCACTAGTAACCCTCCTTTTTTAACTGTGGACTCAATTTACACGAACCCACTGTGTCCTGTTATCCAACCAGTGTTTTACCCAGGCTACCACCCTAGGACCCACACTCAGGCTGGCTAATTTGTTTATTAATCTTTTGTGCGGGGCTGTGTCAAATGCCTTGCTAAAGTCTAGGTAGGCCATGTCCACAGCCCCTCCCTGGTCTACTGCTTTGGTCACCCAGTCAAAGAAATCAATTAGCTTTGTCTGACATGACCTTCCCCCTGTGAATCCATGCTGCCTTGGGTCCTGTGCCCCACTGGCCTCTAGGTACTCAACGATTCTTTCCTTCAGAAGTGATTCCATCATTTTCCCTACCACTGAGGTCAAACTGACAGGTCTGTAGTTTCCTGCCTCTGTCTTGCTCCCACTTTTGTGAAGGAGAATCACATTCGCCCTTCCCCTGTCCTCAGGTACCACCCCATCCTCCCATGATTTATTAAAAATGGTAGTCAGTGGTGTTACTAGTTCTTCCCTTAGTTCTTTTAAAATTCTGGGGTCAATCCCATCAGGCCCCATTGCTTTATCCACCTTCAGTTTTAAGAGTTATTTCAGAACCCTTTCTTCTGTGAAAGGACTAAAATCAACCCCCCCTATCCAGAGTGCTTCTATTGGCCGGATTAGGTATTTCCCCCTGCTTTTCCATTGTGAATACTGAGCAGAAGTATTCATTCAGTATCCTGCTTTTCACTGTGCTCTGCCTAACCACCTTCCTCTTTGTTCAGCCTCAGTATCCTTTCCTTAGACTTTCTTGCTCCCTAATGTACCTATAAAGGTTTTATCCCCTTCTTAACCGGAGTTGGCTATCTTTTCCTGGGTTTAGGCCTGTATTCTGACTGCCTTACCCGCTTCCTTCTGCTTCAATTGGTACAATTCTCTGTCCTGCTCCTTCTGTGTTTCCTTATACTTCCTGAATGCTATCTTTTTTTCCCTTTCCTTCCCCGACACTTCTTTTGAGAACCATAGTGTTTTTTTCTTTCGTTTTGATTTGTTTATTTGCTTCACACAAAGACTTGTTGCCTCTGTGATGGCGGTTTGATGTTCCCCATTGTTGCTCCACCTCACCTTCTTGCCTGTTTACTAGTGCTTTTCTGAGGCACTCTCCCATTTTGACAAAATCAGCCCTCCTGAAGTCCAGTACCTTCTTTTGTAAGGCTTGACTCTACAGCTAAGTTTATCGTGAACCACACTGTTTGATGGTCGCTTGTTCCAGATGGCTATCCACTTCAAGATCAGAGATCCTCTCTCCATCCCCATTTGAGAGTACCAGGTCTAAGATTGCTTCTCTCCTGAGTGGGTTCCAAAACTTGCTGTCTGAGGCGTGCCCCCTGTAGGGCATTAAGAATGGCCCTGCTCTTGGATGTGGCTGCAGCAAAGGTGCTCCAGTCAACATCTGGCATATTCAGGTCCCCCATCAGCAATATCTCCCCTTTCTCTGCCATCCCAAGGATGCCTTCTATGATTTCCTTGTCCATTTCCTCCCCCTGAGACGGGGGTCTGTATACAACCCCTGGAGAGAGAAGACTGGCTGGCCAGCTGAGGTTTGAAAGTGTGAGATGGATCATTAGCCACAGTCAGAGTAATGAAGGGAGTAGGAGGAAGGGAGCAGGAGAGGGGGTGGAAGGGGAACAGAAGTCAACAGATAGAAGAGTAGAGAGCCAGAATTTGGAAAAGAAAGGAAAAACTGTGAAGGGGACTCAGGGGGGAAGTAAATGAGGTAAGCGAGCAGTGATGAGTGACTGAAGGGGCAGAAAAAGTGGATTCCGAAAGGGTAGATTTTGAGATGGCACTATAAATCATATCCAGTTAGTCAAACACTAGCAGGTATGGACAGGGCGGGTGGGGGAGCCACATGACCACCACTGCTAGCTGGACCGTGTGTCAATGGGCATTCAGGAGGTGGAGGCTGGGGTACCACTGGCCATCAGGCAATGTATATGGAACATGGGTCAGGTGTCCCAGTGGTGGTGGGGTGCCACTAGACAACAGGGAGATGTTTCTTAACATGGGTCAGGTGAATGGGGGTATAAGGTACCACTTGACACCAGAAAAATGATCATCATGTATGGGATGGGTGCTCAGAGGGTGGGGGGTGCCACTGTACACTAGGGATAGGATTTTCCTGTATCAGCCAGACGATCTGGGGGTGGGGAGTTGCTGCTGGACACCAGAGCCTGGATTCTGGCAAACAGGCAGCTGCAGTAGAGTCATCCCACCATCGTTGGGGTGGGGGCACCAGCTTAGAGACTGGTTAAGTCAAGGTTTTCAGAGGCAGTAAATAGCACCACTTTGGGTGCTGTTTACTGTTGTCATAAACCTTTGAAATTGCCACTGCGCCCATATGCAAGAGGAAACCCTTTCTTTTGCATGGGTGCAGCATTATTCTAGTGCCTGGGCACTAATGGGTTTAGCCTGCACTGCAGAGGCCTCTGAATATAGGCCGCATCCCAAAAATGAGCGCAAACCAGGATAGCACAGGCAAACCCCATTAGTACCAGCTGTAACTTCTGAATATCTTGCCCCTGCAGTTTAATATCATTTTTTGTGACTACAATGAACTAACATACAGCAGACACTGTTTTATGACCTTATGGGAGAACATGTGAACAAAAACAGCTGAGAATGGCCAGCCCAGTGGTGCTGATGGTTGAAGCGCTGGGACGCCACACCGATGACCCGGGTTTGGGAACGGGCCAGGGCTGCCGGGGGTCAGCAGGCGCAAGGTGAGGATGGAGCATCCGGAGAACTTCTCTCCTATCTCAGAGGGAGGGCACATCGTTGCACCTGTCAATCTCCATCTAGTGGGGGCTGGGGGGGACCAAGCAGGCCAGAGAGGCAAGAAGCTGGCTGGCGTGCTGTTTGCATGTTCCTGCATATGTGCATAATGCCTTGCATGCTGGAAGGGAAAAGAAAAACAGAAAATGTTGGCTGGGGGCTCTGTGAGATCTCTGACCCCACTCCACAGGCGCACTGCTATGGCCTCCCCAGATTTGGATTGGATTGGGAGGGGGGGTTCCTCCTTCCTGGCCCAACCACAGGGGGGGTAATCCATGGGGGATCTCAGGGATGGCCAGGGCAGTCGGGCTGGTGGGAGCAGGTTGAGCAGAGATTGAGTTCCTGCCCCCAGTGCACCCGGAGTGGAAAAAGTACATAAAAAAAAACAAAAAAAACAGGCAAGGCAAGGTTGTTTTTCCAGGCGCCCAGTCCCGGAGGCTCTGGGCACTGTACAGTCAGAAGAACTATTCATAAAACAATAAAATTACAACAATAATGTAAGCAAATAATATAAAGAAAGAAATAAAGACACAATTAAAAACTGCAGTTTAAAGAACTGTAACTAGAAAAGGAAGAAGGGGCCATCCATGGGCAAGATCTAATACAGAAAGTCCAGGAAGGTCTGACTAAACAAGTGGGTCTTTAGGCGGGTTTTGAATGCCTCAACCAAAGGGGCCTCCCATACAGATGGTGGAAATGAATTCCACAGGACGGGGCCAGTGACACTAAATGCTCTGTCACTGGCAGTTTTCAACTTCATCCTGGGAATCACTAGGAGGCCCCTACCGGAGGAATGGAGAGAACGGACTGAGGTAGCAGGAGTCAGAAGGTCAGACAAGTAGCCAGGGCCCAGCACATGTAGGGCCTTAAAGGTGAATAAGCCCAGCTTAAAGAGGACTCTCCACTTGACCGGCAGCCAGTGCAGTTTGCATAACACCAGGGCTACATGGCAGTATTTTGACTGACTCATCAGCAGCCTGGCAGCCATATTCTGCCCTAGCTGCAGTCTGCGGAGAGGACCTACTGAGACCCCAAGGTAGAGAGCATTACAATAGTCTAACCCTGACATCATGAAGACATGTATTAGAGTGGGGAGGCCCAGGGGTGGAACTAAAGGCTTGATCCTGGTGATATTCCTCAGATGGTAAAAGCTGGTCCAGACAACAGATGACACCTGGGCCTGAAATTTCAATCCACTGTCGAAGGTCACACCAAGATAGAAACAGAATTTGACAGCAGATAAGGGCCGCTTGGCCCGCCTAGTCTGCCCATTTCCCTACCTAATGGATAAGCTGCAGATCCTAGTTAGCCAACAACCTACTTCCTCCTATGCCCCACTAGAATTACCTCATGTCTGTCCCATGCATTCTTGAATTTCCCCACTGTTTTTGATTCCACTACCTCCTCAGGAAGGCTGTTCCATGTATCCACAACCCTGTCCATGAAAAAATACTTCCTCACATTACCTCTGAGCCATCCCCCGCCTCTATCTTCAAATTGTGCCCCCTTTGTTCTTGGACATCTCTTTTTCTTGTATAACGTATATGTATTGTATGGGACTGTGTCAGATGCCTTGCTAAAGTCTAGGTAGGCCATGTCCACAGCCCCTCCCTGGTCTACTACTTTGGTCACCCAGTCAAAGAAATCTATTAGATTCATCTGACACAACCTTCCTGCTGTGGATGCATGCTGCCTTCAGTCCTGTGCCCCACTGGCCTCTAGGAACCCAACAGTTCATACCTTAGAGGATAAGTCATACCCTAGAGGAGGCATTCAATGGCAAAGACTCCAGGAACAAATCTGTCTCCATGCTAGGGCCATCTTATCACGCCCTCTGTTTATCTCCACAACCAGTACCTCGGTCATATCGGGATTCAATCGTAACCAGCTAGAGGCCATCCAGATGTTGATCTTTGCAAGGCATTTATTTAGCACTTCCACCGCATTGGATGTCCTTGTGGGCCCTTCCCTTATACTGCAGTTTTTATTCCCAACTCCCCCTATCGTCCACACCCTTGTCCCCCCACTCCCTTATTCCTCCCCCCTCCTCACCTCCTCACCTTCACAAATCTTAGCCCTCGAAAACTCACCATGCTACCCATCCTAGTTGGTGTCCGGGGCTGTGCTATCCTAAGCATGGACTTATTTTGCATGCTTGTTTATTGCACTATATTTATTACATAATTGTGTTAATCCCTCTCTGTATAGGCCTGTTTTAGTTCCTTGCATGTACATTTTTGATTTCTTACCTTGTACCTGCCTGTGTTTTAATTTTTTTATGCCCAGGACCACTTTGAAAATAAGCTTGCTCAATGGTGTTATACCTGGTTAAATAAAGTTTGATTGATTGAAAAGAAAGATACTGCTGGGTATCATCCGCATAGAAATGAAAACCCAAACTGTACTTCTTAATGAGCTCTCCCAGGGGCAATATGTACATGGCAAACAACACTGGTGACAGAACCAAACCCTGAGGCACTCCACACAACAGAAGGTTAGGGGAGGAAGAGGAATTCCCCATCACTACCCATTGCCTTCTGTTCATGAGATAGGACTCAAACCAGCAGCAGAGAATACTGATGGAAACGTGGTTTGAGCACTCCTTTTATTATTTCAAATGTGAGAGAAGTGCTTTAGCAGACTTAAAAATGAGGAAAGAAGGGTATTATACTGTACACATAAGGAAATAAAGGGTAATCTAATAGAATTAAAAAGTATGAGACAACATTTTCACTGTTGTTATGCACTGCTGCTTTAAGCCGCCAGTATTTCACCAGACCTTTTACAATGGGGATTCCTAGGCAAAATTAAAAATATGTTACAGAAAAAGTTCTCTGCTTGCAGCACTAAGAGGCCATTACAACACATGACTTGTTTGGCTGTTCCTTTTTGTGGGTTTGAGCTGGGCATTGTACAATCAGGAAGCTTCAAAGCTATGTCATACAGTTTATCGTGCTGCACTTTCAATCTTTTTAGCTAAGAGCCTACTGACTGGATTAAACTGACTATCCAGGTAGTCAGACACGCAGGATCATAAGCTGGATGATTTCACAATGGAAAGAGAGTGGCAGGCACAACGTTGTGCTGCACAGTGTGCTGAGCTGGGGACAATGTTTTTCTAAACATAACATCGCTGTGGGTAGAGAAGTGTCGGCTTTGACCCAACCACACACTGAGATACTTGAGGAGGAACAGCTTTAAATAATGCACAATCAAGTGTCTTGAAGACAGTGTTTGATTAGAGCACAGCAAGCCTCTGCTTAGTGCCAGAGGTAACTAGGTGTTGTCACAGTTATGCTGCGATGACAATCCCAACTCAGGAACAGTAGCTCTGGTTCTAAAAAGTACAGTGTCATCCACATACAGTATGTATAGATAGAGTATATCTGGTACTGTATAAGCACCCACTAACAGCTCATACGATGGCTAGCCCAGGAGAGAGGAGGACTGTGGTGCTTGCCATATCAGGATTCGTAAAAAATCCCCAGTATCTCTGGTGGGGGGGTGGGTGGATTGGTGGTGTACTGGGTGCAAGCAGGGCAGGTGTGGGGGTGCCACATAACCACCACTGTTTGCCAGTCTGTGTGTCAACAGGCATTTAGGGGCTGGAGGCTGTGGTACCCCTGGCCACCAGGCATGGTATATGGAACATGGACCAGGTGTTTGGGTGGCCAGGGGCACCACTAGACAACAGGTAGATATTTTCTAAAATGGGATAGGTGACAGGGGGTGGAGGATGCCACCAGATACCAGGGAAATGACTATCAAGTATCGGATGCATGATCGGGGCGGGGTGCGCCACTCAGCAGTTGATGACATTGTAGAGACCTCTCGAATTTCACTCTTGAGATCTTTATGATGTCATCAACTCTCTTGATAGAAACACATCCTTGCTGTGGATGGTCACCCATCCACTATTCTATATGTCATGTATAGACTGGGTGATTGCGTGTATGTGTGGGGGGAGGGGGCACTCGACACCAGCAACCAGATATTCAAAAGTTTGCCTGGTGGGCAAAGTGACTGCATGCTGTTTGAATGGAGTTTGCATCTGAGCACAATATTCAAAAGGAGAAGGTGCATGCACTAAAACAGATAGCATGACTCTATAAGACAATGTATTCCATGGGTAAAGGGAGGGGCAGGGACATGAATAAAGGTGCAGCGCTATATTGAGCACATTTGAATTATGGAACAGGTTTAGTGTAGTCCACTTTGCACAGCGCAAATACCGCCAAGAAAAACCCTGACTTATTCTGGGTAACCCTAGCAGCTGGTGGAGCCACTGCAGCGAACAACCAAGTTGGTGATTGGCAGATCACACCTGTTCCCTGGTGTCTAGTGGCACCCCCCACCCTCTGAACCCCATCACCATAAAAGCACATGCAGTACCTCATGCGTAGAGGCACTCTCACTCTCCAATCCCCATTTCCATGCAAAATAAAATATTCCTTGGTGTCCAGTGGCACCCCTCAGGCACCCCCTATCCTCTGATCCCCAGTCCTGGTAAAAAGAAAACATTCTCTGGTGTCCAGTGGTACCTGTCCACCCTCTGATCCCTGTCCCTGTAGGTTTCAAGATAGTCCCTGCTGGCTCCCAGAATTTCTTCCCAAAACTTCTGAATTAGTGGGCAAGACCTATTATGTGTGTAATTGTCCCAATGCCATTTAAACATCTCCAGTAGTTATTGGTGTTGGATATACCCATGCTAAACAATTTCTTCAGGGAACAGTGCCATCTGTGTACAATTTCATAAGTACTAACCTATTTTTCGCTTGTCACAGGGAGCTACTGCCACTCGAGGATTGACCTTTTCTTAAATCTGTTGCAACAGTTCTTCTATTTCTTAGCCTAATCTATTATTTACAATGTCTAGTCCATAAGATTGCCCACCTATGGGCACTCCTTCCCTTTCATGATTATGCTATAGTGTCCTCTTTAATTTTCCTTTTCTCTCTCAGGTCCTTGTACAGGGAGATTATTGTGGTGACCTCCAAACATATGCAAAACAGGTTGTGTTTATCATGGTTGGATTTAGTATGTAATAGCACTATGTCATAAAATATCTTGATGTATATACCTTATGTTTTTGAAACTTGTAAATGTTGAAAATACCATGGCACTAGGTGTTTTTAATAATGTTTAAAAGTACTAGGTGACTATTATAGAAATGAAGTTAGTTGTGCTATTTAACATGCATGTAAATTGCTGTAAACTGAACAAGTCTGAAATGTCATGGTAATTTGCATATATCCCATGATGCTTTGCATTATGGAAGTATGTATGATGTTTTATTTCTTTGAAACTTGATTTGTTGTCAATGCCCTTTGGGGTAACCCTTTTTTCAGTGTTTCTGCACGAGGTTCTTTATTTTTAACTTGTTTTGTTTTTTTTTCTTTTTGAGCCCCCACTACCCAAGCAAACAGGGCCCACATAGGGATGAAGGGTTTTCACTGAAAAGTGGTTAGATCAGAGATCAGTGTCAGTAGGTGCTGGATAAGTGCAGAGAAAGGACATTCATAGTCTGTTGCTGCAAACTGATGTACTGAAGAAGGAATATGCTATTGCTGAAGCTTATTTCCTATATTCTGAATAAACATTACACAGAGATTGTGTGTTGAACCTGAAGTTTGGTGTCTGGTCCATCTGCTATCCCATAACCCCTCCACATTGCTTCTTTACAGGCCTTAAGACTTTTCATCCAGCTCTGATCCCAATCAATCAGTGAAATAGTAGTGCCTAACTCAGTTTCCCATTTTTATGTTGGCTTGCCACGCTTGCGCGCAAGTCAGCATCATGGGACAGTGCAGATTTGGAGGCGCGGCCGCTGTTGGGTGAATGCAGGGCACGCATCAGTAGGAGCGTCCCTCATTCCCCAATCAGCCTGCATGCTGGCGCCACACCACATGCTAATTTGGCGAGCACATCTGTTAAAGGTCCGCTGCAATCCAAGCAAAGCTCGTCAGATGCAGCGGACCCTTCCTGCATGCTCACCACATTAGCAGCATGGCGGCCAACTTCTGGGGTGCCCAATCCCCCAGCCGGCTTCCTGTGGCCGCACAAATTTGCCGACAGAGGAGCCCACTCTCCGTCGGCATACAGCAGCTCACCCATTTCCTATATGCCGAGGGGGGTCCTCAATCCCCCTCGGTTCTTGCCTCCCCCCAACTTTCATTGTGTGCCGATGGGAGGGGCCCAGTCCCCGTCGGCATAAATCAACCCCACATTTCTTATATGCTGAGGGAGGTGCCCAATCCCCTCGGCTCTTACCTCCCTCCCCGGCTGTCATTGTGTGCGATGGGGGTGCTGCCAATCCCGTCGGCATAAATTCACCCCCATTGTCTGCCTACGAGGGTGTCCAATCCCCGCCGGGTTGCAGCAACCCCTAAAATAGTTAGGTGGCACGCTGGGAGCCCACCCCAGCATGCCAAGTTCCCTGAAAAGAAAAAACTGTCCCACGATGTTAGGTTGTTTTTTCCCTGTAACAAAAAATGGTCCCTCGTAGTCTCCTGCCTCCCACCAGCAGCAATCCACTGCGCACCCTGCCTCCCCCACACACCCCTCACCCCATACTTACCTCCGGAGTCCGGCGTGATGATCTTAAGTGGACCGGGAACATGTCTGCACTCTTCAAAGCTCACCGCGAACTGAGGAAATGCCGGGAAGCTGCATAATGGAATGAATAGGGTTTTTCATAGAGAGGGTAGTGGATGCATGGAACAGCCTTCCTGAGGAAGTTGTGGGGTCAAAAACTGTGGGAGAATTCAAGAATGCATGGGACAGACATAAGGCAATTCTTGTGTGGGGTAGGAAGAAATAGGCTGTTGGTTACCTAGGATCTGCGGCCTATCCTGTAGGTAGGGAAATGGGCAGGCTAGATGGGCCAAGTGGTCCTTATCTGCCGTCAAAGTCTATGTTTCTGTGTTTTCAGCTTTGCTGCATATGTTGGGCATTTGTTGGAATTTTGGCACCAGATTTTCAACATGGGGTGTTTGGGGCTCCTCCCCATGAATTCTATCACTGTCATGGCGTTAATCGGCCTTGAAAGGTGATTTCGCAGTCACTGCGTGAAATCACCTTTCGCGACCCATTAATGAAATGACAGTGCCAGTGTTCATGAGGTGGCCTCTCAAAAAGCCTATGTTCCACATTTGGTGGAAAAAATCCAACAAATGCCCGTTTTACGAGCATGCATTGCACAGTTGCTATGCAGGCTCATAACTTTGCGCATTCACAATATTTTAATGCCAGATTTTCAGCATTGTCATTTTTTACACCTCCTTGTGAACAGTATAGCTGTCATTTTCCACATCCTGCCTGAAATGTGTTTCCGCACTTCTGGCGCTGTTGCGTAGTCGCTGTGAAATCAGTGTTTGGGTCAGATTATGAAAATGACAGTGACACAGTTCATGAGCAGAGGGTCCTAAAATGCCTCGTTGAAAATTTGGTGATGATACTCCATAAAATGACTTGTTTATGTGCGCTAGATTGCACTTATTAATTTGTACTGTCGTATTTCTGATATTTTCATCTAGATTTTCAACATTGCCATTTTTTTGTACCTCCTGTGAAAAGTACAGCTGTCATTTTTCACATCCTGTGCAAAATGTGTTTTTACACCTGTGGCGCCAAATGGCACAGTCGCTGAGCAAAAATCACCTTTCGGCTAACGAACTGATAGTGCCACTGTTCATGAGGTATGGTCACAAAAAGTCCATGTTGAAATATTGAAGTGAAAATTCCTCGGGCGTTAGGGTTTACAACCGTAATGCCCTATCCTGTAGAGACTGACAGGTGTCAGGAGTGTGACTTGGGATTGTCGGACGTAATGCTCATGCCATTCCACACCCACCCCCACCCTGCAGCCAGTGACAATCATCAAGATGTGCCTTGGATGCTTTGGCTCCAAAGTTCACCCCACTGTCCTATACTGCACCCATCTCAGTGTATTTCCTTATGGAATGGGGTGCGCATAAAGACGGAAGACCCCAATGCACACCGCGACACTTGTCAGTGTCTGCAGGGTAAGGAGAGGTGAAATGGCATGAGCACTATGGCCAGCACCCAAAGGGACACCCCAGTGCCTGTCAGTCTCTGCAACATGGGGATGGGTTGGCATCAGTTCAATACTTCACTGCCATTCCTACTATGCATCTCTCTAACTCCTGCACTACCAATGCCAATGCCAGCAAGCCAACATTCGGCATTGAAAAATGCTTGTTGGGTTAATGACTCAACGAGATTTTCTTTAGAGTCTATAACCATATTATATATTATTTTGTAACCTTATACGTGGATAATACTTTACCTAGGGGGTGAATAGGGGCTAATGAGACTGAGGCATTAATGTTTTCACTTTGAATTTGTCTGAGTTGTAAATATCTAACAAATTCAGTTATGGGCAGTTTGTATTTTCTGACTATATCATTAAAAGGCAATAAGGTTAATGTGCTATGATCTATTAGGTCTGTTATGTAGCAAATACTCCTTTCTATCCAGCTCTTCCATTCCAGAGTTTTGTCCTCACTCTGAAAGAGTTTGTTATTTCAAATAGGACAGTGCCAGAAATAAGCCAGGTTCTAATCCAATGCCTTGGCAATCTTGGACCAGGCTAATGACTTGGCCTTTAATATAGGGTAAGACTTGAGTTATTTGGGAAGCTCCATAAAGAAAATGACTCTAGGATTTGCTCCTTTCAACAAACGTGTTTCAGTATGTACCCTCCCGGAGGTCAGATTAGTGTCCCATAACCATTAAACCTGAATATTCTGTGCCACTAAAAATGTGTCATGTCTTGTTCTGAAGGCTGGATAATTAAATCCACCCCTTATTCTGGGCTATTGTAGTTTAAGCTTAGATATACATGTAGGTTTATCTTATAAGTATTTTAGTAGCACAGAGTCCAATAACTTATAAAATTTCTCTGGTAGTTGCAGTGGTAGGTGACGTAGCAGATAATACATTTTAAGAGCAAGAATCATGTTTATTACCTGTATCTTACCCCAGAAAGACAGAAGCATTGGACGCCACCTCTGTAAGTCTAGTTTTAGAGAATTCATTAACTTGTTAAAGTTAAGGGTAATGATTTTTTTTAAATATCAGCACACAGTTCTAGGCAGAGAAAAGGTACTGTAGAGGTAGAGGCCTTAAATTTATATTTGGTAAAAGCATTGCTGCTAGATAGTTTTGAGAGTGGAATATCTCTGATTTTTCAAAGTTTATTTTAAAACCTAAGAGTAGGGAGAATACTTGGATAAGGTTCATCAAGTGGCCTAGTGTTTCACGTGGCTCTGATAGAGTAGGCAGTAGATCATCTGCATAAGTCATGAGTTTATTATACTTACCCAACCCCATGCCTTTAATTTCAATGGATGACCTAATTTTTATTAGTAAAGGTTCTAAGGCCAAGATAAACAGCAAAGGAGACAGAGGACATCCTTGTATGATCCCTCTATGTACTGTATGTCAAATTTGTCTGAGAGCACCCCATTTACTTTAATAGTAGCCAAAATCTGATTATATAGAATTGCTACCCAACCACAAAACTGTTGCCCTAGATTATATTTGGTCAGAATGCTCTGCAAATAACCCAATTCCAGCCAACCAAATGCTTTGTTAGCATCCAGAGTCAATAGAAATGTTTTTTTTTAGCGTTCTTTGCATTATGTATAGTGTGTAGAACCTTTTTTATCAAGTCGGTATTTTGGCCTTTAACAAAACCCACTTGATCAGAATTAATTAATTTGGGGATGAGATCGTTTAGTCTATTAGCTAACATTTTCACTAGTAATTTACAGTCTGCACTGATCAGGAAGATTGGTTTGTAATTGTTGCAGCTAGTGGAATCTTTGTTCTTTTTTGGTAATACATTTATGGCTGCTTCACGCATAGATGGGGTAGCATACCTGATTCAAAAGATTCAGTAAAAACTCTAAATAACAAAGGGGCATTCTCCTGTGTTGTTGCAGTCTAAAATTCACCTGAGAACCAATCTGGACCTGGCACCGGCCGGCAGGTGTTGACATAGCTGCTTTAACTAATTCATCTTTAGTAAAGGGTCTGTTTAGAGCTAGTTTATCATTCTCAGAAATAGAAAGTATCTTTAAATTACTTAAGAAGGAGCTGAGCAATTCTGAACAAAAAGATTGTGCCAACTGACAAATTAGTAATATTGGGTATCACTTCTGATCTAAATTTTGGACTAGACATAATATTTTATGGCTACTGACTGCTATGATCTCTACCAAAAATATAATTCTTAGACGTTGGAAGTAAATGCCCCCCCCCCCCCGATACTCTGACTGACAGGCTAGAAGATATTACTAACAGACTAAGTTCTGAAGGTCAAGCATTTGTTTGTAGTGATCAAATAGAGAATTTTCTAGATGTCTGGAACCCGGTTTTACATTCTACTATCTGTAAAAATGCTACCTAGGAATATTATAGTTGTTTTGTTTAGAAGCGTTTTAATATGTATTAGCTTATGACAATTTGAGGGTGATTTCACCTTAAAGTCTGTATGATTGACCTTTTCAAACATGGTAATGTATATATTGTTGTTTACTCTTATTTCTTTTTAAACTTTCAATAAAAGTTTTAATTGTAAAAACAAAAAAAGATAGTCCCTGCTGTTTAGTGGCACCCCCCGTCCTCCAATTGCTCACCGCAGTGTTTTAAAAGAAGTGCATGGCATCTAGTGGCCCCCTGCATCCCCTGCACTGGGCAAACCACCCAGATAACCCCCCCTGTACCACAGTCGCTGGCATCACGAGGAGCCCATATGGAGACTGGCACAGCCCTTCTCTCACCACCTTGGCTGGCCGCCTTATGCAATGACAGGGAGAGGGTGCCCTGCATACTGTAAAGGGAGTACATGTATATGCACACTCCCTTTACAGTACACGTGCTCCCTGACATTGTATATGGTGGACAGCCAAGGTGGTGAGAGGGGGGCTGTGCTGGTCACCATATTTATTTATTGAAATGTTTCACCAGGAAGACACACTGAACAACAAATTGCTCTTCTCATGGTGCGACCGGGGAAGGGGGGGGTACAATGAGCATAAGAAAACAGAGATTATACAGACAATAGAGGGTAAGAACAGTTACAAATTATGTAGGAAGCATGTAGATGACATAATACAACAATTGGCTAGGGCCTTTTGCAGACTTATTTAATGCCTCACTACATTCGGGGTGTGTACCTCAGGACTGGAGGATGTCGCATGTGATGCCCCTCCACAAGAGTGGCCCCAAAGATGAACTGGGAAACTACAGACCAGTGAGCCTCACATCCATTGTGGGTAAGCTAATGGAGACTATCCTGAAGGAGAGGCTGGTGGCCCTCCTAGAGGCCAAAGGACTGCAGGACAGCAGACAGCATGGCTTAATATGGGGCAGATCCTGCCAAACCAACCTGGTGGAGTTCTATGACTGGGTAACTAGGCAACTGGACAGGGGCCATGCAGTGGATGTCCTGTATCTGGACTTCAGTAAGGCATTTGACCCAGTGTTGCATGGAAGGCTGGGAAGTAAGTTAGTAGGCACAGTGGCAGGTGCAAAGCTGGTGAGATGGGTAGGGAACTGGCTTCAGGAAAGGTAACAGAGGGTGGTGGTGGGTGGGGAGCTCTCACACCCAAGGGTAGTGACAAGCAATGTCCCACAGGGCTCAGTGTTGGGACCAGTGTTGTTTGGGATATTCATTGCAGACATATCATTGGACATCAAGAGCAAGATCAGTCTGTTTGCTGATGATACCAAGGTAGGAGCGGTGGTGGATGACATAGGGGGATGGCAGGGGTTGCAGGATGATCTGGCAAAGCTTGAAACCTGGTCAGACACCTGACAACTGGGGTTTAATGCCAAAAAGTGCAAGGTGTTGCATTTTGGGATAAAGAACCCAAGGAGGAGTTACCAGTTTGGGGGGAGTGCAGCTAGCCCAGACAGAGGAGGAGGAGGAGAAGGATCTGGGGGTGCTCATTACAGGGTCAATGAACAACTTGGCACAATGTAGGAAGACAGCTGCAAAGGCCAACAAAATGCTGGGTTGCATTGCAAGGGGTATATCTTCGAGGAGGGAGGAGGTGATTCTACCACTGTATAGGTCATTAGTTAGACAGCACCTGGAGTACTGCATGCAGTACTGGCACCCGTATCTGAAGAGGGACATTAAGTTACTGGAGGGGGTGCAGTGCAGGGTGACAAAGATAATCAAGGGGCTGGGGGACTTATCATACGAGAGGAGGCTGAGGGAGTAGAACATGTACTCGCTGGAGGAGAGGAGGGACGGGGACATGATTGAAACCTTTAAGTACATGAAAGGAATAAACAAGACAGGTACAGAGGGGCTGTTCAGAGTAAGGGAGGGGAGGGACACCAGGGGCCATGATATGAGACTGGAGGGAGGAAGGTTCAGGAGGGAGATGAGGAGACACTTTTTTACAGAGAGGGTGGTGGCTGGGTGGAATGCGTTACCTGCAGAAGTGGTATCCAGTAGAACAGTGGACTGCTTCAAAAGGGGATGGGACAGGACAAGGGGGAGGGTCAATGAAGGGGAAGGGTGGAAGGGATGGGCAGCTGCAGAATAAGGGGTGCTAGCTGCACATTTGAGCAGACTTGATAGACCTCTAGGCCTTCATCTGCTGGCAAATTTCATATGTTCATAATTAGTGCGCAGTACAGACATTATAGCTTGTAAAATTAATAGAACCAATAGGAATTCAGAGCTCTAAGATACAATAAGACAGGCGGTGCAGTAAAGCGACAGTACAATCACAGTGCGATAATGTTCCGAGTGCTAGGCTCAAAGGTAGTAAACAAGTGACATTGAAGGAGTAGGGAGGAAAGTAGCTGAGAACTGCTATAAGGAGGTGTCGAGGAACAGGAGGAAGGTATGGGGGAGGGAAGACCGCCAATGCCTATTTCCCCTTCAGGATGTTGAGAATCCTGCAAGGAGGGCAGGGAGCTGGTAAGCAAGAACAAAGTATAGATGAATTAAGGAGAATTAAAGCAGGAACAGCTGGAAGAGAGGAAATTGTGAAATGCAGTACTAAAGGAATAGGTGGAAGAAGAGTGAAGTATTTGTGGGGGGAAGGAGTTCCAGATTTTAGGGAAGCGGTGGGAGAATCCAGACTGGCTGATAAGGGTAGAATGGAGTGGAACCATCGAGGTGTGCATGTTGCTAGATCTGAGAGAATGGGAGAGTGGGAGAGGGGTAGAAAGGGAAGATAAGAGGTAAGAAGGGAGTTCAGCAAGCCAGAATTCTGAGGTCAGTTTGGCACAGTGTTAGAGGCACCTGTTAGACAGTGGAGAAAATGCTAGGGCATGATAGAGGTCACAGTGATGAGTACGAGAGGGGGAATCAAGGCACAGTGGCGGAAGGCATATGGGCTTTCTGTGGCACCTATGACTATAGTAAAGGAAGGTGTCAGGGTGGTGTAGCTGTTGTGGGGCTGTGGGGGGCCAGATTGATGCCAGGTGCAGTACATCTTTGGAGACACTGCAGTGAGTGATAGGGTGGGAGAGGATGCCACTAGACACTAGGGACTAGCTTGAAACCTATAGGGAAAGGGATCAGAGGTTGAGGAGTGCCATTGGACACCAGGGAATGTTTCATTATTACAAGGAAAGGTGATTTGAGGGTGGGGGGGTACCACTGGAGACCAGGAACTGCTTTATTTTTAATGGGGCCATGGATTAGAGGATGAGTGTGGCAGTGGACTCCAGGGATTGCTTTATTTTTTACAGGGACAGCAATTGGGAGGGGCCACTAGACACAATGGAATCTTAAAACTGTTACAGGGACTGGCAGTTGCAGTGGGGGCAGTCACTGGAAGATGCTAATCTGCCACCGCTTCCCATGCCTGTAATGGGCATGCATATGGCCCCTTAGCCCTTGCATGTCTAATGGGCTAATTTGAATGGTGCCAGCTGAATATTGCACTGGGGGCTCCCGGCAATATTGGGTCAGGGTGCTGTTCCCTCCCTTCCAAGATCCATGTCAGGGCAGTGTTACTTGACTTAGTGCTGAACAGATATGCCCCTATGTTCAGTTAGATAGTGCTGGTGCACTATCTGACTGAATACAGCATCCTCGAGGTCATGGACAATGGACAAGCACAGAGCAAACCTTTGCACTCTACCTTTGCCCCTTTTTCCAATATCAGGCCCTGCATTCTGGCTGGTGTGCCTACAGTTATGGTTGGGCAGCTACAGTACAGCTGTCCCACCATTTGTGGGGTGGGGGGGTGGACTTAGTACCTGGATAAATCAAGGTTTTCAGAGGTAGTAAATAGTGCCATTTTGGGTGCTGTTTACTGCTGTTGCAAACTTGAAATTGTCACTGTACCAGTATACAGGAGGAGACCCCCTCATTTGCATGGATGCAGCATTATGTTAGTGCCTGGGTGCTAATGGGTTTATCGCCGTGCTAAAGAGGCCTCTGAATATAGGCCCATCCCTGAAAATGGACACAAACCTTGATAGTGTGGGCAAAACCCCATTAGCACCAGGGCTAACTTCTGAGTATCTTGCCCCTGCAGTTTAATATCATTTTCTTGTGACTACAATGAACTAACATGCAGCAGACACCATTTCCTGACCTTATGGGACAACATGTGAACAAAAACAGCTGAGAATACTGATGAAAACCTGGTCTGAGCACTCCTTTTATTATTTCAAATGCGACAAATGTGCCAAAGCAGACTTAAAATGAGAAAAGAAGGGTATTACACATATCAGGAAATAAAGGGTAATCTAAAATAGAATTCAAAAGGTTAAGCCAAAATTTTCATTGCTGCCATGCACTGCTGCTTTAAGCCAATATTTCACTAGACCTTTTACAATGGTGATTCCTGGGCAAAATTAAAAATATGTTACACAAAAAAATTTTGTGCTAGCAGTAGTATATGTTCATTACTGGCTATGACCTTGTTTGGCTGTTCCTTTTTTGTGGGTTGCATTGTACTATCAGGAAGTTTCAACAAAAGCTATGTCATGCTCAACTGAAATGGTATACAGTTTTTCATACTGTACTTTAAATCATTTTAGCTGAGAGCCTACTGACTTGAATTATACTGGTTATTTTAATTTAGCATGGATCACCTGAATTCAACTACCGCGTTAAATGGAACACTTAGCAGCTTTTGGATAGAACAAGTGTTAGTACCTTGCTGTTTCCTTGGCATTTGTTTTCTTCTCGGAGTTCCTGGGAATGCTCTGGTCATCTGGACTATAATTTTCCAAATCAAGCAGTGATCCTTCACTGTTCTCCTGATCTTAAACTTGGCAATCGCAGATTTCATGTTGCTGGTTACTCTGCCTCTGTGGATACACTCACTTGCTGACAGCTGGATCTATGGTCTAGCATTTTGCAAATTTCTGACCTATTTTATTTACCTCAGTATGTATGCCAGTGTGTTTTTCATAACAATTATGAGCATTGAGCGGCTCATGGCTGTGATATTCCCATTTGACACGCACAAATGGATGAAGAAAAAAGTTCTTTATGCCTTAGTGTCTATCATCTGGGTTTCAGCGTCACTCTTTGCTGTCCCTATCTTAATGATTCAGTCAGCTGTGGAGAGCAATGGACATGTTCAGTGCTCAGAAAGGAAATATTCCTCAGGACAACAGCAGATTTCCATCCTACTACTAGAGACCCTTGTTGGGTTTATAGTCCCCTTTACGGTACTGTCTGTCTGCTATGCTGTCGTCATGAAGAGGATCAAATAAATGACATTTCAAGGGAAAAATAAATCTGAAAAGCTGATTGCAAGTCTTGTGATTGCTTTTGTTATTTGCTGGTTCCCTTATCATGTATTCAATTTACTGATGGTTGCTTCAGTGATTATAAAATCTTCCAACCTTGGAAACCCAGAAACTTTGGATAAGGTGATAAAAGCAGGGGAGAATATTCCTGGAGCAATTGCCTTTTTCAGCAGCTGTGTGAACCCTATCCTGTATGCATTTGCTGCACAGAGTTTCCGCAAAGGCTTTCAGGTATCAAGCTTTGCCAAACTGTTTGGACAAATCAATTTGCCTTTAAGTGAAACATCCACCTAGGTAACCTGCAGCTTGGAAGACATATCTACAAAAAAACAAACTCTGGCAGAGCCACTACGGCTGCAAATGCATTAACTAGATAAAAATGTTTCATGAGCTTAATGTTGTCAGCTCCATGTGTATTTTATATTTTTGGTAAAGTTAGAAAATTTATCTGGTTGATCCCATGTTTCCCATATGTGTACAATGCAAATGGCAAGTGTGCCTTGTACTATATTGGGAAGGAGAGGGAGCATTGGACCAAGTCCTTCAAATAATGGTAGAAGGAATGGTGCAGAGAGGAGAAAAGAGGAGAGGAGATGTATGGCTACTTTGGGAATTGTGGGCTAACCTGGAAGGATGAGAACTTATACTGAAGTGATAGCCTGCTTCCAGTAGCATGATCACAGCTGGTTTTTTTGGGGGGGTTGTATTTTTGGGGTACATTTCACTTTAATTGTTGCTTATATCATTGCACTTAAATTGTATGTCATATAACACTCAGCCACATTTTACACATTTTTTCTTTCATGTTTTTCAATAATTTGTAAGTTGTTCAAGTGCTACTGCAAATATACTTCTAATGACCCTGATCTCAATTGCAGAAGTGTTTCACTATTGAGCCCCTTTAATCTAAATTTGTCACAGCTGTGAACAGCTGTTTTGTTCTTCTGACATTTATTTCAATTACTCCTTTAAATATCTTGTGTCAGTTTTCAGCTGTCTTATAACAACTGGTATTTGTATAATTTGCCATGTATTTTTTGCATGAATTTTGGCTTAAATTACTGCCTTTAAATTGTATGTCATATAACATTCAGCCACATCTTTGATGATTTTGTTGTAACTTGTCTTTTTCATGTTTTACACTAGCACACTTATAAGGAACTTTATCTCAATTGCTAAGTAAGGCATCTTATTGTTTCATTATTTAGAAATGGGAGAAGAGTTGTTGAAGATGACAAATGTAGTAGATAATGAAACAATAAGACCCCTTAGCAATTGAGATAAGGTTCAATATAAATATGCTAGGGTAAAACATGAACAAGGCAAGTTATGACAAAAACCTCAAAGGTGTGGCTGTAAGTTATATGATATCCAGTATAAAGACAATAATTTCAGGCAGAATTCCACCAAAAAATACATGATAAATTTGCAAATAGCAGCTGAGATAAGGTTGATAAAAGCAGACACAAGATATTTAAAGAAGGCATTGAAATAAATCCAGCAGAACAAAAGTGCCCTTCACAGCTGTGAAAAAGTCAGATAAATGGGACTCAATAGTGAGACCCCTTTGCAACTGAGATCGGGGTCATTATTGAACAAGTTACAGGTTCCTGCTCTTGATGATCCCAGTGTCCCTGTGTTCCTCAGTGTTCACTCTCAGCTCACAGTACTCTTACACAATGATTACTACTTTCTGTCTCTCCCTCTGTAGTACTGTGTGCGGCTGGAAATGCCTAATAAAATAGGGAAGGCTGAAAGAGACGGTGAACTTCTTGAATTCCAAAGTGTATTTCTATCTTAATGTCAGTTTACAAACATGGGCCTATCATTGGCAGTTTTTTTGCATTCAGTTCGGAGGCAAAGATAATTTTGGACTGTAACTGCTATATTTTCAAGGAGCCAGACCAGCTAGTAGAATTCTTGTAGATCTGAACTCCAAAAGGGCTGGATCAGTCCCCTTCATCCCCCAATAAATTGGGGTCATTTACTATTGGGTGCCATTACCTTACTTTATTGCACCTGTAAAATGCAACTTTGCTTGTGGGTATTTATTTAATGCCCATCTTCAGTATCATGCGCTTGTTTTTAGTGACATGATCACAGCTGTTATTATTATGTTTTTTGCCTTTGTGTTTCTTTTTTTTGTACATTTTTCACTTTAATTGTTGCTTACATCATTGCACTTAAATTGCGTGTCATATAACATTTAGCCACATCTTAGACATTGTTTATTTCACTTTTTTCCAATAACTTATAAGTTACTCAAGTGCTACCTCATGTATACTTCTAATGACCCTGATCTCAAATACAAAGTTGTTTCGCTATTGGGTCTGGTTTATCTGAATTTTTTTGCAGTTGTGAACAGTGCTTTTGTTCTGCTGACATTTATTTCAATTACTTCTTTAAATATCTTGTGCCAGTATAATAATAATAATAATGCATGCCCTAATAGTAATTCTTACCATAGTCCTGTGCTTCTTTCTTGACAGAAAATATATCATTATTACTCATTGGGGTGGCTCAGATGCCCCTTGATCTGGGGGCTGGCACCCTCTGGGGATGTGCTGTGAAATAGGGCTGGTAGGACGCAGTGTTGCAGTAGCTGTATGGCATTTTCAGAGGCTTGAAGCTCTCCATGATACTGTGTCCCACTGACAGTGCCCCAGCCAATGTTAATTTACCGCTGGGGAGACTGCTATTTAATAAATAAAGACTGCTGATGGGTTGGTTGGGGGATGGGGGCAATGTGCAGAACGGGTAATTGTTGGATGAGAACTGGAATGTTTGTATTGGGAGTACTAAGGTAGTGAGGGAAGCCCGCTTCCCATCTGCTGTCTCAACAATCTAACAGCTGGTTTATGCAGTCAATTATATCTTGTGGATAGCAAGTTTGCCAGTGATCTCCAACAGATGTTTTCAAAGGCAGACTGCACTGCTTAACCCGCTTCATGCATCACAACAGCTGACAACTTTCAATGTCAGTATTGTTTTCTGTATCTTGTTTCCCTGCACTTACTGTCCTAACCTGGGGTTAGTCTGCATGATTTGGTCAACAGCAAACTGCAACTAGCACCTTTTTCAGCCAGTGATATGACATCATTGACTGCAGCATTATTTATGTTCTGTATCCTGTTGTCTTGAACTCTCACTCTGAACCAGTCTGCATGTTTTGTCTTATGGCAAACACAGAGTGGAAGTGGACTACTAATTTTAAATATCGCAGGCTGACAACAAAAGTGCTGTTTGCAAATTACAATTGTCAGCCAGTATACCCCTAGTTATTAATTAAACTGTGGTGTTTTTAGAAATGTTATGCATCGGCTGTCTACATAATGGCATATGCAGCTCCAGTGATAAATCGTTTGAGGAATGTAAAGTTGACTGGACGATGTAACCCTGCCCACACACACAAAAAAACTTGATTTTCAAGTGAGCTGCTCGATTAGATCTGCATGTTAACATGTGGTTAGAATATACTGTAAACATGTGTTGTGCATTTGATCTCCCCTTTAGCTGCCTTTTGCAAACACAGTCTGAACTGCTGATGGAGCTGAATATGTGTATTTGTTTCTGAATGATACCCTGTTAACATTTATTGTTGCAGTCAGTTACTGTCAGAATCCCATAATGGTCTTCTCTTTGACCTGCAGTACCAAACCTTGGAATGCAAGCAAAAAAATTACAGCATTGGATAGTGCATTGCTACAGTCTGTCTCAACAATATACTGTAACTGCTGAGTGATGCTTTAAAGAGCACATGCAACATTCTGTAGTATGTTTCAAACTAAACACAGCAGTACAGAACAACTGAGTGCGCATGTGCAGAGCTCGGCAGTAATATTTTAGCAGTAAATGTCAATGGTTGCAGTGCTCGTTTTTAGAAACAAATTTCTTTCTTTAGTTTAGAATGAAGTCCAGAGTTGAAAACAGTATTCAGCATAATATGCTCCCGATATGTAAATTAGTCGGAGCACCAGTCTGCCTATAGTATACACCATCAAGCCTACAGAATAGTACCAAACTACAATTCATAATTATAGTATAAGTAAGTTGCAATGGATTCCAGACCAAAAACCCCGTGCTGCAGTGCATGACAAATGGTAGCATCAGAGCAAGGCTCCTTTTCTTGGAGAAGCGATATGATTCTCTTTTGCACTAGAAAGGGAAGGCAATTCCTTTAACCTAGGGCAATGAAAGAACTGCACAGAAAGCAGCAACTTAATTCCATTGCTCCACTAACTGAGAGCTCATGGAGGTCAATGGCAACTTGTATGCTCAAAGTTATTTGTATTATTATTATTTTTTCTTTTACTGGCAAAAAAAGCATTTCAATTACATTATGCGATCGATGTTAAATGTACACTGATCTCTGGGGAAAAAAGGCAGTGTTGCCCATCTGCTTGCCATTCCAAATAAAAAGAAATAAAATGAATTCTCAATTTTTCTTTCCTGTGTTTTTTTTTAATTTTATGGTTAGGTAAGTCAGCATGTTGTTGCAGCCACAGTGATGGAATTTCATTGAAGCAGAGCAATAGGTACCCTGTCTATTTAATCACTTCAGAAACAGTCTGTCCTCTGCTGTGAAGGAACAACATTCGAGTCAATCCATTTTCTAATAGTCTAGAAGGCTTGATGCCTGGATCTTTATATACTGTGATCCAGGCGATTCCCCTGTGGTCTCAGCAGAGACTACAAAAGGTCCACTTCAGGATGGAACAATGATGATGAGGGGTGTGAAGTGTTCACCACCACCAGGGCCTCCTCCTTCTGGTTGTAATTACTTGCTTCATTTGAGTAATCTCTCTCTTTTTGTCTTTCACAAATATTTGCTGAGAGTTTCCATGTGTAAGATGCACTGGGAAAGGGGCGAGGGAGAGATAGAGTCCCTGGCAATGTAAAATAGATGGGGGAGGGGAGGATCCCACAGTTACACATTGCTAGAAGTGTTAAGTTTAAAAATGCAACTACCCGGCGCTTTCTCACGTTCAACTATACATGATGGCATAACACACAGGAGAGACACATTAGACGTGACCTGTATTGTTTTACTTGTTTCAACCAACACAAACTAGAGCAGTTGTGAAGTCAGATGCTTCAAGACTGAATGTCTCATTTCTAAGTTTTAAAAGAGCTGCTCCCTCCTGGTTCTGGTATTTCGTTTAAGACAGACAGACAGACAGACAGACAGAGAGAGACTGACTATGACAGTCAGTCAATAATTTCGTTGTTCACCGACTTTACAGTGACTCCTTTATGTTGACTGCATTTGCAGTTGGCATAAAGGGAGTCGCATCAAACTTTATTTTCTTTGGGGGGGCTTTGCCCCCCCAAACCCCTCACTACTTAAATAATCAATTCTGGGTCAGAGTTGTTTCAGGAGGGGTACACACCCCAGAAGGCAGTGTTGGGGTCCCAGACTCACACCACAGCGACCTGGTGCTGTTGTTGCTGTAGTAACGGTCGAGGTAAAGTTGTCAAGAAAGCATTGGTAAATGTGTAAAGAGAAGTCAGTTCCAGGTAAGTGAATAAGGAATAAATGAAATATTTCTATTGAAAGTGGCAGGTTTTACCTTTGTTCTGTTAGAATGAAAGAAGTAAACTGCCTATGCAGTGCAATCCAGCATAAAGCATATGCATACATTAGCATTTAGTTACGTAATCAGTTCCTTTGTATGTTAAAAAAAAATGGCAAAAGTAGGAAGCCAGGGCCACAACCTTTACATCTGACACGTGACTAAGTCAATCCCAGCTTTCCTATGATTTGCATGTCAAGGAAAATAACAGATTCATGTGTTGTGAGCTGCTTATTTAGTCTGCATTGTGCTACCATCTATACCATAACATGTATTTTACTGCGGCATACAGGAGGCATTATAAGGCATTCTGATCAAGTAATATTATAAACAAAAATAAATCTAACTTAGCCTTAAAGGTACAGTAAAATCCTGTTTTGATAATAGCACAGTGCCCCAGCAGGAATTTCTCCATGCTAGAACCTCTGCAGTGTCTGTAGTTATTTCCCATTTAGACCATTACATGTACAACCTATAAAGATTAAATTCAAAAGTAAGTTTCAATACACAATAAAACTAAGTACAACTGCAGAGCTGTTATTTAACATCTTTTTTTTCCCCAGGTACTGCCTGTGTAAAAAAAAACATCTATGTAAACTGTTGTGTATGTGTTTCTGGTTTTTATTGAAAGTTCATCATTTTAAAATAACGTTGTTTGATCACAGCTTTTACTGTTCTTCATGCTGGCTTTTTTTTCTCCATTCTCCAATGGTCCCAGTGTACTTGGCATCATTGTTGGAGAGAGGTTTACTACAAGAGTGTGGAGGTTATGCTTTGTAGCCTCAAGGTACAGTGAGACATCAAATGACACCCAGGGCTCGATTCTGAAAGGAGCCCTGGGAGAGACACAAGTTGCACCGCTCCAAGGGCTATAGCAATACTGGGTGCACCAGGAACCCTGCGCTGTATTCCAAAACAAAGCAGGGTCCTGGCACCAAATTCCCTGGTATTGCCACAATTGCAGTACAGCACCCGAACAGTGACACAGCAGCGGCACATGCTGCAAGGATGCGGCACACCTCCCGCCGGCACTACACAGGATGGGCATTGGTGGTGGCAGTGGTTAGGGGGGTACACACATGCCCAGAGGGGGTAGGAAGGGACATAGAATGGGTTGTTGTGCCAGCAGGGAGGCCAGGTATTGGTTCAGCAGCCGGAAGGGTGCATAGGCCTATGCCCTTTATATAGGGAGGCATATGCACCCCCCGGGTGCCAGAGCAATCCTGTACATCCCAGCTGCCACATCAACCCTCCCTCTGCCCATCCTGCCCAAGGACCCCACTTGTAGCCTACTCAACACAGAGTCCCAGTTAGTCGGAAGGGGTTTAGACCACCTCCTGTCAGGTATCAGTGGAGCCCTTTGCGACGCCCATGGCAAGGATTTCATAGAAACATAGAAACATAGATGTTGATGGCAGATAAAGACCACAAGGCCCATCCAGTCTGCCCATTTCTTTTTCTACCTTATGAATGTGTCATTGGCCTTTGCTCTGTCAATGGCCTTTCTATTCATACTCATCTGTATTGCTCCCTTATGCTTATCCCATGCCTGTTTGAAGCCCTGCACTGTATTCATATCCACCACTTCCTGAGGTAGGCCATTCCTTGCATCCACCACTCTTTCTGTGAAAAAGAACTTCCTCACATTGCCCCTTAATCTGCCTCCCTCTAATCTCATGCTGTGTCCTCTTGTCCTACTATTTTTCTTATATTGAAACATGTTAGACTCTTTCACCTTGTTGATGCCCTTAAATGTTTGAATGTTTTGATCATATCACCTCTCTCCCTCCTTTGCTCTAGGGTATACATATTGAGCTCCATTAATCTGTCCTCATATGTTTTCTGATGCAGTTCCTGCACCATTTTGGTTGCCCTTCTCAGGACTGCCTCCATTTTGTTAATGTCCTTGTGCAGGTGCTGCCTCCAGTATTGCATGCAGTACTCCAGATGGGGCCTAACCAGTATCTTGTAAAGATGACATGTGAATCGGAGCCCACCGGACCGGGGTCCCATCTAGGAGGTCATGAGGGCTGCTGCTCCAGCCCTCCCCCGTCCCCGCTCACGGAAGCCCAAGGTGAATCAGAGCCCACCAGACCAGGGTCCCGTCTAGGAGGTCATGAGGGCTGCTGCTCCAGCCCTTCCCCATCCCTGCTCGTGGAAGCCCAAGGTGAATCGGAGACCACCAGACCGGGGTCCCGTCTAGGAGATCATGAGGGCTGCTGCTACGGCCCTCCCTCGTCCCCGCTCGAGGAAGCCCAAGGTGAATTGGAGCCCACTGGACTGGGGTCCCACCTAGGAGGTCATGAGGGCTGCTGTTCCGGCCCTCCCTCGTCCCCGCTCGTGGAAGCCCACGGTGAATCAGAGCCCACTGGACCGGGGTCCCTTCTAGGAGGTCATGAGGGCTGCTGCTCTGGCCCTTCCCTGTCCCCGCTTGTGGAAGCTCAAGGTGAATCGGAGCCCACCGGACCGAGGTCCCATCTAGGAGGTCATGAGGGCTGCTGCTCCAGCCCTCCCCCGTCCCCACTCGCGGAAGCCCAAGGTAACCACACTCCCTTGAAGGCTCTTAGGGTCTGCATGCAAGGCTGCTTTCACAGAACTCACAGATTTGGCCAGGACTAAGCGCAGAACAGTAAAAAGAGTCTGCTACAAGAGTAGCACATACCCAGCGATTCTCCAGGCTGCTCGCTCACTCCCTCGCCATGCTGGTTGTTCCTCCTGAGCGTGGAGATTTGATTTTGAACTTGGCGCCATTTTGTCGGCGCAGATGTGCAGATAGTTTTTTTCTCCGTGAAAAGTTTGCAGTGCTCGTTACCTTAAGTAAATTTACAAGGCACTTTAATGGGATCCACACAAAACAGCCACTGATACTGGCGCAGATGTGTATCTAGCTATTTCTTTTTCTGAAATGCTTACAGTGCTCGCTATTTTAAGTAAATTTATACTGTACTTTAAGGGATCCACACAAAACAGCCACAGATACTGGCGCAGATGTGTATCTAGCTATTTCTTTTTCTGAAACGCTTACAGTGCTCGCTATTTTAAGTAAATTTATACTGTTCTTTAAGGGATCCACACAAAACAGCCACAGATACTGGCGCAGATGGGTATCTAGTTATTTCTTTCTCTAAAAAGTTGCTTACAAGTGTACACGGGTCTTTTTATCAGCCTCTGATACTCTCTCGCACTGCTGTGAGTCACCTAAGCCCCCCCTCCTCCTCACTGTATAGAAAAAGCCTCACCCCCATCCCTTATCATTACAGGTGAATCGGAGCCCACCGGACTAGAAGGTCGTGAGAGCTGCTGTTCCGGCCCTCCCCCATCCCTGCTCGTGGAAGCCCAAGGTAACCATACTCCCTTGAAAGCTCTTAGGGTTTGCATGCAAGGCTACTTTCACAGAACTCACAAATTTGGCCAGGACTAAGCGTAGAACAGTAACAAGAGTCTGCTACAAGAGTAGCACATACCCAGCAATTCTTCAGGCTGCTCGCTCACTCCCTCGCCACGCTGGTTGTTCCTCCTGAGCGTGGAGGTTCTGCCTCACCGACTTCGACGGCTGCCCCACCGCCCCCACCACCACCCTTGGTCGTCACTGCAATTTATATGCACGGAACTGCACACGTGAGCTGCAATAACCTATTAGCCCACTTTGCCCTCCGCAAGTTATACTGACTCTTCACTAGGGGCATCCCCTATCAATTCTGAATCTCAGCAAATTTCAGAGACAGTTTTCCCTAACAACTAGTGTTCTACTGCTTATTCCTCCCTCCCTCTCCCCCTTGCCTGGCCTTCATCTTAAACAATTCCCTATAACGGTGCTCCCAGCTTGAATCAACAACTTGCTGTCAGCTCTATACTTCTCTTCTTCTTCCCTATGGGACTCCCCCCCCACAGGGTCTAAATGATCCTTCCCCACTGGTCTCACCTAAGCCTAATCATGCTAGGACCCATCCCCAACGTCCTGAGCCATATCCCTGCTTCTCACTCCAGAGTGAGTGATCAGTGGTGGCACCTACCCTTCCCCTACAAATCCACCGGCTACCTTGCCTGACTCAAACTGGCACTGGGGGGGATATAGAATCTAACCCTGGTCCCTACTCCCCCAATCTCACTCTCAGCAATCTCTCTAACCCCCTCTGGGCTGACTCCAGAGGACTCAAGCTTGCTCACATGAATATTGGCAGCTTAAGTCACAAAATTCACGACCTTGAGGTATGGCCAGCACTTTATAAACCCGACATCTTAGCCGTGACTGAAACCTGGCTCAAGCTGCAGATCCTCCCCCATGAAGTAGACCTGTCGGGCTATCTTGCTTTCAGAAAGGACAGAGTGGGGAAAAAGGGAGGAGGGGTTATTATCTACATCAGCACTGCCCTGCAAGCCTTGCAGTTTGACCGCCCCTCTCTCTGCAGATCCCTAGGTGAGACACTATTTGTGAAAATCCTCCTCGGAAACACCAAGCCCCTCTTCTTAGGGTGTGTCTACCTCCTGCCCCAATCCACTGCTTCCTCCCTTGCATCCCTAACTAATGCCCTTGAGGAGTGCCCCATGGGGGAGACCATCCTCCTTGGGGATTTCAATCTCCACTGGCCAGCCCTAGTGTCCTCCCCTACTAAGAATGCTATACTTGGCTCCCCACTTACCCAACTCATAGACCTTCCTACTAGACATAATCCTAAGTCCGGTAACCATTCTCTCTTCGACTGGGCACTAGTCTCCTGCCCTGACTGCATACTGTCTGCTGGGATCATGTCAGACTCCCTGAGTGACCACTCACCTATTTTCTGCACCTGGTCCAACAAGCCTCTAAAAACTACTTCTAAGGTCATTGAAGTGAGGAACTATAGCAGACTTGCACCAGCTGACTTCTGTGCCGACCTGGGGAAAATAGACTGGGACCCCATTATCTCCCTCCTCTCACTCGACGAGGCACTTGAATACTTCACCCATTCCTTCCTGTCTGTGGCTAATATGCATGCCCCGAGAAAGAAGCTCAGGGTACAGGGAAAGTGCCATAAATGGCTGAGCCCAAGCCTTAAGCATTCCATGCTGCTCTGCGACAGGGCATGGGGAACCTACAGTACAAATCCACCGGCAACACATCTGGCTGGGAGAAGCACAGGGAACTGAGGAATCAGTGAAAAAAAAACTCCAAATAGGCTAAGTCCCAGTACCTAAGAGACCCCCAAACAAGTCACCTACGTGACCCTAAAAAATTCTGGGGCCATATAAACTCCCTCCTCAAGGGTACTACAACCACTCAAGCAGACTCCATCCTAGTAGGGGATTCATTGACCAATGTCTCCTCCGTAGTTGCCAAAGCTTTCTGTGCCTCCTTCTCAAACCCAAACGGGCCCCCTCTACCTCCCCGGGACCTCCCCTTACTCCAGAGTTGACTGGGTGCCTCCACGGTCCCAGTTCCATCTGAAACTGGTCAAACAGTCTGTGGTACTTCCTCTCCTACTCAAAATAAACCCTAACTCCTCCCCGGGACACGACCTGCTAGAACCTCGGCTGCTGAGGGCCGCCGCCCTGGCTATAGCTCCCCCCCATCACCCTCCTAATCAACAGGTCCCTCCTCGAAGGAGTAGTCCCAAAAAAGTGGAAGGTATTGACTATCATCCCCGTCCACAAAAATGGACCCCAAGACAAAATGGGAAACTACAGACCAATATCCCTTCTCAGCTCCTAGGGAGAATACAGGAAAGACTAGTATATAACCAGCTTCAGGACTACCTAGAGCAGCACCTACTCCTAGCTGATGTACAACATGGCATCAGGAAAGGCCATGGCACCGACACTGCGCTCATCCGGCTAACATCTGACATCCTTAGGGCTATGGACCAAGGCTCCCCCATGGGCGCTCTATTCATTGACCTATCCAAGGCCCTTTGACCTGGTCAACCACAAACTCCTTCTCTCCAAACTTCACCACCTAGGACTGGACGATCATTCACTCTCCTGGTTTGAGAGCTACCTGATTGACCATACCCAAAAAGTCCGCTGGCGAGGAACCCAGTCTGGCTCAAGACCTGTTGTCTCTGGGGTACGCCAGGGCTCTATCCTGGGCCCCCTGCTATTCTCACTCTTCCTCAGCAATATTGAGGGGAATTGCATGCTCAGCAGCCTCATCCTCTATGCAGATGACACTGTCATCTATTGCAGTGACCCACAACCCAGCGTCATCTCATCCAAACTGCAGGCCAGTCTCCTAACTCTTGAGGCCTGGTTCACCTCCAACTCCCTAAAGCTCCATGAAGATAAAACCAAGGCAGTCCTGTTTGGGACAAGATGCCTGGGCACCAACAGAAGTGAGCTGCTCCAGCTCAACACAGCCCAAGGAAAAAGAGCTTGAGGTCATTGACAAGTTCAAATACCTCGGGGTCCACCTTGACCAAGAGCTGCCCTATAAACCTCACATCGACTCCATAACTCGGGTCATCCATCAAAGGCTTGGCCTTCTCTACCACCTGGGTAACTCCCTCTCCGGTGAGGCACGACGAGCCATTGCCTACAGTAACCTCCTCCCCTCCATCCTCTATGGTGCCCCTCTACTGCAGTTCCTCCGGGAGATGGAACTCAATAAACTCACCATGCTCTACAACCGAGTGGCTCACTTTGCTACTAACTCCTCCTCTAGGAGGCACCACTGTAAGTCCCTTGCAGACCTAAACTGGCCCACCCTATGGCACAAACTGGCCTACCTGACTGCCTGCCTTGCCTTCAAATTCTCCACCCTCGGCCCTCCTCCCCACCTTTGAGGACTCCTCACTTCCAAAGTCCAATGCCGACCCTGCGATCCTCTGCAAATCGCCCCCTAGACATTCCTCGGATTCGCTCCAACCAAGGCAAGCGCTCCTTCCAATACGCTGCCTCCTACCTATGGAACTCCCTCCCAGCCAGCCTGATTGACAAGCCTTCCCTTCCCCAGTTTAAGTCTGGCCTCAAAGCATATCTCCTCGATCTCAGCCTCTGTGGCTGTAACCGCTAGCCCCCAAGTCTGGGTCTCCCTCCTTCCTCCACTGCCTTAACCCTGTCTTCTTCCCTGAAGAATCTCCTAAGCAAGGCTGTCAATATACTGCATACCTGTCTCAATTTGTACTAACTGTGTGTATCCTGACATCTCTGAACTGAATGCATGAACCTGAATATGAACCTGCTGTAACCACTGAATATCAATGCTGATGTTTATTTATATACCTGTTGTAACTACTGTAAATCATTGCCAATGTATGTTTTCTCTGTAACTAATTCCGGGTTGCCCCTAAAAAAGGGACCTCAGGTCTCAGTGGGTTTACCCGGTTACCAAAATCTAAATAAATAAATTACCTCCCTCTTACGACTTGCGATACCCCTACTAATACACCCCAACATCCCTCTAACCTTACCTACTGCTCTAGTGGTCTGCGTGGATGATTTCAGATCATCTGTGATGATGATGCCCAAGTCTCTTTCTTCCCTTGTGATTGCCAGCAACTCCCCTCCCAACCTATAGGTGGCTTTAGGGTTTCTCTTCCCTAAGTGCATGATCTTGCACTTCATTGCATTAAACCCCATTTGCCACTCTTCAGACCATTTTGCCAGTTTATCCAGATCTCTTCTCATTCTGCCCACCCCATCTGGATCATCTACTCTGTTGCAGATCTTGGTGTCATCTGCAAACAGACAAACCTTATTCTCCAGTCCATCTGCAATGTCACTGATGATATTGAAGAGGACTGGCCCCAGGACTGATCCCTGAGGTACCCCACTTGTGACTTGCGTCTCTTCTGACTGTATGCCGTTTATCACCACTCTCTGTTTTCTGCCCACCAACCAGTTTGCCACCCAGTTGACCAACTTCTGACCCACCCCGCGCCTTCCCAACTTATTAATCAATCTTCTATGTGGAACAATGTCGAAAGCTTTGCTGAAGTCAAGGTAGGTGACATTAACTGCTCCCCCTTTGTCCACCACTCTGGTTACCCAGTCAAAGAAATCTATGAGATTAGTTTGACATGACCTTCCTGTTGTAAACCCATGCTGTCTTGGATCCTGTGCTCCTATGGATTCCAGGTGTTGCACTATCCTTTCCTAAAGGAGTGCCTCCATAATCTTGCCCACTACTGAGGTAAGACTGACTGGTCTTTAGTTCCCTGCCTCCTCCCTGCTACCACTCTTATGGAGCAGGATCACATGAGCCCTTCTCCAGTCTTCTGAGACCTCTCCTGAGCTCAGAGACTCACTAAACAGTTCTGATAATGGCTCTTCTAGTTCCACCCTAAGCTCTTTTAGTACCCTGGGATGTATGCCATCAGGTCCCATTGCCTTGTCCACCCTGAGCTTAGCGAGCTTTTGTAGGACCCTTTCTTTTGTGAAGGGACTA
The DNA here is from genome assembly GCA_016271365.2 of Neoceratodus forsteri. Classification (NCBI taxonomy): domain Eukaryota; kingdom Metazoa; phylum Chordata; order Ceratodontiformes; family Ceratodontidae; genus Neoceratodus; species Neoceratodus forsteri. The sequence continues at coordinate 1,521,236,262 of CM028130.1, read as the reverse complement.
GTGCACACCTCCTTCCCCCTGTGTCCATGTTGCTGAGCTGTGGGCCTGTCCTACCTTTTCCTCAGTAAATACTGAGCAGAAGTATCTATTTAATACAGATGCTTTTCCTTGGTCTTCCTCTTCACACTTCCCCTTATCCTCTTTGATCTTAGCAATACCCCCTCTGGACTTTCTACTTTCACTAATGTATCAATAGAAAGTCTTGTCCCCTTCTTTTACTGTTCATGCTAGTGTTTCCTTGGTTTGGGCCTTTGCCTGCCTTACTGCCTTCCCTGCTTCCCTTAGGGCAGTTTGGTACGCCTCCCTATCCTCATCCCGCTGTGTTCCCTTATATTTCCTGAAGGCCAGCCTTTTGGCTCTGACCTTTTCTGCTACTGTTTTGAGAACCAAAGTGGTTTCCTTCTTTTTTGCTCTTGCTTTTCTCTCTAACATAATGGAATGTTGCTTCAAGCATTGCATCATTAATGCTAGCCCACTTTGCCTGTACCTCCTCACCTGTATTTCTTCTTGCCAGGGCTAGCTTAACTCTGTTGGCCATCTTATGAAAGTCAGCTCCTTTGAAGTCCCATATTTTTGCCTTGGAATGGGATGATTTAGTTGTAGTGGCCAAATTGAACCATACCATACGATGGTCACTGGCCCCCAGATGACCTTCTACCTGGAGATCTGTGATCCTTTCCCCATTAGTCAGTACTAGATCTAGGATAGCCCTGTCTCTTGTCGGTTGTTCTACCAGTTGTTTGAGGCCTTCCCCCTGCAGAGAATCCACTATATGTCTAGTTCTGGCAGATGGTCCTGCTAGTATTGACCAATCTGTATCTGGCATGTTGAAGTCTCCCATTATCAGAACCTCACCTTTAGCTGCCATGTTTTGTATATCTTCTAACAGTAATGTGTCTATGTCCTCACCTGGTCTGGAGGCCTGTAGACAACCCCAGTTTGTATGGCTGTCCCATTTCCTGTTTCCAGGGTGACCCACAGTTCTTCTGGCTCCATATGTGTATTCTGAATTTCTGTAGCTTTGATATTTTCATTGACATAGAGGGCCACTCCACACCCCTTTTTTGCACCTCAGTCTCTTCTGAACAGTACATAGCTGGGTACTGGAGTCTCCCAAGTGTGGTTACTGGTGAGCCATGTCTCACTAATGGCTATTATGTCCAGTTTAGCCTCTGTCATTGTTGCCTGCAGGTCTGGGATCTTGTTTCTCATACTGCGAGCATTTGTGTACTTGATTTTCCTTGGCCAGATTTCGGTGTGTTAATTGTTGGGCGAAGTCCAACGTTTCCCCTGTGTGTCGTATGGGGAGCCAGACATTTTTCCTTACCTGGTGATGCAAATGAACTACAAACATGCTGAACTCTTGTTTGATTACTAGCTGGGGGGGAGTGTTCTTCCCATTCAGTGTATTGGGTGCTGCACCCCTCTCCCCATTTGCTAATTTAAATATTCTGCAAAGACGTCAAACTTCTGCCCCGATGCACTGAATCCCTCCTTAGTCAGATGCAGTCCATTGAATTTAAAGAACTTTTGCTCCCAAAACTGTTGACAGTTACCTACAAATTTGTGTCCTTTTTTCTGGCACCAGCCCTAGAGCCACATGTTTAGTTCCCCTATCTCCCCTTCTCTGACCTTCTGTCCCTCTGCCCCACCCCCAGACTGGCAGGATCTCAGAGAAAGAGATGCCAGATGAAATGGATGACAGTTTGTCACCGAGCCTGGTCAGTGTTCCTTGGTCTCCACAACTGACCAGCTGGAGAGAGATCATTAGTCCCTATGAGTACTAGGATGTCGATGTTTTCTCCTGCTTCCTGCATGATTTTAGCAATACAGTCAGTGTCTCACCACGCTGATGTACCTGGGAGACATCTGACCATTACACCGGCTGGAGGTTAGTATCAACTCACTGAATAGTGGAGTCTCCTATGATCAAAAGTATTTTGGATTTCCATTTTGCTTTTTTTGTTTCGGTCCCTGTTTTGGGAGATTTTTGTTGTACTAGCTCCTGTGCTACAGTGTTCTGCTCTGCAGTGTCCTCTGCCTCTTTGCTTGATTTCAGAGATAGAGGCAGCCACCTATTTGTAGCTTTTATATGGTTTGTGGAGGTGATACATTGGAGAACACTGAGTGATGGGGCATCTGATTTGCTCCTCCTAACCACCTGCCAACCTCCTGGACCAACTACCCTCTGTGGTAGAGGTGCTTCTGTTATATATTGGGGAAATGGCGGGCAGTTCCTATAATATATTTCCTTCTGAATATGCTATTTGAGGCACACAGTCTCTGCCCATGATGCCTGGAGCTGAGACCTTAGATCTCCAATGGTCCAGCATGTAGGACAGCATCCTAAATCCTTTATAACTGCCCTTTTGAAAAGTGTCCCACAGTACCTGCAGTTAATAATATCCATTCCAGATGAGTTGCTGGGTTTATAACCTGGTCTGAGTAATTAGAAGGAGGAAAATGAAAGCAAAAGTTTGATTTTGTGTTTTGTTTGTTTGTTTTTTTATTACTTGTTATAACAAGTTAAATTACATGTGCCCCTGTAAATGAGGTCACTCTGTGGATACCCCTCTGATCCTCTCCTTCCTGCTTTGCTACAGAAAATGTCATGACTGTGCTACCCTATAAAAGGAATGAAGGATGGGGTGGTTGGGGATGGGGGTGGCTGGGTCATTCCCCTGCTGAAAAAGAAGAACCATGGACAAAAGAAACAGGGAGGTAAGAGCAGAAACAATCAACCAACAACAAATGCAGTAGCCCTAAAAGCTTAGCCTAATGATAGATAAAACTGTAAAACCTGTAAAGCACCACCTGTAATAATTTCACAGAAGATATACCCTGTAAAAAACACCTTGCTGCAGAGAAAAATAAAGCAGTAACAGAAGATATGCCTAGCAAAAAACAATTTGAATCAGAGAAGATTACAGCAGTAATCAGTAAGCACAGACCTGTAGGCACACCCTGTAATAATGCAGCAGAAAGTATACCCTGCAACAGCAATTTCAATCAGAGAAAAATAAAGCAGTAAAATGTTGGCAACAAACAGTAACAACCCATGTGAGTACAAAAGAAAATAATAACACACAGTAAATCTGCCTAGCCAAAAGAAGCCTTAATCTTTTCCTTGCTCTGATAAGATTCCTTGCTCTGTCCTTACAAGCAAACCATAAGAAAAGAGCTCAGGTAAAGCTAGGTGCCTTTGCCAGCAAACCTAGTCATCCATCAGAATTGGAAATGTGAGCCTCGCCATGGCGCAGGCCTCTTGCGACTTGGCATACCCAGATGCAGGTCACAAAGGTGGCACAGTGCCCATTTGGTGCAACTGCTTCCCTGTCCAGTGCAGCCTGCATTCCAGAATAGAGAATGCTGCAAAAGAGGATGCAAGGTGTGACTTGTGTATTTGCTGTTTGGTGCAAGCACCTTGCGTCCGATGGAACTGCTTCTGAAATCAGGCCCTCCCCATGCCTGTTCTAAGCTGCTGACAGAATATGTATCAAGCAGCCTAACATGCACAATGTAAAGGGAGTGGTTTGAAATGTCTGTCCACATGGAATTCATGCAATCAAACCAGCAAATTATTCCTTTTTTAAAACCTTGCTTGAACACAGCTTTAGTGCTTATGTACTAACAGCATCCTGCCACCATATAATGAAGCCTTCAGCTTTTGCACAAGAACTGTTTAAAAAGCAGGTAGCAACTTCAGTATATAACTCATTCAGCTACACACTAGCACATATTTTGGGTAAATACATAATACCAACTGGGAATACATTTGGGGGGGGGGGGGCTTAGAAGAGGAAAGGAGAAAATGCTTACCTGAGCTCCCATGGGAAGCCATCTTTATTTAAAAAAAAAAATGAACTTTAACCTATTACTGCTTAAGACAGAGGCATAACCTGTTACAGGCACTGACAACCATACTACTAGAATTATCAAAGCTATTTATAAACTATTTTAAGATCTCTAAAAATAAAAATTCAATTTTAGAGACCTAACAATACTTTATAAAAAAGCTGTGATCATATATTAGCAGTATTTCATTACCCAAGACACCATAGCCGAGGAAAGCCTTTCATTTTCAGTGGAGTCCTTTCTTAAGCACTGATAGGTTAAAATTCAATGGCAAATCGGCTGTTTTTATAGATATCAGCTTAGTTTTGTGAAGTCTATGCATTCCCCTATAGTATACCCACTCTTTATGTACATCAAGTTTCACTCTGTCCATGATGGTACAGGGAGGGGGAACTGATACAGTAGGAGGGAGTATGCGTTCCCTCACACCCCTGCTTTCTCTCCTTCAAGCTTCATATACTTGTTCATCCTAAATAGCCATGAGAGATCCTTTGATGTGTATGAGAGAGAACGAGTGAGAGAGAGAGAGAGAGAGAGAGCAGTCCATTTTAAAACACTAAACACAGGCTGGTGGAAAAATAAGTCACGTACTAAACAAAAAATACATGATAAATATTCAAATAGCAACTGTGATAAGGCAAATAAAAACAGGCACAATATATTTAAAGAAGGCACATTCTGCCATTCTAAGGATGCCTTCTATCATTTCCTTGTCCATTTCCTCCCCTGAGGTGGGAGTCTGTACACAACCAATATGTGGATTGTGGTGCCATTTCCTGTCTCCAGGGTGACCCTCAGCACCTCCTCTCCTCTATATTTTCCATTTAGTTCTGTTACTTTGATCTCTTCCCTTTCATAGAGAGCTACTCCTCCTCCTCCTCTTTTACCCTCCCTGTTCCTTCTGTAGATTGTATACCCTGGTATGTTGACATCCCAGTCCTGGTTCTCTGTGTACCATGTTTCTGTGACTGGCATGATATCTAGGCATCCCTCTTACACCAAGTAAGTCTGCACTTACAATTGTGTAGTTTACTATTTGATATCATCTTTACTGTGTGGGCAACACCTCTGTCACATGGGATGAATGTGGGACAGAGCACTTATAAGGGGTTCTGTGCCATGTCATGCCTGGAAAGGATCTTTAGATCAGTGCACCAGTCCAGGTACCAAATGAATAATTAAATAAAGAAATAAGCAAATAAATAAATAACTCCAGTATACAATTTGAAGTGTTATAGTACAAATAAGCCTAATAGGAGGCATCACAATGCCTAACAGGATTTGTCCATATCTTGCTAAGGCTTACAGACACAGACACACACACACACACACACACACACACACACACACACACACACACACACACACACACAAAACTTGGTGTAGCAAGATGAAACTGCATTTAGCAACATACTGTTTATTACATTAGTTAATAGAATAAAGCACACAGTAGGGCAGAAAGCACAGGTTTTTGAACTACATACATCTAGTTCTCAATGCGTAATGTTTGGCCCCTTTCATAGTGGGTGTTATTTATTCTGTAAGGATTTTAAAAAAATACATGTGAATCCTGCAAAAGCAAGTATAGTGTTTGTCTGTGGAAGCTTAACCACGGTCTTTGCATAAATTGTTTGATACTGATCATCACTAGGGAGTCGTGTTCTGCCTGCTGGCCTCATATGCTTTCTCATCTCAGCCCCCTAAATGTGCATACCTCCCAGAACTGTATATATAAGTACAACAAGATCTCTGAACTAAAGATTACAAATAGGTTAAAAAAAAAAAAAGAACGATAATAGCACAGGAATGTGTAGGCGTTTCCTTCATAATGTTAAATTTTGTATATGGAATATGCATATTCTGAAGTGTATTTTGTGTATTAATACATTTATTTATTGGTTTGTAAAATTTCACTAAAAAAAGACATTCTTAGCTGTTCATTGCCAGATTGATTTAAGTCAAGAACTATACAAAGCTCTGTATGGGTTGAACTCCCTCCAGATGTAGATAATATTCTACTGTATTTGTCATAAAAAATAGTGTTACAATTGATTTAAATATTGGTAGCTTAAATAGGACAAGAAATGTTGTTTGAATGACTAAATATGTATCATTGTCATTGATAATAAAACATGTTTCAAATTATAGTGTTTTTTTTTCTTATTTGTATATGTGAAAAGTTAGTGAATTTGTCAATATGGCAGATACTGGAGAAAAACTAATTTTTATGTTTGCTTGCACGCATGTGCAAGAAACATAGTGCGATGATCCAAAATGCAGTGCTGTACAGTTAAAAGGGAGAGCACCGCTTGAGTGAGCAGCGCTCCCCCTCCCCACACACACACACGCACGCACGCACATTGCGTGCTCATGCGCCTCCTACCTCCCCACACAGCTGACTGTATGGCTGACGGGTGCCCAATCCTCCGTCAGCCTCTACTGTTCCTCCCACAGTTCATGTGTGGCCGACGGGGTGCCCAATCCCTGCTGTTCCCACTGCCCCCAGACTATCGGTGCCACGCTGAGAGCCCACCCCAGCTGGCAACAGGTCCCATGGCCGACGGGGTGTCCAATCCCCATCGGCTCCACTGCCCCAACAGCCTTCCAGCTGCCATGCTGGGAGCCCACCCCAGTGTGGTAAATGTCCCGCATAGTCCAAATAAAAAGAAAATCTGAAAGAAAAACCTTCCCTCGCTGCTGTCTTCACCCCTCCCACCCGCCCCACCCACTATGCACCCTGCCTCTCTACACCCCCACCTCACCCCATACTTACTTCTCGAGCTCAGCGCATGATCTTTAGTGGACCAGGAACACGCCTGCACTCTTCAAAGCCGACTACGAACTGAGAAAATGCCGGCAGGCTGTATAATGTAATGAATAGGGTTTTTTCAACTTTGCTGTATATCTCAGGCATTTTTTGGAATGTTGGCACCAAAGTTTCAACATGGGGTTTTTGGGACCCCTCCTCATGAATTCTGTCACTGTCATGGAGTTAATCGGGCCCGAAGGGTGATTTCGTGGTCACTGTGTGAAATCACCTTTTGGGACTGATTAATGAAATGACAGTGCCAGTGTTCATAAGGTGGGCTCTCAAAAAGCCTATGTTGAAAATTTGGTGAAAAAATTTCTAATAATTACTTTACGTGGTGTTGTACTGTTCCTACGCACGCTCGTAGGTTCGTGAATTTTCAATATTTTCACTCCAGATTTTCAACATTGCCATTTGACCACACTTCCTTAT